>JAZGTN010000025.1:0-1343125 GCA_037783415.1 Leptasterias polaris | reverse complement strand
TGTTGCCTACATTAACGATTATTTTATGTTTAATTAAAATTCTACGATAATTTCTCAAATTACAGATTTGTTTTAACCTGGCTGTATGGGCAACCCCCTATGCAACAATAAACCCCTATGCAACAATAAATAAATATAGGCCTACATTTCGTATACTTTACTTTTAGTAGAATAGCTGAAATATATAAATACACAACGTATTTTGTGGGTAACATTTAATCTTAATTTCATCAATTATAACAACCTGAGTGTGAAATGATACAGGTCAAACACAATTTGTATGTTTCAATGAAAATTGTTTGAATTTGTAAACAACTTTGCAATTGGAAAAATGATGCACAGTCTCAAACGGCTGGTAATTGAAAATAAATTACGGTCTCATGAAGTTGACCATAAGTTAGCTGTGCAGATAAGTCGGTTATAGGCTTCTGAAATGTGCGTTGGTAACTCCTTTAACTATAATGTTCACACAAAAACGAAGAGGGTCACATAATTAACAGGAAATAGAGTTTGAAAATAGTTAACGTCTTAATAATTTGACCTTAAGTGCAACTTCAGATGGGTTATAGGCTTCTGAAATGTGGGTATTATTAAGTCCTCAATTAAATGCAATGTTCACCCAAAACAAAGAGGGACATCCCCAGTCTACAGGAAATCGAGTTGGTTATAGGTTTAGGGCCCCGTCATAATAGGCGAGCTCGGTGGTCTAGACATCTGCTACAAAACGGGGGATTCCAGGGGTTCGAATCCTAGCCGAGGGACGGGGCTCACAAAGCACTAAGGATTCATCTTAAGATGATTTGTAAATATTACTATTATAGTAATTTGTATTGTGACATCACACTTTAAGATTGATTTGCACTTTTAAGCTCAATCTTAACTATTTGTGAAAATCGAGCCGTTTGGGGGTGATGTTTAGCAGCAGGATGCGGACACTAAAAATCACCAAATATACAGTGTTCTACAAACCCTGACCATGCATTTAATTTTAAAATATATGCTTTTATATAATCAGAAAAGTTATATTGCTCATTCAGTCTCTTTTAAAAACGGTTACGTAAGCTAACCACTTTCCATTTTGGTTACTGCATATTTGATGATACTAGACATGAGCAAGAGACTGAATAATCTTTTTAACTCAGGCGGGGCTAGTTTACATCGCTGACACGCGTGCCTCTTTTGAAATTACGGAACGTTGCGTCTGCTGAATCGCGGACAGACGCCCCCCGTAACTGGTTGCTTAGATGCGGCCGCAGTGCGATGATCTATGCCGAAGCAAAAGTACACACGTCATCATATTCAAGCATTGTGTGTTATTTGTTGTTGTACCCCAGTCGAATGTTCCATTCTCATGGAGGGTGTCATCACTGATCTAGCCTGCCCCAATTATCTCCCATGGAATCCTAACAGCTGAAATCGACACATTAAATTTATTTGCATAAAGTTTAGCCAAACGACCTGGGTGCACCATTATAATCACATGCTTACTTTTATGTTTTGTTTTTTTGAAATGCGCATACAATAAAAGTTTGCTCAAATTTATTCAGGCCTTCTGAATAAAATAAAAAACAGCTGAGTTTTTCATTTAGAAGGAAATTTACATACGATTGTAATTGTCGGCAAGCGGGAAACTAGGCCTATTATATAATAAACCTTATGGAATAGTCGGTAATTTTCTCACGTTAGGAACACTCATGTTAAGATTGGTCAAACAATAGACGAGTTTTAAATTATTCTTGGGTATAGTTTAAACGAGCTGCGACTTGAGAGTAAATCTTTAGAAGTTTGGAGTCTGCCAACTTTTCCCAGTATTCCAAAAACTCTCCTCGAATTCGTCAGGCAACCGTTAGACTTATCGTGGCTGCAACAGAGTCAAGCATTCTCCTGACGACGATCACTGCATACTGATTTAATTTCGTTTCATTTATTCTGGTTGTGAAGCCAAGGACTCTCAGAAAAATGAACTTAATCGCCAATAACCCGATAGAGAGAAGACAATAAAGGAAGTATCGGTTTTAGATGTGGGACTCGGAAATCCCCAGAGAATTGTTCCAGGGAAAGCTCACGCATTCAGGTAGGGACTGAAAACACATTCCACAAAATGCCACCGGCGTGATTCGAACCGGGGTCCTAGAGGTAGAAGGTGAGGAAATATACCTCTACACCGCACTGACCACAATGACCGTCACTGATCGAAACTTCAGGTTGTTAGACCATCAGTTCTTCTCCAAACCATCATAACCCATAGGCTAAGAAATAGTTTTGTGTCCATGGTGTCATCGCAAACCACACTAGATTGCATTCCCACCGTTAACGTTTTAAACCCAATCGTTGTCACATTTATGAAGCGGCTTTGCGTGGTGCCCATGCGAGCTGTAGCTAAAGGGCGTGTACAGGCATGGAAGGGTACAGGCGCCACTCAAAAACGTTATCATGCCTATACCATTATTGTCTTGCATCCTCTGTGCATTAGCAATAATGAATACTGATTCTTATTGCACCATACTATTTTGTGTCCTTCAAGCCTCGGTTTGATCACATTGATACAAATGGAAGGAATCAAAATAACTCGACCATGATAAAGAATAATGACCCAATCTATTTCTCTCATGAGGCCTCCGCTTGAACACCAACAAGTCTAGGGTCAAAGTGCACATGAATCCGGGTTCTAATGAACCGGGTTCTATCAACCACAGCCCAATCCGGGTTCTAAGCCGGGTTCTATCAACCACAGCCCAATCCGGGTTCTAAGCCGGGTTCTATCAACCACAGCCCAATCTGGGTTCTAAGCCGGGTTCTATCAGCCACAGCCCAATCTGGGTTCTAAGCCGGGTTCTATCAGCCACAGCCCAATCCGGGTTCTAAGCCGGGTTCTATCAACCACAGCCCAATCCGGATTCTAAGCCGGGTTCTATCAGCCACAGCCCAATCCGGGTTCTAAGCCGGGTTCTATCAGCCAGAGCCCAATTTCATAAATCTGTTAAGCAAAATATACTGCTTAGGAAATTTCTATGCTGAGCAAAAAAAGAGTGGGGCACCAGTCAAAACAGTGTAAAGTTTTTGGAATTTTGGCTGGTAACCAGTTTCTGCTAAGCAATATTTTTCTGTGCTTAGCAAATGTTTGTGCTTACAGCTTCATGAAATTGGGCCCTGGTCTATTAGAACTTTTTTCGGGGTCAGCGTAACCAGTTTTGAGTCACCTGACTCGGAACCCGGTCGGGTCAGAATCACCACAGCGACCCGGGTTTCTAGTACGAGAAATAGGGGAGAGAATTTCTTTCTCAACCTCGAATTCTCAACATAACACCATCCAGCCATCCTATGAAAATTGCATCAAAGTCAGTGGTCACGTTTTAGTGAAACAACGTAACAAATGCTGTTGTTTTTTGTCAGTTATTTTGAGGATGTCGCGTGCCTACTTCGTTGTATGAAGTACAATAGTGTGAATTTGGTGGGCTTCAAATTAATGTTCCATTTAGCGAACTCGACAGTATTTTCACTGAAACATTGTATAGACCACATAACCTGTGAAATCATGTTTACAAAAGAGCCTTAGACAGCCTGGACTTCCTGCAGTAACAATCACACGCCAACAAGAACATTGTATTCCTATTTCAGTTTTCTCCTTGTTTTCCTGGGGAGTGTGAGTGTACAGCTTTAAAAGAGTTTCTCTGGTGTCAAGTTCAAGCCTGCAGGCCCCAAGAAGCTGCACTGTCTGAGCTTACCAACTTTCGGTATGAGGAAAAGGGGCACATCTCAAAATTTGTTCAGCTGTTATTTGTATAACTCTTGCATTATTATGTTGAAATTATGACACAAAATGTTAACCTTCCCAAATGAACGGAGTAAAGTGTTTAGCCTGCCAGGAAATGCCCTGGAATATACCAGGTCACTCGTTTTGTTAACAAGGGTTATGGTCTATACACTAACAAAAGAGTGTTGATTGCAAGGTCTTCTCTTGTTTTTTGTTTTTAATTTGTTCTCTCTATTTAATTTCTTTTTACAAAATAATCGTTAAAATGTTAAATTGTTAGGTCTAGTGAAATTGATCAATATTTTACCCATGTATGCTGTATTTGCCTACCACGAGTATTGATTAGTGCGGTAGACCAGATCCGCTGACTCAGAAAGGAAATACGCTTCGGATACCATTGGCAAACGTCAGTACCTTTATGAAATAATTATTTACCGAGAGGTACAATGGATATAGGACTATTTCACGCTGTGTTATGTTGCAAATTCGGATACTGAGAATTAAAAAGGTTTGAAGCTTTGAAGGCGTTTAAAGTGAGGATTAGCTTGACAGCGACAACCGTGGCATACTCTCGTCTTGGATTCGCCACGAAATATAAAAGGCAGTATTCAATGCCATTCACCTGATATTGGGTCTCCCCAAACGTGAACGTGCAGTTGGGCTATCCATTGACAGCGCCCTCTGTTGATATAGGCCTAGTTTGATTATGTACAGCGCCAATACAATGTCAAGTTTAGGACTGTAGCAATCCGCTACGTTACGAAGCATAACACAACTTAGTACAGTACAGGTTTGTACTTGGGGTAAAACAAAAAAGGGAGTGGGTGGTTCGGATAATTGAAACCAGTTCGGCGACCCCGCCCCTCTCCCCCTTGCAGAATATCACAAGACAGTGAGTGTAAACTGTTTTCTACAACATTTCTTTCTTGTCACCTCTTGCAGTATGCCTGTCAAATGTTCATCTATTGATATATTTATTTGTGTTAATCTCACAAAACAGTTAAAGGAGAGCAAGGTAAAGAGTGCAATGGGCGGTGGTTCCTTGTGTGTGTGTTCTACAAGCGAACTTCGTTCTTCAAGTACTCCCGTTAGACTGTGTATATGATACTAATAGCACTGTTTGCAAAACATGCAGTGGCAAAATTCAGCAAAAGTATATCATCAACATTCTGTACCTATGCAGCAGTCAGTGATGGAAATTAAGCCATTCGACCACACTTTCCCATCTCCGCATTGGTTCAAAATGATGACAATAATTATTAGTCTTTCCGTACACTCGTGTATTAAAGGTACAGCCCTGCTGGCAAAGTGAGTTTCACCATCGTTTAACTTTTACCAAGCCCCATACCCTGACTAGGCTGTTTATAAATACAATGTCTTTTGACCAAAACCTATTAGATCAATGGTAACGTTCGCCACGATCCCAGGTCTCGTTTTTTAAACATTGTACAACCTTAAATCTCGTCTTTTATATTATAGATCGAGAATTGAAACCATAGTTTTTTTTATAACAATGAACCCTGTTATAATTATATCAATCCAAATCAACAAAATCTTTTGATTAAACTATAATGCAGCTATTGAAGTGTGTATTCGGTCCAAAACAAAATGTTAGGCTTATCCTGACATCTCTGAACCTCTGAACTCCGAGAGACCGATATTATGTATTAAAAACAGACTGAACATAACAGTCAATACCAACCCGTGGTCGCCGATTAAACAAGAATTACCAAGCGTGATGGTCGACTTGAGGCACGAGGAAACCATGGTCACTCGTTAGCCGGTCGACGCCAGCAGAAAGGTCCCACGTTGATTGGTTCGCAGGCGCGTGAATTATGTGAATAAATATAAACGAATGGGCGTGTCGGTTTTGCGACAACCCCCGTGTGACGTCGGCGGGTCCAATCGATGGCGGTATGCACTTGTATAACTTTACGCGCGTGTCCAACGCAAGCCCACTAATCACCTCAAACTCATGCACGACAGTATAAGCAACAAACGTCCACAACACTCAAACAACTTGTCATTTTTTTATCATCATCCCCCACTTAAATGTCCCGGAGAACTGAAGTAGTCAGACCGAACATCGTTGTCTGTTGAATAATAGTTGCAGGAACACGCACTTTAAAAAAAGTACACACACGGAAAATGTTTTGGGACGCAAACATGGAACACATTCCCCTGGAAAACCGGCCGCCTTCGTCACTGTTCGGTGGCTATGACCGAGCGCCGTTCGGCGATGTCCTACCGGGTCATCAGCACCAGGGCTTCGGTAGGAAGATCCAACACGACCACCACAGTCACGACGGAGTCAAGAGGCGGCGGAGAAAGGCTAAGTGTCCCGTGCAACAGGTCCATCAACGACAGGCGGCGAACCTCCGTGAGAGGAAAAGAATGCAGTCCATCAACGATGCGTTCGAGGGACTTCGTGAGCACATACCCACCCTGCCGTATGAGAAGAGACTGTCTAAGGTTGATACGCTAAAGCTAGCGATTGGGTACATCAACTTCTTAGCGGAGATGGTCACGTCGGATGTAAATAGTGGAGATGGATTGAACAACGGTGGGCAGGAAATCCAAAAGAAAGTCATCATTTGCCACAGAGGTAAGTCAGAATAACTACTTCTTAAACACAACATGATGTAATATCAAGCAGTTTTTTCTGAATGGGGTGTACCATGACACGTCGGTGTATTACTTCAAAACAAACTTTCCCTTTCTGCCGTCGTATACTCGTTTGAAGACAAATCCTACTTCCAACCTATTCGTTCGGATATCAATGTGTTGGGAGAATGCTGTGGATTACTCTAACGGTCAAACTACTTTCAACAAGTTCCTTATTCAGCTTGGACTTAGTTTCAACAATTTATACCCAAATTGTTGTTCTTTAGAACGATCTGGTAAAGCGGAAACATCAATTTAAACTTCTTAAAATACATGTCCAGCAAATGTGGATAGTGGAAGTATACTTTTGAGCTATCCATTCCTAAATTCCGATTTTATTATCGTGATGCACGGAGTACGCAAACATGTGGGACTATAACTACCAGAGAAGAGAGGATGGGCTTATAACCGACATCATGCTGGTAGACGGGTCCACTTTTAGTTATAAATAACACTTGAATTCGTTTAGTCTGCATGTTTTGCATGTATACTCAAGATACCCATGTAATACGCCGGACGCTAATTTGAACTAGAGAGGCGCTAAAGCTCTATTTAAAAAGTGAATGAGTTTTGCAAGTTAATAGCATTTCATGGCGTTATTACAATTCCCGTGTGTAATACTTCATCAGTGTACCATTGCGTTACAAGCGGATAACTAAACCGACTAATGCCCAAACACCATCCAAACAACCTAACAATAATAACACCCCTTCTCCAAGAACATCGTGGTACACCCTGTTTTTTGTTCGAATCACCCTTTGATGTCAGCTTGGTAATCCGCCTTAGCTGTTCACAAGGTGCTTCATGTTTTGGCAATAGTCACGGTAAGTAGGTTCTATCAGCGGGGCCTGGTGCCTCTGTGTTACCGGGGATAAGAGGCTTATTCTCCCGTACATCTTGACTTCCTTGAGCACGGTGAATTAAAGGCTCGGGGTTTTTCTTGTTGAGATGCATGACGCTCATTTGGGAAATGTTGTAATGCGGTTCATAATGAATACTGCGATTAATTCTCTGGTATACGGTTGATTATAAGCAAATGAAAGAGAGCAATCGGGGCAAATTATTTGTGAGTTCAGTAGGAATTGAAACTTTGCATGGTAAACCAAAACAATCTGTATAGGTTTGCGCGGAAACACGTTCATGAAATCTATCTATTTGGAATGTCTTGGCTCTGAAAAGACCTGGTGGTATAGTAACGACGTTTCGATGAGGTTGTTCAGATCGTTTTCAGGAAAAAGATGGCTGGGCTCAACCATATTCACTAATTTTTCAATCTTTGGGACACCAAATTGTCGCAATATGTCACAGCAATGTAACAAACTGTTACGCACAAAAATGACAAGCCACCTTAAATTTTGTCGGGAAGGGAAAGGAGAAAACCATAATAAAGTTTAAATTGCTAAAATTGGATATCGATCAATCGATCAGTAGCGAACGAGTAATTTGAGGAATAGACTCGTCACATTACATCTCTTAAAAAAAACGAAAAAACAAATACTGTGCATGTGTGTTGACGTCATGATTAATTATTAATCTAATAGACTTATGCTGTTCATGATCGGGGACCACTTTCAAAATAGTCAACAGAAAATATGCTTATATAGAAAACTATTTTCTAAGAAAACTAAAATACCAAGTACCAGTCACAACAACACGAATAACATGACATTTTAAGCTGGTAACCCATTACTGACAAGTAAGATATTTCTGTGCTTACCAACTTTATGAGATTTGGTCCATGTCTCCATTGCTAGCAGTAGTAGGGCCTATATTATATACACAATTAAGTGGGTCACGGGGCCATATCCTATCGAAACTGACCCCTCTTTTAAACAAGCTACTCAAAATCATGAGTAGGTTAACTAAAGCGAAGACCGCACGCATTACACGTGTCCACAGTGGTGTGTGTAACAGGCTCTTAAAACTATAGAGGTATTGCCCCAAGTCAAGAGCAATCGGTCCGCTTGGTCAGCGGACCGCGCACGCTAGCGTCGTGGGCACTCGTAGCTCGCGAGCCCCGGGCCAGCCGGTAAGACACGGTCCAGTCAAGCTGGCTGGCCTAGACCCCCACCACGCCCAGGCGATTGTTCCTTGGGCTATTTTTTCTAGTCAGTATTTTTGCAAGTTGGAGTCATTTTTGATTAGCAATAAATATTAGATTGCAGGTGGGGCCTTTAGTATTAGATATATGAGTCTTTGCCTGTGTGTATATACATAACAATATTCATATTTAACGGAGTGCTAACAAAACACTTTTGCACCCAAGGCGTGTAATTCTATTCGTATTAATTTATATGACACCACACATCAAATACAGGGCCTTTATGTGTTATTATTTAGGGTATAAGATCATTTACAAACATGCGTTCAAGACCAACAGGGTTTCACTGAGCACTGGCGGGTTTTTAAGGGGGCTCTACCGGCAATACAACACCGAACCCGAGGCTGAGTACTTCCCAAATTATTAAATCATAATCATAATTTGGTACAGCTCTGCCAGAGGGTGTAACTATTGCTATTTAATGTCATGTAAATGGCGCGTGTGTTTAATTACATCACCTCCTATAACAAACACACGGACGCTCAACCATACCCCTCCGCACACACAAACACCCGATGAACAATTAAATATATGCATAATTAATGATGTGACTAGCGCTGTAAAGTAAAGTTCACTTAGAATGCACGAGCCCGAGCCCCGTCGTAAAACGTTACAAATTCAGCAGCCCGTGAAATAACCATGCAAATGATTTTCGTTGAGGGCGGTATTATGTTTTGAACATGGTTCGCGACCACGATAATGTTTCAATGATGGGCGACAATGATATCAGCAGGGATGAAGTCTCAGATGCATTACGATGCTGACTTTTGGCAAAGTTGAAACAACATGAATATTTATTTTCATGAATGTTCTTTAATGTTTACTTGGATTTATTTCAGGGATGAGCTCCTTTAAACAAAAATTATGAGTCAAGAAAAAACAAACATGTTTTTCATACCAAAAGGTGTAAGGTCATGGCGGCCAAACATATTGTACACTGTTCATGTAGCTTATTATGGGAAGTTGCGCACGTAGTTCGAAAGAGTGAACTTCAAAATGATGAGCCACTTCTTTGAACTTCAAAAGAAAACACCAAACTACCGACTAAACAAAATAGTTTCTTTCTGCAATTAGATCGGAAACCCTCAACATGACTTAGAGCTTTATAAAGTTTGGACAACATGAAAATGTACGAATATAATTGTTTAATGTACCGCCTTTTTGCTTGATTTTGTCACAGGTTCTCCATCTCCATCGGAAATGGGTGGACTTCAACCCCTCGCCGGACATTCGCTCTCATGGTGCAGCGAGAAGAAGACCTCGCCCGGCGCAAACAACACAATGACGGCCAAGGTTTGGACACCCGAGGATCCTCGTCAAGTGAAATTTACATCATTGGATTTAGACACTTCGCTTGACAGTATGGGCTCACCACCCATTATGCTATAGCTATGAACAATGCAGACATTATTTTCGCCGGTTGTGGGGACTTTGGCAATAGTAGAAAGGCATTTTTTAAAACTCTTGAGAGCCAGTAAATGAAGGCCAGATGCGGTCGCCATTTTGTTTGTTTTTGTTTGTACGAGAGGCATATACTCTACGCAAGAAGAACGTCCACATTGATAAAACTCACCGATGTATCTTCTCCGACTGGAAAACTCCATGTATCCGTTAGAAACACCTGAGAATGAAGCACATCAACAAAGACATTATTCCACTGGGTTACATCCGCTGACAGAAACTTAAGCTCAGCCATGTACAACATTATTGAAAGAAATTCTCTGATTTTGAAGATAAAAATCTTCGGCCATTCTTCTATACTTTAATCATGTGGTGATGTTGTTGCTAGGAGTGGTCGGAGAGGGCGTGACTGGTTCGAACTGGTTACGCCCGGTTGATAAACAGAATTTGAATTTCAGAAAAATCATCAAAAAGGCGCTCGGAGAAAAATCGTCTGCTAGTTGGAATAAACTCTGGACCCATCACTGCAACTTCCAAGAGGACTTAAAGATGTGTTAATATGTGTTTCTCTTTTTTAAATATTTGACCGAGGGCAAAACCAAGTCAAAAGATGGTGTCATGTATTTTGTATTACTTCCACTCGATAAAGAATTCTGTATAAATAACAACTGATTTAGCTCAGCTCAATTTTGTTTGGGAAAATGAGTCATCTATCAGCTTGTGAAAAGATATGATCCACGTTTTCCACTTTTACATGATATTGATGAGGTAAAACTAGGTGCTATAAGTTCAGTCAAATTAGGCCAAACAACGCGCGATAAACATATTGAACAAATTCATTAACTCCAAAACGCACAGTCTCTGGCTATAAGCAGGAAAGGGACACCAGCCAGCCAAACTACCACGAAATATACATTGTGTTGCACTGGTTCCCTGTTGAATATTTCGCTCAGCAAATCAATTTTAGTGGCAATTGTTTTTCTTCTTGTTAGCAATAATAATAGCTTGTATGGACCTTGTGTACAAATCTGTTGGGAAAAGTGTACAGCAACTATAGGTTTTAGATAATGGGGGTATATGGGTTCTCGAAACATTTTTGTATGTTTCATATAATTGTTTCTTTTTTATACATTTCTGTATAAAAGGGTATTCACCGCCGTGCCAATATTTTTACAAATAGAAGGAGTTTTCTTTCTTATCGTTGCATGTTTTTGGTTATAAATTTGACCTCTTGTTTCTATTAGGCACTTCTAAGTGCAATAATGATTGTCTTTTGTAAAATTATAGAGTTCAGTGTCATCAAATCCCTGAGAGGGGATGTCGATGGCATGTTTGAAGCTCCGTATCTAGTACTAAAAGGTAGGAGTAAGACCTGTGAGAAAAAAAAACTTGAACAAGTCACAACCGACGAAGGTTAGATGGCTGGCTTGGTTGCCAGGGGCCAGATTTCATAGAGCTGCTTGAGAATCAAAAGTAGCTAAGCACAAATTTTTTTTTGCTTACCAAGGTCACCAGCGAAAATACTATGTAGGCTAGTGTGTGTGCAAAAATTCCTGCAATTTTTTGCTCTTAGAAATGTTTTAAGCATAGTTATTGTATGCTTAAAGGCCCTGTACACTATTGGTAAGATCGAAAAACACAAATATTCCCAGATTCACACATAACTTACATGATTTAAAGTAAGTAATGGTAGAAAGGGTTCCTTAAAATATTTCTGCCTAAAATGCTATCGTTTCTGAGAAATGAGTAAAACAATAGTTTTTATCGCGCGATAATAACATTGATGTTTGAAAAACAGAAAACACATCAGGTCTCTTTTCACTATTTTCTCGTGACCTTGATGACCAATTGAGCTCAAATTTTCACAGGTTTGTTATTTCATGTATGTGGTTGATTACACAAAACATGAACACTGTCTGTGATTATTTTGTCAGCTCTGCCAATCCTGTATAATACCTTTAAGCAGATATATGAAAGTAGGCCCATGTTCGTGCTAAGCATGGTTCTTGCTCTGAAAGCTTTGTGGAAATCCGGCCCCGGATGGTGTTGCCCCATTTCAAAACCACGGCTTGGGCTTGGACCTGGACGCCGTCAGTTATTTAGAAAACGTGTGCTTTCCTTATGGGGAGCTTCAAGCAGCCGGACGGAGGCCGTTATATTTCGAAAACTTTGTGCCAATCGATGGTTTCTCCTCTTTTATTAGTAACGTAGGCCTTATTCCATAAAAAAATATCTTCAGTATTGTTCCGTTAAGTCAATTCATTTGAATACTAATGACAAAGCCCTCTGTTTAATTCTACAAAGGGCGTTGTTTCCGTTTTAAGTGGGGTATGTATTTACTGTCGTGGTGGTTTACCTCAGTGAGCATTTTCCTAAGACTTCTGCACATTCATGGATCATTGAACCAACCCTCGCCCCTTTCAAAATACAAACAATTTATACTAAGCCAATTTTTTGGAGATGCAACTCTATATCCGAATATTAAAGTTGAAACACCGAAGCAACAGTGGCATACTGTCTCCCTTATGGAAACAATTCTCTCCAATTCCGTGTTCGTCATTAAAGGGAGAATGTCTTCAAATAAGTAGAAAACTTAAAACAGCATTTGATATATTTTAATGTTTTTCACTGTTTCCATGTTGTGAAACACCTTTTAAACATGCACCTAAAATTATTATGATAATTAGGTGTATTAGAAAGTTATGACAAAGTCTATGGCTGTTGTTGATAATCTGATTATGCCATATTATCACCACAATCATCGGCGTAGGCCTATCTGGATAAAGCTCAATTTTTGTCCCAGCTATTTAAGATTTCAAAAACATAATGATAATCATCAGTTTACAATGACAACACGCTTCCTGTTTTAGTGCGGAGTCTTCTGTCCAAAATGGTAAAATAACGGACAATATCGTTCGTTGTAGAATAATGTATGCTGTCTTGTGCAACAATATTTTGTCAGTTCTTAAAAATTCTTTGTATATAATTTGTAAAAAGAAAAAAAGATGACAACAAATTATAATGTAATATATAGTAAGTTATGATATAGAAATATATTTCTTGTACAAAATTATTTATCGCTTGATATCAATCTAATCTCAATCAATTTTTTATATGAATTTAATTAAATTATTCTCATGCTGAAGGGTGGAGTTTCCAATTCTTCTTTCTTAACGCTGAACATTTTTCCATTAAGGGGAGAATTTCATAAATAATTTATTGTATTGATCGCGGTTTGTTATGTATGGGAAATTTGTCTTAATTACAATAAAGAAATGCCATAAAACGAGCAACATGTAATGCATATCTCTATTGATCAGTGTTAAGGATGTCTGCATGCCTTATAAAAATGCCCCCCCCCCCCCAACTCTAAAGACTTGTTATTATTAATTGATTCTGGTTGTGAAGCTAAGGACCCTCATGAAAGCGAACTTGACCACTATAGCAAAGAACCCCAGAGAGAGAAGACAGGCGGGATTTGAACCGGGGTCCTAGAGCTGGAAGTTATACCACTACGCCAACCCGACCGCTCGACCTGTCTCTCGGGGTATACCGGCAACCTGGAGGCAGAACTGCACAGCATGCACAAGGAACTCTTTCCTGTCACAAGGGACATTTTTCGTCACCATGTCTTACTACCCCCCCCCAAAATTACATGAACTAATTATGAATGTCTTGGAAATATTAAAGGTAAATGGGCAAGTTGCCTTCTGCTAATCATTTAAACCAACAATTCCTGCTCTTAGTCCTTGGAGATGATAAGCATTTATAGTTAGGTGTCTTGCTCAAGAATACAACAGTCACGACCAGTATTCCAATCCACACCCTGGTGACTCAGCTGAACTTGAGTGCCGTGCGCTATAGATCGCTAGACCACGAAATTATGGGGGGGGGGGGGGGGGGGGGGGTTGGGTTACAAACGATAAACCTCATTTCTTACTTTTTTAAAAGTGTTTGCAAAATTGTTCATTGGCCAGACGTTTCGATGCTTAACTTTAGGTATGAACTTGATCAAGTTTCAGGTTGAACTAGAGCGGTTTCTTTCCCTTCTCTGAACTCCAGTTTGAATCTTGCCTCACATGGATTGGGTTTTCAGTCCCTACCTGATTGTGTGGGTTTCCACGTTTAGGGGTTTTCCTCCCACATCTAAAGCTGAACACGTCTTCATCATCTCCCATTCATTCTGCTATCGGCGCTTGCAATGCTGGATGTGTAATGAAAACAGTTATTTAATTAACAAATAAACAAATGAATACGAACACCACTTGTCTTGAGATAGGCCTATTTCGTTCTAAAATATATAGTCTGATTTTTATGAGAGCATTTCCCAAAACACAGATTGTCGCTTTCGAAATAAGCTCATTGTGTATACAAAAAACTATGACAACGGGACAACCCAATCGTGCGATGAAAGTATTATTCACAGTCAAGTGAGGTTTGCAGATTGTAATAAATCTCTCTTATGTAGTGGTTCTGAGACAGCGGTTCTTCTCAGATGTTCACCATGCGCACTTTTAAACCCTAAATACTCATAGATTGGGTTGGTCTGGCGCGTTTATTGAAAACTTGTGGTTGTAAATGTATGTACCCGCAAAAAGAAATTGTATTTCGAAAAAGGGGAAAAGGTAGAAGATAACTTACTGATTGGAATGTCACACACAAAACAAAATCAAAAAGTATATAATATTTGAAAGTGAGAAGTTACGTCATTTTAGAAATCCACTCTTCACGCTCTCTCAGGAAATATCTATAAACAAAATCAATTGCTTCAGAGTATAGTGATTTTTATTATTTAGAGTTTCAGCTACCACTTCTCTAAAATAGAAAACAAAAGGTCTTATAAACTATAATATTGCGGCAGTTTTATGAAGTGCTAATGGAAGGTTTCAAAATACAAGGGCTCCTAAGATGTGCTCTTAGTGTAACACATCGGCACTTATTCGCCTTTCTCTCTCTCTGATCGGTAATTAAAGACCACAGTCACCCATAAACATAGCTTAACAAACACTATTTCCCCTAGCAACGGCGGCCGAGTTTTTTCCCCTTCACCCCGTCCACAGGTGTTGAAGTGAATTTTGTTCCCGCGCTTTGAACAACACTCGGATAGATCTCCACGCTGCCACGCGACTTGTTTGTTTTAACGATCGAAGTTATCTGCATAAAGCCGAGGGCTATAGATAAAAAAGTTGGCTAATTATTTGTAGAAATCGAGCGAGGATTATGAAAGCGTGCGCGGACGGTGGGCAGGCAAACATCGATCAAAATTGTGTGTTTTTTTGTTTTTTGCTTTTGTGTGTGTAGATGCCAAAAGATAACACTACATTTCATTTTCGCATACCTATGCAACAGGACGACTATAATCATTTCTATGATATACAAGAAAAAACCACACACAAATTGAATTTGTTTTAAATAAATATTGAAGACGTTAGTGTTATCAAGTCTGTCAATATTATCGTTTCGTTTTTATTTAATTAAAAATTAACCGATGAAAATTGTATTTTTTCGGCTATCAAAATACAAAGTAGACCTTGCTGTGGCAATGAGGGATTTGAACAATGATACTATAGTGTGGATATCTATTCTATGGATAGCTAATGCTAATATTCACTAAGTTTGATGTGGTATTTGCATGTTCATAAGACGACGTCATCTTTAACCATCATGTGCCCATTACACTTGACCATTGTTTGTTACAGTTGGATTTGAACCAGGGCCCAACAGACCGTGCAAGTCTGGTGCGTATTCGAACATTTTGGGTACCATTTTGGTCCCAAATAAATTGCTTTAACGTGTAACAAACTCACGCACTTTAATGTATACCAATGTTCGAATACGCTGGGGACTTGCAGTATATACCATAGACCTGCTTTAGCAAAAAATATTAGCTACGCACAACAAAATTACGCTTAGTAGATTAAGGTTACCAGCCAAAAATACCATATCACATATACCCTTTTTAACTGGTATCCTGTTAACCTTTGCTCAGCAGAAAATTTTTAAGCAATATTTTTCTGCCTAAGCAGCTCTGTGAAATTGAGCTCAGGGTCCACGGGTTCACAGAGGTGGAAGGTCAGGGATGAGTTTGATGTCATTTGTATTGATAAACATTACCGAAATTGTACTAAATAGTTGTTTGACGAAAATATGATTGCCCCCAGATGTCATCTAACCACCCCCGAGGAAAGGGTTGTCGCCCCACCCTTCTCGAAGCCAAAATTACAAAAATTGCACTTCCGTTGCCGTCAGCGGGCTCAACATGCATAAATGACCCCCATAGACCTTATGCATTGACGTCACCAAGCCGCCATCTTAGAGGTAAACTGATGATGAAACAATGGAAACGCGCTGATTTGTACGCGCGGCGCACAAGACTGGCCAATGAGCATCTTCCTTTTGACCTCTAGGTGAGGGCGCCCTACTCAAATGACGTCATATGCATAAGGTCTATTACATATCTGCCTCAATAGGATGGTTAACCTTTTACACCTCATGGATCCTTTGTACCGAGTCTCAACGGTCCTTACATCTGGTGTTTGACCAACAGCCCATGACGCGCCAGCATTTTTTTCTTTTACACCTTAGCGAGGGGTTTTGTACTGTAATACTGCCAATTCCTGTCTTGAGATGAGACTACAAACATTTATGCCTATAGGGGATTACAGTTAGGGTTAGAGTTGGGGAAAGGGTTAAGGTTAGGGTTAGCAGGGTTAGGGTTAGGGTAAGGGTTAGGGTCAGGGTTAGGGTTAGGGTTAGGGTTAGGGTTTAGGGTAAACCGTAGTCTCCTATCTCAAGACGGAATTGACAGTGTTACAGTACAAAACCCTTCGCTGCGGTGTAAAAAAAAAATACGCGACGCGCCATTTAGAGTCTATGCCACTTATTACGCTGAGGGCGTCCAGATTGGGATGCGCAATATATTATCTCTTTTATGGTTTTTTGTCTTTTCGATCAACAGTAGCAGCATAAAAAAACTGCAGTAGCAGCACATTTGTGCTCGATATGGGGTATGGTGTACCTCCCCCCATCCACTATTGAGGCTTCGTTGTGTGGTTGGAATCTAAGGAACTCTTTTGATGATATAAGGGGGGTACTTGCACAAGAGGAAAATAGTGTGTTAAAGCATGGGCACATTGGGGGATACCCTCTGCCCATATCAGGCACGGTATATTACAGCAGCAGAAGCATCAACAACAACACAGTCGAAGGCGGCGACGACGACGACGACGACGACGACGACGACGACGACGACTACGACGCCGACGACGACGACGACGACGACAACATCAACAACAACAGAATCAACAACAACAACATCAACTGCTAGCCTCTTCTAAATACCTCCAGATATTTGCTCTGGAATGGCAGTGGTCGAGGGTTTGAATCCCACTCAAGTTATGCCTATGGTTTATTTTCACATGACTTGGGAAAGTACTGAGTATACAGCGCTTCATACACATCGGTGTGTGGGTAAAAGACAAATAATATTATTTTTTGATATTTATTAATATCAACCACATCATCAATTACATACATGGAATGCCAGATAGAGTCCCTCAATGAACCATTTCAGTTACGTCAAAAGCATCAGCAACGGCAACAGAATCATCAACAGCATCAGCAAAAGCAACAGAATCATCAACAGCATCAGCAACAGCAAAATAATCAACAGCATCAGCAACAGCAACATAATCATCAACATCAATATCAACAGCATCAGCAACAGCAACACAATCATCAACATCAACTTATAATACCGGTTAAAAGGTAACCTTTGGTTTCTCTGTCCATTTTCTTTTCTTTTTCCTGTGCCCGAATTTTCCCCACTGTTTTTCCAGAATTTCGGTCGTACGCCTATGCGGACCGGAGTCTCCACTTGGTTCTCAGTATACCTGGCTGATCTCACACGGTGTGATTTCCCTGGAAAGGCTGAGCGTCTCATCTTCGCATGTTTCTTCAGGAGTTGGGAGTAAACTGCTCTGGGAAAAACTTCGGGGATTTTTTGACCTTGTGTCATACCATGCTCATTACGAAGGGTCATTATCGTGGGCTGTATGTGTGTGGCAAGGACTAAAAACTTGTGTAATATCTTACATTTTTAGAAACCTTTCTATTATTTTTTTTAACTTCAAATAGTTTAAAACCCGACTACCAACTGTTTCATGTGGCAAGATAATCGTAAGGGCTTAGAGGCACTTTCAATCCATACGTCATAATAACTTAAACGCCAAAATGAAAGTGACAATCTTGCATTAAAGTCAAATATCTGCGTTTTGATCATTGATTGTGTTTTCTGACCCTGTCAAAAGTCGTACTTCCTTCGTTTCAGTGCGTGCCGTCGACAACAAGAGATCTAAAACTCATAATTTGAAGAAAAAAAATCAGTTCTCTGGAAAAATACGTACAAGGAAATATGGAGCAAGTCTTTTAAAGTCTGTCATGCTACGTGATAATATTTGTAAATGCTAAGAATGAAAGTCACCTTTGGCAAAAAAACAAAACCAAATTATGTGGTTGTGTATTATATATCAAACTCGAAAAAGAAAAGAAAAAAAAGAACTTGGTCAGTGCGTTCTGGATAACAGAAGGCAACCCAGCTCATCCAAATCTGACCCGACAACACTGTCTAATTCAATTACACGTGGGCCCATTGCATGTAAAGTTAGACCCCCGTCTGCCTGGAACTCTCCTCCACCACACTGAATAGAAACATAAACATACAATACATCACCAGCATCGAATAAAACCTAAAATAGAGGATAGGAAAAAACTTATGGCACAATGACCAGCCGAGTCGAGATCACCACCAATACATTTTCGAGGCTCGAGGACGAAATTGTTGGCTGTTGCCCAAACTGGAAGGGAAGGACGAACATTTAGAGGAACAGAAGTTGGACGTGTCGATTTGGGGGGTTTTGGCAAAGCGCGACAGACCGCGCTGCTGCGGCTCATTTCCATTACAATTATCACACGCGTGGTCGTCGAAACATGCTGTTGCATCGAGACGAACTTTTTTTTTGGCGCGCTTTTATTTTCAACATGGCGGCGGTTTCGTTACAGGGGAGTCTAACGAAGTCAAGCTTGCTTGTAGACAGTGGAACGACTTCAAAAATAACGACTGGTAACAGTGGAGATTGGCCAAGGAAAGTTGTAAAGAAGAGCCAAAAGCCAAGATAAATCGCTGGAATGACTTTTGGTCTCTTAACTGCAGGCGACAGGTGCCTGTGTTGCCAATCCTTCCGAACGTCTACGCCCACTTTTCCCCCAAGACTTGACATTCGGTGGTAATGTTGTACCAGCACAAGGCTGACTTAGAGTACAGGGAAAAGTGTAGCGTCGGATAAGAGATAAATAGTCAGGCACTGGGATTGACATGCACCTGGAGTTTAGAAGCCCACTTTTCCCCCCTTCTTTTTCCTTTTTCTTTTCCTTTTTGGTATCGAACCGGCAGCTGTGGATGAAAGTTTGAGCAACATGCAGGCAAACCAAGATACGGTCTGCTCGCACAATATCAGAGAGTCGTTGCTCCTGTAGACCTTGTCTTTAATGTCCCATTTGTCATTGTTCCAGCACAATGTATGCACAGTTAGGAATGACGTGCCGGATAAAAACACACTTTTCAATTATCTTGCTATAATGTAAGCTGTGAGGCAAACAAACGAACACTTGGTAGGTATTGTTGAGGAAGGATGGTATAGGAGCAGAGCAATCGAGGCCCGGGTACGGCTGCGGGCTCGGCCACCCGCTCCACGCCTTCGCTTGGGCTTTGTTAGACGCACTTGACACACTCAGATTCAAAGAAACCACCGCAGAATATTCTGCTATCACCTGCCACCATGAACACTGTTATTATTGGCATCGCTGGTCGCTCGCCTGCCTAGCTAATTGCACCGCTTGATTGGTAGACAGGCCCCCGCGAACCCAACTAGGAACAGCCGCCGACCCGTGCGACACAGCCGAGCACTAGGGGTACAATGCACCCACAAACAAAGACCAAACCATCGCAGTTTTGTGCACTAATCTCGGAGCTTCGCTTTAGCAGATGTTTCGAATTGAAGTGTAAATACACACAAAAAAGTCTTCCAGTCATGAGAAAATAAAAATCGGAGAAAATGACGGAAAGTTTGGCCGAGAAAACAGACCAGGACGGCACGAGCAGCGTCCGGTAGGTTTAGTGGAGGGTAGCTGGCGAGTTACAGACCCACCGGTGATTCGGGGGCAAGGAGCTGCTGCTTCGTAGCCAGATGAGATAATTGAGAGAATGCGACCGTGTTGGACATCATTAATCACTCGCTAACAATGCAACGCAGACAGGCTTGGCACGCCCAAAAATTGAGCAGTCCGCTCGCGCCAGCTCCAAGCCGCCATATCTGAAGACGGGCCAATCGAGCGCACTTTGGTTGGCATCATCATGTGATTTAAGTAACTTCAACACTTAGTAGGGACTAAACAGTGTTTAGGCTCTATTTATTAGATGTCATAAGTGTTTTACGCAGTGTGTGTTGGTCACAAAACGGCAAAACGGCAAGCGCCGAACGCGGACAGAAAACTTCAATTTTTCACGGTGCCTTTTCTGAGGCAAACATTGCATCAAAACAGGCTTTTATACCATTAAAGTATAGTATATTGGTCGCTAGATATATCCTGAGTAATCCTGTGTGCCAACCACCCAGCCAACTCTCGCGAGAAGTGTTTAAAAAGCGCCACAGAGACGCGCGCAAAAAGTTTTCCCAACTTTGCAAAACTTTCAGCAAATTGAAAAGAAGTTTGGGAAAGTGACTGCGCATGCGTCATTGTGTGGACGTCCTGAGCCATTGAAGCATAACAAAAGTGCTGTTGAACACAATATAATGCGGTCAAATCGGTCGTATGGGACGTGTGGGGAGCTCACCGGGTATTCAGACGCTGTGCACATGCACTAACCACTTCGCTCTTTCTCGCTTGGCGTTCTTGTAGGAAAAACAATCCGTAAAAGGAGAAAAAATGCCTTTTTCTTCCGGAAAAAGCTGTGGAATATGAGATTTCAGGGATTTTTCTACATGTTTATTGTGTTGGTGGGATCAAATGCCGAGTGGAACGTCGCCAACTGCGAGGCGCGGAGAGGGGGGAAGGTTGAAAGTTTGCTCATTTTTCGTCGATTCCTGATCTCACTGATGCACACAAAATTCCGGATTATTTATCTCCCTTTGTTTTATTCTTTTTTACACACAATTTCAGTCTACTATTTAAAGGGTTTTTGAGCAAAAGTTAGCTCCGAAATGTATAATTGTCTTACTTGCGGGCGTTCATGTCTGTTCAATTTGACCTTTCTATTGACCCCCGGTGAAAGAGTGCCAATTTATCGTTCGGTCATCAATCACTATCTACACTTGTTGAAAATGTCACGCAAAAACAATAATAATGCTGGCACAAATTTAGAAATACCTTAATTTTGAATTGTTTTCTTATTCTTCCAAAACCGCTGAAGAACTTGAACGTACCGTATTCGCTAATGTGACAATACAGCCCCCTACCTAGTGACAGTTCTAATTTCTGGCTTTCGTTTGATTACAAACATTCAAAGTTAGATTAATGTTATAAACTTTCTGATTTAGAAAAAAATCAATCAATCCTCCTCTTTATGAAATGACTCAAAACTTAGAAGTATTTTTGTTTAGTTGTTTAATTCACCCACAGAATGAATGACTACCCGATTTGAATACTTGCCTCGTTGGTATTATACGTTGGAATACAGACCTAAAAAACTGCGGTGAATTCTTTACGGAAAATATTGATGTTTGCAAATATTTTCCCCGAAGTTTTCTTTTTAAAATAACATACATTGAGTCAAACATTGTTGTATAATTGTAATGATTTTTATTGTTTTGGATCATTTGCGAGTGCAAAATAGACATTGTTTTTGAAAATGCTATTTTGGAGGTCCCCACCCAACCATACCTTGCCATGGAAACCATTTTGTTGGGAGGATTTGTAACTGACATTGTTTGTCTTTGTTCTCGTTGTTGTTTGGTCAAATATGAAACTGCTTTGTCACCAGTATTTTTTATATATAAATAACTGCTGAGAAAATATCCCTCGGTCAATTTTGGGGGGCTAAACAAAAATTGCCCCCAACCAAGCGATAACATTCAAAACAAGTGGTGCGTTTTGCGCAGGGTCGGTAGCATCTTGTTTTGTACCCAGATGTAATTTTAAAAACCGCAGTAAGTTTAACAGTGTTTATTTTGTCCTTCCCTTTTTTTATAACAGAGAACTACAAATTAATGTCATTTCTCGTGCGGGGCCGGTACGGTCCAAAGGGCAGCATGTTACCCAAGGAAAAAAAATGAGGGAAGAAACATGTGATGTCTGTAGAGACTGAACGGTAATTAATGACATGAAGCACGGTTGTCCCAATTTTAAGGCGATGTATTGTTTCGTATAAACCGACAGTGTCTGGGGCTGCCTTTTTGTGTGTGTGTAGTCCATGACAGGAACAGAGACTGTGGAAAGATACGTGACTAGTATGTAATTCTCTATGGAGTGCTGAGAACCTGCAGCATACGGCCGCGATCGGCCTACACACACACACACACGACCCACATAACATTAGTAATGTTTCATTTTACTTTACACGAAAAAAATAAGTGAAAGTACTTTTTGTCAAGATGACTCTGCGGAACTTATTCCATTTACATTTGAGAAAAACATCGAGTTATTCAGATTTATGCATTTTTTTGCAGTGTTTTATTCAATTTATTATCAAAATTATAATTATTTTTATCTGGCATGCATTATTGTCTTAACAATACGCTGAATCGTCATTTAATAATGGTCAAAAAAAATACCCGTGAAATTTTCTCGCGCAATATTTCAATTTTAGAATACAGGACACATTTACAATGAATGTCAAAGGTACAAAAAACTAAACATCAGCCTAAACTAAGTTAATTAATTTAACAAGGTTATACCCTGGAAAACATATCTCACCGTCAAACGAACATTAATATTAATATTTAAATCTGCATATGTGTAAATTATTATTAATTAAAAATGATAGTTTTTGTTGTCTTATCGGACAAACCAACGCACTCTGATAGAAAACACACATACCATTCAGATTTTGAGGAGGCGCAATTTGCAATAATGTTCATAATATTTATGATGCTGGTTGGTTAACACTATTTTTATGATGTTTTAGACGAGTCACGCCAAAAAATATAAAAACAATAAATTACAAAAATGAACAAAATTAACACCTGGCCACAGTAAATAAATCACCCATCCGTTGGAAAATAACTATTGTTCAACTTGACTCATTGTTAATAATAATAATAAAAAAAATAATAATGGATATTGAATAATATACAAACCGATTTTTTTATTCGTCATAAGAATACAAAAGTCATGATTTTGTGTGGCTGGGGATGTTACTATTTTTCTCCCGGTCTACCGAGGGGCCACTGTGCGTCTTGCCTCAATGACCCAAAACTGCATGTTTATACTGATGGCGTTGCTCACAGGGTGGTGGCTGTGCCTGGTGGCGGAGCTGGTGTAAAATCACTTAACCACTTAACCCACCCCCTCCATATCGTAGCCGGTTCTCACTCAATTACAAATAATGAAACTTAACATTCTGTCTTTTTGCCGGCTGCTTCGGGCTTGCAATAAAGAGGTTGCATTATAAAAAAACAACAAACCGTTATCAATGTCGATGATTTTAGGCCTGTTAATTTGTCATTATTTAGTAATGATTATGGAAACAACTTGTTGCTGTTGCTTTAATTTTTTTTATTCAGTTATCAAAAGTTAGTTGCCTGGAAATTCACCCTTTAAAAAAAATCTAATATCCAAATATTGATTAACTTGTACAAAAAACTTGGTCTGAATTTTGTCTAAAGTGTTTTTTCAAATTCAGAAATTTTACGCCAGGTTTTAAAGTTATTTTATATTTGTTAGTTTGTGTAAACAGTTATTGTTGATTTTGCGACTTACTATATATTTTATGTATTTATATAACAACACAGGCAAACTGCCATCAAAATACAGCAATTTTGTGTCACGGTAAACATTTTAGGACTGTTTTATTTTATTTTTTTAATAATTTTTTTTTTAAATAAAAATCTTCGATAAAGCAGAAACAATATCAACATGACCCAAGGAATATGATACGGGTCATCTCTATGACAATGAGCACATATTAAAAGTGCCCCAGCAGTAAAATCTTATGAATAGACAATGCTGTAACCCTTTTGATGTTTTCTTTTGTTCCTCTATTTCTTCTGGTTGACTGGCTGATGGGGGGGGGGGGGCGATGAACCTTCCTTTGTTCTCATCATGTTTGCTGTGATTTTCCCGTCCCACTCCCCATGGATCCTACCCAGGCCACCGGCTCACAACAATTGTTTGAAATCATCTGCTCCGGAAAAAGTGCTCTCAATTTTGTGATAAGAGATCCTAAATTTGAGTGACCGAGAGACTGAGAGGCATTAATAAGAACTATAGGCACTATTACTTAAAATAATTATTTTTTATTTTAGTAGGTTTAATTAGTTTATTTGTTATATTCTTATGTAGGCCTATTGTATTTTGTTTAGGGACGCGTGGAAATGTCGTTACTTTAGTAGATTTTATTTGGTTTAGTTTAATTCACTCTGTTTAGTTTCATTTTGTAACACTTGACTCCATTTATTGTTATCAAATTTTGTGTAGGTTAATTATCTTTTAAAAACTTTTATTGAATCTGTTTTTGTTTTGTGGTATTTTAAAATATAATGTCGTTTTAATTTGTACTATGTTTATATATTTTGTTTTAATTTGTTATTTATTTCTTTATTTTTTCCTCTCTTGCTTTGAAGATTTATTCAATAACAACAACAACAACAACAACAACAAACAAACAATTATACATCAATTCCACATAATAAAGGTCCACAAATATAGCTATAATTAATTATTTATTTATCTATTTATTCATTTATTTATTTATTTCCATTTCTTTTTGTTCAAATTGTTATCTATTTTTCAGGGATGAAGGGTGGGTGGCTTTATTAAACGTTACACTTCTCGAAGAATAAGTCAGTGAATGTCTGTGTAAAAAAGAACCAATAATTCAGTTATTTTTTTTAAGCGTTTCGTTAGCTCAGTGCGTGAGTAAATCAAATCCCATTTTCATGTAACCCCGCCCCCACTCTAACACCGAGCTCCAGCAAAACAAACAAGATCCCATTAGTTGGCCGCTCATGAAACAGCGCCCTCGTTGTTTAAAAGAAGTGCAACCATCGCTATTCAAGATGGCAGCGCCCATGAGCAGTTACCACTGACAGAAAGACCGCACATAAACATAAACTGTCATTCTACGTCTTGCGGTAAAGAATGAGTAAACGTAAACACCACGAGACAGAAATGGAGTCTAGAGAGTTTCAGAACAACTTTGATGCTTTTAGTGACGACATTTCTCAAAGATGGACACAGGTTCGATCGATCGATCTGTCACTTGACTTTGTCAATGATGTCACTGTCTCAGTGTCAACAAATGATTCATGAAATGAATCTGATGTTATGTCACTGTGACTATCCCTGTGGAATTTTAGCACTACTGTCACTCAGTCAGTGTCAGTGTCAATCTGCATTGCGTGATCTGTGCTTTTAATAACTTTCTTTGTTTTTTGTCTTCAATTTATGAGTTGACTTTGTTGTATTAACTTGGCAACTTTGAATTGTATTTGTAGCAGTACGTAACTAATTATAACCAGAAATATCACAATTTCTGCCTGGTTAATAATATTAACGCTGTTTGTTCTCATACTATCATTGAATGAAAAAGTGGCGGTTGGATATGACATCTTTCCTTGTAATTTTGTATAGTTGTACCTTTGTGTTGTATACTATTTGTATGTTTGTCTACTTAGTACTTGTGTACTAATACTAATAAACTTAGAGGAGGAGGGGGTAGCCCACCTTGTTGGGCCATAACAGCCCAACAAGGTGGGCTAGGGGAGGGGGATACAGACATTCTCTTTGTAAAAGTGTTTGATCCCCTCTACCTACTCCTAGAACTACTCCTAGAACTATGAGGTTCGTACCGCTATCATACCTCTACCTACCCCTCCAAAGTGAAATTTGCTCTGACCAAGGCAAAATGCTGTATCTTACTGCCACCTTTTTATGTTTTTAGATTAAACCCCAAAACATAAGTACCCAGTTTAGATTAACTATGCTAATTGCTATTGATCATAAGTGAAAAAGTTGCATTCAGATTAGTAACGAGCTAGGGATTGTATAATTCTTCTCCAAATGAAGTTATCAATCAAACCTTCATATATTGTTCAACAGATATGTGAGGAGTTTTCTGGTAAATTAAAAGCTGGAATCTCGGCACTTTTGCCTCGTCTAGCTGAGGGACTGAAACATGAAGATGAGCACGATGACTCTGTGTACACTGGAAACACCGGTAAAAAGAAAGCTACAGTGCCTGTAGTAAGTGTAACAGCAGCCCTACCTACATTTGGACAATGGCCTTTGTGGTTTACCAACCAATACATCAAGTAGCGGGGTAGCCCCATAAGTAGTGCCAATGTGTTCCACTCCCTCTGATTCTCCGGGTGGAGGGAGTCCAGCGTGTTGGCACTTTTAATGTGGCTAGTAGCGGGGTAGGGCTGCCGTTACCGCATCTAGTAAACAGATTTGATTATAAGAAGTAACTATAAATAGTAAACTTGCAGGTAAAACTATGTGTAAAATCTCTTTTCTGCTTCTGCTTCTGTTTGATACTGTGCAAACACCACCATTTGGCTGGTTATCACGCACAGGGTCAGTGTGGTGGGAAGATAAAGATTAAATTTTAAAATGTGCCTTCCTAACAAGCTCCCTGAGGTTTATATCAGCCAATCTGGATTTAAAGGAGATGATGTCTGGTGCTGCACGGGTATTAGGTGGTAGGATGTTCCATTCTCTGGCTGTTCTAGGGTACATTGAGTACTGGTAGCATGTCTTGTTGAATGATGGGGTGATTATGATGTGCGGTCCTGAATTTTGTCTTGTAGTGATGTTGCTGGGTTTTTGAAGCTGGATGCTTTGAGGGGTGATGTGATGAACCTCTTTATAGATGGCAGTGAGGCGAAGTCTGGTACGCCGCTCTTCCAAGGATTCCAACTGGAGGTCAGACAGCATGTTGGTAACGCTCTCTCTGTAGTTGTAGTTGTTCAGGACGAAGCGGGCTGCCCGACGTTGAACTTTCTCCAGGGTCATCTTGTTGTTATCATGGAAAGGGTCCCAGATACCTCCGCAGTATTCCAGCCTTGAGCGGACAAAGGTCTCATAGGCAATGACCTTAACTTCTTTGCTACAGGAATGGATGTCCTACGCAGTAGCCCAAGCATTTTATTGGCTTTGTTTGCAGATTGTTTGATGTGACAAGCCCAGTTGAGATCATTGCTGGTTTCGACCCCTAAATAAGGATGATGTTTGACTGTTTGGAGGTGTGTTGGCTCTGAAAAGAGCTGGTGGGGTCTAGATGTTTCGAACAGTATACTCTGCTCATCTTTAGGAGAATCTTCACAGGCAAAGTATACTGTTCAAAACATCCAGACCAGTGGTTCTTTTCAGAGCCAACACCCCCCCCCCCCAAAAAAAAACCCCCAGATTTTACACATGGTTGTACACGCAAGTTCACTATGCTACTGTTCGTAGCTGTTCGTAGAAGTCATATTACTCCAGTATTACAATCTCTCCATTGGCTCCCTATGCCCTCTAGAATTGTATTTAAGTTACTTTTGCTTGTTTTTCATTGCCTGCAAGGTTCAGCTCCTGAATACAATACCAATCTGTTCATTCAATATCATCCCTCTAGGAATCTTCGGTCCTCCAATTCATTTTCACTTGTTGTTCCTAAAACTCGCACTTTATGGGGGGATCGTTCATTCGCACATACTGGATCTTCTCTCTGGAACAAACTTCCTCAAGATATTCGCAATATTTCTGATGTACATCATTTCAAAGTAACTCTCAAAACTCACCTTTTCAAGATGTATTTCTTAAATTCATAGTTTGTTGCTTTCCATTGTTAATTATTGTTTGTTTTCTCTAACTGTTATTTTGCTTTCTATTCATTGGTTATTTATGTAGGCCTACTTTCATTTTTTGTTTACATTGTCTCTGCTTCTTTGCGCCTTGAACATCTTTTAGATTGATTTGGCGCGTTACAAATGCCTATTATTTATTTATTTATTTATTTATGCTACATTTGGGCAACAATTGTAGTACTATTTTTGTTGTTGCAGGAATAAGCCTTCTTCATCTTCACCTTCACAATGTCTTCCCTCAAGGAGATGATTTAAGCACATCGTATCAATATCTGGATCGGTCTTTGCAACGACTCAAAGGGAGACGGTTCACGTTCCTCTGTGGTGATGCAGGCCCTCTGGCCCTTGGAGCCGTCCTCCTCAATAAGCTGGGCCGGGAGACGGAGAGCAAAGCCTGCCTTGACAAGTAAATTAACTCATGGAAATTTTCACCAACCAATGTCTGTTTCACACCTGCTACAAATTCTCCAGAAAAAATAAATGATCAGTATTTTACCATAGGGTTATCTGGCTTAACCCCAGGCCCTGAATTACAGGGAGGCCGCACAGGCCAAGGCCTCTGTTGCCCATGGACAGCCACTTCAAGGTGAGGGCTACACTTAACTGAATTGGGCTATCGACCCAAATCAACTGTCACCACGGGCACGCTGCCACCTACTCCTGGGACTGAAACAGGGTTCCCCCCTCACAGTCTGTAAGGATGTAGGCATGGGTATCATCCACTAGGAGCCTGGCTGGTAGAGCAGAATGCACTACCTTTCAAAGGCACAAGTGTCATGACCGGGTATCGAACCCACACTCTGCTGCTGACAACACCAGAGCTTGGTTCCGATCACTCGGCCATGACACGCCACGACTTGCCCTCTCAAAGATGAATTTCAAGGCCTGTAACCCTGTACCTCAACAGAGATACTGTTTCCTGGGAAATGGCACCCAACTACCACAGAGTTAAACAAAACTACTTGTTACCTGTTGACACATTTTGTCATACTGCCACCATCTTGTCATACTCCCTGTATACCATGAGCGACCACTAATGGGAACTTGCTTAATACAAATTAGGTGACTGACCATTTTCCCCCCTGGCCTCAGTTTGATTTGAATGGCAGATTTAAACCAAGATGACTTTGCATCGAGGCATGATAGTCTTCCTATTTTAGTCTAATTTTTCTTTTCCTGCATAGAAAATCAAAACTGATCAAAGCCTATACTCTATTTAGGTGTATCAGTAAACAATTCCTCTTGTATGGCAAATTATATCAGTTGCTACTCAATAATATCATTCTGTGTGCACAAAATCTGTTCAGTAAAAATATTTTGCTGTACAAAAGTGAAAGATGAAGTCGTTCCATGTAAACAAGTTTTTCCTATTTTATCTCAAGAGTCAAATGTTATGTCTCTAAATTGATTGTTTTGTAGACTGCACAAACTCCATGAGGCGTGTTTGGATCCCGGACTCCCCGATGAGCTTCTCTATGGCCGAGCCGGTTACCTCTACGCCCTCCTCTTTGCACAGTCTCATCTTCAAGACGCATCCATCGATGTGAGGATAATTGAGGAAGTGTACCGATGCATCATCAAGTCCGGTGAGACCCTCTCCAAACGAGAAGGATCCAAGTCCCCCCTGATGTACGCCTGGCATGAGAAGAAGTACATTGGTGCCGCTCATGGGCTGAGCGGAATTCTTTGTTTACTTATGCAGGTCAGAGGTTAAGGAATAAATTACAAGTGAAAATAGACCTTATATTGGCCGCCATCGCGGGCGTAGAGGTAACAATAGATACGTGCACACGCTGCGCACAACTCTCTTACAATGATAGGTCTTCATTGACCTCAATGAGGGCGCTGTTTTGGGCTTGTGATGTCATATGCAAGGGGTCTATTAGATGGTTGTAAGGCCGTTTCCAAAGTAGCGGCTGTAACTGGATCGCCGTTATGAATTTGAAGCATAAGCTGTCCTTAGCAACAGCCGTAGCCACAATGGGGGACTTTTGGGACGCTAGGTGGCAGCAGACTTGCGAGGTAAATCTGTTCACGGTATTGTGCGCATGCTCAGACCTATGTAAGCAACTGAAATTTACCTGGTAAGTCTGCTGCCACCTAGCGTTCCAAAGTCTCCCATTGAGTGAATTTGCATGGCTGTGGCTGCCAATACTGAAATAAAGTGCGCATGAATTCATTATTAAGTCTAAGCCATATCCGAAAGCTAAGCCTAAGCCACATTCAAAGCTACACCATACTGACTTAGACTATAGCTGAAGCTTTTGGCTGCATTGCCAATGTTGAAGTAACACAGGCAATAATCATGCCTATTGACTCCTTGCGGGACGCGCAGGGCACTTACATGTACCTACCTATCATGTCAACCATTTTGGAAGTCACAATGTACACAAAGGTATTGACCCCCAAAGTGGTGAAAATAGTAGACGCTCACTTTGCGGGGTGCGTTCTGCGTCTGCAAGGGGACAATAGACCGTTCTCAGATGGCGTCACTATAATATCACACCCCGTGTTTGAGCACTGGCGTGCGCACGTTACAGGCATCACAGAGATGAAACGCAACTTGTCGCACATGGGCATTGTAATCCAAAATGGCAGACCTCCAGTGTTGCTATTGAAAAGTGACGTCAGAGAGAAGGATTTGTTCCCAAAGCCGAGTGAAAAGAACATTCCATGTTTCCAGAGATTTGAGATGCGCTGTTAGCCGCAGACTATCATGTTGGACCATAGAGTTGTATAATAGAACTAGAGGGCATACAAAATCATGTGACACAGCCTGGCAAGAAGTATTTTTGGCCATTGAGAGAATGGTACCGACTCATCATATCACACAGGTCACACACCAGTTCACACAACCAACATTTTGTAAGTGGACATCTGTATGTAATTTACCCATAGGGATTCGAATCCATGGTGGAACAGCGTGGTTATGTGTGTGTAATAACAAGTTCTCCTTCTAGTTCTATAACATAAGTCTATGTGCTGGACCCAACTTCAAAACCAAAAAAGCTTAGCACAAAAAAGTTTGCTTACCAGAAAATCCTTTCAAGTCAAAACACCATTCCATGATTACTGTTTGTGACTAGTGACCTGCACATTTTTTCCATAGCAGATATTTGCTAAACACTAATTTCCACTTAAAAAGCAGTTCAAACTAAATTTTGGTCATGAAATTGGACTGGTAAGCCGTTTCTCTGTTCCTGCTAAGCCATATTTTAATACCGAGCGGAAGTTTATGCTTTAACTCTCTTAGAAATGGAGCAATGGTTTCCGATACCTTGGTCCGATTTCATAAAACTGATAAGCACAAAAATCTGCTTAGCACAAATAACTCTTGCTTAGCAGAAATGGGTTACCAGCCAAATCAATATTTGTTATAAATCGTTTTATGACTGGTCCCCTGCATATTTTTGCTTATCACATAATTTGTTAGGCAGTTGATTTACTTGATTATCCCCCAGTTGACTCAATCACTCAGTCCTGATTCGATCTGCAGGTGAAGTTGCCAGTTGCTCAGGAGTACCTCCACTCACACGTCAAACCGAGCGTTGACTACGTTCTAGAGCTCGCCTTCCCATCGGGCAATTTCCCATCATCCCTCGGGAATAACTCTGATCGTCTGGTTCACTGGTGCCATGGTGCCCCAGGAGTCATTCACATGCTTCTTCAGGCACATAAGGTGGATACCAGCTCATCCAAACAAATTCTATACTAAAGAAACAAACTAAAGATGTTTTCAGTGCCTTGTGCTTTGTCCAGAGTTTGTTCTTCTTTTTCCTACAATTTTGTTGTCTTCATAGTGTGTCATGAGAAAGATATTTGGCTATAGGGTCATTGCAGATTTGTCCTATGAAAAAATTTTGATAGAATAACAAGCCATTTTTTTAAATCTTCAAAATGGCTTCCATTGCTTGTTATTCTACCTTTATTGTCCTACAAGGACAGATCTGCAATGGCCCTACAGCCAAATATCTTTCTTATGACATACTCAGACTGTGCGCCAGATTCCATGGTTTCATCATCAAAGGCACATTTCCCAGGCTTGATACTCTTCCTGATTTAGTCTGTTTTTCGATTTTGTTGCCCTTGGAGAAATCGGAAAAATTGTGATTAAATAGCCTGAAATGTCCATTAAATTAAAGCCTACAGTGCACATGAAAGGGCAGCCCTTGTACTTGATAAAATATTTCTTGCCTGAATTCCCAAAGTATTTCCCCTATCTGCCTCACTATATAACTGTGTCCTTCTCCAACAGGTATTTGGGGACGATAAATACCTTGAAGCAGCCAAGCGATGTGGAGATGTGATTTGGGAGAGAGGTGTTCTTCGTAAAGGGTACGGCCTCTGTCATGGGACGGCTGGGAACGCTTACGCCCTAGTTGCCTTGTACCAGAATACTAAAGACAACAAGTATCTGTATCAAACTCAAAAGGTAAGATATAGAAAGAGGAACACTCTTACCTTCTGACCATTCAATAACATCCACTGTGGTTTTAATGATAGATAATCTATTCAAGCCTGCAATATGATGTGGTGAGTGCATCTACACAGTACACAGTCAACCCTCCTACTGTCTGACTATTCAATATCATTCCCTGTGGTTTAAATGATAGATAAACTATGCAAGCCCGCAATATGATATCATGTGGTGAATGCATCTACACAGTACACAGTCAACCCTCCTACTGTCTGACTATTCAATATCATTCACTGTGGTTTAAATGATAGATAATCTATTCAAGCCTGCAATATGATATCATGTGGTGAATGCATCTACACAGTACACACTCAACCCTCCTACTGTCTGACTATTCAATATCATTCACTGTGGTTTAAATGATAGATAATCTATTCAAGCCTGCAATATGATATCATGTGGTGAATGCATCTACACAGTACACACTCAACCCTTCTACTGTCTGACCATTCAATGTCATCCACTGTGGTTTTGAATGATAAACTATGCCAGTCTACAATATTATTTCATGTGGTGAACGCATCAACACAGTACACTGTCAACCCTCCTACTATCTGACCAGTTGGGGTTTTCCTCCCTCTTCTAGAGCTGACAAATCTTTTCTTTAGACCTACGGGTCGCAGTGACAGGCACTTTTGATAGCTCTTTGATTTCGTTACTTCTTGCTTCTTGCTTCTTGCTTATTGGTTCCATTACCAGAAAGATATAAAAATAAATATAATTGTGTTAACCCTTACACCTATGGTATTAAGCATTGCACACTCGTCACTTTCCTGAAAAAAAATCCACAGGTATATCTCTTGGGTGGGATTCGATTCCACGACCTTTGCCATGCTAGAGCAGATGCCTTACTACTAGACCACCGAGCTAGACCGGTGGCTAGCAGCAGTTGTATTCCTATTTTGTTTAGCAGTCAACCCTCCTACTGTCTGACCATTCAATATCATCCACTGTGGTCTTGAATGACAGATAAACTATGCCAGTCTAAAATGTTATGTTATGTGGTGCCACACAGTATACGGTCAACCCTCCGCAATGATTAAATAGATAATAAATCTGTGAAATAATAATAAAAAATCTTATTTTTGTGTGACCTATTCTGATTAAGGTCTATTTGTTGACAAAGATTTGTTGTTGTTGACAGTTTGCCGAGTGGTGTCTTGCTTATGGAAAACATGGCTGCCGTACCCCAGACCGTCCTTTCTCACTCTTTGAAGGTATGTTTAGATATCAACTTTCAAATTTGATTTGCTTTTTTTTAAACGACACATAATTGTTCTGCTGAAACAGTCTAAAAACAAAATCTAGTTAAAGACAGATATTTGTGTTTTCAATCAAGGTTTTGATATTCCCTCTTGGTGGGTTCACACCCCCAACAGCCCCCCCCCCAAACGGTATTAATTGTTGCTGTAAACTATAACGAGAGTTCTTTGATTATTTTTGGTAGGCATGGCGGGCACCATCTACTTTCTTGCCGATCTTCTCAACCCCGCCTCAGCAAAATTCCCAGCATTTTACTTCTAGCTTAATAGATGAAAGTATGTGCCTTGTAGTGATCTCACAAGGTTTTGACTGATTTAAGATTTTTTAACGCAAAAAAACTTGTTTAAACTGTAAAGCTACTAAAGACAAAAAAAGAAGGTAGGTCGTAATTTGTACAATTTCTAGTACTTATTTGTAGTACTTATTTGTAGTGGTATAAACTTCTGCATTCTAACACCCAGAAGGTTGGGGGAGGGGCTTGATCCTCCTGACCAAGGGGAGAACCAGGCCCACTACCCTAGTTCTTTATTCATGGTGATGTGGAGAGTCTGTAAATCCTCTGATATGTAACACCCAGGAGGTTCAGGGGGCTTCATCTTCTAGACCAAGGGGAGACCAAGGCCCACTACCCTAGTTCTTTATTTGTGACGACGTCGAGAGTCTGTAAATCCTCTCAGTGCCTGTTTTTGGGGCATTCAGCGTCACATACTAATAAAGTGACAAGACACACAGGGTAAGGGGAATATCAGTTTGATTATCACTGGAGTATTTCAAGAGAACTACGAGTGAAATAACTAAATAACTAAATAGATAAGAAAATTGATAAATAAACAAACAAATAAATATATAAACACAAACATGAATAGTGAGCTGTAGTTGGCTGTATACTCCCCAGGGAGCTGAGATGGTTTAAGGAATGAAATAAATGGCCCAGTGACCAGGGGTAATAATATACCTTGTTAGGCGCCTTGAGCATCCCTTGGGGTGGATATGTGCGCATTATAAATGTTGTTATTATTATTATTATTATTATTATTTTTGTCATTCCAAATTTGAATCCTTTTTGGTTTGTTGCTAATTAATTATGTTGCTTAAAGGTGGGATCAACAGTTGGTTTTTGTCGGCTTAATGTGGATTTATAGGCAAACTTAGCAAGAAAGACACAATAAAAGTCACCTGTGAAAGTTTCAGCTGAATACAGTGTCTACTTGTTGAGAAAACAGCAAAAAAACTGTCGGGGGTATTTTCATCAAGAATGTAAATCCATTCCACATTTAGCGAGGTGACAGCGGGTACCAACCGCATCTCTGGCCATATTGAGGGCAGCGGGTACCAACCGCATCTCTGGCCATATTGAGGGCAGCGGGTACCAACCGCGTCTCTGGCCATATTGAGGGTAGCGGGTACCAACAGCGTCTCTGGCCATATTGAGGGCAGCATTCAAACGAACACCACAGAAGTTTCCAAAAGGCGCAGGAAATTCAATTTTTTTTGACACACTTTTATTGCTTTCTGATCAACGGGGGCACTTCATGTGAAATAATTTTGCTGGATGCTTACTCCCATTACAGTCTTTATACCAGGGAGGCTTTCGAATAAAAATTACAAAATATCTTTTTGGGGTTATCAACAAAGTATGGTCCTAGCTTTAAAACAAAATTGAAAGCTTAAAGTTTGTGCTTAATAATAATAATAATAATAATAACAATAACGAAGACTTATAAAGCGCACATATCCACCAAAGGTGCTCAAGGCGCTGTAACAAAGGAAGCGAAAAAACAAAAGGGGAGGGGACCAACAGAAAAACTCAGTTAGGAGGAACTAAATGCTTTAGACATGAGGTGTGGTTTGAGAGACTTTTTGAATGAGTGAATAGTATTGGAGGTTTTAATGTGAAGAGGAAGCTGATTCCAGAGATGTGGTGCCGCGACGGAGAATGATCTGTCCCCCCAGGTACGATGAGATTTGACTTCTTGAAGAAGATATTTATTTCCTGATCGAAGGTTGCGGGATGGCTTATAGATGCTGAGCATGTCTAGGATGTACGTTGGTGCTTGCCCATTGCTTGTTATGACTATATAGCTAGCTGAAACTGCTTAACTTGAAAAGTTCATGTGCCGTTGTTGGTTAATTGCAGGTCTGTAATTTACCAGATGCCATGAAGGTCGTGGACTCTGTTGCCCTTGTTTTTGGCCTTGTTGCCCCTAAATATACATTTAAATTTTTAACTTGTTTTTGATAATGCCCATTGTCCCAGTTTTTCTCTGACGAAAAAACAATTAATAAGATAAATGAAATGAAATTCCAGGCCAGAAATTGCACTCGCATCAATTCTTTCTCCAAAAAGATTTTTGTTTTGCAACAATTTTTTTTCTTTCTAGGCCTATGTAGAGAAATTTACATATTTTTCTGAAGCGTTGCTAAGTTTTTGTATTTATTTGCCCAATAGTAGTTTTTTACCTACTGATCTATTTGCAGTTTGAGATTTACTTTTCTTCTAAACTAATAATGGTTCTCATATCCAGACATCCCTTGTCAACTCCAGCCTACCCTCAAATCCACTTAATCCATTAATCCAATCCATTAATACAATACTTACCGAGGAGTGTAATTCATCACAAACAATTTTAACTTAAATTTGTATTACTTTATGTCAGTTTCAATTTGTGGTGTAATTAAAAGGAATTGTTATGTTTTAAACATAATTGTAATTATTGTAATTTACACCTGGTTCAGACAGGCGCTCTAGAGTCGCGCCGAACCAAAAGTACATGAAAAGTTCGACGTCTGAAACAGTTAGGAGCGACTGGACGAGCTAGAAGTCGAAAGATCGACTGTTGCAGTCGTTCGGAACGACTCTGGAGCGCCTTGGTTTCAGACGTCGATCTTGTCATGAGCCGAACCTAATGTAAATGTTTTGTCATGTTTGCCAGTCTGAAACCAAAATTTAATTGGGTCGACCTAGAGTCGCTCTTAATCTATTTGGTTCGGCGCGACTCTAGAGTGTCTGTCTGAACCGGGTGTTAATTCACTCAGAAGATTGTTGGCATACTCTGTTATCAAACAAGACATCCCTTGACCCACCCTAAAATTCCACATAATCCATTATCATCAAATCCATTAATCCATTATCTACTGAGGAATGTTACTTTTTAAAGAAATTTGAAATTAAATTGTGAAAACTTAACGTCAGTTTCAAGTTTTGGAGTTACATTCTAAATTAAAACAATTATTTTGAAAACTTTTTAATAATTACTGTCATAAAATTTACTTGTAGATTGCTGGTATACTGTTTTAGATACCCCCTCTGTTCTCAAATCCAGAAATATGTTGTCCACTCCAACCCACCCTCGAAATCCACTTAATCATTTAATCCGTTAAAATCCATTAATCCAATACCTACCAAGGATTGTTACTTTTTATAGAATTGAAATAACATTTTGAATATTTTACATAGTTGTCAAGTTTTTGCATTACTTTTTAAATTAATCAGAATTATTATTGTTTAAATATTTTTTCAAACATCCCCTCTGTTCTCAAATCTAGACATCTCTTGTCCACTCCAACCCGCTCTCGAAATCCGCTTAATCCATTATTCCATTTATCAGTAATCATCTGTACCACTTAGCCATCTTTTAACCCAAGCCGACATTTTACCTTCAAATATTTGTTTGTTTTCTTTCTTCATAATTTCACTACGTTTTTTATCAAACGGACTCAAAACCCCCCAGCAAACTCCAGTTCTCTGTCTCCTTTACCCAGACTTATCAATCAAAAATATTGTCCCTCGAAGCAACTACTCTTGTACACGATTTGACTGGTAACCGTCACTTTTGAAGAGGAGCTCCAAGGTCTAAATTCAGTTTTGGGGTGTACTCATTGTCCAATAGATAGAGTCCTCATGAATGTGGGGAAAACATAACAAGTCTCTAACTTCACAATAAAACTGTGTAAAACGAAATTTTATTTGGTACTGTTTCAGACCGAAATTTGAAACATGATGTCATCGGACACCACACAGTTTAAACAAAGTGTCTGTACATCCCAAAGAGAAATTTTTGCGCCAATTAAAAGGTAAAATTCAATTCCCGTTTGATTGAACATCAGTAACATCCAGGAATGAGCTGTACGAAAAATACACAGACCCTATAATGTTTGAAATGTGACGTAATCCAACGTTTTTTATTTTCCCCATTTTTATGAGGACTATATTTCGGAAAATGGGTGGATCATTGAACTGAATTTAACCTATAGATACTCTCTTCAAGTGTCAAGCTTTCAAGCAAAAACGCTTTCAAGCAAAAACTTGTTAAACGCCCATGATACCGTTCTAAATAATCCGTTTTAAATCTGCCTCACTTATATACAAGTGGATACTCTATCATGATGCCACGTTAGCATCATGAGTGGTTTGGAAGCGATGCGACAATGGTTGACAGCATCACTTATAAGTGACGGTTGCTAGTCGAATTGAGTGCCCATTCCCAAAAGTCCCCAAAATAACTTTGCTTTGTTGTTTATTTTCGCGGTAATTTACTTGATATTTTACTTTCTACAACACAACTTATTCTTCCCAAAGGACCCAAATAAACTCATTGTTGATACGTACATTGTCCCGTTAAAACTCAAATGGATTTATGCTACATTACAATTGAATTTATTAAACTATGTGAACCGTCAAACTAAAACTGCACGTGTTCTTCGATCTTCTGTGTTTACTTTTCCCAACATTCCGCACAACCTGCAAACAATAAGGAAGATTTGATAGAATTAAACAAAATTCTCCTTGTGAGAAAAACAAATAATGCAAGCCGCGCCCGCAATAAGCGACTTTGCCTACGGCTATGGCCGTTTGAGTCTGCAACGACACTGTTGAAGAATAGACCTTGTCTGCCTGGGCCCAATTTTATAGAGCTGCTTAAGCACAAAAATGAGCTAAGTGCAAGAAAAATATACTTATCAGAATAAGGTAACCAGCCAAAAGAAAATGTCACATTTATCTTGTATGACTGGTGTCCTGCTAATTTTTGCATAGCAGAACATTTTAAAGCGATATTTTCTGCTTGAAGCAGCTCTCTATGAAATCGGGCCCTGTTCGTGAGTGTGACGTAATTCCACCGTAAGCCACGCCCACCTTACACAAACTGGCTCCACTGATTAACAGAAGCCCATAGGAGTTGCATCGGGCTTGTTTTCTTTGATTATTAATATGCAAGAACAGTTTCTTAAAAGTTTAATATTTGGTCCGGGTTCTATTTTACAAAGATTCCTCTCAGAAATTGAGTCAATTTTTGGTTCAGCAAAGAAAAAATAACTAAAGCGGGATTTGAACCTGCGACCCCTGGTTTAACGTGCCTTCGCTCTACCAACTGAGCCATCATCTAGCTATTGATGGTGATCTCCCTATTTTCTCAAAACCTTTTTTCGGGGGCCGAAATTGAACCAATTAATTTGAACGTTGAAGAGATTTTAAAGGATTTGTAGAGCTGACAAAATAGCCGCAGACGACATTGTTCATAATTTTTTGTAATCAACCATGAAATAACAAACTTATGAAAATTTGGGCTCAATCCCTTGTGCAAATCAGAAAGTGAAAAACCTAGCACAATTTTGAGCTTGTAGTCACTTTTCTTTAAGTTTGGTTGGAAAAACCGAAAGCCGCTGTTGCCTTTGTTTTTTATGTTTTTTTAATAGGTTTTCTGAAAAAAAATTCTCGAATATAGCTTCAAACTAAGATTAAACAATGATGTTAATCTTAACAATCATGTATAACACACTTAATGAATGAAATAAATGGCTAAGTGACCAGGGGTAATAATGTTCATGTGCCGTGATAATCGCGCGTGGACCACTTTGGTTCCACATACATTGCTAACGCCTGACGGAAACAAACTCGCGCACTTTTTAAACAGTTTCCAATGTTCTAATACGCGCGAGACTTATTAATTGATAAGAAAATGGAGGTGTGCTCCATTTACGTGTACTCACCTCCTCCAAAAACCTCGATCTTCATACCAATTTTATTGTGCCATTTGACCGGAACAATACGAACATAGCGAGCAAGAACTGCCGGGCGAAACTTGCTCAAGTGGGTTGTTTTATGATCTTTGTTCCCGGTAAAAAGCTACGGAAGGAAATTAAATTGAGATAATTTATTTTCACAACTTGAACTATTAAATTGTTTGAGAAAAAAAAGGCTGTTTGGAGACTTTGAGTTTCTCTAAAATATTGCCAGGATTTGTAAACCGTAAGTTAATTTTAGGTTTGATTCGCCAAAATGAGAGCAGGGCTCGATTTCACAAAGAGATAAGACCCATCTTAACTGTGTATCCATCTTAATTGCTAAGCAAAATGTGATTTCACAATACAAATCACTATGGTGATATTCACAACTCATCCTAAGATGAATCTTAGTGCTTTGTGAAATCGGCCCCTGGTCGAGTGTAATACGATACTTTTAGCCAATCAGGGACAGTGTCACATTGTGTGGTGAAAAGGACCAATAGGGACTGTGCAGTCATGTCTGACGCACTCGTCAGTTCGAGCCAACCAATCAAAAGAATGGTCATATTACTTTAAAATACAAAATAACAGATAAAGAGCGCCGTTCGAAAGATAAAAATCGCAGTTAAATTAATTGTATTATCATTTAGGTACCAATAATGAAGTTTTAGGCACAGAAAAAAAACTTTTCACAATGTTATCGTCAATGTTATCTTCTCCTCGTGTAGCACTCAACCAATCGGACTCATGCTCAGACCTGAAAAACATTTGTCCATCCAATCGAAAGCTTTGATTAAAAAAAATTAAAAATTAAGTAAAAGTCTTGTAAGAGTCGACGAATATGAGTCACGTTTGTTACATTGTATAAAGCTTAATATTAACCAATCAAAAGCTTCGTTATAAACTTACCTTTGGGTGGCCATGCATATCCAATAAACACGCCCAATGCTTCAAGTCCAGGCTGTATTTGACCTTATACAGCATGACGTAGTTGTCGATTTCGGTGTTACCCTGTGTTAGTATCCCAGTTACATAAATCGTCAGTGAAAGTTCAACCTCAATTTACGATAGGGGAAAATGAAATACCTTTATTTTATTGGCTGTAGAAATATGTCTTGTAAAATGTAACGACTTTACTGTCGGCTGTGTTACCGTCAAAATGTACAGTAATATTTACGGTGTTGTTTCTCGAACATAAAATTAACTGTTGCAAACTGCTTACCAACCAAAAGGACCTGCGGTATTAATGCAAAAAATAGTTAGTGGCCTGACTTTTTCGACCCTAGCAGAGCCTTGCTCGACATTTCGACCCAAGCAGAGTTTTGCTCGAAGGCTAAATGAGAAAGAATCGAAACGTCGAAACTTCAGGACACTAACTTATCTTTTGTTTATTCTATGTCTACTGTTACCCGTTTGAGAGTCAACCGACAACCAGTATGAGCTCCCCTCCCCAACAGGATGCCGGTGTCACAGGGAATTTTGTCCCCCCGCACAACGGTCCGGGGGGGGGGGGGGGGACATAATCCCCTAGGGGAATGTGTCCCCCGGCCAGGGTTTCTACCCTAGACAAGCCAGGTAAAGTTGTCCGGGGGGACAGATTCACAGGGGGGAAAGAATCTCCGTCCACACCGGATCGAAGGGCTCCGAGATAGGTCAGACAATGGAAACGTGCACGTGTGCACGCGCCAAACAATCCTCTCAACCAACCAATGGTATGTCTTCATTTTGGCTTATAGTGGGGTCGCTGTTTTAGCTTTTGATGAAAGGGGTGGTATTAGTGGTCCTTTATGTGATGAATATTCAATGAGTTTTCCACAATTAGCACATTAATGATCATTTGTATCGTGAATATTCAATATGATTCTGCATGGTGTTATTAATATTCGATGGTTTATCTAGTCATGAATATTCAATGATCTTTCGTAGTTGAACATCCAATTGGATTAGTGTTTATATAATTATATTCAATGGCCTCTGCTTTAAGTATTCACCTGCAACCACTGCCATGGGTTGCTCACTGCGGGCCTCCAGCCCGGATAGTTCAACCTCTCGTAGCGAACCAGAGCAGCCTCGTATCCGACTATACTGGATGACGCTGTGATGCTACCGTTCTTGATTTCGGAGCCCAGCGGGAACCCGCACACGTCACCGTAAGCCCTGGCAACTGGAAACGCAAAGAGTAAGATGCAACGCAAGATCAGAGAACCATTTTTGCGTGTATAGTGGCTTCGTCGTATTTTGGGTGTGTGTGATCACGGAACAATCACTGAACAAGTTCAACCAATTAGTCCAACAAGTGTCTTGGGATTATTAATTATTTTGATAATGGTATAAATCTTCTGAGGTTTCAGTAGAATAATAACGGTTTACTCCTCCCAAAAAACCTAAAGGGCAATTGGATAAAACTCTTTTTGATCTGTGCAACCTTTTTATTTTCTAAATCACGATATTTTTTTTTTAAATCCAAATACCGGTAACTTTTCTTACAATCAAGAGCCCTGGACTGAACACACGGGAGCCCGAACGCAAGGAGTAGGATGAGGATGAGGTTGAGAGCACGCAGTGATGACGTCATTGTAGGCTCGCCCTCTTTGCCTGTGTCGTTGTTTTAGAACGAACTCTTGCTTTTCTTGGGTAGAAATCAGGAAAGAGGTTGTCAACAGTACTAGGATTTGATCAGATTCGTTTGAAGAAATCATTTAGGTTATTTCCACTAGATTTTTCCTTTTCACTTTATAAAAATTATAGTGTGATTAAAATTACCATAGTCTTTTCTAAAATGTGATTGTTTATTGCCCCATTTATTGTTTTTCCTCTGACGAATTTGAACCGTTTTGGTTCCACTAAAAAAAACACTCATTTTGACATTGAAAACTAGTATACGAAACACTTAACCAGGGTATAGTAAACATTGAATATCAGTAAATGTTACTTTTAAATTACAAATTGGAGTTATATAAAACTAAAACTTTATACAAATAACAATATTTTGAATACAATTTATGACGAAGACTGGAAAAGACACAATACTTAAAATTTGAATTGAAGTGATCCGGTTTGAATTTCGCATAAAGCTTTGTTTTGTGTGTACTTCTCAACAAACTTGTCTTGTGTGAGTCTACCGAATGTGTACGCACTAATTTGTTTTAGACTTCTATTCTTTTTTATTGTATAAAATTTTCATGTGCAACATAAAAACTCTTGTGGCAAACTTGTCAAATCACGAAATTTAGAACAGAACTCACCTCAATAATTATGTCGTTGATGGTTACCAGTTAGTCCAGAATATGTACCCCATATAATCGCTACTACGAATTCACAAAAATGTGTCCCGCATCTCTCATTTGCCGTTTGTGCAACTATACATCGATATATCGCCACCTAGGACAAACATCTGGTTCGGACAATAGCATATTTCGGATAACGATGTTGCCAATGTATGCAATACAAAAGTATCGATTACGATGATATCGATTATGATCATCGTATTGATGATTTGTACAGTATTTGTTTGTTATCAAATTCCAGAATGGCCTTCATTCGACTGTCAGTACGAGAACTCAGTGATGACGTCATATTTAAAATGGCCGCGCTATTTTGTCGTTTAAGAGTCATGCGAATAGACCTTTCTATTGCAACGTCACAGCCCGAGTTTTTGCCAACCGAGGTTGGAAAACTATGGAAAGCCATAACTGCAAATCAAAAACAGATAGCCATAGTTTGTAGCAATGTTACACAAATATTAAAAATAGTGTTGAATTTGTTGGAAATAAAATCAACCAATCATGGTAGGTATTTCAGTTCATGAATCTTTACAGTATTGGAAGTTGAATTTGGTCAACACGATTGAATGTTTTGCTAACATTCGGCCGTCAATCCATGCAAACCGGCGCACTTTGTTTATCTACAATGGAAAGGTCTATAAGCCTTTGCAGTGATCTAGTCAGAGCCACCGTCGTTACTGCGATCTCAGACTTGACATAAAGTGGGAGCAACTTAACTCTCATGCCAAAGCCAAACTCAGATTTTTTATCAAAATAATATGTATCAAGAGAGGGCGCTAGACAACGCGCCAAAATCGGTCTCAGTTAATTTTCAATGGAGATCAATGACAGCAGATAGCGCCTGAAGTATAATCGTAGATCATATTTTACGAGTCATAACTTTTTATGATGAAATCAACGCTGGTTGACAATACGGAAGTTGTTCGTCAAGGGTTGGTGTGCTGTGTTAGTAATACATAAACTCGTATAGCATTTCATCAATAAGAAAGATATAGTGTGGCGCATGGAACTCGAGTTCAAAGATAAACCCGTGAAAAAATCGTCACGATGATAAACAAAAATAGGCCCACGTCTCACTTTTGACACATTGACACAACCATTCAGCGCTGATAATTGTTTTGTTATTTCCAAACTCAAAAACAAGCCTATTATATTACGGGGTTATAGTTTCGTGTGCTTAACATCTCTTGATGGGTTTTTGTATGTGGGTCTGAGTTCATTATAGTTTGATCAGCGACAGGCCACACCCGTACCTGTCGGGGGAAGTGGGCAAGCTCACATCTTTAGTTAAGTTTGTACTGGCATTTCAGCAGAAAATACACTAACTACCACAAAAATGGACTTACACCAGCATTATTTTTGAGCTGAGTGTAACGCGAACATAATGGCATTTTAGTGTGGGTGATATGGTTGACTAAAATATTATATTTCGGCAATCGGGTGAAAATTGAGGTGAGCATTTTAGGGGATGGGGGAAAAACAAGTAACGGGGAGGGGGAAATTTCCCCCTCCTTCGGTACGCCGTTTCTGAGTTTGATGTGGACTTATCCAATTCGTCCGCTCTTATAATTCGCTTTTCTACGAATGTTTGCCTAATTTTTTTGAAAAGAAGTAACTTCATAAGTGAGATATCAAATATAAGTTTATAAAACATAATTACGACTTGTGTGAAGTCATAATGAATATAAGTTCTAAATATGACTTTATTGTTCTTTCTGTAAAATGTGTAAGTTATTTGTAAATCTGTGAAACCTTTTTTTTTCTCAACGTTACCAATGTTGTGCATAATAGGCCTATTATCATTTCACGCTTCCGAATTTACCCCGAACCGGGAATGAAAAAATAATAATAGCAACTTGTGGCGAGTCTTAACTTTTATCGCTTGAGGGCGCACTTTGAGGGACCCATTATTTTTGTTCTGTCAAGCCAGTGAGTGTTGTGTGTATGTGTTTAGCAGGCGTTTTTAGCTTTAGTCTGTTGCAAAGAGCTAGCTGCAAATGACAGCATTTCTATCTGTACACTTCCGGCATATGCTGACAATGTAGTAATGCAAATCGTTTCTTCCGTGAAAATAATCTCCACAATTTCGCCATATTATTGGATTTTACACTCCTTCCAATTTTGCTTGATTCAACCCAGTGATGCGTATGCTCCTGCGAATGTGTCGTGATGGATTACCGGTGTAGCGAACGGTAACTGGGTAAGTTTTTTTCTTTGGAAAATTCACTGTCAACTTCATTTTCTTGTTTGGTAGATTTTCGATCGCTAGAGAGGAGTCAATGTGTGCCGCCAGCCGCGCCCAGGCATCGGGTGACCGGAGCTGGACCGGCTGGTGGTCAACCCATCCATGACTGTCGCCCTGAACAATTAAAGTGTTCTATTTCACAAAATGTCGAGTCGAATTGAACGGTTTAAATGTCAGACTTTTCACACCATATATCTCCCTTTTCATTTTCATTTTTTTTTATTCTGATAATAATGAATCTCCTATTTCATTTGGTAATAAATTAGGGCCCTAACAAATTAGGTTTTTGTCAAATGTGTCATTCATTTGAAAAAAGTTAATTGCTAGATTCTAGAAATCAACTTCTGAAATTTGATATGGGTAATTTTTCATAATTAATTTATGTTATGCTGAAAACATAATGTCACATATTTTCCACATGTTTTATTGAAGTTTTTCTTGAAAATAGTTTTTCTTAACAGTAAAAGAAGAAGAGGATAAATACATTTTGTGTAAAGAACTTCATGTTGTGAGAATGATTGCACACATTGAATAAAACTTTTTGGGAAGTTATTTTTGTTTCTTTTGATAACACTTACACTTGTAGTTAGTAACAGTACAATATTAATAACATTAGGCTTGTTAGGCATACCTTATTATATTAGTACTACATTTAGTAGGTATAGAATGCAGGGCAATTTCAAAGCCATAAAATAAGAAGAAATGTGTGTGACATTGAGATATAAATCTAATGTTGCAAATTATTTCACAAACTAAGTGGCCCTACATAACATAAATACACTGAACTGTATTCTTTCTTCATTAGTAATGATGTACATATAACAATACATCATCATAATAGGCTCTGTTCTATAGATCTATAGATTTTTGTGTGGGTTGGTGGGTGGGGGAAGGTTGGGGTGGGGTGTATTTTCTAGCGGTTAGTGGTGGCTGGCACTTTGTTAACGCTATGTGAAATTGGCGTATGTGCATCTTTGACATCATCACATTCACATAATAAGTCTTGCTTTATGCCTTTTCAGAGTCGGATTTTTCATGTGTTACTTTGCAGTGTGCATTTTTGGTGACGCAACACACACCTTCTCTTCACATACATTTTGACTCCCACAGTGATAGACTCTCAGTAGAAGTTTGTGACGCGGGTGAAGGTTTACTGAAAAATATGTATCGTTAAAACTGCTGTCAAATAAAACATTTCATTTTCTCTCAATCTGTCAGGGCGTCAACTGCAAGATAAATTCTTCTACTTGAAACAAATCATCACATTCAAAACAGTAGTGACACAACCTGTGCAAATAAACTGTCTAAAACCCAAGCAGATTATAAACAGGAGCTTAGGGATTACACCCCATCAAGGATTAGCTGACAAGGGAGGGATTAAACAGAAGGAAGGCCTGGAGAAAGGATTAGGATTAGGAAAGAGCTGAGGATGGGGAACGAGCAGAGTTCGGGTAAGCTGCAAAGGCGGCACAGCTACCCTATGACCCACAAGATCAAGACGCCGATCCCTCCCCAGGGGGAGCTGGAGGACAGATTCCAGCGGGTTCTGGTGAGTAGTCCTGTTTAAATGTTTCAATAAATTATAATGTTATGCGCATTGGAAAGGAAAGGATCTGACAAAGTTACTGTCGTTCTCCATTTATAAGTGCAAAATTGTTTAGTACTCTGCAATTGATGTAGCGTTTTATCACGCCCAATTGGCGTATCTTATGTTACAACAGGTTGATGTGTGCAGCTAGCTATGAGGCGCATAAAATAGCACCTTGTAAAGGTTGGCAAGGTGCTTAACTGTTAAACTTGTTTATTGCTGATTGGTTTGAGTGTTAATTAGCAATTATGGTTTAGTCATGGAGTATTTTGCGAGTATCATGGAGTATTTTGTTCAGCGAGCATCAGTACTTTTTTTTCTGTTTTTGAAAGAATGAAGAAAGTTACTTCAGATTAAACCATTTCTATGATGTAATTCCATTTTAAAAACTCTTATATTTAAACCATTAAAATTTGTATAGTTGGATTTGTTTGTTTTCATTTGCAACTGCAAGAAATATACTCAAATATGTTTAATAAGATTGAAAAACTCAATTTCCTGGAAAGTCATTGGACAAAATACATCAAAAGGACATACATACAGTATGTAAATGAAAAAACATAATCAATGGTTTGGGGGAACAAGTTAATGACAGAGACTAAGTATAGATTTGTGGAATACCATGCACAAATCTACACTTTCTCATCCATTCTCCTTACCCTGAAGTGGGTTTAAGTTTGAAATTGATCCTGCTGCAGTATTAGGCCTAAAGGCCTTGTCACTTGGGCCAATTTTAACAGGACATTTTTCACACAGTGTCTTACCGTGGAGGCTTCCGCCTCCATGGTCTAACTATCCCCAAGAAAATTATGTGAAAATTGAAATATGAATGCTTTGCCTGCGCAGAGACTGCAGTGTGTGACACGGCCCTAAACCCTTAGGTTTCTTACTTTGTCAAATGAAGTCCAATATCTAAAAACATTTACTGAATGGGGTGAGGGTGAGATGGGGAGAGGAGAGGGCGTCTCCAGGGGGGATGACTGGGGGATCTTGGAGGGATGTAACTATTAACCCTCCTACTGATACACCATTCAAAACCATTCAAAATTCACTAACGTTTACAACCCAATTGTTTTTGTACACACATGGCAGTACCATTTGACCTGTATTGATGATAAGCTGTGTCACCATTCACAACCATTCAAATGGTTTTGAGTGGTGGATACACTGCACTGTGGTATGCCCCCAAGGCTAAATGGTTTTGAATGGTGAATGTACTGCACAGTAATTGTGCACTCCTACTATTATTTTCTTTATAATATTATGTAATATTATGTAATATTATGTAATGAGTTATATAATACTTAGGAATAATATCAAAACAATTAAAAACATACAATAACATAACAATTTTAACCTCTGTAAAAATGGAACATGCCCAGAAGTCTGGTATATGTTTACCCCAAGTGTAATGCACCCAGCCTTGTGTTTATCAGTTCAGGGGAAAACACTGGCACTGTGTTTACAAAAACATTGTAACCCTAATTGAGTTCAACAATGCACTCAAAATCACCACTCCAAGGGCAAACCATTCCACCACTTGAAAGTATCCATACTGGGCTATAAGCTGACATACCATTTGAAACCATTCAGGGGGTCTACTCTATACACAGTTAGCTCACCACTCAAAACCATTCGACCAAATGGTTTTGAATGGTCAGTCAACTCGATAACAAATTGTGTTGGCAGTAGGAGGGTTAAGATGTTATTGAACCATTACGTTGCAAGTACTGTATGCCCTGTGGGATGCTGATCTGCATGTTTAATGGCTACAGTGATTAACAAGTAAAAGATGTTACAACTTAAAAGTGTTCTCCTGTTTGGTTTCCACCAAGTCACATCCAAGTTTTACCACATATCCCACCCAAGTATCAACTGAATCACAGCGTTCTCGTGGTTTGCTGGCCAAATGTCAGTTATAACTTATGAGGACCTGTCAAAAGTCTGTCCAACTGGTCCTGCTGGCTAGTTCACTGCTTCCTACATTTAAACCACTGTACTGATTATTTGAATGGTTTCAAACTCAAGTCCTATACAAATGACATTAGAATAGAAAGAAAACACTACGATAAGGGTCAGTGAAAAAGCTAGGGAACCAGTGAAAAAGCTGAGGGACCGGTTAAATGACAATCTAACTGGCCAGTCTGTCACTGAAGAAGTTAAGGGAAAACCCTGATTATTACATAACATTGTGTAAAGTGTAGTTCAACCCCTTTCTGTATGGTTCAACTGAGCTGTGCACATGATCAATTGTGGCCCTTATGGCCACTACCAGGCACTTCCTGCCAACACTGTATTAAATTTGCTCATCAAACACAACTTTCTTTTTAAACCGAAGGAAGTCTTCAATTTTTTCTTAAAGAGGTTTTTGTAGCCTAAGTTTTAATGTGCAGGCCTGGAATTACACGGAGGCCATGGCCTCTGATGCTCCCCTGGTTTTGGCCTTGGTGCCCCCTTCAAAAGTTTCCCGTAGACTGTAAGATTTTCCAATGGAAGTGCCCTTTGCAAAATGAAAATGGCCTTGCCCCCTCAAGGATGAAATTCTTGGCCGGACATGTACACACACACATGTACATAAAGAAGCAGACCCAGACATTTTACAATTTTCTGAAGTCTGAATTCATAACAAAAGAAATTTACAATTTGGGGGAACACTTTGAAGAGTCTCAAAAGCCTTGACCCAGGGCAATGAAAGGCTGTACCCTTGATTTTGATGAAATTCTAAGCTGTAATATTATGCCTGTTGATTGACAGGAATGTATATTTGCCATCTCGCATAGAATCTTTCGGATGTTCTTGTCTCACTCTGAAAGAATGTCTTCATGTCAGAGGGTATAGTAGAAATGTAATACCAGGGCTCGAATTTTGGGAAAAAATCCACAAGACCGCAGGGCTTGTTGCTCAGAATTTTTACTGGACCGGAACATTTTTTACAAGACCGAAGTCATACGAGAAGAAAAAATCCAAAACGGAACAAAAACACACCAAAAGTTAACTTGTTTTTTCATACTTCTGCGCCCGTGCAAGTTTTTCACTTGCAGATCGCTTAACAGGCAGTTTGGGCTTTGAAACCCCTTCGAGAAATTTCCACATACCTTCTTTTTACGCGACGTTTGCTTCCATAGAAAAAATGAAATCAGTTTTGACAGAACAACAACGTTGTCAATGCAAGACGTGTGGAAACAAGACGTTGCTTTTAATCCATGCAACACAGGGATGTGTGGTGTTGAAAGCATACAACCAAGACGTTATCGATACGATTTCAACACTATGTAATTCGTTTGTAAGGTATCAAACTTCAAAGTGACTACATCCAATGTGTATGTACACGGTCAGTGGTATACGAACGATGCGCTGTTTACTGTGTTGTGCCGCCGGGCACCAATACATCATGCATGCACTGTGGAAACGGAGGGTGCTGTTCGCTCGCCCCCGGGTGCCTAAACATGGTTTGAGCCCAGCAGTTTTACAAGGTGGTGGGCATGAGTAAACTGCTGGATGGTAAACTTGCACGCAGCAGCATCACGACGAAGAACGGTCGGCTGGGTTTGACGTTCCGCGCTCGGAATTGATTTGACGACAACAAGTAAAAACGGAAACTTTTAAAACTGAGATTGAAATACATTTATTTAATGAAATATAATATATTTTACATTATTATTAATAATAATATTAGTTTGTTAAAAGAAATACACAAGACCGGCGGACTTGTTCGACATAAAGTTTACTGGACCGAAGCTAAAATCACTGGCCTCGGGCCTGCGGTCCAGCGTAAATTTCGAGCCCTGAATACTATCTGACATTTGGTTGTGGCATACATGTACAATGTAATGATAGAAGAGGAGGGCCTTCGTTTGCTGATGCTGTAAATACATTGAGAACAAACCACCAGCCATTGATTTCTGTAAACTAACGCAGTCAGAGGGTTTATTTGATTGATTTTTGGGAGACAGCGTTAATTTCAACCCAAACTCCTTCCAAGTAAATCAATCAAGATTGATTTACTTGGATCCGTCGTCACTCCTCACCAAGTCCAAATCCACCCAAACTGTTGGACTCCAATCATGGTCGGTGGTACATGCCTGATTTGACCCCATGTTATTTGTCAAATGAATTTTGCTGTAGCAAGCTCATAAAAAGTATAAATTGTTATCTGATAGTTAGTCTTTCATATTTCTGATCATTGTGTGATTTATCACACCATTCTAGTTGAGGAAGTGCTCTTAAGTTGCCAAAAATAGAAGCGTTTGTTCACACTACATGAGCAGTGTGTTTTATCAAAACTTTCTCTTTCAGTTCATCAACAGTAATGACTACTGACCTTCGTGAAAATGAAAGGCGAAGTTGATATAGAACAAAAACAGAGTCAAAGAAGATTTTTCATGCTTGTTGTAGAACTTATAGTACAAATTCACTTTTTTGTTTATTAACCCTTCTACTGTCTGACCATTCAATATCATCCACTGTGGTTTTGAATGGTAGATAAACTATGCCAGCCTGCAATGTATTTATCATGTGGTAAATGCACACAATACACATATGTTATGTGCACAGTTGTGCCATCATACACAACCAGTGCAGTTGAATGGTTTCAAATGGTTGGTCAACTCACTGGAAAATGTTACCAAGAGTAGGAGGGTTAAAGTGTTAAACATAAACCAGGATCTGAAAACAGGATCCAGTGAAAATGCCATGTACAGTAATGCAGGGTTCTCCCCAAGCTAGTGTATTAGGTTGATATGCGTGAATTGCATGAAAAAAATGCGTGCAAATTGTGGCAAATATGCAAAAAGAAAAGACATCGAAAAAACAAAACTTCTGGGTTCAATTTGTAAACAATGAGATTTTCTTTACAGACGAGTGTTGTTCATACTTCCATAGTGATTTGTATTGTGACATGCCTTGCCACACTTTTCTATAGCATCTATTACTTTTCTCCGTTCACTTCTTTCTACATGTACTTGACTGCTTCTGTCACACTCTAGTAGTATTACTTTAAAGTTGTATGTTGTCTTATAGCCTTTTAGAAAGACCAGGGTCGGAATGCGATGTCATTTACAACTTTTTGCAATTTAGGATGGTAATAATACTTGAGTCTTACCTGTACAGAGCTCTGCTTGAATTTCACACTGGACTGCGGGCCAGAGGCCAGTGATTTTAGCATCGGTCCAGTAAGCTCATGAGTGGACAAGTCTGGCTGTCCTGTGTTTCAACTGAATAATAATGCCTCACTGTGTAATAACAAGATGTTCAAATGTTGACTGATAAATATGATGCAATTCTAATTGGGTATAAAAATATAGGCCTACTTACCCATAAGACAATAGTGCTTGTAAGTTGTTCAGTACAAACTTTGTGGAAGGTTCTTTCTCAGTCATTTAGATTTTGATCTTGTAAAATAACTTCTGCTGGTCTGGTACAAATTTTGAGCTACAGGCTTTGCAGTCTTATGGAATTTTACCCCAACTTCGAGCCCTGAGGTATAGGCCTAATAGCACATTTTACTATTAATAAGATACTTAGGCTTTAGAACAAAAAGAAACAAGCTGGTGAGGAATTTGTTAAAGGCACTGAACATGTTTGGTAATTGTCACTCGGTGTATTCCAACATATGCATAAAATAACAGACCTGTGAAAATTTGGGCTGAATCGGTCATTGAAGTTGCAAGAAAATGATGAAAGAAAAAACACCCTTGTTGTACAAATTAGTGTGCTTTCAAGATAGGAATAAAAGGCTTCTGGCCCGGAAGTCTTTTATTATTTTAGTGAGAAGTTACCTCTTTCTCAAAAACTACAGTACGTTACTTCAGAGGGAGTGGTTTCTCACAATGTTTTATACTATCAACAGCTCTCCGTTGCTGGTTACCAAGTAAGTTTTTATGCTAATATATATTTTGAGTAAATACCAAACGTGTTCAGTGCCTTTAAGATCAAGAAGGAAGGACTACTTTGTATGTGAACCATCAAAGTGCTAAGATTAAGAAGGAAAGCAAGGTGGTGCAATTTTCTGCCAAACCATTACCAGAAACACCGGGTGATGGTTTGGGTTTCTTTTGCGTGCGTTACATAACGTACGGGACCTACTGCTTTACATCCCATCCGGAAGTTGATACACATTTTAAGATCAATGTTTGTGAAGTCGAACCCTGGTCCAGTAAAATGTCTCGCTACTAGACTTGTGGTCCAGTGGAGATCATGCTGAAAGCTACATGTATGCTGAAAGCAGGCCAAGCCCTTTACATTACAATGTATCACCCCTAACGCTTCCTGTACCCAACCCAAAATTTGTGTTAAACTCAATCTCATTCAACAATGTATGGAAACACAATAACTCACAACACATGATTACAAAAATTATTATTGCTCAACAGACCGAACCAACCATACTTTTTGTGTCAAATGTAAAGTCCTGCGAAAAAATATTGATTGCCACGGGAATTCTAGTGAATAAATGTTATTGTTGAAACGCCTTCCTTGATGAGAACTCTTGACCCTACAATGTGTGTTTTTAGTGTTATTTTTTTTCTTTAAAATAAATTTTCAAGGTCTTTTTGTGGTGGAAATATTCAGGGCATGGTATGTGCTTGAAGTGTCTGAAAGGAAGGGGGGAAAAAAGGTAAAATTCCGGCCTTTCATCTTAAAAAATAAAAGAACAAATAACAATCACATTGAGTTATCAATGCTAGCCACTGAGCCAGTTGCTAATATGGCGAGTGAATTACTCTATGCTTTGTCAAGTTTGTAAGAAGGGAACTTGTTCCGACATTCCTAGGGAGAGCATTACGTGAGGGTATACTTTTGGTAACATTACTCCAAAAGTTCATTTATAAAAATACTTATTTGGTAAGAGGCCTTGCTGTTGATAATCACATTTTAAGAATTATGATTCCCTTCTAAGTAAATGTGGTTTCAGAGAAAAGGATTCACAACAATTTCAATCTGAGAAACTTTTCATGCATGAAGCGATCCTCAGATTGTGTATTCCAGTTACAGATTATTCTTCCTGCGTGGACATGTAACCGCTCCAGATTGTTGGCGATATCTCAAAAACGCTACCACCTTTTGAAATGAAATTTTCACAAGTTAGTTTTATTGTCATAATAATAGATTAAACCAATCGAATGGTTCCAAAAACCAAAGGTATACTTTGCAGGGACTACATACATGTACACACTCTTGTGTATTTTTACATGAGATTGGTTTTGGATATCCGCAGTTTGATTGGAATTCTCCCAACTGTAACACCACTGCAGATGTTAATATAGTGTCATGGGGTGTTTGAATGTGTGACATAGCAAAATACTACTCAAAAATCACAATTTTTAACTCAAAATTAGAATTAAATGTGCACAAAACAGGCCCAGTCTAAACAATTTGCTATAATGCAAATCATTTCCTGTCATTGTAATTTATTGAGTGGAAAAAAATATGTACTGATTTTGTTACAAATTATGCATACATGTAGTGCAGGCCTGGACTTACATAGATGATTATGTTGCCCCAATGCTATGGGTTTGGTGACCTTTGGTTTTCCATAGATTTAAGATTTTCCATCGGATTGGAAGTGCCACATGGCCTTGCCATGTGGAGTTCTCATGAATGTCGAAGGTAATAATGTCGGCCAAGGTTGGTTTAAAGGCCACGGAAAGAGGAAAAGAGGAAATGTTTTTTCATTGAACCATCCTACTGTCTGATGGTGGTACATGTACCATCCACTGTGGTTTTGAAGGATTGATAAACTATGGTCAGCCTGCAGACATCATGTGGTAAATGAATCCCTACACACATGACACAGTACACAGTCATTTACTACACTGTGTACTATCTGAACATTCAATATCATCCACTGTGGTTTTATCTAGATAAACTATGCAAGCCTGCGATATGATATCATGGGGTGAATTCATCTACACAGTACATAGTCAACCCTCCCACTGTCTGACCATTCAATATCATCCACTGCATGGTTTTGAATGATAGGCAATAGGGGAGACAAGGGGGGGGGGGCTATAAACTACATGCAATACAATCAACCCCCCTACTGTATGACCCTTCAATATCATCCACCAAAGTTTTGAATGATTGATAAACTATGCCAGCCTTCAATATGATCATGTGATGAATGCATCATACAGAGTAACAGTCAATGAGTCAACCCTCCCACTGTTTGACCATTCAATATCACCCACTGTGGGACACTGTGGTTTTAAATGATAAATGGTGCAATGTCTACACAGTTAGTTTAGGTGCACAGTTTTGCCACATACATTTCCCATGGAGCCTCAACTCAATGAAAATAAAACACCAAGAGTTGGAGAGTTAAACCAAATAGTTTCAGTTTAAAATGATGTTTATTATTTTCACTGTGTAAATTCTTTTTGTTTTCTTTATACATGTAATTATTTAATTTGCTCATAGTGCGCACTTTGTCACATCTAAGGGCATCTCAAAGTGCTCATTATTTTTTCTACAAGGTACGTACATGTATGCAAGCTATGTTTGAAATATTAGACCTATTTATTTACATAGCACCATGTAGCAGGGCTCGAATTTGGGGAAAAAATCCACAAGACCGCAGGGCTTGTTGCTCAGAATTTTTACTGGACCGGAACATTTTGTACAAGACCGAAGTCATATGAGAAGAAAAAATCCAAAACGCAACAAAAACACACCAAAAGTTAAGTTGTTTTTTCATACTTCTGCGCCTGTGCAAGTTTTTCACTTGCAGATCGCTTAACAGGCAGTTTGGGCTTTGAAACCCCTTCGAGAAATTTCCACATACCTTCTTTTTACACGACGTTTGCTGCCATAGAAAAAATGAAATCAGTTTTGACGATCGTTTTGACAGGACAACAACATTGTCAAAAGCTCACGAAGCATGCAAGACGTGTTGAAACAAGACCTTTTAATCCATGCAACACAGGGTTGTGTGGTGTTGAAAGAATACAACCTATACGTCATTAATACGATTTCAACACTGTATAATTCGTTGGTAAGGTATCACACTGTAAAATGACTACATCCAATGTGTTGCACCCAACACATCATGACATGCACATGGTCAGTGGTGAACGAACGAAGCGCTGTACTGTGGTGTTCCGCCGGGCACCAGTACAATCACGCATGCACGGAATAATGGAGGGTGCCGTTCGCTCGTCCCCCCGGGTGCCTAAAGCCTATGGTTTGAGCCCAGTGTAGTTGTCGTGGGCATGAGCAAACTGGATATAAGGGGGAACTTGCAGCACGACGAACGGTCGGCCGGGTTGGATGTGTTCCGCGCTCGGAAATAATTTGACGACAACAAGTAAAACAACAACTTTTCAAACTGGGATTTAAATACATATTTAATGAAAGATAATACATTTCATGTTAATAATACTTTTATTATGTTAAAAAAACACAAGACCGCCGGACTTGTTCGGTATAAAGTTTACTGGACCGACGCTAAAATCACTGGCCTCGGGCCTGCGGTCCAGTGTAAATTTCGAGCCCTGATGTAGGCCTAATGGTTTACAAGGTGTTTTGGCGTGATCTGCAGCCAGCCAATACCGTACCAGGGAAAAACCCCCTCTCTTAACGACAACTGTACTGAGTTAATTTATTACACAACACACAAGACCTACAGCTTTATGCCCCATCCGGAAGGACGCAGCAATAATGGTGAAGTGTCTTGCTTAAGGACAGTGTCAAGACCAGGCCTCGAACCCACACTCTGCTGATTAGAGAAACACCAGAGCTTGAATCCTGTGTGCTTGACCACTGTGCCACTGCATGCCATTAACCCCCCCCCCCCCCATCATATCTGATGACAAAACTTATCTGTAAAGAATTGTTTGTGAAATTGAACCCAAACGATTTCTTTGCTTCCTTCTGGTCCTCCTTGCTCCCATTTACATTTTTTAGGACACACCTCTTGATGAGGCAATTTTCATACAAATTTTGAAATATGCATTGCATTCATGTGTACACTTTGTGTGTTGAAGTCAAAGGTGTGAAACCGGCTGCAGTCCATGATCTAGATTTGCCACATCATGGTGTTAGAATTAGAGGAGGATCCACCATTGAAATGGGTGACAGTGGCTGAAATTAAAGGGTAGCCTTCATGGTTGGGTTGAGCCAATAGTCTGGCCCTGTCAGGAATGCTTAGAAAAACATGATTACTGTGTCAAGGGAGAACAGGGTGGAGATGGCCAGTCTGAGCCTGAGCAAACCTCCATGTCTGAACTGTGTGTATTGTGCCCTCTTGTCACTGTGTTGACACCATGGAAATCCAACTCTGGAGAACACTGTAATAGGCCTACTGTACATTCATAGAGTAAGGATTGTAGAACTTACATCTGCTATGAGGCAATTCATGCATGCTGCCATTTCAGCTGTGGCATGTCACACGGTCTGGATATGTCCCAAGCTGACATACAAGTATGATATATATATACACATGTATGTAACAATAATAGTGATTAGTTGTTCCCTTGCGCAACACAGAATGCACCCTCAAAAAATGCGCGTCTGCCATTTCTGCCTTTTTGGGAGTCGATTCCTTTGTGCACATTTTGACAGGATAGGCGCGTGTAAGTGCACTGCGCGTTGTGCAAAAAAATTATCCTGAGAATTCCTTGGGAAATTTGTCTGTTTTGCAAAATGTGACCAGTTGAGACTAGGACAACTCTACTGTAACTTAGAATATGTTATGTTGTAAGGTGATTTAATTCATAAAAATAAACCCCACACATTCAGGATTCTACACAAAACAGATGCCATCCTGTAAAGAAAACGCTTGGCATGGTCTGAAGATGTGTGAATCGTTTTTGCTGGGTTTTGATAATTGGAAATCTTCACCCTGACACATCGCTACTGGTAGCTCGGGATTGTTTTGACACAGGAACATTAAAGGAAATAACGAAGGTGAAGAAGAGGACACGCCAATTTACCTTCGGAACAGATGGTTTAATGCCTGCAAAGTATTTTTTTTTTATTCATCACTTTTTTATAGAGTTCCACCGAGGTAGTGAGCATTCTTTCTCCATAGAAACAGGGCTTGAATCTCAAGACAATCTCCTATAGATGCACAGGTCTCAGGCCTGGAATTTCATGTTTGAGAGGTCGAGCCATTTGTAGTTTTGCTAAGGATACTTCCATTGTAAAATCTTCTAGTCTGTGGGACACTTTTTAAGGGGCGCCAAGGCCAAGACCAGGGCAACCGAGGCCATGGCCACATGTGTAAATCCAGGCGTGATTTGTTGTAGCTCAGTAATTTTACTGGACCAGAAATATTTAAACAAGACCAAAGAATCGCTTTCTCTTTTATTATTTGCCGAAATTTTTTGAGAATTTTTGGAGTTGAGAGGTGAAAGTGTGCATTTGCTTAGTAATCTAAAAAAAATCACGTGTTCGGAAAAACACTTGGTTGGGATGTTACTTGCCCAAAATCAAAAGACTCTGGCCTGACCCAAACCCAAACCAAAGCCCAAGCTTAAGCCCAAGCCCAAACCCAAACCAAAGCCCAAGCCCAAGCTGTGGTTTTGAAAAGGGCCCTAGTCACTGAAAAAGGCCAAGGGCAAACCCTGATCACACCTGGAGTGAGAAAGCTGGTCTATAAATTGCTTTGGTGAACAAAAACATCAGAGAAAAGAAAAAGCATGTCATTGTGTAAGTTCTACCACTCCTACCTTTTGAATAACATTGAAAGCTACACATGTACAGGAGAAAAGAAATTGAAAATATACAGTTTTGAAATCACAAAATTGATTGTTTGTCTTAACAATTCAGGTCTGTTGGGTTAACAAGGCTGGAAACAGTTTGGGTGTTATTTTTACTTCAATTAAAACAGTTAACTAAGGTTGTCATTGAGTAATTCAAACAAAACAAAATCACAAATAATATTGGGTTTTATTTTAAACTTGTTAAAGCACTGCATACTCAGTACTTTCCAGATTTCTGTGGAAAAAATCCACTAGCCATATCACTCGGGTGATATTCGAACATACACATGTAATGAGCAGAAGTCCTACTACTAGACCACCGCACTAGCCCAGTGACTATAGACGATGTGACCTCTGTTTACATTCAAACCGCCCTCTGTTGACAAGTCTGTTGTCCAAGTCATGTTCCGCCGGGCAAAAAGACGCGTAGTCATGGTAATATTGCGTGTACTTTCTAGCTGGCTGTCAAGTACACAAAGGTTTTGCCCGGCGACATGCGCGCGCATCATGTTATGATTTTCAAATGACGTCAGAGGTCACATCGTCTATAGACAGAATTCTATATAGACTGTGCAAGTCTCGCGCGCATTCGAACTTCCGGGACCATAGTGGTCCCAACCATATGGAGTTTTACGTGGGCGAGATTTTGTTTCGTCAATTATTTTAGTTTAACGTAGTTTATGACCTAGAAAATTATACATGTTGTTGGGAATGTAATACTAAGTGATAACAAAATATGAAAGTAAAACCAATTCAAAAATATAACGAAGAAAACCCGAGAATTAAACTTGACCTCAGCTTCCGGTTATTGCAAAAAATTAAGAATTTTGTGCTCGCCTCCGATCATAAAACTTATGTAAAACTTGTTTTGGATGCGCGATTATAATCGCCAGATGCTGTAATTGCAAAGCAAACCCTTTTCATTGCAGTCTATGGTATTGAGGCGTCGGCAATCCTCTTTAAACTGCGATACGGGTCAATTTAAAACCCGTTTGACCTTCACGAATCTGCGTAAGGGGTTTCTAAAAAGTTAACATCAAAAAAGCATCCTTGTCCCAGAGTTTTAATTTGTTTTTAATAATAATTAACACACTTTGGCGTATTTAAAAAAAAAGCTAAAACAAATTTCATAAAATTGTAATGATTTATTTTTGTTGTTCAGATTTTGTCATGAGATATAATTTAAAACAAAGATTTGATTTCGGATACGCACGAGACTTGCACAGTCTATTAAATGGATACGGATACTGCAGAATTTGAATTTGCATATCTGGAATAAGGAATATTATTTGGTTTTTGCCCTTACACCGATGTGTATTAAGCAATGTATAGTCAGGACTCTCTAAAAACTTGGGAAAGTACTCAGTGTAAAAAGGCAAAAACCAAACAAGATTCTTTATCCCCAATGTAAAATTAGCATCTATTAAAAATCACAAATACTAGCAACATGTCTATGAAAGAGAAAGCAACACAGCAATATTGCTCAGGCCATCCAAAAGCAATGCGTTCATTTTTTGTTATTGTACTTCATTGACTTGGCTGTGGTTACTTGGCAAAAAAGCTTGGCAAAATCGCTTGGCAAAATCGCTTAGCATAAACAGGTTCACCAGCGAAAATACACACGGATCTTGCATGTGACTTGTAATCTTAGCTAATTTATTTCTTAGCAGACAAAGTTTTGAGCCAGTTTTTGTGGCCAAGAAGTTTTTGAATTGAGGCCAAGGGCTCTCACCAGTTGTTTTACTGTTGAGGAGTAACTTTTCTGAAGATGTTCAATTTTGCATTGGAGAAGTATGCCTGTGGTTTTTTTTCACAGGATTCGGGAAAATACTGAGAATTCTGTGCTTTACACACATTGGTGTATGAGTAAAACAAAACAGAGTATAACATTTCTGAAACTGTAAAATAGGGTGGCTGAGTGGGAGTTTGGTATACATAATTTTGTTGTTGTGCTTAGTTAGTGTTTGTGCTTAAGTAGCTCTATGAAATTTATCACGGTTGCTATCAAACGTTGAAGCACACACATCATTATAAATGCAGATTCCAGTAGTCTAGCTCTATTTTTTTTACTCCTAGCTAAATTGTTTTCTTTCACCCCCCCCCTTCCTAACTGATGCTGGTTTTCTCATCAGTACATCAATGTCACTTCCATCAGTCAGTAATTTGGCAGTGCATTTGCATCGAGTGACTCACGATCTTTGAGATCATTTCATGGAATGACTTCATGTAGGACAAATTTGACATTGCGGCCTTGGATTTGAGAGTATTTATTTATTTATTCATTTAGTGTTCAGTTCCTAAAGGTAATGGAATTTTGTGTAATCTTTGTTAATAATAATAAGAGAACTAAGACAAATTGTGTAGGTTCACCAAGGCCATTTTATTAATGTCAATGTTCTTTGGATTTTAGTGGTCATAAAATCTTGTTCTTGTGCAATTTTTAATGTTTTCTTTTCTTTGTGGTGTTGCATGGCTTTTTGATTGGTTTTGGTCTAAATAAGAAGAAGACATGGATAAAAATGCTTCTATAAAATTTGTTTAACAATAAGGATTTCCCTTTCAGTATTTTTCTAAAATAATTGGTTTGTTGTTTCTGTAGCATGAGGAAATACTGAACATGCATGGTGTATTTTGTACTTTTACATTATGTTACTTTCAGGTTTGTGCATGGATTGATTCATTTCTCACTGGTTGAACACTTTGTCATGGTCTATTTTAAGGTATACTGCTGGCAGGGGTCAGAGTTGACTTTTTTTAGTGGGGTCTCTTCCAAGAACGGTGTAAGAAATCTTTTTTGTAGTCTTTTTGTTTTGTTATTGTTGCTGTCGGTGGCAGATTTATCGTGACATTTGAATGGTTTAGTTTTGTTTTGACTTGGATGTTTTTTCACTGGAGCTGAGTTTGATCCCATTGGGAATGCGGAATGTGACTTATACTGAGAAAATGCACCGTATTGCAATTGGACTTTTATCAATTGCAGCCATCTTGATTTCCTCCCATTCAAATCAATGTAACCAAACTGAGGCTGGAAGGAAAAATAGTCTGGTTCCTTTACACACCATGATCATTAGCTTTCATTATTGTTATTGGACAAAGGAAACATGACCAAGATGGTGGCAGCATGATTAAAGTCTATTGGAGTGTCCATTCACTATATGCATAGATTGCAACAGAATTGTATTTGTGTTAATATTACTACTTTGTGAGCAGTTTTTGTGTTTGTGTTTAGCCATCCTTCTTCTACAAAATTGATTCTACAATGCTGGTTTTTTAACACTGTATGTAACTTGAAACTTTGTAGAATATTGCATTCCAGGAACCATGCCATTTGAAGCTGATCACAACATTTATGAAGTTTAGAATTTCACATTCAGCAGAAAACCTTACGGTTGATTTGAAAAAACAGCCCAATGATCAACAAGTCATTTTCTTTAGATGTGCTTCCTGAAAATGGCACATGTTTCTAATTGACTTACTGCATATCAAACTGCACACTATTTTAAAAGCTTTTTGCCATGTTTATTTCCCTAAGGCCGTGTCACACAGGGCAATTTGTTCATACTTGGAGGCAACCAACTACACTGTGTGCAAAGGGAACACTTTGGCAGCACAAGAGACAATCTTCTAGCTGTAACTCACTATCCCCAGGAAAATAATGAGAAAAATGAAATGTAGTATGAATTTTGTTATTGGAGATTGCCTGGAACTGGTTGCCTGTAAATTGCCCCATGTGACATGGCCTTAAGACTAGTCACAAGACTTGGTCAAGTCTATTCTGGTCTGGCCTTGCACTTTGATTGATGTAAGCAGAAATTGGTCTCTCCAGCCATGAGACTTTTAAAGGTATTATAATACAGGATTGGTAGAGCTGACAGTATACAGTCGCAGACAGTGAATGTTTCCTGTGATCAACTACATGAAATAACAAACCTTTGAAAATTTGGGCTTACATAATCTGTTATGTGAGTCGGGAGAAAACAGTAAAAAACTATGCCCAACTGTCAGCATGGAAACACATTGTCCTTAATTTGGGTTGTAACAACCAAAATCAGCTGATTTGCTCTTTTTAAAAAGGTTTTCAGATTCAGTTTTCTTGAATATATACAACTTCATTTAGAGGGTCATATTTTGAACACCAACAAAATTGTTCTAGTATGAACTTCATAATCAGTAAGCTTTCAGACTAGACAATGATGTTTTTTATCCTTACCAATCCTGTAATAACACCTTTAAATGCGAAGTACAATCATCTGTGTTTTTTGTAGAAATGTAAATTAGTTCCTGTATTTTTATATTTTCAATTAAAACATCACACACATTCAACTTGTGAAATTATATCATCAAATTTGATGGTCACATTTGGTTGAAACAACAGATATTGTGTAAAAAGAGATTGTGAGCACTGTTTCATAAGTTATGCTTAAATGAGTGCAGCACCTTGTAAACCGTTAATAGGGTGCTACATAAATCAGTCTCATAATTCAGAAACTTCAAACCCTGCCTTAAATGGTTTCTGTTTGTACAAGTGCCTTGAGTACCTTATTGGTTAAAAAGGTGCACTTTAAGGCTATGTATAGATAGTTCCCAGTAGACGCCATCTTTACGGGCAAATCGCATTTTGGCTTCTAGGCGCGTCAAGCGCTCAAATTATTAACGCAGCCGCGTCGTTTACTAACCAATCACGCAATGAGTTTTGTGAAATGTGCGCGTGCTGCACGTTGTTCTCACGCATAACGCATGACTGTGTGTTCCAAATTGCCCGTAAAGATGGCCGATTTACGTCATATTGCAACCTATCTATTATTTATGTTTCAACAGTAACGGGGCAATAGAGCATTTGTGATTTTTGTGGTCTTCAAATGCTAATTATCTTGAATAAGACAGCATTTCAGAGAGAAACATTTCTCTGAAGGCTTAGTACTGTTATGAGATTTACATACAATCAGTCAGCTTTCAGACTGAAAGTAATAAATTTAATTGTTTTTATTACCAATCCTGTACTGATTAGTAATTTTTCATTTTGTTTTTCCTCTTCCCTTGTCAAACGTGTCCAATAATAATGTAAACTGTGGAACATTTATGTGCACGACAGCGCAATAAATAAATCAATTTTTTTTTATAGCATAGTTTACCCTTTTAGAACAGCAAGAAGTCCTCCATGTTAAGGCCAAATAAAAAAAAATACCAGTTGATCGTCCTGATTTTTCCAAAAAGGAGGATGAGGGCCTTTTTATTTTTTATTTATTTATTTTTTTCCAAGATGGCCGCCAAGTTTTTCAATTCAAACAGGCCACCAATTCTTCAGTTTGAAATCACCGCTAACTTTCTTTATATCTATTTGTTGCATGAGGTAAGTTTACATCAAAAATTAAAATATATGTCAAGGGTGTTTAAAAAAATTTTTTTTAAAAAGGAAAAATCGAAAAAAAAAGAGAAAAAAAAGGATGCGGCCTCAAAAAAGGATGTGGGCGGGGACAATCAACTGGTATTTTTTTTTACTTGGCCTAACGGATTGACAAATGTGTGTAAATTTGTATATAGGGCCTATATGTGTGTAGCTACTTGTTGTATTTAACATAGATATTGCAGTCGTAAAAACTCCCTTAGACTTGAAATAGAAACTTTAGGAATGATCAGTATGTGACCAGTGAAGTGTTTATTTTAACCAAGTGAAACCAAGTTGTTATTCTACTCAATTCCATCCTGTAGAACATGGATGTTCCATCTGCCAGCAAGCATGGTATATTTGTTCTTGAGGGGTTGTTGCCTTTTTCTTGTGAGGGGTTTGCTTCTGAAAGGAAAATCAACTTTTCCATGGCCTGATAGTCTGTTTGTTTTTTGTTTTTTATTTTTAAGAGTAAGGCATATTTTTCCTACTCCACAGTGTACTACTTGAAGGGCACCCCAATGGAGGAATTTTAAATTCCTGCTAAACAATTTAAAGGGGAACTGTGGCAATGGTTAGGATCATGGAGCTAAGACTACAGGCTTGTGCCTGATATCTTTAAAATTAAACAAACCGTGTATAAATGTTGACTTTGAGATTGAAAAATAATCTTTCAATTCTGTTGAGTATCGAAGGATACTTACCCAAAAGACAAATAGGTTAAATTTCTCTCTTTGTGCTAGTTTTATTAAACTATTTTTTCCCCATTATTTTTGAATCTGGTTTCCTAAAGAAAAAAAATGGTCTGCAGTAGAAGTTTTGAGCTACAAACCTGGTAGTCTTGGGGATTTTCTCATCAAATTTGAGCCCAGCATGTTCACCGAGCACATGTCTGTAGCAATGATTAAAACCTTGATCACCAATCTTGTGAACTGTCTTGCCTGGAAATAGTTTTCTACTGACCTTTTATTAAATGACCACAAATTCCGTAAAAAGGGCGGTTTCCACAGCAACCAAACTTTGTGGTTTGACAAAGCCATACAGCATGTTGGTACAATGGTTATTTAATTGCAACAAATCAGACCACAGCTAGTCAGTGACGTACTTGAGGTATCCGGTAGTACTAAGGGATTTGGTACTTACTAGAAATAAATAGTTTGGTCATGTTTTGTTTTGTTTTCATTTTGTTTTGTTTTTGTTTTAGTTTTTTTGTTTTTTTCGGGTGAAGGGGGGAGGGGGTTGTTCTTCTTCATGGTCAGCAGGAACTGGGTCATATAGAATAAAAATCGCCCTCACAACTTTAAAGCAACACGTAGGTCGGATGCTGAAGGGCAATACCTTTTCATTTCAAGGGGCATCAATGCCCAGGGGCACGGAGGCATTTGCCTCTGTTTGCATCTATAGTGAAGTATAAATGTATCAGACAGGCCTGGAATTTCATTTTTTTGAGGGCAAGGCCATTTTCATTTTGCAAAGGGAACTTCCATTGGAAAACCTTAAAGTACACTTTTATGGAAACAATTTATGAAGAAGCACCAAGGCCAAGACTAGGGCAACAGAGACTGTGGCCTCTGTGAAATTCTAGCCCTGGTATCAGGCCTGTGCATTCGCTGTACGTTTTTTGTGTTGGGCAGCGTGACACTTGCTGCATAGTGCTACTGCATAGTGCTACTGCATATATAATAAACATGTACATAGGACCTTTTACGTATGCTTTGTTAGAAACAAATATTGTTTTTCCCTCAAATATCTTTAAAATATACCATTTTATGGTCAAAGTATTGGACAAAATCTTTGGCAGACTCAAATTTGAAAAGAAAACCACCCAATAATTGTCCATGCTGGTTTTCAAGACAAAGGAGTCAGGAGAAATATCCATTAACTTGTGACCTTTAATGGGGGGGGGGGGGGGGGGGGGATGATGATCGTATTTTCTTCTTTCCTGTCCATCCCAAGAGCTTTTCCCAGATTGGTCCACTAATCTGTAAAGCAGTGAGTGATTCCCGGAAAATCTGCTAGCTGATGGTTTGTGATGAAAACACGGATTGGAATTGGCCCTTTTCATCTACTGCACTAGTCTTGGGTCATGAGGTTGTGGTGTGTAATTGCTGAATTATTAGTGTTGAAAACTAGAAAGCGCTGTTTTAAAAACCCTGGCCTTGGCTGGTGCCGTACCATTGTCAGGCATGATATTCTTCCTAATTAAGTCTGATTTCCGATTTTATTGAAGAATCTTAAAAATTGTGATTAAATATCCTGAAATGCCTACAGTGTATTTAAACCTACACCATGTGTATGTAGGTCAGCCCTTGTACTTGCTGAAATATTCCTACTTTCTTCCAAGGAAAAAAGTATTCAGGCATTATATTTTTCCTACTTAAATCCGATTTCCTTTTTTTTCTTTCGCCGGAAAAAAGAAGAAGCCCATACCCTACACTGTTTGTACATGCCAGTCCTTGGACTCAGTAAAAAGTTTCCTACTCTTTTCCAAGGTCCAAATATCATCATGTCTGTTGTTTTTGGTTCCTGTGTAACATACATGTAGCAAGATTAGGAATGTTTTGTGCTTTGAGCAAAACAGCAACAACATTATGGGATAACATGTGTAGTGTTACAAACAACACAATGGCCCTATAGCTCACTCTAGGGGTGCATTCCAACTTTTAAATTCATTTTACATGTAGGCCAGTTGTTAAGACCTTTGTCAACATTTCTTAGTCTTTGATTTGGAAGCTTACAGTTTGGGTTGACTGGTTTCCAGCTAAAGCCTTCTCAACCAAGGTTGTTTGCTTTCCAAACATCAAGCACCCTGTAGACATTTTGTCATGGCTGGCCACTTTGCAATAGACCTTCACTACCATTGTGCCACCATCTTGGTCGTGTTCCCTGTCTTCATTTGTAATTACTGATTTTCACAATGTGAAAGAGGGGGACAGACTACTCTGTCCATCCACCCTCTGTTTGGTTCCATCGATTTGAATGGACAGGGAAAAAACGAAGATAGCTTTGCACCATGATTAATGGCAAACTTGTGTGTCAGCTTTGCTTGTAGAGGTCACAATAAGGAAGTGAAGTTGACCACAACAAAATACACAGTACATTGCTGACCATTCTGTGGTTGTTGCTCCGTGTTGTATGAAGGTCTACTTGTGATAGTAGCAACCACAAAGTCTCTCTTCCCCTGTAAACACGTACAGTGTAGAACGTTCAGGGAATGATTTTTGCATCCTGCATTTATATAGCAATACTTAATATTTAGACTAAACATGTTATGTGCACACTGAATGCTAATTGTTGCATGTTAGTAGAACTTGCTCTATGGTAGAACTATGCACACTCAACACTACACAGTAGTTGCAACAATTTCACCGATAGAGGGCGATCACTGGAAGCCCTGACTACTGCCTAAATGCGCGCCCTCCATAGCTATCATCATATAGAGGGAGGGCTCACCCATGCAGTAATTGTGTGAGATTTCATAATTCCATGTGCAGCCACATGCCTGCTTTGATCAAGATAACACAGCCTCTTTAACTAAAATTCTTTGGAAGTATACCGAAAAAAAATACACGTACATGTACTTAAAAGTGAATATTATGATTTTTATTTTTCATGGTCAAGTACACCATTCTCAATATCAAGTCACTGTATGTAACCAAGTCATTTTTGTTCAAGTCAAGTCAAGTCGCAAGTCAAATTTTCGCAAGTCAAGTCAAGTCACAAGTCACATAATGTCCCGATAAGCCCACTCCCATGATGATGTTGTGACAGACTAAATACAACCATGACAAAGACTAGGAGCCTCTAAATTGGAAAAGACGTGACCGCGTGCGTTGTGTAAACTGTGATCGCAATGTGGTCCGTGTTTTGCGGAACTTCCGAGTGAATTGTTTCGACATTAATTTATCCGAACCCTAAAAATGTAAACGTATAACTTCACATTTAATATTCCTGTGTTGTAACCAAGTCATTTTTTCTCAAGTCAAGTCAAGTCGCAAGTCATATTTGCTCAAGTCAAGTCAAGTCACGAGTCATTTTTGCTCAAGTCAAGTCAAGTCGCAGGTCAATGAAATTAGCGACTCGAGTCTGACTCGAGTCCAAGTCACCGACTCGAGTCAACAACACTGGTATGCACTGATCAGCCAATGCTTCCTGTCGGTTGGACCTTGGCATGCACGGTCATTGTCGCAGCGCCCATATATTGTTTTTGACGTAATACATGTATGTAATCTACCACTGGAACCCATCCTGTGAAAGGATGTCCGATGAGACGAAGTAATCAAACAAAGTCGATAGAGGGAGGGATAAATGAGTAATCGGAAGGAACTGTTTACACGTTTTAGGCAGAAGTTGTGATTCGTGCTAACAGACCATGATCATGCTGCTGCCATAGTTCAGTCTTGCTCCCCGTTTGAAATGGCATTACTGAATACTGATTCTTATTCTACTGGTAAGGTGCCAGACTATTTTTCCCTTCAGCCTCGGTTTGGTTTACATTAAATTGAGTAGTAGAAAAAAAAACCAAGATGGCGACACCACGATAAAGGTCTAATGCGGACTACTATTAAGTTTTGCTTTGTACCTAGGGTTTGCTTTATGGTGTGTCAATGTACATTGGAGATTCTGTTGTGGAAAAAGTTCTATCACTGCGATTGGAGACTGTGGATTGGATGTCTTCATTTGGAGATGACGGTGCCAATTTTTTTATAATATTACCCAAGTTGGGGATAGTTTGGATGTTTTCAATCAATTCTATCTCGATTTGGGATCATGGTTATTCTTTTTTAAAGAAGATGGTTTCAGTCAGGGTAGAATATTATCCCAATTGGGGATAGTTTAGATTTGATCACACATAAGAGAACCATGGTTATCTTCCTATGGAAAAGATGGTGCCAATAAGGGTAACAGTTTATCTCATTTGGGTTGGTTTGAATGTTGTCACTCAAAGCTTTCTTGATTGGGGACCATTGTTATCCTCACTTGGAGAAGATGGTTTCAATCGGAATAAAACTTGATCCCAATTGGGACACTTTGGATGCTTCCACATAAAGCTCTCCTCAATGAATGACCCTGTGTAAACTGTAAGGCAGTTGGCATTTCAGCCAATTACTCTGCCTTCAATGTGGGTATATTTATAGCTTCAGTGTACATGCCAAGCCTGGAATTTCACTTTCAATGGTACAAGGCTGTTGAAGGTCACTTCAACATGCAGAGTATTATCATTGTACATAGATGTCTGGATTGAGATTTTCTCAAAAGGGGGTGTCCCAGTTGAGAGTGGGCCAACAAAAGGCCATGGCCTTGGTGGCCTCTCTGAAATTCTGATACTTGGTGCTAAAAGGACTGGACTGTAAAGTTAGTTGTTGTGTGAATTTAGTGAATCTGTTGTAAAGATTAGTGCAGTGTTGCTAGATGATAATGGGGCAAATACATAATACAGAACTTGATGTAACCCTCCTACTGTCTGACCATTTAATATTATCCACTTTGGTTATGAAAGTTTGCCAGTCTGCAGCGTGATATGTTGTGAAACCAATTATGTGTACAGTTTGTACTCAGTTCACACTAAGGACATTTTGGGGGGATTACTTGGATTATGGAATCGCTGCCCGAAAAAAATCGTGTTTTGGAAGAAAAAAAAAGAAAAAAATGCCCCGCCCCAAAATTAATTTTTGTGTGTAAAAAAAAAGAAAAAAAAGAAAAAAAAAACCGATCCAGAGGGCGTTTCGCAACTTATTATGCATTTATCCATTGCTACACACCAATGTAAACAAAATCCACTCGAAAAGTGCTGCTGTTGTACTGTGGGGTTTACTTTGCGGGTTGATTGTCCTCGAATTTCCGACTAGTGAAAAATTGTCCGAGCTAGTGAAAAATTGTCCGAGCTAGAAACGTACTGTTATTATTATTATAATTATTTATTTGACCAAGACAAACAAAACAAAATTACAAAGAAAGTACAAGAAGATGATTTACATGTAAGAAGTAATCCAAGCAAGTAAGTAGGCCCTAGAAAAATGATATAAAAATTAAAAAGGTTAACGCCAGGCCTTATTATATGCATTTTAGAAGCCGCCCGCGTGCCTTCGGTATTTAAAAAAAAAAAATCCCCCGCCCCGCTTGATTTTTAGAGCTGAAAATTCCGTAATTCCCGGCCATTTTTATTTATTAATTTTTTTCCCCCTGGTCTCCGCTCCTTTTTTGTAGCTTAGAAACTCGTAATCCAAGTATTCAAGAATAAATGGCCTTATAGGCCAGTCAAAGTCAATGTTTAACAAAATTGATATTTTTTAAATTTATTATTTAGTTCAATCCACCTACCTGCCCACACCAAATTTTGATCTTTATATTTTGACAGACTATTTATTACCCAATACATGTACACTGAAGAACACCTCAAATGAAGCAGATTAGGTCAATGTTCTCCCAACTCAGGAGTTTTCAATGGCTTTTCCTGACTTCCAGCAGCAGGCAACTTTGTAGTTCAAAGTTTTGCCTTCAGGCATGGAGTTCGAGTATGTAAAAAGAATGACCAATAACAATACACAGCACAGACATTACTAGACATGACAGACGATCTGAAAAAGACCGCTGGGTTATTTTTCCCGCAATAATTTTTTATTTTTTAGGTTCTATTTAACTGTAAACTTATTTTCAATTTTCAGTTTCTTGACCCACCCATGTACAATTTTGAATTTCTTTCATTGATCGCTCTGCATGGCCCCTAAGTACAGCTTTACACGGTTCTGTACAGTGTGGATAGTTGTGCCATCGTACACATGCCTTATTGCAGTCCTATGGTTTATAAAATGGGTGCTCAATTATCTAGGTAATATGTTACCGAAAGTTGGAGGGTTGATACAATGTACTGTACTCGATGGAGGGAAAACATTGAATGTAAACAACGTATGAGAAAACGTAAATAATGGGAGGATTCATCATGGGAGGAGTTAGAGAATGGCGACCCTTGCCCCACCCATTCCCCTTTAACTCCACTCAACTCAACTTCTCAAATAATTGTACTCGCCTTTTCCATTACCAGCCTAAAACACCCCAACACTAACCCCACATTTGGTGCTCGATATGGGGCATAGTGTGTACCCCTTTATTGTATCTTCAATGTGTGCTTGGAATCTCAGGAATTCTTTAGGAGGGTACTGCTGTACGAGGGGAAAATAGTGAGTATATGAGCATTGGGGAGGGGGTACCCTCTGCCCCATATCGGGCGTGGTATATAACCCCCCCTCCCCTTAACCCCCCCTCCCCTTAACCCCCCTTTCCCTCCTCTCTTCTCCTCTAACCATCATTGGAAAGGAACAATCAATAGAGAAAAAATGTCCAACCTTCAGACATTGCAAGATCATGTTTACAGAGTTTCTCAACCTGTTATTTAATCCCCAAATGGACACACCCAATGTCGAGTGTAACTCACACTGACAAGCAGAGAACACATGTACCATACTACATGTATGTGCACTCTGTACAATATGTTCATGTGAACACATGTACAGTTGTGTATAGAGGTTTTAAAGATAATACATGTATAATTGTATTGTCATACATTTCCTCAGAGAATTTCTCGACCAACAATTCATCTGGTAACCACCGCATTAGGCAAAGCTCAAGAGGTGAAGGTGCATTTACTGGAGTCTTGGGGAGTCGGGGAGCCAGACCGCCTACACGCTTTGATCTTTGGGTTGACCCAGCACATTCCATTCCCTTCACAATACCAGTGCCCTGACCATGTGACCCAGACAGATTCTTATATGTAAATTAGGGATCTTCTTCATCCGATGTGGTAGGATGTGGGTCACAGCACGGAGTCAAGGCCTAGTTTTTTTTATTATTAAGTTAACGAACGTCGCTGCGGTTGGTGGTAACGGTACCATGGAGCGAAGAAAAGTATGGCTGCACAGTGAATAGATACATATGTAGGGGCCTGTCTATGTTTATTGTATGTGTTCACAAAAGTACTGTCCTTGTTCGAAATCATGGCTTCGGCATCTACATTAGGCTTCCAGCTTGGGCTGCCGCTTTGGCTGTGCCAGTAACTTTGAAAACTGTACACCTTGAGACTATAGGACGTCAAACAGCAGTGCTGAACCCAGAACCAAAGCCTAAGCCGTGCACATTTTTTTCCTGAAAGCCTAAGCAGAAGTTGTCATTTCTAAAAAGGACCCAGGTGTTGGGCCTTGGAGACTAAGTAGGGCATTGGTATTTAAAAAACACAAAATAAATAAATAAAGTAATGATTTATAGTCTAAGAGCTCACTGATTTCAAGTTCATATCAGTCTCAATCCTTTGGCAGCCCTCATACTTCATTCTTGTAAGGGCGAGGCGGTTTTTTACTCAAAGAAACTTTCTCAGGTTGGTTGTACCAGTGCGAGTTTTTATTCAAAACAGAGGCAAAGTCAACCATACTTATGAGCAATTTCAGACTCCAGGTCTTTTCACACTATCAAGCTCCAATCTGTGCTAAAAGCTGCACGGTTCCAATACGTGTTGACTTCATACAATTTCAACGCTGTTTAAATCCACTCTCTGCTTTCAGTTTCACACTGCCCGGTGCGAAATCAACTGTTTCTTTACACTGTGTAATTCTCTACATGGGTCAAAACCCTTCCACCACCCTGCAGAGCATAATAGTTGGTTTTGACACTCTATATACGGGTCAATGCTGGATTGAAATGCTCTAGTGTGAAAAGGTCTGTCAAACTTTCTCAGGTCGAGCCTGTGTCCAAAATAGAGATTTTTTGTAGTGTGAAAATTCCAAATACCAAATCTCACTGAACATGTGTGCACTGTGTAGGGCTAAATTTTTACACTGGACCAGCAAGCCCAGGCCTGTAGCTTTAGTGCTGGGCCAGTAAACTCATGACCTGACAAGTCTGATAGTATTGTGTTTTTGTTTTTTTTCTCATTTCAAATGAATAATAATACCTCACTGTGTAATAGTATCATGAACAAAAACAAATTATTATGTTCAAATGTTGACTTTGAAGCTGCTAAAATACCTTTCAGTTCTATTGAGTATTGAGTAATAAACTACTTAGTCCGATAAATCTTCACTTACATGTCTTGGTGCTTGTTCAAATATAAACAGTTGGATGCAATTACATGTAAGAACACTGGACTCAAGCTCTGGTGTTTCTGATCAGCAGGGTGTGGGTTCGAGTCCCGGTCGTGACACTTGTGTCCCTAGGCAAGACATTTAACCATTATTGCTGCGTCCTTCGGATGGGACGTGAAGCCGTAGGTCCTGTGTGTTGTGTAATGCACGTAGAAGAACCCAGTACACTTATCAAAAAGAGAAGGGGTCACCCCGGTGTTCCTGGTTTGATTGGCTGCATATTGCGCCACAGCACCTTGTAAACCATTACATGTGGTGTTATAAAGGGAAAAGGTATGGAAAAAGATACTTCAAATCGTAGCTCCACATACCTTGCAGGAAAAAATACTGAGCGCTTTGATACGCCCCTAGGGGTGTGATAAAGCGCTATGTAAGAACCAAGTATTATTATAATGTTATTTCAGGCCTTCACAACTGTGTAGTAAGCATTTACCAAATGATCATATTGCTGGCTGGCAACATTTATTCATTGTTTGTCACTCATTACCACAACCACAGTGGATTAAATATTAAATGGTCCAACTGTAGGAGGGTTAGTCATGTCAAATCAACACCGTGACTTCTCACTGGAAAATGTTTCCATCAAAAGAATTGAAACTAATGTCAGTAATAATGTCAGTAATATGCACTAGGTAAACTTTCCCTTTATAATTGAATTTTTGTTAATGGTAAAGTAGTTTGTACACAATCATACAGTATGTGTCCTTCCTTCATTTATGAATTTGTTGTGAGTCATTTATTAGTTTTTTGATTACTGTAGATAGTGAGTGATTACTTGTATTTCCATGAAAGTCACAACATGTGTGTACAACGCACAAAGAACCAAAGTAATTCCACTGTGTTTACTTTAAATGAATCAGCTGTTAGAGAAAAAAAGACTGTATGAGTCATGGATAGTTAATGTGACAGTAGAGGGCAGTATTTATGCTGTCCTCTTGTATTAAATTATACTGTGGACTAAGCCAAGTTGCAAAGTTAGAAGTGTGAGTGAGCCCTCTTGTGACAGATTGTGAAAATGTGAAACTTCTTGAAGTAGACTTTACTTTGTTATTTTATCAAAGGGATTTTATTTCCTAAACTGAACATTTTCCTTTGACAATTTACAAGTTAAACCAACAGGGTGAAATAAAAGACCATCATAACAGGTTGTTTTCGTAATTTGTTATTTTTATTTTTTCCTTTTTGCATAATTTTCAAAAAAAAATTGGGGTTCCCTACCCAAAAAAGAGTTGTCACACAATTGTCATGACAGCACAGAGATTAACAAAACAAGAAATGTAAATAAGATACATGTACTCATAAGAAAACCAGTATGCGAATGCCTCCAAGCCCCCTGGTAATTGCCTTGGTGCCCCTTAAATTGTTTCTGTGAAATTTAGTTTTCCTTCATTAGTCAGAGAGGTGCCCTGCAAAAAGGAAAATCTGCCTCGCCCATACAAGAAAGAATTAAACATGCGGTGATAATGCAGTTGGTTTAGGTCACTGAGGTAAATAAAGAGCTATCATTGGGTGATAGTTGTGCGCAGCCCGTACACGCGTGCATGTTTCCATTGTTTGATATCAAAGATGGCGGCCAAAGCGATCGATGGTACCCTAAACGCATTTACGTAACATTAAACGGGACACCGACAGAGAACCAGCGAACTAATAAATAACCAATGATGACCTTTGACCCAATACGTAGCGATCTCACGAAAACAAGGGACGTTGGGAACGCGAAGTGTCACTGGTGAATGTTTGTCATGATATCGCATGCAACCTTTGGGACAGACAACTGGCGCCCAAAACGATGGACGTAAGTTTCCGATTCTCGTGTGAAAAGGGCTTTATACTTCATGATGACCTAGCCGTAGCTAGCCGTAGCTGTAGCTGTAGCACCCAATTCTGACACGGCCTCAGTCATTATGTTATCTACCAATCAACTGACTGTACTCAAACTGAGACAGACAGTTATTTAGTCGGGTCTGTGCATCAAGAATCAGTAACTGTGTCTGTACTTTGCATACACAGGGTAGCAGACAAAGATGGCGTGATCATGACACAGGTCTTACCCTTGACAAACTGAATCCTGAAGGATCAAAAGAATTGATTGCATCTGGTTTTAATCACAAACGATAAAAGATTTAAAGCAATTAACCTAATCGTAATCTAGTCCATTTATTATTAAAACTCTGGTAATTGTTTTTATCTCCCGTGGTCCAGAGATACTCCTCTCGCCTCCTTGCACTAATTACCTCAAAATTTGTCCGTTTCCAGCCTCATGCTTTTAATAGCCCCGTTCCGTTCCCGGGGGTGGGGGGGGGGGGGGGGGTGGTAGGCAGGGCAGGGTGACGTGGTCACACAGCTAGCTTTCAGACGAAACTTTAGGATCCAATCATACACAATGGACTGCGGCAACTCTAGGGCAGAAGGGAAGTTTAGTCTAGACTGGTTTTTTTTTAGGGTGAGATGTTTTTATATATTTTTTTGATCCCCACGTGAACCTGACTTGCAGGATAAGGTCAGACCATCCCTTCCCTGTCGTTAAACTGTCCTGTATGAGACAGATTTTGTTTTGGACAATAGATTGTTTGCCAATGATGAAGCAAGTTAGTAGGCATCGCTAGAAATACTACCTTCTGAAGTGTTGTCATCTTTGAAAAAAATTATATGTAAATAAAAATAATAGTTATAATAATAATAATAATAATAATGACAATAATATTTATAAAGGGCCTTTGACACATATTTTCAAAGCGCTCTTTGAAACAACAAAGAACAGACAAAGATTTTAGTATTTAGAACAAAAGAAAATGAGTTTTTAACATGGATTTGAAGGATTCAAGAGAGGATGCCTGACGGATGTGAAGAGGGAGATTGTTCCATAGTGTTGGTGCGCACTGACTGTGAAACTTGAAAGCTCATTGGCCATACCAGGATACATAAGTGCGGGGTTCAGGGGACAAGCACAAATTGGAAGTAGAAGAAAAATGTAGATTGCAAGAACTGTGGGTTTTATTAGAAATAAGGTCCTGAAGATAAGTAGGAGCTAGACCATTCCTGACTTTAAAAACAAGGAGGAGGGTTTTTAATTCAATCAATTGATCAATCAATCAATCTATCTATCTACATTTGTATCACTATCAGTACCTTTATGAATTGTTCAAAAGCACACAAGAAATTGTTCAGGCTTGAAATTACTCAGAGGCCATATAGCCTTTGTTGCCCCTGGTCTTGGCCTTAGGGCCCCTTCAAAGTTGCCCACAGACTTCCAAATGATTTTCAAATGGAAATGCCCTTTGCATAATAAATATGGCCCTGCCCTCTCAAAGATGAAATTCCAGGCCTGTTGTATGTAGTCAATTAAAAACATTAAAATACTAGAATGTCTTTTTGTTGTAGTTGCACAAAATGTTGTAAACGAAATCATGATTATATAGTGTTTTCTTGGGAGCTCCCGAAGCTTTTCGAAGAATCGTGGCTGGAATATGATTTCCTGAGCCTGTTGCGTTATTTTCGGAACGTTAAAAGTGATCAATCCAGACACCGTTTACCACCAGCATGAAGATCACTGCCGATTTCCTTACAAGTCACACCGGATTATTTTGACGTGATAGTTCTGTGGAGGAAGTTCTTGGTGATTGAATTGCTGGAATTATACCCAAACCACAATCCGCAGACATCGCATGGTGAGGTGACAATGCATTTTTAAGGGTTCACGGCTTGCGTAAAGTACACAATTCTTAGCCGCTGTGAGAGTTAAAAAAAAAAAAAAAAAAAAAAAAAAAAGTTGCTTTTTAATTTCTTGAAAAAAAACCCTGCTTTATACTTTCTTGAAAAATACCTAAAGCAGCCAACAATAGGAGGTTATAAGGTATTTTGAAATTTCAGAAAATGTCAAGACTGTAAAGGAAAACAAGTTTATTGTTAGTAACTTTTTCTTTTTCTTTGGGAATTATGGAAAGGTAAAGATACCATTGAATTGTCTCAAGTTTTCTTAAATTTCCTGAAAGAACCTCATCCAAAACTGAGGAAACCTCATCCAAAACTGAGGGAACCTCATCCAAAACTGAGGAAATTTCATCCAAAACTGAGGAAATTTCATCCAAAACTGAGGAAATTTCATCCAAAACTGAGGAAATTTCATCCAAAACTGAGGAAATTTCATCCAAAACTGAGGAAATTTCATCCAAAACTGAGGAAATTTCATCCAAAACTGAGGAAATTTCATCCAAAACTGAGGAAATTTCATCCAAAACTGAGGAAATTTCATCCAAAACTGAGGAAATCTCATCCAAAACTGAGGAAATCTCATCCAAAACTGAGGAAATCTCATCCAAAACTGAGGAAATCTCATCCAAAACTGAGGAAATTTCATCCAAAACTGAGGAAATTTTGTTTATCTTGTGGGAGTAAAGTAAGGTCAATAATAATAATAATAATAATAATGGAGTCTTATATAGCGCCGGTATCCGCCACAAAAAAGGCGCTCATGGCGCTCGCTCATGATACAAAATAAACAGTTCAAAAGAAAGGAACAGAAAAAGTTTGTAGAGAGTCGCTGGTCATTTTTTAACTGCAAAGAGGTGGGTTTTGAGAACAGTTTTGAAAGAAGATGTTGTATTTGCAGTCCTGATGTGGTAGGGAAAACTATTCCACACCTTCCCCGCAGTAACCAAGAAAGAACGTGCTCCCCATGTGTTCTTTACCATATGTTCTACGAGGAGACGTTGATCGGCTGATCTTAGGTTACTGCGGAAAGGTGCATACTGAGTGATGAGATCTGAGATGTAGGATGGAGCCATGTTGTGCAATGATTTGAAGACCAGGAGACCGAGTTTGAAAACTATCCTTTATTGAACCTCTTTCCCTCCTTGAAATATCATATTATAAATTCTTAGTTTAAAAAAGAAATCAAATCAGAAGCAGAGCAATTATGATCAGCTGTTATTATTAATAATTTTCTGAACCGATTGGAAGTTGAACAGGTTTTGTTTGTCTTTTGGGAGATTGGTAAGGTAAAGAAACGTCTAAATTTACAAGCTAACGCCCGAAGTGACAATCTGTACCATGCATTGCCTAAAATCCCTGTTACAACAGAGATCATTTAATGGGGTCAGTACCCTCATGACCACCCCCACCCCCAAGAGGACACCAAAATCCACATTCTTGACTTTCTGTTTAGGGGTCAAACTTGTCTTTCTAAGAAAGCTTTAGGGTCAGTGTTCCAGTGGTGTGTATTTGTGAGCAGAATGGCTTCTCGCTTCTGAAGGTGATTTTTATCACCCAGAACAGCAGGGCGTGTGTTTCTTGGGAGAAATTATTGGGTTGAGATCTTTTTGAATTATTAGGTGCTTAAATATCAATCTACGTACATGTCACCCTCTTTCCTAATTCTCCAAAATGCTATCCCTGATTCTGTCTTAAGCTTCTTGGCTGGAGTTCTATGGGGCTTAGAATGGCACGTAGGCCACAGAGACCTTTGCTTGGTCTGGTTTCTTTTTGTTTAGGTCCCTTTTTAGAATTCTACCAGGGTGCATGACACAAAATAAATCCCCCAGGTGACGCTGAATGCTCAATATTCACTGATACTATTTTAAAGTATTGGCTGACAACTAAATTTACTTTATTTCTTAACATCTTTTCACAACGAGTTAAGATTTATCTTAAGTGCGAATATAAACGTAAGCAAAGTGTGATGTCAAAATACAAATCTGGTGACAACTCATCTTAAGATGAATCTTAGCACTTCATGAAATCAAACCAAGTTCTGTTGAAATTAGCTCCCACCTACTGGAAGGCCGTTTCAAAAAATGAATTCACATGATTAATGTACATGTAATACTGTTTATCTCTAATTTGAACCATTAACCGAACAAATTGTCAGGTCCAATCCTCAATAACAGGAAACTGACATCAGCAGGTTAAAAATACTTTAAGTGGTTTTTCTTTTTTGCACGTGGGCCACCAGGCCGCGCACAATCTTGCTGTGCTTCACTGAAACCTAACAAAAAAAGTTCTTTAATTTGTATTTTCCTTTGAAAGTCTTTGGGGAGTCAGTCTCCAATCCAAATTGGTCCTAGGGACAGAAATCTTTAAAAATACTATGGATATTAAAGAGATGGTGCATCATTGGATTTTCTAAGAGTACATTCGTTCCAGTCCGCCACCCTTGAATTTGAAAGGGGCTGTGTTTTCATGATCAAAGCAGGCTTGTGGCTGTACATGAAATATTGAACTCTTACTCAGTAACTGCACGTGTGCGCGCATGCTTGATGTAGATATGATATGGAGGGAGGGAGGGCGCGCACATGCAGTAATTGGTTGAGAGCTCATAATTTCTTGTACACGGGGGGGGGGGGGGGGGGGGGGTTATTTGCACACAAATAATAGGTTTGTTTTGATTGCTCATTGCTGGAATCAAAAATACTAAACAACAGTGATTTAGGAGCTTTTTCGAATCAGAATTATTTAATTTAATTGTATTTACCCTCAAATTTGTATAACTCAAACACCAACCCACCCCAATTTTCAATTTCATAAGAATATGTTTCTGTCTTTGCTTTTCATTTAATTTTAATTATATAAATTCTTATTAGTCCCAATTTCTTCTAATCCAATTGCCAAAGTGAACGATTTAGAAGGACTTAGGCCAGCCGATACACCCATCAATCTTTGCTTATCACAGGGTGGTTTTGAAACAAAAAAGTAAATTTTAAAACATTGTGATAATTCTGAAGAGCCCTTAAAAATTAATGACTATAAAAATTTACATGGTGAAGAGCACTGGAGAACTGTTGATTTTATAAAACAATGTTAAAAACAAACCCCCTTTGAAGTAATCAAGTTTTAGAGAAAGAGGTAATTTTGCACACACAAAATTGAATCAGAGAAAGGCTTCGGGCGTTTGAAAGCACACAATTCTATGCAACAACAGTTTTTTTTCTTTCACTATTTTCTTGCAACTTTGATGACCAATTGGGCCCAAATTTTTACAGGTTTGTTATTTTATGCACATGTTGGGATACACAAAGGGAGGATACTGGACTTTGCCGATAACCAAAAGTATACCCTGTCATTGACTCTTTAACCATGTTGTATAAATACACCATTATAATGACTTCTAAACTACTTCCCGAGAATGAAAAAACATTTTCTCAGGAGATACTTGTTCCCTCTTTAAAAAAGGCATTAAGCTGACCCAGAATGTCTGAATGGGAACAGGAAATTTCCCCTTTTCAATTTTTCCTTCTCTGGTTTAGCTATCTAGTATTGTCACGAACGCACGTAAGTGACTTACAAAGGTCAATGCAATACCAGTCTTACCTTTTGTTTGCTAGGATTCTTGAACGGCATTTTGAGAAGTGGGGGTAGGGTGGACACCGCTATACACCAAGAAGCTTTATCTAGTGCCCTTGAGGGAATATTACGGAAACACCTGATCGTTGGCGTAATCCCTAAAAAATTTCACCCATTCTTTGCAGCTTGATTCGTTGAGTCCACTTTCAGTTTTGCAGGCTTCTATTATAAGGGTTTTCAATATTCTATACGATGAAAATGTTTTGGGGTCATGCCATCTGGTGTGGGTGGTAAATCTGCTCTTAGTGAATGGATTATAAAACGAAATAATAAATAAATAAATAGGGGCAATACAAAATGTCTAGCTTTCTTTTCAACACTGTGGATATTGTGGGTATGCATGGTGGACATCGATGGATGTCATAAAATTCCTACACCATGTTCAGGTAACAATTGCTTGTCCTTTACAGTTGTTGTGAAGAACTTGTATGGAGAACGCTTGTACCTTCGATTATAATGTGCTTTTTAGGGACATTCCTTGATTTTTGTATTTATTGTTATAGTTATGCAGAGAATTGAAGAGCAGATTAGGGGGGGGGGGCTGAGAAATGTATTTGTTTGTTTGTTTGTTTTGTTTGTTTGTTTGTTTGCATGATTGTTTGTTTGGGGGAAAATAGTGGTTTGTACATGCAGTGAAGAATATAGGGAAAAGGCAAACCATGGTCAGGTTGGAAATTCATTATTTTAGGGGCAAGGCAAGTAACAGGCACGCTATTCTTCATACTTTAGTCTGTGTTCTTATTTCTTTGCCCTCAGAAAGGTCAGCAAAATTGTTATTAAATAGCATGAAAAGTATACATAAAAGCCTATACATTGTAGGCTATACCATAGTACATGTATGTACATGCAGGCAGGCTAGCCCTTGTACTTGGTCAAAACATAGAACTATGTTATTCCAAGGGCCAAATAATAAATATCCCTAAAGTGAAGAGAAAGGTCACTAGAAAATCAGAATACTGTGGAAGTATATTAGGGGGCACCAAGGCCAAGACCGGGACATCCACCCAGAAGCAGTGGCCTTTGTGGAAATCTTGCCATGAACAGTTTAATAGCTCTACAGGTGATTCAAGCTCAGTGATGCTTTATGTTCTTCCTTGAGCTAAGGGGATGGGAAGGGTTGGAAAGAAACCCTCCCTGGAGACCTTTGAAGCCTTTTTGAGGACCCTTTAATCCACATTATGCTTCAGCAGAGTGAGCAGACAGTAAAGTGTAACATGACCTTTAGGTTACAACCAAACAAGACTTGAAAATAGTCCACAGACCAATTAGGTACTTCCCTTTATGGTCGAGTTTGCAAGTTCCCACAAGATGATTACGATTACCAAGGTATGAAACCCTCATGTAATATGATCAGGGTATCTGTCACAAATCCCCACTGATCTGAAATCTCACATTGGAGAATTATTTCACAACTCATTGATGTAGACCAAGGCTGTAAAAACGATCAATCCACATCTGGAAATCGGATCTGGAGGTGGAACAATGGCCGACTTGCTGCAGTACAAGGGGGGAAACAAGCTCGCTCTGGACGATCCGTTTCATGTTCTGTGGTAGATGACAATTTTCTCAGTGGAGAGTCTTATTACAGGGCAACAGTCTTACTCCCAGAGGGGAAAGCTCTAGTGCCTGACTGAATTATTGTGATGTCCAGTACTAATTTTTTTCTTGATATTGCGGGCGCTTTGAATTTTGATTCACTGATGCAAATCCCGAGGTGGGGATTTAAGAACAAAAGCAGAAGTCCCATTTCGTGTTTCCTAGATTTTGTTTCAGGATAATTTAAAGGGAATGTAGAGAATTGGCAAAAACAAATTCTTTAATAGTTTCAGTCTGAAAGCTCACTGATTGGTTATTAAGGTCATACCAGGATCAACCCTCCAGGGAGATATTCCTATCTTAAATACTTTCAAATTTCAGGAAATAGCATTGGAAGACTCCACAATCACCGCTGTTTATTTTGATTGTCGCAATGGAAATAAGCCTGGAATACAAACATGCCACAAAATCCCTGTCAAAACATTAACTTTATTCTTCTTCTTGTCTTCCGAAAGTTCCGCTAAAACCTGACCACCGCTTTTTGATCAGATTTCTCAGTTTATTTGTATGTTGTGTTTATTGAATACTAGAGGATGTGAATTAATTATTTACTGTATCGAAACGAAAAACAAAAAACAAAAAACAAAACAACATTAATGTTATAATATTAACAGCATCTAATGGTATCCTTTGTGGAGATTTGCTGAAATGTTTTGTTATGTTGGAAAAAAAGTGTGAAAACCTAAGAAAATAAACATGGACGTGCTTTGTTCACTGTGTGGCTGAATTCCACCATTCAATTCAATCATTCATGTTCATCAAGGCTTGGAATACTTCCAAATGTACCTAAGGACTCCCACGTGCCTCAAACAACAGTCTGAACATGTTTTCCCTTTGTCTGTATTTTCCCACATGTGCACTTTTATCAAGGATGTTTTTGTTTTTTTCTGGTATCTCTAAGTCGGCCTTTAATTTTGTTTTCGCTGTCATTTAAATGATCATAAGTCTACCTGCCGCAGAAGCTCTTGGCTTTTTTTCCAGAGTTGTCAATATCACAACAGTATCATTTTGTGTTCCTTCGAAAGTTTAATTGTGATGGCGTACTACATGAATAAGTAACTGTTACTGTCCTTGCTCTATGCTATGTAATTGTTTACAGAGAAAGGTTTAAACAATCAAAAAGTGCACACAAAAGTAAATGTTTAATGGTGTGCTACCTTAACTAACTGTTATACTTGTGTAAGTGTTTACACAAGTGGAAAGTGCACTTTGTTAAAAGTCCTATTTTCCGCTTGGAATCGAAAGAGAATGTTTTGTCGAAGCGAGTGAATTGGGCATGGTTTGAATTGTGTGCAGATAACATTGAGGGGGGGGGGAGGAGGGGAGCGAGGGGAAATGAGTTAATTCTTGGTTCTTGTTTGCCAGGAAGGGAGTCTACGCATTGGCCAGAGGTATACAAAGTCTTGTTTCTTTCAAGTTTCCTAAAGGGGATTTTGTGTAGCGATGGTGAAATTTATCTTTCATTGTGCTGTGATATTATGTAGTAAAGTTTGTTCGAAGAGAGCCCATTTATTGTATTCAACAATCCACAATGATAAGTCATTGTAGAGTTGATTTGTAATGTTCATTGGTCTGAATTTAGGTTACTGTCTGTAGTGTAGGCCTCCATCATGAACCTATTATGAGCATTCGATAAAAACGCTATCTGTTTGGGAGGATGCAGTAATTAATGACTCTTAATTGACTTATTAAGTCCTTGCATCAGTACATTGACATGTATTCACGTGTTCTTATTACTGTTCAATCCCATCAAAGTGCCATTTCCAAAATAGACCAAGGTGAAATTGCATATTTCCCTTCATTTTTGTATCATTTGCAGTCGAGGAGTAAGACTGTAACCAAAGCAGAAGGAAATACCTGCTTTTAAAGTGTATTCAACTCTTTACTTGTAACAGCAAAGTCCATTAAACAATTTGGCCTATATTCATTCAATTGTTTTTATTGATATTCAAGGCCCTTCATGACCTCACACCAAGGTACATGTACATCATTAATATGTTGAATTCAAACTATTCTTTAGGTTCTGATAATTTTAAATTAACCGAAATGGTACAATGCAAAAAAAAAGCAAAAAAACATTGGGGACAAAACATTTATTCAAGCTGCACTGACACTTTGGAAAAAATTACCCTCTTGTGTCAATCGATACAGTCCAGCACTCTCCCCGGTAACAGTGGTCGGCTGATCAAATTCTAGTATGGACTAGTCAAAATTCTCTCCATGTGGTCGGGCTGGCTAGTTCGGTGGTGAAAAGCTTCTTTATTTAATATGGGCTAGCAGAAAAACGGAGTGACTAGTGAAACAACAAGCTACATGTACATGATCCTGCTGGCTGGACACTAAAAATGTTTAGGGCAAAACCTGCAGTCTCTTTCTGTTTTTTTTAAAACAACCATTGGCTAAAATGAGTACCATTGTTGTTTTCACTCTTTGGGTTTAATTTTTTCTATCTGATTGTTTAACTGTATTGTGCTGACTTATGAATGCACTTTTGAACATTTATGGTGAAATGTTATTATTATTATTATTATTATTATTATTATTTATTCGGCATTAAAAAACACATACACGTAATACAATCATTAAAAATATAAACCAGAACCATATGCCCGGAATTAAAAAAGTTTACTTAAAAACTGTGACCCGAAGGCCTTCAATTCCAATAACTCTGGCTACACACACAAGCAAATATGTCTTTATACAAATTATTACAAACCACAGACACGGAAGTAAAAAGTGGCAGAGGTTAAAACATTAAAAATTGCAAGTCCCGCTTAACAAAAAGTAAAAACACAAAAATTAAATAAATAAATACAAAAATAAATAAATAAATAAATAAATAAATACAATAATAAATGAATAAATAAACAAACACAAAAAATAATAAAATAGAAAATAAATAAATAAATAAACAAACAACAAACAAACAACAAAATAAGAATAATAAATTAAAAACAGATAGGCAAAGAGATACCCATATCCATATTTATTACTGTGGTCGACATAGGTGGCATCTTAGGGAATTTATCCAGTTATTTAATGACATTTCGACCACGCCTGACCTCAAGGAATTTGGTAGCTCATCCCATTCACGAGCAAAAACATTCACTGCAGAGCCGTGAAGTCTTTGACTGAGTGCGAGCTTTAAGATGACTAAACCGCAGTTTCGGTGTGCAGAGCCGTGAAGTCTTTGAGTGCGAGCTTTAAGATGACTAAACCGCAGTTTCGGTGTGCAGAGCCGTGAAGTCTTTGAGTGCGAGCTTTAAGATGACTAAACCGCACAGTTTCGGTGTGTCGACCGTTAACCAAGATGCCGTTTCTAACAATGTTACAAGTAATACAACCGTACAAAGCTTTTATGACATAAGAGATTAAAAGGAACTTGCGCCGCACAACAAGGGTGGACCAATTCAAAAGAATCAGCCAGTCGGTCGGTGTAGTTCATTTCCATTCTTCTTTGTTTTAGGATCACTCTTGTAGCACGACGCTGGACACTTTCTATTTTGTCAATGAGATTATTATTATGAGGGTACCACACTGGCTGGCCATATTCTAGAATAGGTAAAACTAAGGCCTTATATAGCGCTAATTTGGCCTCCTGAGATAAGTCCTTGGCAACACTAAATATAAAGCCCAACATTTTGTTGGCCTTAGACACAACATAGTTCACATGATCATTCCAAGTCAATTTACTGTTTAAAATAACACCCAGATATTTGTAATTTGCAACAACATCAAGAGGAGAATCATTAAAATTATATGTAGGAACAATAAACATGGTGATATTATTGTAATTTTAATTATACTCCTCTGCAATAGCTACCCTCGCTCAAAAATAAAATCTCCAACTTTGGAGGAAGACATTTTTGTTGGTCGTCCACAAACAGAAACATTTCTTGCCTGCCTCTTGTGATGAACAAGTTCACCCCATCATCACGTCCATGCACTGACTTCCCCTACCACCAGGCAACACAGCTCACTCTAGAGGCCTGGGGCTATTTGGCTTATTTTCCTTTCTCCTGGTACTCCAAAAAAGACTGTCCCAATTCCACCACGATGTTGCATGTCCATGTATAGTTATGTAGGCTCGGTCTTTGTTAGCCTTTTTTTATTACAGCTCTCAGCTCCCAGAACCCAGTGTACATTGTGTGGGCATGAGAAACAGTAGCACAGTTGTAGTGTTCTCTTTGTCCATTGAATTGCTCTCTTTGTTTGCCGGATTGAGGCTGGGTTTTAGCCTGTGAGGATGTAGCGTTGGGATTGTTATGTTGTTCTACACTATCATTTTAAGTTACAGCATGGAGGAATACAGCTTCAATTAATCATCAGCAACATGATGGTGCTGGCAGTCAACAGCCTGGACTGGCCTCAAGTGTTTTTCAATCAGCCATCTTGTGCTTACTTCAGCTGGTATCTTGGCTTCTAATCCTTTAATTACTTGTTACCACAACCACACAGCAACACTTTTGTGTTAAGTGACCGTGACCAATTCAAGTGGGAAGGCTGGAGGGATTTCTTTTTAGCCTAGTTTGTTTTTTGTCACCAGCTTTTGTGATTATTTACATCCCCCACTTTTGGACAGTGATTGGCAGCTCGGCTCTGCTTGACCAATATTGTAGCAAGAGGACCAGCACTGCTGTGTGACTATTAGGAGTTATTAATTGACCATCAAGAACAGCTGATGTATTGTCCACACATCCAGCCACAAATGAATGGACACCTTGGATTTGGAGCATCCAGCCAGGCTTGCTGGTCCACACTGATGGAGTGGTTGGTGATTCTGTAAACATTTACTTTTCTTGGAAATTCTAGAAGTAGCAATTCTGTTTTTTGAAACACATTTTGTAGAGTGGGTTTTTGTCCTTGTTTGTGTTTGGGTTTTGTTTGTTTGTTTGTTTGTTTGTTTGTTTGTTTGTTTGTTTGTTTGTTTGTTTGTTTGTTTTAAAATGTTCTAGCCTTTTGTGTTTTAGATTGTGCCCAGACTGTCTGGTTGAGACAATTTTATTGTTTCATTTTTCAGTTTTGTTTTTCCTGCATTCTGTGAATGAAATTGTTTGATTATTTACAGCTTTTTTGTTTTCCTTTCCAATTTGTTTTGAAATCATCAACTTGGATGTTTAACCATCGGCAAAGAAAGAACTAAAGAAAGATACATTTAAATGTTCAAGTAGCTGCAATTTTTTTCAACCAGACAAGAAAAGCACATTCACAAGAGTGACTTTTACTTTGATAAATCACCAAATTTGTATATATTTTTTTTTTAAAGACCATGAACAGTTTTCTTCCAACGTCTGTGAAGGGGTTGTTACAGAGGATGCGTCATCTATACCATTTTTTTATATAAATGATGACAAAGAATCATGGCTTATTGATGAGTTGGCCCAGAAAATTTTCTATTGTTGTATCCAAATTTGATAACAAATTTCTTCTGCTCTGTGTGCTGTTTTCTGTTTCCATGGTATTTGCGTTAGTCAACGTAATACCTTTATTGATGACACAATGGGTCTATTAAGAAGCTGCTCTTTGTCCGTAACACAGTCACTGATTGATCCATGAAACATATCTCCAGGCCATTTCAAATAGCTCTAGATTTTATCAATTGCTTGTAAATTGTTTGGATTTTTTCCCCAGCTTTTGAAAACCCTCTTTATTGTAAACTAATGATTTTCACTTTTGTTGTTGCCTGAATTTAGTTTCAGTTTCAGAAAACACCCCCTGATTTTTTCCTGCTTGGATTTAGTTGCAGCTTATAAACTCTGTTATGGATGATACAAAAATGATTCAACATTATTGACAATATGGTGTGAGTTGTGTGAGTTGCATCGATGGGAAATTTATACACAATAGTCGGCATTGCATAGTTTCACTCATGATCTGTATTGATTTTGGTTGCATTACGGGAAACTCCTCAGGAATGACAACTGCAACTTTGAATTACTTTGGAGTATACTGTATAAGATCGTCTCATCTTTCATTGGAGAGTGTCTGAAAGTTGTGAGGCTTTTGAGGGAAACTGCAAGGGAATATTAACAGACTCATTGAAGTATGTGAAGCATTTGGGAATATTTGAATAAGTTTTAAGGAAACTACCAGCGGCTAAAAACAGGCGTGGTGAATTTATTGTGATGGTGAAATATTCTGGGAGTGTTACCAGTGTTTGAGAAACTCATCTGAAAGTAGAGAACAGAGACTACCCAGGAGGGACATTGAGGCTTTTGGAATTAATGTTGATCGAGATCGTTGACGGTTTCGTTCTGATGATTTATCTCTCTGAAGTTGTCTCTATAGTTCTTGAAGTTAGTAGAGATGTCTCCAGGTACACATAACATATGAGTCACATTGAAGGAGTCTAGACTGCTGCAAGTCCCTGAAATTGTACACCACTTCAGCGCATCAGAAGAACTTTGTTTGGGACCATGACACAGAATCGGTTTGAGTTTCACTAAAAGGCAGTCTTTTATTCAATGAGAATTGTAATTGTAAAGTTCTAACACACCTGCCTATTTATTACAGCAGCCAGGAACCTCTATTGTGGCTCACTACTCCCCCCCCCCTCCTCTTGATGGTCCAACAAAGTCAGTCAATGATCGGTCTAATTGCTAAGCTGATGCTATTCAGATAATTATGTGTAGGGTGGCACAGGATTAATGCACCTGTGGTGCTGTGGAGTACAAAGAAAACTCTACAAGGGAATTTGGTGTGAATGTTTTGAGCCTTTCATTGTTGAGATGGGCCCAATTTTATGGAGCCACAGCCACTTTGCGTCACACAAAATATTGCTGAACAATTTTCCAAAAATATGCAGGATACCAGTTACAGATGGTACAAGTGACATGGTATTTTGGCCGGTAACCATATTCTGGAAAGCATAATTTTGTTGAGCTTAGCTGCTTTGTGTGCTTGGGCCACTCCATGAAATTGGGGTAAGGGGTGATCAGACCTGGTGGCCTAGTTGGTAGTTGCAAGGGAAGTTGGTCACCAACAAAAAATTGATGTGGGAATTGCCTGCAAGTTTATTTGGTGCATAATTTGTATATGTACAGCAGCAGTTTGTTTGGTTTGAATGGTATGCAGTAAATGTTTATATATTGTGGAAAGTGTGTGTTTCATCCTCCCATCACAAGTTTGCACTGGAAGGAAAGATTGTCTGCAGAAACTAAAATTGTTTTGGGACAAAGTATTAATTTGGGGTTGAACAAACAAGAATTGACTAGAGCGGGATTTGAACCTGCGACCACCGGATTAACGTGCCGGCGCACTTAACTTTAAAATTGTGCTGCCATTTCCTGGAACCAGATTGAAGAGTTTCAGTCTGTCGCTTTGATACCAAAACAACTAACCAGAAAGCACTACTTCTTCCTTCCTTCCTTCATTCTTCAGTCAAAAATGCTGTTTTCCCGTTCTATTTTTACCTCTTCTGACCATGGAGCACTACAAGAACTAAAGACATCTGGAAATTAATGTTTCTGTAAATGGTGAACAGTGGATCGGTTTATGAATGAATCATGTTGTACAGCGGCAGACAGAAAACAAGATTTTCATAATTTCCGTGCCATGTGTGTGGACTGTGGAGCTATTTGTAAACTTTGTATCAACCCAGGTGTATACAGGGGGAAAGTTATCTCTACTGTCAATAGTTTAATCTTCCAGTATCTTTCAAGATAATCCTGTCTGGGCTGTTTGTTATGTCACACACAGATGCTGACTACAAAGAAGATTATCCCCCTTGATCCACTAGATGTAGATTATCCCCCTTGATCCACTAGATGTAGATTATCCCCCTTGATCCACTAGATGTAGGTTATCTGTTTGCTGATAGAGATGGGTATATAGCCCTTTTCACAAGACAAAAAAATGACCATGGTCCCTTGCTACAAATTTTACAAGCACTGATTGTTTATTTGTTGTAATCGTGCGTGACTGATTTAGCAAGCTTTCACATGGATAAAGTGAAAAACTAACAACCATTGTGCGCTATGAAAATGCACAAACCACTGGTAACCAGCCAACTACTGGTAAATCTGTGAAATAGATAATACTACCAGTAGTATTAAGTCGTTGCAAGTTTTCTGGGGGCAAAACCAGGCTCCGAAAAGCCAGGAAAAGGTTTAAGATTTTTTGCCAGGAAAGGTTTTTGGTATTTTAGAAGCATGACTTACCGATTGCAGTGTTGATAAAACAACGTGCAAGCTGAATTCCTACATGTACATGTAGCTCAAAAGGAATGTTCCTATTGGCTGAATTGCTACATTATGTAGGAATTCAGCCAATAGGAAAATGTTATGCAGTACATACAGCGGGTAACAAATTTTATTTAACAGAGTTAAAGGATTTAATTGCTGCAAAAAAGATGCACTAGCGTGATTGGTTACAGCCCCTTGACATGCAATGCAAAAGTTCACACACAAAAGTTGTCACGCATGCGCAGTGTGGGAGACTTCTCACAGGACGTTGTTCAATAAACAAAGGTTTCCTTCACACAATGATTTAGCGTACGTTCTTGGTCAAAACTTCCTCTAGTGTAAGATTTTGTCGTAGGTCCGGACCTCCGACAAAATGTAGCAATGTTGGACAATATTTTACAAGGGACCCTGGTCAGTGTAAAAATTGTTGTCCTTTCACACGAGGTACATTTTGTAAAATTTTACAACCATGCTACAATTAAGCAAGGGACCCTTGCTAAATTGCTCTCGTGTGAAAGGGGCTTTTGTGGTTGATGTTAGGGCAGTGCTTGATGAGGAGTACGATGCTTCAAGTCTTAATGGGAGCTTCAGCGTGGGGGACAAAATAAACCCCAACTCCCAAGATGTTCAAGTCAGTGGGTGTCTCAACTCAAATCCATCAAATTACTCTACTCCATGGCAGCTCAATTTCATACTACTAATACTATTAGTATTATATATTTCTATTATAATGATGTTTGCAATCTGATGACATAATTATCAGTGGTATCAATGTTTAGAACCTGGTCCCTGTCTTCATTCTCCAAAGGCAAGGACAAGCTTCAGCTTTCATGTGGTTTCATTGGATGAGTTTGAGCTGCATGACATGGAATTGGGTCATTCAATGTAGCCTGGTGAGCGCGTATTATTATACTTTGTCTTTCAAACGCACACTGTGACATTAACCAAAAGGTCAGAGGTACTCCCTCCCCCAGAGTCTTTGGTAGTTATAATGGCTGGTATCTGGTGTATTTCATGGGCCTGCAAAGTGTGATGTCACATTTTGAAGGTACCTCCTTCATTACAGACTGCTAAAAAGCTTGCAAACCCTTCATGATTGAACCTCAGAGCAAGCACATAACTTTACCTGCATTTGCCAATTTGCTGACCTATGAACCCTGACCCATTTCCCCCACACTATTGGGAAGAGAGGCTCTTTGGGGATAATCAAGAAGAAAGCTCTCTTGCCAATCCTCTGCAGTGTGTCAATTTGTCAGGGTGGTAGGCCAGGGACAGGAGTAAAACAAGGGGGGCACCTGTTTGTATGGCTGGCAGATTGGTCCTTAGTGATTTGTCTTGTCACTCCACACCTTTACCTAGTGACCTAGTAAAGCAAACAGATGCAGTAGACATTGGGTCATTATGTGCCAAGACTCTAGAATTGGCTTGAGGAAAGGAATACTAAAGTCCAGCAATATATGGAACCTCATGTAGCTATGGAAACTCTCTAATATCTATGAATTATTTCCTTTGAAAATGAGCCTGTTAACTGTCAGCATTGTTCCCCATTTCAGGAGTATTTTCACAATTTGTCCATAAAGGTATGGACTTTCCCATGCAGGGAGAAAAGACAGAGCCGTATTTCAGGCCTAACCTCAAGCCGTCTTTCAGGCCTAACCTCAAGCCGTCTATTTGTGGTTGTGTAGAGGAGTTGTAACTGTAAGTCTTTACTCTTGGTTTTGCAGTTCAGCAATCTTCATCCACCCAGTCTCAGAGTTGCTCATTCTCCTTGGTTGTGGTTCGATTGCCACCCAAGAAGCCAGTGGATTTTTCCCACAGAATCTGGGACAACACCAAGTACACTGTTTTCTTTTATTGTTGTACATGTACATTTGTGAACAGCAAAATTGATTGATGGTGAGGTTTCCAAATATAAAAATAAACAAATTGGTTGACAATTGTAATGGGGAACATGTCATTGGTTTTTGGAGCTGGCATAAGTTAATTCCTGTTTACTACAGTGCTAGTTTTCAATGAAATCAAACATCACGCAACCACCCTGTGATATCTGTTATCAAATTTGGTGAGCGTGTTGTATTGTAATAAAAACAATGAACAATTGTTTTTTCTGGGATTTTCATTGTGAGACGTACATGTATAGGTGTACGGGGTACCAGTTACCAGCCAGGATTGTATTCGATTTGGAAGTTGGGATCCGTGGATTCACCAACGTGTCAGTCATAACAGTTGTTTGTTGGTTTCTGTGTGGGCTGTGTTCTGTGTATAAGGACCAACTGCAAGCATCAGTGACCTGGCTAATTTGCTAGGAATTCGTACTGTGATTTCCCAGTCAATGTTCCTGTCTGTTGTAGTTCATAGGGGGAGCACCCACTGGGATAATCCCAATTTGCTTCTGAACTTTCAAAGAGCTTTGGATAAAAAAAAAAATTATACCATGGAGAGAGAGGTGTAATCGTAGAGCTCTGTAGCTCTGTAATTATCTAGGAACCTGGTTCTGTGTCTGGAGTTTTTATGTTGTGAGGAGACAAGGGGAAGATCTAGTTTTGTTGTGGTCTGAATTAAGATGGACTGGTGTGAAACACTGTTGTTCCTTTTCTGTGTGGAGGGAGGATCTGGTCAACGAATAAGTAGGGCAATTAAGGAATGGCCAGTCATTATGTTTGTCAGTCTGTCATAAACAAACCCGCGAACAAACAAACAAACAAACAAACAAACAAACAAACAAACAAACAAACAAACAAACAAACAAACAAACAAACAACCCAACAAACAAACAAACAAACAAACAAACAAACAAACAAACAAACAAACAAACAAACAAACAAACAAACAAACAAACAAACAAACTCATTAGTGATCGGCCATGATTTGACCCCTACCACTTGACCCACACCAGGATAAAGGAGAACATTCCAGCAGTTGTGAGTTGTGAGGACCCTCAGTAAACCAGCCCTCTAAACATCCTCTGCATATGCCCCAATGGGAGAGTGATGATCATGTATTGTAGTAAATAACCAACAAATTATGTGGGGTGTGAGTGCTGGAACCAGATCCCACCTCAGTCCTTGACCATAAGTGCTCCCCTTTGATATGGGGGAAAAAATGCATAAAAGCAACCATGTGGTAAAGCCATAACCCTAAGCAAGTGGGACAGGCTGTGAACGCTCTGGTTTCAAATCCTCTCTGCACACATACAGAACCTGGGATCCCATGACTTACATTTGTACACAGGAAAAATAAAGTTTTTTTTTTCCTTCTCGCACATACTGAAACCGATCTAATCATTGAATGGCTGTATGGTTTTATCAGGTCACTCAGGAACATGCAGGGGTCTCTCTCACCTCTTGACAAAAGGGCTTCTTTGTTTACCTGCATTCCGCCGACCTGGAGTTAAAATATCTCAAGGATTTGCCCAACACTTGAGCGGAGGGAGAATCATTCAAGTTTTCAAGTTCACAAGTCCTTCTGTACTACACACACAATCCCAGCTGTGTCAACCAAAACAGAGGGGGAAAAGCCACGCTGATATTTTTGCCGAGTAGCTGTTGTTCTTGGAGTCAATATGCACACCCAGTGGATCGGGTAGTTACATTTGTGTGAAGATAAAGCTTGCATCCAAAGTGGATTTTGTTTGAGTTGACTGTGTTACCTCTTCACAAACTACACTCCCCCCAGAAACACAGGTTTCATGTTTGTGGTGTCACTGGCTTTCAATTGTGGATGTTTTTAGTACGCCTTTGGAATTGGGAAAGTGAAATAAAAACATCTGAGCATGAGGAAGCCTACATACAACATGATGAACAGTTAAGTCTGCCTGGAGTATTATAACCCAAATACCTCTGGAGGGTACTCCTGACTGGCTTAATTACCATTGCCTGAGGGTGAATGGCTGGTGTGGCTTGTCAGAGACTCCCACTTTGAACAAAGACTGGAGAACAAAGACATGCCCTTGTGGGTAATGTACCCAAGCCTGACTGAAAGTGTGTCATAAATAAACATACAGTTGTGTTCCAGAAGGGATCACACTGGGGAGATTCAGTGGCTGTGGTGTAAGTACATGTAGCTCTATGGATTGGTTCAGAAGCAGGCTGGTGTTTTACAAGAATCAGGAGTGTTTATTACATGCATGTACACCGTGATCTGTTACTGCAGGTTGAACATCAGGATTCATCAGCTTCTGAGAAGTCATTGGGATCTACGAGAGTCAACGAGACCAGGTTTTCCTGGGGTCATTCCCGGGGTCAGTCATTGAACCCACTCAATCCTCCACACTACCAATCAAAGTGCATCATGTGTAGGCTGGTATGAGCCATCAGACAGTCACTCGAACAGTGCACACATCAAGCAGTGGAGGCTCACAATCCAGTCAATGAAAAACATTTCAGGACAGCAGATGTTCAACCAACCTTCAAAATCAACTTTGGACTTTTCTTTTTAATAACCCTTGACTAATTTGGAAAGTTTTCTGTTGAGAATCGTCTTCATAATCCATCCGAATGCGCAAAGTTCAATGCACAAACTCTACAGTGAGCTCTTCAGATTTATATGCGCATAATTCGTCCAGAGTAAATGTAGGTGGTTTCCCGTGGATAGTTCCACCCTACAGATGGCGTCCCCACCAAAATTGGATCAAAAGTAGGATTTATTGGTCGACGCAGCCTCATGATGCCAAAGTGTTCCATAAATTAACGCCTATGTGAGTGCTATGAGCCTAATTACCTAGGGAGTTGACAAATTTGATAACAGACACTCCTCGTGTAGGATTAATAATTCGCGGGGAGACTTGAGGGATGTTTGCGTTGATCGGTAACACATGGTTGCATATCTAGTCACTATTAGGGAGAAAAGTATGCAATGCCGACGGTCTCATTCCCTGGTGTGGTTGTTTTTGTATTTGGATAATGCATCGTCAAGTTTTATCATTCAGAGTATGGAATTCAGCACAAAGAACACTGTAGGGAATTTTCATTTTTGGTTTTGAAAACAAAATGTTTTATGAAGTTATCATCACAGAATGTGTAGCAACTTCCTTGTAATGACGATAGCAGATGCCTTTTTCCTCCATGGATTACTCTATTTATAAATCTTTGCTAATTTTACCCTCCTCTCTATAAATAATAAATGGACGTATCCCTGACTGAATGAGTCAGGTTATCATTTTGATTTTTACCCCCTACTCATCAAGGGAGCAGGTCTGGTCCCCTCGGATTCACCGGACATATTTTTTCATGATTCAGATGTTTGTAGAGTGTAGTGTTTCGTTGTCCCTCCGTATGTTCTCTCTATGTTATACGTGTATTAACAGGAAATAATATTGCCTTCACCAGGGTGAGTATATAGGCCTGCCACCGTAGCTCACTTCACAGCGCAGGCCATTGTGGCACAGTAATAGGAAGCTAGCAATCAGGAATGAAGGAGTTTGTACCAACCCCCCCGGCAGGAACGCCAGTGGTTTAACTTTTGAGGCTTAGACCGAGGTCTGCGCAGAGGTAGCAAACACGCTGATAGTGTCGTCACATCACACTGAAGAATATACGATCAGACTTTAAAAGAAAGATGGCCGTCCGAGCATGACGAATGTGGATTTATAATACTCGCTGTTGGAATACTGTTGTCGTGGAGTTTTTTGTTTTTCACAAAAAGAAGAATTCTCAACAATGGCTAAGTTTGAGAAACTTGCCGACTTGACGTGACTCACCGCCCCTTTAGGAAGGAAAACAAGTTCCTTTTCTCATGAACGAAAGGAAGTCGTGTATATAAGCTTGATAATGGGGGTTCAAAAACTTTCTTCAAGACGGTCGCTCGATTAAGGAAACAGAAAGGAACAACGAGCGGAGTTATTTCTTAAACAGCACCTGGAGACTTGTTACCATACGGATCTTTGTTACCATACGGATCTTTTATTTGAAAAAAAAAAAGTAAGCGAAAATGGGACAGACAACTTCAACTGGCTTCCAGGAGGCCAATGGTGTTGTTGGCAGACAGCCACTGACACGAACGCAGTCTTTGCGGGGTTCTATCCAGTACAGGACAAGGCGAGCGAGTCGGTCTCGTCAGGCCGATCAGGACAAGCACCACAGTGTGCATATCATTGAGAGTATACCCACAGAGATGTTCCTGAGCCGTCAGCGGCAGTACAGAGCCTGGCAACAATATGTAAGTGTACAATTTTGAAAAAAAACCAGGAGGTTTAGCTTTTCTGATTCTGTTATGTATCAATTGAAAACACTTTTCTTTTTAGCCCCAGCCATTTTGACATTTAGAATTGCCTAGCTTAAGGTCTCTTTTTAAAATGCATCGGTACAATTTCTTTAGTTCAGTACTGCAAAGTTACACAGTTTTGGCATGCAACTTGCAAATTGCATCATCATGCCAGGTAAAGTGTAAGCTGGAGGGGACATCCTTCAAAGGTAGAGCCATTGGTAAAATGTGCTTAATTTCTATTGGAAAGCTTACTTGTTGTAGACATGGTAATGGTTGTATGTAAGCATCCTGTGAAATGATTTTGTCTGAAATGCCCCTGTTGATTAGAAATCAATAAAAGTTAGTTGACAAATTTGAATCTCCAAAACTCCCTCAAGGTGAGTTTGGAGATTCAACTTTCTGTGGTGTTCGTTTGTGAATGCTGCGGCCGGAGGTGTGATTGGTACCCGCGTTACCTCGCTAAATGTGGATATGTTCGACATTGTTGATGAAAATACTGTGACAGTTTTTTGCTGTTTTCACAAGAAGTAGACACAGATGACTTATATTGTATATTTATTGACAATTTGACCTATAAATCAGCAGTGCGTTGACAAAAATAAATCAAATCTGTGACCCTACCTTTAAACTAAATACCAATGAGTCAAACTTCTGTAGATAAAGTTTTTATGTGGGAATTAAACAAAGTGAGTTATAACAAGGTTTAAAATGGCAGTTTAAACCCGATTCATTACTCCTTCATTACCATAATAAAATCCTTTATAAACGTGAAAGAAATGTAACAGTATACAAACTATACAAATCTCAGTGAAATGTTTGTTTCACCTGTTTTCAATTTCTATCCGAGATCCCCATTTCGCGAGCGGTGTAATCCCGCTCAATTTTGTCGTTTGTTTTCGTTTTAGGTTTTAGATAAAGTAGCGATAAGCCTTTATGTGTTACATGCTGTTTGCACACAACATGCACACCAACACATGCACACATGCACTGTGTGACTGGACTGGTTGTCAAAGAATAGGATTACTGTTGGGAGGGGGGGGGGGGGTATATGAAGTTCATATCAAACTATTGGATTCTGATGAATTTGGAAACACCCAATTTGGGTTATAGATAGGGAGCAGCCGGGAAGAAAACTGTGAATGGCTTCACTTGTTGAAAAAAACAAACAAACAAAAACATTGATTCTGTGTTATCTCAAATTGTCTTCCGTGATCTTTCATCAATCATTGTTGATATGATTCCATTTTAATCTCTTGATGGAGAGGATGAGGGAATTATTATGATCGATGGATTTTTCAAGATGCAGTGTAGGATCGGATATAATCTTTACAAGAATAATAAACTGTTGAATGTTTAGATAGCTTGATTGGTTTAAAGGTATCATACAGGATTGGTAGATCTGACAAAATGGTCGGACACAGTGTTCATGTTTTGTGTGATCAACCATGAAATATTATAACAAACCTGTGAAAACTTGGGCTTAATCCGTTGTGTGAGTCAAAAGAAAATAGTAAATTTTCAGCATGTAAACACATTGTCCTTAATGTTGGTTGTAAAAACAGTAGCACAAGACAATGTATGTTTAATGTACCAATTTAAATGTGGCCGGTACGTTCCGCCAGTCTTGGTCCTTTTGTTTTCCTAAAGTAGTTCATATATTTCTATTTCACATATTTTTTTTTCCTTTCCTTGCAAGTTCAGTCACATAAAAACAGGAAGCTTGTGTAGCAAAACAAGTCAGTCATAATTTCCACTCAATTTAAGCTGTCCGTTAACTATGTTGTACTTCTTCGGAATTTGTTTAAGTAGCATGCACCTCCCTCCAGGGCTAAAAGACGTACACGCCCTCCCTTACGAGCATTAACATCCTAGGGGATATATTAGGGCGTGGCCACTTTCTTATTTCGGGTGTGGTTGATGGGAGGGGTCATGTTACTCATTATCTCAGGTAATTAAGTATGTACTCCTTGATGACTTGTTGTGGTTTTGACAGTGATGTTGTGACGGTCGTTTAAAGGAAAAATCCTACTCTTGGTAACATTTTGCTGCCAGTTGATTATCACTTGAAACTGTTCAACTGGGGAGGTTGTGGATAGTGGCATGCTTATATGTACAGAGCTTGTGTAGTACATGTGCGTTTAGCATGTAGATTGTTTCACCACATGTCATGATGCCTGCTGGTTTATAATGTAGTTGATCTATCATTTAAAAAAATCAGAGTTTTGATGGGAATATTTTGAAGGGACAACCAAGTCAAGGACCAGGGTCCCATTTTCGTAAAGTTGGTTAAGGAGCAAATAATTATTGCTGAACAATTTTCTGCTGATCAAAAATATGCAGGATCAGTCACATAAGGTACATGTGGAATATTTTTTTGGCTGGTAACATTATTCTGATAAGCATAAGGTTTTGGTGCTAAGCAGGCCTGGAATTACACGGAGTCCATGACCTCTGTTGTTTTAGTCTTGGCCTTGGTGCCCCTTCAAAAGTTTCCCACAGACTGTAATATTTTCCAATGGAAGTGGCCTTTGCAAAATTCTATTGGCCTTGCCCTTTCAAACATGAAATTCCAAGCCTGTCTTATGTAGTTCCTTTTGTGTTTAAAGCAGCTCTATGAAATTGGTCCTGGAGTTTCATCTGCTTTAAGCACAAAAAATTGCTTAGTAAAGACAGAATCTTGTTTATCAGAACTAACCACAGTTCACAAATATTGGTACATCAACCTGAATCAGTAGGATTACATGTACGTAGTACTAATAATAAGTCATCAATTGTCCTTGGTTAGCCGCTGTGTACAATTTATTTGTTAAATGCTACTTGCCATCATAATGATCTACACATGGACTGGCCTTTGCACACACACAGAACTTTATGAATCATCCTAGTTTATAATCAATAATACAATGTTATTGGGCCCCCCCCCCCCCATTTTATTCTCAGACAACAATGGGCTCATTAAACCATGATCTAAATTACTGTATTGTTGGTTTTATTAATAAATAATCCCTTGTCAATTGTGAATGAGGATTGCTCTGCCTCTTGGAACTCCAGATGTCTTACCAGCTCCCCCCCCCCCTTTCAAATCCCTCCTGACTTTCCCCAACCTTGTAGTTGATCCCGATAAAAGACATAGACATATTACACAGTATAAAGGTCTCACTGTTCCTAGTTAATTATTCGTGGTGAATATTTGTAATTAAGATAAATTACCCAAACTGTACAGTGTATGTCTTTGTGCTATAGCTACATAAAGTGGGTACCCGTACAATGTAATGTACATCATGTACATGTACGTTTACTGTAAATGTACAAGTACCAGGGAACAAATTTGTCCAGCAATTTTGCATAGCAAAATGTTTAGACTGAACAAGTTTTGTGCGCACAGAATGTTACTTATTGAGTAGCAAATGATGATTTTTGAGTAGCAACTGATACATTTTATGTGCCATTTTTGCTACGCTGTATAAGAAAAATCGTTCACTGTGATTTTTATGCACACATATGCAAATTGTGTTCTCTGTGTATACATTAATTTTGACAGTACACATGTACCTAAATGTTTAGAAACTAAAGTAAAGTAAATCTTTCTGGGTTTTTTTGAAAGAAACTACTTTGAGTAAAACTACACAGAAACAAAACAAAACAAACAAATAACTCAGAAACTTGCCTGCCAGTGGCTGACTTCTCCTAAAATTACATTGGGTAATAAACCACAAAGGAAACGGTTCAAGTCTCGCTCTAGTAAGTTTGTCTTTGTTCAACCCAAAATAAAATTATATTTGCTGAGCATAAAAGCAATTTTGCTTTCTAGCAAACGTTATCCAGCCAAGGTGTCATGTCCTTTGCATTGTTTGGTATTGGTTCCCTGCTCCCATTTTCATAGGCAAGAATTTGCTGCAGAAGTAACTCTATGGGCCCAGGGGGCTCAGTATGTAAACACTTAAGACACTTTATGTACTGGGTTGTGCCTGCTTCATGTACTATTCGTGTTGCTTTGAGTACCCCATTGATGCACACAATGATGAAAATGTTCCCCTTTTGCAAACAGTCTTGGAGTGCTGTGTGTTCAAACTCTGTGATCACACTGTAGTTTCATTGTCCACTTCATCCTTGGTTGGTGAGTGCTTTTACAGACCATGTGTTCCTACATTATGTACATATAAAACGTGGTGTGTGTTTACATTGTACCATAATTTCTTGTCAAACATAAAATTGTACTGGCTCTAATGTCCTACTGCTTAATAGCAAAATTAGCGGGGAACCAGCCCAAACACATCATTCATCATATAATATTTGGTTGGTGACCTGTTTCTGCTTAATAGCAGAATGTTATCTGTGCTTAGCTTTTTATTCTCTCTCTCTTTGTCATTGCTGTGGCTGCATCATGAAATTGGCCTCCTTTGGTAAGCAGAAAATGTTTCTCAACAAATCTGCTAACCCCTAAAGTCAACTGGCAGTCATGCCAGGCATTTTCTGGCCGGTAACCTCATTTCGCAAAGCAAACATTTGATTGCCGAGTGGATATCTATTTTTCTTCTACAATGTAGATTGTTTACACTTACAGCTTTAAGAAATTTAGTTCCTGATGTTTATAATCATGGTATGTGTGGTCTACTGTTATGTACCAGCAGGCATATGACCTTGATGTCAGGACCATAGGGGATTCTAGGTTTATGCATGGTTTATGCTGCTGCTAGAGTGTGAAGTGCGTCCTTTCTCTATGATTTCATGAAGAGAGAACAGGGGAACAAAGCAAACAATATATCCCCTGTTTGGATGTCAAAAGGAAGTCATTCTAGGGAGATTGGTTGAAGGTTCAGGGGTTTAAAAATGGCCTCTGTAGACTAATAAGACAGTTTATTTGCAACCTTCCGGAAATGTGAATGTACCTCAAAATTCCATTCAATGAAAGGGAATTATTTATAAATTTGATATTTTCCAAGGTGAGGGAGGATTTGTGGTGGTGAAAAAGAGAGGGATTTTCGAGGAATTAGTCTGTAGTTTGTCGATTGTGAATTAATCAACTTGATGAAGAACCTGTACTGTATTTGAACTTGAAGAACTTGAGAACTTCTTTGATGGTCCGTGCCAGAACCGGGCACTTCCTGCCAAAACTCAAAAGTAGGTTTTTTAGCTCATCAAATAGATGAGAAAAAGAGCTTTCAAATACAACCTATTTAGGGCCTGTAAAGTATAAGGGAAGTATTTCTTAACTTATAGGCCTTGAATGTTTATTAAAAAAAAAAAAATAGCGCTGGAAAACCCCACAGTCAATATTAATAACTACAGTTATTGTAACAATTTGTTGCACATCTCAAGGCCTTTTCAATCATGCTACAACAAATCTCTGTGTTGAACACAGGTCTGACCTGCTTACCAGAAACAGGTTACTTGCCAAACTACCATTGTTTTATATAGGCCAGCTACCATTTGCAACTGGTATCCTGCTTATGTATTGCTTAGCAGAAATCGTTTAAGCACCATTGTCTGCTTTAAGCAGCTCTATGAAATTGGGCCTGATATGGACTACATGTAATTTCCACTTCATCTACACTGAGATCTAAAATATTGTTCCTTGAATGACATTCAAGTTCCCCCTCTACAAAATAAGCCACTTAAATATTTCCCCCCTCATAACCCTGCAGGCAATTAAGGCATGTCCTCTATATTGTTTTCTAAAGTAATATTAACAACGGACACATCTGTGTGCACTAATTATGGAACAGGTGGCCCGAGTGTATTCACTAATTAATATTTGTTGGGAATCAATCAAGTGGAGGGGTATTGTTTTTGAGTTAAAGGTTTTGTGTGGTGATGTTGGCAACTACATGTACGTTAACAAAATGAACGCCGTCAATCAGGACTCAGACAAATGCAGAGAAATTCTCCTGGTTTGATTACCTAAAAAAATAATAATAATAAACAGGTAATTTTGTTTATTGTTTACCGAAATTATTGTATTTGTGACTGCTTCTTTAAGCTCATTGCTTATTTAAAACTGCTCCTTTAAAGGCCAATCTTCAAAGTGCTGAATACAGTGATGATGTAATCAATTGATACCAGTGACAGCAACCTTGGCATGTGGAGATGAGTAGACAGGTGAAAGGGTGGGAAAAAGTAGACTTTACCAAGTCATTCAAGTTTAAATTGCAAAAAAATTGAGCCTTTGCCACTCTGTCTACCAAAGAAGGGTCACACTCACAGTTCATTGAAACCTTTGATAATTCAATATCATCCATTTTGGTGGTGAATGATAAATAAGATAAATCTACTGCATGTATGTAGGCCCCCCTATGTATGTATTATGTCAGCTTGCAATACATAAAATATCATTTGGTGAATGCACATTTTCCATTGTTTACGTAGTTCTGAGAACAATGGATTTGCCTGGTAAGTCTGCTGTCACCTAGCGCCCAAAGTCTCCCGTTGCCTCCAATGGTTTGTACATCAAATCCAATTGTGCGCTTTTGAAATGCATCATAGTCATTGATGAACTCTTCTTGATTGCTATACCAACAAAAATACTAAAAGACTCGAAGAAGTCAAACTCCAAGGTTGAGACACCAACCAGATGCTGTTTGTCAAAAAATTGGGTGTGGGTTCGTGCCCAGACCATTCAGTAGTATTATTGAATGATGGTTGAGGATCGCCTCACAGACTCCTTATGTTGGCTCCATTCATTAATTACTTTCTGCTCTTTGGACCATATTTGGCATTAATTAAAGGGACTTGTGGGCTTGGAATCAATATGTTATACATGTATGATGTATACTTGTCTGCATTTGTCGGCATCAATATGTCTCAGATAAATTATTTAGTAAAGATACAATTGGGAAGGCTTCATTTAAAAGGTGGGGGGATAATTATTTCAGAATATTATTATTTTTTCTTTGGGAAATTTCTACCAGGGTTTTGCCATTAGGCGTGAATTATTTATTCTTCTTCAAATCAATTATATTTGATGTGAATAAATTATTTCATCTCCATCTTGAATTGGTCACATAAAATTTACCAAGTTATTAAACCCTCAATTTTAATTCAAAGATGTCAGTATTATTTTTGTTATTATAAATTGTTGGTAATGAAACCAAAGATGCCTCATAAGCAAACTTAGTCACTGTAGCTAGCAAGCCTGAGGAACCCTGTATACAAGGGTTCTTGCTACATGTATGTGAACCAGAAACACCAGGGTTAACCCCTACTCTTCCATGATAAGTGTTTTGGGTTGTTTTAGGTGCACTACCTATCCTAGTAAAAGACCTAGGGCTGGATGGCCCATCTGAAGGACAAAGCAATAAGGGTAATGTATCTTGCTCAAGGAAACAAGTGCCACAACCAACTTACTGGGGCTGGAACCCACACCCTGATGATCAATAACACCAGAGCTAATTCATGAGGCACTTATAGTAAAAAGAAGGGGTTCGCCCTGGTGTTCCTGGTTTGATTGGCTGCATATTGCTCCACAGCACCTTGTAAACCATTTGGTGCTATGTAATGGAATAGGTCTCATACTTCAATTCAAAACGTAGCTCCACATACATCACTGAGTGACAGATTTGAGCGCTATATAATAATCCACTATTATCATTATTATTGAGTCGGCCGTTGGTGCTCTAATAACTGCTCGGTCACGACACACCATTAGTAGACAAAGTCCGTCAGTAAATGTGTCTCTGTTAATCCAGATTAATTACAAGTTTGGGTTACATACTACTAGCACAAGGGTGTTCATTGCATTGTCCCAATATATGTTAGAGTCGACCATATGGTCATTGACCCATGTGGTATTACAAAGAATTCTGGTTTGTGGTATGAAGTATACATAGTTTAGTTGTACATGTTTACATGTGGAGTATATAGTTTTCTTATTTAAAGGTATTATACAGGATTGGCAGAGCTGACAAAATATCACAGACTGTGTTCATGTTTTGTGTAATCAACCACATACATGAAATAACAAACCTGTGAAAATTTGAGCTCAATTGGTCATCGAGGTCACGAGAAAATAGTGAAAAGAGACCTGATGTGTTTTCTGTTTTTCAAACATCGAGTTTATTATCGCGCGCGATAAAAACTATTGTTTTATTCATTTCTCAGAAACGATAGCATTTTAGGCAGAAATATTTTAAGGAACCCTTTCTACCATTACTTACTTTAAATCATGTAAGTTATGTGTGAATCTGTGAACATTTGTGTTTTTCGATCTTACCAATAGTGTACAGGGCCTTTAAAGGGAGGGTATACATGTACCTTTGGTAATTACTCAAAAAATGAATGACCATAAAACCTTTCTTGGTACATGTAAGAGGCATTGCAGCTGTTGATTTACAATGTATTATAACATTTCTAGAAACAATTCCCTACTAAGGAACGTGGTTTTAGAGAAAGGGATTCAACAAGAAACGTTTCATGCAGAAAGGTTTCTCAGATAGTGTATTCCAGTTATGGATCATTCTTCCTGTGTGGACATAACTGCTCCAGATTTTCGGCATGTTTATCTCAAAGACACCTACCCTCTGAAATGAAATTTTCACAGGTTAGTTTTGTTGTATGTATCTACATTTATATAGGATTAAAACAATCCAGTGGTTCCCCAAAACAATTATACTTTGCCTTTAAGTGCAGACATTTTATTGGGTAGTGATTACAACAAATAAAATGTGTAGTCCCCTATGACATGTATGTTTGAGTACTGTAGCCTTGGTCAAGGCCTTCTAACATTTTAAATTGTATCGCATGGCAGCATTTATTGCCAAAAGAGGGCGTATGCTCAAACCGCCACCAATCAGTTCCAAATCCCAGTGAAACCGGTTTGTCAAAAAATCGTTTTTTTTATATAGAAAACCGCCCTTATTGTTCGATTTGCGAAAGGGTTGATTTGAGTGCAGCGGTCGGCTGCAAGCTAGCGATGAGATTGCGATGCAGCGGGGAAAAAAGCAACAATGTCTTGAGCCAAGACTTATGTTTGAGCTGCAATGCACAATCAAAATCAGGTAGGCCTACATGCAGGTACATGCACATGCACAGGTCATCATTGGTTATTTATTAGTTCGCTGGTGCTCCGTCAGTGTCCCGTTTGAAGTTACGTAATTGCGTTTAGGGTACCATCGATCGCTTTCTCGGCGCGACATTTATGCTTTTTCGTGCGAGTTCTCAGCTTCCTGACTAGTCATTCCGAAGATGATTGTAGCGGAAAGTATTTTGTCAAGTGGAAGTGCCAAATCCAAAACAAAGGTAACTTAACAGAATTTGCAACACGACATTTCTTCCACCGACGCCATTTTGATAGGATCTCGAACCATGGAGCAAGGAATCTCGAACAAACAAACAAATGACATTTCACCCGGTGCGCATGCGTGGTCGTTGTCCGATCGCTTGGGACCTTGGTATCATGCCGTGCGTCGTTTCACACGACCGATCTTGGCGATTCTAAACAGGGATGCGATTTTTGGAGGAGGTCTTGATCCCGGTTTTTTATAACGCGGGTCCCAGGTATTTTCATGACACGGATTCCTTTCACACGACGCAAATTTGCGATTTTATTACACCGATGCGATTTCGTTGCAAACGACCATCGTTTAGAGCGCTTGTGTGAAACGGGCTTTATTTGCTGCACACAAGTCTAGTTCAAGATGGCGTAATAGACTGATACAAGTCTAGCACATTGAGAAGTTATCCAAGCGGACGTCCTGTCGTCCTAATTATGCTTTATCTAGCCGGTAACCCCGCCCTTCTTTTGTTTCTAATTATCAGGTACATGTGGTAATTAGACCGTGAACCAGGGAAGACTCTAATAATAGCATTGATAAGAACAAAGACGAGGAGCCAGTGGAGAGATAATTAACTATTTATAAAGCAGTTGGAGCGGCATATTACATGAAAGGGGAATATAAACGAAATTGGAGGACCGTGGAATAATTGTCATCAATGATTTTTTTAAAATTTAGTTTTTAAAGATAATTGCTGTACATTTTATTTCACATGTACAGTTGACAATTTGCATATTTACGTGTAGACGACAAAAGGAAAACTTGTTTGTTTTTTCACTTATTTGTAGTTGTGTTTTGAAAAAGCGAAACACTTATTAAGAGATTGGTTAGGTGTCCAATTTAAAATATGTCAAATGCATTTGACATATTTAACAACACAAACAGAAATCATACATACATCAGGGGTCGATTTCACAAAGCACTAAGATTCATTTTAAGATGAGTTGACAGTATTACCATAGTGATTTGTATTGTGACATCACTCTTTGCTGAGCGACTGCGATGGATTTGCAGTTACGATCAATCCTAACTCTTTGTGAAATCGAGCCCAGGCATTATGTTCTTCCTACTGAGGAGTTCTGATTTTATTTTATTTTATCTAATTTTGTCAAATAAGACAGCAAAATTGTTTTTAAATATGTAGCCTGAAAAGTACATCAAAGCCTATACCATTTGTACATATGATAAAATTGTCCTAATTTTTTCCTTCTAAGGGTCAAAAATCATGCCCGGTACATCTTTATTTGTGTAACATGCTTTTAAAATAATATTCTTTTCAATGTTTTTTGTTTTGTTTTTGTGTTGCGCATAGAGGCTTCTGCATTATGCGCTATATAAATTTCTCGTATTATTATTATTATATTTGCATTGTGTACAATCATGTGCATTGTGTACAATTGTCAGATCTGATGTACAATGTATACCTCATTCATGCAAGGTCAAGGCAGTTTAGGGCACCTCTACATGTATGAAACTTTAATGTCTACTGGAACATTTCAAGGGGCACCAAGGCAATGACCAGGGGCATGGAGATGATTGCCTCTGTTGCCTCTGTGAAGTATTACTATAGGCCTGAATATAGAGTGGTTTAGACATAAGGATTGTTCAGGCATGCCACATTTCAGCTGACCAGTTGATTTCCTTGTTCCTTTTTTGCCATGAAAAACAGTAGTCAGTAGTTAGCCATTTCCTCTGTTATGGGGTGTTTTTTTAATAACAAAGTTGCATGTTAGATTTGTTATCACATAAATCCGACATTTGGCACATTTTCAAGAACAATAGTTTTACCCTACCACCAAGCATCTCCAAAGGTCCATCATTTACATACTTAAAAATGAAGGTTTTGGTGCCCCCCCCCACAAAAACACCCCAAAAACACACCCCAAAAACATGCTTTTAAAAGCCTCCTCCCTCCACTGTTGTCAACCCCTATGTAATACAATAGTAATAATATTATAATAATAATATAAGCATTTCTAATATGCCACCTATCTAGTGTACAAGACCTGATTCCCAGGCGTAGCACATGAAGTTCATAACAAGCAACGATAGAGAAATATGGAACATGTATAATATCACTGATTATATGCGAGTTAAACAAATAAGTCTTAGAACCAAGTTTTTGAAAAGAGCGGTACATGTAGCTTCTTCTTTTGACAGGTACATTTTTCCAAAGTTTAGGTGCACAGATGTTGATATGTCCATTGATTGACAAGGAGTGCTGAAAGTTAAGCGCTTTTGTTGGAAATTTAATTTTGTGTACAATTCTGTTTCTTAGTGCCCATGACTGAATCGTAAAAATAAAGACAATTTTCCTTCTTTCTTGGTCCTTTTTTACTCCAGGCACAGATGGATTTGCCTCCTGAGAAGGCAAGACTCCTCCGCCAGTATGAAGACGATAAGAAATGGGACCTTATCTGTGATCAGGTAATTTAGAAACTTTTAAGTACATTGGTTTCTTCCAACAAATATTAAGACGCTCTGTCTCGTTATTAAGTCTCTTCTTTAGATGTTTTCATGGTATGTGTGCAGGTCTCATTAGTTGTCCCTTCTGTACGTACCTTCACTCTCGTAGCATCCACTTTGCCACATCTTCTTACCCCTTCACTGTATCTGTTCCACATGCCAATAGTGTGAGATACTATAACATTTTTCCCCATGTACTGCTGCACTTTTGAACTCCCTACCTGTATACATCTTGTTTTCGGTTTCCACTATCTTGCAATCTATTCCAGTTTTAAGAGGAATGTAAACCAGCGAACGATTTCCCTTGTATAGCATATTGCTACACAAAATGCATCAGTTGCTACTCAAAAATCAGGAGTTGCTACTCAATTTTAGCATTCAGTGTGCACAAAACATGTTCAGTTTAAATATTTTGCTCTGCAAAATTGCTGGATGAAACCGTGCCCTGTCAACAGATACCTTCTCTCTTTTCAAATTTTCCTTTTTTCTAGTAATATTCACCTTAGAGTGGCTCTTTGGCCTTGTGTTGGGTGACTTTTCATATTAGTTGAGCAATTTTGCTTCCTAGATATTTTATCAGCCAATATTCGTGGACTTTCAATTAACTGGCGCCCCGCATGTTTTTCTGTGACAGAATTTTGTGGAGCAATATTTTTCTACCCTATGAAATTTGGTACAGAACCCAATTTCTAAAACCACTTCAATTTGACAATTTATGCACAAAAATAATTAATTGTTTGGGTTTGGGAATACATTAATTAAATTGTGCTGTTGTTGTTGGGGTTTTTTTTCAGGAGAAAGTGTCAGCGAAGGATCCACCTGATCATTATATTATTCGAATCAAAAGGGTCATGGAGCCAGGAAACACATCAAAGGTTGGTAGAAATCAGGTCAAGAAATTCTCAAAGCTTGAGAAAACATGTAATGGTTCCATGCAGAGGTGATCATCGTACATTAAAATGGGCCTCAATAAAATTACTCTTTTAATAGAGGTTAAATTTGCATTGGGCATAAAGAATGTTATACCGATGTGACCTTTGCCATTCTAGAGCAGATGTCTTACCACTAGACCACTGAACTTGCCCAGTAGCTAGAGGCTGTTCAAATCCTTTATTGTGGCAATGTGTCACAATGGTTTTTAACAGATGTTAAATTTGCATCAGTGATGAAGAATTTTGTTTATGTTTTACCCATACAAGAATACTACTACCAATAATAACACAAATAAAATTAAAAGGAACATCCATTGTGGTACCACCATTTTTGTCATGCTCCCTATAATACCAAAGTTTAAATGAGTACTGTTTTCATTGTACAATTGACCCAAGCCAAATTTCTTACAAAAACACACTTGAAAGATCACACTCTAAGGCCTGTTTTAATAATGTACTTCTTTACTACATATTTTGTATGTTTTCAGCGCCAAAGAAAGAAGATATTTGATACGTCAACACAGAATCTCAGAGATTTGGAAATTTCATTACGGACAAATAGTATACAGTAAGTTATTTTCATCATTTTGTTACCCCCCTTGTCTTTTCTTTCCTGCTGTAAGTTTGTGTCTTTTTGCTTGGTCCACTTTGGGCCCTCTCTAATTCCTACACTTGCCGTGTTCTCCAGGCCGAAGAACACCTCTGCTAGGTCTTTTGGTCTTTTGCTTGTTTGTTGTTGTTGTGATTTTGCAGTTAGCAGGCATGATACTCTTCCTACTTTAGTCTGACTTCTATGGTTTTTTTTTCCTTTGACAAAAAGAAGAAAAACTGTGACTAAATAGCCTGAAAAGTCTATTAAACCATACACCATATAAATGAATCGATTAGGTCAGCTCTTGTGCTCAATAAAACTGTCATACCTTTTTTTATAAAGGCCAAATATCATTTCTTTGTTAGGTTTGTTGTTGTCATGATTTGGCTGTTAGGTTTGTTGTTGTTGTGTTTTGTTTGTTTTGTTTGTTGTTGTGTTTTGGCTGTTATGTTTGTTGTTGTGTTTTTGGTTGGTAGTTTTGTTGTTGTTGTGTTATGGCTGTTAGATTTTTTGTTGTGTTTTTGGTTGGTAGGTTTTGAAGTTTTGTGACATTGCATGGCTGAGTAACGACATGGTTTGCGGTTTGTGGCAACACGATGGGGTTAATCTTCTTTCTCTTGAGTAGAATTTAGTTCTAATAAGAACTAGTCCTTCTGGTAATTTTCCTTGGTGGTTGATGGAGGTCAGCCAGTATATATTTCTTCCATATTTCTTCCATATCTTCTGGTTTCTGTTAAATCCATCCTTACCCTTCTTCCTCCTCTTCTTTTAATTCCCCTTAAAGTTTTCACTGAGAAAAATAAATCTGACAATGTTTATGTTCTTAGGTGGGTACGTGAGTTCTTGAATGAGGAGAACAAGGGCCTAGATGTACTGGTTGAATACTTACAATGGCTCAACAAAGCAATGACGTGAGTTTTCTAATTTTCATTGTTCTTTATTAATTTTTTTGTTTCCATGAAGCTTTGATTACTCAGAGTTTTTCAAGGGCCATGTGGAAAAATTCACTGATACTTTGGGTTAGAGTAGGTCTTATGTATTGATGTCATCCCACCAGCGTCTTAAGTGCAATAGGGATGATGAATAATGGGCACGCCAGCTGTGAACGCGCAGTGCACAGGATGGGCCAATGAGAAACCGTCCTTTGACCTTTGTGGAGGGCGCCCTACTGAAGTGACGTCTTATGCACAAGGACATACTTTATTCTGGAGGAACGTGTGGATTTATTTTGTCCGCGGGACTTGGAAAGCACTGAGTGTAATACACTATACATGTGCTTTGTCCTACATGTACGTGAACATCACAGAGTTTGAAGTACCTGACTAGAATTCAGTCATTTTACTTAGCACTCAACAGTGGTGGCGCCAGACTCTACATTTTGTGGGGTGCAGGTGAGGGGCAAAGAATGTACTTAAGCTTAAAAGTGGTGTTGTTGGGGTTATTTTCCTTGGGGGGGGGGGGGGGGGGGGGGGGTCAAAAATCTGGGTCAAAGTGGCAAGAAGTAAACATGTCAAGACAAATTGAAATAGCATCAATGTCACTTTGTGAACATGTTTTGTCTAGAGATATGGGGAAAATAAATTAAGTTACATGTATTGTATGCTACATTGTTGCTCCCCCCCCCCCCCCCAACACTGGCAGTTGGCCATTAACCCGAAATTGAATAAGTCCTGCCTTCTAGTGTTTTTCCAAACTATATACTTCAGCTTTTTCAATTCCAAGCCACCTCAGAAAAATTCAACAAATATTTAAAAAAATACAATAAGAAGAGAGAAAAAAAAAAAATACATTTTTTCTGGTTTAGGAATCATATATATTTTATGCTGTGCTTCGCATTTATGAATTTGACAAATATCCAGTCTATGAGTAATGCATCAGGGTTCTCCCCATGAAAAAGCTAGCGTATCGGGACCATAATGTGCAAATTGTGGGTCGATAGGGGTGTATTGCGGCAAAAAAACAACCCAATTTATATTTTAGAAAAATTATACTTCAGATCAGATCCACAAACACATAAAGAAAAAAAACAATTTATAATGCCCTAGATTGCACAGTAGGGCTTTTAAAACCAAAGATCAACACCAAGTAAAAACATTCTGAGGACCTCGTTAATTTATTGTTCTTAGGCCAATCTTCCAAAATTTGGGTCCAGAATGCACCACAGTTAAAAAAAAAAATACTGGGATATTTGTTTTGATTTAGACATGAAACAGAAAGTACGTCAAATCCATTTCCCTCTGCGTTCTTCTTTCCAGAAAGCAAACTGACCTCATTCTTAACTAGTTTTAAAAAAGTTAAAAAGCAAGTGAGTGTTGGGACAGAAATTAAAACCGAAAGAAGAAGTGGTCACACAAGAATAACATCCCCTCAGTGCCTAGAAGTCCTAAGAAAAACAAAAACGTTATTATTTTACTCATTAACAAGAATCAATCTATATAGAAGTGAAAGGAAGTTTATCAGTGGAGTTTTTGAATCCAAACGCACTTTCAGTTATAGTCCGGTTGCCTGATCATCACGAGTTGAATGCTTCTACTGGTCTTGCTTCCCTCCCATAATTACACTGTGGCAGAAGGAGCCAACCAAACCTACCCCCCCCCCCCTCCAAATAATCCTATACTCCAGCACACTCTTCCCCTCTTGTACAGAAGTACCCGTAACCCCCCCCCCCCCCCCCCCCGAAAATCCTCAAAAGAACTCCTGAAATTCCCAGAACACAGTGGGAGGGGGAGGGGGAGGGGGGAGGGGGGAGGGGGGAGTGGATGCACACCATGTCACATACATGTAATGAGCACTATGTCTGAAATAGGCTTAAAGGGAATGTACACCATTGATTGGGGGAAGAGTAAAATAACTCTCATCCTGTAGCTTTTTAATGAAACAAAACCAACCTGGGAAAAAAAATCATAAAATTGTGGAAATAATGGAAAATTATAATCTCCCTGATTATGGAAACTTTGTCTCTATTATATTATAAGTAATTCTACATATCTCCGTGATTGTTGTATTAAACCTCCCTGATTGCAAGATGCAATTGTTGGCAGCTCTGGTAATACCTTCTCAACTCCTTAGGAGTATGCAGTACCGGCATCCAAATGGGGGCATATAGGTCGCTCGTCATTCACATCATCAACAATGGACTTGTTCCCAGACTTCTCACTTTGTCTTTTATTGTGTGTGAATCTCTACCATACCAGGTTTGAAGAGCAGCTAGAAACTCTCCCCAAGCCAAAGTCATCGAGTAGTGTCAGAAACACAAGGAAGAGCACCAGGACTGGCGGGTCCCCGAACCATCTTGCCATTACGAGGGACGACGTTCATGTCTGCATCATGTGCTGCAGAGCAATTATGAATTTTCAGGTATTGAGGATCTTAGGAGCCATTTAGAATAATCAATGTTTAACAATTTCGATCTTTAATAGATGTTAATTTTGCATCGGGGACATGAATATAATTTTGTTTTTACCCTACACCGATGTGTGTTAAGCACTGTATACTCAGTACTTTCCTGAGTTCTGTGAAAAAAAATACACAGGCAAATCACTCGGGTGGGATGCGAACCTACTAATTTAGATCTTATTTCAAATTCGGTTTGACCCACCCACACACCCCTAAATATTGACAGATGTACCCTATACACTGAAGAACAATGTTATGCCTCAAATATTAAAGCAGGTATTTTAGATCAATACAGTCCCAGCTCAGGTTTTTTTTAATGGCTCCCAGGCTCCTCCCAGGCTCCCAGCATGCAACTTTGTAGTTGAGGAAATTTGTTGCCATCCCTCCATCGGGCACAGAGGTCGGCCATGGAAATAAGGTTGAATTTTGACTTTCATTAATTAATTTTAACCCACCAACAATTTCAAAAAAAATGTGAAACATTGATTATTCTGAACGTCCCCTTACTCAGACTTTGGCAGTGACTTTTGCTGGATTGCTGAAAAGGCCTATTCCTCAACACTGCCACTGCAGTCGAGGACCATAGCCAGAGCCGAAATTGAAATAATTATCATAATGTTTTGTATAATTCATCTGACCCCAACAAATATAAAACACATCAAATTACCCTAGCAACAATGTGTCAGAAAATAACACAGATTGTACAAATAATGAAAAATGTATATCATCCATTGACAAAAATTAGTATTGCATGACATCCCATGTTTACAAATGAGTCACAGTGCTTTGACATCCTGCGGGCACAAAGTGCAAAAGGGTTGTTTCAGCAGAAATACATGTAACCTTCACATTGACACGTTTGTTTGAAAACAAAAACAACACTTCTCTGAAACTCTCAGGGACAAACAAACACAATTTCATCATGAAGTTAAGTTGTTTTCATGATGTAGAACCCTCCCTTGCGTTGAGATGCTTACATGTAATCGTTGAATACTTTCTAATGCTTTGTTACTGGTATGTATAAATAATTTGAACAAGATATGTTTCCTTCCTTTGCTGGTGTTTTGCAAGAGTAAAATTACTTCAGATCACTTGTGCCAAATACAATGGCTGTAGTGGTTTTAGTAATAGGTTGGTCAAAGGTCAGAGTTAAAAGTTCTTTGTCTGATTTTTTTTTAGGAGAAATTTTTCAAACCAACTAACTTGTGTGTTTGTTTTCTATTGTTTTTTCTTCTGACTGCAGTACGGTTTTAATTTGGTGATCAACCACAATGAATGTATCAACGCTATCGCACTCAGCCTTAATCATAAGAGCCCAAGGTGAGTTGAGGGCGCTGTTTACTCCCTGGGAGTAAAAGGGCTTTTGTCCAAACCTCGGACTAGGCTCCATCTTTGGCTCTAGACCTCATTTGATGTTGGAAATACCATGCAAAATGTACACTGCTCCAAAAATGATGATGGAGCCCAAGCTGTTGGAAATGACCCACATAAAGTGAGGCTTGTGTCCTATGAAAATAGTCTGGTGATCTCTGTTATCCATTAGGTTTACCAGTTGTGTTTCTGGGAACCAGATAAAGATGCAGGTAATGTCTCCAGGGCCAATGTTTTAAGAGCTATCGTGAATTTTTGTTGTTGTGTGAATTTCTTGAGCGAAAGCTTTTAATAGCAGTAAATATTACTTGAACATTTTTTTCAGCAGGGCTCGAATTTGGGGAAAAAATCCACAAGACCGCAGGGCTTGTTGCTCAGAATTTTTACTGGACCGGAACATTTTTTACAAGACCTAAGTCATATGACTATGGGAAGAAAACAATCCAAAACGCAACAAAAACACACCAAAAGTTTACTTGTTTTTTCATACTTCTGCGCCTGTGCAAGTTTTTCACTTGCAGATTGCTTAACAGGCAGTTTGGGCTTTGAAACCCCTTCGAGAAATTTCCACATACCTTCTTTTTACACGATGTTTGCTGCCATAGAAAAAATGAAATAAGTTGTCAAAATTTAACATACGAAGCATGCAAGACGTGTGGAAACAAGACGTTACTTTTAATCCATGCAACACAGGGTTGTGTGGAGTTGAAAGAATACAACCTATACGTCATTAATACGATTTCAACACTGTATAAATCGTTGGTAAGGTATCAGACTTTAAAGTGACTACATCCAATGTGTTGCACCCAACACATCATGACATGCACATGGTCAGTGGTGAACGAACGAAGCGCTGTACTGTGGTGTTCCGCCGGGCACCAGTACAAATCACGCATGCACGGAATGGAGGGTGCCGTTCGCTCGTCCCCCCGGGTGCCTAAAGCCTATGGTTTGAGCCCAGTGCAGTGGTCGTGGGCATGAGCAAACTGGATAGAGGGAACGTTCTTGCAGCACGACGAACGGTCGGCCGGGTTGGATGTGTTCCGCGCTCGGAAATAATTTGACGACAACAAGTAAAACAACAACTTTTTAAACTGAGATTTAAATACATTTATTTAATGAAAGATAATACATTTCATGTTAATAATAATACTTTTATTATGTAAAAAAAACACAAGACCGCCGGACTTGTTCGTTATAAAGTTTACTGGACCGACGCTAAAATCACTGGCCTCGGGCCTGCGGTCCAGTGTTAATTTCGAGCCCTGTTCAGCTCTGACAAATTCATTCATTAGGTTTGAGAACAAAATGGATTGAGGGCTGTGGCTTGTACAAGTTGCCGTAGTTTCGGTTTGAAGCACACAACTTTTCAGCTTGCCAGCTGGGCCAAATTTCATAGCACTTGAGGACAAAAAGTAGCTAAGCACAAAACAATTTTGGTCACCTGAGTAAGGTTACCAGCCAAATTACCATTCCACTTGTACCATCTCTGACTGGTTTCCTGCTGCCCAGTTTCATAAAGCCTGTCAGCACAACAAAATCTTGCTGAGCAGAAACAGGTTACCAGCTAATATTCCATGAAGTTAAAATTGCTGTACCTGGTGCCTCACTCATTATTTTGCTCAGTAAAGAAATCTGTTCAGCCGTATTTTCCGCCAAACAGCTCTATGAAAGTGGCCCCAGATTTCCACGTACAAGATTTGTGTGTTTGGGGTGTTTTCCTCGTTTTTGCAACAACAAAGGTTCAGCAACATAACAGCAAGTTATTCAAGACTGGTCAGACCCAGGTGTACCACCAAGTTTGTTTTTAAAATGTCCATCTTACAAGGTCCATAACAAAATCTTACACTAGCAGCATGTAAGCTGATTGAGTTTGGCTGTATCAGATTAGCCAAGTTGAAGAAAAAGCTGTGTCATTGCACAGTTATTGGAAACACATTGACCAAGTTTTGTTCGTTTTGAGAGCTGTATAAATGAAAGTGTTGGGAGGAAAGGGGTGCAGCCTTGAGTGCTAAGAAAAACACACAATTTATGTTGCCACCGGAAAAAATTACCTGTGAACTACACCTGTTATTGTTTTTCTGCAGCTAGACTCTGAACACTGTGTACATACATGTACAGTGCTAAATAAATGAACGCTTTTGAGAAAGCTTAACTTATGGGACAAAACATGTACATTATTGGGGTGTTGGGTTTTGGTTTTCTAATTGCTAAAATCATTCTAATTTTTTAAACAAACTCACCACACAACCAACCTGGGAAGATATCACCATAGTTGGTGGCTACTGTTTTATGGAGAAAACATCCCACCCCCACCCCCAAAATTTAATAAAGAAATAAAGAAATAAAGAAATGAATAGATTAATTGAACATCATGTTTTGTCAGGGTTAAACCTACTTTGATTGATGCTCAAACTTAGCAGTGGTTTTGGGGGTCTTCAGATTCTATTTTTGACTCTAGTCTCCTGACAACGGCTATGAGCCCACCAGTCAAATGATTGAGAACGAAACCAACTGGCTCTTGAAAGAGATTCTTACATAGGTCCCCATACTAGATTGGTATGTGTATGTCTCCATCATGCCAAGCCTCAAAACTTACACGATAATCAGTTGAGGTTTTTATTTATTATTGTACTTGATTCCAGAACCAAAGCCCTGGTCTTGGAGCTCCTTGCAGCCGTTTGTCTGGTCAAAGGTGGACATGAAATAATCCTCAGTGCCTTCGACAACTTCAAATTGGTGAGTGACGAGCAGACGCCAGTTGGCGTCCGTCGGAGTCAATTAATTAATTAATTAGTTCGATCAATTACAGCCAGTGTGCTCATCATAACAAACAGACTCTGACTTTGCCACCGGCGAAAAATTGGATGTGAGATGCTAAAAAAGCAGAAGCTTAACTGAAAACAACCACTTATTTTATTGGGCTGTCCCTAGCTCCATTAACGCCAGCCTGTTAGAGTGAGATTTTGCTCCTAATACCTGTCTACCGTGACATAACAAGGACAGGTTTTGCCAGCTGGAATTTTATCGGCACCACTCAGCGACTCCTTGCATCTTCCCTTGAGGTTTCCTACAACCTGTCTTATGCAAATTACTTGGTTCTTATGAGGGAATTTATTTGAAAAGAAACTTCATTTCAACTTCCTTAGTAATAATGATAACTAGGTTTTATGCAGCGCTTTATCTATGGGCATCTCAAAGTGCTTAATATTATTTTAAGACCATTTTTTGAAGTATTTGAATTATGAGACCCATTTATGTAGCACCTTATAAGGGTTTACAAGGTGCTGCGGCACACTCAGCAGCCACTGCCAGAAACAACAGGGGCAAACAACCCCTTCTCTTATCGATAACTTTAGCTGGGTTCTTTTACGTGCAGTACGTTAAACAGGACTTTACGTCCCATCCGAAGGGCGAAGCAATAATGGTAAAGTGTCTTGCTTAAGAACATTAGTGTGAAGACCAAGACTCAAACACCAGAGCTTGAGTCTGGTGCGCTTGACCACTCGGCCACGGCATGCCACATCAGCATGTGTGTGCCTCAAAATGCCACTGTTGTGGCATATTAATATGTGGGTTGTTTGTCTCAATAAACACGCTGGTAGAAGGAGGGGTCTTAATTTGTGCCTTTTCCTTTTTATTGCATTCTTTTTGTCAGGAGTGTGGTGAGAGATTTAGATTTGAGAATCTGTTTCAGTACTTCCAGAAATATGAGGACACCAATATTGATTTCATGGTAAGAATTTGTCTTTACTAGTAAAGGAAGCGCAGGGCTTGAATTCAGATGAAAAATCCACAATACCTCAGGGCTTGTAGCTTAACACTTTAACTAGACCAGATTATTTGTTACAAGACCAGGGCTCGATTTCACAAAGAGTTAAGATTGATCGTAACTGCAAATCCATCGCAGTTGCTTAGCAAAGAGTGATGTCACAATACAAATCACCATGGTAATACTGATAACTCATCTTAAGATGAATCTTAGTGCTTTGTGAAATCGACTCCAGAACCAAAATGAGAGAAGACTTTACAGTGCAACATAAACTGTGATTGTTTGATCAAGCACTAAGAGAAGATTTGTCCTATGGGTTAGCGTACTTCGATTCTCAACAGAATTTAAAGATATTTATCGGAGCTTAAGTCAACATTTGAACATAGGGGTATTACACATAAACGATACAACACAGTGAGGTATTTTTATTTTTATTTGATTTTAAAAAACAAGACTGCTGGACTTGTCTGGTCGTGAGTTTACTGGCCTGACTCTAAAATTACTGGCTTTGGGCCTGCGGTCCAGTGTAAATGTTGAGCCCTTGAGCGTCTCAAAAACTGGGGAGTGGGGGAACATTCCTTTTGTGGGTAGACTGTACAAGTCTCTCGTTTATTCAAACTTTGGGGACCAAGTACGCCCCAACCATATTGAGTTAAAATTACAGGTGGGCAATTCTGTTCCTTAACCTCTTGCGGACGGATGACAGCTATGGCCGCGGCTTGATAGAAGGTTAGGGTGTCGGGTGACAGCTATAGCCGCATACTGGTTGCATACTTTCTATTCATTATGCACCTGTGGTTTCTGAGGTTGCTGGCCGGTTATTATTGAAAGACCAACTCTCTGCAAAGGGAAGAGTTTGCTGAACCTTTCTTGGCCCTGTATCATGGATCTATTCATAGAAATTGCCCTTTTGTTTGTGTTTGAATAGATTGGTATTTTCGAGTGAAAAGCTACTGCAACATGTTCGTGCGATGAATACGGGCTATTGTTTCGGTAATCCGCGCTATTATTATATAATCCCGGCCGACCATCATTCACTCTCAAAACAATACCGTGCTCAATGGGGTTAATACTTTAGTTTAATGTAATTTATGGCTATAAAAAGTATATCATATTGTTGTGAAAGTAAAATATAACGATGAAATATATGAAAGTAAAGTAAGCTTAACAAACCAACGAAGAAAACCTGAGAGTAAGACTTAACCCAGTCTTCATTCGACTTGTTTTTTTAATTATTTTGATACGCACAAGACTTGCCCAGTCTATAGACCTTTCTTTTGCAACATCACAGTTTTTGGTCGCTATGGATATTTTGGTGGAAGCCGCTTGTGGCTGCTATGGTCTCCAAAGGGTTAAAATGCATGGCATATTTCATGGAGGGCTCTGCTGGGGTTACAGGTAATTTCTTGTATTCTTTCTGTTCATTTGGGTGTTTGTTTGTTCATTTGGGTGTTTGTTTGTTTGTTTTTGCAGGTGGCTTGTATGCAATTCATCAACATCGTGGTACATTCAGTGGAGGAGATGAACTTTAGATCCTACCTCCAGTTTGAGTTTACCAACCTGGGCTTAGATAAATACCTAGAGGTGAGTGGGCAACTCAGCCCTTCATGCCAAGCATCTTGCGTCAGCACTTTTTAGGCTTGTGATCAATGCCAGATACTGACCCCCCCAAACTATCAAGCAATTACCAGCGGTCAAATTGTTTAGAAATTGTACAAATGTTTTTAATGCGAAAAAAATAAAATAAAAGTTGAACAAAAACAATTAAAGTTATGAACCACAACGTCTACTGAGTAAATTTTATTAAATTTTCCAGTTTCCCTAGTGGTTCATTACTTTATATTTGAAATAAAAAGTCGCATCCCCCTAAGGTGATCCCTCTCCTGCCACTTCCAAGGTTGTATCGTAAACTTGCCTGTGATCCCTGGCCACACGGCAGTTACAGTTTGAATGGCTTCTGACTGGTACCCTCGAACAAAGATATTGACAAAACAAGGAGGCCACCAGCATGGCTCCTTTGGTAGAGTGCCTGCAAGTTAATCAGGAGGTCGCAGGTTCAAATGCAGTTGTAGTCAATTTACTTTTGTTCAACCCCAAAATTATGAAGATAAGAGTGATACATGTATTTGACAAAGAAAAGGATCTTATTCAAAAATTGTTATGTCAATATAAACTGAGCATTGTCAATAAAACCGACAGTATGGTTTTGTTAATAATGTAAGCATTTTGCAGTGATGCCATTTAGTTGAATCTTTCTTTTGAGTATGTGTGGTTCCGAAAGGACCCGGTGGACCTATTTTAATTTTTTTATGACAGTGTGAAGGTTTTGTTGACGTTAGCTTTGCTTGTATCATTTAGTTTTTGCCTTTTCTCTCCCCAGAAGTTGAAGAACACGGAGAGTGATAGACTTCACACGCAAATCCAGGCGTACCTTGATAACATGTTTGACGTGGGTCAGTTGATGGAAGACTCGGACACCAAGAATGCTGCCTTGGAGAGAGTAACGCAGCTGGAGGACACCCTCTATCAGGTAAACAGTAAACACATTGTCCACTCTGGTCGGACTGTTTTATTTTACATACTGTACGTTGGTTACACTGTCAGTCTACCTTGAGGAGTGAAACAGAAAGGGCATTCAGGTTGGTTTCTTCTCTACCTTCCCTATCTCTGTGGACCGTGGTTCGAATCCCACCTTGAACCCTGAAGTCTTGCATGTGGATTGCATGGGTCTTCCCTACTTGGGATTTTCCTCCTATACCTTTAATCCTGAGATTTACTAGACTTGATTTCAAGTCTGAGATCGCGGTTATTTCTCTGCATCAGCCACACAAAATTCCCCCCGCAGATTGGCTATCACGCGCTCTAACTCGCAATCTCAGACTTGACCCCTTGTGTATACGGGATATTCATTTATTCACATCTTACATTTACATAACAACACTATGCCAGAGAGATGACCAATCAGGAGGCCACTAAACTCCTGTTGGTTGCGTCTATTCCCAATAGGTTATAATCACTTCAGCATTTTCTGTAAAATCGATCGAGTCATTTTTTATTTTTTTTTTATAGTGCTTTGTACGTATGCTATTTCTAATTTATACATAAAATAATACTAGATGTATTCTTAAAATATTGAAAAATAAACATGACATGACCTGATCCCTACTAGACGAAAAACTGTGTTCCCTTTATTTGAATGGAATCGTCTAATGATTTTCCCAACGTTTTTTATTTATTTTGAATTCAAAAACTAGAATCACTTTTTTATTTTTTTTTCCAAACTGCAAGTTGAATCACTGAGCAGAGGCAGATTAGTTACATGTTGTATTTCTGTACTATATCCCGTGGTATAAACGGTCAAGTTTGAATGTGCATTTTATTGACGGCTTCTGAGATTCTGACCAATCAGAGTGCTCCGTCCACTTTTGGAACCAAGTCTAGAGATTTACTCATTGACTTCTCTATGCTGATATCTTCAGGCCTATGGATCACAGTGTGAGTTGCTTTTAAGGGTCCCTTGTTTCATTATCAGAAAGACGATCAGAGCATACTGATTAAAATGTCAAGTCATTACACCACCGGTCCTTTTCAGAACCACCACAACTCAGAGAGATTTGTATGTACATGGTGTCACCGCAAACCTTAGAACAATATAATGCTATTTACAATGTCACATTGTTTATGAAAGGAATGGCTGGAGTGTTTCCTGGGGATTTTCTGGCAGGCAAGATGCTACATTCCAGCTCATTTGAAAAGTTAAACATTGTGTACAGACCGTTCAAGTATCACACATATTTTTAATTTTTGTAAACTCCTAAAACAAATGTTTTACTGTTTTGAAATCAATTGGTTTGAGGGCGAGGGTCCAAAATTTGGGAAGTACTCCTGATGTTGTTCTTAATAGGGGTATGAGATGGTGCAGTCGAGTGGAAGGATATTGTAGAGAATTCACAAAAGCGGTGCACAGTTGCTTGCGACAGTGTTCAGGGTGTCAAGGTTGCATTTTACCAATGCTTCTGAGTAGTGTGTGTACTTTTCTCCTAAAATAATTATACACGCTCGCTTCTGTGTGTGTTAAATTTATTTTACTTTTTCGGGAACCTTGGATTCCCATGTTACCCCCCCCCCCTTCTAAACAAAGTTGATAGAAATTATACTCGGTCATCTTCATCTATCGAGTTATGTTCACTTTGCGCCTGCAGTACATCCAGGCGTTATGGCTCTTTAGCACACATGTGATGTCATGTGTCACATTGTTAGTAAAGCTCTGCAGAAGTTGAATTCTTTTCTTGTTTATATTTATCTCTTCGTTTGTTTACTCTCTAGACTACAGACAGGTTGCGAAGTGTTGAGGACTCGTCTCTTGCCAGAATAGCCGAGTTGCAACTAGAAGTAGCTGCTGCAACCAAAACTCTTGATTTAGTCCAGGTATGGTGTTATGATTAATTATTGATTCGCAAACATTAAGTGATTTAGTCCAGGTATGGTGTTATGATTAATTATTGATTCGCAAACATTTAGTGAATTAATTTTAAATGGATAAAAGATGAAATCACACCCCCCCCCAAAAAAAACCCCAAAAAACAAACTTATAGCAATAACATTAATAAGTAAATAGATATAAATAAAACATAGCTTTAAAAAAACCAACCAACAAAATTGAAAGTAACATTTATTATTTTAAACAGAGTAAAAATAAATCAACACAATTTTTGTGAATATAAATTGACAGAAATATTGAGTTTATCAAAAATAATTACTTTGTCATTTAAAAAGCTGTGTTTGTACAAAGCAGTCCTTCTAAAATATTTCAATAACAAGAAGTATACTTTTTGTCCTTCCTCATTTTCCTTATAGTTAAAGTTTTTGTGAATGAAGTTAAGGCTTCTCTGTAAAATAGACTGGTGCTTGTCCTAATTTCACTTTGTGGCTTTCAATTTTCCAAATGAGGTTAGGAACCACACTAACATAGTTCTGAAAACTTCATTCTCAACGTGAAAATTGTTTTAAATCGTTCTAACACAGACTCAGAAGAAAGAAGCAGACATTACAATCGAGACGTTAAAGAGAACAGCGGCCACTAGAGGGCCTGGAAGTGGAGGAGGTTCTGGCGGCCCAGGTGGAGGTGGCCCTGGGGGTGGCGGCGGCGGCTTTGGTGGTGGTGGTGGTGGTGGTGGTGGTGGCCCAGGGGGTCCTGGTGGTCCTGGTGGTGGCCCAGGGGGTCCTGGTGGTCCTGGTGGTCCAGGGGGTCCCGGTGGCCCGGGGGGCTTTGGAGGTCCAGGCGGCGGAGGTGGTAGCGGAATGGGTGATGGACCCGGCGGGGGTTTCCCTCCACCCCCAGATAATTGTAAGTACAACAAATTTTTCCTTTGATTCTCTGTGATGTGTCATGTTCGAGTGGGTCTGGCAAAACAAATTCAAGTTCCGGTGGTGTCGGTGGTGTGTTGGTTCAAATCCCGGTCGTGATACTTATTGTCTATGAGCAAGCTGCTTAAGCAGCTGCTTAATTTTCTAGCTTGACAACATTTAGCGGGATACCAGTTATACAGAGGTACATGTGACATAGTGTTTTAGCTGGTAACCATAATTTTGTGTGCTTATAAAATAATTATGCCTGAAGCAGCTCTATGAAATTTGGCCCAGTTTGTAGTATAACAATGACTAATTATCACTTTCTCTTTTTTTCTCTTTGAACAGTACCCCCTCCTCCCCCTCCTCCCCCTCCCCCACCCCCTCTAGAAATAACAACCCCACCCCCTCCACCTCCCCCACCATTTGGTGGTGCACCCCCACCCCCTCCACCTCCAGGTGCCCCTCCACCTCCCGGTGGAATGCCAGGAGCCGCTCCTGATGGATGTAAGTACAACATGCTTTTATTCTTTAGAATTTGCTTCTCAATCCATATACGTCCGACTGGTCACAATACTGTTTTTACCCAAGCCCATATTTGGTGCTCGATATTTGGCTAATTTACTCCCCAACCCTCATATTGTGTCTTCATTGTGTTCTGGGAATCTCAGGAATTCTTTTAAGAGTTTGTTTGGGTTTTTGTTTTTGTTTTTTTTTTGGGGGGGGGGGGGGGGGGGGACACCCTCTGCCACATATTGGGCATGGTGTACCAAGCCCATGTAGTGCTCATTAATGCATCGCAATAAACACTAACTATTTACTGCCTTGCAAATAAATTTATCCCAACAAACTATAATGTGATGTATATTTGTGCCATGTTTTTCATTTCATAATGCTGGTAGTAAGAGTATGAATAAAGACTCTAAATATTCGTTCATGTATATGTTTTCCCGTAGCTGGGCAGTTACAGTTGCAGTTTATGGGTAGTTCTACTATACCATTGTAAAGCAGATATGGGTTAAAAAATATGTCCCCACAGTTTTGTGATTTGTCAGCATTTTTCCTTTATGTGTCACAATAGTATTCCTTGTCCGACAAGGCACTAACTCTGTTCACGATCTTCTTTCATTGAATTACTTCTTCAGCTGTGACCATAAAGGGCAAGATTCGAACCAAGTACCGTCTGCCGCTGCTCAACTGGGTGGCGTTTAAACCTAATCAGATCGGAGGAACAGTCTTCAGTGAGCTGGATGATAACAAGGTCATGAAGGTAGGCACTGATTCTTTGGGGATGGGGTTTCATTTTCTTTGAATTCAAGGTTTTACACACTTTCTTTTGAATAATAAGACACAAAATGTCCGTTGTGCTACCAACGATTCTTTCTGCAAGTAGTGCAAGTAGTGCAGTTGGTTGCCTCCAAAATGTCTTTAAAAATTGCCCCTTGAAATCTAAATCTTTTACTCCAGGAATATCCAAAAGGTGGAAATACCATTTTATCAACACATCTCCTAAAATTTTAGATTCAGACCTTTTTGTCAGCACTGACTCATCCCTGAAACCATAACAAAGAAATATTGCTTAGATATTCTCTGCTAAGCAGAAATAAGCAGGACACCAGTCAAATATGCTACATGCAACTTTGCATTTTGGTTGGCAACCTTATTCTGGTAAGCATACTTTTCTGCTTAGGCTACTCTATAAAGTTTAGGCCCTGGTGTACTCGGGGAGCTTCATCTCCAGAGAACCACCTCCCAACTTTAAAATGTTTCCTTTTTTGTACAGTCACTCCCTTGTTTATCTTCCGTTTTGTTTGTTTACGTTTTTTCGAAGGACATAAACTTTGACAGTTTTGAGGAGCTCTTTAAGACGCAGAACCAATCCACAGGGAACTTCACGGCCACAGACGGCGCAGTGACCAAATCGCCGTCCAAGAAGAAGCAGCTGTCCCTCCTGGAGCCCAACCGCCTCCAGAACGTCTCCATCATGAGGAGGAAGATTGAGCTAACGTCCAAGCAGATTGCTGAAGCGATCAAGAAGTATGGATTTGTTTTTGTTTTTATGGGGTGTGGGGGATTGGGTTGACATAGTGGTCTCTTGCCCTGCTGTTCAACTCTGGAGACCCCGGTTTGAATGCCACATCAAAAAGGCGTTTCTGCATTTACCCAATGATCTCATTAATTTGGTTACTTAAAAATGCTCAGTCCTGCTTGCCTCTATTCCCTTGGTGCCCCAGAAATGTTCCAGTTAACAATTTCACTTTAAGCTTTGAACTTTCACTGTAAGCCCGAGGAAACCTGTGAATAAGGGTGCTTGCTATGTAAACCAGAAACAATGGGGTTAACCCCCTACTCTTCCATGAAATCACTCTCTCAAATATCTTACCGTCTTAGGAGTTCCGCAAGACCACACACTGTTAACTTACCCTTCAAGAACATCAAAGGCTACCCTAGGTGATTTGGCATAAAGTATCTTGCTCAATGACACAAGCATAGCAACCAGCCAGGCTGGGATTCGAACCCACACTCTGTGAACGACAAAACTTAAAAAACACTCCTCGGCCATGACACTCAATGTTACAAAACAAGGACCGCCTCTACCCCCCTCCCCCCTAAAAAAGAAAAGTTTAATGGCTGATAGTTCTACACTTTGAGGCTAATGTCTTGTGATCCGTTTGGCAATTATTTCAGGTTGGATCTTCAGCAGCTTGAGCTAGATACCGTGGAGCAACTCCAGAGATTCCTTCCCAATGATCAGGAGAAGAAGTCCTTCAAACAGTACGAGAAAGATAAGCAGCCTGTTGAGAAACTCACAGAAGAAGACAGACTCATGATCAACGTAAGAAGTTTACACCAATCCCCCCCCCCTTTCCCCAGAAAAATGATAAATCTAAACAAATAATAAAATACGGGAATGTTTGAATAAATACATCACTTTTATTTGTCATTACTAAGAACAAGTTTTCAAGCAAATTACAAAAATTAAATATAAATAATTGTTTTAAGTAAATTTTAGTAAAAATTACTTATTCAAACAAATTGTTATTACATTCAAACTTCGTATGAAAGACGGTTCTGCTCATTGTTACCTTGTACATGTATATTGTATCACACTGTTTTATGGAGTAAAATCGGGACCCGTTGTGCGCAACTTTGTTTCCTTCACCTGCTAAAGCAATGTAAGTGAGACCAAAGTGGTCCCTAAAATGTTCAAACAGGCACGAGACTTGCACTTGTCTGTTTAGAAGTTGCTTGCTGCCAGAGCACGGATTTGCAGAGCTAACGAGAAAGAGAACTATTTTGCTCTTCCATAAAATTGTGTTTTATTTCTTTGGGTTTTTCCACAGTTGTCTAAAGTAGAGAGACTGACTGAGCGCCTGGCCATTATGAGCTTCATGGGTAATTTTGCGGACACGGTACTGGCAATCAAACCGGTGAGTTTCATAAAACTTCTTCAAAAAATGTGAACAATTTTGCCCTGACAATTTACCAATCCTGCTCTTTGTTGTTAACAGTGGCAAGATCTTTAACCGATGCCAGCATCGTCTGAGGTTTACATTTTCACAATCTTTCTTGTTATTTTTTATTCTGCCAGCAACTCAACGCCATCACGTCTGCCTCTCTAACCATCAAGACGTCAAGCCGACTCAAGAAGATATTGGAGGTAAAGAATTCCTGTAACAATCTCTTCTCTTAGAATCACACAGTTTTAGGTTATGTTACACTCCTACACTTATATTTGTGTGTGTCGTCATTTAACCTTTGAGACTCTGCTAGGGTCGAAACACGGAGCCATTGTCACGTTATGCATTCTACAAAAGGTCATTTTGTAGGCAGTTTGCAACAGCTAGCTTTTTTTCAACAATTAAAGAGATGAACAGATTTCACGTTATTTAGTACCTCATAACTTTAACAAAGGGTAATTTTAGTTAAAAATTGTTTTCTCTGGGGAACATATATTTTATTATTAACCCTCCTACTGTCTTACCATTCTTTATCATCCATTATGGTTCTGAATGATAGATAAACTATGCCAGTCTGCAATTTCATCCTCTATGGTTTTGATTGATGAACTATGCCAGCCCACAATATGATATAATGTGGTGAATGCATCTACACAGTACACTCCATTACACAGTTAAGTTCTGTGCACACTTGTGTCACCCTACACAACCTGTGCAGTTGAATGGTTTCAAATGGTTGGTCAGCTCACTGGAAAATGTTACCAAGAGTAGGAGGGTTAACTATATTTGTTTTTGTGCTTTTGTTACAGATTGTTTTAGCGTTTGGGAACTACTTGAACAGTGCGAAACGAGGGGCTGCTTATGGCTTCAAATTACAAAGTTTGGACACGGTGAGTAGATATAATCATTAGGCACTGTAAAACCAAACGTCAAGACACCTTCTTGGAGTATGCAGCTCCGGCAGCCAAATCTGGCTGCTTATGACCAAAAATTACGAAGTTTATAAACCTTGAGTAGAAGTAATCATTAGGCACTGTTAAACCAAATATCTCAATCAAATAGATGCTAAATTTGCATTGAAAATGGCTCTGCAATGGCAAAGGTTGTGGGTTCGAATTCCACGGAGTAATATGCATGTAGATTTTGTTTTTTACGGAACACGGGAAAGCACCGATTATACAGTACATAATCCACATATAGGTGTATGGGTATAATACAAGTAATGTTTTTTATCCAGAATGCAAATTTAACATCAATTAATATTGTTGGGGTACCCCCTAGCTACCGGGCAAGCTTGGTGGTCTAGTGGTAAGACATCTGCTCTAGAATTGCAAAGGTCACAGGTTCAAATCCCACCCGAGTAATCATGCCTGTGGATTGTTTTTCACAGGACTCTGAAAATTACTGAGTATAAAGTGTTTAACACATATATCCAGAGTGGATAAAACACAAATGTAATCTCAAGGAAATCGCCTTTGCTCCTTTGGAGTATGTAGCACCGGCAGCCAAATGGACTGCACAAGTTTGCTGATTACTCATACCCACCATCTCTTAGCCTTTTGCAATTTTAGTTGAATGATTAACCCTTTCCTTACCATTGGCGACTTTAGTCGACTGCACTAGTACCCCCTCTTCCTTACCATTGGCGACTTTAGTCGACAAAGCTTACACACAAAAAAGCACTCAAGCCCGAGCACAAAGGCCAATTGTAATAAAGCTGTTAAAATAAAATAAGGTTGCTATTTTGCAATCTCTTCCAACTGGAGTTGAAAGATCCGAAATGACAAACACCTATGGAGCGCTATTAGGTTGTGTACAAAAAAGTGTCTAAGATTACAGATCACACCAAGGAAAGAAAGACAAAGAACTTTGACATTTATTGACTGATCTCAATGATTTGTAGATTATATGAAAGGGAATGCAATAAGTGAGAACTTTTTCATTACTTATTTTGCTGTAAAACAATGTCTTCAAGGAGATAATATATATATTTTTTTAAATGGCCTTTGAATGAAAGCTTTCTGTTGTGTAAGAATGTGTGCTTCACACTTGAGTGGCCAAACAATGCGATCACCAGCAGTTGTTATATATGTCCAAACAATTCGGTAAGGAAAGGGTTAAATATAGTTGATCAACTTATTATAGTAATTAATGTTTTATCTGGCCGTTCATTTTGCAGTTACTTGACACCAAATCGACAGACAGGTCAATGACGCTACTGCATTACATCGTGGAGACAGTGCAACAAAAATTCTCCAATGCATCGGAATTCTGCTCTGATCTCCAATATGTGGAAAAGGCTTCTGCAGGTATGGAAAAATAGTTTGATATTCTCAGGTTTTGCCCAATTTTCGTGGGAAATAATTTTTTATTTTTTTTGCTGAAAAACTCTGTGTTTGACTTTAAAATTTCTTTATTTGGCTTAAAACTCCAGTTTCTCTCGAGAACCTGAAGATAGACATCAAGCAGTTGACGACGGGAATTCAACTTTGCAAGAGGGAGTTTGCCCAGCAGCATGAAAACACCCTATTGAGAGACTTCCTGCTCAACAACGAAGACAAAGTCAAGAAGGTGGAAGTAGACATGAAGAAAGCACAGGTAACCATCTTGTATATGATGTCAAAAGCTTAAACAGCGCCCTCACTGAGGCCGAGAGTTGTGCGGGGCAAAAACTTATACACAGTACACAAAGTCTTTTGTACGCTTGGTTGTGGGGACTTGCTCTTGTTGTTCTATTATTCCCTTTTCTGAAGAATTCCCTTGTGGGGATCAATTTGAACTAAGACAAACATTGTGGGGACCTTTGTTTCATTGTGTAAAAGACCCGATAATGGTGTGTGTGCCTACCCACATGTACACACGCAGCTTTGTGTTGCATACAGTGTGTGGACATTCCTTTGTTCTGTGCACTTAAAGGCACTGTACATGTTTGGTAATTACTCAAAATATATATTAGCATAAAAACTTACTTGGTAACGAGCAACGGAGAGCTGTTGATAGTATAAAACATTGTGAGAAACGACTCCCTCTGAAGTAACGTAGTTTTTGAGAAAGAGGTAATTTCTCACTAAAATAATAAAAGACTTCTGGCCAGAAGCCTTTTATTCCTATCTGAAAGCACACTAATTGTACAACAAGCGTGTTTTATCTTTCAATATTTTCTTGCAACTCCGATGACCAATTGAGCCCAAATTTTCACAGGCTTGTTATTTTATGCATATGTTGGGATACACCAAGTGAGAATACTGGTCTTTGACAATTACCAAACGTGTTCAGTGCCTTTAAGAAACAACATATTCTTCAACACTGGCGAACACATTGTGTGGACCTCTTTCATTCTCAGGTCCACTTGATGTTTGTAGTGTTTAAATAGTTTTTTTTTCTGAGCACAGTTGTGCCACCAAACACAACCCGTGCAGTTGACTGTTTCAAATAGTTGGTCAACTCGCTGGAAAACGTTACCAAGGGTATCGGGGTGAAGCCAGTGTGTCAAACAGTCCCTCAAAGCAGCTGTCGCCCTGTATGGAGTTTCTGAAACTCTTTTCCTAGGTAATTTATTCCTAATTGATTATTGTATTTGATTTACAGGAGGCCTATAATGACGCAGTGGGATACTACGGTGAGAACCCCAAGCAGTGTCCACCGAGTACATTCTTCGCTCTCTTCCATCGCTTCGTCATCGCTTACAAGGTATCCCACCTCATTCCCATCCTCAACCTTGTTCCCAATCCTTTTCTTAAAAAAACACAGCATTTCAGGCGTGTGGTTTCTCAGGATTTTTCAAGATTTCAGGATTTTCTCAAAATCTTGAAAGAGATAGTAAATCATTCATCAAAGGGAGAAAGAAATAGTCCACATTGTGTCCAAACCTGTAGTTTTATATTTCTGGTGATGCAGAGAGTCTGTAAACCTGCTGAATAGTAAGTAACATCTGGGAGGTTACTGGTCTAGAACAAGGGGGGAACCCTGGCCAGCAAGCCATTTGTCAGAAATGTTTACAAACGTCAAATCTCATCCCTGGTTGCTTGCATTTGATTTGGGTTTGTGTGAAGCTTAATTCATGGCCCGTAGTGAGTGTCATGACCAGGATTCGAACCCACACTCTGATAACTCGATCAGAAAAACGTGATTTCAATGCTCTACACTACTTGGGCACAACTCCCTAGCTTACAGGGTCATGAAACATGAAGCCATCAACAATTGTTTCATTTATACTGCGTGTCATTTCGGTTGGTAAGCATTTTGAAACAGCTAGTTCTTTTCCTATATTTCACCTTCAAACTTGATTTAATAATTGATCTATGTATGTGTTCACACTTTTGTTCTCCTTTTTGTTTTTTCAGAAAGCGGAAGCAGAGAATGAAATGCGTAAAAAACAGAAGGTGAAAAGACGTTATTGCTTTTTAATTCTAGAGAAACCTTAGTGGCCACAAATTTACCAAAATGCCGGATTTGACCTTCTTCACCTCAACCAAAACAGTCAAAGTTAATGTCATGTGTCACAATCTATTAAACTTATCGTCCCTCGCGCCCGCCGCTCATGGGGTACTCGTGCTTTTCAATTTTCTGCTGCATCCCTCTGGAACAACCTTCCTTCACACATCATTTCAGCGGGCTCCACTAACCAGTTCAAGAGAACACTTAAGACTCATTTATTTACCATTAATTAATACTTGTTTCAGTCAATTATCCTGGCTTCGTCATGCAATCAGTTTATTACTGGTTCTTTGTGCATTACCACTGTTATGTTTTAAATAATTTGTTATGGCCAAATGCTGAGGATCTGGCTGAGGGTGCATGTGCTGGAAACCTCTCCCCTTTTTAGCGCCTCTTTTTAACACCTTTTGTTGTATTTTAAGTAGTATATTTGTCGGTTTATTTATTGGCTTGTTTTATATCTTTTTATATGTACAGCGCCTTGAGCGTCTTTTTAGGCGGATTTTGGCGCTATATAAATGCTTTTTATTATTATTATTATTATTATTATGTGTCCAATGTGTCTGGTGGCATATTATCTAAATTTTGAATCAAAATCAAATTCTTTTTGTTTAATGTCAATAAAAAAGCACAAAAACTCAACAATACTAGCCATATGTTTGTGTATGGTGATGATTGTACAGAAACGATTAGTCTTTAATGAGATATCTTAAATATGCCAGAACAGCAAATTTCTCTGCTAAGCACAAATTTAGAGGGAACCAGGGAACAAGCAATGTTCACCACAATGCATTGTGGCTGGTAACCTGTTTTTGCTAAGCAATATTTAGTTATATGCTTAGCTGATTTCTTGAACAAGAACTTTGGTTCAGAAATGCCCCCTAGTCAAAATTCCCTAGATTTTAGTATGTTTTAGATGTTGAATAGTGAATTGGTTTTGTTGTTGGAGCATTTGAATTGAAGAAATAAGATAAAAATTTGTTTTTGATTAACAGGAAGCTGCTCTTGAAACAGCTGCAAATATTGCGGCTGCTCAGAAGACGCGCATAAAGAAAGAGAAGAAGGTGAATCAGGTAGGTACCAGTTTGATCTGACTGCACCCATGTTTGTTTTGGGTTTTTTGGGGGGTGAGGGTCAATGTCCCTGTGTGTTATACAGTGTTGTGCATATTTTAGGCGATGCAACGTTTACACACTAACCATAATTTTGATGTGGACTTTGACTCCCAACATTGCGAGCATGGCAGACAAAATAGTCGTTGAGCTGACAAAATAGTCGCAGACAGTGTTCATGTTTTGCGTGACCAACCATACATAAAATAACAAACCTGTGGAAATTTGGGCTTAATCCGTTGTGCGAGTCGGGAGAAAACGGTGAAAAACCATGTGCAATTTTCAGTATGTAAATACATTGTCCTTAATTTTGGTTGCAGCAACCGAAATCAGCTGTTGCGGTTTTAAGGTTTTCAAATACAGTTTTCTTGAATATGAGTTCGTTTTAGAGGAAAGACTAAAATTAAATAAACCTTTTTTTTTTATCCTAAGCAATCTCGTGTAATACCTTAAAGTCCCACCCCCATAGCAACCGCCTTTCAGCGTTGACCGAATCAGAAATCAACATATGCATCTTGCTCTGCCCCAAACCACACACACAAGAATTGACGCAGCAATCCAAACTTACATTTTGAAATTGAATTTTAACACATAAGGCTTTTGTCTGACTTTGTGGCGTGTATTTGCAGTTGTGATTGGTCTGTACATTTAAGGGCGGAGTGTAGTCTGTCATAATTCTTCATTCAAAATGGTCATCTGGGAACAATTTCGGAGAGCTGCTGTCTGAAAAAGTATCAAGTTTCTGCAGAAAAAAAGTAAAGCAGGGAACCTGTCACAGATAGTGCAACTGAAGCTCTGTTTTGGTCGGTAACCTGGAAGATTGTTTTTGTGCAGCAGATGCATACGCGTGTGACGATAGTGACTTAACCAACATGATTGATTGTACTTTTCACTTTGTCGTTGTGTTTTTTTGTACCAGGACGCCATGGTGGCCGAGCTGCAGAAGAAACACAAGAACCAGGACAAGAGAAGGGAAGCTTCGGACGGAGCAATAGAAAACATCATCTCTGGTAGGCTTTGCTGACTCTTAGACAGACCTGAGTTTTGAATTTTTCATAATTTTAGGATTTGTCATTGATCTCCCTGCAGATTTGTCTTAATTGTCATCACATAGATGAGACATATGAAGCTGCTTATGACCAAACCTGTCGGGATTTTTTCTGATTTATGGATTTATTGGTATGATGAGAATGGGTATTTACTGTTGTTATTGCTGCCGAGGAACACCACAAAGACTGTGGCACTTGTATGCACTTAAAGTTTTGTATTAGAGTTGTCTTGAAATGTTTTTTGTAATGTTGGAAATCTTTTACTCACACAGATTTGAAGAGTGAGCCGTACAGAAGAGCGGATGGTATCCGGCGCAGTATAAGACGGAAACAACAAGAGAATCAGAGACCAACCATCCTGTCCAATGAAATGGTTATTTAAATCAGCTTGATAAAGAAAACAATCAACCAGGAATAAGGGTTTCAAGAAAGAAAAAAAGACTGGAAAAAACAGTAGGAGCTTCCTGTATCCATGGCAACGGAACCTCTGAAATAACTTGCAAAAGTGAAAACCTGAGTGGAACTGGCGCATACGTAGACACGGCTGCTGTGTATGACCTTAAGAGGTTAAAGGTCGTGACCTCATCATGCATGCATTCCCCTTTGCCTTATCAGGGGAATGATTAAGGCGGTAAAACATGATGTCAGGATCACCATGGCAATACTGGTATCGGAAACAGAGGATAGTTTTGGACAAATGTTGATTTCCAGCGACAGGAAGTTCTTTGGATGGAGTCTGACATTGTTACATGCACACTTCTGAGGAATTCCCGTATTACGATAAGAGGAGATCCCCTTTGAGTGAATTTAAAACTAGGGTTTGTGTGGGTTGACTGCTGCAGGACTGTGGAGCCAGGCATCTGACTGTTTGCTGGCTGCTTTACCATCAGGACCCTCAAATTAAATATGAGGTGCTCCCCTCCTGGATCGAGGGCTGTGAGTGAATCAGCATCCAGGAGCCCACTATAAGAAAACAATGACACAAATTATATTGCTCTGTGGTCCTTTTTACTATGCTGAGAGTTCCTTTACCGGAAGCAATCTGCCCTTAGTTTAAGCAATTCTGGGACAAGAAATATGCCATGCCTGGATGCGAACAATGTCACGGTTAGAACAGGAGGAGCTCCCACCATGACGAAACTGGAGCACATTTTCATACAGCTACTTATAGGGAGGTATTGCTTAGCAAGAAATATGCAGGACACCAGTTGTAACAATGTAAATTACCTGGCATGTTGGCCGGCAACCTTTTTCTGCTAAGCGAGAATTGCACCCAAACCAGCTTTATGAAATTGATCTCGGAGTTTGTATGATCTTGAAGCTTCCGTGCTGTCAAAATGTGCATATTAAAAAAAAATCCTTGTTTTTGTTGTAAATACTAAATTGTGAGCAATGCATTCAGATGTAAAGAATTTAGACGTGTTAATTTACCAGTACATACATTAGCATGGATTTATCATAAGTATGTTTATCCGAAAGTAATATAGGAGGGGCTACCCTAGTGTAGTGACCCAACAGTCGTCTGCTCTGTGAAATATCAGCTTCAAAACTGCATTCTATCTGTTGTATGGTGTTTTTAAAAACTTTTATTTTTAGGAAAATCGGGAGATTGATTTTACAGAATTTGAGGTAAATTTAATAAGTTATGTTTAAGCTGTAAATCTGCCCTCATTCAATTTCAAACAGAACTCGACAAAATAGTTTAAAAAGTGCCTATTGGTTTTTTATTTATGCAATCAAAAAGAGAACAAAACAAAATCAATTATAACAGTAATAATGCGCAGTTCTTGTTTATCACCAGATCTTGAATCCGGTGCTCTTTACCGCTCGGCCGCGACGAGGCCACATAATTCAAGAACAGATATAAATCAGTTCCCAGAAGCAAGTATTTATATGAATTAGTTCATTTTTAAATTTGGGACAAATGAAACTTTTGATTGATTTACTACAAATGTTATTCTTCTTAATACAATTGATGGACTTCGTACAAACGAACAAAAATCTTCTTTTCTTTTTTTGTATTGTACAAACCTTTTTTTAATGTAAGAACTGCTTTTTTATTTGCGCATGTTACAGTAACAAATAGTTATGCTCATTTCCAAAATATGCTTTATGACATTGAAATACATTTCTTACTCTAATATTGAAAGGTTTTTGTGATTTTCTTATGTGCAACTTCTTTGCATGTGCTTCCAATTTTCAGGAAAATGATTGTCAATAATTTTTAATGAATTTTTAAAGTGCATTTTGCGAGGATTTTTGTTAGAGCTGGTAAAAAATTTCAGCATGAATTGTTTGTTAATCAATCAGCATTAACTTTTTGTGTCACATGGTTTTTAGATAAGCCAATCGTAGTGCCTGTTTCATAGCAAAAAGTTATATTTATTCATCTGGTTTTTCTACCGTTAAGGTTCCATGAAAATCACATGATGTCGTAGTGGCCAATAACATTCCCCCATTTGACAAAAATTGTACGCTTCAAATCTGCATGTCAGCTCTTAAAAAAAAGTCTAAAGTTAACTTTAACAAGGTTGTTAACAAAAAATTATGCAAGATTAAATAAGGCAATTTATTAGTATATTTTGAATCCACAATTCAAATTAGTTTATTTTAAATGTACATATATTTCTTTATTCTTAAACTTTGTAATATTGAAGAAAAAAAGGCAGCCCTTTTAAAAAAATGACAATGTGGTATTTTTTTTTTTTTACCATCAAATTTTCTTGCCTGGGCTTGTGTATTTGCTTCTATTTTGTGAAAAAGAAATTGTATCATTCATTTAATATTTGGATGAAATAATATTCATTAATGCTTGGTTTCATAATTATCAGTACTGGGTTGATATGGGACAATTAATATCTGTGTTATCTAAAATTTCTAGAAATATAAACAATGGTCATAACGCTGTACATATCTACCTTATTCACATTTGGACCTTAGACCTGCAGGGCCGAGTTCATAGAGCAACCTAAGAAAAACATAAATGTTGCCCAAAATTTTTCTGCTTAGAAAAAAAAAATCAGCAGGATACCAGTTACATTTGGTTCATGTAACATGTTATTCTAGCTGGTAATCTGATTCTGTTTAGCATAATGTGCTTAGCTACTTATTGTGCTAAAGCAGCTCTATGAAATTGAACCCTGTGTCCTGTGACCTACCACAGATGATCAATGTACCTTAAACAACACAGAAAGAACCTTTAAAATGTGGCCAAATACTTGCAATGTGTTAGGGATACTGACTGGAAACATAACTTAAGTAATAAACACCTAAAATCGTTAAGCGTAGTAGACAAATTGTGCTTAGCAAAAAAAGGTTAGCAGCCGAAAAAATGCAGTGTAACAAACTTTGCATGCGACTTGTGCCTTGCATATTTTTGCATAAGAAAATTTGTTTGCAGGGTCTAATTTCAAAAGTGTCAGTGAGCCCAACAATTTGGCACAGAAAATTGTTGCTTAGCAGAAATATGTTACCAGCTCAAATACAATATTGTCTTCACATGTTTTGGGCCTGGTACCTCACCAATGTTTTTGCTTAAAAAGTATGTTGCTAAGCAATATTTCCTGCTTGACAGCTTAATGAAACTTGGTCCTGCTGGGGCTTATTTCATAGACCTGCTCAAGCACAAAAAGTAGCCTCAAACAAGATAATTGTGCTTACCAAAATAAGTTTACCAGCCAAAACACCATGCAACATGTGTCATCTGTGACTGGTTTCCTGCTTATTTCGGCTTAGCAGAAAATTGTTAATCAAAGTTTTCGCGCTGTGAATTTGGACCCTTGTTGTTAAAACTTTCCCCTGGCTACTTTGTTCACCTGTCTAATGGAGACATAATTTCAGTTATTGTCCCATGTTGGGTGTCCACTCTTTATACCTGATTTTTCTAAACCATACAACGCAAGGGCCTTCTCTGATAAAGCTGTTGAGCAGAGAATATTGCTGAGCAAAATTATTTGCTGAGACAAAACATGGCGGGACACCAGTTGCAACAAAATGCTATACATGGCATTTTGGCTGGTCACTGTTCTGTCAAGCAAGATATTACTTTGCTTTGCGAGTTCGTTGCTTACCAGATTTATTGAATCGGGGCCAGTTCACCAGGGACGATGTATAGAGGAAGGATGTGAGGAATTCTGACAATTATTATCCAGTCTTAGGCTGTGTCAGTATTAGCGGCTGTGGCTGTTGCTAAGGGCAACCTATGTTCAGTGTACGTTGACGTAGTGATTTAGCCTTAGCCAGAGCCACCAATTCAGACCTGGCTTTGCTGTAACTGACCTTAATGGTGAGGTAAACAGTGTTGACAGAGGAGTGTATGGCTGCCATTTGGATATCAATGTCCACCTGTGAGCCTATTATTGGTTCTTCCAAGGGAGATACCAAAATGAGATACAAATAAAATGATACTTTATATTCTTGCATTTCTTCTTTCTAAACATAGGCGTATGGGGACTCATTGGTTAAGGGTGGTAGAATTTTCTCCACTGATTTGACCGAATTTGTTAGAGCAGAATTTGCTCCACTTAGTCTATAACTCTCTCTCACCTACTCTCTCACTTCCCTCATGTCTACTTTTGGATTTAGAGAGGAACACTTTGTACTTTCTAAAGGTTTATTTCCTGATTATTCCAGTATGAATTGTGGAGGGCTCTTAGTGATCTGGTACACAATTATGGAATTAGTTCAACATGAAGGAAAAACCATTGTGCATGCGTTCAAGTCAATTTTACAATTTTTTAGTAAAATCGTAGGTAGACATATTTCTGTCGTATCTGTTACTTGTGAGTCGAGTTTAGGAAACTGTTGGAATTGATATTTGTATTTTTTTCTAACTTTGGTCGTTCGCAACCTATATTGAATGGCAAATAAAATGATGATTTGATTCAGAAATATTAAAATTGCAGTTGTATAGACCATGTAACCCATGAAGAGCCACAGCGCCTGGACTTCCTACTGGCACGATTTGTACCCATCGTTCAACGGAGGAAAATATTAAATTTGATATGGAGATTGCATTGTCTAATTATTATCAACCTTTGATACGATATGAGGGGCACTTCTCAAAACTTGTTCAGCTGCTATTTTTATAACTCTTGAATTTAAGTGGAAATTATCACACATAATGTAAAACCTCCCATGATCAACGTAGTATCTCGCCTGCCAAAAAGGCCCTGGAAAGTGCAAGGTCCTTTTTTTATAAACAAAGTTACTGTAGTGATTGCATGGAAAATGACAATTCAGAACTTGTGCCATACATAATTATGTTTATAATACTTTGGTGGGTTCTTAAGATTTTAAAGGGGTGGCACAGGATTAGTTGTTGTCGGTCACAGTACATTTTGTTTTCTTCAAAATGTCTTGTTTCCAAAAACATTACCGTACTTAACCTCTGCAAAATGTTCATCAAAAGATGTGTTCTTGATGTTAGAAGGGGGGGAAAAAATCATTTTATAGCATTTATAGTATTCATATCTGGTGATGGTTTTCTCAACAAGAATTGTATATCACAAAGCACTAGTTAAGATTTTGGATACTTTGTAGATTTTTTTTTGGAAATATGTTTCTTCCAAATTGCTGTGCCACCTCTTTGTTTTGCAATCAGCGAGCCTTTACAAATTTTTTTACAAAAACAAATGTCATAAGGATAATTAATAGTATATAAGTCGATTAATTAAAGCAAGACATGGACGAAGTTTTTTAACAAGATGAATTATCGATGAGGCAAAATATTTTCCCCTCTGTCAAAACAGGGTTTACTTTTGAGCGTGATAGATGATTAGTAGTTTGGGTCCGAATATAACTGAACATAGAGTATTATAAAGATTGACTGTTTCATTCAGGAATTAGGGATGTAAATTCGACACATTTTTCTCAACTTCTAGTGTATAATTTGATTTAATTTGCTAGAATAATTTCTTCCATTGTTTATTTTATATTTTAAACAAAGGCATTGTTGTCTGTTTTTACCAATATTATAAATACTCACTTGCTGAAACCATGAAACTTGGATTCCAGCAAAACTGTTTGTGACTTATTATAAAAATTAATATTAATAAATCAAAGAAACAAAGAAACAATAAAAACGTCTTTTATCTGTTAACAATTAAGTAGTCTCCCCATTTTCCCAATCTACTCCGGCTAGGAGATACCAGGCTAATTTTTTCTTTGAGAACAATTCTTTAGACCGTGTGACCTGGGACATTACTATCAAAAGAATTACAGAGCCTGACTGCCTGGACTTAATGCAGGCATGATTGGTACTCAGCCGAAATGACAGAAAAACAATAAATCTTACGTTTTATGGATTGTACTTGTTTATATTTCTAATCAACTTTTAGTATGAACAGTCTGCTGTTTCACTTTTTATGAGCGATTTTGTTGACAAAATTCCATCTTGAGATCTATCTCATTACTAAACCTAAATGAACGAAGGACACTCATTCCTGTACACTCATTCTTTGCTCCTCGTGCTTTTGTGACAGTTGGGTGCCAAAAGAGGGCGTGGCTTATGATGGAATACGTCACACTTGCCTAAAAGAATTAAACTTTTAAGTTTGTTTTTGTATATCATACTGTTAGTGTTATCATTGGACGGCACGTCAAATGAAAGAACACCTGCACGTGCAAAAAAGAGAAACTCAAATATGGTTATAGCAAAGATACTATAAAAGTATCTTTGGTTATAGCGACCTCTATCGATGATTAGCATGTTCCGAAAAAAGTTTGACAAATAAAAAAATTATTTTGTAAATCGAAATAAACACAAAAACCTCCTCACCCCATCCCCATCCCCCAGTAGATAAAAAGGGGGGGGGGGGGGGGGGGGGGGTTGGTATTGGGGAGGGGAGTAATGAATACAGATGCCAAGGTTAGCCTCTTGTGCAAGGAAGAAAACTATACATTTGTCTTGATTTGATTGAAGGAAGGCCGTCCAGTAACTAATATTGAACTCCTGCCCTGCAAAACAAGTGCTTGCAAAAATGCAAGGTTTGTGTTGAGTCCTTTAACCTTTTTTGAAACCATAGAGTCCCGTGACGATATTCTTTTAAAAATTATGTATTGAACAAAATAATATAGAAACTAAACCCGCAAGTAAAAATAAGGATCGGCTGCTCATCACAGAGCAATAAACAACCATCGATGCCAAAGATGAAGCCAATCAACGTCTTACACCGTTCAACTTCACACACATCATTCGATTACTACGATTAGTCTGGACCGTGATCATCGCAGGGGGTACGACGAGATCTGCCGTGGGTTTTCAAGTTGAGGTTATTTAAAATGGCGACCAGCACAGGTAAAGGACGGATAGTGCCAACGCGTCCAAGATGACGAAGGCGGAAGCTGATATTTCTTGTGAGTTTCTGAATTGTTTCTAACTCGGAGTTGTTGTGTGTTGGATAGTAATGGCATTACTTTTCTGGTGTTGATTATTTATATTCTAAGAGAAAAACATTTGGTTTTTGGGGGGTGACGGTGTGTGACGCGTGAGACGGCAAGCGAGACACACAAGCAAACGTTTCGTGCGTTGCGTTGGATACCCTCGTCGATGCGGTACCTCCCCGGCGGTACTAAGCACGCTTTTCGATAATTATTAAATAATAAAAACTTTTCTCTAACCTAGCGTAAGAAGTGTCCTGTTCTTATCGATGTCGAAGTATTAATTTTTATTCCCTACTTTGAACTAAAAAATTACATCGTTTGTCTGATTAAATTCGACCAAGAAAAAGAAGAAGTCTCTAAAATGTGAGCTAACGCGCGGTGTGAACCTGGACGTTAAAGTTTCATATCATCGTGGTAATCGGAAAGAATTTTGGGTAATTTTTCCAATTGCCAACAAATCACTTTTCTATGATTAAGTGGAGCTAAATCCCCTAAATCAAATGATAATTTTAGTATGAACACATTTAACCTGAATTGAATTCCAGATGTTAAAATTCCTAGCAAGAACAACTGTCATAGACTCATACTTTTTTACTATTTAGTTAGTCAACTTGTTCTGTTGGTGTCAGGTCACTTCGCACCTTGACCACTTCGCACCCTGACCACTTCGCACCCTGGGCACTTCGTACCTAAGTGACTTTGGACACTTTGTACCCCGAACACTTCATACCTTTTACAAGACACTTCGTAACTCGTAAGAGTCGTATCGATTCTGTACCCTGGATTTATGTCTCGTTTCGTGAGGGTCACGCCGCCAAAGTCTTGTTAAACATGACCCGTTGTGGCTAGACTCGACTCGATTGCACCTATTGAGCGCCACCAACTAACAATTTTTTGCCTCGAGTTTGAGTTGCTCGAGCCCCCCATACACACAGAGATGTAAAAAAGAAATGAAAACTTAAAAATCGAAATGTTTTGTTTTGGCAAACGCAAACATTGAAGGGGAGACAAAAACAATGATTTCACTTTTGTTGATACAAAAAGTATAACATGTACAACTACAAGTTTACTAAAGTAAAAAAAAAAAACATTGATAAAAAAAAAAAAAATTATAATAAATAGGTAGGCCTACTTGTTAAAATAAATACAAAATACCCTCTTTTTCAAAAAGAAATCATGAAAATGCATTTTTCAAACAAAAATAACTTTGATTATGTTGATATACAATTTGTTTTAGAAATGTAAGTTATTTTTATTTTATTTTAACGTGTTAGTTTAAAAAAAATACAATGCTTGTACCACTTAGAAAATGAAAGTATTCTGATGTTTTGGTAAAGGTATAATTTAACGAAATTTAACAGTAAAACAGTAGAGTGCCACACCGACATTAAAAAAGGTAAGAATTTACTGACATCCAACAGTAGTACAGTACCCGGTAGGCCTAGAGGGCCGCTGCTACAGAATAGGAAGGTACAGAGTGACTCGGCTGATGGTACGAAGTGACCAACTTTGCCAAGGTACGAAGTGACCAGGGTACGAAGTGGCAAAGGTACGAAGTGACTGACATCCAACTTGTTCACCACATCAAGGGGCCCAAATTTCTTTTATCCGCACCGCTTCTCGTGAAAACCTAACTACATTAGAGGAATGCACATTAAGGGCGCAATTTTACCTGCTGCACTGCGAACAATTTTCCATCGTTATTTTACTCATTTTTTCCCAGAATTTATGGGCAATTTGCATACATACAAAGTGTCAAAATCACGAGAAAACTTACCCATACAAAGTGTTAAAATCACGAGAAAACTTACCTTTACTGAATCTGTTTAATTTTCTTTGGGCGAGAAGGAGATTTCTGGTAATTATTTTTTTTCTTTCGTCATTATTTTTATATTAGTTTTTTATTTATTATTGTATTGTATTATTGAACTGTGATTTCTTCCATTTTGTGAAAGTAACAGGCATGAAATTCTTCCTACTGGTACTTATTAAGTCTGAATTTTGATTTTGTTGCCTTCAGAAAAATCGTAACTTTTTTTATACAAAATATCCTAAAGAGTTTGTCAAAGACCATACCATACATGTATATATTATGTAAACGCAGGTCAACCCTTGTACTCAAAACAGAATGTCCTACTTTTTTCCGAAGTAATGAAAAAATGTTGTTAAATGTTAACATCTTATTGTTAATTAGTACCTATTTATTTGTTCACAGGAAGTCAACAAAATTAAGTCTAGGACCCTACTACCTCTAGAAAGAAGTCACCGTGTAGTCCGGCTCAAAACCTCCGTTCCATTCTACCTTCCAAACAAAACAACCTCCGAACTTTCAGTTTCGAAACAACCTCATCATCACACAGAGAAATTTTCAAGTTGCTTCATCGCTGCAGACTGCACGCAGTCAAACTTTTCCCTGTCCCACCTAGAAACACTTGGCAATCATGTTGCCCAAAAGACGCCAGTGTAAAATTATCATAGCCACCTCCTTGGTGTGGATTCTGATTGACTTTGGACTATTGTTGTATTACACCTCGCCGTGTATCGGACCGGGGTGCAACAAACAGGTCAAAGAGGAGCCCGGGGCAATCCAGCGTATCTTTGAGAAGGCGAATGACTGGATGAACCGAAGGCCAGAAGAGAAAAAACAAATGGGTAAGTCAATCAATAAAAGACGGGCAGATCGTGTTTAGAATGGAAAGGGTTCGAATCCCTGTGGCCCATTTTGAACCACGGATTTGTTTTTTACTCCAAAGTAAACCCAACCAATGGTTTTGAAAACGCACAATTTTGGTTCGGCGGGGACATAACCAAAGCTGTGGTTTCAGAAAGGGCCAGAGTGTCTACCCTTTGACATGATGAACAAATTCAGATAGTTGTAAGACTTTAAATATCAATTTTGTTTTTAATTTTAGTTCATTTTGAAGCTGCTGAGTTCCTTGAGTTTAAACATTTCAAAATGTTGTAATTTTTTGTTCAAAGATTTTGTTTAAAATTATATCTTTGCACCTAAATTGCCAACAAAAAATACAAAGTGTCTAAATCATAACTCAAACTCAGATCTTACACACTGAACCAGAGTGCCAAGTATTCCTCACAGTGGCCATGGGGGCAGTTACATGTACCTGGCCTCTGTATTCCTTCTACCTTGTGACTAGCATGTATGTTGGGTTTCTAGACTCGCTACACAAGTGAACAATTCACATCTTCTACACTAAATCTACAGCCACCAGTTGATAGTGGCCTGTGGGTGCACCCCACTAAATAGGGAGAAAACAGATTGTCGACCTCATTAATATTTTGTAGGCCCTCAAAATATTCTCTATTAAAAAGATTTGAGAGCCCAATAAAAGGGATACAGTGTAAAACAAAATTCACAATTGTGACCAGGGGGTTGTTGACTTCCAACTTGAGGTATTTTGGATGACATAGGCCCTAAAATAAATGGTCCTACATGTATTTGCCCCTCCCCCAAACACATGGTACCAACCCCTCCCCCAAACACATGGTACCAGCCCCATGGGTAAAAATGCAGGGCAAAACTTTGTTGGTACTGTCAGGTCTTTTACAGACCAACATTTTGACCACTCCCCTCCTCCTGTTCCAATCCTTTGCCATCACCAGGGACCCTCCCATATATAGAGTAAATTGAAATAAAAAAAAATTAAAAAAATCTCAAAAATTGTCATCAGAACAACCGTAGGATACTGTCAAGACCCAAAAGTCTGTGGATTGTTCAACTGGAAGGAAACTATTACATGAGATTAAAAAAACTTGTGTGTACATGCAGGCACTGCTCATTCATTTGAAAATGTACACAAAACACCATAGGAGTGGTTTGTTTGTTTAAGGTTGCCATTTCTCAACGGATTATAAAAATTGAAATTTTCCTGAAGAAAAATGATGCTGACAATATTCCTAATGTCCTGATTTGTAGTCTCCAGTCAAACTGTAAAAATGACCCCCTCTATAGGGTGCACTCCAATAAATAGGGAGACAAAAGATAGTTGCCCTCATTAATATTTTGTAGGCCCTCAAAATATTCTCTATTAGACAGATTTAAGAGCCCAATAAAAGGGATACAGTGTAACAAAAATTAACAATTGTAACCTGGGGTTGTTGACTTCCAACTTGAGGTATTTTGGATGACATAGGCCCTAGAAATAAAATTGTTCTATTTGCCGAGAGGTGTAGGGACATTTTTCAACATTGATGCTCGGACGTTTGGAAAATTACACCAGTGCAGGGGTGTTTGTATTACTATAGGAGGGGTAATAACTCGACAGGCCTTGGGACTCCCCATATCAAATTGAGCAGATAATAAAAGTTAAAGAGTCATTAAATAATTTCCCCTTTACTGTAAAAATCTGTGAGACTTCTAAGTGTTTTTGTGTATTTTTGAATATTTAGCTTTTCTCACCATAAGCTATGAGAGTGGATTTAGTGGGGTACAAGCTTGTATATATACTTAAATGACCTTGGCAAGTAAAGCATTGGGTACCTTGACAAACAAAGATTTAAAGGGTCTTGTAGATTTTGTGGAGGTGACAATCCCATGGATCAAATTTAAAGAGTGTGCTCAACAAACAAGCCATCAAATGTACATATGAAAGGATTAGTGATTAGTGAAACACTCCAAGAAAAGACAGGGTAACCATATTCCATAAACTTATGTGTGTATGTTTTGCCATGGTATACATGGCTGGCTTTACATTGTGCGTTCCAGGCAGGCAAGGCCATTTTGTCTTTTCAAGAGCTGAGTGCTCATTCAACTGCTCATCTTTTGTAGATAGTCCGTTCGTTCGTGGGAACATTTCTTGCCACCATCTCGGTCATGTTTCCTGTGTGCATGAAGACTGAACAGTGATGAATTCTGGTTGTCATTGGACCAAAATGGTTGACTGCCAACTAGTCCTACTGCCTAGTCACTGAAAACTTTATGGGCAAATCCTGAATATCCCATGTCATTACTCTTGATGTAGTCTGGGGACATGACAAGAACGGTGTCAATATGATCTGTCCACAGGAAGAACGAGTCTAAAGCCAGTTCTGGCCATGTCTATGGATAGATTCAATGGAATAGTTATTAAAATACTTCTACCATGACCTTTGACATTAGCAACCTCACTGCATGCTAATTGCTATTACATGTGCCATCAGATAGTGAACAACAACATTTGTTTTCCTTCTTCAATGAGTAACAGGGTGAAGATATGTTTTTAAAACTGTGGGGCCTTCTTGAACCAAATTTTTCAAGTTTGGCCTTAAGCACGCTAAATTGAAACAAGGTTCTCAATAATGATTGTTATTTGGTTTTTAACTTTGGTTTTAAAGGCTCTTGTTGTGTAATCCGGAGCATTCTAAATGGTTTCTTCATGATTTTCATGAATTTGATCTGATTCAATGTAAAGAACCTCACCTTCGGCTTGGTCCTTTATCGGTCCTTTACCACAACCCTGCCTGTTTTAAACGGTCGCTTAAGTCCTCATCGCCACTCTCTTGTTCCCTTATTAACTTACAACCTATACAACCTGAATCCCTCAATATCCTTCAACAGGAAAAAGTTAAAAGCTCAAAGGACCTGAATCATTCTCAGAGATCATCCTGTGACATAAAGGATAAACTAATGATATTTTGTAGCTGCTCGTATCATATGAAGGGGGGGGGGGGGGGGCTGAGGAAAAAGGAACAGTCCCCTATTTAAAGCAGACGAGAATTCACAAAAAATACAAAGTCCACACCATCTGGTCTCTAATATGTTAACGATTAATCTTTAGCATCTAATTTATTTCTGAACAATACTGTAGTAGTATAGCACAGTAATACAAAACAATGTGGTGTTACATTGTACATACAATAAATGATGACTCTGATCCCCAAAATGCTATTAAACCTTTCCATTGCTGATAAATAAACTTTGCTGGTTGGCATGGACGGCCAGAAGGTTGCAAAACATTCAATCCTGTTAACTTATTGTGACCAAACTTAAATTTCTTAAAACTTTTAATTAAAAACCCTCAAACTTCCCATTATTGATTGCTTTGTTTTCAACAAATTCAACACTATTGTTTAATATTTGTGTAACATTGATTACAAACTGGCTATCTGTTTGCAGATGCTTTGCGTTTATGGCTTCCCAAGCTGTGAAATTACAATAGAAATGATATAGTTCTCTGACACAAAGTGCACTGGGTATTATCTGGGAGATATCCCTTTGCCTTCAGGTAATAAACGATATGAGGAGGCTAGAGTGATTTCGAGAATCAAATTCTAGTACTGATGGCCAATCCTGGTTGTGGTGACACTTATTTGGGCAAGGCTACAACTGCTTCTCATCTCCCAGGATAATAGCCTAAATGGTTAACTGTGAGGGTAGAGACTGTTGATGATGATTAGCCGCCTGTCTGCCCACTTAGCTACAGGTGGTGCATACTCCAATCAAAATGAGTTTAGAGGGTTTCAGGAATGCCTAAAGCCCAATGGACAGATAAAACCTTATATAAAAATAACACTTGAAAAATTATTCTATATAAACAGTAATCAAGTGATTTGCAATAATTTATGTTTTATGAATTTTAATATAATCTTAAAAATTGATTACATGAGATTCATAATACTATAGGCCTATAAGGCCATTTAACAAAAAATATGTTTCTCGTCCTTGCCACCTCTTTAAAAAAAGAGTTTTTATAAAAAGGAAAATAACTAATAATAAGGATCTCCTCTCTTTTTTCAAAAAGTCCAGACGAGAAACATGTAATTTTAGTTACATGATGATTAGGCCAAATAAAAAAAAATACCAGTTGATCGTCCTGATTTTTCCAAAAAGAGGAGGATGAGGGCCTTTTTATTTTTTATTTATTATTTTTTTTCCAAGATGGCCGCCAAGTATTTCAATTCAAACAGGCCACCAATTCTTCAGTTTGAAATCACCGCAAACTTTCTTTATATCTATTTGTTGCATGAGGTAAGTTTACATCAAAAATTAAAATATATATGTCAAGGGTGCATTAAAAATACAAACTTGTTTTTGTTTTTTTGTTGGAAAAATCGGGAAAAAAAAAAAATAAAAAAATAAAGGATGCGGCCTCAAAAAAGGATGCGGGCGGGGACGATCAACTGGTATTTTTTTTACTTGGCCTTAAGCAATGTTCAGACCTACACATTAAAAGAAAATACACTGCATATTTTTGTTAAACCCACCAGACATGAAGTTGACATAAACAGCCACTGGTGACCACATTGTTTGACCACTCAAATGTGAAGTAAACATTTTTACTCAACAAAAAGCTTTTGTTCAAAGGCCAGTTTGCAAACTCTATTAGAATGTATCACTTAATAGAAGATATTGTTTTGCTTCAAGATATGTATACAACAAAATTCTTACTTATCAAAGTCCCTTTGGTATAATCCAAAAATTATTGAGATCAACCAATAAATGTCCAATATCTCGGTCTTTGTTTCCTCAGTGTGATCTGTAAACTCAACACTTTTATGGTGCTCCGCAGGTATTGGGCATTTCGGACCTTTTCTCTCCAACTTGAAGAGATTGCATAATAGCAACCCTATTTTATTTTACCAACCATTGTAAGCATGGGCATGGAGAAAAACTACAGTTTAACTCTTTCAGAGCCCGCTTTTGTGGTGCGTTTTGAACCTAAAATGACCAGCTTTTTGATGTTTTTCGAAATTCTGTAAAAAATAAATAAATAATAAGTCCTCCTCACCAAATCAAGTGTATCCTGCTGATTTTTGTTGCCTTGGTACATCCCAAAGTAAATTGTATTTCTTGAGTGATATTGCCCTTTCTTGATCATGTATATTATGGGTGTGTTACTTGATGACACTTTTTGAGTACATAAAAAAGATTGTACATATGTACGATTTAAAGGCACTTTCAGAATACATAAAATAAATTGTCATGTATGACCTTGGCACTGAAAGAGTTAATAACAAATGGCCTTTGTGCTCAGGCTTAAATGTGTGTAAAGCCATGGTTAAGCTTGGTTGACTAAATACATGTACCTCGCCAATGGTGTAGTACGTAAATTTGTTTGTTGTAAAGGAAAGGACAAACCAGTTTTTCTAATATAAATTGACAGAAAGAATTTACAATCTACACGTTAATAAATATTCTCCATGGCATAAAAAGAGATTCCAAGTCAGTTAAAAACAAAACAAAAACAAAAACATTTCAATACAAAACCAGTCTGGTATTAAATAGCTCCAACCCAATCTCAATAGACAGTGTATATCCTGCGCATGTATTCAAACATTTTTGGGACCACTTTGGGTCCCACCGACCATAGAGCAATTGGTTTAGAGCGTGAAAGAAAAAAACTTGCGCGCTTCTGCAAAGTTTGAATATGCCCAAATTTGCAGTCTATTCCAAAATTGATACAATGTAATACAATGAGGTCAACCAGGGTTTTAAACAGACTACTGGTATTTGTGTCTAGTTTAACCATCTACATGTATGGTTTAACAGATAAAGTGTCCATGACAAAATACTTGCCATACTCTGTACAAAGTCAGAAACCATGAATGATGGGCCCTACACAAAATTTAATTTTGTTTCCTGTAAGGTTTCCCGTAAGATTTCCAGTGAAGATGCTGGGAAAAAAACAGGGCCGGTAGGTTGGTTGGGGAAAGAAATATGGTTACCAACAATTTGTTTATGCCTGCACACCAATAATGTTGATTGACCAAAAAGAAATGACCTACCGACAATGGTTTTTTTAAAATACTTTTTTTGCAGTATTGGATGTTAAAGAAATCTTACATAGTTAAAAATGCAATCATATTTGATCAAGTTAAATACAAAAATATTAAATAAACAAATTACGGTTGGCAGATTTTGGAATATTTTTTTTCGTTTGGTCTTACTTCACTCAACAACTTATCTTCTTTGCAAAAACAAGTCATGAAATCAAAATCACTTTTATCAGAGATCCTCCTACTGAAAGACTTTAAAGCAATTAGGCAAAAATATGATGACATACATGTAGATCGTGCAAAACTTGCACATCTTCAAACATTTTGGGGACCACTGTGGTCCCACGTACATTGCTTTAACGCGTGAAAGAAACAAACTCGCGCACGACCTAAGTGGTCCCAAAAATGTTTGAATACGCTTAAGACTTGCAAGATCTATTGACTGTACTGATGTGATGTTATCTTGTACCAAACACACACTGTGTCTTGGTACCTGATAAGGTTGACATGGGTACATGTACTCCCTCCCCAGTGCAAGTCTTGCGTGTATTCGAACATTGGGACCCAATAAAGTGTCCCACGTACATGACTTTAACCCGTGATGAAAACAATGTTCAAATGCGCAAGACTTGCACCATCTATAAAAGTCATTTGTGTGCACTGTCGCAGACTATTCTATTTCATAGGTGTTGTTTTTGGGGGGTAGTAAGGGGCTCAGTCAACAGATATTGTCAGAGTTGGGGCTGTAAACTGATAACTTATCAGCAAGCACCTCTTGATTGCAAAATATCTTGATGTCATTAATCGCCTCTTTCAGTTTTACTTTTTGTTCGAAGGAGGTTTTTTCTCTCACTTTTCCTCTTTCTCTGGAATCCGTGCTGCATGTACTCCACCTCTTCTTCCTCCCTCTTCTTGGTCTTGTCTCTCCCTTTCTCTGTTTTCTTCTCCTCCTTCGGCTTCCTTTCCTGGTTCTTCTCTTACTGAAGCCACTTCTTCTCCACCCTTGACTTGTTGGCCTGTGTCTTCATTTTCTCTCTCCACTTGGTATCCTCCCTTTGCTTCTACTCCTTGGTCTTCCTCTTTTCTTTTTCCCTCTGCATCTTCTCTTCTTTGTCCTTCAGCTTTTTCTCCTCCCTCCCCTTCATCTTCAGGGTCATCTATCTCCCTTTGCTCCTTTTCCTTCTCTCCCCTCTGATCTGGCCGCTCAGGGGATAGTGCACTGGTTTCTGCGGTTGACGTGGTGTCTGTTTGCTTCTGTGCGTCCTCATGAAACTTTATGAAGCAGGCTCCGGGACAGAGATTTACCATGCACACCTTACATCCAGATTTTGTGGTTTGGATACGGCCAGATGCAGTCACTCCATTGTGGTGAAGACACCATCGGCATCGTTTTGGATAGAGCCCTGGCATCTTGGATGAGATGTGTCCGGTGAGGTGCTGGGACGTGGTTGTGGTTGTAGTGGGTGTATGGAACTTTATAAAGCAGGCTCCTGGACAGAGATTTACCATGCACACCTGACATCCGTACTTGGTGGTTCGGATACGGCCAGAAGCAGTCACTCCTTTGTGGTTAAGACACCATCGGCATCTTTTTGGATAGAGCCCTGGCATTGTCGATGACATGTGTCCGGGGATGTTGTGCTGGGAAACAGCCGTGGCGGATTTATTTTGGGGATTGCTGAAATTGGCTACGTATCCATTGATCAACTCAGTTCCTAAAGAAAGTACAAACTGGCTGTGGGTAAGGGCAGCGCTGACATCACTGTCATCGGACCGCGTATCATTGCAGTGGTGTTGTTTGTAGGCAACGTATCCGTTCACTCTGGCAGTGTCCACCAAGAAGTACAGGATCTTTTTCCACCAGTATTGAGCCTTCCTGGAACAGGTGTGATAGGCACGAAGTTGATCACTCCGGTTCACGCCGCCCATAAACTTTGTGTACTCACACACTTGAGGAGGGGCAGGAATTATCTGGGTGACTCTTCGGCCGGCGTTGTTATCTGGTATTTTACGAGTGAGGTTGTGGACAGCTGGGTCTCTCCAGCCTTGATGTGCGGTAGACAGGGTCAACATGACCCGGCTGTCCTTCCAGGCTGTCACCACCATCTGGCCGTTCTGTCGACTGTAAAACGTGCCGCGGGGAACCTTGGTCATGTTCTTCATCCGTTGTTTATTGGGATTCTTGTCAGAGTTAAACAGCTCTGTCGGCAGCCCTTTACTGTTGCTCTTCACTGCTCCGGTTAGGTAGGTTTTTTTGTTTAGAAGAAATTGAGCCAGTGCCACTGAAGTATAGAGCTTGTCAGTAAAGATGTTGTGATACCGTCCAAGATGGTGTTTTGCAACCTTTGTGGCAATTGCAGTCATTTTAGTTGCCTTTTTCCCCCATGGATAGACAATGAAGTTTAGGACTGCACCAGTCGATGCTTCCGCCAGAACATAAATTGTAAAGCCAGCTGGGATTGGCTCGAGGGGCATGACAAATTTAATCGTAGCTTCGTCAATAGTAAGCTCTCGGTTTGCATGATAGCGACGGAGACAGCGCCGTCTCACTTTTTCCCACACAGTTTCAAGAGGATATATTGGATGTTTCATTTTGAAACGGTACTGGTGGGCTGGGTCATGAAAATGGGCGGGGTCTATGTCCGGATCATTGCAGGTGAGATGAGTGTTTAAGGTGTCAAACCGGTTTCTGGACATTGTGTATGAGATAAGATTGTTTCTCAGTGATGGGCAGGTCGACCAGTAGCTCCTATAGTTGGCCTGTTTGATTAGCCCCATCAAGATGTTCATTCCAAACCATGCCCGGATCTCTTGAATACTGGTTGCCTTTTCACCAGCCTCCTTCAACTTGAAGTTGGTCCACTTGACGATGGCGAGTAAGAGGCTGAGTGGAAAGAAGTGGAAAAAATACTTCAGGGCTGAGTTGGAGTGGTTGAACTTTGGACCTAAAGGCTTCCTTGCTCTGAAAGGTCTCACCTGCACATCCTCCAAAGACCGTGTCCATCCAAGCTCATCTGGGGGGAAGTTGGGTTGAGTGGCGGATGGAGGGTCAGGATCATTGTCAGATTCTGGGTCTATGTGTCTCTTCCTTGGCTTCGTTATTTGCCTAGGAAGCAGAGATGATAGTTTTATTTTTTTCTGGGGGGTCGGCCCAGGGATATTATTGCCTTCCCCTTCTTCATCTTTGTCAGCCTCTTCTTCATAGTCATCATAATCAACATCATCGCAATTATCCCCATCTCCATCACCATCGTCTCCATCCTCTTCATCATCCCCCTCCTCTTCATCTCCCCACCCATCATCATTGTCAGCAACAACCCAACCTTCCTCCTCATAATCACCGTCAAAGCTCTCACTGCTGTCACTGCTTTCATTGCTTTCATTTTCACTGTTCTCTGCCAACGACTCTGGTCCTACTGATCGGGCGCATTGGTAATAATCCAACATCTCTTCCACTGCTCTATTCACAAACTCCTCCTCTTCACTGTCCGAGGAACTGGCTAGTGCTCGATATTCCCTGCCCATCTGAACTCCTGCATCTTTGGCACTCTCGTAAACTGCATGCCGAAGTTCTTGTTTCTTTGCCTGAGCCTGACGGCGCATAAAGGCAGCGTCTTTGCTTTTTGGCAACGGCGCCTTTCCTTTGCTTGTCTGTGTGTTCTTTACACTAGATCCACCTTCCTGTGATTTCTCCATCACACTACACTTGAATACATGTGTGTCTGAACCCTCTCTCTACAGCGAGTACTCTGAAAGATTACTGGCTTAGCCTTGAGACATGCAGCATGGTTGATAGTCTAAACTAGACTGGGGATGAGTAGAAATCTACTCTGATATTTGTAGCAAACAATCGCTATAATTTTACATAATTATGCATTGATATTGAAATCAAATCATTTTTCATATTGTGGACATTCATTTGCCTTTTTAATTACCTAAATTTGGCTGATTAGTTTATAAAATACCTTTATTAACTACCCTCAGATAAATGGAAGAGCCCATGCCTCATTATGACCTTTTCATACCAGGACAATGGCCACACAAGTTCCATTGCTATGCTCACTATGCACACTATGCACATGGGTTTCTTATCAGCAATGACATGAGCACAATGATTAGGGAAGGACAATCTATCAGCACAGGTCCACAGACCACCACTGAGACCCACTTAACTCCCAATGGTGGCAGATATTGCTCAATAAGCAAACACAAAGATTGTTTTTCAGGCCCCAGCACAATCACCCCCCCATAACAACCTAGATCATTATGAATTCCTTTCATGGCCTAGCTGCATAATCAAATCCAGACAGATTAAGGGCACATAGGGACACATAGGGACTGTGCTGTGGGAGGATTTAGAAGGAATGGGGTCACCAGCTGTGTTTATCATAAAAGGAAATAGAAGGAGCCAGGTTTTGTGCAGCTTGGTCATAATGGGATTTACATGTAGATGGAAGTAGGTGATTATGCAGGGGTTTGGTGCTGATACTGGCAGTGTATGTCTATGTATCACCATAGAGAAAGGACTGTGGTCCTTTTTCTCTATGGTATCACTGAGAAGAAATACACTGCATGGTGTGCTTACCAATGGCCTTTTCATTGGAACTGACCTGGAGTTGATTATTTTACAAAGGGTAGACTGCTCTTATAGGTTCCAATTTGAACTGCTAGTGCATACATGTAGCTAATTGTTAGTGTTTTATGAAATCGAGCTCTGACCAGGTTATGTAGCATTGTAAACAATTATCTTCTTCCATGCCCCCAGCCCCCTAACAAATCATTCTGGCACAGGAGGATCTAGATGGAGTCAGGGCAATACCCATAAAAAGTAAGAAGGCCATAACGACTTAACTTAGAGTTAGAAAATTAGGTAGTGAACGTATCCACCGATAAGGTACTCAAGCTGCTTGTACAAACAGAAACATTTGAAGTAATTTTTTTATATTTTATATATTTTTTTTACATTTTTCATTATGAGACTGATTTATGTAGCACCTTATAAAGGTGCTACAGTGCATTCAGGCACTGTTGATCTTGGCACCATTCATTCAACGATTTACATGAATTCTAATTTTTATTTTAGACTTCTTAGTTTTACAAATCTGGGAAATTTTTAGTCTGGATCTTGTCTCATTGAAGAAAAGGAAATAAATAAACAAAAAATAGCAATGCACTCAGGACGATCAACCAGTGTTTGTTTTACTTGACCCAAGGATCAGCTGTTAAGTCTGCCCATAGAGAAAGCTGGTCTTCCGAGATTCATGTATTTATTTCACTTTAACATGTACAGGAACCTCATGGTTATCCTTTCAGTTCCTATTTCTAAAAAATTAGTCATAAAATTATGTGGTTTAATTATTCTATAGTTTTTTCTGAATCTTAACTAATGAATTAGAATTTTATTTTTAATTGTTTCAGATGTACCTCGTCAGATCAACTCAGGTGGACCAGGAGATATGGGAAAACCGGTTCTAATTGAGCCGGAAAACAAGGCCGAGTCCGATAGACTCTTCAAAATAAATGAGTTTAACCTCATGGCGAGCGATAGAATATCTCTCAACAGATCGTTACCGGATGTACGGCCGAGAGGGTGAGTTTTTTAAAATTAATTCTGCAAAAATGCTGCCATATTTTAAGACTATTTGTTCAAAAATATGATTTGTCAATTATTTTGATGAAGGAATTTTAAAAATTGAAAAATTAGTAAGACTTTATCGGTAAAAGAAAGGAGGAACAAACAACAAAGGCATAAAGACAAGAAAAAACAAAACAAACACAGAAAGCCCAACATCCCCCACACCATGTACACCCCCCCAAAAAAAAAATACCCCTAAAAATCAAAACAACAACAATAAACAAACAAATTAAAACAAAACAAAACTCAAAAACACTAAAAGGCCAAACAAAAAACTAAAAATAGTTAGAAAACAAGAAAAACAACAACAGCAAATAAAAAGTAAATAAACAGTAATCAAACAAATAAACTCCAAATCTAAAAGAAAGGGAAAAAAAATGCCAACAATCAAAGGAACATCTTGCTGTTGATTGGGGCCCCTTAATCACAATTTAATTTTGTCATGGCCTGAGGAGGATGTTTATCATTCAGATACCATCCTGTGTTATTCATTGCAGTAGTATTACATGGTTAGGCCGTGGTTGATTGTGGCATGGTTCGGCCGTGGTTGATTGTGGCATGGTTCCAATAGTTGAGTTTCCTCCTGGTGTTTTGTGCAATCACAGAAGAATAATTGATTACTGTCATACATTCAGGGTATGCTCTTATTTTGTGGCTGGGCAGCATGACCAGTAAGTTTGTCATTTCATTAGTCAGCCAGCTTTTTCACTGGTCCCTGTTAGACCATGGGCTGTCCAGTCGTATCTTACAGTCTTGTTCTCTTCAACAGGGGGTTTACTCAGTAACCACTCAAAAACGCAGATAATAGTACCAACTTGTAATTTTTGCTTGTTCCCACGCTCATATGTTGCACATTATTTCTTAATTTGACGACAAAAATCGCCCTAATTTGTGCAACGATATACGGTAACTGAGTCAGGCGTGAGTAGGTTGTCCAATGAAATTTGCGTTCTCATCAGACAGCTGACCAATCAAAATCAGTCTTATGGATACGTGCGGATGTGCGAAGGGACGCGTTGCGACGTGCCATGTGCGCATTTACGGACTTGCACAATTGGAAGATTGCGCTGCTCATTATGAATTCCCAGAGCGGGCGCTCAATCAAAAGATTGAGCAACATTTTGCGCAATCTCGATATTGTGCAAATCCTTATAATGCACTCGACATAAACAAACCTTCACACAGCTCAGCTGATCGTCATGTTGGCAACATGACAGAAAAAGACAGCGAGAAGCACTCTAATTTACGGTGTTATGCCCATTTGTGTGGTGTTTATGAAGCATTAACACCTATAACTGAAACATCGTGGACAAAATTCAGACAGTGTGTGCAGATTTGGAAGGAACTTGATGGAAAATCAGCTGAAATAGCGAGGTGTTTCTTGCAAGAAGATGACGGGTGATGCAGCCAATACCTAAACGAACGATGGTGGTTTTTCATCGGAAGTGCTACCAATATTTTACGGATGCTACCAAACAAAGACGGGCTGTACTTGCGAAGCAGAAGGGAGAAATAGAACCTGTGCCTGCTGCTGAAGGTTAGAGAATTGTTTCAAGTTATATATTAATTATATGTGATTGTTTGTGACTATACTATTACTAGTGTAGTATTACTACTATTAATGATGGGTTGAGTAATCGGACTCAGTCAAAGAGTCGTCTCTTGCTCTTTGTTTAGACTTTTGGCTAGCTGCGAAACTGTTCCGCAGTAGCTATTGTATTCGCTACCAACATTTCCATTACAGTTTTATAGAGCTACAGTTGGGCGGTGAGTCGAAAGAAATAGGTCCACATGTTCAACAATCATCATGTTGTTTCAACTGTTTATATACATGATTGGGTAGAATAAATTTGGTCCTGGCTTTATCTTTTAATGTAAATTTCACAAAAATGTTTAAAAAAAGAAAGACCCCAAAAATAAAGAACATGTTGGGCATTCAGACCCATATTTGTACATTGGGAACTGTTCATAGCTCTGATGTCTAAGGGACGTGACCAAGAGCTACGTTTATCCCAGTGGCCTTTGCACGAAGGGTATTGGCTCGTATTGTGTACATTTTCTGTACTAGTACTACTAGGTTAGGTAGTACTACAGACAGGCGATATGACTAATGAGCCATTTCTGTTGGGGTAGTTGCTACATGTATATCGTTTAAATTTTAGAAAAATCATTGTTGCCAAAATTGAAGAGGGACTAAATTATAAATGTATTTGTTTATTTTTATTTTTTTCCCAACCAGATCTCAGTGAATCTTCTTGGAACAATGGACATGGATGGAAGTTGATAGATGACACCATATGCATAGACTGGATGGATAAGGAATCTGCACAACATAGAATACTGGAACTTGCCAACCGTTCAGTCAGTAAATGTTGTGTATCGTTGGGCCTTTCTTGCACAGAACTATGTACATGTAGGAACTGTGAAAACCGTAATACACCAAGTGATGACGAAGGCTCTTGAAGAGGTGGAAGAGCACCAGAACAATTAGGCAGTTGTTTTGAAAACATCACCTTACCTCATGTGAAAAATTCATTGTTCATCAGGAGGCACATGTCGATGAAGCACATGTATGTACATGTAGTTAGACCAAATTTAAAAAAATACCAGTTGATCGTCCTGATTTTTCCAAAAAGAGGAGGATGAGGGCCTTTTTATTTTTATTTTTTTTTCCAAGATGGCCACCAAGTATTTCAATTCAAACAGGCCACCAATTCTTCAGTTTGAAATCACTGCTAACTTTCTTTATATCTATTTGTTGCATGAGGTAAGTTTACATCAAAAATTTAAATATATATGTCAAGGGTGGATTAAAAATACAAACAAATTTATTTTTTTATTTTTTATTTTTTGAAAAATCCAAAATAAAAAAAAAATAAAAAAAGGATGCAGCCTCAAAAAAGGATGCGGGCGGGGACGATCAACTGGTATTTTTTAAAACTTGGCCTTAGTCCCATGGATTCTATTTCAGCCGATCAAGCACAAGTATCATGATCAAGATGTCTTTTTATACATGCATATTACTTTCCACTCGTGCTCTACGTTATGTCACGTTGAAAACTTAACGGGTTAAGTTGTCTTGGATTAGGCAATTTGAAAGCATTTGTTTTGAAATTAATATGGTTGGAATGATGTTTTAAAAGTAAAAAATAATGATCCACAGAAATATGCCTTTCAATTGTGTGGTTTTCCTTTTACTTTGTGAACTAACACAGCCCACCAGGTTGCGGGGTTAAATATTTGGCTCTACAAAATGGCAGAGAGTCTTAACTCTTAATCCAAATAGTATACGGAAAACCACACAACTGAAAGGAATATTTGTGTGGATTATTATATTCTACTTGTGAAACATCTTTCCAACCTTCCTTATTCATTAACGAACGCTTTCAAATGCTCTTTTAAGTACTTATTTAAACTTTTTTCATTTGTTTGTTCACAACCACTATAGAGCATCTATATATTATTTTAAAATGGAAAGTATTGAAAAGAACAATAACGTTGCATTTACATTTTAAATCGTTATCTTATCACACTTCATTAACAATCAATATCAAAAACACATAATTTATAACTCAGTGTTTATATATTTGATTAAGTTGAATTGACATTCAATAAATTTAAAGAAGGAAATATCTGAGGTTTGTCAATTTTTCTAAGGGCTGTTTCGACATACTTTGTGGGTTAAAAAGTGTATCATAAATTCCAGTTTACAATCAACATGAAATAGTGTGCTTATTTATATGCCAAGACTGACCCCCCCTCCCCCAGTCAGGTTATTTACACATGTATGATGTACCCCATTCCTTTCATGTGTTATACCTGAATTGTTAATCGCCTAGAAATAGTGTAGAGATTCAACAATTTCACAATGGACCAACTGGCCTATAGCCTATTCCCCACCACAAATATAAACACCAAGTACAGACATGCCAACTAGTACGTTTTTCCCGTATTTCGTACGGGTTTTCGTAAAAAATACGGGTGTACAGGTTTTGCAAAAAAAATACGGTTTTGACCACCGCCACCGCAAAAATAATTCCATTCCCCCAAAACGGCTGCGAGAAATACTCTACTAACTATGCTAGCGCTATAGACCTTATGCATTGACGTCACCAAGCCGCCATCTTAGAGGTAAACTGATGATGAAACAATGGAAACGCGCTGATTTGTACGCGCGGCGCACAAGACTGGCCAATGAGCATCTTCCTTTTGACCTCTAGGTGAGGGCGCCCTACTCAAATGACGTCATATGCATAAGGTCTATTAAGCCATGTGGTACAACCTCGTTTCCAATGGTGTACAATCTCGCCGCGCAATTATTTTCTTTCCCAGAATGATCGATACGGCGCACGCGCTACCCATGTTAGCGAGGTTGTCTGTGGGCACGAGGCAGCGGAGGCTCGTTTATCACCTATTATTCGTAAGCGCGTCAGTTATTGGTGCATGGTATGTAAACAAACCTGTATTAACCAATCGGAACACTGCATGCAAAAGGTTACGATTGTTCGCCTTTCGAGAGCTGTCAGTGTCAGTGTCAGTTCACGCTGTTTTGGGAATTTTTTTAGCACTCCTGCATGAAATTGTAATATAAATATCTGATTATGGCTTCGACCTCGTCGAATAAAAGGAAGCAGTCATTTAAAGGAGAATATTCAGCGAAGTGGGACTTCATAAAAGCGTCCAAAAAAGGGAGAAAATAATTAATTTATCATATTATTTTGATATAACTTAAGCAGCATCCCTCACAATATGGAATGGATGGAGGTACGCAGGAGATGTTTTTTTTGTTAATATGGAGGTATGATTGTGTCAGATATCTTTCAAAAAATATAAATTTTCGGCTAAAAGGTTGCCCCAAATCGTCCGCTTGCGACTTGTCTTGTCCACTCTCGTTCATCTGCACAACGAATTGGACAAACTCTTGCGCAATCTGCAGTTTGCGCCATGCAGAATTGGCAGCTCCCATTGCCTATCGAGTAAAGGTTTGCGCAATTTTCAGATTGCGCATTGTCTTGTACACCATGCGCGCTGTGTACTTCAGGAAACACGACGCGACGACCGTGGATCACAAAATCATGAGACCACAATCACAGAGATATCAGTGGATGTGTTCTGGTTTTATAGTTCAATTTTGTTAATAACATGTTTGGTTGGTCAAATTAGTCTGACATTTAATTTTTATTTTATTTTTTTTAATTTTTTTTATTTTTTAAGTCGAATAAAAAGTTTAGGGTCGTGGCACGGGAAACCGAAACAGACATGACAGAACACCCTTTTGGGGGGGCTAAACTCTTTTATGCATTTTTTTTCAAAAATACAGGTTTTTAAGGAAAAATACAGGTTTTGGGGTTTCAGAATACAGTTTTGTGATCCCAGAGGTTGGCATGTCTGCAAGTACAGTTGAAAAATAGTGTTCCAATAGTGATATAAGCATACAAACTTGTAGAAATGTTGTTAGCATACATGATCTTAAAAATTATAAGGGTTTCCACATCATAATTGGAATGTTTTGGGGGGTAAACTGTGCCTAACTGGAGAAAGCCAATTGAGGGCGCTGTTTTTCTTATGTTTTTCTTTTTGTTGAAAAATGTGACATTTTATCCGTGAATTACACATTAATGTGCAACATGTGAGCGTGGGAACAATTTGATTCTTGCTTAGACACATATTATCTACAACTTGGGCTATATTTCATGCAAACCCCCTCCGGAGAGAACAAGAATCGTTTTCTGGACGGATTTCAGAGCCATGGCCCATAGTCTATGTCTTTTGTGGTTTTCTGGCAACACTAGATAGGTTTCGTTGGCGTACGGTTAGCGCAACGACAACTTTTAGTCACTGTGACGTCATCACTCTTTGCGTATTTCTGACGGTTTACACAATTTGTTTAAATATAAAGGTTTTCTCGACACGAGTAACAGCGGCACTACATGTATGTAAAAAAAGGAATAGTAAAACTTACTAAAAGTCAGCAATTTCCTCTTATTTTTGAAAAGAAAAACCAAACTTACCAACAGGCAGATACTTTATGGTCCTTCATAATTCATTTAAGGTTGGATTTCTTTGGTGATGTGTTAGTTTTGGTTGTCTGTTTTAACTACATTTGTGTGATGCCAAAACTCTGTTTAAAAAAGTCAAGTCGGCCTAAACGTTAACGCTATACGCATAGGCCTACGCACGCTACCGTGTGTAACTGTCTATACCAGTGACAGTGTGCATATTTTATTTAGTCACTAGTGTTGTGTCGTTGTACAAACAATTTGAAAACATAACCGAGGTCGTCATCGAAACCTGCACACAACCCTTCAGAACGGTTACGCGCACGGATAGCTAATTGTAAGTTGTACACTCTAACCGTGCGCCAATGAAACCTCGCTATTGTTATTTTGTTTGGTACCTGAGTTTGAAGCTTACAAACAATCAGTGCAGTCAGTGGCTTAAGACATACCTTTTGGAAGCAGTGAACTAGCAATCAGGACCACTTGGACAGAATTCTGACTGGTCCTCAGAAGTTATAACTTGGATTTGGCCAGTGGACCACTGTTAAGGGAGAACGCTTACATTGGTACAGTCTATTCTAAACAAACAGAAAGTGTAATTGATGTTAGGTGTCCTGGTGTTGTTCTCTTAGACTCCACCGAAGTCAGACTGTTGCAGAGCTGCACACTCTCCTTGAATCTGCAGCCCTGAAAATAAACCAATCTTTCCATGTTCTGATAAATAAATTTGAAGATCTCCTTTATTATGGGAAATTTTCCCTATATAATGTCCTCCCTGATTGTTGTACAAAATCTTCCTGATTGTAAATTTTGGCAGCTCTGTCCTTGTTTGTTGAAAATATCCACTGATTTATGTCAGCACTTTGTTGTGCACCCTCACTCGAAGGTCTGGGTTTCGCTATCAGCAACTCACTGAATTGGCAACTAATTGACTCTAGGACCCTGTTTACACTAGATCCCGAAAGGCGGATCAGACCCGGTTCAGATCCGGTTCAGATCCGGCAATGTGGATTAACGTTTATGTTATTTTAGGAGATTTATGCACAGACAAATATCGTTTTTTGCACTGACACGACACTATACTTGTAGACCCTGGCATAAAGTGATGTTGGCGTAGTGTAGCAAAGGCCAGCAGAGCAGTTTACATGTAGGCCAGCCGTATTGACACAAACAAATTGAAGGATTTGCCTAGTAAATTCTCAACTTCCTGCCATCGATTTCTTGATTTTAAAGGGAACTTACATTCTGTTAGATCTTGTTTCTTTTCATGGTCTTGTTTTCAGTAAATACTAAAAGAAAATTAAAAAAACATATAAACAAAAAATCATATGAATGTAAGATTCTAACCCAGTTGATTTCTATCATTTTTTGTGTGCCTTTTAAAAAAAGATTTACCTTCGCCGAACAAACAAATTCTGAAAAATTTCTGTTGATTCATGAAATATAATGACAATAAAAATAGCATTGACAAATCTGACTGAGAAAAATCACTGGAGAAAACAATAGGCAAAACAAGTTTTGGAAAAAAGGTCATGTGATAGTCTGAGTTTACATTTCGTTGATTTGTTGTTATTTCGTAAACAGATAACAAATAACAAATTTGTTAGTTCCACATTAATAACGAGTTGACTTCCTGACTTAACTGAGTGATAGATGACTTGAATAATACAGGACTAGCGGGATGCCGCGCTTCGCGCGGCACCCGCTAGGTGGGCGCGATTCTTGCCCATAAAATGCGACAACGGTGCATGGGGTGGGGGGGGGGGTGTAATTGGAGAGGATATCAGAGTTTATAACTTTCAGAATTGGTTTGGTAAAGATATTTAAAATCTGTACGCAACTGTACGCAATGTAGTTATGTCCTAATGATAAAAAAATGTTGAGCATGCAAAAGGTGTTGAGTGCGGTCGAAGGCGACACGTCGCCTTCCCTCACCCTTTTCGCCCCTTTTCTCGACTACGAAGCATAAGTTGGGGGTGTGTTTTAATATTTGGGAAGGATATAAAAAGGCAATGATGCATGGTTGGCATGATAATGTAGGTTTTTAGATATATCAAGACTTTTTGAATATCCAACAAAGGCCTGAGTAATCCATGAAATATATGCTTCTGTGCTCCTAAAATTTGTAAAATGTTTGAATTTATGTATAATACTTGATTTCCTTTTTTCTTTATTTCTGGATTTCTTTGTGTCTCTATCTCTTTATTTCTTAAATGTGTCTTTGTTTCTATATTTTCTCTTTCTGAATATCCGTGTTTGCCCGTGGTGAACTTTGTATTTTCTCAGTATTCTATTTCATTGTTTCTGTAATTAGGCCTATGTGTTTTTCTGACTCAGTGGTCTGTTTGTCTTTTTATTTGTTTATTTTGTTTATGTCTTAGTTTCGTTATTTCCTTAGTTGCAGGGGGCCTATTATTTATCTCTGATGTTTCGTGGCCGAGCGGTTAAGAGCACCGAACTCAAGCTCTGGTGTTTCTGTTCAGCAGAGTGTGGGTTCGAGTCCCGGTCGTGACACTTGTGTCCCTGAGCAAGACACTTAACTATAATTGCTTCTCTCCACCCAGGGGTAAAATGGGTACCTGTGAGGGCAGAGATGGTTCTTGTGATTGATTTAGCCTAGTAGCGCATATATTGCAGCACAGGCTGTATACTCCCCAGGGAGCTGAGATGGTTTAAGGAATGAAATAAATGGCCCAGTGACCAGGGGTAATAATACCTTGTTAGGTGCCTTGAGCATCCCTTGGGGTGGATACGTGCACATTATAAATGTTGCTATTATTATTATTATTATTATCTATTGACGTTTATTTTGTAATGTTTTTATGTCACTATGTTACATTTGATTTCGATGTTTCTATGTCACTATTTCTGTGTTTTTAAATTATTTCGGGTGTGGATGTGTTTGTTTCCGTATTTCGTTCTTCTAGATTTTGTAAATGGTTGATAATACAATAATAATGTTAAGTATTACAGGGGTGTGATTTTGCACATTTTGTTGATGACAGTTTTGTAAACTTGTTTTTGTCTTGACAGACCCTGTTGTTCAAATTTTATTCATCGTACGTCTAAAGATTTAAATAGGAAACGAAAATAAAATAAAAATGATTTGTGTGTTTTCGTTTTCCTTTATTTGTTCCTTTCTGTCTGTCTTTGATTTCTTGATTTATATGCTTGTTTGGAGGAGGCTTTATTTTTGTCCATTTTCCCTTTATTTCATTGTGTCGTTATTTCTTGCTTTCTTTATGCCTTGTTTCTTTATTTCTTTATGGCTCGGAAATTATTGGTTGTATTTAGGCCTACATACCACTAAATGCAGGTAACGACTAATATTCGACAATGCTTGTCTTTGTGAATATTATGTTGTTATTCAGTCAATGAGTAGGCCTAACGTAAGCAATCAATTTATGAAAGAAATAATATAAGGAAAATTTATAAAGGGGACATAGGAGGTCACATCTGCCCAATAAAATGAAATGAGCTGGAAGAAGACAAAGCATCATTAACAGAAAATATGCAGTATCTGTAGAAATTAGGATTACCCCCTCCCCCCCACCCACCCCCCCACCCCCTTTGAGCTGCATTTTAAATAAGTCATCTCGCTATAATAGTATGCCGTTGCACATAGGCGCGGGGAGACGTTGGAACACCAGTGCCAACCCAGTAAGCGGTGTCCGGCAAGCGAAACTTCCCAGAATGCACAAATGCAATAGCGAACGCAAATTTTAAGACTGGCAAAACCCCCCAATTTATGTTTTGAATATGCCAAATTTATCCAAAAATCAACACCCACAAATCATCTGACCCTCACGCAAGCTCCGCTACAGACTAACCCCGGCGCAACCCCAAAACCATGCCTGACGGGTATGAAACATGCAAGGGCCGACCCGACGCGGGTATCCGGCTGCCGTTGCACACAATCGCGGGTAGACGTCGGAACATAGCGTTGTTCGATCGAAAATAAGGGCACCAGTTATCCCAACATGCAAATTGTTTATTGCGTGCATCCTTGAGAAATTACCATAGTCATGCAACACTACTTCTGATTGTTCACTGAAAAGACTCACGGGTCGTTAAAACCGTGGACTTTTGGTGACACAAAATGCAGTAGATATTTATTGATAAATTATTTAATAACATTCAACCCACAAAACGTGCAACAAATATCTTCTGAAGACAAACAACATTAAAACAATCTTTTCGAGAGAGCTGGGAAATTGTGGCGAACACCCAAGACCGAGGTAATAACGGACCAATCAAACGTGAGAAATAATCACACGTGAGAAAATCGTCGGTGGTACACACTCTCTTTCTAAAGCATTGTTCGATGGAAAATGAGGGCACCGGTTAACACAGCATGCAAACTGTTTATTGCGACAGAGCATTCATGTGAGAAATTATCTTAGTCATGCAACACTACTTCTGATTGTTCACTGAAAAGACTCATGTGTCGTTAAAACCGTGGACTTTTGGTGACACAAAATGCAGTAGATATTTATTGAAAAATTATTTAATACCATTTATAAACCCACAAAACGTGCAACAAATATCTTCTGAAGACAAACAACATTAACACAATCTTGTCGAGAGAGCTGGGAAATTATGGTGAACACCCAAGACCGAGGAAATAACGGACCAATCACTGGTGAGAAGTCATCACACGTGAGAAAAAAAAGATGGCGACCCAATAAAAAAGATGGCGACCCAATAAAAAAGATGGCGACCCAATAAAAAAGATGGCAGCCCAGAGCGCAACCTCGTCCTCGAGGGGGCGAGGTCACCGTGCGCAAGCGGACGGTCGGATCTCGCAGCGCCGCGGGGTGGAACTTGGCACCGATTTTAATTATATAGATGAATTGTCACGGTGACTGATTCTGTGTTTAAAGTGAACGGAGAAAATTTATGCCACATTTCCTCAGTTCTGGTTTCTCAGCTGTTTCATTAAATATTGAAAATGACAGTTGTCCTTTATTTGTTTAGTGACTAGCCAGCAGGCAGGACCAGTTAGCTTGTCATTTCACTAGTCTGCCAGCTTTTTTACTAGTCCATACTTTATATTTGGGCGGTCAGGTTGGTGTAGTGGTATCTTGCCTCGCCTTCCACCTATGGGACCCCGGTTCGAATCCCACCTGGGGCACTATGTGGATTGGGTTTTCAGTCCCTGCCTGATCGCGTGGGTTTTCCCTGGAATAATTCTCTGGGGTTTTCCTCCCACATCTAAAACTGAAACTTCCTTCATTGTCTTCTCTTCACTCTATACCATCCTGTTATTGGCGACTTGATCGCTGTTGGATTTGGTTAATAAATAAATAAATAAATAAATAAATAAATAAATAAATATTAAATAGGGATTCTTTTCAGCACTAACCTAGCCAGCTGAACCACTTGGAGAGAACTTTGACTGGTCTTCTGTTGTTTTAACTGGCATTTGGCCCGCCGACCACTGTTACGGGAGATCGCTGTGGCTACATGTAGCACCTTTCATCTAGTTGTTGCTGTTGACCAACTAAAGTTGCCTGAATCATTGGTCATTAAAATTCCCATTTGGCGTGTCGTGGCCAAGCAATCAAGCACACTGGACTCAAGTTCGGGTGTTTCTGATCAGCAGAGCAAGGGTTCGACTCCCGCCTGTTCTTGGCACTTGTGTCCTTTTAAGCAAGACGCTTAACCATTATTGCCTTGTCCTTCGGATGGATTGTAGAGCATTTGGTCCTGTGTGTTGCATGATGTACATATTAAAGAACTTGCACTTACACTTAAAGCTAAAGCCCTGTTCGCATTGGACTTAATTTGGGTAAACTAACCGAGCAAATGGGTAACTTAACCATTTTAAGTCCAATGCGAACAGCCCAGGAAGTTTCCCTCCCAGGTAACTTACCCGACCCGAATGGGTAGTTTAACCGACCCACGTCTGCCCGGTTAAATTGACCAGGTCAGTTTAACCGAGCCGTAAAGTCCAGTGCGGACGCGATCAGGGTAAAAGCCGTCCCGGTAAAAAGCCACATCCGGTCCCCCGATCTACCCGCCACGCCACGTGATCGTGTGGTGACACGTCGTACACACGCAATTGTTTACACGGACGGAAGCTCGGTTGCATTCATTGCATTCTCGCTGTCATGCACCCCGGTCAAAGGTCACTGCGATAGCGCCCTTATGTGTTTGTCTTAAGTTAGTCGGTATAGATTTACCGATCGTGTCGGTTAGTTTACCCACGTCATTAATCCAAGTGCGGACGCTGGTAAGTTTCCCCTTTTGGAATGTTAACCACTGTCTCGGTAAAACATTAATCCAATGCGAACACGGCTATAGACTTAGAGAAGGGATTTGTCCTGGTGTTTCTGGTAGTGGCTGCTGAATGCACCACAGAACCTTGTAAAGCCTTACAAGGTTCTACGTACAATATGGGACTCATAATAAAAAACTTCAAAACCATGTCTGGATAATAACAAATAACCAAAGTGTTTTTGAGAAAACTATTATTACTATTATCAAGTCAATAGGTTCCCTTTAATAATTATGGAGCTCTGCCAGCTGTAGGAAAAGATATGACATAACAGTACTCGGGATAGGAGTATAAATATGCACATTGTTGAAACATACTGTTTAAGTAACCGTAAATTGTACTGTAGAATTGGGATGACATTTTACACACAAAATTCTCTCCACGCACAAGCTTGCGTATTGCGTGCTGATACGCGCAAATTGCCACCAATTAAAGATTTAAAAAAAAAATCTTGGGGGGGGGGAGCTTCAGATCAAATTTACAACCAAAAATAAACACCAAATCGAAAACATTTCATGGACATCGTTTTAATTCAGCATGCTAAGTAGGCCAAGCTTGCACAATTTGGTTAAAGAATGCCCCACAGTTTTGACAACTCCTGGGGAGTCAGAACCCTGGTCCATTCCGGGCATTGCTCTCTTGGGTTGGGTCAACCTGGCTCCCACCCCCATCACTTTTAATAACAGGATGGATCCTGAAGTATTTGTACAGGTAATGTGTTGTTTTGTTTTCAAGGAAGTGGATAGTTTTAAAGAGTGCCACGTTTTTTCTTCTTCATATTACATTGACATTACACAGGGTACTCCGGGCGGTGCTGACATGCTAGCAGCTGGTTAGTCCCCAGAGATTTTGACTTGAGTTTTCTTAGTTAACTAGCTACTTTTTAACTTGTAAACCATTGGAAAAGATTTTGCTAGGGTCAAAATGTTAATGCCCCAGATATTTGGACTGAGTTTTTTTTCGTTAGCCAGCAAATTTGGAAACCTTTGAGAAAGACTCTGCAAAGGTCAAAGACTCTGCAAAGGTCAAAGACTCTGCAAAGGTCAAAGACTCTGCAAAGGTCAAAGACTCTGCAAATGTTGTGCCATTAAGAATGTTGGCATTTATAACCACATGGCGCGATTTCACACAAAGCACTAATAAGATTCATGAAGATGAGTTGTAGATATTGCCACAGTGATTTGTGGTGTGACATCACACTTTGCTTAGCAATTAATATTGATACACAGTTGAGATCAATCTTAGCTCTTTGATATTAAGGCTCCCGGGCCCAATTTCATAGAGCTGCTTAAGCACAAAAAGTAGCTAAGCACAGCAGCATTATGTCTACCAGATTAAGGTAACCAGAAACCTACCATGTAACATCACAATATTTGACTGATATTTGCTAAGCAGAAAACTGTTAAGCAATATTTTCTGCTTTACAGTGGTTTTGTGAAATTGGACACTGGTCATTTTAGTTGGTGAGAAGTTTGCAACAGTTAATATGTTTTGTTTTTTATTTATTTTTGTAAAGCCCTTACATACATTTTTGTCTAGCTTGTGTTCTCAGTCCTTCAATATCCTCTTCTCCTCTTATGTCACTCCACACCAAATTGTTTGGACTTAGATAAGATTGGAATGCCTGACCCTGTGATAAGCAATTGTTGTTATCAGTGGAGCTATAAAACAGGTTGGACCCAATCCTGCTGAATCCTCCCCTTTAGCAATAAGCTATTTGTGGGTTAGATTTGAATAATGTCTGGTACAATGACTTGCTTTGTCACATCTTTCTGCTTAATTTTGAATTTCTCTGACTATAGACCATGGAGGAAGACCATGTTACCTTTGTTTACAGAGTGGTGACCTTGCACATTCTTAAGCGTTTCCTGCTGGGCAAGATACTACACAGGCTATATGGGAAAATTTACATTTTGTGTCATAATTTTCACATAAATTCAAAATTTACAAAAGCAACAGCTGTACACCTTTTGAGATGTCCCCCCTTTCTTCATATCAAAAGTTGAGAAAAAACAGACAGTGCAAGATTTGTTGTTTTCTTCCATTGAGCTGTGTACAAATGTGCCTGCAGGAAGTCCAGGCTCTGTGGCTCTTTTGTAAACATGTGATGTCACAGGTCACATGGTCTATAGAGAGAGTTGCTTTGTCAAAATGGTTCTGGGCAAGCTGTTGCATAGTTACATAATATGCAGGGAACACCCATACTTAATTCTGAATGAATGTGTTTGGCCCAATGGTACCAGGTTTTGCTATACAAAAGCTTGCCCTGAACCATTTGACATAGAAACTGTCTCTTCGAGTCTGAGGTATTCAAATTGAAGGGGTACCTTGTGACTTAGCAAGTCATTATACCAGACATGATTCAAATCTAACTCGCAAATTGGTTTATTGGACACAAAACTTCTAGGCTGCTTGCCCCTAAACCGAAATGATTCATCTTTCATTTAATATAATAATATCCCAAATAAGGAAATTGCTGTTGTATTGTTATAAGGTTTTTATCACAATTTGGTTGGTATTTTCATACCAAACATGATATATAAAAGGTATTTGAAATGTAGTGGCTGCTTCATTTATGGTGTCAGGTTCTTGACCTTTATTTTTGGTTTCCCCTTTTTGACAAGGGTCGTGGGCGAACATCAGCCTTCAGCAGTTCTTTTTATTTTAATTGGGTCATTTATAACACATTATTGCCCTGTAATGAGTTCAAAGACTTGTTTTAATTTTTAAAGAGTGTCTTTTCCTGTCCACCATCTGTTAGCGATGGACGTTTTCTTTTCTTGGGGGAAATGAAATGCTAGATGATCAACACTAGCTGAAATGGTGTCAGTGCCCCATCAGTGGCGCCCTCGGGACGATTGCCTTACATTCAGCTTGCCTAGGATTAGCTCGGCTTAATATGCAGCGTGAAGTCCTGTCAAACACTAATGCGCATGATATATTTGCACTGCAAAGAAAGAGTGAAAAAACTAAAACAAGTATGCGATCTGTAAACTTTCGCATCTTCGCTGATGAATAATTCATGTTTTCCAAACAAAACTAACTGGTGAAGTTGATTTGAATCTACTATACATTGTACAACCATGTGTTTAGTTACTGCAGTTGTTGGGTTTATGTTGTTTGACTAAAGTACCGGTTTGTTCATAACTTTGAAAGCTCACTGCTTATAGTTCATACAAGTAACCGGTGTTCTTCCCATGCACAAACTAGCATCGGGCCAATATGTTCGCGTGAATCGCGCGCCGATAAGCGTGAATTAAGGCTAATAGTGATGCGCCTTGTACGCCCCGCGTCTTATACGCAAGAAATTACGGTAGTATACCCCATTGCACAGTAGGATTTTAAAACCAAAGATAAGCAACAAGTAAAAATGATTTCAATTCAGTGTGCTTTGCCAAAACTTCAGAGTTGAAAAATCCTGGGGAGAACCCTGATGAACCAATCCCCCTTTATGTTTTTTAAATTCATTTCAAATTATGCTTTCCAGGAATTCTGAAGGAAAAAAAACCTTCCTTGTGATGTGATGTCACTGGTGCCCTGGAGAGCGTTTTTTTTAAATGAAATAAATTGAGCTAGAGTAAACAAAGGGGATTTCATAAGCTGGCTTAGCGCTTAAGCTTTTTAAAAAGTAGCCTACTTGGCGAGTAAACTGGGCGTTTTGTCTCACCAAAACTTTATGGTAAGTGATCACAGCCAGTTTATTGGTCAAATGAAATTACATGCACTCACTCAAAATAAAAAAAATAAAAAAAATAATAAAAAATCACTATTCACATTTAAAAGGAAGAAATACGACCATTATAAACAAGTACATGTAGGTTGGACAGAGTTTTGTAACCCACAGGGCAAGTTCAGAAGTGGTGTTTACTAGCCCAGTGCAGTTTTTACTAGACAATGTATGCCGACCTGAATACTCAGCAGCACCTTGTAAACCCTTACATGTTACAAGGTGTTACATAAATGGGTCTCATAATTCAAAAACTTCAAAAACCTGTCAGGAAATAAATAATGATAAGCGCTTTGAGACACCTGTAGATAGGCCTCAAGCACTTTTTAAAAACTAGTTATTATTATCATATGGACAAAACAGTATGGAATGACAAAACAGTATGGAACACACTGTTTAAAAGTGTTCCATTCAGTCCCACTGGCTATAATAAAAACATCAGCTCCATCAATCGCCATCCGTAAGATAACACTTAAACATGTTGGTGTATTTGGCCTTTCCCTGTTTAGTCCTGGAGGACCCACAGGCTCTCTAGAGTCCCCCCTCCCCCTGACTAGTGATGACAAGTTTTTCTAAGCGCCATCAAATTTGTTGTTGTTTTGGACACACATGATCCCCAAGAGTCAACCGTATTAGCAGGGCAATGCAAAGACGTATTTTTGCAATGGTGTAATATGAATATATGCCTTTGAACTGTCAAGATTTTTCCCGATTTGCTCAATCTCCATTCACCTTTTAAAAATGTTTGCCATGAACTGGAATTAAGACTTATTTAATTATACACCTTATGGATTGACGTACTCCAGCCTCCATCTTTAAACCATTACCTTCAATGAAACAATGGAAACGCACAGGTTTGTGCCCGTGGCGCACAAGATTGGCCAATGAACAAAACGGATTTTTATTGTTTGCACTAAAAAAACCACCCCAAAGCATAGGACTGAATTTGATGACATTTTCACGGATTGTTGAAATGGTTCCTTTGTTAAAAACTAGAGAGAAAGGGATCAATTCACTTCTTCGGAAAATATGATTAACTTTTCCTTTGAAAGCAAAAAAACCCACTGCCTATGAAAATAAAAATAAAGATTCAACACTTTATTTATTTAACAAGATACCAATTGTCCACACAAATTATACTCGGCCCAAGTGTGGAGTTCAAAATGACAGGTGAAATCTCGGATTTCTACAGTTTTACGATTAGAAGTCATCACTGTCTGACAGTTTGACCTTGTGAACCTAAACAGTCTCGCGCGCTGTTGTACCTCATACATGTACTACCACATTCATGAGTCAATTTGACAAGAAACTATTCAGCCGAGAACGGTGCCCTCACAGTCACAGAAGAACCTTGCTAAACAAAAATAGGTTACCAGCCAAAATGCCTTGTAGTTAATGTATTTGTGCAACTCTTGTCCCACTGTATTTATGCTTAGCAAAGAAAATTGGTTAAGCAATATTTTCTGCTTTCAAACTCTTGAAGAAATAAAGCCCAATGTCCTTTGTAAAGGCACAAATATTGGTCAGTATAGACAACTTTTGCTTAGAATGGTTATCAGGCAGAATGCCATTGAGCTTACAATGAGCACATGCTTAGTTCTGAGCAATATTTTCTACTTTTGTCAAAATTGAGCTCTCAGGTCCTGCAGCTTTAAGGAATTTGTTCCCCCATTTTTTAAAATTGTTTTCCCCTCAGTGGGTTCAGTGACAGCTTAAGGAGGTGACCTTGTCTGACCCCAAAACCTCTCACATTCCTAGCTACATAAATAATGCGACATGGGAACAGCAATGTTCATGTTCATGATAAACGGGAAAGACAAATAATACATAACCATGGGACATGGAATGGCTGGAATTAAATGCAAATGGTCAAAAAACTGTTTCATGTTGGTTGGTCGGTTGGTTGGTTTGATGAGCACTAGCATTGTAATTTTCAGTTACTCTCTATTACATTTTCGTTGTATTTTAATATATTTCTAATTCAGTTCATTAATGACATTTGGCAAATCTGGAATTTGATCTTTGAGAGGTGCAATGCCATTTTCTTTTTCATAAAGACAACATGTATGGGAAACTTCCTGAATTCTGAATAGATTGTAAACACCCCCACCCCCACCCCAAATGTCAACTTTGACACCCAGACACCTTTCACATGCAAACAATCGATTGAAACACTACACGCAGGTTCACAGTTTGTCCTCCGAGTGACAAGTGAGTCAAATGAATTTTTAAACATTTACAGCAGGGATTCAATTCAGACAAGAATGAGGACAGATGCATTTAAGATATTTAAAGAGTGGCCCAGTTTGGCTGTTGGGTCAGATGGGTGGGAGAAAGGTTGTCAAATGTTTATAGATCTGTACTCCTTCCCAGGAAATTTCCTAAATTTTCTAAAATCAACCAATATGAGTTTATATAAATGTAGGATGCCTCCTGCCTCAATCCTCCAAAATCAACCAATATGAGTTTATGTAGGATCCCTACTGCATCAATCCTCTAAAATCAATCAATGTGAGTTTATGTAGGATGCCTCCTGCCTCAATCCTCCAAAACCAATCAATGTGAGTTTATGTCGGATGCCTCCTGCCTCAATCCTCCAAAACCAATCAATGTGAGTTTATGTAGGATCCCTACTGCCTCAATCCACCAAAACCAATCAATGTGAGTTTATGTAGGATGTCTCCTGCCTCAATCCTCCAAAACCAATCAATGTGAGTTTGTAGGATCCCTACTGCATCAATCCTCCAAAACCAATCAATGTGAGTTTATGTAGGATGCCTCCTGCCTCAATCCTCCAAAATCAACCAATATGAGTTTATGTAGGATCCCTACTGCATCAATCCTCCAAAACCAATCAATGTGAGTTTGTAGGATCCCTACTGCCTCAATCCACCAAAACCAATCAATGTGAGTTTATGTAGGATGCCTCCTGCCTCAATCCTCCAAAACCAATCAATGTGAGTTTATGTCGGATGCCTCCTGCCTCAATCCTCCAAAACCAATCAATGTGAGTTTATGTAGGATGCCTCCTGCCTCAATCCTCCAAAACCAATCAATGTGAGTTTATGTCGGATGCCTCCTGCCTCAATCCTCCAAAACAATCAATGTGAGTTTATGTAGGATGCCTCCTGCCTCAATCCTCCAAAACCAATCAATGTGAGTTTATGTCGGATGCCTCCTGCCTCAATCCTCCAAAACCAATCAATGTGAGTTTATGTAGGATGCCTCCTGCCTCAATCCTCCAAAACCAATCAATGTGAGTTTGTAGGATCCCCAAAGCAGACACACAGGGATAACTGCTGACAGAGTATTCTAAGCTCTATTTATATGAGTGACCAGTATGTACAGTATGTATTTACAATTTATTCAGTTTGTAGTAACATTGAAGAAAGTAATGCCCCAAATGAAGCAGATATTTTAGATCAATGTTCTCCCAGCTCAGGAGTTTTCAATGGCTTTTCCTGGGCTCCAGCAGAAGGCAACATTGTAATTAGGGAAATATTTGCCATCTCACATCAGGCACAAAGGTCGGCTATTGAAACAAGGTTGACTGATATTAAAAATGCACAGTACAGACATGGCAAACAATGGAAGAGACTACTTGGTACTTTTTCTCAATACAAAGTTTGTTTTTTCTCCTTTATATTTTAGTTGTTAACCTAATTTGGATTTTCAATTATTTCTTCTGACCCAACGTTCCATATTTTTGAAAGAAAAACTGAATGACACATTTTAGTGTAAATATTGTCAAATTCCCTTTTTGTTGCTCGTATTTTGAAGTGTAATTCTTCTAAAGTTTATGAGAAAACCATTTATTTATCAAACTTCCACATGAATAAAACAGTCATGCATCCTCTATTGTACAGTCACATACGTTGTACATATTGCCACTGACCAGAAACATGTGTGAAATCTTTGTGTGCTAGTGTAAATTTAGATAATTAAATTGGTTTAACCTGTTTTCGTGATGTGGCAAACACAGTTCCGCCTCGTTGAATGTGTACCAATGACACCATCTGTGGGCAACATCTGTACTGTTAGGCTATTGATTATTAAGATTTTCTCTATTTTGTTTTAAAAGCAAACACTGCCACGCAAACAAGTGAAAAGGAAAGTATCAGGGGGGGGGGGGGATGACAATTGTTAGGTTACTGTTGACGTGTGATTTTCAGAGGAGTTCTGTTAAATGTCTAGTAGGAAAGGATTGGACTTTGGCTGACTGGCATGGAAACCAACTTAAAATTAAAAAAGGGAAAGAGGTTTTGGAGTTAACCTGAAAAAGCCAAACCCCTTCAATATCCTCTTTGCCGAAGTGAAGGAATTAGGAGAACTTGTGCTATGAGGTAATTGCAGTGGGGAGGATCCAGAAGGATCTGAGCCATAATGGGTTTCTGCTGTAAGAGGATTTAGAAGGAATTGGGCTGTCAGGTTATTTTTGATACAAGAGGAAAACAATTGTAGATTTTGGGTTGTGTGCAGCTTGGCCAAAATGAGATTCCAAAGGATATGGGCTGTTGAGGGATGGGAATGTGATGATGAAGCCTGTCACATGAGGATTTAGAATGATTTAGGCCATTAGTCATATTGAGGGAAACCAGGAGAATTTAGAAGGTTTGGGCCCTGCTTTTAACTCTCTACTTCTGAAGGATTTGGGCTATGTGTAAAGGAAACAGGCCTAGTCTGTTGGGGTTTGAAGATTTTGGTTGGAAATTTGAGAGGCTTTAAATCAAAGTGAATGATAAAATGAGTGAGAAGTTTTGTCGGTTAAAAAAAAATTATAAATGGCATTGAGAAAAAAATAAATATTAATATGATATAAGTTATTTTAAGGGGTCCAGTAATGTTGTGGGGCTGTTTATGATCACAATTTTAAAATGCAGTATTAATAAAAAACAAAAAAGTTACGAATAAAATGAGGTGTGAAAATGTTTTTGGACCGTTTATGGGGCTTTAAACCTAGGAGAAATGTTATCTTTCCAGATTGTCCCCATTTTACATTTGACTGTTGTTAATATAATAATTATTGTTATGAGAGTCCTTGTTGAGAACTGGGATGGCTGGCTTACCTTTGGAATCTGCACTCCATAGTCATCATTCTCCGCTTACGAGCAGTGCCGAATTTCTGCATGAGCTGTGTGCAAGCATGCAAAGAATTCTGCGCTTACGATCACAGTTAATGGGATTAGAATGAGTAACGGGGGTTCTCCCCATGCACAAGATATGCATGAATTGCAGACGATACGCGCACAAATTGCGGTCGATTTTTACATTTTTGTATTATTATTTTTTTTTACTTTTTGACTTTAGATAAAACCATTCAGAATGCTCCAGTTTGCATAGTAGTGTTTTTAAAACCAAGATAAGCACCATGTAGAAAACGTTGAAAGGACCTCGTTTCAACTCAGCGTGCTTTGGTCAAACTTGCACAATTTGGGTCCAGAATGCCCCAAAGATTTGGAAAATCATGGGGAGAACCTTGAATAATAAATGAATTAATTCTTTAAAGAACAGAGTCTGGATAATTATGTTATCTTTTGGTCTTCTTTACAGGTGCGCAAATAAAGTATATCCTAAAAAATTACCGACAACAAGCGTCATTTTAGTATACCACAATGAAGCCTGGAGCACTCTTTTACGCAACGTGCACAGTATAATCAACCGGTCACCACCTGATCTTCTTGCAGAAATTATCCTGGTCGACGACGCCAGTGATCAAGGTAAAAATTGCCCTTTGATCTGAGTCACATGTTGAACAGTTTTTGTTTATCCCCTACTCTTCACTTCAGCTCATTTTTGTTTTATATTTGGATTTTTCCTGTTCATGTTTGTCTAATTTTAAAAGTATTTTGTGTCAGTTTTTTTCCTTCCGTCATGTGAACTCAATGCTTTTTTATATTTTGAAGTTTGTGAAATGAAAACAAACAAACAAACAAACAAACAAACAAACCCAAAACCCAGAAACTTGTGGTTGATTTTTGTTTGAGATACCGGCTTGTAGTTAGTAATTGTTTGACCAGTTTTGTCAAACCTTAATTTTTTACCTTTTTCTTCTTTTCTTTTACAGAACATTTAGGAAAAAAATTAAACGATTATGTAGCAAAACTGCCAGTGCCAGTTCGTGTTAAAAGGATGCCAGGGCGGTCAGGTCTTATACGAGCTCGAATGACAGGGGCAGAGGATGCTAAGGGAGATGTGCTTACATTCTTAGATTCCCATTGTGAGGTGACAGAGGGTTGGCTGGAACCGCTGCTTGCTAGAATAGCCGCTGACAGGTATGTGGAGGGAAAGGGGTGGGGGTAAAAGGGTGCGGGAGGGATAATTGGGTGGGGAGGGGGAGCGTGATGCAAAGGGGGATGACCTAACTTTCCCTAATGTAGATTGGTGCTGTGAGGTCACAGGGCTGGTGCTGCTTTTTGCTAGAATAGCCGCTGACAGGTATGTGGAGGGAAGGGGGTGGGATGGGTGTTAGGGTGGGGATGCAAAGGGGATGACCTAACTTTCCTTATGTAGATTGGTACTGTGAGGTCATAGTGCTGGTGCTGCTGCTTGCTGGGGTGATTACAAAAAGAGGGAAACCATGTCTGCAATTTTCACAAACTTTTTGAGCATATTTCAAAAGTTAAATCCAATCATCATCATCATCATCAAGTCGAGCGCCATGTAGAAGCTCGAGCCTGCCCAGTGATTTTTGTCCAGATATTTCGATCCAGCATGCAGGAGCGTAGTTCCTCAGCGCTGGCCAAGCCGGTGTCTCGTTTCAGGGTATCTACGAAGGAAAGACATCTTCTCCCACGAGAAGCCTTGCCTTGTGTGGGCTCCCAGAGGATGGTTGGGCAAGCGACAAGCTCCGAGTGGCGGACACAGTGCCCAGCAAGCTTGAGGCGGCGTTTGCAGATCTTTTCTGTAGCCTTTGGCCAGCCAGCATACAGGTTGGAGTTTCTCATATGGACCTGCCAGGAGATGTTTAGGGCCATACGCAGCATCCTGGTGTAGCAACCATCCAGAGACTTTTCCATCTTGGTGGTGAGGGTCCAGGTCTCAGCTCCGTATAGTAGTACTGCTTCTACTGTTGACACAAACAGTGACCTTTTCAGCCGGACACTCAGTGTTGATGACCACACCTTTTTCATGCTGTGGAGCACGGACCACGCCTGTCCTTTTAGAATCTTCAGGTCTTTTTCACTGGAGTTGATCCAGGATCCAAGGTATTTGAAGTCGGATTCAAAATGGAGAGTTGTGCCGTCCCTCGTGTGGACAGGGGGTCATTGATGTTGTAAGCGATCACCTTGGTCTTTTTTGTGTTCAGCTGGAGGCCAACTTTCAGGCACTCCTCCTCGACTGACAGTAACAGGTCCTATGCCTGCTCGATTGTGTTTGAAACCATCGCGATATCATCCGCAAAATCCAGATCAGTGATTGTCACAGGAGGCACACGTCAGCTCTTGCGGGGAACTAAGGTGAAACCAAGCTCCTCTTCTTTACCGACGTTTGCCTTTCTCAGGCCATGGTCAAGGACAATGATGAAGAGGAATGGGGCCAAGGTGTCACCCTGAAGTACTCCCTGAAGTACAAAAATCCAATAGTATTAAAGTAATGATCTTTAAACATAAGTGACGAAGAAAACAAATGATTGCAAATTCCTATTTTGTCTCTGAGATATGGTAGTTTAATAAATTCATGGTACAAACCTGTTTATCCACTTATGGCTTTATTCCAAAGTGGGTTTCCTTCTTTTTGCACCACCCTGTACAGCTGCCGACTGTTGGGCTTGTCAAAGGGTGGGGAGGGGATGGTGTTTGGGGTGCTTGGGGAAACAGGTTGGTGGCTACTTTAGTCATTATGAATGGTACCTAAAGAAGACAACTCTGGTCCAGCCTATTGACCACGTCCAAATGGTATACCTTACCTTACCTGACGGCATAATTGAGTTTGAATGCTGGGGGATGGTGAAGTTAGCGTTAGCCAGGTGCAGGTATTTGGCCCTCTGCTATGAGTCATAGGAACACTGAGGGGCTAGGTTTGTAGGAAGTTGGTCGCCGAGACTTAGAAAGTTCATCTGCCGTTTTCTTTTTTCGTCCGGGAAATTGGGTTCATTAAAAAACATAGCTAATGGTTCGATGAATGCTGGGAAGGCAAAGGGAAGGAATAAGATTTTCTCAGTTTTGGTAGAAACAAAAGTCGAACAACACTGGTTTGGGGGTAAGATTAACATATCCCCTCCCCCCAAACAATATGGTTTAATGAACGGCCAGTTGTTTGTATTGTGCTGCATGCCTTGAAAACCGTAGAGGAAACTTACATTTTTGTCGTCCATTGACTGCCAATGGCTGCACATTGAAATGTTTATGCTAATCAATTTAGCATTAGATTTCTTTTAGAAAAAAGTATATGAAAAGGCCATAAAAAGACGTTGTCAAATTATTTGTATCAAGAATAAATGGTGCAATAAATGTATCACACTATGGATCACAAATTTGTGGTTTACTTTTTAAAATTGCATCGCAAAATGCGTAGCGGTACATGTGGAATCTTTCACTGTCGGTATGTGTTTATAATTATCAGAATCGTTGTCTTTAAAGAAAATATCTTGTTTGTCTTGATTGAAAAGTTTGAAATCTGGAAGGGCTTGAGTCAGAGACCAAGACCTCGGGGTTTTCAAAATTAAGGCCAAGATCAGACCATCATAAAAAAAGTATTGATACCAAGACTAGCAATCGAGTCAACATCTTATGTGATTGCAATATTTGTTAAGTGTTGGGAGAGTCACAGATGCTCCATGTATTGCGGAAATGCTTAAAACAGTCAACTGCTTGTTTCTGATCTCAGGCTTTCAAAATTTTGGCCAGGATAAAAACATCACAGAAAAAGGCTTGAGACCAAGACTAGCAATCCGGTCAACATTTCATGTGATTGTATATAATTATTATGTGGTGGGAGAGTCACAGATGCTGCATGTACCGTGCCGATCGTTAACAGTCTGCTGTGTGTTAATGGGTTAGTCATTGATAGGCTGTACTCATGAGTGTTGATCATTCCTAAAACATGATGAACAGCTGCATGAGAAGAGCTGTTTGAGGGCGCTGTTTACTTTGGCTGTAGATACCCCTAGTCCCTGTGGGTGGGTCCCGTTAATAAACTCCTGTAGCATACAGTGCAAAACGCTAAATATTAAAAAATACTTTTAAAATACTTACAAGTCTAACAGCTTTTTACAGGGAAGAGAAAATTATCCCTTAACTCCTAAATTGTTATCCTCTGTTCAAATTGACATGTGTTGTCCCAAGGTCCGTTGAGTTATTCTCCCTCAAAATAAAAACACCCCTACACTTGTGTAAATTTCCAAGCGTCCGAGCATCAATCTTGAAAAAATTTCCCTGCACCACTTAGCAAATAGGACAATTTTTTCAGGGCATCTGTTTTGCAAAATACCACAAGTTGGATGTCATCAACCCCAGGTCACAATTGAGCAACCCTTTTACACTGTACCCCGTTTATTTGGCTCTCAAATTTGTCTAGTATAGCATATTTGTTGAGGCCGTCGCACTGTTTACCCCCCATTTAATGGGGTGTTTAGTGGGGTGCACATACATGTATACCATGTGACCTGTGACATCACATATTTACAAAAGGGCCACAGAACCTGGATTTCCCGCACGATTTGTACACAGCTCAAGTGGAAGAAAGCATGTCATAATTTTCACATAAACTCAAAGAGTTATAAAAGTAACAGCTGAGCAAGTTTGAGATGTGCCCCCTTTTCTTCACATCAAAAGTTGATAAAAATCAGACATTGCATTCTCCATGAAATACAAGATTGCAATGTCTGATTTTTTATTAACTTTTTGAAGTGAAGAAAAGGGGGCACATCTCAAAACTTGCTCAGCTGTTACTTTTATAAGTCATGAATATGTGTGAAAATTACGACACAAAAGGTAAACTTGTGCAAAGTTTGTTTGTGTCAGGCAATTTTTTCTTTTTTCCCCCTTAACATTGCATACTTGAATATTTGAGTTTTTGAAGATGTGTTTCGTTTGATCTCTCTTTGCAGGAAGACATCTGTGTGCCCAGTCATTGACGTCATCAGCGATGAGAACTTTGGATATCAGCATGGCAATGATCCTCAGATGGGCGGGTTCGGCTGGTCGCTATTCTTCAAATGGTACCCCATTCCACACAGGGAGAGGGAGAGACGCAAGGGGGACAACACTGAACCTCTCCAGTGAGTAGATTCTCAGGGATACTGGTCAGCTGTCACCACTTTCCTAACATCAGAGCTGCCAACTCTTCCGGATTCCATTTAACCAATCTGTCCATGTTCTGATGAGCAGACATGAAAATCTCCCTGATTGCAAGATGCAAATGTTGGCAGCTCTGTAAGATCAAAGAGCCATTACATGCCACAGTTCTGGGCCCATTTTCATGAAGCTGTACAGCCCAAAAAAATGCTTGTCAAAGAAAAATGTTGCTTAGCAGAAACAGGTTACCAGCCAAAGTACCGTGTAATGTGTATTGTTTGTAACTGGTCTCTTGCTAATTTTTGCTTAGCAGTAAAATTTGCTAAGCTGTGTATTCTGCTTAGGGCCCAATTTCATAGAGCTGTTTTAAACAGCAGAGATTATTTCTTGACAATTTAATTTGCTAAGGTAAACATAACAGGGAACCAGTCAGTAGCAATAACATTGCTCAGTATCTTGACTGGTTAACCCCTTTCAGCTAAGCAGTACTTCTGTGTGCTGTACTGGGAATTTTTCTATCTTAGTTTGTTTTATTATTTTGGTTTACATTTTATTCATATACTTGTTTGAAGTTCAGAGAACTTATAGTTAAACACCATTTTAAAAGGAGTGCCTACACAATGGACCCTTCCCATGAAATATGTAAGTTACACATAGCTCGTGCGCACTAACACTTTGGTTGGCAAAATGATGGAACATTGCGCCTTTTGTATGGGGCTGATGGTGGCGTGACGCATACGTGTTTGTGCGTCTGCTTAGTGCACATCTCTATGGTGTATGCAGGCGTGAGTGTAATTAGCATATTTCATGGGAAAGGTCTATTATTATTACAAAAGTGTGTAGAAGCAAAACGATCTGAACATTTTAGTTTTTGTCAACAGGTCACCTACAATGGCTGGAGGACTATTCGCAATCGATAAAAGCTATTTTAGAGAACTGGGTCTGTATGATCCAGGGTTCAACATTTGGGGCGGTGAGAACTTGGAACTCTCCTTTAAGGTATGAAATGTATTCACTTTTGTTGTTGCTCTAACATAGTTTTGATGCATGAACGCTTCTACATATCGTCATTGCTACCATGGTCCTATTATGATTGAGAAAATAGAATTAGCTTTTGCAAACTGTTTACCAACCAATAGGACCCTATGGTATAAATGCACAAAAAAGGTGAATGTCCTGACATTTTGAACCTATTAGCAGAATCTTTTTGAAGGCTTAATGACAACACAACACACATACAAGTAGACTGGTGTAACAGAAGCAGTCAAGTGGAAAGAAATGAAAAGATAGGGAGAGGCAGAAAACACACAGAAAAAACAAGGGATGAACATGAAGAAGGAGACAAAGGGCTGTGGAGGGAAGGGGCTGGTTTAACCACAATAAGACAAAATCAAGGGAGGTATGAGGTAGGAAAGGTAATCAAATAGTGAATGAGACAGACTAAAAAGTGGAACATCTGTGGAAAAAGGAGAAGGCAAAGACAACAAGTTGTTATGATTTGCCACACAGCATCTGTTGGTCAGCATTCTTAGTGATATTCTGTTTTGTGCTGGCCTCTTTGCCATCTGCAGTGCTTTTTTCCCTGTCCTCTTTTTGGTGTAATGTTGTCATTGCTTCTTCTGTCTGATCTACCCCTCATTCTATTTTCATCTAAATGTTTTTTATTGATGAGTTGTATGAGTTGGGCTTCCACTTTCTGCTGTGTATATTACAAGGTAATACCAAGAAGAATTCAAATTTAGTATGATTACCACATTCGTCAAATATATTATTTAAAACAAATATTTATTCTCTTTAAGCTTTGGATGTGCGGTGGAAAACTGGAATTCGTGCCCTGCTCCCACGTTGGTCACGTCTTCCGGAAGAAGTCCCCTTACCACTTCCCGCCGGGTACCAACTACGTCAATCGTAACAACAAGCGTCTCGCAGAGGTGTGGCTGGACGAGTACAAGCACTTCTACTACCGGATTTCTCCCGTCGTTGCTAAAACCGACCCGGGAGATTTGACGGATCGGCTGAAGCTTCGGGAAAAATTGCAGTGCAAAAGTTTCAAATGGTATCTGGAGAATATTTATCCGGAATCCTCATGGCCGGTGGACTACAAATCTATGGGAGAGGTAAGCACCTAGTCCAAACTTTTCATTATTTTTATGTTTGTGCAAAGGGTTCGATGTGGGGATAGGCTCAAAGGCTGCGTACAAAATGTGTTTACAAATGTTAATCATCAAACATAGTTGGTTGTTATTGATTTTTGTCTTTTTGTTTCAACCAGATCCGCAATTTACAAAACAACAAATGCCTTGACACGATGATGAAAGACAGCGGACAAAAAGTTGGTCTCTTCGGATGTCACGGCCAAGGTGGCAATCAGGTATGTTGGAAAATATTTTCTCCTCAAAAAAGAGAACAATTTCTGCTTTGATTTCTTGTTTCCTCTCTATATTTTATGTTGCGTAATCTATAAAGTCTTACTTCAGTAATGTAGTTTTTTTTTTATGTTTTTTTAAAATGAAATATTGCCTACATCACAAGGCCAGACAGCCACTTCAAGTGAGGGCTACACTTAACTGATTTGGGCTGTCGACCCAAATCATCTGTCACGAGGGGCAAGTTGCCACCTACTCCTGGGGCTGAAACAGGGTTACCCACTTCCGTTAAGGATGTAGGCATGGGTATCATCCACTAGGAGCCTGGCTGGTAAAGCAGAATGACTACCTTCCCAACTTTTTAGGAAGCAATTATGTTTAAGTGTCTTCCTCAAGGACACAAGTGTCATGACCGGGATTCGAACCCACACTCTGCTGCTGACAACACCAGAGCTTGGGTCTGGTGAACTAGACTGCTGTAGTCTCCAGAGTAAGGTTGTAAGCCAAGGTGCATAAATTAGAACCATTTGTAACATTTTTTCCCTCTAAACTATTTCAGTTTGTGGATTGTTATGATGTTATTAAACAAACTATTAACTAAAGATATGTAAATGAAAAGCAAACCAAAATGCAAACCAAAACACAAACCCTAAGACATCTTGTCCAAGAGACATCCAGATATCCCAAAAGTCATTGCAATGCTCAAAACATTCCTTTCTTTCAAAATATTCTTGTCAAAATTGTCTTCGCTGATCTTACAATCGTTTTCTCAACATGCTGCGCAATTATTCTTGACACCAGACCCATAAACGATTTGGAAGCCGGTCTCGTTTTCAGGTTGGTTGAGGGAGGGTTAGGAATAAAGTGGTTTACTCTCAGTTGGATTCCTTAGCAGGAATTGTTGTTTGTTTTCTTAGCAGGGTACCAGTCAAACTGCCATGTACATTCTTGGTTTTGTGGTTGAGTTGTCCCTTTTTTATAAATCTTTGGTAATGATTTTGGTATAACCCTACACCGATGTGTGATAATCACTCGGGCCTTGTGCTTACGTTTTTTGTAAAGTAGCCCTCCTGGCTTTTGTGCTTTTACATATAGTTGTACCTGTGACTTCATTTCATTTCTGTGGTGGTCTCTCTGTAAGTTTGCAATCCTCCATTTTGAGTCGCCTGGCATTTTTTCAAATTCTTATGGGAGTCACGAGAATGACACCCAGTCTCCACTCTCATGGTTTATAACTTGGGTTGGTAACTGGATCTCATACTTGCTATTAGATGCTACCACCCAGCATTAGGCTGAACAAGACAAGAACAAGACTTTTTCCAAACCTCGGCTCAGGCTCCAGGCTCCAGGCTCCAGGCTCCAGGCTCCAGGCTCCAGGCTCCAGGCTCCAGGCTCCAGGCTCCAGGTTCCATTTGATGTGAAAACACGGTGCAAAATGCACACTTGCTTCAAATTGATGTTGGAGCCTGAGCCCAAGCCAAGGTTTTGACTCTGTATCCATCTAGTACCTAGACTTCATCTCATGTCGATTGAATATATTATAATGCTTCACAGGGCATCTTCAGAACCATTACTTTGCTTTTGCTTCTGCTTCAGCTATGGCTGTAGCTGATTCTACCCATAATATATCATATAGTAGATGCTACAGCCATAATAGCCAGAGTTGTAGAGTGGCTTCTACTGGATTGTGACGCCATATTTCTACCAGTACTGGCAAACCTTTTGCAAAATTGCATCATGACATCAATGTTAAAATTAGGTCTCCCATGTTCACTGAGCACTAAGTGTAAGGGTCTATTGTTTCTTTGTCCATGACAGATCTGGGCTTTGACAAAACTTCAGGAAATCCGACATGACGACGTTTGTCTTGACGTAGCTAGAGGAGGACCCATCATGATGCTGAGCTGCCATTCTCAAGGCGGTAACCAACAATGGTCTTACAACACTGAGGTAAGTAACTATCAAACTAGACTGGTTCCCTGTCTTTCTGCTTCGGCTTTACAAAATACATCTCTGAGGAGATCGGTATGTCCCCCATGTTAGGAGGCTGGCGTTAGTTTCCCCCAGAAGACAATCAGAGCATTTTGATTGAAACATCCAGTTGATCCAACACAGGTTCTTTTCAAAAGTACTGCAGCTCATAAAAGATGTTTATGTACATGGTGTTACCGCATACCTTATTAGAACAAAGATACTGTTTGAGTTCGTGATGCAGAAATAGAGCTTGGAGAATGCTGAGCTCTCTGCAACCCCTTTTATGTCAGCTTTGGACATAAAGTATCAGAACCATATGACATTCCTGTATGGCAAAATTAACCAGATCAATCCATGGAGAAGCTGATATTTGCCATATAGCTGAAACAGCTGCGCATGAAGTGCTTGAAAGCAGAAAAGAACAGATATAGACCATGCAAGTCTTGCGTATTCAAAAACAAAATTGGAACCACTTTGGGCCCACGTACATTGCTTTATTGCGTGAAGGAAAGAAACTTGTGCACAGTCTGTTGAGACACAAGCATTCTATGGGTTCTATTTCTGTTTAATGATAAAATCATTTCTTTTGTCAATTTTTTCATTTAGTTCTAATTATTTGTTTTTTGATAAATGTGTCAGGGAGCTTTTTGAATAAAATTTGAAAAGGTTTTTGTTTTTCTATTTTTGTGTTATATTTAATTAAAAATTTTAACAAACTTATCTTTAACGTTTTAACTAATTTATCTTCTGTTTTTTCCAGTCCATTCTACAAAATATCAAAAGGAAGTAGTCTGAAATATTTTCATTGATTTTTTAATTTTTAAATTCCTTTCAGACGAAGGAGTTGAAACATAGCAATGGGCTCTGCCTGGACTTATCGGACAAAGCTCAAGATGAACCTACTACTAAACCCTGCAGTGGCCATAAGTCACAAAAATGGGAAATGAATAGTCTCAACTGGATGGAAAAAAACTAGTATTTTTTCTCTTTTTGTACATTTTGTATCATAAAACACAGCTGGCCACAAACAAATGCAAAAAGTATATTTTTCTTATTCAATCTCGTATTGAGCTTTCTGTGGCGCATGCCTTTGGCACTTTGATCCCCTTGTTAGTCTCTGGCTTAGGCTATAGCTTAATCTGTGCTTCAAGCTCTGGCGTAAACTGTAGCTTAAGCTCTGGGCCCAAGCTGCTTAAGCACTAAAACTTGCCAAGCACAACAAAATTATGCTTACTAGAATATTGTTACCAGCTAAAATAGCATTCCACAAGTACCATCTGTGACCGGTATCCTTCTCGTTTTGCTTAGCAGAAAATTATTCAGCAGTATTTGCTGCTTAGGCAACTCCATGAAATTGGGTCCTGGTCTGAACTCTAAGCTGTAGCTTAGTTCGGGCTTAAGCTCTGTCAGTAATTTAACAAATAATGCACTTTTGGCTTGAGCCTTCAACATTGCGGGCGGAGACAAAGCCGGAGTTGAAGCTGAAGCCATTGTTTCCCTGTAAAAGCAGAAATGAGGCTTAATTTACATTGAGTAGGCTATGATTAGCAGGGAACTGGTCACTACCAATATACAGTGTATCATATCTCAGCGGGTCACCATTTTGGGCTTAGCGAAATGTTTCTAAATTAAACATTTTCATGAATTTAAATAACTTGGTTAACAAAGGAAGTTTCACTAAATGGTTTCGTTTGGCAGAAACAGGTTACCAGCCAGAATGTCATGTGATGTATAATGTTTGTGATTGGGTTTCCTGCTAATTTCTGCTTAGCGGGGAGATGTGTTAAGCAACAATGCTTGCTAAAGAAAGAGTTTTTTTTATTTTGGGTGCACAGTAAGGTTTTATAGAGACTTATTTTGTTAAGCCCATCACTGTTTCTTAAAAACTTTGTAGTTAGGATCTTAACTCAATCAACTGAATTTTTGGTTTGTTAAAGCAGCTGCCATATTGAAAAACTGAGTTTGGATGTGTTTGATTGAATTAGTGGCTTCAGAATTGGCTGTGGCAGGGTTGCTGAAAAGGTTCATTCTTCAACCTTGCTGCAGGTCCTAACAGTAATAGCTATATAGCCGAAGAAGCTTTATTCAAACACAGCACCAGACCTTTTATTCTGCAATGAAATAAGTCTGGTTTTCAGACTTTTGCAATCACATTAAAAAAGCACTAGTTGAAACTATTTGGACTAAAACCTCATTATGGTGCACATAGAATTTCTGCACTCAATAAACAAAATGGCTGGTTCAATCAATCTGATTCAAACCAAGTTCTGTTTTGTCACATTATTTTAAGAAAATTGCAGCACCTTATTATTTGAATCTTTTTGTGGCCAGCTTTGTTAACAAAACTATGTATTTACCAGTGTTGCCTTCTTACAATTATGTGCTGTATTTTCCAACTATAATTTATGATGCTCCTGCAGCCATTTTTGTGGAGTTGCTTAAGCAGAAACAAAAATGCTTAACAAATTTCTGCTGAGCACAATTAAGTAGGAAACCAGTCGCAAACTGTACATGTGAAATGGTACTCAAAAGTTTGGCATGTGCCAGGCGAACACCCCCAATAAATCCCACCCCTGAAATGTTTAAGATGTACCCCAAAAGTTTGACTTGGGCTTGATTTCACAAAACCCTAAGATTTATCTTAAGGTGATTTGTCTTGTAACATCTTACTTTGCTTAGCAATTAAGATTGATACACTGTTGAGAGCAATCTTAACTTCTTGTGAAATCAGCTCCTTTAAAAAAAAAAATCATGTTTATCTAGCAAAATAATGATTGAATTTCCATTCTTGTATGATAACATGTAGGTGTAGGTAACCTGCACGGTGAACGGGAAAAAGTATAACTCCATCTTAAGAATGCAACTCAAGTGTACATTTTGTTATTCATCCGTCAATGTTTATTATAGACCCTACTTAAGCGTTTTTTTCCCCGCGATTCTTGGCATACTTAAAGAAACCATGGAGGTAGAAATAAAACAAATACGGGGATCTGTTGATATTATACTCTCATTGGAAGAAGCGTGTTTTAATAAAGGGGAAATTTACTCCGATTGGGATAGTTTAGATTGGGTATGAAAAAAATATGACATTTTCACCCCAGATTCTCCTGATTTGAGATTATTCATATTCCATTGGGGGTGTACAGTCTCAATTAAGGTAAAAATACACCCTGTATTGGATTGGTTTTGGGCAGATGGAACCAGTTTCACACTAGGGTCTCCTAATTTCAGATTATCCGTATGCTATTTGGTTTTATAAAGTCAAGAATATCCTGATTTTTTTTTCTTCATTTCCCCCCTTTTAATTACTAGTCTTTCAATTGAATCAGTTAACAGTAAAGGATAAATAATGCATTCTTTTTTTTTGGGGGGGGGGTTCAGTTGTAAGAATGAAATGAGGGAATTTACAATTGTTCAGAGAAAAATAAACGTTAAACAGTCAAGCACAGTTTTTGCCAATATGTTTTATATTTCAGATTTTCAACTTCTCAGCTTATCAGATGAATCCCTTCCCTTTTTAAGAGCCCAAGAAAACTGAAAAACACTGTAAATGGATTTCTATCCTCTTCATAGCAGTGACAGGTTTTCAGTCCCAGATATTGGCAATGTTGAAAGCCCATTTTACACTTCCATCAGATGTGTCAAGTGAAGTTGAAATCAATACTTTTAACATGGTTAAAACGGGAAGGAGGGAGGAGCTTTCTCAAACTACTCACCAACCACAATTACACAATTGTACGAAGGTGTTATTGCCTTCAGTTTGGTCCTGGGAGAGTCAGTTTCAAAGGCTAACCAAGAAATGGTTTTGATTTGGTTAGCTTCAGACTTTGGTTGCCATCACAATTTAATGCCCATTTGTTATCACAGATTCTTGTACAAACAGTAAGCTTATGTTGTCAGGTTTTGTTGATTATGACTGAGTGAAGATGTATGGTGGTGGATATTTTGGGTATTTCCATTTCTTGCTTATTACACTCGCAATTAAATTTTAGTATTTTGAGTGTAGTTTTTAATCTCATCTGTTTTGCATGTAGAGGATGCACCATGCCGTGACTTTTAAGTTTTAATGAAAGTTACATGAGTACACCAATAAGAAATGTTTGCCTTGCTTCGGAAAAGGAAACCATCTAATTAAAAACCAGGAAAAAGACAATATTTTTGTTCTTTGGTTCAAACTTGCCAAAATACCTATTGGTGCTTTTTCCCCAAAAAGACAAAACTAAGCAAAATTTAGCGAAGCCATATTTTTCTTCGGGTGAACCTAACGGATCCACCGTCTTGTACATTTTGTAAAGTGATTTTTTTCTATTTAACTATTATAAGAACAGAGTCAGTGACGTGTGTGTGTGTCTTGTGAAATGCAAAATTGGTAAAAAGGGAACTGCGTTTGTGCTTCGAAGCATGCATAGAAACTTTAGACACCTTGTTTTAAGGAAGTGACAACAATTTAAGATAGAAAAGTAATTCATTGTCACTCAAGGGTTCCTAAGATTGGGGGCCATGTGTGTACTGTTCTAATCTGGGTGATCGTGCATCCCAGTTTGAGTGGCTTTGACATTGTTAGCTTTAGCTTGGCATTAAGAGGCGACAGGCTTTCAGTTGGTTGTTTTTTCATTGTGAGTTAAAAGGTTGCGTCAGTATTCTAATCTAATCACAGTGAAATCTTGATTTGTAAAGGAAGAATGTTGTTGCTACTTCTGTGGTGATAGGGATTTTTGTAAAGTAGGTAATTGAAAATAAACAATCTGCAAGTAATTTTGTATCAGAATTAATTACATACAATAAGTGCCTTTTAAGTTTTAATTAATGATTAAGATATATTTAATTAAATGTAGTATTCTATTATTGAGAATGTATTTAAAAAACGAAACAAACCAAAGTCTATTAAGCAGGTGAGGTTTTTGTAAACATCTTTTTTGAGTAGTGGTGGTTCTGAGAAGAAATGGTGGTTTGACAACTTGACGATTTGATCAGTTTGCTCTGATCATCTTCAGGAGAATGTTAGATTAAGTCCATTCAGTAAGCCATAAAATGACATAGTTTAAAACAAAAGGTTGTGGGGACAATTTATACCCTCATTGAGTGAAGTTGTTCAAATGGGGGTAATAATTCATTCTGATTGGGATAGCTGGGTATCAATCAAAGATTATAAAGTGTCGAAGGTGCCAGATGGGGAACTGGAGCTCTGTCTGTTGTTGGAATGTGAAATACGCATGGGTGCCAGTTCAGCAAGCAAATGTTTTGTTATATCATTGATAGCAATAGTCATTGTCCGCACTGATTTATTGTTGAAAAGAGTTACTTACTGAAATGGAGTTCCCCATCTTGCGCCTTCGGTGCTCAATAATCGGTGGTGTCGGTCACCTTGTTTTGTCCAAAATAATAAAGTAAGCAATTTTTTGTTTTGGTGTTTCTGTGTCAAATCACAAACATCAAGTTATTAGACTTAGGCATGTTTATTTGTCCATGTATGTAGTTAATAATGGAGGTTTTAAAAAAATATTTGCCCATTCTAAGTCCAAAGACACAATTTTAAGTGTGTCTCCATAATTTTTAATTTTAGTGGCCCATTTGGTTCAGTTAGGTTTAGTTTTTGTTAAATTGGAAATATAAAAAAACAAACATGTGAAGCAATATTTTATCTCTCATATATGTAAAGAAATAATAAATTCATGAACAAAGACGTGCTACACCGGAACTACTGTGTGTACTAATATATATGTGGATATGTTGTTGGCTTTTTGTGTGTGTTTTTTGTTAAGAGGTTTGAATGGTTTGTCGTCTGCTAAAAAGGCGCAACCGCATAGTTGACGTGAGCCCTCTGTCGTTTGATTAACACCAACGTTTTGTTTGGTCTTGTATTTAACTCGACATGAGCCGTTATTATCTGCGTGAAATTGCGGTTTGTCAACCAGTCGACTGTTGTCAGTGGAAAAGTGGAATTTGCATCTGAAAGGGGGTTTGGATGTGGAGAATTCTTACGCCAAATTTATTGATTCTACTTCACTCAACAAGCAGTGTAAGTCTTCTTGTAAGACATTGTCAGTTCCCGGTGTACACCTGCTTCTTATTTCGGTGGATTTTTGATTGCTGACAGTTGGCTTTTGAGGATAATTTCAGGCTGGTGGATCCGCAAAGTGGCCGTGAAAAGACGACACTTCAAATTTGAAGGAAAGGTGAGTGTAGAAACCATACGTTGCAAGGGACGCCATTTCCATGGCTCAATGAACACCGGCTTCCCCGCCCCCCCCCCCCCCCCCGAGAAAATTTGTTGACTACTTTACTGTTTTCCAGTGAAACACTATTATAGCCGTGTAAAGATGGTGTTCCTTATCTAATATTTGCAAGTCAATTGACTGTTGCTTGTCAAAAAATACAGACTTCGTGGAAACTGCAAAGTTTATCACAAGCGTTTACCCACTGCACTGGCTGGAGTAATTTGTTGCCAACAAATTACTCCAGCCAGTGGAATGTTGGTGACTCAAAATCCCCTTGCTTAAATCATGTTTGTTGTTGAGTGTTAAGTAAGTGGTTTTAAAGTTGACAATTCTTCTGATGTCTACATTGCTTTATTCTATAAGAAAGCGATTATGCCAAGATCAGAAGATAGGTCTTGTTGAATGTATTTGGAGTGCAGATTAAGGTGCAGAAAGACTAAATCATTAAATGAATAATAACAAATTCAATTTTAATACTCTTTAAAAATAAGTATCGTAGGACGTCCTGTACTCAAGGCGACCCTGAAATCGATGCAAATCTTTTACCTCTCTGCGCGCGATGTTAACAGTACCTAGATACAATTTTTGTGGTTTGACTTGCCAAGCAAAGAGTCTCCTCTCCTTTGACCAAAACTTAGAAACATGTAAGGCTCCACTGGTTAGTTGCACTTGTAAATGCAAAAAGTTGTGGTATTTTAGGCATTTCTACAAGGTACAAAAATATGTCATACTGTCGGGGCCATAAACAAAAATTTGCCCACCGAAAAAGTTTCATCAAACACTTTTTCAATTCACAATTCACGATGATCAAATCATGTGACTGAACATTCTGCTGAGCATTCTGGGGAAAAAAATACAGAGGCTTAAAGAAGCCACGTGCCTTATATAATTTTCTAATAATAGTCTGGAGAAGGGGATAGCTTGACCACAAAAAGTTGGAAACACAAAGAACAAAATGGAAGGTTGGAAGAATGGTAAATAATTAGTTAATACAATGTAGGGCAGCCTAAAAAAGTGGATATCTCTGTGGGAAAAGGAGAAGGCAAAGACAAAAGTATTAGTCATTTCCTTCTTGGATGTTCAAACCATGGGGCTGAGTGGTCTTTATGCGCCTTATACAAAGTTTTTCCCTACTCAGACGGACAGTGTCTCTGCAGTTACCTAGTGCCTCAATGCCCTGTAAATTCATGTCAGAAATGGAGTGGTTACATTTGTAGGAAGATTGAAGTGTGTCCTACAGGTGTATCCAGCTTTTGGGTGTTGACTAAATAATTTATTCAAAAAGCACTGGACTGAAGTACTTTTTTTGTTGTGTGGTTACTGGCCTAATGCTAAAAGTAAAATGTATTGACTCAGGCCAGCAGTGGTCCAGTGCCCCCAGTGGGTGTTTCGAGCTCTGACAACAGTGACAAAGTTGAGGAAATGCTTATGGCTCAACTGTGAAGCCATCATCAATGCATAAACCTCCACCTAATGTACATGTATGCGTAGTTGTACACTACTACTACTAGTCTATGAGTTGGTATTTGTCCTAGTCTAAGAGTTGGTGTAATTCTAGCCCAGACAGTTTGAACTGTTGACACCTTGACCCTACTTTCATTTCATTGATGTTAATGCAAGTTTAGTTCTTACCTGGCATTTAGACCTTGCAGGTCTGGTGTACATTAGAACCAAGGAAAACATTTTTTATCAGACTGCTACTTTCTAAGGAATTAAAAATAATAATAAAATAATGGATGTTAAGGCTTATTTCCCTCTTACAAATATTTCTGTCGAGGAATTTGTAGCTTTATATAATAATAGACCTGGAAGTGGCTAATTTACATGATTTCAACACTTTGTAATAGCTCAAAGTGACTGTTCTTCTCTGTATTCATTCTGTCATCCTTTCTAAACAGGTAAGGATATTTATTTGACTTAAAATACATGTAAGGGAGATAAAGTGGCAGTCAGGTACAGCCTTTCTCACCCAAACAAAATTTGAACCTTGAATTTACTAAATTTGCAATAGAACATAGAATAGGTAAAAGTGGCAAATCTATTTAACAACATTGCACATTGTTACAAACAGCCACATTCCAATAAAATAACATTTTCAGGTTCATTTTTTTAATATCAAGGAGGATAGTTGGGTATGAAATGAACAACATTTCAACTTCTGTTTTTATTCTATACCAGTGTCCACAGAGTGCGTTAATTGATAAGGTTATAGGGTTAATTTATTGTTTTATAGGGTTAATTGATTACTTGGGGTCACAATTTTTTTCCTATACTAGGTCTGTGCATCTGCACCTCACGGCATCTTAGCATAAAACATATTGAACCTTGTGTTTATTGAATCAGACATCATCTGTTGTTGGCATTAATCTACTTAAAATGTGACTTGAGCAAGGATAAAAAAGTGATCAGTCAAAAATAAAGATTGTAGATTATTTGATAGAAAGGTAGAACAAACCATGCTTAAATAAATTACAAGGGCACCGATTTCCGCTTGATTTCACCCACCCAAGGCTCTAACCCTAAAAAGATAATCAATACCCATGTTGAACAGAGGGGCTTCGCTTGTATCCCAGACTGCTAATCCTTGGACAGAAGTCCTGAGGGAAGGTTGGCCAGCTGGCCTGTGAGTCCCTGTGACCAGTGAAAATATCTCCGGGCCACCGATTGCCCCCAAAACAATAGCTCGGTGGGACAGTGAGAAAGTTTCCTCATATCACTGGTTTCTGGTTAATAATAATAATAATATCAAGCATTTATAAAGCGCCATCTATCTAGCTAGGCTATTCCGAGGCGCATATTATTACCCCTGGTCACTGGGCCATTTTTATTCCAATCCTGAAACCATCTCAGCTCCCTAGGGAGTATATACAGCCTGTGCTGCAATATATGCGCTACTAGGCTAAATCCATCACAAGAACCATCTCTGCCCTCACAGGTACCCATTTTTACCCCTGGGTGGAGAGAAGCAATTATAGTTAAGTGTCTTGCTCAGGGACACAAGTGTCACGACCGGGACTCGAACCCACACTCTGCTGAACAGAAACACCAGAGCTTGAGTTCAGTGTTCTTATCCACTCGGCCACGACACCCCATGGGGGTATGATTAATATGGAGGGTATGATTAATATAACAGATATATTTCAAAAAATATAATTTTTTTGCTAAAAGGATGACCCAAATCGTCCGCTTGAGAATTCTGATGAGTCCACTCTCGTTCATCTGTCGAGCGCAATCAACAGAATTGCGATGTGGTGGGTGATCTGGAAGTTTTCCCAACAGCGTGAACAACAATGTCTTGCACCAAGACTACCCTCGCACCTGCGAAATGTAACTTCAAATATGGACTTTGCAACTTAAATAGGTCACAATAAGCAGCAAAGGCACAGGGCACCACGACAATTGCTGGGCATGTGGATGCTGTTGGTTGATTCAAGCCCTGATCTTTTACAATTCACTAAATACGAGAAAAATCAAAAAACATTTTAATAACACCAAGTAGGGCCTATGTGATTTTAAAATCCAGTTTGATAACTTCCTACAATGATAACATAAATCTGGTCCTCTTTTAAGTACGTCATACCTCATCAGCTTGCCATCTATTATCATAAAAACAAACAAAGTGGAGATCCTTCCAAATTGCCCTGCAAAATAGTAGTTTTAACCTAAAGGATCCTGATAACAATTTATCAGCATTCCTGTCTAGGTTCTTTCCCCATGATCTTCAAGTCCTGTTTGTCCAATATAATAACAGTGTGCACAGCAAGTGTAGGGTCCAAAGCTCGGGGACCTGCTGCTTCAGATAAAAACTGAAACTGCGCCAGCCCTTTTCCACTGGTCCACAAACACAGGTGGTTGAGTCACTCGTGAGCAGATATTGCGATGTTTACCTTTGTATAATTTTGCCGAATTGGTTGGATAATTTATACTCGTAATGTGAAGTGTTTGTGTGATTGCTGAAACTCTGCGGCTGAACTGAGCGGCGTTATGTTAGGCCTATGATCGAGTGCTTTTACCTAACTACTTGTGAATATCCAATCATTGGGAATAAAGGTTCAATAAATGTTCATGTTTGTTGTGAGTCGGGCATAAAAGTGATAAATTGATGTTATTGTGTTTATGTTTGGGAGTGTTTTAGTGCTCTGGTCTGTAAAAATGAAATGGTGTATTGATGGCAGGTCTCATGTTTTGGGTTCTCTAAGCAACCACTATTTCTGTTGAAACAAACATTTTAAAACTAAACTTTGTGTAAAAACAATTTTCACCTCTTGTTATTTTATTTTGTGGACTTTCTGTCATCTTTTTAAAATATAGTGAAGTTGTGAGTAAAATTGTATTCACTACAACTTACAAGTAGGCCTACATAATACAATCATTCTTTCCAATAAAGAAACAAGTGTCTATGCTTTTGACTTGTAATTACTTCAAATCTGACACCACAAGGGAAAGATACATCTTCTAAAAAATATGTAGGCCCTGTATATATGTACAATTCAAACTGTATGGATTGGTTTACATTGTACTTGTAGTATAGACAGAATGAATGTCGACTGTTGGTACTATACAGGCAATACCAACAAGGTTAATTAAATATTATTTCCCCAACAAGCTAATATATTCCAAAGTCAAAGAATGCATGCTGATATGGCCCTATCAGCCTGTGAACAAGTATCAAGCATCCCCTCCCCTCGGGCTGTTTTTGTAAGTAAGTTGAAAGTTGAAATGTGAGCCACCGTGATGCCAGTTTATCCCCATACCCCAAAAAGAAGAATAGACTGCCCATTATTTCAATCCATACTTATCCTATATTTTAAAACCAATCCCCCCAGTCTCTTTGGAGACACTTTCCACACAGCAAGCCCATTTATCACACAGTTTGTGGTTTTATAATTTATACCTCCTACTGCGTAAAAAACAACAACCCAATCCATCCCAGGGACTCCTTGTTGTAGAGTTGAGTGGAGTTCAAAAAGCCAACCTGCTTCTGGACTGAATGAGCAACCACCCAAGGGTGACAATAATCGCATTGTATTTGTACTGGGTTACAGGGAACCGGCTTCTTTTGGGGTTAACAGACTTGTGGTGGAATGTCAGTGAACAGTTTGCTTCGTGCAGTGTGGAAAAATGCTACCCAAATGTCTCAGTTGCTATTCAAAAATCATCATTTGCTAACTCAATATGAGCATTCATCAGTGTGCATAAAACATGTTTAGTCTATTTGCTCCCTACATGTATATATATGTAAAATTGCTGGATGGAATTGTAAACTGTATATGTACTTTTTTGCCAAGCAGGGAAACCACCATTCCAAAAAGCAATCAAACAAAACTTCCATGTGACAAATAATTACATCCAAATACATCAATCATTCATCAATTAAATCCAATTAATTGATATGCTCAAAGGTTCTTTCACACACACAAATCGGTATTTGTAACTCAATTTGTTTTTACATGTATGATGAAGCTATAACAAACAATGGAGAAAATGTCCTTGCAGATTGAGTGTTCCACAAAGTAAAAGTAGTTTTTAAAATCTTCTTTTGGATTGGCTGTTTTCTAAAACAAACATTGAAAGTATACAAACAATAATTAATATTGTTCTTTAAAATCACACATTTCTTATTTTTTTCTTGAAGTGGATGTAAATGAAAAGTGTCATTCTACCACAAGTTAAAAATTTTATCTGAGTTAACTCATAAGAAGAACAAGGTGCTTTAATTAATGTTTGCTGTCTCATGTTATTGTTGACCTTTGACCTTTACTTCCTAAGGTCATTATCACACTGTGAATGCTTGTTTACATTCGTGAGTAGATAGAGGTCAGGTTCAAAAGTATGCAATTTCAGTTTCACTGTTAACAAAATCAGACAATTTAGAAATAAGACATGCCTATTAGTCCAAACCTTTAATATCAGTATAGTATTCTAGGGATGAATTCTTTTATTGATATAAGATTTAATCAACTGCATGTTTTGTTTGACTCTGTTTGGACTAACTGAGGACTGCACTAAACTGCTTTTACATGGGAACAGGCATACCACCATAATCATAATAATAATAATATTGACATTAACCATTATTCCTTACAGTCCCACTTGCCAAAGTGAAGGATTAGGAAGGACTGGGGCCGGTACGCCCATTAATAATTGCGTTTGACAGTGTCAGGCATTTCAATCTTATTCAGGGTATCTTTTCTTTTGAGTTTAAAGTTTCAAGTTGAGGTACTGAGTTAAGAGTTGAACTTAACACTCAATGTTATCTAAATTCAAGCCATTTGGTTTTGAGGGACATTGAATCAATGTAGAAGAGGAAATGGAAGGAATTGGGCTGCACTAGTCTGCAAGGGTTCTGAAAGAAACTTTGAACAAATTTGTCGGGTTATAACAAAGTACAGAAACACCATGGAGCTTAAAATTGTAGGGTCTCATTTCATGGCTTTTCTCAGAACTACCCTTAAGGAGACACTGCCCATAGCCAATACTGCAAACTAGTTCCATTGTTCTTGTATTTTGTTGTCACTTGCTAATTGTGGGAGTTGTGGATACTAGTGGACACCTGTGTTGAAAATTTTTAGTCAGCGCAGTGTTTTGAACAGTTCAATCAGCACGTCCCTAACTCTCACTCTGTGGTTGACATTTTACTACTGTATCTTCAGGAAATGAAAATAAATATTTCACCAGTGCATCGTCCCCCTCTTGATTTATTCATTCTATCTTCATGATCTCACCATGGGAGAACTGACTTCTAACTCACAATCTATAAATCTCTCATTTAAAAGGATGATTCATTATTGGGTTTTGAAAGAATAAATTCTTTATGATCTTCTAAGTTTTAAAACAAAACACCTAAAAGTAAAACACCTTTTAAAATATAACTTCACAGACCTATGTAATGCTTACAATTCAGCATTTATTTTTAAATATTTACATGAAATTATAATTTGGTTTTTACCCTTACACCGATGACATGTGTGTTAAGCACTGTATACTCAGTACTTTCCCGAGTTCTGTGAAAAGAAATCCACAGGCAAATCACATGAAATCACTAATTAACATGAAATTAGTTCTGGTTGGCAACAAGTGGGCCTTCGGATTAAAATTTCACAAGTTTCTTTTATGACTCAGCCTTAAGTAGGTGGTTTTCATTTTTAGTGAAAATTAAAATTGTCATACATTATAATGTACTGTACAATCAATCACTGCAAAAGTGCAAGTGAAATAATATACATTTAGTGATTTGTGGGCTCTTCAGATGTTATTTTCTCGACTTTGATGGCATGAAGATTTCTCTGGAGGTTTGGGGCTGTTATAAACTTAACAGTCATCCAGCTTCCAAACAGTTGACACTAATCATTTGTTTTCAATAAATATCAATCCTGGGGTTTTTTTTTCCTATAAAAAACAGACACTACTGTACCAGAGCCAGAAATTTCCAATCTGTTGTAAATCAAACTGAACACGTTGGTTGTCAGGGGGAAAGACACAGTGACTCAGACTGGAGTGTATGGAAATACAGATTAATTTCCAGTATTTGTCTGGGGTGAATTTGTACACTTTCCCTGCAGGGGCATTGGTTAGCATCTTGGAAGGTGGTGACATTATCACTACAGTACATGTAGCTATCAATCATCTTGGGTGTTGGCCCTTATTATTTATAGTGAGTGCTGTGATGAAAAATGAATATAGTGTTTTATGGTTCCACATGTGTGTTTTTTAAAATATGTACACTTTACATTTATAAGCATGCAACTTTTTTTTCCCCAGCTGATCAGACAATTTCCCCCTTTTGTTTGGTAAAAATGGGCCAAAGAAAACTTAAAGACTCTGCTGTGGATGGCAATCCACTTTTATTTGCAACTCTGAAGTTGTGTCTGAGTTTGAGAACTGTGTGTATTTTATTTTTTATAAGATAAGGCAGATTTTTGTTTGATTTCTTTTTAACAATACCACTAACAAGTGTGCATTGGAAACATTAGTTTGTGTAGCTTTATCAAAACTCATTTGGCATTTTAAAGACATTTTGTCGATTGAAAAGTCATTTGCATTTTAGGGTGAAGGTCTGATATGATGTCATGTTCAATGTTCATATTGAAACAACACTGGATCAGTTTTAAAAAAATGTCTTGAAACTTACCCATTTAACACTTTGACTGCTGCAAATGTTTACACGGTCCCTCCCCATGGTGCTGCAAATGTTTTACAAAACTACAAAAAAACTTCATGTTTTAGTTTTACACTGTCCCTCCCCACGATTCTGCATGTTTTATTTGGAGAACTACATCAAAGATTTATAAATAAAAACATTCCAATAAATGACACTGTTGCTTTTATTTTCTATTACACCCCATATCTTTTTTGGAGTGGTATACATCGTAGCAAGGGGTCTGGTGAAGTGGAATTTTACACTGTTACTAAAAATGTTAGCAGAAGTTTACCGTCTGCAAATCACCGTCATCATCGGACGATTCCTGTCGATCAAATTCACTTTCAACGTCACTGGCATTACTTTTAGACTCTATATTATCAGAATGATCATTTCCATCAAACTCACTTACTTCAGAGTCACTATCTGCGAATATTTCAACAACAGCTCTGCTACACTCACTAACCACTTCACGCGTTTCCTGGGCGCCGGCATTTTTTAACTCCGAAAGTATAAACTTCCGGGTTACTATATCACCGCTGGTGCCCGGGCCCGATGAGTAAAACCATCGAAAACAACTCCATTGGTTCCCCTAACGTATGTCAATACGTTTTATACATGAAAAGCATCTCAATCATTGATCTACAGAGGGCAGTACAATGTTGTACCGCTATCCCGAGTATTCTCAGGCTCAGCACCTACTGGGGGGTAAGTCTATCCCGAGAATACTCGGGCTCAGCAGTCAAGGTGTTAACACTAGACTCAAATTCACATCTAAATCTATAATATATAAGGTTTGCCAGAACTGTTTAATATTATCATCGATCTAAGTATTTGTTTAAAATTATCCTTCCATTTACAAGTTTTAAAGGAGTCCGGCTACATACCCATCCTATTGTCAACTTATTCATTGCTGGGAGTTTCCCCAAATTTCACTCAAGCCCCCAGACAAGCACAACAAAAAAAGACTGAAGAAAAAGTTCACTGATCCATTTGTCTTTGAGTTACATTTCTTAGTAGGTGACTAAGTTTGAGGATTACCTCACAGGACAATCACCAAAATTCACAGAAACAAATCAGTCATGGTCATTCAAAGTTCAAACCCATTTCTTTAAAAACAGACTTGTGTACAACTGGTTTTCAATGGTTTGCCATGGTTTGCCTGTTCCTGAAAAGTTGCCTTGACGACTGCAACAAAAGGTGTAAACCAATGGAGGCCATGTGTATCCTGTTGTTGCAGGAATAGTTGTGTGTTCATAACTATGAGGCGCCAAGTGTAAACTTATTATTTAACGCAATTATTTACAAATAATTCATTATATAATATATAATTCATTATTTAACCATTATTTAATCTTTATTTACAAATAATAAGTTTTGCACCACACAATTGTTTATATATAATCGTATGAAAGCTTTCATTATATATATATAATCTTAAACACAATTTCATTATTTACAAATAATGTCGACGGATAGATTTTTATATATAAATAATTAACTTTGCACGTATGCAATTATATGTATATAATTTCTGGACAACTTTCATTATATATATATAATTTAACGGATCATTACACTTATATATAAATAATGGCGACTGACAAAATTTATATGTAAATAATTTATTTTACACATGCAATTATATAATAAATAATTGTTAGGCAGCTTTCATTATATACATATAATTTTGCGGATCATTATACTTATATATAAATAATATCGGCTGCCAAAATTTATTTGTAAATAAAGAATTTTGAACCACACATTTATATATAAATAAGGAAAACTATTACTTTACAACTACGCGGACGAGGCTATGATATACTAAATAATGACTGTGCGCTGCTTTCATTATATATAAATAATGGTGTTATATGTAAATTGAGTGTATAGCCACGCCCCAATACTCTAAATATTCATGTTATAACATCCGGCACAGTCTACACGCTCACCGGGCTCACAGTCTACTTTCTGCGAGCTGCACATGTACATGTACATGTACATATACATGTACATGTATGCATACGATGTACATACATGTACATGTATGTAAAAACGTGTGCAACAGCCAAGCAAAATCAGGTGGTGAAAGTATAGACCGCGGTCCCTTTTTGCAGTGTTTTTCAAGTTGTGAATTGAGTGTCCTACGATCCTCTGCTTGGCTACTCTTATGGTTTTAATCTTGAGCAATGAGTGTATTGTTAATGTCCAGGTCCAACAGCAGCATCCAACATTATATTATAATCCGGTTAGCTGAACATAGAGGAAAGGCTGAAATCTTACGTAGCCGTGTGGAAGAAAGTCATGGATGAGATTAAAACCATTGTGTGCCCGAGAAAAACAATTTGATTTTGTTTGATAAATGCATCGAAGAGGGGTATTTTTTAAGGACATGCAAAAAATAAAAGAAAATAGGACCCGCGGAACGCACTAAATATGTGACTGAAAAGCTAAAAGGTTTGTCAGTTAATACAAGGTTCTCCCTGTGCGTATCATCTTCAAGCTGATGCTCATTGTCCACAAAGCACTTAACGGCAAGGCTCCCCACTATATCTCAGAACTACTTCAAGTTTACACTCCGTCAAGGGATCTTCGATCCAGTACCATGCTTCTCCTCAAGGAACCCAAGTCTCAACACTCCTGGGGCGACAGGTCTTTTTCTGCAGCTGCGCCCCACGCATCTGGAACTCTCTACCACATAATCTTTGATGTTGTCTTTGTACCACAAAATTGAAATCACTTCTCAAACCTTATCTTATGTCACAGGTTTTCAAGGAATAATTTAGTTGTATCCGTTTCTTTTGTTTGTTTTTGATTTACTGCGCCTTGAACACCCAGCAGGGTGGATATGTGCGCATAACAAGTCTTTATTATTATTATGCGAGAATCAAGTATTGAAGACGAGCTAAATAAAAATGTCTGGGGCGTCACGTATACTTTTTAAATGAAAAAACAAATCCTGTGGATTTTTTTCATAGAACTCGGGGAAGTATGGAGTGCTTAATGCACATCGGTGTAAGGGTAAACAATATTATTTACTGTTTTTGTCAAGAAAACCGATCAGTTCATGAAACATAAAACCTTTTATTCAAATAAAAGTACAAACAACATAAATAACCTTAGAAACTAAAAATTATACCTTGCACTGGAACCTTCAAGAATACACAACTTTAAAAAATCAACAAACCTTGAGGCAGTCCTCAAAGACATTTGTAAAGATTAGTTCTGCTTTCTGAACTCTGGAGTAGGATGACTGTCTTTTAGAATGAAACTAACATACTTTGACAATAGAGTAAAAGATGCAATAAAAGTAATACTGTGGCACAATGAATCTATCACAAATTGAATCACTTAAAAATGGAATAACAATTAGCTAAAAGTATACAACCTTGATTTGCAAAACAATACAAAGACAGTGCTTATAAATATATTTGTTTTCTTCAAAATTGAAAAAGTTAACGATGAACTCATCTCATAAAATTGGAGGAAAGCGTTAATGTAAAAATTAAAAACGTTGACTCACTCAATAATGATACACCATTATATCTGTCTACATTTAGGCTAATGGTGAGTTTTCTAACTTTTTCTAATGTTTTTCAGCTGTTGTTTAGTGGCAAACAAAATAAGGACACCAGTTTGCTAGCTGTTACTTTGACAGTTCAGTGAACGATTTCCCTTGTATAGCAAACGGAATACACTGATCCATTAAGCCACGCCCATTTCTCATTGACCAATCACAACCGCGAAATCTTATCACCATTTGAGCCGTTTGGTGATCTTTGCACTAACGGTGATCGGGTTTCGCGGCTGTGATTGGTCAACTCGTAAGGAGGCGGGGCTTAATGGATCGGTCTATTGCTACACAAAATGCATCAGTTGCTACTCAAAAATCAGGAGTTGCTACTCAATATTAGCATTCAGTGTGCACAAAACAAGTTCAGTCTAAATATTTTGCTATGCAAAATTGCTGGATGAAATCATTCCCTGCAGAGTTGGTTTATACCAACATAATCACAGGTGATATTTATTCTGCTGAATCACAGGTGGTATATCCTCTACTGACGAGTTCTTGTATCCTTTTTTAAAAGAGCCGACGACAGGTTTTGCTTTGAAGAAACTGGTTATCACACCAAAGATTTTCTCACAATGTGATTGCCTCTGCAGATTCGTGTATGCCTTGTAACTGAAATGAGAAATTGTTTTAATGTTGTGTCAATATAATCAAATAGTCAATGCAACTCTCCATAGTTAAGCACCATGGATGATCATTGTATTTCAAACAAACAAAAGTTGTTGCACTTTTTACGGGATTGGATGTTTTTATGATATTTTTTCCAACTACCTTTGAAGATTTTTCTTCCTCTTCCTCCTTGAAAATAATAACAAATGTCAACATGGGATTGTCTTTGGCCTCCCCAGGCTCCAGTTCACCACTTATTAGTGTTGGATGTCTTGTAAATTGTGGAAAGTAATGTTATTAAAAAGTACCCAGTTCTAGACTATGGGTAGTCAGTCTAAACGTTTTGATAAATGAACAGTTTTATTGTAATTCATAGGGACCTACCTTATATATTTATGCAGTTTTCAAGTACCCTTTTGTCTCGTTGGAGACCAACTCAGCCTTGTGTCGAGGTGGTTCTAAAACAAAAGTCTCCCCTCCAACTGTGCATATATGCATCCTTAAAAAAAGATAAAATAAAACAATGAATGTTTAACAAAGTTGATGAATACTACTGTACTAGTCCAATCCTCAAGCAAAGCCCTCGACATGGTGGTACTGGTACCCCACTGACGTTTTGTTGATGCAACAATGAGTACACATGTAATACACATCACCACTAGTTTGTCACTCACTACTGCCCCCTGTTTTAATTTATGTAATTTCATTGCATTTAATGTAAAAAGTCAGAATCACATAATGTATTTTCCTTCAGAAAAATATTACTACTTTATTCATATTTATAATTTAGTTGTTAAAATTAATAACAAATCTAAATAGTAAAAACATTAACAAATTATTCAAAAGAACAGTGTATTACAAAAATACAGTGCATCAGCATAATCAGCATATTCAGCAAATGGAACTTTAAATTTAATCTGTTAATTAATACTACAGACATAGAGTGTTGTGTTACTGTCAGTGTCACTGTTAACTAATAAAACACAAAATTGGGTAGGATTATAAAAAAAAACAGTGCACAACTTTGGTGACTGCCAATTAACAACAAAATTCAACCAAACAGGTCCTACTCGACAAACATTATCCGATCAGTTAATGCCATGAAGTGTAATTGTAGCAAATCTTCATCAGTTATTGGGGAAAAAACAACAACATTGTTTTCACGAATTAGATGCAGCACTAAGTTTATCGGTCACTTATCCGTCATTTGAAATGAAGTAAACTACGTAGCTACCATCAAGAATAACATTTTATAACGTAACTTACCAAAATGTCATTGAACTAAATTGGTCTCCTTCTCGGGTGGTGATGTATGTGGGCACTGTTGATAGAGGAATGTTCTCTAAAGAGCTAAATTTGTCAAGTTTTGTAACTGTAACCGAGGATTTTAAATGGCTGCTGCACGAAACCCATCATGAAACGACAGTTGACTGTACACGTACAGTGTACATTACTGTACAAAATGTACTCACTGTACGCATGACTGTAAGTCATGAAGTCTGAGCGTGTAGTACTAGACTAGACTGTGTTTTGATGTGAATATTTAGAGTATTGGGGCGGGGCTAACCAAACTTAATTTACATACTACACGATTATTTATATATAATGAAAGCAACGCAAAGTCATTATTTAGTATATCATAGCCTCGTTCGCTTAGTTGTAAAGTAATAGTTTTCCTTATTTATATATAAATGTGTGGTTCAAAATTCTTTATTTACAAATAAATTTTGTCAGCCGATATTATTTATTTATATAAGTATAATGATCCGCAAAATTATATGTATATAATGAAAGCTGCCTAACAATTATTTATTATATAATTGCATGTGTAAAATAAATTATTTACATATAAATTTTGTCAGTCGTCATTATTTATATATAAGTGTAATGATCCGTTAAATTATATATATATAATGAAAGTTGTCCAGAAATTATATACATATAATTGCATGTGCAAAGTTAATTATTTATATATAAAAATCTATCCGTCGACATTATTTGTAAATAATGAAATTGTGTTTAAGATTATATATATATAATGAAAGCTTTTATACGATTATATATAAACAATTGTGTGGTGCAAAACTGATTATTTGTAAATAAAGATTAAATAATGGTTAAATAATGAATTATATATTATATAATGAATTATTTGTAAATAATTGCGTTAAATAATAAGTTTACACTTGGCGCCTCATACATAACAAGCTTAAATGCTCTGTTGCATATGCCTACATGTGGAATTTCTGGCAGACCACAACAGTTGTGAGAACAGGGTGGGATGTGACCCTTGTTTGGGGAATCTTGTCTTGTGGGCTGTATTTTGAAATAAAGAAATGTGTTTTTTAAGAAATACTTTAAATTCAATAACACATCATATTAATTTTGCATTTGGATTTAATGCTTCAAAAACGTATTTTTTTTCTTTTCTGGTCTTGAAACTATGGGATTATTTAAAGTGACAAGGACTTTTAGCTGTATGCCTAAAGTCAATGAAATGTGACAAGATAAGAGGAAAACATATTCTGAGATTTGAGAAGATAACATCAGAATGGGATAAACATTTGGAATCAGATGAAGAATGAAAACCCGATCCCTTTCAATACTTCAGTTTGAGGTGGGATTCTAACTAGGGTCCACAGAGGAGAAATTTCAAAGTAGGATTTCAAAGTTTACAAGGTTTTGTGTTAACACTGTGAATACTCTCTTTGAGTTGTGGTGGTTCTGGAAAAGAACAACAGGTGGTGAAACAACCAACAGTTCTTTTCGGAACCTCAAGACTCAAAGAGAGTTTGCATGATACAGCTGTATAGGATCGCGTTTACACTTGATCCGGCAGGGGCGATCAAAGGAGGATCAGATCCTGCAAGGGCGATCAAACTGATCGCTGACACGTTTACACTTGAGTCTGATCTCGCATTGATCCACTTTGCCCGGCGCCTGTTGAACGGAAGTTCAACACTGCTCGTGTGACCCCGTACAACAGCCTCAGTCCAAGAAACAACGTAAAAACCACCAACAAGACTATAACCTTAAATACACTAATACTGCGGCAAGAAAATACAAAATATGGAATATACAAAATGATTTTCAAATGCTTTTCAAATGCCTTTCAAATGCTAATGTAGGGCCAATGTTTTTCCGCGATCGCGGAAAACGGACGGAATTCCCAGATTCTGCCCCTTGAAAAATTCTCACCCATATTGCATTTTCTCCCTCCCTTTAATCAACAGCCACACACAAACTAGCTTACCCCTGCTCTATATGAACACACAAATTGATTGTTCTCTCATAAAGGTCTAAAATCAACTGTAAATTTTAAACATTTTGTCGCCAAAGCGAAAACAAAATGGCTGCCGGTCTGTTTTTGTCTTGAGAATGTGATGTGCAATATTTGACACCACAGCGGCTGTTACATCCTTCAAACTTATGTTTGTTGCAGCGATCAGTGCAATACCTCCATGTACATACATTTTAGAAATTGCCAACTCCGGAACTGAATCGGCCGTTGATTTATTGAGAGTTTATGAAACAGAAATTTGTTCATGTTTTCTTCAAACGGAATTTACACTTTTCTGAAACGGAAAATCATTGGCCTTACATTATTAGTAATGACAACTATAATAAAGAGAAATGATTAGGAAAACGAACGAGAAGGAAACAGGTCGAAGCATGTGGTTCGTCACGTTTGTTTCAGAACAGGAATGCAAATGGCAAGTACCATTTAATTAGTGTAATGTTCTTTTGTGCACATAAATGCTGTTTTTACGTGTTGGAACCAGTGTACGGGGACGCTTGCATTGCACAGGTTGTTCCTACATGCTTTCTGGGTTTCTTTTTTCAACTCTGCACCCCAGTCTGTTCGACGAGACCAGAAGTCGGTGGGTCAAATTGCGGGGTCTGATCCTGCGTTGCGTTTACACTATGTTTTTGATCCACCTTGCAGGATCAGATCCTCCTTTGATCCCGCAAAATAGGGGGATCAAAAAGGAGGATCAGATCCTGATTGCTCTTGTGTTTACACTAGCTGTTGATCGCCCTTTGATCGCCCTTGCCGGATCAAGTGTAAACGCGGTCTAGGAGGAGCTCAGACTTGTCAATGCATTTTCCAGGATTAAAAATGGAAAACTATACCCAATGCCACAAAACCAAAGAACTTAGCAAAATCTTTAATAAACTGTTTGGAATTAAGATAAGACACATGCAACCAACAAAAGGGATGTTAGTCTAATTGGATAGTGTCTGGAGCTGACATTTAAAACAAAATTGGATGGTCTCATTTTTTGTCACTGTGGGTTTCCTTTTAACATTTTAAAGGAAGTTTGAAAACAGATTGTAAAGTTGTGTACAATAATATGGTTAACATCCCAACCCTGAACTCAAACCAACAACTTTAAAAAAAACATGTGTAAGTAATGAGTACACTCTGATTAGATACCACTGTCATTCACACCTCAACAATATTCTGAGAAATGTCCATTAATCCATCTACATCTACCCCCCCCCCCCCCCACCCCCACTGGTTTCAATCATCAATGCATTATTCTTCTGTAAAGGCATAATTTATTTTCGCTTAAAAGGCTAATTTGCTCAAGGCTGAGCAATCATGACAGGTGCTAGTGTCAGTTCAGTCATCAGTGATCTTTCACATCACAGACTCTTAATTTCTCTCCCTGTGTGTAAGACAATCACAGTGTTGAAAAGCCCGACACTTATGAGGTGATCCAGGGCTATATTAATATCAGTTCTTAAACTAGCGCCTTATCTACGGGTGTCTCAAAGCTCATCTTAATATGTTTTTAAGACAGGTGTAATGCAAAGTTTTTGAATTACGAGATCATTTATAAAGCACCTTGTAATTGATTATAAGATGATGATTATAAGATTTCTGCTGCCAACCACTCCAGAAAACACTGAGGGGAACCCCTTTTCTTACTGATAAGTGTACAACACAGGACCTACAGTTTTATTTCTGATCCAAAGGATGAAGCAAAAAGGACACAAGTGTTGATCTCACACTCTGCTGATCAGAAACACCAGGGCCCAATTTCATAGAGCTGCTCAAGCACAAAAAGTAGCTAAGCACAACAAAAATTCGCTTATCAGAATAAGGTTACCAGCCAAACTACCATGTCTCATGTAGAATTTGTGACTGGTATTGTGCTCATTTCTGCTTAGCAGACAATTGTTAAGCAACTTTTTCTGCTTAAGCAGCTCTATGAAATTGGGCCCAGCTCTTGACGCATGTTCGCTTGACCACCCGCATCCACTTCACATCACCACTCAGAACTTATGTAATTTTTTGCTTGACCAAAAATATGTTTTCAAGGCTGTAAATTACATTTTCTTTGTTTATAGTTACTGGATGTTTAGGAGGTTTGCAATTGAAGGGGGACTAACGTCATGATCATAGCACTGTGGCTGTACATGAAATTATGAACTTTATCCCAGTTACTGAACGCAATCCGTGATTAGATGTCTGTTTTTTACTTGGCTGTTAACTTCAAAAATCTATGATGGGGTTGTTTGTTGTTTTTTGTCAAGTACATTCTACGAAACCAATCCTACTCACATTGCATCATTATAACTGTGCATTAAGTGTGGATAATGCTCTTTGTAGAACACCAATGCTCTGTATTATTATTATTATTAAAGTTCCCATTCAGATTTTAAACTTTTCCCGCTCCGATTAACCTTGGTTGGACTTAATCCAACCATGGAGAATTTAACACTTTTTTTAATGTTTGTTTTTTAAGCATGTTCCTTTTTGAACATGTTACAAAACAATGTACATTGACAGGTTTAAATGGAATAAGTACGTCACTACCACCATAGTCCTTTCATTCATGTTGACAAATTTCCTTCTGGAAAAAAGAAAGATACGCACTGTGCACAAGAGTAATCAAAGAGGACGGGCCAAAGTGCACCTAGGGGTGGAGGAAGTTGAGAGGGGGGGGGGGGGGTGTTACTACCATTCATCCATTCAGCAGCCCCTATTGTTACGCAACTTTTGTTGCCTCCTGTTCAGACAGTCACCCACAGTGATCAGGTCTACTGGTGATGCCACCACAGGCTCATTACAACAGTCACTTCACTGACTTTCAATGGGTGTTGAGGGGTTTTGTCAGGGCTGGCATTTCAGAGTAGGGTTTCTGAGCTAGGGAAGCATTTTTGTGAGAAGGGAGTGCTGTCAAAGTGCATGTTGGACTAAGGGTATTATCATTCTTAAGTGGTGTGTGATATTAGAAACAAGACATGTAGTTGTTGTTTCTACTCTATCTATCTGTCCATTCTGATGTTGTGGTGTGCTGAGGTTGTACCCGTGGATCATTTAGGAACCTGGTCTTTAAACCAATCGATGTTGGATTATTTACTGTGATGGCATTTTGTTCAGTGGTAAGTTCAGTTTGTATTGTTTTGGTTTTTCCACGTAGGGTTTTACACTTGTTTTTGACCTGGTATTTATCTTTGGTTTTAAAAGCCCTCTGTGCAATCTTGGGCATTCTACATGGTCTAATATGGAGGTACATGTAGACAATCTTTCTACATGTTTCAACTGTGGCAATCAAAATAAGCATTGATTTGTGGGAACTTCAAATGCTATTTTCATTTTTAACAGTGTGTTTGAGCATGGAGCTCAATGGTTTAACCATAGAGCAAGGGATTTGACAAGTGGTAGTTTCATTCTTCTTCCTTTTGATTGCAGCTTTCAATGGTTGAAGATATACCCACTGCCAGACACACCAGGGCGAACCTCTTCTCTCAGTCTTAACTCTTAGCAATAAATGTGAACTGGGGTCTTTTACACATGCATTAATAGTTTTTATAACAACACAGGGGACTTACGACTTTACATCCCATCCGAAGAATGAAGCATTCATGGTTAAGTGTCTTGACTGGGACTCAAACCCACACTCATCAGAACTTGAGTTTGGTGCTCTTAACTGCTTGGCCATGACACGCCATTCATGATGTATACAAGGCAAGAATCTGTTTAAAGAAAACACTTCTTGAAGGCATTTTGTTGAGCTACAATACTCAATATTTGTCCACACTGTCCACAGGCTCAGAAGTTTTTACCGTGTACAAAACAACAATTGATACCTTCAGCATAGATCAACTTGTGTACAGTATCTTGGCAACAGTCCATACATAATTTTTCAAGGTACTATAGGCGTATTATTGGTTTCATTTTATGAAAGAACTATACAAATTATGGTCCTGTAAAAATTTTAAGGGAAATTATTAGCTTGCCTTTTACTGTACATTGTAGAAAAACTTTATTGACTTCCATTATGCAGTAGTAAAATATGTTGTCAATTGACTCCAAACTTTTTGTACTGGCTCCGGCCTGATGCTTCACAGAGACAACTGAAGCAGTTACCTTCATGCCCATGTTCATTGCCTGGGTTGCCCTAGACACTTTCCAATAGAAATTTACAATTTCCTAACAAAGATGCTCTTTTCAAAAGAGAAATCACCTTGGTGCCCTTGCCCTTTCAAGAACGAACCATCAGGTCTGCTGGTTAGTTAGTATAAATACAGAGTTCAACTGTTTGATTTGTACATCGTTTATTGACACAGTTCCTTCAACAGAAACAGAAGACCATTGCAACACACTCCTTATTTACTTTAGTTTAGGTGATAAAGACACACAAGGAGTGTCCCATGTTGACATTGTTTCTATTGACAGTTGAATTCATCAGCCATCTGCTTTTGGAAAATGTTCTCCAAGAGTTTTTTTGATATGTTTACATGTATATATGGAAGACTGTAGCAGTGTGAGATTGAAGGGGCTAAAATGAACTCTCCTATCGCGCTTTTTTAGAAGACATTTTGTGCAACAAGTTCAAGTTTTAACAAAATTTTGTATAAAGCTTTCAGAAAAGTGACCTAAAAATATTGTGTTGTCTGCACCCTTGGTGTTGCTACATTGTAAACAAGTTGACTGATAACTTGCATTACTGTGCAAGGTTATAAGCACTGTTGTGAGAAAGATACAAATTGTTAACAAATACTAAGTCAAGCCCCTTCAGCAGTTCAAAGTCAAAAGTGTAATCCCCTTCAATTGATCCCTCTGATTACTTACAAAGACTGGACAATACCTGTACCTCAGGCTGTAACTTGTGTAAGTGATCTTGGTCAATATTGGCGTAGAGCAGTGGTGCAGTGCTTTATCAATGTAGGGTTTTATGGTCAATCAGTTTGACAGGTTATAAGTTGATTGATTTGTGGATGGAAAGTGAAAGAAAATTGTGGGTTAAATGGTCAATTTCATTTTACGCTTTGTACTGGATGCTATACTGCAGTTCCAGAGCTGATTACGTACTTCTTGTAGACAGCAGAAGTATCCATGCCCCTTGGCTCAAATTCGCTACTTAAGCAGCATATATATATTGCTTAACAATTTTCTGCTACTGTAAGATACCAGTCATTAGTGGTACATGTGGAATGGTATTTTGTCTGGCAACCGTATTTTGTCTGGCAACCTTTCCTAAGTGTTATTGAGTTCAAAAGGTTCATCAACAAAATGCAAACAAAGTTCAGGGATGAAACATTGCACTGATGTCTTTTGTCTGAATTCAGTCTGACTTTTGTCTGAATTTAGCTTCGTTTGTAAATGTATGCTTGGTGAAAAAAAAAACAGTTTGTGATGTTCTTCAGACCTAAAGAAACCCTGCTCTTTGATCTACCTCTCTAGTACTAAGGAATTGTTTTGGGTTTTTTTCGGTTTTGTCAGGACAGGGGGTCAAATTAATCTGCTCTCCCCTAAGGCTTTTTTAAAAGGATGTCAGTGGCCTATGAAAGTAAATGAACTGTATGATCAAACTGAATTTGCAAAAATTAAAAGACTAACAGGAAAATGAATTTCTTAAGCCAGGGTACAATATCATTGTTCCCTCTGGCTGGTTTTCTTTAAAAGCTATATACAATTTTTACACTGAATAAAAAATCAATGAAATGTTTTGACAGAAGTTTTAAAAGAGCACCCTGGGGGAAAGCAGACAAGTGTAGAATCCTTTGTGCATCATCAGTCAACTGCCTCAGTGAACGAACCCAGGTTTGGGTCAAATCTGGGGCATGGTTAAACCAGGTTTGCACTTGGATTATTCATGACAAATAAGCCCCAAAATGCCTCAGTTGAGACGTGGTCTATTTTAATGAAAAGCTGAAATTGTTGCTCTTTATATTTGTTTTGCAAGCAGGGAACCAGTTATGAGCAATGTATGTAACATGTAACGGGGTATTTTCACTAGTGCTCTGTTTCTACTTCATAGCGAGAATTTTCTGAACTAGGTAGTTTTTTGGTGCTATGCAGATTTGTAATGAGTTGTAAAATAATTGTGCTAACAAAAAATAAGAGGCACCAGTTGTGAAAATTACAAAATCATGATATTTTGACTGATTCTGCCAAGCAAATATTTTACTTTTTATTTCTTTTCTTACAGAAATTGTAACAGAAAGAATGCTGGTCAACTCTTTAGATCTCCAATGCTACTTTTAACTGCAACCAACGACAGCCAACGCTAGAACTTTACAAGTGGGACTGCTATCATGAGGCTTACCCTAATGTGAATCCCCTCGGATCATGTGACTGCCCTGACATCATGCCTAGTGAGGAGAGAAAAGAAAGACTGTCCAAACTCAACAAGTGAGTCGTTAGATTATTGAATAACGGGTCCCAACATTAAAACACGCACAAGACTTGCACAGTCTGTCAGACAAAATACATACCGTAATCTTTGGCATATAAGCTGCCCGTTGTATAAGCCGCAATGCACAGAAATTGTCAATACAAGATTTATGTGTCAGTGTATAAGCCGCCCGACGTATAAGCCATAGTGGTGACCGCACACACATAGAGGCCGTGAGTGTTTGCGGTCCTTTGTGGTGATTTACAGTGACTGGCGGGCCGCACATCAGTCATTGTACATCGCCTCAAAGTGCGTCTTATGTTGCATTAAAGTAAAAATGGTCTGCAGTCAAGTGGGTCTATTTTCATTTCGTAAATTTTGAATGGCGATATATTGTCGGGTAATTCGCCGATATGTCAATATTCGTGAAGTTTTTTCTAACGCGGAAAAACGGTTTTACCGCAGGGAGGAAGCGAGCAATAAAATAAACAAACAAGACTTGACTGTATTGATAAACCGCTGAGGTAAAAACACTGAATTTAATGTCCATATTCCATGAAAACAGAACGTTTAACATTTGTATGTGCTTTTTATCACTAGTTCTGACTCGATTAATTAATGGTTTCTACCTCCACGATTGAGCATTGCGATCTCTGAAGCTGGTGCCTCGATTTTTATTCTTATACACGTGCACGTGACGTTTCTCGAACTTGCGGTGATTTCTCACTTGGGAATTTCCCTTGCACCTTCGCTACATGTACATGCCGTTTCTTCATCCCCAGACAATAAAGTATAGCAACTAGGAGCAAGCACATCCGGTCCGCGGGATCGATGTGGTGAATACTATGGGATGGCAGCGCTGTGAGAAGCATTACGTCATAATTATTCACACCGGTCGAGTGCATTTCGGCCAATCGAAAAGCGGCCTGTGCTAAGTACGTTCGTGCTGCTTCAGCGATATGAAGAACCATGGCTAGATGAGAAGACGTTCATACATTATATCCAGTTTCAATCACCGTCATCCATTCAAAGTTTTATTTTCAGTCTATGTGCTCTGGTTTTGCGGCATTCATATCTAATAAAAACTGGTTTCTATTGTAGGGCTATAACAGTCCGAACAACTGAATGGCTAATAACTCAAATTAGAAACGGAGATTTATAGTCAACTCACACGTTCATGTGTACATCGTATATTTATGAAAAACGTTTTGTCAATGTTAATAAACAACACTACAAATGGCGATACCACATTGGTCAAATGGTCACCTGCATCTTCGCGGCATTAAGTATGATACACGCAAGCGGTCACCAGCGAAAGCCATAATCGAAGCAAGCATGGTGTGCGCAAGTTTCACGACTCCTCAGCTCGAAAGATGAGCTGGGATTTTCAACAACATTTCGTCAAAACCATCACATCACACAGGCCATGTTTTGCTTCTTCTTTTTTTTTCTTTAAAAATGTGTACGATGGTTTTCGTACGCCGGTGTATAAGCCACCCGGCATTTAAGCCGCAGAAATTTTTCATAGGGCCAAAATCAACGTATAAGCCGCGGCTTATATGCTGAAGATTACGGTATACATGTACCACTGGTTACCACAGAATTCTGCACTTACAGCGCCCTGGAAAGCGTGCAGTTCTATCAACTGTTGCAGGGTGCTAAGCAGTGTCATGAAAATTGGGCTTGGTCACCTTGTTAACAGGAAGGGTTCACCTTGCACATTCCAGGGCATTTCCTGGCAGGCAAGGTACTACATTGTACACTGGTCATAAGTTGCATAAAAAGCAATAATTAAAAAAATAACAGCTGAATTGTGTATGGTGCAATTTCAATAAAATGTTAGTTTTTATGATGTACAAACTGTGTCTCCAGAAAGTCTAGGCTCTGCGTATTTTGTAAACGTGCGAATACAAATTAATTAGCACAATGCTATTACAATCCAACATCTCACTTGAAGTGGGAAAAAAAAACTTGGCCTTCTTAATTAAACAGTCATTAGTTTGTCCATTGTGTGTGCAAACAACTAGGAGCAATTTGATTGTTAATTATGTTTAACGATTCCGTCAATAACCAGGTAGCTCTGGAGGGTTATTGGCGTTAGGTAGTGGGCGAACATTCTCTGGTATTTTGTGATGCTATTAATGCACACTGTGAACTTAAACAGCTGATTTATGTAAACCTGGATGTACATGTAATGGGCAGCTGCTCATAGATGGCATTATGTACTTAATTGCAAACCTAATTTTCCCACCAATACTTGCTCCAGTTTTGCCCGATTTTGAAGTTTTCAGGACATTAGTCAGACCAGAGGTCCACTGTTTATGATATTTGAGACAAAATCTATGGACTAATAGATCCCTTGCATAACGTTTACGCTGCTGGTTCGCTGAAGTCATGTGCACCAAGAACAGTATTCGTCCAATGAGATGCCTTCTTTTGTCTCAGTGAGGGCGCTGTTTGAAAATTGGATGTCATATGCAAGGGGTCTATCAACAAGTCTTGATTTTAATTATTTTGTGTGCATTTTGACAATTTGTTCTTTCTTTCTATTTTGAGTTCTTAATTTAACAAGCCATCGTTTTTTAGAGGGCAAAAATAAGGCAATTTTAATTTTGCAAAGGGCACTTCCATTGGAAAATCTGAAAGTTTATAGGAAACTTTTGAAGGATCGCCAAGGCCAAGACCAGGGCCCAGTTTCATAGACCTGCTTAAGCACAACTATAAGCTAAGCACAGCAAAAATATGCTTACAAGAATATGGTTATCAATCAAAATGGCATTTCACATGTACCATCTGTGATTGAAATCATACTTTATTTTCTTCTCAAGCAGCTCTTTTACATTGGGCCCTCAGCAACAGACGCAATGACCTCCTTGGCCTCTGTGTAAATCCAGGCCTGTTCTAACCACATGTATTGTGTTCCATACTCAGCTATTTACCAATCAGTGCTAGAAGATGAATTGTTTATTTTTAAATTTATTTAATTGTTGTTTTTTTTTCCTGTCAGAGAAACCATAGAATTAAGTAGACTACTCGAGCTGCTAAATACCCCAGCCAGTAAACAACAAGTAAGTCAAGAAAATGTAAACAAACGTTATGTGACTGTTTGAATTTTTTGTGTAAATACAATTCCTTTTTGCGAAATTCTGATTATAGCCTTTGATTTAATAACCCAACTAGGAGTAAGTCCAAGTGAATTGCAAACATTGTCATGCATGATATTCTTCCAATAGACTGTGCAAGTCTCGCGCACATTCAAACTTCAGGGACCATAGTGGTCCCAACCATATGGAGTTTTACGTGGGCGAGATTTTGTTTCGTCAATTATTTTAGTTTAACGTAGTTTATGACCTAGAATATTATACATGTTGTTGGGAATGTAATACTAAGTGATAACATAGTATGAAAGTAAAACCAATTCAACAATATAACGACGAAAACCCGGGAATTTAACTTGACCTCAGCTTCCGGTTATTGCAAAAAATTAAGAATTTTGTGCTCGCCTCCGATCATAAAACTTATGTAAACGCTTGTTTTGGATGCGCGATTATAATCGCCGGATGCAGTAATTGCAAAACAAACGCTTTTCATTGCAGTCTATGGTTGTTGAGGCGTCGGCATCTTCTCTGAACTGCGATACGGGTCAATTTTAAACCCGTTTGACCTTCACGAATCCGCGTAAGGGGTTTCATCAAATAAGCATCCTTGTCCCAGAGTTTAAATTTTTCTTTCCAATAATAAACAACACACAATTGTGTAATTTTTTCAAAAGCTAAAACTTTTCATAAAATTGTAATGATTTACTTTTGTTGTTCAGATTTTGTCATGAAAAATAATTTAAAACAAAGATTTGATTTCAGAAATAAAAATGTTCTTCGTTTGACGTGTTTTCTCGTTCGGATAAGTGCGAGACTTGCACAGTCTATTGTTTTCTTCTTCTTTTTGAGAGGAGGAGTTATAACAGTTAATTTGTTGTGGAGATTGATTGAAAATATCAAATTTTGTTTGTTTTTGTAGTTGCCATCCTTAGATTATGACCCTGCAAACAATAACAACAACAACAATGCAGTGAAGTCAGCCAATGGGGTGCAGAAGCCCACAAAGTCTGGCTCATGCCAATACCAAAGCTCTGAAGCTGTCGCTCTCGAAAACTTCAGGTAAATATTTCCCATCTCTTGGAACATTACTAAAGCCCAAAGTTCACATTAACATAAATCACATAAATTTGCTTAGCATTGAGTAATCTCGATAGCTAAAAAAGGTGACCAACCAATGTACATGTACCATGTGATTTCAAAAGCTCTTAACTGGTCCCGCATTGATTTCTGCTTAGCGAATAAAATGAGTGAACCATCTATGAAATACAAAAAGCCCTTGTGTGTCAATTTTATGAAAGGAAATTTTACATTTTACATTTTAGGTAATGAATCTTAAGTTAAGTTAGGAATTATGTGCATTAAAAGCAGTTAACAGTTCTTATTATATGTGAAATCCAGTTTCAATGAAGTTTTCACCGAGTAGTTTTAAAATATTTTGTTATTATGTGAAATGCAGTTTCAATGATGTTTTCACAGATTAGTTTTATGGTAGTTGTTTTGTTTAAAAAATTACTCATCCACAAAACAAGGTTGCGCCATTTTACTTTAAAATAAGAAGAAAAGAGAAGAAAAGAAGAAAAAAAAGAGTTGTACTTTACTTGAGCTGATGAAAAAGATTGTTTGAATATTTCAAATAATTTGACAACTAAGAATCATTATTTTGTTTGACCCTTTGCAGCACAAAGTACCAAAGTGAACGACGCTTCAGCACACACAATCACCACAACCAGTTTGACCAGGTATGTTAAAATCCTATCGCCTTATTTTTCACTACAAGACAACAAATTATAGAACGTTATCAGATTATTTTGTTGCAAAACTATTTTTTAAAAGGCCATGATACTTTTGCGTATGCCACGTACAATGCCCGAAACTGTTTGTACATGAACGTGGCCGATGCTAACCTGAGATAATGTTTTTTTGTTCCGTGTCTCAAATGAAAGTTTAAAACTTCCTTGACTAAAGGAAAATACTTGACTTTCTTCTCTATTAGTAAAATATTCTTTATTTTTGTTAACCATCTGTCTGGCCAAAAAACAGGAAATGCATTTTTAATCAAGAAATATTTATAAATCAAGAAATATTTATAAATCAACCAGCTGTGGTGATCTGAAAGACAAATTATAAAAAGCTGTCGCCATGGAAAGTGTTTTGGACAATGAAGACTTGGTCATTGCATGTAACCAACCAATAGCGAATTGTTCTGTTACCACGGAACAAGCCAAACATGAATAGAGGATAAATGTCATACTGTGGTCTCCCTGTGCGTCACAAGGAGAGACGAAACAATATAGAAATGACGATGGGAATTTCTTTCACTGAAAGGAAAATCATTGTCTGTTTTGACGTTGGGCTATGTACATGTACAATATAGCAGACCACCATTTTAAAGGAGCGCGATCGTGCTCGCGCTCCTCCGCGCTCCTTAATGTTTTCCAAGGAGAGCAAAAAAAAGCGCTCCTTACAAATTTAACAAGAGTATGTTTTTTCAAAACCCTAGTTGTTGATTAAAATAAGCCGCTTGAATCTCGGAGTTGGCAGTGGCAACATCTAAAGAGTGCACGCTTTTTCTTTTTTCCCCCGTTAATTTTACCTTTATTTCACCGTTCGTAAATAAATTGCGGCCCGGCGGCGGCCGCACCACCACGCGGTGATTTATTTCTTCCATGTGCGTCGTGTATTGTATGCAGCTAGATCTATTGATATACATGTGTAGCTAGACTTCTCTCATTCCCCGCTTCATTCGCGGTACAGTTTGACCGTAGTACATGTACACATGTATGTTTACTGCTGCAGCAAAGGAACATGTGTGGAGACATTGAAAAGTCTACTGACAACAACACACGGTGTGTTGTGTGGATACCCGCGAAACGTTAGACCTTTTTCACCAGTCGTCACTACCCGCGTTCATAGGCAAAAGCGCCAGTTCTTCGATTCGTTTAATGTGTTTTACGGCTGGAGATATTTTTACGCATTGAACTATGACCTGGAAGAAACTTCGAGATAATTCATGCAATGATGAGTGTGCGTCACACACGTGTGAGGGGATCGTCGACGACATTTGAGTTGACGTCTTACATTATTTTTCCAAAATGATTTGGTTTGCGATCTTCGAGGATGTGTTTCAAGAACAATTTTCAATGTCCAAAAGGCAACACTTAACCCAATGATTCACTAACACAGGTAAAGACCCCAAACATCAACATTTCTTTTAAAGTGCGTGGAAAACGATAACTTTGAGGGACGGAAACACATATACTTTATAAAACAAGCCCTACTGATTCCAAATAAAATATTACTTTACCATTATCTGTATATTTGCACTGGAAAAAAAACGACAAACCAAGCACTCGCATGATTCCCTCCGCCCCCATAACGTAAAAGCAGGACATTATGATAATGATATGCAAGTGACCCCAAAACGTCATAAAGGAGATCGAGTCACGTGACGCGGAAGTACTGTAGGAGCTTCAACGTACGTGCGGCGCGTGTGCATGCTGTGTTTTCGCCGTATAGTGATGCGAGCTTCACAATTTTATCCTCTGGTTGTACTTGGTACTTGGTACTTGGTAGAATAATCCCTCTAGCGGCTCAAGCTGAGCCAAACTGGGATGTTGTTGGATTAGGCGACGAGTGTGAAGTGCATTTAATCTAAGATTTGTGTATCAAAGTTCAGTGCCGATACTATCAAAATGCCCAAATCGTGTGTTGTAGGCGGGATTAAAGGTTTTTGTAATTTTATATTGCCCATGAAATTGGTGTGTCTGCGTTCCACTGCTCACTGGGAAGATGTTTACAAATCCTTTATAATGTACAGTTTAGTTTGTTACTGGTAAATACAGTAAAGATGCCTCCGACAGTGATTTAATCAAAAGATAAAAAAAACATGCTTCCGAAACAAAGGTTCATGAATTCAACCTGTGCCTTAGGGTATTGAAACAGTTGAAATGGCATCTCACACCCTTTTTCCTAATATTTTCTCAATTTGTCAATGTCGGAGGGACCCTTTTACTGCAGTATACATGTGAGTGTGTGTAGGGGGGGGGGGGAGGGGGGTGACGACACAACAGAGCATAATCCTTTGATATTCATTATACATTCATTTCAGCATGCATTTATTGTTACTAGGTTTGCACAGTAGAATACTATTCGACTGAACTTGTGATCAACCAATATAACTAGCCATGGCTACCACTACATTTTCATATAAAAATGTAATGACGTATTTTTCAAATGTGACATCATGGTGAGTTATAATGTAATATGACAAATTTCGCTTGAATATTAACAAATACATACATGGTACGGTATAATTGTACAATTTTTTTTATTGTAAAATACAAATTCTGTTTTATTTTTCCTACTTTCATCCATGAGTGCATCACAAAATTGAATTTGACATGGCGTTCCCTCAAATAGATTTAGTCAATAACTTTGAATGTAAAATATTTTGTACAAAAAAACACAAACAAAAATGCAAAGGCCTCTTTTGTAAACTTAACAAAAACGCTTGACCGTTCAAACTCATTTTTGAAAGACTATCATTATTATTACTCCTAAACCATGTAAAAGTGTTGCCGACATCCAGTTATGTGTTATGTTATTGTAAATCTACATGTCATCAAGGTCAGGAAATCTAAACCCTTCATAGTTGCCTCCTTCATCGGGGAAAGTAGTTCTGGTTATTCCCATTATGCATGCTGGGAGGGGCACTCGGTTGTGTCTTCCAAGGTAACCATAACACCACCTGATCACCTGCCGATAAGACACATGTCTGTACTTTCTGTGAAATAAAAAAATAATAACGTTTTGTTTTACAATCAACAAACTGTATATCATTTGTCCATTTGTTACGTTGAATTGACCAATGTACTAGCCAGTATCAGTGTTACCAGTATCAGTGTTACCAGGATAAGTGGGATTGACGAAATGGGCTCAAACAAGGAATAATGGGCTTATCAAGAGAGTCGCTTTTATTGTGGGGGTGGGAAAAGTCTCCTGATACATGTTCATGTATGTACCGGTACTCATAAAATAGATTATCTGAATATAATAACCAGGTTCTGTGCTTCTATTTTGGTTCAAAAATCTTACACACACACAAAAAAAATTTTTTAAACATTGAAAATTAACTATTACCGTGGAAGGTCACCTTCAACAGCTCTAGCCCCATACTGTTGTCTGTACGCATAGTACGCCGTCTCTAGTGTTCCGGGGTTGAGACACGTAGCCTCATACCAGGGATGGTCTGTAAAGCAACTAAACCCCTCAGTGTCGACTCCAGTATGAATGATTTTCTGCTGTATGGCTTCAATCTCTTTACAGCAAATGCAGTTATGAATGAACTCCATCACCACACATTTACCACAGGAACACCTTCAATTCAAAAAGCAAGACAATTAAGTCAGACATTTTTAAGAGAACTGTGGCAATAAATTTAACTCAACAGTTATGTACAAAACTCAATTGCATTTGGTTGACATCGTGGCAAATTAGACACTAACAGTTACTTGTAAAACATAATTCTTTATTCACTACCCAAGTGTTTTGTTTATTTGTTTGGATTTGGAAATAAAGTGAATTGAATTGAATTGAGTTGCAGAAAACCACTCACAAACAAAGCTGTCTTTGCATTGTGTAGATAGACGAGTGAGAATACATGGGTACGTGTTTTGCTGTCATAAATATCAGCAAAGGCCTACACCGGCTATGTAAAATCAGAGAACTATAGTACTATGTCAATGATTAAGAAATTAAAATTACCAGTCGGTATTGTTCAATCGCTCGTTGTTTGCAGCTTGGTCATTCCCATCACGTTGGTCTTCATCGGGGTCGTCGGCGTCATCATCGCCAGCAGCGTCACCTTGCTGTTGGCGTGGTCTTGCCAGTGGCTCGAACCTATATGGTTCAGCCCCACGAACCACCTCATCCTCATCGTCTGGTTCAACGTCATCGCTGTCTCCCGATCCCCCTGACGTACTTTCAGATCCTTCACTGAAACCATCAGAATCAACACTGATTTCTTCCCAAAATTCGTCACCGGAGTTTTCAGAGTCTGACATGTTTGCTTCGTCGAAGAAAGAATAAGCGGACAATAAATGGAATAATGCACGCACATTATTACATGATGTGTGGCGGCGTGCGTAGCGTGCTTGAGTTATATGGGTACCAGACTTAGTCAGTCTCCTTTATGACGTCACAGCCATTGCGCAACAACCGATCGTGACCTCTGCATTTTCAGAATCGCGACGCGCGGGCTTTTTAAAAATTCCTTTTTTTAATCTTTTTACAATTTCGAAAAATTATCTTTGTATACTTGTATGTTGTGTTTGATACATCAGCAACTAGATTTTGAAAGTGGATTGAATGGAAACTTCTCATTTTCCACGCACTTTAACAAAAACCATTGAAAACGTCATGACTGCTCCGTTCATATTTTCGTGGATTATTTCGGAAGATCATTATGATTGCATTTTTTTGTTTTTTTTAGACACTATACGTCTGATTTCATCTTTTGTAAAAGTATTTTCCTCCTATTTACTCGTCCCCGGTCCCATCTATGGTCCCAATAACGCCCGAGGGGTTCACAGAGTGCGGCGCTGACGCACGAGTCAACTTGCCCAAATTCCGGACAAAATTTTTAGCGTTAGATTTTTCCGGATTTTTTGTGATCGCCTATTCTTATGCACATGCGCAGTAATTTTAAATCGCTCTCCTTAATTCACTTTCTTGATTTAAGGAGAGCAATTTACAGCTCTCCTCGGATTTATTAAAATGAAGGCCTGATATAGGTGTCATCGCTTTACTTTAAAAAATTCTCAGAGATTTTTTTCTTCTCTTTCGTCAGAGTTGATGTAGTAGTTTGCGCCTTTCTTTTTCTTTCCTTTTTTGGAGGGGATGAAGTTTTGGAATTTTGTGTCATGTCCTACAATATCAAATGGCTGTGTTCGCACAATTAGGCACCTACAATCACTCATTCTCCTGGCTAGCTATTCCTCGTGTTTCATTACATGTTTTGCACATCTTGAGTTCTCAGTCTATTTAAAGTGTGGGCTTGTGCATGGGGTATTTGTTCATGTACGTATCACGGAAACCGATATTCTTTAGGATGGTAAAGAGAACTGGGTCAGGAGACATGGGGACGGCTATTCAGCGCGTCTTAAATTTCACTTGGTCTTTGTTGACTTTACGGTGGAAACTGTCAGGGAAGGCGAGACCCTCTACTGTGGTCAAATGGACGAAGAGAATTGAAACCATGCAGCCATTCACAAAATGAAAGTTGGCAAGTCCAAGTGATGTCTTTTTCAGAAGGGAAATCTCTACAAATAAATTTGCCGTAGTCAAATGAAGAAAGAGATTGGAATACATTGGAAGACATTCTAAAGGGTCATTTTTTCAGTTATTGTAGTTCCGTAAAGGAAATCAGCAAGACATCACCCTTAAAGGTTCAGTTTCCAGTAGTCAAAGGAGGAAAGAGAATGGAATACATTCTTAAGGAGTTATATTCTAAGTTATATTTTTCCTTTGAGGAAATCACTTCAAAAAAGATGTCACCCCTTCACCCTTAAAAGAACAGTCTTTGCCTTAATAGTCAAATACGGAAAGAAAAAGGCGGGAATGGAAGACATGTTTGATGAGTCAACAAAGAAGTTTTGTTTTTCCTTTAAGGAAGTTACATCAACAAAAGTATGTGTCAACCTTAAAGGAAACATTAAAGATATTTAATAGTCCAACAGGACTCAAATTAACCCACGGCACCCACATTGCCTTGGTGCCCTGTGCTTTTGCTGTGGTGCCCTTTGCAAAGTTCCAATACAAATTTACATTCTCCTCATAGAAGTGCCCCTTACCAGAGGAAGATTGCTGTGCCCCTTTAAGAGTGAAGTTCAAGGCCTGGTCCAATTCTGAGTTAGAATGGTGTTTCCCTTAAATATGCTCTCTGGTCACACTTTCTATGAACATTTCAGTATATCACATTCTGAACTTTGACCTGCACTAAACTAACTCAGAATGTGCACCAAGATAACCATTGATGTCAATGTGAAGACTGCCGCAGTCAGGAATTTGTGGAGTCTTGGACTGCATTTTAAAAGAATACCATCCTCACACACAAAAAATGTTATTTTTTTCCCCCCCACAGATCTTCAGGTCACTTGTCAAGAGTAGATTATGCCAAATGTAAGTATGTTACAAATGTTGATAATGATAGCACAAGTATCAGTATCAACAACAATGTGGGTAGAATTTGAACTTTGTGACGCAGAATGCAATTGCAGTCAAAACTTTCCCTGTCATTACCCATTCAATTATGAACATGCCATCTTAAAGCAGCGGCACAAAATGAGGCTTTCATTTAATGACAAAATAGAGGATTGGTAATTATAGAAAATATGAATTGTTTAGTTTCAATCTGATACTGATAGCTCACTGATTATAAAGTTTATGCAATTCCAATCCTCAAGAGAAATAGTTCCATCTGAAACACCATGTCTAAATCAAGAAAATAGCATTTTGATGACCTCACAAATCACTGTTGCTTATTTCGATTGTCGAAAATCAATGATATATTTTACCTTTAAAGAGTGTGCATAACATTGGTGATAATGATATTATAGTCGTCTAAGATTTGCACACAACTTTACATGGTATAAAGATGGTCATGGTGAAAAACTTCCCTTTAAATTCTTTTGCCTAAAATACAGTTTTTGAGAAATGGGGACTTAGTAAAACAACTAGATTTGATCTTGCTTGTACGCAAAACGGTGAAAAGATATGGTGGAGGTTTTTCGCTATTTTCTTGTGACTTCAATGATTGAGCTGAAACTTAAACACAGGTTTTATTATTTCATAATATGTTGGGTCACACAAAGTGTGGGTACTGGTCTTTGACAATAGGCTGTGCAAGTCTCGCGCGCATTCGAACTTCCGGGACCATAGTGGTCCCAACCATATGGAGTTTTACGTGGGCGAGATTTTGTTTCGTCAATTATTTTAGTTTAACGTAGGTTATGACCTAGAAAAGTATACATGTTGTTGGGAATGTAATACTAAGTGATAACAAAATATGAAAGTAAAACCAATTCAACAATATAACGAAGAAAACCCAAGAATTAAACTTGACCTCAGCTTCCGGTTATTGCAAAAAATTAAGAATTTTGTGCTCGCCTCCGATCATAAAACTTACGTAAACGCTTGTTTTGGATGCGCAATTATAATCGCCAGATGCTGTAATTGCAAAGCAAACCCTTTTCATTGCAGTCTATGGTTGTTGAGGCGTCAGCATCCTCTTTAGACTGCGATACGGGTCCATTTAAGACCCGTTTGACCTTCACGAATCCGCGTAAGGGGTTTCTAAAAAGTTAACATCAAATAGGCATCCTTGTCCCAGAGTTTTAATTTGTTTTCAATAATAATATACACACTATTGTGATTTTTTTTTCAAAAGCTAAACCTTTTCATAAAATTGTAATGATTAATTTTTGTTGTTCAGATTTTGTCATGAGATATAATTTAAAACAAAGATTTAATTTCAGAAAGAAAAATGTTCTTCGTTTGACGTGTTTTCTCGTTCGGATACGCGCGAAACTTGCACAGTCTATTACCAATGTTGTCTGCATGCTTTAAACAGTTTAGTCTTTGAAACTCAAACCATAAAACAAACGTTATAAAAAACAGATTATTGAAAAAATTTACACCACGTTTTCATCTTTCTTCTTAAGGATAAACCCTGCTTTGCGAAGATCGAGAAATAAGATTTGATTAAAAGAAAAAGACCAAACACTGGAAACAGCAAACAAAACTAGAGATCCATCATCAAGATATACAGTGTACTTATCCTAAAGAAAAAAAATTATGCTGAACAAGGAAAGAGACAAGTATTACCCTGAAGCAGCATCAATTTTCTAACGTCCCGCTCGATTTGAGTGATGATTCACGGCCAATATAGACACTCCACCCTTCTCTGAAGGACATGGACGGTAAATTATTGATCTGTATACTTGCCTTGACATGTCTGTTTAGAATGGGACACGGGAAAAGCCTTGCCACAATTATTGTTATGTCTGAAGAAAATTGGATTGGAAATCAATTGGACTTGAGAGTCAGTGGTTTGGAAATGATCTGTGAGGATTTTCTTATAACTATGCAAGTCTCAGTGGTACTCAAATTTCTTGGACCAAGTTGGTTCCAACTATGTTGAGTTTAACATGTGGGGGATTCTGTTTCTTCAAATGCTTTAGTTTATGGCTATACAAATATTGTTGGAAAAGTGAAATTTAGCCACAAAGTAAAATGGAAAAGTAATTTAACAAATCAACAAAGAAAACCCGAAAACCTCCCTTTCTGGTTACTTGCAAACAGTTATGAATTTTACCCAACCGATGTTCATGTTATCATTCAACCTACAATTTATGAAACGGTCGCAAAAATTCGGGCGTGATTGGCAAATGGGGCTTCTAAAAACAGACCTATTCGGGCGTGATTGGCAAATGGGGCTTCTAAAAACAGACCTGATAATTTGTTTAAAAGATATGGATTTTCAAAGTTATTGTTGTGTGTTTTTTTTGTTACCAAAAGGAACTATGTTTAATTATTTATTTATTTATTTTGTAAATTCAGAGAATGGGCAGAGAGGGCGCCACCAGAAAATATCGTCAGGGTTCTACTGTGCCTTCGACTTCTTCTCAGGGACCAAGTATACCAGGTAATTTTTTGTTTTTATCATTTTCATCTTTTAAACAAGACGGTGTCTCCACCTTGGTTAACCAATCCATTAGGACCGGGCTTTCAAAAAACTTACTCATAATGCTTGTGAAAAAGAAACGAACAAAGGTCAATTTCATGAAAGCAGGCATTATATTCCACCTACTTTAAATCTGATATCCAATTTTTGTGCCCTTGACTAACATCAATTTCATAAAACACAGGCTTAACATTTTTAAGTAACTCCAAGCTGATATATTTGATTTTGTTTGCCCTTGGAAAAAACCAAACAAAATTGTTATTAATTACAGCCTGAAAAGTCAATAAAAACGTATACCACATGTAGATCAGCTCATGTAGATAGATAGATAGATGAAAGGTTTATTCACAATAGTCATCACAGCATAAAAACTGAATTGCAACTACATGTACAACACATCATTAAAAAGGACATCAAGATATAACAATCAATTGAGAAAAAGGAAGCGAAAGGCAAACACACACCAACCTAGGAAAACACACACACCTGCTTACGCAAACAGTGCCCAACGCAGGCACACAACTACACACTCCACAAGACACCAAGGAAGTACCCTGCAAAACCCACATAGCCAATACATCCAAACTCAAAAAGGGCTTTAAAATGTGAATTCATTGTTTAATAAATTAATGAATTGATACTGGCTACATAAAGGCATCATGGTAAGTGTCATAAAATGGTACTCAATAACAATGTCCTACTTGTTTCCAAAGGCTAAATATCATGTCTGAAAAAGCCTGGAAGCAGACCTTAGCAAAGGTTCAATGTTTCATAACAACTGCTTACCGCTTAGCAAAACAAAAGACATGCTAGCTCGCTGGCGGTTCTTGTAAGCAGATAAGTGACTCAACACATTAGTGCAGTCAAATATTCTTGATCGATTATGAAAATACGCTTATTAACATACCAACACCTGTACAGTAAGCTTTAAAAAAAGCTGATTTACCAGCTTTATTGGCCATTGGGTGGATTGTAACAAAGCTGTTAAGCAGAAAGTATTGCTTTAAAACTTTTCATTTGCCAATCAAAACTTAGCAGGGATTTGGTGTAGGTAACCTACTTGTGCTCAGCAAGATGTAGCAATTTCTATGCTTAATACATGAAATTGTACTGGGAGACATATGTTTTCTCACCAAAATATCTGGGGGAAAAAAATTGTAGGAAAACAAAACAAACTGATTACTCAACATATAAAAAAATATTTATTATGATTTTCCACGCTTGTATCTAGGCTTTTATTTGATCTAATACTCCAGTTGTGGTGTCTGGGGCTAAACAGAAAGATGTAACTATTTCATGCTATCTAACGACTAAAATATAACTTTGGCTACAAGAAGAAACCAAAGCAGAAATAGATGACTCAACATTTTATTGGCAAGTGAACCTACAGTTTTTTGTCTACATGAAGTTGCACACGCATTCATGTACATGTAAAAAGGTTATCCATTTGATATCATTTTTACACCAAGCTTCTATAAATTGCTTAACTCTCCTTTCCATGCCGGCATCGCTCCACTGTGGCAGTGGCCGTGACACAAACCACTTGCAAATTAAATCCGTTGCCATGGGAACCAAATGCCATGCAGGGATGAAGTAATTGGTTTTTGTTTAATAATTGACCTTGTGAGGTATGGAATATGTATTAGGCAAATGGATTGAAACATAAAATGGCTGGGTGAGTAGGGGGATGGAAAGAGAAGGGGTGGATGTTGGTAATACAAAAACCACTAGAATTCTGATACAGTAAAAATGCATCATATTGTAATACCACCTCTTCAGAATGAACCTATTGTCTTTAGCGTTGTTTCAATTTCACCAGAAATTTCCTTCAAAACATTAAGTGAATATCAACATTACTCAGATCTTATGCCTGGCTGCAAAGTAGTCATGGTTGGTATGCCAGTGCAATAGTTAAAGGCAAATTATACGGTTTTTGGAACCGTCGAATGTTTTAATCCTATGTATACAATAATTTCATCTCAAATGGTGGTAGTGTTTTTTGAGATACTGTCAAAAATCTTGAGCAGTTATGTCCAAGCAGGAAGAATAGTCCTGTGATACACAATCTGAGAAACATTTCATGCAGAAACGTTTCTCAGATTGACAATTTATTGAATTTCTGTAAAACAACATTTCGTAGAAAGGAATAAGTTTTTCCCAAAATATTATATGTTTTTATGGTCAGTAATTTGTGGATTAATAACCTAAGGTATACCCTGCCTCGATTGAAACTAGAGGATTCAAACTCGATTGAAACTAGAGGAAAGATTTGGCTAGTCACGATGATGGATTTTTACACCCAAATGCCTCGTAATGTTGACACTAAATTTGTGGGTGTCTTCTGTCATGTGTCGTGCGGTGTAACTCAAGTAATTAAGCCTCCTGCTCTTGGTTGCCTTATCCAGTGTGTTGTCCAAGCATTTAAAACCATTCAACTACACTGGTTATGTGCAGCGGCACAGCTGTGTACAGAACTAAGTGTACACGTATTCTTACTGAAGATGCATACATGTAGCGTACACTTAAGGATGTCGTATTGCAGGCTGGCACAGTTTATCTACCTTTTATAAATACCTGGGACAGTTCATCCATTGTGATTGGTCGAGAGGAGATCACATGGCCATGTTTAAACTTGTGATATAAACACGGTGAGGGGTGTTTAAACATGACCAGCAGTCGATTTCACCAAACTCTTCCTAACTTAGGACTAGTCCTAGGCAATGCTAAGAGATAGGACTAGTCTTAAGTTAGGACGAGTTACTCGTCCAAACTCGAGTTAGGATTAATCCTAGCGTTTCGTGAAATCGGCTGCTGACCTTATTGAGTAAAAAAAGGGGCAGAGCGTGCAAATTTCATGGCCCAATTTGTTGGAAGGTCGCATATCTGACTTGCGCAAGTTCGAAACTTATGTGCAATAATTTGAAACTTCTAAACTTGCGGGATGAGCTACTTAGCGCTCAGAACGGAAGTCATCGCAGAGTCAAAGCGAACTGTCAGATTTGTTCTCAACTTTTAAAGGTTTTTGGATGTTTTTTAACGGAAAGGTATGAATGGAATAAAAGAGTGGTGACTCATTCTAAATAAACAATATGATTTAGTTTGTTACTAACATGTACTCCCTACATTCGATCAATACTGACTCCCTACAATTGGTAAATATTTACTCAGTATGGATCGATACATGTAAATTTGTCATGGATATTTTTTACCGACACAGACTTTTCCTGGGGGTAATAATTTTAAAATGACTTCCTGCAATATCTCTCATGCCACCGCAGTGGATGGATTAATTTGTAATTTGAAGTCAATTAACAAAGCAACGCGGAACGACTGACATTTTAATCCTTGAAATTTTTTTCAGAAAAAATTGTTCGAGCTGGATGGAGTCAAGGTGCTTTCAGAGGTAAGTAATTCTAGAATTTATATATATGCCTTTTTGAAGCGCCATTAGAGAAAGAGGCCGGAGTTATACATCCTTTTCGTCTTTACCACAAGTCTTGCCTGTTATCTCCAGGAATTCCTTGTCCAAACAGTGGACTCTAATCTATAATTGGATCTTCATGCACAGTATATGAAAACATTTTGTGGGTTTTAACATTATTTTGAAATCTGAGGAGTGGAAACCGAGTTCCATGTAGTATTTATTATTTAAAAATCACCAGCCAGTTATGTTGCTGACTGAGCCGGCCCAGGGAGGTTCTGCCCATCCATGAAGTTTGTTGATTCAACAAGTAATGGCAATATAAACACACCCTCTCCGAAAAGGATGGATACTTTCCGAGTTTTTCAGCCAAAACTCGGAAATTCTTTAATGGAGCTTTCCCGTAAAAGAGTAGCTGATTTTTATTAATGTTCCAGAAGAATTATTTTTTTGGAAGAAAATAAATCAACTAAAATCAAACAAACAGACTCAACAATATTTTTCCCCACAAAACTATTTTATTGTTTAATAAATATAAATGGATTTCAAAACAATCAATTTTGAGTAATGACACATATGTTAAAGGGTATGTACAACATTGGTAATTGCCAAAGACCTGTATCCACACTTATTTGTTTAAAACCATATTTAACGAGGGTGACCCTATTTAAAGGGTGTGCACAAAGATTGAAATTATAAATGTTCTCAGATATGCACATGAATTACATTGTATAAAGATGGTCATAGTGAAACAATGCCCCAGAGATATTTGTGCTTGAAATGCTATGGTTTTAGAGAATTGAGTGATATAATTAGTTTAAACTTGTTATCCCAAAACCCGATCCTTGTAAACAGTGAAGCATGTAAGTTTTTCTTCATTTTTTACTTGTGACTTCGATGACCGATTGCGCTTAAACTTTCACAGGTTTATTATTTTAAATGTATATGTTGGGTCAGATAAATGGGCTGGTACTGGTCTTTGACAGTTACCAATGTTGGCCGCGTAGATACTTGAACAAGGTCGACCCTCACTGGGATTGGCCAGATTACTTCTTCATAACAGGAACGTTGTTATAAGAGGACATCAAAACAAAGAAACACAAAGCAGAAATGAGTTTCAGGACTTCAGAATAGACTCTTATTAAGCATGTTTATAGCAGTGTTTTTTAAATCAATGGCTGCCTGTATAACTATAATGCATATCAAAACTGAAATACTTGATAATTTTATAGTTGATTGTGGTTCGTTGTTTGTGTCCAGTTAACAATGGTTGATTGTGGATTAGGAATATATTATTACACAGTACCCAAGAGACAAAAGCTCAAATGAAGAAATTGATATTGCTGTGTAATTACTTATGCATCAGTGAACACTGAAAGAACAGGCTGACTGTAATGATAATGCATGTGTACAACATGTATTGGACAGTGGGAAACTCATCATAGAATGTTGCTAATTAGTTTTATTTTACAGAATAAAAGTCCATCAATTTGCCAAATTTTGAATGGACTTGCACTTTTACATTTGTAATCAATCTAGTAAGGTTTGCGGCAACCCAGCTCTTCTCCTGAAGACCACCAGAGCATACTGATCAAAACTTTGAGTTGTTACACCACAGGTTCTGTACAGAACCAGCACAACTCATAGAATGAGATTATTTTCATGTACATGGTGCTACTGCAAACCATACTACATTGTATCTCCACCATGCAAAGTTTCAAATCTTACATAATTTTAATGTGTATTTTTTAGCCTTCTGCGATAGCTTTTGGTCGCAAGAAATATCAACTCCGGTTTGTAATTTTTGATTTTTGTTTTCATGTTGTCACAGAAACTGCATGTCGTCACCGAGAGTTATCTTCGCAATGGACAGCAGCCATTCTTGGCAGACATACTCAAGGAAATGACCAGTGAGTTTTCAGGACCAATTTTTATTTGTATTAGTTTTTTTTATTATAACTTACTCAATATAATGCCCTCTAATTCCATGTTTTTAAGAAACAAATTTGTATAGCTGTCTGGTTGTTTTAATAATACTGAGTTCTTATATATTATTATAGTGCTTTATCAGACTCGATGGGCATCTCAAAGTGGTCAGTATTTTTTCCTGCAAGGTATATGGAGCTACGTTTGAGACTTATTTCTTAGCAAAGCACCATGTTGATGCTTTGTTTACAAGGTGTTTGGCACAATATTTTAATGAAATGTTTTTAAAATTCTCTCTTTTTATCACTTGTTTAACAAACAATTTACCAGAAACCTTACCTTATTCAATTATAATCTGGTTTATTTCTCCCACATCAAAGAAGTACACATTTCCAGTCATATTTAGTTTCCTAAACGGTTAAATGGAAGTTGTGACTTCTGGTCAACCTAATAATTTCTGACGATTGCAATCAGAACTATGAACCCATTTGTAAAAGGAGCAGAAATCAACACACTTTTCACGATGGATGGGATTAAAAATTGAGCACTTTACCCAGTCTTCACAATCACAAACCACATGTGTGGAGTCCTGTGAAGCAAAATGTAGAACAAATTGTAGGGGATTAAGAAAGACAGTTTCTCCAACAAAAGGGATGTCAATCATTCTCCCTGGTTAGAAACTGGGGCTAACATTTTAAAGAAAATTAAGGAATTTTTTGGTTCTACAAATAAAGTATTATCACTCTCAGTCTTAGCAATGAGTATTGTATTTATGTATCCTTTCTCTTCCAGATATTTTTCAGAAGTTAGCAAGTGATGGTAAACAGCGAGAGTGGCTCATTGCTTGTGGTGCACACAAGGTATTTCATTTTCAATTTGTTCTTCTCTAAGTAGAAGTTTCACACATAAAAATCTGTTTTATTTCATTTTAAAAACGTCTATTTGAATGTTTTACAAGCACATAATAATACAAGTTATAACAGGAAATTACAAGAAGTGGAGGCTACACACAAGAAACTAACTGAAGCTTATGAAGGGAGAGCCTTGAGCCAAAACTAAACATTGTGTTCAATAGACCTCACTGCTCACCTCACGATAACATCACAGTTAGTTTACCACTTTGCAGAAGAATGGGAAACCATTTTGTCTCTGCTCAACTGTCCGAAATGCAGTACCCAGTTACAGCTCTTGAGCAATGCAGTAAATAAACCCTGAAGCTTTCAGTACATGGGTCTACTCCTGGCGAAAGATTCTGGGCACCTGTGCAATTGAATGGTTTCTAACGGTTGATACAGATAAAATGGAAAGGGGTTGTGAAACAAGCATCAACAATCCATGGGATAGACATAGACCTGGATGAAAGTGTTTTATCTAAAGCAGACGTAGTCAAAGGTAACATCTGCCATCCTCTAAACAAATTTGTCATCAGACTGAGGAGTGGTAGGATACTTCAGTCACTTCCATGCAAAACAAACAGATACCTCTACTCCTTCATACCACAAGCTGTTAATTACTTTCTGCTCAGATTTTGTTAAAACAATTTAACTTACATGTCAGCATTTGTTAGTTTTTGTGTAATTATTTTGTGTATTGTATGGATGCAAAGAAATATTCCTCAATGGTCTACCATTAAACTGAATTGAATTGAACTAAAATCGCTGCAAAATGTCACCAAGAGTAGGAGAGTAATTACAATGGAGAATTGAAGTAACACATCAGTATGGATTTTATTATTTTCTTCTGCAGCCATTGGTTTTGTTGCTGTCAGCCAGTGATGTCATGGTACTCCATTGCTCCCTGTATGCCCTCATCAGCATTGCACAGAGGTAAGTTAGTCTGTGTCCGAGTTGGCAGCTACAGCTTTCGGTCTGGCTAGATTTCTGCGTCATCATGCGTCAGAGTTTAGGGCATCCTTAGCGAGACCCATAGCAACAGTTGTAGCCATAACCGTAGCTGCCAGTTTGGAAAAGGCCTTAGATCCAAGCATGGTTGAAATATTTAAAAATCCAAGCTCAGCTTTCTCATCATGGAACACTTTCAGGACGCTACTTTACTGGGTATACTCAAAATTGTTTGCATGCTCGGAACTGTATGGACACACTCATACCAAAACTAGGTATTTCCTGCCAAAATGCAAAACTGGGTTTATTTGCTCATGAAATACATGTAGATGAGAATAAGAGCTTTCAATCAGTTAGGATAAATTTTTCTTTGCATACAGAAATTTGCACTTTTTTTTTCATGGACTAGTCTGTGGGACCAGTTGCTTGTTGATTCACTAGTTTGCCAGTTCTGTGACTAGATGATGAACTCAAATAATCAAACATTACTTGATACGTGTATGTGTACTGCTCATAGTCTCTCATTGCTGATAATTTGTGTTTTATTCTTCCTAGTCCTGAGCCGATAGCTGTGATTGGTGAACTAGATTGCATTGAAACGCTGCTGAGAATTATTCAAGAGTATGACATCCTGTCTAGAAAGTAAGTCTGACCCCCTGACTCTTCTAGGATAGTCAAAATAAATTGAGTATTTTTTTACAATTAAAAACTTTTATCTTATGTGAACTCAATTTCTGATTAATTGAATACTTGTTAAAATGATTTTCTGCCAAGATCACTTTTTGCCGTTTTCGTTTAAGCTGGTCTGTAAGGTTTTGCCGTAACTATCCTAGGAAAAATATAACATTATAGACGGTAACTTTTTATCCTACGATAGTTGGGGGGCTTTGCCTAAACTATCCTAAGGAAACATGTGACACCAGAGTAATTTTTTTAAATCTCAGGATAGTTGAGGATTTGTGTAAACTGTCCAAGAAATAAAATACTTACTACAGAGGTAACTTTTTGGGCAGTGTTATTAATTTGTATAACTTGTTTATTTTATGATTTTAGGTTGGCAGCGGTCTTGTTGCGGACTCTCTGTGTTGAGAGTCAGGTAAAAGAGCAGGTGAAGATATGTGATGGCATCCCAATCCTGCTTAGCGTCTTACATTGTGATAACATAAAGCTTCTATTGGACGTGGTAAGTGAAAGACAGAAACTAGACTATTGCTGATCTATTCCCCCTTGTGTTTTCTGTCAAATGATTTTATTACTCAGCAGGTTTTTACTTGTGGGTGCTTTTTTCAAATGTTTTTCTTCTCTGGCCCACACAGGTTTGGTGTGTTGTTCTTTTATCTGGTGACTCGGATACCAGCAATGATGTCAGAATCATGGGAGGAATTCCACTATTACTTTCATTACTTCAGTAAGTGGTACCAACATTTTTTATCAGGAAATTCAAAAGATCATTTCTTTTATATATATATAAAGACCAAGAAACAGCCTTAATCACAGCGTCAAGGATGTTGAACTTATGGTGATTGAGGCTTGCAATGGTGATGACACACACCGCAAGCTCAGAGAATCACACTGGATTCACCAACTTAAGACAGTCCAACCCTTTGGACTCAACATAAACACTGGTGATATAGACTTTTTTAAAGATTGTTCTTAGTTTCTCAGAACTAAAATTTGTGAACTATAAGTTTCAAAGTTTTGAATGGATAGGGAGCTTTATAATTGTAACGCTGGTTTTGATTTTCTTTCCCAGGGATAAGCACTTTACAACAGACCAAACCCCAACAAGCAGCTTACCAAGTGCCAGCTCATCCGGTAGAATGCTGTCGTTTCCTGAAGAGACTGTGAGTTTCCTCACTTCAGTTTTTCCATCTGGGTGCCTTTCATTTCTGATGCTAATAAAATCCTTTAAGAAAAACCATCTGAGAAGATCTTTTTGATATGTAATTTTTTTTCTTTCTTACCTGCCTTATAAACAAAAATGATTTCACGTATTTACATGACCTTCATTTTCCCTAATTTTTGATATTGCAGGAAGAAGTACAATTGGCAGATATACTAGCTTTGCAATCGGGTAAGCATCATCAGACATTTATGTTAAGTCTGAAAGATTACCCCCCTCCTCTGCTTTAAATAAAATACACTCTCCTTCCCAAATAACAAAACAAACAAATCACAAACATAACAGGAACAGGTCCAATGTGAGACTTTTCAGGAACAAGTCCAATGTGAGACTTTTTGGGGATCCTAGGTGGCAGCAAACTTACCAGATAAATCCATTGTCCTCAAACTATGTAAACAATGGAACAACAGCTGTTATGTCTACTGCCACCTAGCTTTCAAAAGTCATCCATTGGTACATGGTTGAATGTTGCAACCTCCCTCCCCCTCCCCCCCCCAAACAAAGCACACCAATTCCACAGATACAGTTGTGTCTGTTTAGATATATATCAATAATTGCATGTCTCCCATACAGTGACAAGACTCTATATATAGATAATGCGCTGCGCATTTGATGTAGCTACGCTTTATAAATGCCTTATATGTATGTTCCTAAAAGATGTCATCTTTACGTACAACTTGGATTGTGGCTTTGGGCTGCGTCAATCATTCAAAAATTGCCACACGTCCAAGTGGTTCACTGACCAGCCATGTGAGGAATTTGATAAATCTGCAACGTGCTGCTCTCGGTATTAATGGAAGAGCCTAGTTGTGGGTTCAAAAAGCTATGTATCATTGCATGTACAGAAGGCTGACTTTACACTGTGTTACGTCCAGTGTTAGCTATCTATTAAGTTGTTTTTCTTTTGTCTTTCCAGCCTGTTGTTCTGCTCTAACTGAACTTGTTCTAAATGACACCAACGGCCAGCAAATTGTACAGGTATGTGTGTTTATAAAACTGTACTGAGAAGATGCATTCACCAGATGGTATCATGGTGCATTGTGCAGCTATCTTTCTAAAACACAGTGGATAATATTGGAACTGTTATAGACGATAAATTGAAGTTTGATAAAAACACAAGTTGTACAACCAGTAAACTACGTCAACGTTTGTATTTTCTTAGAAAGCTTAACTCTTTTGGCGTAGATAACACCATTTTAGAATTGTTTTACCGCACTATTCTACAAAGTGTTTTATCTTTTAGCCTTATTTGTGTTTATGGTAATATGCTATCCCAGGACAAACGATCTTTCTTAAGAGTAGTTAAGCAAGCTAGAAAAATAACCAGAGCCGAACTACAAAGCCCAGAGGCACTTTACCATGACCAAGTATGTACTAAAGTGAACATGATCCTGTCTGACCCATCCCATCCCATGTACTCTAAGTTTTTATTAAGTCGTCAGCGGGAAGATCGCCTGTTGCAACGTAGAATTCGGACACACCGCTATAATAACTCCTTTGTCCCTACGGCAATCCGTTTTTACAATGGCTCTTAAGTATGCTGTGTTATAGCATTGTCGGTTTGAAGGACCTCTCCTGTGTACATTATATCTTGTATATAAATATTGCTGTGCATAATTTTTAATCCATGCTAGATACATATTTTTATACCTGATATTCTTAATTAATATTTTTATATGTCTGTGCATTGTTATACAATTTTTAGTGTTTTGTCTGTTTTGTTTAAATCAAGGCCAGTTTTAATTTCCCCAGTGTGGGATAATAAAGTTCTTATCTTATGGTAAGACTGTACGAGGGTTGACTATGTACTGTGTTGATGCATTCACTAAATGGTTTCTTATTGCAGGCTGGCTTTGCTTATCAATTGAATGACAGTAGGAGGGTTGACTATGTACCGTGTGAATGCATTTACCACATGATACCATAGTTGCAGGCTGCCATAGTATAATACATCTATCATTCAAATTACAGTGGATGATATTGAATGGTTTAAACAGTAGGAGGGTTAACATTTTGTGTATTTTCCAATTGTTTTTCCTATACTAGAACAACGGTATCTATTGTCTTGGCATGCTGATCTTCCCACAAGAAACAAGCAATACGAGAGATGCAGAAGCAGTTAGCAACTTGCAGGTAAATTCTTCAATGCATAACTTTGTTTATGCTCTTGCTTTTGATTGGGTATTATGGCCAAGAGCGTTCAAGTGCACCAGACTCCAGCTATGGTGTTTTTGATCAGTGGAGTGCGAGTTACCTGGTCTTGACCTGTGTCGTTAAACAAGGAACTTAACCATTATTGCTCTGTCTTTCGGATGGGACGTAAAGCAGTTGGTCCCATGTGTTGTGTAATGCATGAAAAAGAAGTTACATTTACCGCTATGACCACATCTGAATTAGTAACTGTGACCAGATCCCTGAAAAAGCCCCAATCTCCAACTGTGAGAGTGAAGTAAGCATAAGTATGTACAAATTCCCCCATTAAGCATGAACCATTATTCGGTGATTAATTTTGTACACTGATGGTCCATATATTATAATCTAGAGGATTTGAGCTAATTTTCTTCTGGAAAAAAACAGTGATGTTTTATATCTTCAGTACTCATGATTTTTTTTTGCGACTTTCAATCATCATCTTTCTATTATCTTCATTATCCACAGAAAAATGCCTTGCGAACCTTGCGCTTCCTGTTCAGCATGGAGAGAAACCGTCAGATGTTCAAACGGCTCTTTCCTCCTGATCTCTTTGAAGAGTTCATTGATGTGGGTCACTACGTGAAGGACATCAATGCCTACAAGGCGCTGGTTACAAGAGTCAACAGTCTATCAGTGAGTATTTAAGTCACTCTGAATCCATCTGCTCAAAACAAAAGAAATACTTTTTGTGATAAATGTATTGGGGATATTTAGTAAGATTGTAATCTTACAACTGATCGACGCTACTCTAGACAAACTTGACTCGGTACGTTGCAACCTATGGTTTTTCCTATGTTCAAAATTCGTCAGGGCCATCCAGCCTGAGCCTGTGCAGCATGAACAGTCTGACTGAGTTTAAGGCCGATGACATTTAGTAATCTTTTATGTGAGAAATGTAAGTGCAGCGCCGGCCTCCACCCTTTCGAAAGGGTTCTGATGGTTTTGGGGGGTTCAAGAAGACAGTGAGGGGCACCTCGGGTCTCTGCAGTGCATTTCCAATTAAGAGAAGGGGACTTCTCGGCAGTCTTCTTGTAGTCTTTTATCATTTATTCATACTGGTGGTACCACCCACAAGACAAGGGGTCATGTCACCTGCACCACCACTAATCTAATCTATCTAATATCTTGTCTGCTTGTATGTGTGTTGTGTAGTCATTTAGCCTTCGAGAAAGACTCTGCTAGGGTCGAAACGTCAGGCCACTAACTTATTTTTTTCATTTATACCACAGGTCCTTTTGGTTGGTATAGCAGTTTGCAACAGCTAATTCTATTTTCTCATTTATATCATCTCTGTTGCAGTATCCCTTTGATGATCCTCCTTACCTCCCTTGTTCTTTGTCATATTTTGTTTTGTTTTGTTTGTTACAGGTTGTTTTTCAGTGTATGTTTCCTTTTCACATAATAACCCTGTTTCCTCCCCCAGAGTATTTCTGATTTTATTAATGTACATCTATTTATTATTAATGTAACTCTATAGTTTTTATCCACAGCTTTCTTTCATGTTTGTTTTTCTCTTTGACCATGTCTAACCAAAGATGCGTTCACTTGTTTCAGGAACTTAGGAAACTTAAAGAGAAAGCCCTGCGTTATTCGTATCATCGAGACAACTACAGGTTCTACACACTAGTTAGTGTGTAGAACCTGTTTCATTCCCACAGGTTTACAGGTGAAATCTGACCCAGCCCTTGGGTCTCTGTCCACCCCACTTCGCAGACAGTGGAACCACACACTCCATAGCACTTCGCTTTAAGTCTCATCCGTATTCTTCCTTGACTCACCACCTATGGACCCTGAGCCTTTTTACTGCAAGAGTAGATGGGTACCACCTAAGAACCGTGTGCCATCTCTTGAGAACACAAACCAGACAACCCAGGGAGACCCATCATATCTGGCAATGGTTCCTCTACTGAGAATATATCTCTTTTTGTTGACAGTTTTCTAAAGCCGCTTATGCCACAGATTCCATCATATATTCATGACACTCCAGATTTCCTTCGTAAAATCTCAGGTATTCAGAAGCAGGTCCCCAACACAGCTATCATCGGTACTTTTGATGTGTCCTCTTTGTACACCAACATCCCCCAAGATGAAGGGATTGCTGCCTGCTCCTCAGCCCTGTTTAAGAGTGGTCACGTGTCACCGCCCATTTCTGACATTGTATCCCTCATGCAACATGTTCTAACAAAAAACAACTTTTCCTTCTTGGGTAAGAATTTCCTACAGGTACATGGCACTGCAATGGGTACACGTATGGCACCTTCAATGGCCTGCCTTTTCATGAGTCAACTTGAACAGCGCATGTTGGCGTCGGCCCCTTGCCGTCCATGGGTCTGGTGGCGCTATATCGATGACATTTTTTTCATCTGGACTAGTGATGAAGAAAGCCTCATAGCATTCATTAACCACATTAATTCCTTCCACAGGACCATCAAATTCACGAATGAATACTCGACCAAGGACACCCACTTTCTGGATGTCAAGGTCATAAAGACAGATGATGGATTAACCACAGATCTCTTTGTTAAGCCCACAGATAAACATCAATACCGCCACTCAACCAGCTGTCACCCCAGACACTGCAAAACCAGCATAGCCTACAGTCAGGCCCTCAGACTTCATCGAATCTGTTCTAATGATTCAGATTTTTTCCACCACTCACAGGAACTTAAGAAACACCTTGTTTCCAGGGGTCATAGCTCCCTAGCAGTCCATCGAGTGATCCAGAAAGTCAAGGCTCGTTCTAGGGAGTCTGTACTCTCCAAAGCACCCAGGCAACAACGGAGTTCCAAAGGGAAAGTTCCTTTTGTTGTTACTTTTCACCCCTCACTTCCTCCCATTCGTAAAATAACCAGTTCTAACCATCATATTCTTCACACATCAGATCGGCTTCAACGTGCTGTACAGGAAGAACCCATAGTTGCCTACCGACGCCCACCCAGTCTCAGGGATCTCATTAATGATGATGTTAATCCCCCTTTGCCACAGGGTACGTTTAGGTGTTCGCACGGATTGGCACTTGTGGGGTCCTGACAACAATGGAACAATGGACCCCACAAGGTCATTTCAATAGGAACAATTGGACCCCACAAGGGAATTCTTCAGAAAAGGGAATAATAGAACAACAATAGCAGTACCCCACAAACCGGATCTGTAAGGGTGGGTGTTCCAACACATCCAAATGCATCGTTTGTAGACAACACATCAGGGAATCAGACTCCTTTACCAGCCATACTGGTGGTACCACCCACAAGACAAGGGGTCATGTCACCTGCACCACCACTAATCCAATCTATCTAATATCTTGCAGAGTCTGTGGTGTTCAATATATAGGTGAAACAAGAACTACACTCAAGAGGCGTTTCTATGGCCACAGATCCACAGTCAACACACAAAAGCTGGATACACCTGTAGGACACCACTTGAACCTTCCTAACCACTCCATTTCTGACATGAATTTACAGGGCATTGAGGCACTAGGTAACTGCAGAGAGACTGTCCGTCTGAGTAGGGAAAAACTTTGGATAAGGCGCATTAAGACCACTCAGCCCCATGGTTTGAACATCCAAGAAGGAAATGACTAATACTTTTGTCTTTGCCTTCTCCTTTTCCCACACAGATATCCACTTTTTTAGGCTGCCCTACATTGTATTAACTAATTATTTACCTCTCTTCCAACCTTCCATTTTGTTCTTTGCGTTTCCAACTTTTTGTAGTCAAGCTATCCCCTTCCTTTCATAACCCCCCCCCCCCCTTGTCTTCATAATCCCTGCTTACCCCCTGCCTTCTCTGAATGCTTTCTGCTTTTCTCCCTCCACTCTCTCTATTCATGTATTTCCACTTGACTACTCTTGCAACTCTTGTCTGCTTGTATGTGTGTTGTGTAGTCATTTAGCCTTCGAGAAAGACTCTGCTAGGGTCGAAACGTCAGGCCACTAACTTATTTTTTGCTTTTATCATTTAAAATATATTTTCCTTCATCTGTAGGAAGAGAAGATTCAAGAGATTCAGCTGAAGTTCCAGGAGGCAAATCAGAACAAGGAGCCGTCCAAGTCTATCTCAGGGTACCTGGTCTATGAACACCTTGGGACAGGGGCTTTTGGAAGCGTCTACAAGGTAAGTTTCACTCGCCGTTGTTTGATACTGAGTACTGCAAATCCATCAACCTTTCACACACCTTTAAAAGTCATATGTGGTCTCTGACCCCCATCTCGTCATACTTTTTGTATGACTGTAAACATGTTGAAACCTTAGACTACCCCCTAATAGCATGATTGTCATTTCATAAAATCTCTTGGAAGAAGAATTATTTTCTTACTTGACGCGATAAATTCCACACAACGAATCTTGTCTCAATGGAATAATGTTGAGAGAAAAATAATGGTTAATGGAAAGTAATTATATTTGGGTTGACAGGTAAAGAAGAACACAGGGGAGAATTTCCTGGCACTGAAGGAGATCCGATACAACAATCCTGCTGTGGGCAAAACGATCAAGGATAAGGAGAAGAGCATTGATAGCATCGTCAGCGAGCTCACCATCATCAAAGAGCATCTTAGACATTCAAATATAGTCCGATACTACCGAACCTTCAAAGAAAGTGAGTCATTACACTTTTTTTACCCTATGGCCAAATTATCATAGAAAAGTTATTATAATTTAACACAAAGTTGGCAAGCACAGAAATTTGGTAAGCCCAGAAGTATCTTCCTAAGCAGATGTGGGAAACCAGCCAAAATCCCCATCTCATTCACATCAATGTGTTCGGTGCCCTGTTAGTTCTTGGCTAAGCACATAGGTATGCATCAGTTTAAACAGCTTTATAAAACTGTACTTGACTTAGGCTGTTTTGTTAGAAACTGTGGTTGGATCTCCACGTTAGCATCTCGTTAGCAACACACTCGGCAGCAGGAGGCGTAGCTGCTAATTCAGACATTGCCTAAGCAGAATTAGGATACCGGGTCCAATTGCATAGAGCTGCTTGAGACACAAATTAGCTAGCACAACAAAAGTATGCTTACCAGAATATTAAGGTTTCCACTAATTGCTGCTTAAGCAGCTCTTTGAAGTTTGGGCTCATGTGTTAAACTGCTATGTTATGTGTATTGTTTCACACTGACTCCTAACTAATTTATGCTCAGCTTATACATTTTCTAAGGAGACAATATTATATAAAAATGTTCATCCGGGATTTGTTTCTCATCTCAGCCGACAACCTGTACATCGTCATGGAGCTGATAGAGGGCGCTCCACTCTATGAACATTTCAACTCACTGAAGGAGAAAGGGGAACATTTCTCAGAGGAGCGCATCTGGAACATTTTCATCCAAATTGTCCTCGCCCTGCGATACCTCCACAAAGATAAGAAGATTGTCCATCGAGATCTGACTCCCAATAACATCATGCTGGGAGAGAATGACAAAGTTACGATAAGTAAGTCTGGAACAAACTTCAAAAAGCACCAAATCAAGCACATTTGATTACATTAAAAAGTTAACGCAAATAAATGTTGCTTTATTAAAAAGTTAACCAAAATACGGCCATGTCAGCTGTACTGTTTGAGACTGGTTTTTACATGGTTTTGTTTTCCTTAGTAGAAATTGTTTTTTTGCTTAAGCAGCTCTATGCAATTTGACCCTAATTTCGGAAGAAATATTATTTTTTAGTGAAGCATGAAAATAAATTGTGAGCATTTTGTTTAAGCAGGTGGTAATCAAGTTTTTGAGAAGACTGTATTTTCGCTGATTGTTTTTACCCAAAGTTAATTACACTTAATGTCGTTACAAAAATTGACACTTTAATTTTGGTTTTTTTCCGTCTTGCAGCTGATTTTGGGCTTGCCAGACAGAAGCAACCAGACTCAAGTAAGATGACATCCGTCGTTGGAACTATTCTCTATAACTGGTGAGAATAATTCTTAAATACCCTTGTTCTCAAAACTGCACAAGTTCAGATTTTCTTTCACACTAGAAACTTACTTGTGATGTCTGCTGCCACCAAAGTTTTCCACTAGTCAGTAGCCTTGATGTAACAGTCACCATTAGTCATTATGTTAACCTATGACCTTCATTTGACCTTTGCCCTACAGCCCTGAGATCATCCAGAGTCAGCCTTATGGAGAGAAAGCTGATGTCTGGGCGGCAGGGTGTATCCTCTACCAGATGGCCATGCTCAGACCTCCGTTCTACAGCTCCAACATGCTGGCACTCGCTAGTAAGATCGTTGAGGCTGACTACGACCCCATACCCAAGGATGACTACTCAGAATTGATGATTTCAACAGTCAGAAAGTAAGTGTGGATCTGAAGTTTTATCTTCACCTCTCCTTTCAAACAGGTTCAGGCAATCTTCGTGAAGAAAACTCATTCAGGTTTTAAATAATTTAATTGGCGGTAGTAAGACACTGTTGGAAAGATTATTCTTGTGCTGCCATGTTGTTCCTTGTGTATACAGTGCATTTGGTTGCCCCTAAGTTGCCTGTATGTAATTGTTCTTGTTACACCGCCTTTTTAATTGACTCTTAAGTCTGAGTGTTAATTATTTCGAGTCTCGGTTATTTTGAGGCTTGAGTTATTTTGAGTCTGAGTAATTTTTTCAGTCTTGAGATTCTGAGTCTGAGTTATTTGTAGTCTTGAGTTATACGAAGTCCGATAGCTGTCTGAATTGTATATAATTTGTAGATGTTTGATGGCCAAGCCGGAGGACAGACCTGATATAGTACAGGTGGGAGGTTTGATTGCTGACATCATGATGCAGAACATGGATACACTCCACACCAATCAGATCAGCCTGGAGAAGAAACTAGACAGAGAACGCAAACGGACCCAGAGGTAAGACTACACAAGTAAACTGGGAGTCAGAAGACTAGCTGGGACATATCTCATACAGTTCAATTAGTAGCTGAACACAAAGTAACTATGCTTACCGGAATAAGGTTACCAGCCAAAATATCCTTCCACATATACCATCTGTGATAGGTTTCCTGTAAATGTTTGCTTTGCAGAAAATTGTTGAGTAATGTTTTCTGCGTTAGCAGCTCTTTAAAATTAGGCCCTGGCTGTAGAACAAAATGCAAACGTACCTAGGGCTAAGAAGACAAAAACATACAGGATAGACAATTTATCTTTGTTTAACTCAAAATTATTTGGAGAATAGGCCAACAGACAAACTTCAGAAATTATGACTAATTTAATTTAAAAAATGAAGAAAAAACTTGTTTGGGAAGATACAAAACAGACAGAGTGATAGTAAAGAATAAAGGAACAAAGCAGGAGGAAAGTAATCCACGATTGGGAATATACAATGAAATACTTTTTTTTTTCAATGGACAATAAATCTTTAGAAGACATTAAAGAACCAGGAACAAATGTTGACTTTATTTCCCTCTCAATTCAGACATCACAACGAAGCGACAAAGAACATGCAGAATTACCATCGTCTGTTCTTAGCGTCACAAGAGAGATATGACAGACTAGCCAACTTAGCTGGGAGCGGTGGAGCAGCAAGCATTAAAAGTGACTCTGACTCCAAGTAAGTTTGCCTGTTTGCTGTTGATGACCCCTCCCCCCCTGTCTATTTAGTATTCCGAATAGATACTCTTGCCTATGGAGGCCTCAAATTGTAGAAGAAAAAATACTTGTATGGCAATCGGAATAACCATATAAGTCTTTGTTCCTTATGCAATTATTGCACCATGATATAGATTGTGGTAGACAATACTTATTTTAGCACTTGAGCTGGCCTCAGGTCACTGAACAAGGCAAATGTAGTATTGGGTCAGACTCTCATTTGAAAAACACACTGATTTGTTTACACAGGACAAAAAAGTATAAATACTGTGCTTGAAGTATATCCGTAAAAGGTTGGGGTTTTGGGTGGTTTTTTGTGTGTTTTTGTTAGCTCTGTTTACTTTATTACGCATCACCATTGATTGTGTTGACATTTTTGTTGTCTCTAGTTTTGTATATTATATCTTTTTCTGTAATTTTATTATTTTGGGGTGCAATTTTATATATTGTTACCTTTGGTAATTTTTACGTAAGTCAGTTTTTTGTATTATGAAATGGAATAGCTAAAACAAATTTAGCCAAATTCAAAATATATGTTTCTCCCGATGTTTTGTGTTCAAATTTCACTGATATTTGACTTATTTGACCTCCCCCTTTTCCTTGTTGCACCCTACAGTGATGTGTTTGAGTCGAGCGATGAGCAGCCGATGCCGGGTAGGCCTCAACATAGCGGGCGGTCACGTTACCTTCACGTTGGTGCTGCCGAAATGGACAAGAGCGTGGGTGAGTTGACAAACTTGTGTATTAACCCACAATATTCATTGTCTGGTAACTGCAAATTAACATGATGATCAAATTGAGATGAGCCATTTCCATCATTGGCACCAGACCATTCAAGCATCAAGCCTCGTTGTGATTCTCATAGACTTGTGTCAGTAACCCAATATGGCCGCTTGATAATATGCATTGTATAAAATTATGTCTGGTACCCTTTTCAGAGAGTGGTATTGAAGAGGATGAGTCAAGCTTGGGATGTGACAGTCTAGACAGCAGTGGAAGCAGCTCAGTGCTTGGTAAGTCCAAAACTCAATTTATCAGCTTTGGCTTAGGCATGGTTTGCCTTAAGCCGTAGTCAAAGCCACACAAAACCTTCACCTTATTGCCTTTCATTTGTTTCACATCTGTAGCTTTTAACTGTGAGAATCTAGTTGACACTTCTGAACTCACTCACAATTTGCCTCTTTCTTTAAACGTTTTCAGAGGCTCATTTACTTGTAGAACAGTAACTGTTTCTGTTTGAGGTTGATGTGTAGCTACATGGAAGGATCATTTCAATGTTGTTGGGTGGCCACATTATACAGGTTTTTGATGTGATTGGATATGCATGATAAGACATTACTGGTCATATTATAAAGGTTTCTTTGATGTGGACTATGCATGAATTGACACTTATTGGTCACATTATACAGGTTTTCTGGCCACATTACACAGTTCACAACAGTAACACGTTTTTATAACTGCATCTGAAATGCTGTGCCGAGTCTCACCACCATCAATAACACTAGGAGACCTTTATCACACTGCCGCCATCTCTGTCTAATGCCCTGTTAACACAGTGATTATAATTATCACTTAGTTGCAGGGGACCAGACTGTTTTTTCCATCCAGCCTCAATTTGGTTACACTGGTTTGAATGGTTAAAAACAAGATGGCTGCACTATGATAGTGGTCTCAAAAACAATACTTCATTGTTTTCACTTCCTCACCTCCTTCACTGTATGACCTTTCACCTCCTCCTCCCCCTTGCTCGAACCTCTACCTCATCCAGGGTCCAGTCTCAACCTCAGTTCCAGTCAGGGGCGGGGCACCTTTGAGGTGCCACGCCCTCCCACTGTTGCCAAGAGCAACGGAGGAGGGATGCGTTCTCTTACGATTGATGTGCAAGGTGTGTTTGCTGTGCATTCTTCAAAGTTTTCAATTCTTTCCAACTTCTCATTGTTCAAAATTCTATTTTTTCCCCCTATTTTTTACAAATTCTAATATTTCATATAAAATCCATTGCTTCAATAATCCTTATGGATATATATACAGCAATCAAACTGACAATTCGTCAGGGGATGGCAGTAAGGCTCTCTGACGCACAAAGTATTAAAAATCTGTCCCAGCAAATTACCAAGTTACCAACCAGGATACCATGTAGTGTATATTTCAAATAGTTTCCTGTAAATTTTTGTTCAGCAAAAGAAAGTTTTCTCAGCTTCATGAAATTGGCTCCAAATTGAACCTTCTTAGTTTGTCTTTTTTTTTCGTCAATAACTGGGTTTTTTTCTGAAAAAGCTATCAATACTTTCGTGTAACTCTCTCCTCACCATGGTATTTTAAAACATTTTCCCTCAGTCCTTACTACCAATTCTTATTAAATGTTTTCTTTTCTTAAACATTGTTCTCCTAATTTTTTTTAAGCACAGCACATCTGTGATTCCAATTTGCTTATCAGAAATGGTTACCAGCCAAACATACAGTTAAATATATACCGTTTGTGACTGGTTATCCTGCATTAATTTTGCTTAGACTTGCTAAGTACAATTTCCTGCTAGTAACAGTATTTCTTAGCGAAAAAGTCAAAATACAGAATTTTGAATACTGGATTTTTTGTCCTCTCAGCTGTAAATCGAGCCTTGGGACAAACTGCTCTTCCATCACTCAATGATGTGTCATCACCCGGCACCGAGAGAGGGCGCTTGCTGAGGTCACAGAGTGGGTCCTTTGTTGAGACCCTGAGAAGACAATCCTCTAACAGCGGCAAACCGAGACCACGTAAGAGCCTTTGATATTTTTACTATTTTATTTTGGAAAAGATAACACAACTTTTGTTTGGAAAACAGAAAGTCTGGTGTTTTATTATATTTCTGATTTAGAGTCATTCTTTATTTAAAGAGGGTCTTCAAGGTCGAATTAAATTTGTTGATGCACTCATTTTCCAACAGATAGAGTCCTCATGAAAGTGGGGGGAAATTTCAAGTTTCTAGCCTCATGTAAAAATGTCATTTTATTTAATACTCTTTCAGAGCCAAATTTGAAACATGACGACATGACAACAATAACAATTAGGTTTTAAATTCCAAAGAGGAACTTTCAACAGATCAAATTCTATGCCTTTTTGATTGAATATCATCAAAATTCAGCAATGAACTGAAAATTCTTTGTATAAAAATGTGCTGGCCATTTGAAATGTGACGTCAGCACATGGCTTTGGATTTTAACAAAAATTGCACTTGAGGGGTTGCAAACACATTGGCATTTTGCACCATTTTGGCAGGAAGTTGGAGACTTGTAATTTGATTTGAGGGGTTGCAAACACATTGGCATTTTGCACCATTTTGGCAGGAAGTTGGAGACTTGTAATTTGATTTGCGTTTTCATAAGGACTTGTATCTATAGGAAAATGAGTGCATCACAAAACTGAATTTAACCTTGGAGTCCCTCTTTAAGGCCCTTTCGTTTGAAGCACCTCAGAGCACTGAGCAGACAATAGTTCAAATCCTTTTCCAGAAATAGTGTCATAAACACTTATTATCTTGAGGAGAAGTGCCTACTTTTTATGTATTTTATTGTCGCATTTCTATTTATGCATGCAATTTTGTTTTCAAACTTTCCCTCACAGCGTCAGCTGCAGCCACCCTGACAATCTCGCCTCGCAAGGTCCGTCAAATCAGCGACCCTGTCATGAAGATGCTCAACACCATCAAAAAGATCATTTTCATCTGTCAGCTCCCTCCAACGCTCTCCCCAAACCCTCGCCGCAAAGTCATCGAGAGGTTCAAGAAGGCGCTGTTTTCCCTCCAGAGTAGCTCTGTCAACCTCAAGAATGAACTCAAGAAGGTATTCCCCCCCTATCTCACAAAAATGTTCTCTTTGTTTCTTTAATTACTTTGAGTGAACAAAGGCAAATTATACAAAAACTGAATAGACATCAACTTGCCAAGCACAAACAAGTCTTGTGTAGCATAAATCGGTTACCAGCCAAATAAACATGGAATGTACACTACTATTGACTGGTTCCCGCCAAATTTTGCTCAGCGAGTAAATTTGTTGAGCAGTATTTTCAGCATAACAACTTATAACAGCATTGTGGGTGTCAAAACGTGCACAAAAGGATGGTACACTTGTTTACACGCGCATTGGTGTCTTCTTGAGTGTTTTTTGAATGTTTATATTTTTTATAGAGGACCACAATGGAAATAAGCTTTTTCAAGCTTGTTTTGTGTTATCCTCGACAATTCCTCAGATTCAAATGTATTTTTCCCTTGTATTTATTTTAATGTTTTTGTCCACTTGTTGTATTTTAAAGAATTCTGTGGAGATTGTCTAATAAACAAACAAACAAACAAACACGTGTACCATCCTTTGTGCACGCTTTGACACCCAAAATGGGCTTACTACTATTTCCATCTTTTTAACAAATAAGCTTTCAAATAGAAATTAAACAATTTTTTTAGGGGGTCTTTACCAAAATATGAACCTACTTTTGAATTCTAAAGCGAATGACTAAATATTTGTTTTCAGCTCATCATTGGCTCCAAAGAGTTGATCGATCTGAACCTCTGCTCCAACGAAGCCTCCTACCTATTGAAGCAAGCAAGTCATGAGGAGTCTCACATCCAGGTCTCCGGTGAGAAGCCCTCTAGTGGCAGCCTTGATCCCAACGACACAGAGATCGGAATCACCTACGAGCAGATGCAGATGTTCATCGAAAGCGTGCTGAGGGAGAGCGGGTACTACACCATGACCCCCAACGCAAGGTAAGATTGACCTTTTGATTTTCAGATTAGAACCTTATGTAGGATTTGAAACTTTGCACGGTGGAGATACAATCTAGTAAGGTTTGCAGTAACACCATGTACATGAGTAGGATTTGAAACTTTGCATGGTGGAGATACAATCTAGTAAGGTTTGCAGTAACACCATGTACATGAGTAGGATTTGAAACTTTGCATGGTGGAGATACAATCTAGTAAGGTTTGCGGTAACACCATGTACATGAGTAGGATTTGAAACTTTGCACGGTGGAGATACAATCTAGTAAGGTTTGCAGTAACACCATGTACATGAGTAGGATTTGAAACTTTGCATGGTGGAGATACAAGCTAGTAAGGTTTGCGGTAACACCATGTACATGAGTAGGATTTGAAACTTTGCATGGTGGAGATACAAGCTAGTAAGGTTTGCGGTAACACCATGTACATGAGTAGGATTTGAAACTTTGCATGGTGGAGATACAAGCTAGTAAGGTTTGCGGTAACACCATGTACATGAGTAGGATTTGAAACTTTGCATGGTGGAGATACAATCTAGTAAGGTTTGCGGTAACACCATGTGTATGAGTAGGATTTGAAACTTTGCATGGTGGAGATACAAGCTAGTAAGGTTTGCGGTAACACCATGTACATGAGTAGGATTTGAAACTTTGCATGGTGGAGATACAAGCTAGTAAGGTTTGCGGTAACACCATGTACATGAGTAGGATTTGAAACTTTGCATGGTGGAGATACAATCTAGTAAGGTTTGCGGTAACACCATGTGTATGAGTAGGATTTGAAACTTTGCATGGTGGAGATACAAGCTAGTAAGGTTTGCGGTAACACCATGTACATGAGTAGGATTTGAAACTTTGCATGGTGGAGATACAAGCTAGTAAGGTTTGCGGTAACACCATGTACATGAGTAGGATTTGAAACTTTGCATGGTGGAGATACAAGCTAGTAAGGTTTGCGGTAACACCATGTACATGAGTAGGATTTGAAACTTTGCATGGTGGAGATACAAGCTAGTAAGGTTTGCGGTAACACCATGTACATGAGTAGGATTTGAAACTTTGCATGGTGGAGATACAAGCTAGTAAGGTTTGCGGTAACACCATGTACATGAGTAGGATTTGAAACTTTGCATGGTGGAGATACAAGCTAGTAAGGTTTGCGGTAACACCATGTACATGAGTAGGATTTGAAACTTTGCATGGTGGAGATACAAGCTAGTAAGGTTTGCGGTAACACCATGTACATGAGTAGGATTTGAAACTTTGCATGGTGGAGATACAAGCTAGTAAGGTTTGCGGTAACACCATGTACATGAGTAGGATTTGAAACTTTGCATGGTGGAGATACAAGCTAGTAAGGTTTGCGGTAACACCATGTACATGAGTAGGATTTGAAACTTTGCATGGTGGAGATACAAGCTAGTAAGGTTTGCGGTAACACCATGTACATGAGTAGGATTTGAAACTTTGCATGGTGGAGATACAAGCTAGTAAGGTTTGCAGTAACACCATGTACATGAGTAGGATTTGAAACTTTGCATGGTGGAGATACAATCTAGTAAGGTTTGCAGTAACACCATGTACATGAGTAGGATTTGAAACTTTGCATGGTGGAGATACAATCTAGTAAGGTTTGCGGTAACACCATGTACATGAGTAGGATTTGAAACTTTGCATGGTGGAGATACAAGCTAGTAAGGTTTGCGGTAACACCATGTACATGAGTAGGATTTGAAACTTTGCATGGTGGAGATACAAGCTAGTAAGGTTTGCGGTAACACCATGTACATGAGTAGGATTTGAAACTTTGCATGGTGGAGATACAAGCTAGTAAGGTTTGCGGTAACACCATGTACATGAGTAGGATTTGAAACTTTGCATGGTGGAGATACAAGCTACAATGTAGTAAGGTTTGCGGTAACACCATGTACATGAGTAGGATTTGAAACTTTGCATGGTGGAGATACAAGCTAGTAAGGTTTGCGGTAACACCATGTACATGAGTAGGATTTGAAACTTTGCATGGTGGAGATACAAGCTAGTAAGGTTTGCGGTAACACCATGTACATGAGTAGGATTTGAAACTTTGCATGGTGGAGATACAAGCTAGTAAGGTTTGCGGTAACACCATGTACATGAGTAGGATTTGAAACTTTGCATGGTGGAGATACAAGCTAGTAAGGTTTGCAGTAACACCATGTACATGAGTAGGATTTGAAACTTTGCATGGTGGAGATACAATCTAGTAAGGTTTGCAGTAACACCATGTACATGAGTAGGATTTGAAACTTTGCATGGTGGAGATACAATCTAGTAAGGTTTGCGGTAACACCATGTACATGAGTAGGATTTGAAACTTTGCACGGTGGAGATACAAGCTAGTAAGGTTTGCAGTAACACCATGTACATGAGTAGGATTTGAAACTTGATAAATAGATGATTTAACAACTCGGTGTTTGGATCAGTGTGGTCTAATTGTCTCAGGAATTGTTCAAAGTATCAAAGGTTACCTGCTGTATGGTACACATGTATATTGTTTTGACTGGTTCCTAGCTATTTTTGCATTTTTTGTGTCTGTTGTCTGAAATAAACCCAAGGTGTCATCAGCTTTTTTGTGAAATTACAGTGAAATAAAATAACAAAACATTCTATATTCTTGATGTCGTTCCATCTGCAGGAATCGTAGCTTGCCCCTCGGACCTATTGTCACCAGCCCCCCAACTCTCCGACGGAACAGCGCCCTTGAGGTGTAGGTTAGTCTTAAAGATACCCGTCAATAGTGTGCAGATGACAATCCAAGCGCAAGCGAGGGCGACTGCCCAAGTCCAATCTCTAAAATCATGCTAAGCAGATTAAGTATAATTTCCTAAAGCTGCTAAGTAAATAAATTCGGCTAAGCACAGATAAATTATGCTTAACAGAATCACCAGCCAAAATGTCATATAGTTAACATTGTCGTAACTGGTAACCCCCTTATCAAGCAGATTAACAGCTTTATGAAATTTGGTCAATCTGGGAGATGGTCAGGGGTTTAAGGACCACAGGGCCTTGTTTTATAGAGCTGCTTAAGCAGCAGATACTGCTTTAAAGGGAAGGTGTACGTCTGGTAATCACTCTTCAAATTAATGCCAATAAAAACCTACTGGTTAGAAGCCTACAGCAGCTTACGATAGTACAAAGCATTTCACTTCAAAGTTTTGTGGTTGTGTAAAAAATTAATCAGTTTTTATGCCCCCAAATTTGAATCAGAAACGCTTCTCAGATTGTGAATTCCTACTAGGGATTATTCTCCCTGTGTGGACATATTCGCTCCGGATTTTGGGCAATATCTCAAAAACGCGACCACCTTTTGAAATGCAGTTTTCACAGGATAGTTTTATTGTATATATAAACATTTATACAGGATAAAAACAATTGAACGCTTCCAAAAACCAAAGGTATACTTTGCCTTTAACAACTTCTGGTTAGCAAAAATAAGCAGGATACCAGCCACAGATAGTACATGTGAGATGGTATTTTGGCTGGTAACCATATTCTGGTGAGCATAATAATGTTGTGCTATGCTACTTTTGGCGCTTAAGCAACTCTTTGAAATTGGCCCTCGAAATGGAAGGATTTTAGTGACTTAAAGCATGATTGGGCAAATGGGACAAGAGCGGACATGAAGTTTCTACATTTGTTTTCTTTTGATCTCCTCAAACTCCCTGTGAATGTCTTTCCTTTTTATCGATTTATCTTAACAGACCAAAAGTTTCATTACTAAATGAAAAATTCAAACTACAACAGCGAGAGAATGTTTGTCTTTGAGAAGAGGCTGATTGGTACAGGTTTTGTTTGCCCAAGAAAATGTCAAAGAACGAGCCATAACTTTAGTCTTCTTAACATTACCAAGTGAAGAATGAGGTGTACAGATAGAGTTTACAGAAGGTGGACTTTGGTATTCATGTATTGCTGTTACAGACAGGGAATAAGACAAAAATCTTGGCTAGAGGTATGACTACACGAAACAGAACAGAAATGGGCTGTGGAACAAAGTTTATTGTAAAAAAAATAAAATAAATCAGAGAGAATTTTACCGGGTCCAAATCGACTTGTATAAACAAACACAGATCTATATATTGCACAAAGAGAAAAATACAACAACAAAATCTATAGTAAATGTTTCTATTGAAAAATCTCAGAGAATATATTGTAAATGTGGATTTCAAAGCTTTGTGCAGAAGAGAAGAGAGAAAGAAAAAAACGCTGTGTGGGTATTTAGAGAAATCTATATGTCATCTTCCGTCCAGTAGAGATGAGTGTATGTTTAAGGTTTTATTTTTGTAGGTGCTTGTGTATAGTGTAATTTATGTGTGCCAAGTGTGAGCGATATTATATATTGATAATAAATTGATAAGTCAAGGTATGATTATTAATCCGTCCACTGGTTAATATGTACGATTGAAATGTATTTATGCACTTTAGTATGGGTTTAATATAAACATGTGTTGTTTTTAAGGGTTTTTTTTTGTTAAAGGTTTAAAAATGAGTAATAGATTTGCACATGGGGCTACATAAAATGGAAGCAGATTAACAAAGGGATTTTCTATGGTTTTGGGAACTGGAGAGGGTTAGGTTTTCATTGTCAACTAGTGAAATGAGTTTCCATGTGCTTTCTCACGAAAAACGTAAAAAAAAAAAAAAAATCTTTTGGGGGGGAGGGGGGGAAAATTCAGAAAAATATTAATAATTCTATGCACGGATTGAAATGTTGTTGAAGGAAATGATGTCTTCATTTTACCAAGGTCTTAGAGGTTCAGAAACAGCCTTATAATTTCAGTTCACAATTCCTGTACTTACTGAAATAGGGTTTGGAGCACAGTGCCTGAAAACTTTCAATCACAAGAAGAGTTTTTTGTATATTCCATAATTTGTGAAACTGTAATATCTTCCTAGATGAAATGTTTTCCAGTATATGACTTTCTAAATAACTGAATTTTCATGTCAAAAATCTTTAATTTTTTTGTACATTCCCTTTTCATGTCAAGATGCAGTGATTTTGATTCTTGAATGAAAACTTTAGATTGACAAGATTCTAGGGGGAAACATGAATTATTCAATTTAAATCCTAATTAGCATTCCGACTATTCATTAAGTGCTCATTAGTATTCATAATATAAGAAGTCTCATCATTATTTGTGTGCCACATATCACATCCGTCCAAGTGATAGATAAATAAATAAAGTTATAGACTTTAGTTTAAAAAAAAAAAAACTAAAGAAAATATTATTAACATTATGGTTCAGATCAAGTTTCCGTCCGGATATTAAAATTTTGTAATTTTTCAAGTTAAATTGTTATGTTTATTATTATAAGTTGGAAATATTTTGTTGTTTTGGTACCGCTAATATTTTGTTTTAAATCTGCCCCAGAATTTTCATGAAATTCAAAAACAATTTGAATTTTGAAGTTAACTAACTTTAAGTTGGGTAAAATTTGTTTTTGCTTTTTTCTTTTCTTGACCCTTTTGGCTATTTTATTTATTTAAAATGCCCCAAAATGTAGTTTTTGATTTTGAAAGAAACTGATTAAGAGTGGCCAGATCTACAAAATTTATTCCTAGTGCCTGAGCCCCAGAAATCCAGGGGACAAAAAAGTTGACCGTTGAAAATTTGAAACAATTTGACCTTATTGATGTTCCCAACTATATACTGTACAACTACTCACTATACTTGTATATAATTTTGACAACTGACTTGTATATAATATATAAAAGGCATAATATTTTGTACATATTGTATTTTTCAGCACAATTTGGGGCAAAAAGGTCATATTTGAGTTAAATAACAACAAATTGTAAATATGGTATCAATATGACTTTTAAGTCCCACTTGTCAGAGATTTTTGTTCTGCTTTGGAAGCTAGCGAAAAATCTTCACAGGAATTCATTCCAGGGAATTATAAAACCAATAATAAATTTTACTTAATTATTTTTTGGCAAGCTGGCCTGGCCTTTCAATTTATTAATTCAATTATTTTTGAGCACTTTAAATAATTTGTTGAAGTTGGGTTAGTGGTTGGGTTTTACATACACACTGTATTAAAAGTAAAGACAGAACCTGAAAGAAGAGGCCAGCCAGTGTAAGATAACTTATTCTTGTATCTATCTTAACCTGTCTTTTGTGACCACACATCATTGACATTTTTTTGAATCTTAAAAAACCAATTCTTGTCACTTACTGTTTGTTTTAAACACTTTAATTGAAACCTTTTAATTGTTTGCAGTGTGGATTAATGTTTTTGTTTGTTTTGGTTGATTCCGTCCAACTGCAGTCAGCTGTTTTTAGTTTTAAAAAGAAATAATCACAATCTTTTTCTATAGCTGCTTGTAGAATTAATTTGTGGCTTAATTTTTAACTTGATGTTAGACATTTATTGATGCAAAGTGTGCATGTTTTTTCGGTGGGATATTATTACATTGTATTTTAAATGCCTTGTGCATTGTTTGACACTGCGTAGTTATTACTTGAATTGTTTTAAATTTAAACTCACACACATAGAGTTGGAAAGTTCATGAAAGATGTCTGCAGGAAACTATGGTTTAAATTTATTGTTGAGTATGTTTTTGTTTTTAAATGATTATTTAGTATTTTAAAATCCCAGTAAGTTGTTCTTGATTTCATTCTTCATGAGAAAGTTAATGCCCAGCAAATATTATTTGTGACCCAAACAGTTGGCCAATTTTTCCCCCATGAATGAAATTCTCTTTGTTTTTGCAACTTACATGATTTATGGCTATGGGATGGACCTTTCTCATGAAATATGCAAATTGCACTTCGCACGTGTGTACTAACACTACTGGTGGGCAACATGAGGGAACATTGTGCTTTTCTGTATGGGGGCATGATGCTTACATGCACGTCTGCCTACTGCACAACTTAATATTGTCTACGCATGTGTGAATGTAATTAGCATATTTCAGGGAAAGGCTCATAACAGTAGACATTGATGATCTTGCTGGGCTGTTTTCAGGGTGCCTTGTCAATATGACTTTGCCACTTATCTTCACACTGCTTAATGTCGGCTATCTTTATAGGCAATCATGAATCTTGATTGAACCCACAACTACGCATTATGCATAACATATTGCATGCAGCATGCAGGAATTTTAATTAATTCCTTGCATGATTAGTCGGTGAGAATTTTCACCTGTGTTGAAAAATTGGAGCTCAAAGCCAAAACTCAGGTTGCCCATAAAGATGGCGTATATCGGGGACTAACCACGTCTATGCATTTTTTGTGAGTGCAAGTTTTCTGTTACAAAAATGTCAGTTAAGTAAAAATAATTTAGGATGGAGTCCAAATACTGCAGTTGCCAATATAATGGGCACATTCCCCCCCAAAAACAAATAAACAGACATTCCTTTGTACATGGAGTAAATCAAGCACTTTCATGTACAGTCAGTATTATTTATCATATTTTCCTGTGTGCCATACAGCTATTGGTTGAAATAAAACGCTTGCAAGTGAAGTTAACAGAATAGTGTTGTCTCCCTTTGTATTTGTTTTTTTTATAAAAGTAGTTTGATGGAGCAATAAAATGCACCCCTCTTGCACCACCCCAAGGTCCAATTTCATGGCTCTGCGGAATTCTGCGTTTACAGCACACTGTAAAGCATGTAATCCAATGAGCCATAAAGTTGTGCCCTGGAAATTTGTTCACCTTCCTGTAGCCTGATTGGGTACTTTGGGCCTCTAGGTGGCAGCAAACATACCAGGTCCCATTGTTTGAAGTTCTGAGTTAACACTATTACAACTGAGCCCAATTTCATGGCTCTACTTACTGTAAGCAAAGAATCGGCGCTTACGGTAAACAGAGCCATGGGTATTTCACGAGTTAGCAGGGAATTTTGGCTTGTGCAAGTGCGTAGTCCATGTTACTAGGCATTCTTCACTTACACAGCTAGCGCGGAGAATGGTGATCGCAAGCGCAGAATTCGGCGGTAAGTAGAGCCATGAAATTGGGCCCTGGTGCTTCACTCATTTTTTGCCACGCAAAGAAGTTTGCTAAAAAGCAGTATTTTTTCAGCTTTGTAAAACCATGGAGGTAGAATTAAAACTGGTCCCTGTCGGGATTAGACGGACCCTTTTGGAAGATTATGTGAGGATCAGAAATTCAGAGTGGGGAGAAAATAATTGTTATACTGGTGCATCTCCTTAAAACTTGGGTTATCTTCCTGACTTGTGCTTTTTAATAATAAACTAGAGAGGGTGCTTCAGAATTCTATGTGCCACTAGAGGGCCCTTTCCAATCTAGGAGAGGCTGGAGTTCGAAGGAGTTTGATGAATTTTAATTTGTTTTTCTCCAGTGCAAATTTTATAACTGGCAGAATGCCAAGGAAAGCCAAGGAAACTCTTCTGAAAGTGTTTCAAATATGAAACCCAATTCCTGCTGTGCTGAGAAGTTGCAAATTATAATTTTAGATAGTACTAAATAGAACTTGTGGAATGCTTAATTGTGTGTACGTATCTGCTGTCAGGCATTTTGTGGATACTGCCATTTTTGTTAAGCAGCTGAATGACAACTGCTGTATTTGGCCATAAAGACATATCACATGGTAGGGACATTCTTTGTACACAGCTGACAAGGAGCAGACACAGGGTACAACTGAGCTCAGTTCTATTACTACAGTTCCAACAGACCCGGAAAACAAAATGGCCGCCTTTTCCCTTAACATCCAATTATTCAACAGCCAAGTTACATTACAGGAACAATGATAGTCGTTTTCAATTTATTAGGTTTACACAGATGACAAAACATAACTTCCAAAATACATTCATGTGAACGATAAAGGTTAAGGTAGACTCGATGTCAATTTTAAATGTGACATATGCCTGTTTAACTTGGACTTAAGTACAAAAAATAAAAATTCAGATTTGTATAACATCTTTCCTCGGTCAAAATTTATAGAAATACTCTGCAAAAAATGTTTGCTTACTAAGTTAACTTTTTAAGCAGGGGCTCCAGTAGCAAGCAGGTTTACATTCTGTAGCTGTTCGGCTGGTAACCTGATTATGCGGTAAGTTCAATGTAAAGCTCTATGAAGGACCTTTTTAAAACAACAAAAATAGCTTCAGCTTTGACCCTAATTATGGTTCCGGCAACATGTTTGAAAATGTCGAACAGCAAGCAAACATTTTCAAAATAACTGACTGAGCCTAGGCCAGATGCCGAGCCAAATCCATTGTTTAAAAATGGGCCTATATAATCATTGCTCTGCAAAAGCGACTCACAAACAAACAATTTAATACCTGTCACATGTGAAAAAATACAGACTTTGTCCTTGTTTCTTCAGGAACAAGTCACACTTAAGATCTGACAAAGTGCCCGGTAGTTCAAACACATTTAAAACATTGACAAACAAGAACTGAACAATTTCAAAGTCAGAAACAAATATCTGTAAGCTTGTTCTCCCTGAAAGATTCTTAAAATCTGTCCTGTATTTTTGTGAGTCATATTAGGTTGACTGTAATTTCATGGCAGCCAAACACCTGTCTGGCCACTGTGCTTCTTTAAATAAGAAATAATGATATTCAAAATTAACAGAAGATTCCATTCTGCAGAATAGTAGCCTTGCCCCTCTAGGGCTAAAATTACAGGTCTACTTCCCCATGGTCAAAATCGACCGATCCATTTAGCTCCGTCCCTGAATGCACTGACAATCATGATTGTAACTGAGGCACAGGTTTGACAAGTGAAAACAAGCTGCTTGTGTTTGGGCGGTAATGTTTGATGGTCGCAGGGGGTGCTGCCGTAAAGAGCCTGTGCTTGGTAACAGTGGGAGAGAAAAATAGATCGGCCAATTTCTCTCAAAAAGCTAGAGGAAATGTTTGTTACTGCTGTTGAAAACAATGTGATACATTAACATTTAAACGGTGGCAATTGTAAAAATGTCTGGGGTGGGGGGGGGGGGGGGGGGGAGGGGGAGTCAGTTAAAAAAGACCTTGTGAGGTCAAAGTTCAGGGAGCTAATTTTCGGCACTTTGATTGGTAAAAACCCATGTCAGCTTTTGAGCATTTTTAGGGCAGTCTTATAAAGTGGGCAATGGAAAGGAAAAGGTGCATCATCCAATATTTCACCGAAAGACCGATTTTCCGCTGAATAAATTTTGAAAGATGCTGCTGTTTGAAATTGAAAAAAATGTTAAATACCCTGCGCACAAAGCACGAAACACTTGTAGTATGCAAACTTTTTCAAGTACATCACTTCTGGTCACATCAGGCCTAGACACTAACTCAGCTTAGCTGTTAAAGTTTTATCTATCTGTTTAAACAGTTTTTTGTTCAGCGCCTTTAAGTAAAGTTTGTAACTTCCTGTACTAAAGACAAATAGCTTTCTAACATTTCAATAAATATATTACCATCAATTTGGATGATGCATCTTTAGAGCTGTTGGGTACCCAGGGACTAGGCCCAATTTCATAGAGCTGCTTAAGCACAAAACAATAATGCCAACCAAAGTATAAAGGCTACCAGCCACAATGTCATTTCAAATGAGCCATTTTGGACTGGTTTCCAGCTAATTTTGTTTGCTCAGCAGAAAGTTTTCAGCAAAATGTTCTGCTGATTAAGCAGCTCTTTGAAATTGGGTCCTGATGTCAACAAACAGGGAACCAGTCACCACAGATAGCAATTAAATAATACTCTAGCTGGTAACCTATTTCTGCTTACAGGAAATTGTCTCCATGCTCAGCATACTGTGTGCCAACCAGCTCTCTAAAATGGGACTCTGAATTCAAATTAAGTAATTTTTCAAGCAACTTTTGCTAGTTAAATAAAGGGTGTGTGGTGTGGGCCTTTAAACACATGATAATATATTAATTATGCCTTCATATTCTAGGGTTGCATTACAACCTTAAAACCTGTCCTCACCTTTTCTCTCCTACTTTTTCTTTCATATATTTACATATATACAAGATAATAGTAACGCCTGTAATACAATTTTGGTAAACTTTTTTAAGTTAACTTATTTTAATTTCATCCATGTGGAAACTCTGTGACAAAATTGTAAAATGTTTGAATTGTTTTCTTTAAAATGTATGTCAAATGCAGTGGTCCAGCTTCAGCCATAAACATCGTTCATTCATGTCCTTATCTTACGTAAATAAAAAGCAACACTTCATGCCAAAATCAGGCACTTCCTGGCAAAACTCAAAACAATGTTTATTTGCTCATGAAATAGATGAGAATAGGAGCTTTTAAATGACACCTACTTAGAGCTTGTAAGGGAAGTATTTCTCAGCATATAGAATGTTTAAGACATCACATCACATTGATATCAAGGCTGATGTTTCAGTTGTCTTCACTTTTAATGCTATTTCACTATTTCTTAGAAGTGCATGATTTTGGCTCGGTGTGTCATAAATGAGCAATCGATTCAAAATCCTCATAAAAATTTATTTTTTCACCAAAGTGCAAATTTGCTTATAGGGGTGGGCACAAGATAAGTAATGAAACTCTTATTTATATCTTTCTTCTTCTTTTTATACTAAATGTGGCACTTGGGATAACAGGGGTTGTCGAAGAAGTAATATCAAAGAAGGTACAAATTCGGAAAAATAATCAAAATAAATAAAATACTTATAGAAAATGTTACCCGATGTACTTTGCAGAAGATGACAGAAATTGCATCTTAATCATGAAATGCACATAAACAGTATAGGTATTATACAGGATTTGGTAAGGTCAAAAAACTCCATTGTTTAATTTTAGTCTGAAAGCTTACTGATTATGAATTTCATACTAGAAAAAAAATTAGCCTTCGAGAAAGACTCTGCTAGGGTCGAAACGTCAGGCCACTAACTTATTTTTTGCATTTAAAAAAAAAATTATGTGAAATATTTCCCTCTAAAATGAAGTCATATTTAAGAAAACTGTATTTGAAAACCTAAAAACACAACAGCTGATTTCAGTTGCTACAACCAAAATTAAGGACAATGTGTTTACATGCTGACTATTTTTCATGATTTTTCACTATTTATTCCTGACCCACACAACAGATTAAGCCCATTTTTCCACAGGTTTGTTATTTCATGTTTATGGTTGATCACACAAAGCATAAACATTGTCTGCGACTATTGCGTCAGCTCTACCAATCCTGTATAATTCCTTTAACAAACTACAGGTCTGTCTCTGAAGTGCTTTGGGGATTCTTCTTTGGGGAACGTTAGTCCCGACAACAACTTTTCTAAAAAAACCATGTGTTGATACTACATGCATTCCACTGCTTTCATTGTCACGTTCCCTGTATCCGGTATCACAATAAAGCACGACATCTTGTAAACTAAAAAGATGTCCGACTATTGTCCTTCTGGCCTCCATTTGGTTACAGTAGTTTTAAATGGAAGTCAATAAAATTCTTGGATCGGGAAAGTTATTGACAAGACCCCAAGTCCAATAAGCTGGTAATAAAATCTGCTAAGCACAGAAAAGTATTGCTAAGCAGAAAAAAGCTGCCATTCAAAATGCTATGTCGTTCATATTGTTTATGAATGGTGCCCCGTTGCTTAGCAACAAAAAAAGGTTAGTTGTATTTTCTGCTTAATGACTGTATGAAATATTTTTTCTTTTCTCTGCTTAAGAGATTTATTAGCTTAGAAGAAATTACCGGGGGTGACAAATAATTATTCACCACATGGCATTTTGGCTGGGAACCTATTTCTACTAAACAAAAGTTCTCTGTGCTCAGCAGATTTTGTTATGCAAATCGGTACCCTGCCTTGCGTGTTTATTAATAAGGAACATGCTGTGGGTAACCAGCGCCTGTTTTATCACAAACAAGCATCCTGGGCATTTGGGAACTTGCCGTGACATGTTGCGTTATTACAAAACAAATTCATTACCTCCAACAATGTCTTTAGAGGTTCAGGACTCAGACAGGGAAATGGCCGTGCAACAACGTCACATCCGAAGCCATTTTGTTATCGAGGTTTCATATCCAACGTGCTTGAAATAATAACTTCTTCTTGTCACGATGAAACAAAAACAACTTAAAGAGCTCACTTTGCACACTTCAGTCGTAGTTGAGTTTGTATTGTCCATCAGTTTAAATCTTCATTTCTCTTTCTTTATTTTGTTCAAAGAAGCTGTTTATGTAGGAGCTCCCAGACCATCATCTTCCTGAAGTAAGGCATATCGTGCTGGGAAATGGAAAAAAATAAGAAAAACAGAAGATTTTAGCAAATTTTTGATCACTTTGTTAGATCATAAACTGAGCAAGCCTTGCATGTATTCGAACCTGGTAACTGTTGAAGTGCTGGATTTAGTTCACTCCAAACAATAACCATTAACCTTTGGCATAGAGACTTTCCCTGTATCCTTAAAAATTGAAAATACCAGCGTCAGCAAAACTTTTACCTGTGTGAATGTAATTCTCTTGTCTCTAGCTACGTAGTCGGCAAACTTGCAGGCAAACATGCCGCAGTCACTGCCGTTCATCTGCTGCGGAACGTCCTTGGGACAGGAGTACATCCATCCGTTGACGTTGTAGTCAGAGCCTTTCTTATCTCGGTGTTCGTCGATGAGATAATCTCTGCAAAAGGGAAGGAAAAAAATGTGGTTTTTATTGTTATTTAGCCAAACTACAATCGGAATATTTTAAAGCTAGTTTTGCATAATTCTGGTGAACTAGGGCATCACAGCAAAACCCATTATTTTAATTCATGGGTAATTACGCAGGGGACTAAGTAAAGTATTGTGCCCCGAGTCACCCCGAGTCTTGCAGAAATACATCCACACACACCTTTGATGGGATTCGAACCCATGACTCCCATATCCTGTTTGTAAGTGGCATAAGATTCGAACCCATGACTCTCAAATCCCGTTCGTAAGTGGGATGGGATTCGAACCCATGACTCCCATATCCAATTTGTAAGTGGGATGGGATTCAAACCCATGACTCCCAAATCCCATTGGTAATTGGGATGGGATTCAAACCCATGACTCCCAAATCCCATTGGGATGGGATTCGAACACATGAATCCCAAATCCCGTTCGTAAGTGGGATGGGCGTGCAGCAGATTCCCAAAAGTAAGACGCAATGACTGATACGAACACAATAGTAGACACCACCAGGTGATGCAAGGAAAAATTTTAATTGATTTTAGTAAGCAACAAAGTCTTGAACGGGTCTATATACCCTACTAACAAATCCAGAAATCTCTCTGTAACAGCTGGTCAACCAGCCCATTGCCATTTGAATCTCCTAAGGACCAGTACAAATTCTCCCCAAGTGGTCCAACTTGCTAGTTCACATCTTCCCAAAGCCAAATGTAAACCCCTGCTTCCTACCAATTTTGAAGGTAACACTTTAAGATCTAGAACAGTGAAAAAAAAGCTGATGTATCAAAGGCCTACCTAAGAGCGTCCAGACACTTCTGATTGTGTCCCCCCATCGAGTCAAAGTAGGTGATACTCTTACTTCGAAAATCGATGATCTGTAAATAAAAACAACAACACAAACAATCAGTGACACAGTGAATCGCTCTGGCGTTGTTGGGACCATTGGGACCATGGGTGGGACCGAGGACGAGTTAATAGGAGGAAAATACTCAATTAAAAAATTAAATTATAACAGTGTTAAAACGCTCAAAATAAAATGATCTTCCGAACTAATCCACGAACTGGAGCAGTCATGTTTTTGTTTAGAAATTAAGATTTTTTGCAATTTGGGGTCTTTACCTGTGACTGATAGTGAATCATTGTGTTAAGTGTTGCCCCCTTTGGCCATTGAAACTTGTTCTTCAAACATCTTTTAGTATCTCCAAGATTATCCTGACAGTTTACAAACCATAGAATTTTTGAAAAATAATGTGAGACGTCAAACGTCGACCCGAATCTCCTCACACGTGTGTCTCACACTCATTGCATCAATATGCATTGTATCAAAGTTTGTTCCAGGTCATAGTTCAATGCGTAAAAACATCTCCAGCTGTAAAACACATTAAACGTATCAAAGAAATGCCGCTATGAGAAAATCCTGAAATCAGGAAAGTTCTTGAAAAAATCACATCCCTGTTTGTATGAGACTACCCAACGTCTAAAATGAGAAAGAGTAATACAGGCTCTGAGATGAAAGAACGAAACACCCAGATGAAACCAAAAGAAACTTACAGCCATACACCAATGCATCCCAAGGTGGATGGGCACGAGGATCATGTCTTTGGCAAAGATGTCTGTCTTCTTCGTCCATCGGCGGAGTCCTGTCTGACCTTCATTGAGGAGCTTGGGATAGAAGAATGTGTTGAAGCAGTGAAGCTTGAGGGAGTTCTGCTGCTCGGACCTCTCCACCACAAGATTCATGTAGAAGTTGATGATCTGTATGGGGGAAAATAAATTGCAAAAAAAAGGTAATGGGCTGACAGAAACAAACGCAAGGATGGAGGTCTTTAATTTAGAAACACTGTGATCAAATGGACTAGGGCGCCCTGACATGAGGTCAAAAGAGGGTCACTCATTGGGCTTCATGTGCAACTGCGTTCATCTCCATTGTTTTGTTTTCATGTTACGAAATCTTTGGTTGAGAGAAGTCAAATTCAGTTTATGAAAGTTTGCCTTGCAAGAGTACAAGCTGATCATGGCCTGAAGATACCTGTGTAGGAAAATGATGACACGTTTACATTTGGGAGGCAAACCCCAACTCTGAAAAACCCTGGAATCAGGTAGGGACTGAAAGCCCAATCCACATGCAAGGTTCCCATCTCGCTGGGGTTCGAGCTAGGCTCCACAGAGGTGAAAGGCAGGGATGAAAAACCACTAGGTCTGTCAACCTGATCCCTACCTGTTAAGGTCGATTTTCAATGAACAAGACCTTGTCAAGCGGATTCTCACTTTGTTTTATAAACAGACAGTTGTAAAGCACCCTCACAGATTCGTCCTTACCTCATCATTCAGCCAATTCAGCCCTTGTAGCGTGGCCATGTCCTTGCGTGTCAGTCGTAACCTGAAACCTTCAGTAAGGACCTCATTAGTCGGCTGACCCCTGAGGGCATTGTTGACCTCATTCAGCATGTCCTTTGTCATCTCAGGGAGCTCTTCATCCTCATCTTCTTCCTCTGACGATTCCTCTTCAGAGATCTCAGGGGTCGGGGGTTCCTTGATCACGGCGGCTCGTCTTTCGGCTAGTTTCATATCTTCAGTAATCTAACAAGAAGCAATTTAAGCATATTTTTTAAAGAATAACTTAGGGGCACATCCAAGGAAAGCCAATGATTGCATCAGCTTTCCTTTCCAGTGATATACAAGAAATGCTCAAAGTTAACCCTGCCTTATTTAGGGAAGCCTTCTTTAATTAACCCTCAATATCCGCCGAAACCCGCAGGATCCCAGGATCCCGACTGGTAGTCTCACACCACTTTAATGAGCTCATTATCTTCAGGTCAATTCACATAGCTGCCTTATGTCAGACGAATATGCATGAGTTCTACTCAAGCAGGCTGGGGCAGTGGCTTCACAAAGGGACCAATTATCAGCACCTTATCTGGGGATACTTAACAATCATGCAACAGGACCTGCCTGAGATCTTCAGAAATTGAGATACAACACTTTGATTGTTCCGCTTTGTTATGGCTGCTCGCTCAGCTGGACAAGCGCTAATCCGTTGTTGATACATTATAACTAGTCTTTCAAACGGTTTCAGTAATGACTACGTTTTGGGAACTGAAAGACATACTAACTGAGGGAAAAAATAATGTTTCAAATGACTTGAAGTTTGTCTCCGTTTTCTCAAACGCTTGCATTTCATGAAACGTTTGTATAAATTGCATTTTCAACCACCAAAAATGCGTTAGTAAAAGCCAAGTTGTTTATTTTTTTTATCAAGACGCCACATCTAAGGACTATACTACAAAATGTATACAATTCAGATTTCAGAAATTGATTGTTCCGCTTTGTTATGGCTGCTCGCTCCGCTGGACAAGCGCTAATCCGCTGTTGAAACATTGGGACTAGTCTTTTTTCAAAAGGTTTCAGTAATGGTCAGGTTTTGGGAACTGAAAGACATTTATCCTAACTGAGGGAAAAAATAATGTTTCAAATGACTTGAATTTTGTCTCCGTTTTCTCAAACGCTTGCATTTCATAAAACGTTTATACAAATTGCATTTTCAACCACCAAAAATGCGTTAGTAAAAGCCAAGTTGTTTAATTTGTATTATCAAGATGCCACATCTAAGGACTATACTACAAAATGTATACACTTCAGATTTCAGAAATGTTTACGGGACGGGATGAAATATAAAGCGCATGGGAACACATAAGCGGGACAGAAAACAAAAAAATTTTAACTGAGAAATAACCCAGGACAGGAAAACAGTAATCGGGACTGAGAAGTATAGGCCTAACGGGCGGAAAAATAATAAACGAGACGGAGAAATATCCAAGGAGAGGAAAAAATAGTCGGGCGGAAACAAGTTTGTTTTAACCTCACATAGGCAGCATTACTAAATAATAATAATAATAATAATATTGATCAATTGTAAAGCGCCGGTATGGTCAGGTATGACGCTCGTGGCGCATAAACAATAATGAACAGTAAACAACGGGAAACCGAGTACTGAAAAAATGAGTTTTTAGTGAAGATTTGAATGTTGACAGGAATTCTAATTGGCGCAAATTTAATCTCAAGATGCTTTTCTCAAAATTTATTGAATTATCGACAGTATAATCTCGGGATACTATACAATGGTGGTTGTGTACGTGCTTTGATCCACACAAGAATCAGTGTATTTAAGTATAAACTAAGTTGTTGATTTTGGGTTTCCAAATTAAGATGTCGCATCTAAAATGTATACATTTTAAATTCCAAACGAATCCTGAACAAAAAGGCCTATTAATGCGTTTAATTTGGAGTACATTTTTAAAACACGTTGAATTTTCTGTTGCAATCGATTAGTGTTTTCAAACGTTAGTTTTGTTTCGCAATTTTTTTTTTTTGACATTGGAACTGATTGGGGGGTTTCGGCGGGAATTTAAGGTTAGTTAAAGAGGGCCTCCCTTATTCACACTTCGTTGAATCTAACTACACCTTAAAACATAACAAATACTTTTACTAACTTAAACAAAGAAATCAGCTTGGCCTTTAAAAAAATATTAAGTTAATTTATAAGGCTTTACTTTTCAACAAATATCAACAAAATTTTAATATGAAGAGTAATGTTTTTCAACATCCTTTTGGACACTGAGTTTAGAAACAGGAATAATGAATAACAAGAAATGTTTTCTTAATGGGAACAAATATTTAGCACTTACTTTTTTCGAAATTTGTGCAACTTGTTCATCTCTCTGAAAGGAAAAATTTAAAAAGAGTAATATTTCAACAAAGACAATTACCCAGAAAGATATCAAAGATTTTTGTAAATAATAATAAAAAAATAAATACATAATAAGTTGTCTACTTTTCTTTCCCTGCACCAAACAAACTTTCCGATCTATAAGATTATAATTGATCGATCTCTATTCTTCCACTTAACTCGACCGGTCTTGTCCAACCGTCTACTTCAAAACTCAACTTACTTGATGTTTGTAGACGTTGACAGTTTCTTTTTCCTTCTCAATGTTTTTGTGTTGTATTCGAACGCTGCTCTCAAATCGGTCCTTCCTGTAAATGAATAATTCAAATGACACTGACGATTATTGAAATCCCTTTTGTAAATACAATCTTGTTGAACTGATGTGACTAATGTATATCCCCAAAACTTACAGATCTTTGACCCAGTCTCCCAGTGCGTACGGTGACATTGTTAAACTGCGTTCAAAGGCTGTCAACTGAGAAAGTTCTCTGGAGGAGGTGGATAGCTTGGGGGCTGGCTTGACCGCGACGATGATCGGTGACTCTGACCGACTGAAATCTGAAACATCATAGGGGTAAGAACATTTTGAGACACATTAAGAATAAAAACATTTAGGCAAAATACCTGTAAAAGGAATTTAATAGTAAGTGAACATGGCCGTGAATTAGCTTGAATTAATGTTGTTGGCTACATTTTATGAAGAAGAAAAAGTCAAACAAACTCTTTCCCTACAAAAATTGACAGGACTTTGAAAAGCATGAAGCCACACGGTTTGCGACAAAGCTGAAAATTAACGAAAATGTGTATGAAGCTCACAAAAAATTAAAACTGAAATCAAATAACATGGCAGTTTGGACGGTTATCTTCATTTTTACAAAAACAAAATTATCTGCCAAGTCCCACATGAGTGAAAGAATAAAATGTTCGGCTGTGCAGTACAGAGTGTCACATTTTGATAAATTCATTGATTTGGAAGGATTAGAGTGGATGTGGTGTAGAGGTGGCAACTTACCAGGTTGGGCGGGCGTGGCTACGGTGTACCTGCTAGAGTATGGCGTAGCACTGGGACTAAGTTCTGAGACAGGTGCATGAAGGCGCAGTCTGACAGCTTCCCGGATCTCCTGTTGGGTGTTGTATTCATGTGGGAGGACTCTGGTTCTGTGTAGAGTCTTATCTTCAGGGATCTTGGGTCTAGCGATGATGGAACCGAGTTCTGTTGCTTCTTGTGTTCTCCTATAAGCATTTTGGAGTTCAACATAGACAAATAATGATTAGATCAGAATTTGAACAAGCGACCTCTGGACTAACGTGCCGGCACTCTACCAACTGAGCTTTCTAGAATGGTTGTCCTTGTTTACTTTAGTTTTGAACTCTTATCTTTATGCCATTTTACCATTTTTAACTTTTTGCTTGTATTGTTTTTAAAAGGGCTCTTAACAAGTGTACAGTGTGCTGAAATAATTGTACGTGGTAAACTTATTACAATAAATGATCAGATGATTAGATTAGACTACCAAGCCCTAATGTTGGAGGTCTGCCTATAAACAATAAATAAAGCTGCTTAAAAATGTTGAAGGTGTTGGGCTGGCCTCCCACGAGAGGTGGACTTTTTTCTAAAGAACCTTGAAAGTGGCTCCACATGCAAATATCAAAGTAAGCCCAATATTAACTTGACAATTTCTTGACAAAGCACAAAGCTTTTTGACATTGTTTTCACTAAGCGTGACAACAGAAATTGATGAAACTATCACAGGTTGGTTATATGGTAAGTTTATGTAGGGAGCGATTAAAAAGTCAAAGCGGTAGGAAGGTTCTAATTGGATCAAAGAAGTATACCAGCAAGGGCACATGGACGGTTCGAACATTTTGTTAGACTGTGCAAAATAGTAATGCATGTATTCTTTTGTTTAGGATTTCTCCTGTACTTAGGCACAATAATGCGGTCAATCAAGCGGAACATTCTGGTGGTTCAATAAATTGGAACATTCTTTTGCGACTAAAACGTAATCGACTTTTGAAAAACTCCCTTATTCAAACTGTAGGATGGGATTCAATTATCTCTTGCACAATGACCTTGGTATTTTCCCTTTTAAAAGAAAAGTACATAACTAGAATGAAATTGTTTTTAAAATATTACCGTTTAGCCGTGTTCCTCGTCATCGTTTCCTGCGAGCTGTCTCTTACGTGTAAGGTGGAGTTCATAACAAAGGAACTAACGTTAGCCGTCGTAAACTGCTTCAGTAATTGCTGGTAATTCTGAAGCTGATCCAAACGCACACACTGCAAAAAAACAACCAGGGAAAAGATACGGAGGTAACAAAAAACACCAGACGTACAACTAGGATGTGGACTTTGGAAAAAGGTTCACCTTTCAACTATCTGACTATTCAATGTTGTCTACTCTGGATTCACTATACCAGCCAGCAATATGATATCATGTGGTGAATGTATCTACACAAGACATAGTTAACCCTCTTACTGTCTGATCATTCAATATCCTCCACTGTTTTAAGATGCAGTTACACTAAGTTTACTTTCATTGATCAATTTAACTTTCCCAACAATTAATATACTTTTATAGCCATATCTACGTTAAACTCAAGAATCTGAAACAGAACCGCACGCACGTAAAACTCAATATGGTCGGGACCAACTTTGTCCCGGAAAATTGAATACACGCAAGACTTGAACAGTACAGACCTGCCAACCTTGTAAATTTTTTTTGAGTACCACATTAGCGCGGCGGCATTAAAACCAGAAGCCCGTGCACGGCGGCAAACCCAGAAGCCCAATCAGAAAAACTAAATAACCAGTTCGACTGTTGGCACTGTATGTTCCAATTGCCTAGATCATAGATGCTAAACTCAAGTGGCAAAAAGTTGTAAAAAAATAAAAAATAAATAAATTAATTATTAATATATTTTTAAAAAAATGGCCAGGGGTTTCCCTACGGGCCATTTTGACTGATTTCTATTCCAATAACATATATTAATTTCTATGAAAAGCACTGTTGAACAATGTTCCTAAATTCTTAGTAACTTACTCGGCATGCAAGTAACTTGACGACAATAATAATGCGAAAGGTTCCACTCTTTTCTTTGGTTGCCCAGTAAACGGACAAACGAAAGCCTACCGTAGAATTTTCCAGTTCCACTTCAATTTATCATTTGTTTCTCTTATAAAAAGGCCATTAAATTCCCATTATTCTCCCCTAATGGAAGTAAAACTAACAGAAACGATGTATAAATCTGACACTTCGATCGGCATCCATGTTATTCACACGGCGATGCAGAACACGTGCGTTGTGTGCATGTACATCCATGCATATGGCCATACAATGTACTGTAAAAGATTGACTGAAACTGGATTGCGCCATTCCCACCCCCTTTGTTACGCATTGGTTTATTAGTTTTCTAGCGGGAGTAAGAATTAAAAATATAGTTCTAGGCACAACCTCTTTTTTATCAAAGTGCATAATAATCACTCAGATGCAGGGTGTCTTTGTTCGGTTGTTTTTGCACTTGGGGTCGAACGAATGACAGTTGAATAAATTGAGAACAAAATTGTCCTTTCGTGCTGCAGTTTTTAACACACGCGATTTAGATTTTGCGTCTTTTGCGTACTTTCTGCATATATTTCGTACCACCGTACTCAGATGTGAAAATGCGTGCATGGTACGCAAAATGCGTACAGGTTGGCAGGTCTGACAGTATGTGCTCTTCCTGCAGCTGCAAAGTGAAATAGATCATTGAGTGGTTCTGGGTATATTGGTGAATAGACTTATCTAGCTAGCCACAGCCGAACCTATCAATCCATGGTCTACTATACCTCACTGGCTGTTGACAGACTCCTTCCCCCTTCGGATGAAGCACTGTCTGTCCTTATGGAGGGTCGAGGGAACAATTTTTGGTTGACTGAGGTGTAAGAGTTTCTGATGGATGGCGAGGCTGCTTCGGTTGGAAGAGGCCCTTGGTGTCTGGGTCCATTACTGGGACGATTGGATATTATCTTCCTGCAAAAACACAATATTTTAATCATGAATTAATTTAATTTCATCATTTTGACCATACGGTACCATTCCCAACAAAACTTAGTTAGGATAAGGTGATTTCTTTTTAAAATTGTGACTAACAGTAAATATCTCATCTCTTGCCACAGGTACAAAATACCAAGATCTTGGCCAGATGACAAATTGCAACAACTAGGCCGTGAACTTTGCTCTTGAAGGAGCGCAAAAAAATAACAATCTGGTAAGAGACACATCTTTGTGGAAAATGTTTATTTGTATTGAAGCTTTGCAAACAGCACCACGGCAAAGGCACAGGGCACCTGCCAATTGCGTATGTGTCGTGGGTTAATTGGAGGCTCACAACCCCATACAGATCAGCTGCTTTTTACCTATTCACAGGTCTTGGTTGATTCTTTGACCGGCAGGATGCGCTGCTGTAACTGGAGGAGTTATGATCTGCCGTCTGGTGGTGAGTTGCTTTTGACATTCGACCATCCTCACAATCCCTTGACGAGAGGGCGTTGTCTCTCCTTGCATCTAATCAGATTCAAAATGATATTTAAATGACAACCAAGAATGAATAATAGGAGTTTTTTTTTATTGACTGTTCACCACACAACTGTTCCAGTCAGTCAGCCCTACATGTGGCTACTCTGCTACAAGTGATGTCCGTTGATTTAAAAAAATCTATGTTACCTTCCTTCAATAAAATCTTAATGAGGACCAACAGTTGATACATTTGCTGCTCTGCAAAACAGCATTTCAGTTCGAAATGTTTGGCCAAATGGCAGCTTCGGCAGTGGCTAGCCGCTATGGTCGGATCTCTCAAAAGGACTATTCTAAAATGTTGTTGCTGCAGCCAAAAGCCACAGCCACGGTTGCTTGATTTGGACGCAACTCAGTCCCTTATCATGGGGTGCATCCATCTGTCTCTTTGTTATGCTATAGCATACAAAACCAGTTACAAATGCCTTGACCAGTCTGCGCACGCTCAGTAAAAGCGGTTATTCCCTGACATTCCAATAATAATCGGCACTTGTGTGCAGGCTAAAACCATCTCTAAACAGCACCTGGTCCATTTGGGTGTTTCCTCCTCTCCCTTGGGGCCTTCTTCTCCCTGATTGGTTGCTTTGATGTGGCTGCTACTGGTCTTTGATGCAGTGGGGGCCTACGTAAGACCTGGAGAGAAACAAAGATATTAGAATCACCACATCCCATTCAAATGACCATTCAGTCTGACCATTCAGCATCATCCACTGTGGTTTAGAATGATAGTTGCATTGATACCATGTCATGCATGTGGTGATTGCACCTTCACAATTCACAGGTAAGTCTGTGTACACTTAATTCACTATACACAAACTGCAGTTAAATATTTGCTCAGTTCTTGGAAAAGAGGGATGGTTAGCCATTGCTGCTTCCATTTGCTTTCTGGGAATCATTAATCAGGCATGAGAATAGGCGATGAACAAAAATCCAGAAAAATCTAACGCAAAAAATGCATGTCCGGATTTGGGGCAATGTCCAGAATTTGTGCATGTCCGGAATTTGTGCAAGTTGACCTCGGCATCAGCGCCGCACTCGGTGAACACCTCGGGCATTATTGGGACCATAGATTGGACCGGGGAAGAAAATGCTTTTACAAAAGATGAAATCAGACGTATGTTGTCTAAAAAAGCTAAAAATATAATGATCTTCCGAAATAATCCACGAAAATATGAACGGAGCAGTCATGTAAGAAATTTTGATTTTTGGGGTCTTTACCTGTGTTAGTGAATCATTGGGTTAAGTGTTGCCCCCCTTTGGACATTGAAAATTGTTCTTCAAACACCTTTTAGTAGCTCCAAGATTATCCTGACAGTTTATCCACCACAGCATTTTGAAAAAATAATCTGAGACGTCAACTCAAACGTCGACGAATCTCCTCACACGTGTGTGACGCACACTAATTGCATTGTCTCGAAGTTTCTTCCAGGTCAAAGTTCAATGGGTAAAAATATCTCTAAACACATATAAACGTATCAAAGAACTGGCACTTTAGCCTATGAACGTGTGTAGTGATGACTGGTAAAAAAAGTAACAATTCGCAGGTATCCATACAGACACCGTGCTTTGTTGTCAGTAGACTTCTCAATGTCTCCACACATGTTCCTTTGCTGTAGCAGTACATGTATTACGGTCGAACTGTACCACAAATGAAGCGGGCAATGAGAGAATTTTACACATATCAATTGATCTAGCTGCATACAATACGCGATGCACATGGAAGAAACAAATCACCGATATTGGTCCGGCCGTTGCCGGGCAGCAATTTATTTACGAACGGTGTAAAGGTAAAATTAACTTACAATTTCTGATTCTAAAAGAGAGATTATTGAAATCTACATACCACACCCTACCCCCCAAATTTTATATCAAATTCACACTGAACTCAGAGACCACATAATTTGAAGTGAAAAATCCGGAAATCAAGAAGATTCACATGCCTGATTAATGATAAGCATTTAATAGGTGCTTTTAAACATTCTATTAAAGCACTTTACACTATCACTACCACTACCCCTGTTCATATTATGCATTCCATCTCAATTCCTTTGGAGTATGCAGCACCAGTAGCCAAATTGGCGCACAGGTTGCCAATCATTCACATTGACAATCTCTACCCTCGCAAGTACCAATTTACTCCTGGGTGATGAGAAGCAATTAAGTGACTTGCCAAAGAAATAAATGTTGCGACATTTGAACCCACACTATGATGACTCAGCCATCAGAACCAGGTCTTTTACCTGTTCATGGTGTTCTTGCACAGGTTCTTGGCTAACTGGTGACGATGTGTGGTTTTCGTGTCCATTCTGCATGTCCACAGGACGGTAGAAGTAGTTCTCACTAAATGCCGTGGCTTTCTGCTTTATCCAGTTAGCAACTTTGCCGATAGGACTGGTGACTTCTTCTGTTGTAGCAGACACAAAAATAAAGTTACATTTTAAAAACAACATACAGTCGACTCCCGTTATTACGAACTCGCATGTTACGAGGTACCGGTTAATACGAGGTTTTTTGCCGGTCCCGAACTGCCCAGTGCGTGTTTCAATGCATTTAAATACGGCTTATACGAGCACGGCAGTAACGAGAACACGGTTACAACGAGGTACATTTGTCGGCCCGTAACGAGCAAAACATTGTTTTCAACCCTTTTGAAACGAGAATAATAAAAACCCCAACAAAGGAAATACCTTTAACAGCCTGAAAATCGTTATTTATGGCTTGTAAGACAATCAATAGAGGTGCTAACTGGACACTAGCATGCAATGACTCATGACTGCAGTCGCGAGTCAGCGAGCAGGTTGTGTTAATTCCAAACTCCGGACAATGGTGGGATTAAGAGGCTTGCAGATTCCATACTAAGTCAGCATTCATCAATTCATGTGAAATCTTCACAAAACATACTGATCCATTGTGTTTTACAAGTGCTTGATGTGCATTTCTAGCAGAAAAAGTCCCACCGAAACTGAAAACTAAAATATTTGCGCGATCAATATTTAATGCAACAGCACGATTTCCCTGGTATCCCGCGTTAGCAATGAACCATCTAGCATTACAATGGTGGTTACCAATCAAAATCAAGATTTTATTTGTTGACTGCTGCGACCAAAGTTTTGCACGGAAACTTCGCTAAACAAGAACAGCAAGTTAAAATCTCAGACATTTGTTCAAGCATGTAAAATGTAAATTGATTTTATAAATTAACTTTCAAGCTAAACTAACTAAAATAAACCAGTTTTATTCGCCCAATTTTGTGCTTGTTTGTGCTGTACATGCACACTGTTATCCACTGTATTGCATGCAGCATGCAGCCATGTGTACACGTGCGGCCATTATGTCATGCACTTTGTGCATAGTGCATTGATATTACCGCGATCAGATATTGCGAGCTTCGGATATAACGAGGAAAACGGGCTAGTCCGGCGGACCTCGTATTAACAAGAGTCGACTGTACATGACTGTATTGATTTCAACTGTCATGTCGTAGTATTGGTAGAAGGTGTATGAATAATGCAGAGCTACCAACATGTGCATCTTTTAACAGTTAGGGAGATATCTAGAATTACATTCAACATAATAGGAGAAAAAATTCTATAATCAGGGAGATTTTCAGATTTGTTCATCAGACCATGGAAAGATTGGTTATTTTCCTGGAACTTTTTGCAGAATCAGGGAGAGTTGGCAGCTCAGATAAAGTCAGAATGTCAAAACCTTCCAGCCCTTGAAGGTTACAAGAGATGTGGCCTTTTAGTCCCTGGGCCCAATTTGAAGACTCTGCTTACCATGGATTGGTGCTCTCATGGCCAACAATCTCCGTTTACAGAGTTGGTATCCATTTCTATTCCAGCTTTAAAAGCACCAGAATGTTCTTGATTTGTTTTTCTGTCAGATTTTTTTCTTAGTAAATGTAATTTTAAACACAATTCTAGATTGGGAAAGACCCCCCCCCAAAAAAAAGAGAACCTTCCGTTGGCAAAGGTTTACCCATGATTCTAAGATGTTTTGTCTTTTTAATATTATGTACTCACCGTGGCTGTGTTTGCTTCTCTTGGCTTGTGGTGTCTCCAGGAGATCCTGTTCCACATGCTGTCTGTCGCTGCTACAAAAAGGGAACAAGACCATTTTAACATTGAAATTAAAATAGTTAATATAAATTTGGTAAATCGCTGGACCACTCTCCTTATTCTATCTCAATTTCTACCACATTATTTGAGATTGAAATAATTTGAAATCATCGTGTATGGTAATGGTAGAACTATCGCCAAACCACAAGACACAAAAAAAGGCTTACAAGGAACATGAAAAACATAAGAATGCCCAATTATGCCGAAAGGTCCTAAGTGCAGTGTGACATTGAATATTTTAAAATCATCAAAACACTGTTTCAGTGGTAGATTGTGTAGTGCCCTCTTTGATGAGTTCACAACAAGTAGCTTATTTTTGTTTTCATACAAACATGCCAAAATAACAATTATTCTTCTTTCATTATTTAAAGTAGACTCCTACAGGATTAGTAATACATACCTTTTCTTTTTTTGATTTGTTGTGGATGTCAATGTTTTTTTACAGGGAAATAAAGTTTGAAAATGCTGTACAGCAAAATAGCATTTCAGATAATTTTACCAAGCCTTACTTTCATAGTATTTTTACTTTCTACTAATTCTTGAAAGTTTCACTTTATCATGTTTATTGTTAATTTATAACTTAGTTTTACATGTTTTAAGTATTTTAGTTTTAAATAATAAACCACAAGGGAAACTGACTGGGTAAATTTTTAAATGATTTTGGGTTGAACAAAGAAAAATTGACTAGAGCGGGATTTGAACCAACGACCTCCGGTTTAACGTGCCGGCGCTCTACCAACTGAGCTATCCAGCCCTATGTTGGCGGTCTCCCTATTTTGTCAATATCTTTGTTCGGGGGGGGGGTGCCAGTCAGAAGCCATTCGACCGTAAACTGCCGTGTAGCCAGGGATCTCACCCAAGTATACGATACAACCTGGGAAGCGGCAGCCAGGGGATCACCTTAAGGGGATGCGACTTTTTATATCAGATATCAAATAATAAACCACAAGGGAAACTGACTGGGTATTTTAGTTTTAGTTAAAACTCTTTCACTTTCTGGCAAAATAAGATAAGATTATAGTTCATTATTAAAATCGCAGTTAGGGAGTTTGCATTATTTAGAGATGAAAATGTTTTAGTATCTGGCAGCCACATTCTAACTCTCCAAGGGATTTATTTGATGTTTTAACCCTCTTGCTGTCTGACCATTCAATACCATTCACTGTGGTTTTCAATGATAGATAAGCTATGCCAGCCTTGCAATATGATACCAGCGTTGTAGCCACGCCGGTCGGCGCCGGTCGGGTGTAACCGGCATTTGCTATTGCCGACCGCCACACAGACTAGATGAACCTCCTACCGACCGGCACAAAATGCAACAAAGTTACAATAAAATGAACTACCTCTTTTACACGGTCGATCGCTTGTTCAGTTTGAACGGTAAACTTGTTTTTCCCCAGTTGTCAATGATTAAATAAAACACATTTTCAACCCAAAGGAAGCCGACAGTTGGATGTCCTTTTCTTTAATGTTAGCCCCAGACAGCTGGACACTATCCAGACATGTCAGGGAGAATGATTGACCCTCCAATTGAGACCCAATTACTCTTATCTATAATCCTCTGCAGTTTGTTACACAATTGTTTTAGTTTGCAATACTCTTGCTTCACTCAAAAGACAAGCCGCGTGCGCGGTGTCTTTGTAGCTAATCCTCTACAGTTGTTATACATTTGTTTTACTTTGTAATACTCTTGCTTTACTCCAAAGCGAGCCGCGTGCGCGGTGTCTGTGTGGTGTTGTGACCTGGTTTTGTGACTCCTCCTCGGAGTGGGTTTCGTGTTCTTTTAAACCTGGAAAGTGTGTTGACATCTGCTGGCTTTTAGATTTAATGTTTGTTTTTGAATAAGATATGATTTATTAACATTTTATTCATGCAAATTGTTCCATCGGGTTTACCACCCATGGGGAAACCCCTGGCCAATTTTCAAAATAGTATTTTTTTGTAAATTGCTTTTTTCAGAGTACAACTAATAGTTTATTTATAGCCTTCAGGCCTTTGTTAAAATAACATGTTTGGCCTTTGTGCTCTATCTACTGGCTTTGGAGCCCTCCAAAATTTTGTTTGCTCCAAGACCAAAGTGGCCTTGCCCTAAAAATGTTGAAGCCTATTGAAACTGTAATGAAGTTTTAAATAACAGATTTACATACCTTAAAATGCATTACAAAAATCATGTCTCAGAAAACCCATACAAATCCATTTTTAAAGCAGTAAAATTAAAAGCTTCGCTCTATTTTGATTGTAAATTAGCCGGCACTCAAAAAGTTCTAGCTACAACCCTGTATGATACCATGGGGGAATGCATGTACACAGTACACAGTTAGTTCTGTGCACAGTTGTGCCACCATACACAACTTTGGCAGTTGAATGGTTTCAAATGGTTGGTCAACTCACTTGAAAATGTTGCGAACAGTAGGAGGGTTAATGGATGATGGACTTTATTTCACTTTTAAAAATATTCCTGTGCAATTGGTAGCTAAACGCTAAATTTTGACCTAAGGTTTTGGCTTATGACTTGGACGTTTGAGCTCTTGATTTTAGATTCTGATTTAACTTGCCGGCGTTAGTGAAAGATCACGACCCAAAACAAATAATGGACCATGTATGTTGCAAGTGATACATCGTGGATTAATAATATTTTCCCCCCAAAAATACATGCAAAATACATGTAGCTGAACACGATAGAGACATTAAATGCTAATGGTGCAAAACAATCGGCTCTATTAAAAGCCCTTCGTCTTAAAAAAGAAAAACATCATTGTGCATTGACATGACAGGTGGTGAAGCAAACATTAAACACAAAAAGTATGATCTTAAAAACAAAAAAAACATATTCGAATGTCTGGGTTTATACTTTCTAAATAATCCAACATTTGAGCAGAATATTTCATCTGTTTGCTAAACAACTTTTTAAGTCTAGACCTCCATTTTTATTTATTTTATATGATTTTTTACCAAAACATAATTGTAACCCAAAATTTTACAGTACATTTTGATTGTTATTTGTCCATGTCCATTGGAACAAATTTCACTTTAATAATAGCATTTCTATTTATAGAAGCACAGTTTGTCACCTTGGAGGTTTATATATTTGTGAAAAAGGGGACTTTGAACATGTTCAATAATCATATAATGTGAAATTTTAACAGCAAAAACAACTAAGATTTAATAAATATAATATATTATGCAAATGAATAAAAAAGCATGCAATCCCAATCCCAACCCATGCTTTATAAATGGTTGTATTTTGATATTTTATGAGTCATTCTCTTGCACTGGCAGGAAAGTGTTTGTTGCTCGGGTCCTTTACAAAAAACTTTGCAACATATTATTTTCAACAACTTTTTCTCCTGAGAAGAAAGGTCACTCAAGTCGCTTGAAAAAATGATGTATTTTATTTTTAATATGCAAAGCTGGTTTTTATCACCACCGAGTCCACTTACTACCCTCCACTCCTAGCCCTGGTAGGACGTCAGTGTCTGTTGCACTGCACTGACGTCCTGGGTATAAAGCTTCTCTACAATGTGAACAAAATTTTGACTACAATTTGTTCAAATTTTTACCTGAATCGAGAAGCTGAACTTCCGTTCATATATTCTTGGTGTCCTTAAAGGCACTGGACACTATTGGTAATTACTCAAAATAATTGTTAGCATAAATACTTACTTGGTAACGAGCAATGGAGAGCTGTTGATAGTATAAAACATTGTGATAAACGACTCCCTCTGAAGTTACGTAATTTTTGAGAAAAAGGTAATTTCTCACTCAAATAATAAAAGACTTCAGCGAAGCCTTTTATTATTGCCATCTGAAAGCACACAAATTTGTGCAACAAGGGTGTTTTTTCTTTCATTATTTTCTTGCAACTTCGATGACCAATTCAGCCAAAATTTTCACAGGTTTGTTATTTTATGCATACATGTATGTTGGGATACACCAAGTGAGAATACTTGTCTTTGACAATTACCAAAGGTGTCCAGTGCCTTTAACTACACTTTTGATGAGTTCACAACTAACAAATACATCCATGGATGACATTATTTCCGAAAATAAGTCGGAGTTCTGCACTGGCATGGTGGTCATCATGTAGTTGTACCAATTGACCGTGTAGGGTCATGGAGCACATGCTCCCTCTCAGCATAGAGCAAGGACAGACTGCGCCCTCTATCGTGGTTGCTATGCATCTACAAATTAAGTACGCACATGCGCGTAAGCCTTCACAAGCATGTCAGTTTAGGATGTCACAACGAAGGCGTCAATTTCCATTTTTATTTTCACAACTAATGTAATCCAAGGATAAAATTAACAATTCTGAGCCCAGCAGGCTGGTAGTTCTGGACACAAGGAATATGTGAACGAAGCTTCAACTTCCTCCATCAGGTAAAGAGTGAAAAATGTTTGTTATAGTACATGTATGTACATTTTTTCGCAATGGTATAGGACCTGGTATATCATACCCTGCTGGACTCCGTCGCGTTGTATGCAACGGAGGAGTCCAACCTGGGCTACCTCCACTCCAGATTGCAAAATGCTACAGCAGACATGGCAGAGCGAGCTCTACTTCTAGAAGGCTCCCCCGAGCGCCTTAGCCTTATAAGTTATAGGGGGTCTAACATTTTGGGCCTCTGTAACGCTATACGTTTTCAAAATGGTCGTTGATAACGTATAGCGTTACGGAGGCCCAAAATGTTAGACTCCTATATAACTTGGGCTTTCTTTATATTATAATTTTATAATAAAGGCTCACGGGGTAGCCCCATTAATAGTGCCAATACTCTGGACTTCCTCCGATCCTTGGCCCTACGCCCATGTACCTCCAGGAGGTGAGATAATTTTTCGAATAGAAACTCACGTTTTTATGCAGGGATTTTTTCCCCAGTTGTCACTCATAGTCATTGTAGCCGATTTGTGGACAGCACATTAAAACGCAAATGTGCGTGCTCGTTTTGGTGAAATTATGAAGAAAATCCAAGGCGTTTGATTTGACTGCCCGGCATCCATGATGTTTGCTAATGCGCATGCAGGCGGCGTTCACGCATTGCGCAAAAATTAAGACAGCGCGGTGTGCGCGGAGCCTTCTGCCTAGCTTCCAGCGCACACTGCGCCGTCTTTAGGCTCCGCGCACACCGCGCTGTCTTAATTTTTGCGCAATGCGTGAACGCCGCCTGCATGCGCATTAGCAAACATCATGGATGCCGGGCAGTCAAATCGTGTCAGTAACGCCTCGGTTTTTCTTCATAATTACACCAAAACGAGCACGCACATTTGCGTTTTAATGTGCTGTCCACAAATCGGCTACAATGACTATTATGAGTGACAACTGGGGAAAAATCTCGGCATAAAAACGTGAGTTTCTATTCGAAAAATTATCTCACCTCCTGGAGGTACATGGGCGTAGGGCCAAGGATCGGAGTAAGTCCAGAGTATTGGCACTATTAATGGGGCTACTCACGGGGGAGCCTTAGGCTTTATAAATTATAGTTTCTAGAAAAGTAAGCGAGCTCCAACCAAACAATATCAAATATGCACCAAATTAAAAGCTTACACTTACAGTATGGTATGGCCTTTCGTAGTTTCGATACATGTATGTATCTCCAAAAGTCAATTTTGGGACACAAATAAAGCCATATTTTTGCAGAGCTAGTCACAATTATTGGGGGGGGGGGGGGGGGGGGTTCGTATTGTGTCGGAAATACAAGCTTATACCATACTTTGCGTACGGGGAACACAATGGATGGTTCGCAAACGTATCGTCTCTACACTACACTACACAATTACAACAACGACCAACGTAAACTAAAAATTGAAAAAATACCTTTCCCAACTGCGTTTTCTCGGTCCAGAACCCGAAGGTGTCCCGTCAGAACCAATCCAAGTTCTGAACGCAGATGTTAATTTGGACACCATCAGGACACCAATTGAAACATCGGAGTGTACGGTCAAACTTTACTCTTCCTTGTTTTATAAATGTTGCGCTTTTCGTGTATGTCGTTTTCCCGTGTGTTTAATGGCCGACAATGCCGTATGTACATGTGCGCATGCGTAGACGGGGTCATTGCGTTAAACGACCTAAACTTCCATCGGTCGGTCTCTTATAATTATATCCTTTACCTTGATGTCTGATAACGTGGAAACAACGACTGATTTCAAGTTGATGTTGGTAACTGATCCAGAGCGGAGGGCGCTAGATTGTTCTGAAGTCAATTTTGACACGTGTGCTTGTTGGGGATTATCTGAAAAAACACGTGCACTCATAATAACCGAAACAACGTCAACGGGACCTAAAAACAGTAACAACAGAACAAGGATCGAGTAAGACTCGTATCGGTCATAAAACCCAGTCGGCAGTCGACCACTGATCAGAAAGACCAAAGCTGGTGTCCAGTCAGTGCGTTCTCTTCACTGACAGACGTTGACTTGAGCATACTTGAGTGAGTGTACTAACCAGTAGGACTGTCTCTTGTCTGTAGACTAGTAGTGTATTACTGTACAACTTACAAGTGTGTACGCTGTAAACTGCAGGGTAAGTTTGCATGGGGCCCTGCATAGCTTATGGGTCAACTCGGTCCGAAGTCAACTCGGTCCGAGTCAACTCGGTCCAAGTCAACTCGGTCTGAAGTCAACTCAGTCCGAAACCAACTCGGTCGGTCCGAAACCAACTCGGTCCGAAACCGACTCGGTCCGAAACCGACTCGGCCCGAAACCGACTCGGTCCGAAGTCAACTCTGTCCGAAACCAACTCGGTCCGAAACCAACTCGGTCCGAGGCCAACTCGGTCCGAAGTTTATTTGCTTTAAAGTTGGGTATTGTTATGCCCTTGAAAATAATTATTAAATAATAGTAAGCATATTAATTTGTATAAATGTTCATTTTCTACTAACTTTATAAAAACAACATTAAAAACCCATTATGAATATTTAATTTTAAAAAAATAAAATAAAACAACATAGACACCACAAAAGGTTAAAATATCTTGAACACATATTTGTTTAATTACATAGATTATAATAACCATCATATAAAATGGGTCTTCACTGTATGATAATATTCATCCCTGCCCAGCTGAAAGTGATTTGATTATCGTGAATTGTGAATTGAAATAGTATTTGGCAAAACTTTCTAGGCGTCCACAAACAACTATTTTTGGTCCTGAAAGTATGCATATCATTGGGCGCTATGTAATCTCAGAAATTAAATAAAAATCCCCGCTTGGAAAAGGCATGATAAAAAAAAACCAAAGGAAACAAAATGGTAGAAAATGACATTTTGTTTTGTTCCGAAAATAAGAAACAAATTTTCCCAAAACACATACAATAAATAATATCTCATCATGCCAGATTGTCTGAGAGACTTATTTGTGTCCAAATTCACGTTTTTCTGAAAGACAATTAGCTTAAATAAACAATAGGCCTGCTCCGTGTTTACTTGAATCATGCTTGAATCTACCTCCCCGCTCTGACTATGTTCGGACCGAGTTGACTTCAGACCGAGTTGGCTTCGGACCGAGTTGGCTTCGGACCGAGTTGGTTTCGGACCGAGTTGACTTCGGACCGAGTTGGCTTCGGATCGAGTTGGTTTCGGACCGAGTTGGTTTCGGACCGAGTTGGCTTCGGACCGAGTTGACCGGTACCCCACCCCCTGCATACAGCGCTGAAGCTAGGTAAATTTAAAAGGGGTGCACCATTTTTGTCTTAACTTGGGGGACATGACAGTAGATCCAATCAGTAACGAATACAGGTCAACTCGTATGCACCAACTCGTACACACACAAACTCACACAAGTGTGTAACAGCCTGCAATCGTGGACCCTCCTTTGTTCAACTCTTTGTGATAGCAACTGTGGACCACAAAGCTTTCCTTTGTGATAGCAACCGTGGACCTATTGTCCTCTTTTGTTATAGGTCCCCGGTTTGAATGTGGTTACCTACTCACGCCCACACAAACTCGTACGCACCAACTCGTACGTGTACACACAAACTCACGGCCACACAAACTCGTACGCACCAACTCGTACACACACAAACTCACGCCCACACCAACTCGTACACCCACCAACTCGTGCGCAAGTTTAATTCACTACGTGTTGACATAGGGAAAAGGTTTCGCCGTTTTGATGCTATAAAATGAAACCCGATAGGTAGGGCCTATTTATGTATGTAAATTCTCCTCAGTTAAAATGTAAATTTGTTTGAAAAGAATGGCCGTTTTGATATTTAATAAATCTTGAAATGGGACGGCAGTTTGACCAAAGTTTTGATAGTAAATAGATTTAGAAATCTGAAAGTTTTTTGGGAGTTTTTCTCGCTCTATGCTTTGCGACAGTAGTTCTTTTTTGCAATTGTATTTATTTAGTCACAAAACAAAAAGGTTGGCACATTATTGACCCTTGCATTAAAACTCTCCTGGCTTAAATATAGATCACCTTCCTTAATTTCTTGATAAATATGATGAGAGGAACAGTGTATGACCTCACCCAAGTGAGTGTTAGCTGGCAAGTGGTCTGGTGTACTGTGGAATGCATGCAACCCTCTGCAGTGCAGTGCCTGCCTGCAATTGGTCACTTCATACAAAGATTGTACCTACTCGTGGTTAAAGGGGCAGTCTGCTTTAAGTCTTAAACAACACAAATGTATCCCAAATAATTAAAGAAACTTATTTAAAGGAAAAAATAAAAAACACATGTCACACTATGTTAACATTTTTAAAAACTTTTTTTTCCTGAAGTGAATTTAAGCTGCTCCCAGACAAACTGATTGAAGTAACGATGATTTGGTTGACAGTTTAGCCATTCGTCATCTGTATTGAGAAGGCATCTTCAAAAAGAAGGTACTTTCAAAAAAAAAAAATCATCCCAAATAAAGCGCACAGATTCTGCTCCATTTAATTATATTTTTACTTTGTATTTTACTCTAAATTACATTTTCACTCTTTCATTTTATTAGGCCCCTTCATTTGAATTTTTTTTTAACTTTAGTCTGTGAAATGATTTTCTAAGCCCAATCGTGACATAGAAGTATTATCAGCGGGAATAAACTGTATAAACTGTATAAGCAAGGAACTGCTCTATGGTATAATAAGGATAGAGGTTACACGTAACATTTCACCCGGCCAAATTTATCACATTTATTTTGTTTGCTGTAATAATGTTGGGAATCAAGTGGCTAGAAACATTTTCGTTGACTAGACAATTGACTTCAGAAAAGCATGATAGACAAATGCCAAATAGGCCTACAGGCCTAGAATTACACGGATGCCATGGAGGCTATGGTATCTGTTTCCCTTGGTCTTGGCCCTTTGCAAAATAAGAATGGCCTTGCCTTCTCAAAGATGAAATTCCATGCATGCAATTAAGTTCTTTTAAGCATAATATTTTTGTTATTACTACATGTACTTTAGGCCATTTTTTTTTTATTACTTGGATTACGGAATCGCCGCCCGAAAAAATCGTGTTTTGGAAAAAAATTAAAAAAATCCCCGCCCAAAAAATTCAATTTTGTGTTGAAAAAAAAAAAAAAAAAAAAACCGATCCAAAGGGCATTTCACATCTTATTTATGCACACCTTGTCCATTGGTACACACCAAATTAAAAAAATTCACTCGAAAAGTGCCGCGAAACGCTGACCACATTGCGATCACAATGTACACAACGCACGATCCCGCGTGTGCCACACACAAGCATAATCTCTTCCAATTTACAGGCTTGTAGTCTTCGCTATTTCGTTACTGTTCGTGCAACAATAAATGTAAGAAAATTTTAACGCTAGAGGGCGTTTCACAACAATGCGATAGAGCGAAAGCAATCGCCCTCTCTATATGAAATTGCGCTATAGCATACAAAAACCAGTTACAAACGCCTTGAACAAATTTGTCAAATAATTAACCTATCTGCGCATGCTCAGCAAAAGCGGTTATTCCCCGACATTGCAATAACATTATTCGCTGGTGTGCGCTTAACCTATCTAAACAGCATTGTTGTTACTGGTACTCACGCACATTCCGTCGGCAGCATGGTCAAAACAGAGCACACTTCCGTGGAAATTTTAGCTTGTTCTACAAAAATACAGAACGTTCCGGCTTCATTCTACAAAAATGACCACTTTAGGATAGAGTATTTAACTGTATAATGTAAGATTTTCTCTTTCTATTTTAGTTTTGTTTTGTTGTATTTTGGGGGTTTTTTTGCGGGTTGATTGCGCTCAGAATTTTGGTCTCGAATTTCCGGCTAGTGAAAAATTGTGCGAGCTAGAAACGTACTTTTATGTTGACAAGCCCGGCGGTTTAGTCAAGTGAAAAAGTTAGCGCAAGGCCTTATATTTACATGAAGGTCTATAGTTTACATTCGTTTTAGAAGCCGCCCGCGTGCCTACTTTTTTTCGGTGTTTTTAAAAAAAAAATTTCCCGCCCGCCCGATTTTGTGAGCTGGAAAATCCGTAATCCCGGCCAGGTTTTTATTTTTTATTTTTTTTTTTTCCCGGTCCCCGCTCATATTTGTAGCTTAGAAATCCGTAATCCAAGTATTCAAGAATAAATGGCCTTATGTTTTACCTACACGTGTACACTTGCAGCACAATGCTATAGGCCAAATAAAAATAAATAATGAGCTACTAAATATCGTAGATACAGGAGCATCAATTAATTATCAGACGTCAATTGACACATAGCTTCTTCTTTTGTTTTGCACATCATCGGCCTATGGAAAAATTTGTTACTAGGTGTCTGTACTCTGTATCACGCAAGTGCATAGTAATTCAAGACATCCTCAATAAATTAATTGTGCAAATAAACATTGACAAAATCATGGGAAAGAAGACAAATAAATGCCATAAGAAATATATGAAAGAACATCATGCAAAGTGGCAGTTTATAAGGAATTCAAGCCGGGAAATCATTTATACGCATTTTGCAGATCTTTTCGGTGGAAACTGAGTTTATGGGGACAAGACAATCATCGGTACTTTGGAAATCATGATTAAATTCCATTGTCCGGATAAGTAATAAGTAATGGCGTAATGACAACGTCAGAGATTTTTAAATTTAATATGCTTCAATCTTCTTCTTATCGAATCCACAAAGCATCAAATGCTGTTCAGCCAAAGCTGAACACATTTCTGTTCGGTATCATTGTAGGCTGCAACTGCTAGATCTTTAGCTGTGCATACTTGCTCCAAGGACACTTGAGTAGATGCTTCATTGTATGGAGCCCAGTGTCACATTCACAGTTCAGATCTTGATTCAAAGAAACACCTTGCAGTGGCATGTGTCAGTGCTCAGTGGGTTGAGACATTTCCACTCTACGCTTCATTGAGAGCCGGCCATAGTAACTGGAATGTTTGTCTGTGAAAGTTTCATGTTTGCAAGCTCTTCATGTTTGTTAGTGACCAGGGCCCAATTTCATAGAGCTGCTTAAGCAGAAACGATTTTCTGCTAAGCAGAAATGAACAGAATATCATCCACAAATTGTACATGTGACATGGTAGTTTAGCTGGTAACCTTATTCTGCGAAACATAATTTTGTTGTGCTTAGCTACTTCATGTCAAAACCAGAAGTTCAAATAAAATACATACATGTTGTAAAGCTCTATTGCATACTTTTTGCTCAAATTTGTATACATTTGATTTGCAAGTAAATAGTAAGAGTTACACCTGCCATTCACAAAACCCAAACACATTTTTTGTGATGTCACAAAAACTCAATTTCTAGTTGTCATTATTTGTTGCAGTGAACATCATGAACAAAGATGATAATGAAAGAGGTCCACCGAAGCAGTTAACAAGGAAGCCAGTTCTAATCACGAAGGAGGTCAAGGATCTGTTGCATCGTCTGTTCAACATCCAGACAGACATCATAAAGGAATATGAGAGCTACGATGACAGAACCTACTATGTGAAGACAGAGCAACCCCACAAGTGCTTCCAGACATCAGAGTTCATCCTGAAGATATTAAATTCCGAGAACACCGCCTTAAAGGGCGTTGTCAACGCTCAGATGAAGGTTCTACATTATCTGGAATCCTACTCGGACCTTTGTTGCCAGGTTCCTCTGCAAAACATGGCTGGAGACTTTTTTAGCAATGAGATGATAAAGAATGAAGTGAGGAATGGTAGGTAGCATCTCATCAATGCTAGGTGCAAGGGGGCAGACAAACTGACAGGGCTTGATTTATTCACTAGTTTGCATGCAAACACTAGTCAAGAGAGTAGCAGGCTAGTCAAACTTGGCTGTTAGGTGACCAGACAGGCTAGTCAAACTTGGCTGTTAGGTAACCAGACAGGCTAGTCAAACTTGGCTGTTAGGTAACCAGGCAGGCTAGTCAAACTTGGCTCTTAGGTAACCCGGCAGGCTAGTCAAACTTGGCTCTTAGGTAACCCGGCAGGCTAGTCAAACTTGGCTGTTAGGTGACCAGACAGGCTAGTCAAACTTGGCTGTTAGGTAACCAGACAGGCTAGTCAAACTTGGCTGTTAGGTAACCAGGCAGGCTAGTCAAACTTGGCTCTTAGGTAACCCGGCAGGCTAGTCAAACTTGGCTCTTAGGTAACCCGGCAGGCTAGTCAAACTTGGCTCTTAGGTATCCTGGCAAGCTAGTCAAACTTGGCTCTTTAGGTAACTCATCAGGCTAGTCAAACTTGGCTCTTAAGTAACCCGGCAGGCTAGTCAAACTTGGCTCTTAAGTAACCCAGCAGGCTAGTCAAACTTGGCTCTAAGGTAGCCCAGCAGGCTAGTCAAACTTGGCTCTAAGGTAGCCCAGCAGGCTAGTCAAACTTGGCTCCAAGGTATTCAGCAGTCTAGTCAAACTTGGCTGTTAGTTATCCTGGCAGGCTAGTCAAACTTGGCTGTTAGTTATCCTGGCAGGCTTGTCAAACTTGGCTCTTAGTTATCCCGGCAGGCTAGTCAAACTTGGCTCTAAGTTATCCTGGCAGGCTAGTCAAACTTGGCTGTTAGGTAGCCAGACAGGCTAGTCAAACTTGGCTCTTAGTTATCCTGGCAGGCTAGTCAAACTTGGCAGTAAGTTATCCCGGCAGGCTAGTCAAACTTGGCTGTTAGGTAACCAGGCAGGCTAGTCAAACTTGGCTGTTAGGTAACCAGGCAGGCTAGTCAAACTTGGCTGGTAGGTAACCAGGCAGGCTAGTCAAACTTGGCTGTTAGGTAACCAGGCAGGCTAGTCAAACTTGGCTGTTAGGTAACCAGGCAGGCTAGTCAAACTTGGCCGTTAGTTATCCCTGCAGGCAGGTCAAACTTGGCTGTTAGTTATCCCTGCAGGCTGGTCAAACTTGGCTGTTAGTTATCCCTGCAGGCTGGTCAAACTTGGCTGTAGGTAACCAGACAGGCTAGTCAAACTTGGCTCTAAGGTAGCCCAGCAGTCGAGTCAAACTTGGCTCTTAGTTAGGGAGGACCTCATAATCTAACACGCGGTAATGCCTTTGTTGTACCGCGCGGTACAACAAGTCATTGAGCTGAAGGTACCACTTGGGTGTAATGAGTTCATTATTTTCAGGTCAATGCACACAGCTGCACTAACCCTCTTAGCTATTGAAAGTTTTTCATTGACCTCATATTATGAGGGTGCTGTTTACAGGCTTGTGATGTCATATGCATGGGACATCACAATTACAATGTTTATACCTTTCCGACTTTTGAGACATTCCCTAAATCACTCAAAAGGCTAAATTGCCTGTAATCATGAATTCTGCTTTTATATTCTGAAGGAGTTGAACTTATTAGATGTGAAAGAGAGTTGTCTGCTGTACGCCTCTTTAAGTTTGTACCAGGAAAGGTGTTGGCGGATGTGACTTCTTTACCAGCAAGGTTTTTCTATGATGCAGGAAAACACTTGGGACGACTACAAAAGACTCTCCAGGTATATATTGTTTTTTGTACACATCCAACAGCACAATTAGCACCAATAACAGGATGAATAGGAAACAAGAAGAGTTGTTCAGTTTTAGATGTGGGAGGAAAACCCCAAATGGGGAAAACCCAGGCAATCACAAAACCCAATCCACATGTCAGGCTCTGGTCTGAGGTGGGATTCGAACTGGGGTCCTCAGAGGTGAAAGGCAGGGAAAGAAACCACTGAGCCAACCTGATCGCTATGTGGTGTATGAAAAACGTCATTTAAAGAGGGGCTCTTTACATAAAGGTTATATAGTCAGTTTTGTGATGCACTCATTTTCCAATATCCAGGGCAGGCATGCAACTTTTCAGCTGATTTCCTTTTTTTTCTTCTGAAATAACAGTGTAGGGAAACCAAGTTTGCCCCCTCAATGTTTAAGTGGCTTATCCAACTTTGAAAGCATATTTACAAAGAAAAGTTACGTTTGGGTCTGTGACCTTAGGACTCACTCTCGTTTCCAGTTTAGCTTTATGAGCAAAAGAAAGCACAATTTTATTTTCTGTGGGTATTTCTTTAAATTTTAGGGAGCCTGGCTTTGGCCATGCTCCGAATGCTATTTAATACTTGGGAGGATAATGTCCTAGAGCTCTTGGTCAGTAGATGTTTCGACCCTAGTAGAGTCTTTCTTAAAGTCTTCCTTTTTTAGCCTTCGAGATAGACTGCTAGGGTTGAAAGGTCACACAATTAACTACTTTTTGCAGTTATACCATAGGTCCTTTTGGTTGGTAAGCATTTTACAACATTGTTTTTTTTCTTTCTTAAAAAAAACTTTTTAAAACCCGGCTAATGCTTTTTATGTAGCCAGCCAACCTCGGGTTGACCTTTTGCCCTTTTATAAGTTGTGCTACTTGTATTGTGTGCTTGTGATTGGATGATTAAAATCAATTTAAGTGCAAGAGATCATTTTATGTTTTAGACATCAGATAGATTTTACAACAAGTATCATAGAAAACTGAAAAAACACTATTCAAAGTTAAGTTTGGTTGGGTATTTCTTCTATTTTTCTGCATTTACAAAGTGGCATGTGATTGTCTGAAAAGATAGGGTGATTGAAGAAGTGCCAAGAATTTATGCTAATAAAGATATTTATTTTTATTTGCGATTCTGGCTTGGCATTACTTAACCTGTTAAAAAAGTTTGCTATACAAATGTTTTTTGTTGCTAATTTTCATAAAATAAATTTTCCAAATGTAGGAGTATCATGGTGATGTAGAACCGCTTAAGCTCAAAAGCAAACACTCCTTGTGGAGTCTGGAAAATGTTCCCTTGATGAGAGAAAATCTCCCATTGGTCAACGACATCGCCAAAAGACAACTATTGGAGAATGTTATAGGACAGTTTGAAAAAGATATCGTGCCTGTGATTGGTCAATTAAGGCAGGGTGAGTTGTTTCAGTTTGCGGTAGCAATAATAAAAACTGACATTTATATAGCGCTGGTACCCACCAATGTTGACTCATGAACATTACCCTCTGGATCTTTGGGCTGTTTTTTTTTTTCATTAAAACTCGGCCCTAGGGAGTATACAGCCTGTAATTTGCAAATTGGTAAAAGTTTAAGGTTTTTCGTGAGCCAGTCACACATTAAAGCTTTAAACCTAAACAGCATGCAATGGCTGAGCGGTCTAGAGCATTGAATCTCAGGTTCGGTTGGCTGAGTCATTAAAGTGAGGGATGGAATCCTGGTTGTGACACTTCACATCACCCAGCCGGAACCTGCGTGGGTTGAAATTGCTGATGTGAATGGTTAGCAGACTGTGCACCAACTTGGCTGCCAGTGCTGCATGGTTTCAGGAATGCATATGGTCCAATGAACAGGGGTAGTTATTATGCTTGGTGCTTCCATACAATGTTTCTCTGATGCAGTACTGGTACTGCGGCCAGTAGACCGAAAACACTTTTTAGTTTAATACTCAGTCAGTTTTTAGCAAAAACAGGTGAAACCTTTTAAGTTCTATCCTCAGATGGGCCCACTTGACATGGTCTATGACCCTTCAGGAAGTATGACTCATGGACTCAGAATCTCCAGTTAGAAAATTCTTTCTATATAGACTTGTGTACAAAAAGTACCGTGGTTTCACAGTGTAAAAACAAAGTAATAATTTTATAAAAAAATTATAATAATAGTATTTATTAGATTTGTTTTTGCCAAACTATCTCTTTAACGTCTGGAAAGGTTATTAAAATTGAAAAGAGTTTGAAATTGACATTATAAAGGAGGTATACTTGTTTCCCACGGTCTACACGCTGCAGTAACCGATGGTAGCAGTGTATTATCTAATAGGGGTGGGGCAGCATAGGATTAAAAGCGCCTAATAAATAAATGCCGATTATTATGATTATTATAGAAATGACGTCAAATTTACATTTTTTCGTTTGTAGGAATCATTTATGGTGACTTCAATGAATACAATGTCATAGTAAACGATGACTTATCGGGTAGATCAGAGTCTTCTCCCACTGCAGATGAAGGTTACAAAATTTCTGCGATCGAGAAAAACAAAACCGACAGCTGTGTCTCCAAGTGGAAAATCAATGGAATAATCGATTTTGACGACTTAGGGTACAGTTGTCTGTTATTCGAAGTAGCGCTAGCTATCGCTTACATGATGATGGTCAGTGACAATCCAATAGAGGTTTCGGGTTACCTACTGGCTGGTTTCGAGACAGTGTCCCTGCTCTCCTGCAAGGAGCGCAGCCTACTTAGGGCATCGGTGGCAGGAAGGTTTGCCCAGTCGCTGCTCACAGGATTGAAGCAGTCCAAGGCGTTCCCGGACAACACCTACGTGGGGAGTTTTCTGGTCAAGGGTTGGAGTCTTTTGGAGCTGTGGTGGGGCCAAACTGAAGAGGACCTACAGGAGTTGTGGGATAGGTGTGGAAATTCCGGGCTAGATGTGTAAAAGACTAAGCTATATTAAGCTCTTAGGTAGCTCATATACTTAGTTTTGAATTTTGGTTTGCCAAACATTTTCCTATTTATTTTCCTATTTTCATAGACCATGCATGTTAACTTTGTTTACAGAGTAGTGACCTCGTACATTCTAATGTGACCCAGGGCCGTCCTGCCACCAGACTTTCCTCTGATCCCTTCATGTTATCTGTTCCTCGTTGTAAAACTGAATCGCACAAGTCTTTTTATTTCCAGCGGATAGGCCCAATCTGGAACCAACTTCCTCTGTTAGCCAGATCGGGAGCTTCGTTGTCGTCATTTAAGGCTCATCTGCTACATTTTTATAAGGGAAAATTTGCCGCCAGTTTCTCAGCAGATGATGTGTGTACCTGGGTGTCGCACTGCTGTTGCCCCCGTTGTCGTATGTGATTGTCTGTTTAGCCTGAATGCTCTTTTTTTTTTTTTTTTTTTTTTTTTTTTTTTAGTGGGCGGGGTACTTGTTGGTAATTTTTGTGGAAGGACGGCCTTGTAGAGGTGCTGGTCACCTGTTCCTCCTTGCCACTCACTGGCTCGGTTTTTATACAATTTTTAATATTTGTACCTATTTTTATATTCCCAGTCATAGTTTTATTTTTAGGATTATATCTATTCATTCCTTTTAGTGTTGCCAGTGTGAAGTGTAATAAAATAAATAAATAAAATGAAACTGCAAAGGAAAGTTCATTTTCTACCATTTTGTTTCACTTTAGTTTACCTAAATCATGCTTTAGAAACATGTCTTTTTTAAACGGTGATTATTATTAATTTCTGAGATACAGCGTTGAGATACATACGTCCCGCAACTTCCCCGTCAACCACACTTTATTTAATTTTTCGGACCGAGTTGACTTCGGACCAAGTTGACTTTGGACCGAGATGACTTCGGACCGAGTTGACTTCGGACCGAGTTGACTTCGGACCGAGATGACTTTGGACCAAGTTGACTTCGGACCGAGTTGACTCGGACCGAGTTGACCTCGGACCGAGTTGACCGGTACCCTTCCATTGAGCTGTGTACAAACTGTGCCTGCAGGAAGTCCATGCTCTGTGGCTCTTTTTGTAAACATGTGATGTAACAGGTCTCATGGTCTATATTTTCAATCTCACCAATTGAGAATATAAATGTTCACAGATTTGCACATAACTTACATGGTATAAAGATTGTCATGGTGGAAACTTGTCCTTAAAATACTATAGTTTTTAGGAAATTAGTAAAACAATAGTCTTTATCGCGCATGATAAAATCCGTTGTTTGAAAACAGTAAAAACATATTATGGGGTATTTCAATGTTTTCTCATGACTCTGAAGACCGATTTAGCTTCATGTATATGTTGGGTCACATCAAGAGTGGATACTGGTCTTTGACAGTCCCCAATGTATACGTGCTTTTACCTGCAAAACAAACTTTACTTTTAAAAAACTTTATAGAGAAGAATTCACTTTTAGAGAAAAGTTTATTTTCACTGCTTTAAAAATTACCGTTTATTTCATTGTAAGATCATTTTTACCGAAGGAACTTCACCCTGTCGTATGCGATCTGTGGGTATGTGGGGTGCAAGACGAGACCCGTTGACAGTGAGTGTGACGTCACGGACAAGTCTGGACCATAGAGCTATTATTATATAGCTCTATGGTCTGGACGAGTAGTTGCGTATAATGCAGTCGGAAATTGCTGTATCATCTTACCACATGACTTTGTATTCCATTACATAAAGTTTTATTTATTATCTTACAGTTCTTCATACCGAAATTGCTGTGTCGTGTGAGATTGTTACTTTTATAATGTCTTACATAAAGTTTAATTTATTATCTTACATTTCTTCATACCGAAATTGCTGTGTCATGTGAGATTGTTACTTTTATAATGTCTTACATAAAGTTTTATTTATTATCTTACAATTCTTCATACCGAAATTGCTGTGTCGTGTGAGATTGTTACTTTTATAATGTCTTGCATAAAGTTTTATTTATTATCTTACAATTCTTCATGCCGAAATTGCTGCGTCATGTGAGATTGTTACTTTTATAATACCTTACCATAAAGTTTTAATTATTAACTTACAATTCTTCTTACCAAAATGAATGTGTCATCCTAGCTCGTGACATTTTTAAATCTCTTACTTAAACTTACGAGTTTTATCTTACAATTCTTCTTACCAAAATAAGTACAGTCACTCCTTCATTTGCGCAAGGTGTAATTGGGGAACAAACGAGGCATCTAACCTAACACGTCACGAGGTAACTTGTGAAGGCAATGTAAAGCATATACATTTCCGGGGTATCAGCTGCCCCCAACAATTGTTGACAAACATGGGTGATTTGGGTATCACAGTCCCTGACGAGTATAAGTTTTATCCGTATCGCCCAACATCCGACTTCGAATGCTATTTGGAACGGGTAGAGGGTGGTCAGCGCGATAACAAGTTGGTCTAAGACCTCCAGTTTATTGTGAAACAAACCGGGACGTATATGACACTAAAAACAGAAATGTTAAAATTTCTGGATATTACCAACCATCTGGCTCCCGGGTACAACTATGACAAATTCCTAAAGGCTTACAATGTGAAACAAGAAAAGGGTTTCTTTCCTTACGAATGGTTCGATGATTTGGACAAATTAAATGCAACAGAGTTGCCCCCACATGCAGCTTTCTTTAGTAAATTAAAAAACGCTAATATATCAGATACCCAATATCAAATTTGCGTGTGGGACAGACTATGACGACTATGCGAACATTTCTGGTGCAACAACTTAGACGTTGGACCATTTCTTGAAGCCGTTGACAATAATTATGTTTGCGTTCTACAAAGAAAGACATAAATGGACATGTTTATGTGTGCCATATCCGTCCCGGGCCTTTCGTTGAAATAACAGTTTCTGACTTTGCACAGCAAAACGGGAAGTTATTTCTCTCTCATTGATAAATATAACAAAGACTTGTATTATAAGATCAAGTCAAACATTGTGGGTGGTCCCTCTATCGTCTTCCATATAGATACCACGAAACCGGAGAGACTTGCCTCAGAAACGGTACTAAACTGTGTCAAAAAGTTGTTGGTTTCGACGCCAACGCCTGGGCGCTCATACAGGATGTGCCCCACGGGAGTGTTTATGAGACGAAATTCAGAAAACAATTTCAAAGCTGTGCAGAGTCAAAAACATGGTGAAATGGCCACTGAATGGTTAGATTTGAAAGGGAATAGCGCCGGTGTCCACATTTTCACAAATTGGGACCGAAAAACGTGTTGGTGAACGCAACAAACCAGTTGATGGCTTTTGCCGTCAAATAAACCAGTATATCAATTTCACGGCTGCTTTTGGCACGGCCACAACTGTCACCTGAATGTAAAGTGTTCAATACGTTCCGAAACCGTACTCGGGCTGAGTTGAAATCAATGACGGAAGAAATATCCATAGGCCTATACATTCGCAAAGAGGGGTTCAATTTAATTGCAATGTGAGTGGCAGTCGGAACAATCGGCCAATGTTCTTATCCGAGAACTCTTGAACACGGTCAGACTGCCACATAACAAAAAGAAAACGATGACCCAACACGAAGTGTTGAATTCGATTAAGGATGGATCCCTCTTTGGGCTTGTAGAGTGCGACATCCGTGTCCCACCCGCATTATTGCAGCAGTTCGAGGAAATGCCTCCAATATTTAAGAACACCATTATCAGTAAAGATGATATTGGTGAATATATGAAAGCCTATGCCGAATTGAAGGGCTAACGAAAAACCAAGAAGGAAGTCTAAATGGATAGCATTTTTGGGGCGAGCGAATTTTGCTGACAACACCATTAGTCCAGTGGTCTGTGTCACGGACTCAAAATTGAGCGAATATACGAGGTTATTCAGTACAATAAAAATAATTGTTTCCATTGTTTTTGGGAGGCAGTGAGTAATGCCAGAAGAGCCGGTGATATTGATCCTTCCAATACCATACTGGCAAATCCGATGGAATTGTTAGGGGAAAGACCGTAACAAGGAAAGGCATAGAAATGTTGAGTTATTAGTCCAAGAGCATTAGACCATATTAGACCATATATGCCAAAACCTGGCTCATAACAAGCTGATTTTTTCAGGATAGGTCCGGGAAGTGTCTAGAATGACATACTAAAAGTCCCCTAAAATCCCCCTGGAGCTCTTTCCGAAATCCAAGATGGCGTCCAAAATGGCCGCCATTTTCAAACCTTATCATAACTATGCAACCAGACATGCTATAAATACAAACAAAGTGTCGAATTATATGTTTTGAGGCACAAGGAATCCAATGGAATTATTATTTTGAGATTTTAAAACTCATTAGTATCTAAAACCAAGATGGCGTTCAAAATGGCGGCCATTTTCAAATATTATTTCATAACTATGCAACTTGACATGCTGTAAACACAAATTAAGTGTATACACATAGGTTTTGAGTCACAAAGAATCCAATAGAACCAATATTTCGAGAGTTTAGAACTAATAAGTATCTAAAACAAAGATGGCGTCCAAAATGGCCGCCATTTTAAAATCTTATCATAGTCATGCAACCAGACATGCTGTAGAAACAGAAGTTTCTTTGTGTTTTGAAGCACAAGGAGGAGTCCGATAGAATAATTATTTTGAGATTTTAGTTCTCATAATATTATTGTTTATATATAAAACCAAGATGGCGTCAAAAATGGCCGCCATTTTAAATTTTTATCCATACTTTCTAACCAGACAATAAAAAAATGCACACAAACTGTCAAAACATATGTTTTGTGGCACGTTGAATCCAATAGTCAAGAATGATTGTTTTGTGAGTTTAAAACTCAAGAGCCAATCAGTACCACTCAGTCATCGACCTCTACTCTCTTTGCACGAGTGCCAACCATCCAAGGATCAATCCTTCTTTGGGGCAGGAGGTTGTGGTTTAACTTCGCGGAGTCTCAAATCACCTTTGATTCGGGAGAGTCTACTTCATGTCTCATACCTGATAAACGTACTTATGAAAGGTTAGATTAGCACCGAGATTACAACAAAGATTACATGTTTAGAATGATAGAACATAATAATCAAGTGTTTGACGGGCGCGGGCATCGATCTGCATGCTAGTTTCCATGGTAGTCGCTTTGGAATCAAAACCCAATATTTTTGAATGATTATCCACTTGATTACAATCCTAAAGATGTTATTCAAAATAATAAATAAAGCTGCCACACTTCCTGTGTATACGAATACAACAATTAAAAAGGCGTTATTTATAGACAAAATTGGACCTGAGTATTTCCCTTCTTTTCTCAGTCTTATTTGCAGAGAGAGAACAATATTAATCGGTCAAAAACTAAAGTATAACAAGGCACTTCCTGTTTCGACCGGATGTAGAGGTAACGTAATGTCACGCACACAATACAAAAATAAAACCTAATTAAAAATAATCATCTTTTGTTAAAGCCAAATTTGAAAACTGATGACGTCATTATGACGTTAGATAAGTTCTTATCGATACATTGGTATTTAGTTATGTGCTTTAAATTGTAATTGAAAAACGAAGGTGAACTTACAAAACGTATTGTCAGCAAAAGAGTACAATATTTAATTTATTTGAAAGGGCAGAGGGTCAATAATGTCCTTTCATACAGAGCAACATTAATTTTTCGAATTTCCCTTTCATCTTGGTTGCACATCTTAAAACGAGCGTTTGAATTACTAACAAGTACAACTATCATGTATGCCACTTACTGAAGTTTTTTATTTTTCAATGGATATTGATTCTTTATTTATTAATAAATCCGACTGTGCAAATCATGTTGACATTATTAAGTTACAATTCTTATAAGTTTTAACAGGTTTTCAAATACTGTGATTTGGCTTCTCATGTATCGGTGCATGATACTTTGATTGTTCAATACTGATTGATGATGTCGTTAAAATAAGTCGAGCATAGTGTGAGCTATTGGTTGCATTTTTTTAAATAGCTTGCTTGATTTTTAGACATTAGTCTTCATACAGAACGGTTTGTTAAATTTATAAAATTGAAAGAAAAGACACTTGTTTTTAAAAATTATGCAAGATAAAGGCAAGTCATGAAGACGGCAGTTTTAGCTTCTCGTGAATTTTAACTAATTAAATATTATTAATGAGTTAATAACTATTTCTACCTGTATGGTGCATCATACACTCGGCAAGGAATTAGGGGATGGAACACAACAATGATTATGAAATCTTTCACTGGAGACCATTCGGGTACTGGATGTGTTGTATATTCTGAAGATGAAAAAAACAATTATATACAAAGTATGACTCAAAGCAATGTAAGTCAAGCTGAAACTGCTCAATTTCATAAAATTCAAGACTTACTAAAATTCAAGACTTACAACATTTCATGATTATATAATAATAATAATAATAATAATTTATTGAATTTATATTGCGCTCAACAATACAACATATCAGAGTAAAGAAATTACGCAAGAAAAATTAGTGGAAGGTGCACATCTTGTTTTTGATGTGAACAACTTATAAACGAAACCTTATTAGGGGAAACTTTATCGAAGGGTTTTCAAATAATTATGTCATAATACAAAGTTGACGAAAAACATTCATCAGTCTGACCATTTTCTGACTATAGTGACACAGCCAACTATCATACCAATCCCTCCATTGCCCAATTCTATCTCTTCGACGTTCATACTAAACGTTCCTTGGTTTTAAAACCATTTCACCAACGTCACCACTTGATGATACAGGATAAACTTTATAACGTAATTGTGCATTAAATAAAAGAATCATTTTGAAAAGCATTGTGTTCACACAAAAACTTACCGTTTTAGTCCCGTGTAGCAACGATAAAGACATGCCGTTAGCAGGGTCTGAAGCACCCTTCACGATCCGATGACACATCCTTCCTTCTCGGAGTGTGATCAAAACATAACCAATGTTCGTCCTTTTCTGCTTGCATTTTCTCACAAAATTAATAGTCATATGAATCACTGAAGTAGGTGGCCATCTCAGCGAAACTTCGTCTTTAATTCTATTTTGATCATTAAGCAACGAGAAGGGCGAATAGGGGAACAATTAGACGCTGAATATGAGCGGAATTCAGATCTATAATGTCAGTACGCCATTGATAAGTTGTAAGTACGATGACCTGTGGCGTGCAACTGTACACCAGCATGCAATACACAGTACACAGTCTTCGTGGACTGCTCAATGTCTTCAATGTCGCAGTGTATTACACGTGGCGGTGTGCTTCTGCGAGTTGATACATTGGTTTTTGGACGGCCATTGGATGGAAGTATAATGTTTCTTAATATGATCGGCTGGTTCCCTTTATGATCACATATGAAATTATCATGTACGATTTTTTTCACAACAATGCTTACATGTTTAGAATGATAGAACATAAGAATCAAGTGTTTGACGGGCGCGGGCATCGATCTGCATCCCGGCAAATTTTCATGGTAGTGGCTTTGGAATCAAAACCCAATATTTTTGAATGATTATCCACTTGATTACAAGCCTAAAGATGTTATTCAAAATAAATGAAGTTGCCACCATTCCTGTGTCTATGAATGCAACAAAACATCAGCAGCTCGTGACCGTAGTTTTTATCTAGCGCCCTCTGTGTAAAGGCCGCGCTGATGTAACACATCCCAGCATAAATACTGACTTGCAAAGTTTAAGCTTGATGCCAAAGTTGTTCTGTACGTATTAGATCTTGTAAAACACTACCTTGGTGGTAATATAACTTGAAAATTGATGACGTCATGCAGACGTCATCACTTCATATTTTATAAATTCATTACCTTTCAAGTTTCAAAAGCCTAGCATTTGTTTGTTAACGAGGTTTGCATGGACGGCTGTTTTAGAGACTAACAAAGCGTGTTGTCAAAAGCAGGTTGCGCGAACCTTGAACAGAGACTAGACCACAAGCTTGTTTATTGGACTTTGAACCTTGTGGTTGATTTTTCCCACCGGTTCAGATCACGTAGTGTGAGTGTATCCCGTGGTTTAACAGCGGGTCAATAAATACCCGTAATAATTGGTCAATATTTCAAATATTTGTATAAAAAACAGGAATGACGTCATCATGTTGTTTCTTTAGATTTACATAGTCAATATCACTGTCTTTCAACATGCCAAGTTTCAACTCAGTCGAACTTGTGGTTTTGTAAATACACGGCTTCAAAAAGTAAACCTTTAAGGCGATACCACGTGACACACGATGACGTCATCAATCTAAAACTTCACACATATGTTGTCTGCATGAAGGTCATCATGTATACCAATTTCGAAACGATTATCATAAACTTCGCCACAGACATCTAGTAAAAGTGTATTTTTAATTGTTTTCAACCTGCCGCTAGAGGGCGCTCTTGACTTTTATGACGTCACTTGTCTTATTTTTTTAAACCAGACTCTTGCTCGACTATAACACCGTTTAAAAAAACTTCAAAAAGTGTGCCACTTTTAAATTACAAGGCACTTCCTGTTCCTTCCTGTTTCGACCGGAAGTAGAGGTCAAGTCATGTCACGCACACAATAAAAAATGAAGACCCATATTACCTCTATATCATCCCGCAAAAAGTAACCGACGGTCTCTTCATCTTGATTTGATATGGATTTTCAAAGATTAAATTTTTTAATTTTAAAAACCTTGTAACTTGACAACTGATGACGTCATCATGACGTAAATGAAACGGTTTCGTCTCCTAATGGTTATCTAACTATGGTAAAAATTTCAAGTTTATATGAGCTTGGGAAGTGTGCTTTTGTTAGCGGACAAGCGGCGAAGAGAAGAAGAAGAAGAAGTAAACTAGACTTAACTTTTTGTTGTATAACAAAAAGAAGGTGTTCGGAATGACGTTCAATTTGGTAGTAACACATCCCAGTTTGAATACATGTAAGCTACATTTCAGCTTGACCAAGCATACTACTCAGTATATAGCTCTTGAACCTGCACCTTTAAGGTGACGTCATGTCACACTCGATGACGTCATCGTGATGTGAACAAATTTGTTGGATGTAACATATCACAACTTGGATACATGCAAAGTTTCAGCTTGATTACCCAAGTCGTTCTGTACTTATAAATCTTGTAAGAACTTGCAGTGGCTCAAATTTAATTGAAAAAATTGGTAAACATGACTCTGTTAGAAATTTGTACGATAAGTTTTTATCAAAAGTTAGTGAATGAAACAAGAGTTTCTTCCTTCCATTGTTTAAACCCAATAAAGTTATAACTTTTTCCGTGCAATTTGGACTTTATGTATTACATACTGAAGTACCTACTCATATCACGCATAGAACTGAAGCAGCACAATGACCTCACTATGTCCCGAGTTTACATTAATCCACTAATCCCAAAATGTTTGTAGCGCCCGCTAGAGTTGACTTTTGAATTGCGAGTTTATTTACTTAAATGGTGTTTGGACGGCCATTGGATGGAAGTATAATGTTTCTTGATATGATCGGCTGGTTCCCTTTACTTGTTTTTATAATGATCACATAACAATTATGAAATAATCGTGTACGATTTTTTTCACAACAATGCTTACATGTTTAGAATGATAGAACATAAGAATCAAGTGTTTGACGGGCGTGAGGGCATCGATCTGCATGCTAGTTTCCATGGTAGTCGCTTTGGAATCAAAACCCATTATTTTTGAATGATTATCCACTTGATTACAATCCTAAAGATGTTATTCAAAATAATAAATAAAGCCGCCACACTTCCTGTGTATACGAATGCAACAATTAAAAAGTCGTTATTTATCGACAAAATTGGACCTGAGTATTTCCCTTCTTTTCTCAGTCTCATTTGCACGGGAGAGAACAATATTAATCGGTCAAAAACTGAAGTATAACAAGGCACTTCTTGTTTCGACCGGAAGTAGAGGTAAAGTAATGTCACACACACAATACAAAAATAAGACCTAAATTAATTTGGTATAATCCCGCAAAAAGCAACCTACGGTCTCATGTCCGTGATTTGATATGGAAGTTCAAACATTACAAAATTAATATTTAAAAACCTTGTAATTTGACATCCGATGAAGTCATGATGATATCACTGCAGCGGTGTCATCTACCTATGCATATCTAACTATGTGTGAAGATTAAAGTTTATGCGAGCTTAGGAAGTGTCTTTTTTTATTGGACAATCTTGAGGGAAAAGAAGACGACGAGATATGAATTCATGAAATGTTCAACTTTTGGTTAAAAAGCACACGATCAAAAGCCTAGCATTTGTTTGTTAATGAGGTTTGCATGGACGGCTGTTTTAGAGACTAACAAAGCGTATTGTCAAAAGCAGGTTGCGCGAACCTTGAACAGAGACTAGACCACAAGCATGTTTGATGGACTTTGAACCTTGCGGATGATTTGCTCAACGTATACACACACACTAAGTGATAAAAAATGTGTAAACTGGTTTAGTTCGCGTAGTGTGTGTGTAGCCCGTGGTTTGACAGCGGGTCAATAAATACACGTAATAATTGGTCAATATTTCAAATATTTGTATAAAAAAAAGGAATGACGTCATCATGTTGTTTCTTTAGATTTACGTTGTCACTATCACTGTCTTTCAACATGCCAAGTTTCAACTCAGTCGAATTTGTGGTTTTGTAGATACACGGCTTCAAAAAGTAAACCTTTAAGGCGATACCACGTGACACACGATGACGTCATCAATCTAAAAATTCACACATATGTTGTCTGCATGAAGGTTATCATGTATACCAATTTAGAAACGATTATCATAAACTTCGCCACGGACATCTAGTAAAAGTGTATTTTTAACAGTTTTCAACCTGCCGCTAGAGGGCGCTCTTGACTTTTATGACGTCACTTGTCTTATTTTTTTAAACCAGACTCTTGCTCGACTATAACACCGTTAAACAAAACTTCAAAAAGTGTGCCACTTTTAAATTACAAGGCACTTCCTGTTTCTTCCTGTTTCGACCGGAAGTAGGGGTCAAGTCAGGTCACGCACACAATAAAAAATGAAGACCCATATTACCTCCATATAATCCCGCAAAAAGTAACTAACGATCTCTTCATCTTGATTTGATATGGATTTTTAATTTTTAATTTTAAAAACCTTGTAACTTGACACCTGATGACGTCATCATGACGTAAATGAAACGGTTTCGTCTCCTAATGGTTATCTAACTATGGTAGAAATTTCAAGTTTATATGAGCTTGGGAAGTGTGCTTTTGTTGCCGGACAATCGACGGCCAGAAGAAGAAGACGAAGTAAAAACTAGATATAAGTTTTTGTTGCGAGCACAAAAACAAGGTGTTCGGGAATTTTTTTTCCCCCAGGACCAAGCATTTACTACTCAGTATATAGATCTTGAACCTGCACCTTTAAGGTGACGTCATGTCACACTCGATGACGTCATCGTGGTGTGAACAAATTTTGTGGATGTAACATATCCCAACTTGGATACATGCAAAGTTTCAGCTTGATTACCAAAGTCGTTCTGTACTCATAAATCTTGTAAGAACTAGCAGTGGCTCAAATGTAATTGAATTTGGTAAATATGACTCTGTTAGAAATGTGTACGATAAGTTTTTATCAAAAGTTAGTGAATGAGTCTATTTAGAAACAAATTATTCCACAACTACTTTCACAAGAGTTACTTCCTTCCATTGTTTGAACCCAATAAAGTTACCCTTTTCCCGTGCAATTTGGACTTCATGTATTACATACTGAAGTCCCTACTCATATCACGCATAGAACAGAAGCACCACAATGACATAACTATGTACCGAGTTTACATTAATCCACTAATCCCAAAATGTCTGTAGCGCCCGCTAGAGTTGACTTTTGCATTGCGAGTTTATTTACTTAATTGGTTTTTGGACGGCCATTGGATGGAAGTATAATGTTTCTTGATATCGTCACGCGTACCACGAAGTGTCGACCTATCTGTCAAAATTAATAAATTTTTGCAAATCGGGTTTTATACAAATTATTAATATACTCATTACTGTTAACATTTTCAGCAAGTTTGAATACCTAATACTTAATAGTTTCGTAATTACACTAATTAGTAAAAACGACGTGTCACTAGATTTGCCGTTTTGTATTTCCACGAAGTGACCTATCTCGACGCGCCACTTCACCAATGATATACGAATCGTTACACACACATTTCAGCGCGCGTGTGTGACATTTCGCATTTTCACAAAGTGACCTATCTGGAAGCGTAGTATTTTCACGAAGTGACCAATCGCGATAGGTCTCAATATGCAATGTGTTTGTACACAACGCGCGCGCTGCGGGCAACACTCGCTTTCATTTTCACGAAGTGACGTATGTGTTTAGGACTGTATTACTAATTAAAATAGTTGCAAGAATGAAAACACTCTGACAGTTATGCACGAATAAAGTATTCAGCTTTATTTTTGTCTTAAAAAAATGAAACAAACTTGTTAAGAATACCCTGAAGCAGCAGTTTAAAAAATAGTGCAACTTCAATCGCGATTTTCTCCAAACACGTGTTTGGGGGCTGTGAACAAGATAGGTCACTTCGTGGTACGCGTGACGATATGATCGGCTGGTTCCCTTTACTTGTTTTTATAATGATCACATATGAAATAATCGTGTACGATTTTTTCACAACAAAGCTTACATGTTTAGAATGATAGAACATAAAGAATTAAGTGTTTGACGGGTCAATAATGTCTTTTCATACAGAGCAACATTAATTATTCAAATTCCCTTTCATTTTGGTTGCACATCTTAAAACGAGCCTTTGAATTACTCACAAGTACAACTATCATGTATGCCACTCACTGAAGTTTTTTATTTTTCAATGGATTCTTTCTTTATTAATAAATCCGACTATATGCAAATCATGTTGACATTATTAAGTTACAATTCTTATAAGTTTTAACAGGTTTTCAAATACTGTGATTTGGCTTCTCATGTATCAGTGCATGATACTTTGATTGTTCAATACATATGCACTGATGATGATGTCGTTAAAATAAGTCGAGCATAGTGTGAGCTATTGGTTGCATTTTAAAAAATAGCTTGCTTGATTTTTAGACATTAGTCTTCATACAGAACGGTTTGTTAAATTTATAAAATTGAAAGAAAAGACACTTGTTTTTAAAAATTATGCAAGATAAAGGCAAGTCATGAAGACGGCAGTTTTAGCTTCTCGTGAATTTTAACTAATTAAATATTATTACTATTTCTACCTGTATGGTGCATCATACACTCGGAAAGGAATTAGGGAATGGAACACAACAATGATTATGAAATCTTTCACTAGAGACCATTCGGGTACTGGATGTGTTGTATATTCTGAAGAAGAAAAAAACAATTATATACAAAGTATGACTCAAAGCAATGTAAGTCAAGCTGAAACTGCTCAATTTTATAAAATTCAAGACTTACTAAAATTCAAGACTTACAACATTTCATGATTATATAATAATAATAATAATAATTTATTGAATTTATATTGCGCTCAACAATACAACATATCAGAGTAAAGAAATTACGCAAGAAAAAATTAGTGGAAGGTGCACATCTTGTTTTTGATGTGAACAACTTATAAACGAAACCTTATTAGGGGAAACGTTATCGAAGGGTTTTCAAATGTCATAATACAAAGTTGACGGAAAACATTCATCAGTCTGACCATTTTCTGACTATAGCGACACAGCCAACAATCATACCAATCCCTCCATTGCCCAATTCTATCTCTTCGACGTTCATACTAAACGTTCCTTGGTTTTAAAAACATTTCACCAACGTCACCACTTGATGATACAGGATAAACTTTATAACGTAATTGTGCATTAAATAAAAGAATCATTTTGAAAAGCATTGATGTTCACACAAAAACTTACCGTTTTTGTCCCGTGTTAGCAACGATAAACTCCTGCCGTGGGGAGGGTCTGAAGCACCCTTCACGATCCGATGACACATCCTTCCTTCTCGGAGTGTGATCAAAACATAACCAATGTTCGTCCTTTTCTGCTTGCATTTTCTCACAAAATTAATAGTCATATGAATCACTGAAGTAGGTGGCCATCTCAGCGAAACTTCGTCTTTAATTCCATTTTGATCATTAAGCAACGAGAATGGCGAATAGGGGAACAATTAGACGCTGAATATGAGCGGAATTCAGATCTATAATGTCAGTACGCCATTGATAAGTTGTAAGTACGATGACCTGTGGCGTGTCAACTGTACGGTAATGTCTTCAATGTCGCAGTGTATTACACGTCGTGGTCCATGGCGAACGACCAGCTCTGTGCTTCTGCGAGCTGATACATTGGTTTTTGGACGGCCATTGGATGGAAGTAAAATGTTTCTTAATATGATCGGCTGGTACCCTTTATGATCACATATGAAATAATCGTGTACGATTTTTTTCACAACAAGGCTTACATGTTTAGAATGATAGAACATAAGAATCAAGTGTTTGACGGGCGCGGGCATCGATCTGCATGCAAATTTCCATGGTAGTCGCTTTGGAATAAAAACCCAATATTTTTGAATGATTATCCACTTGATTACAAGCCTAAAGATGTTATTCAAAATAATGAATGAAGTTGCCACCATTCCTGTGTCTATGAATGCAACAAAACATCAGCAGCTCGTGACCGTAGTTTTTATCTAGCGCCCTCTGTGTAAAGGCCGCGCTGATGTAACGTTTAAGCTTGATGCCAAAGTTGTTCTGTACGTATTAGATCTTGTAAAACACTATACCTTGGTGGTAATATAACTTGAAAATTGATGACGTCATGCAGACGTCATCACTTCATGTTTTATAAATTCATTACCTTTCAAGTTTCAAAAGCCTAGCATTTGTTTGTTAACGAGGTTTGCATGGACGGCTGTTTTAGAGACTAACAAAGCGTAATGTCAAAAGCAGGTTGCGCGAACCTTGAACAGAGACTAGACCACAAGCATGTTTGATGGACTTTGAACCTTGCGGATGATTTGCTCAACGTATACACACACACACTACGTGATAAAAAACAGTAAACTGGTTTAGTTCGCGTAGTGTGTAGCCCGTGGTTTGACAGCGGGTCAATAAATACACGTAATAATTGGTCAATATTTCAAATATTTGTATAAAAAAAAGGAATGACGGCATCATGTTGTTTCTTTAGATTTACGTTGTCACTATCACTGTCTTTCAACATGCCAAGTTTCAACTCAGTCGAATTTGTGGTTTTGTAGATACACGGCTTCAAAAAGTAAACCTTTAAGGCGCTACCACGTGACACATGATGACGTCATCAATATAAAACTTCACACATATGTTGTCTGCATAAAGGTCATTATATATACCAATTTTGAAACGATTATCATAAACTTCGCCACAGACATCTAGTAAAAGTGTATTTTTAACAGTTTTCAACCTGCCGCTAGAGGGCGTTCTTGACTTTTATGACGTCACTTATCTTTTTTTGTTAAACCAGACTCTTGCTCGACTATAACACCGTTAAAAAAAAACTTCAAAAAGTGTGCCACTTTTAAATTACAAGGCACTTCCTGTTTCTTCCTGTTTCGATCGGAAGTAGAGGTCATGTGAGGTCACGCACACGACAAAAAATAAAGACCTATATGACCTAAGTATGATATAATCATCTTTTGTTAAAGTTAATTTTGAAAACTGATGACGTCATTATGACGTTAGATAAGTTCTTATTGATACATTGGTATTTAGTTATGTGCTTTAAATTGTAATTGAAAAACGAAGGTGAACTTACAAAACGTATTGTCAGCAAAAGAGTACAATATTTAGTTTATTTGAAAGGGCAGAGGGTCAATAATGTCCTTTCATACAGAACAACATTCATTTTTCGAATTTCCCTTTCATCTTGGTTGCACATCTTAAAACGAGCGTTTGAATTACTAACAAGTACAACTATCATGTATGCCACTCACTGAAGTTTTTTATTTTTAAATGGATATTGATTCTTTATTTATTAATAAATCCGACTGTGCAAATCATGTTGACATTATTAAGTTACAATTCTTATAAGTTTTAACGGGTTTTCAAATACTGTGATTTGGCTTCTCATGTATCGGTGCATGATACTTTGATTGTTCAATACTGATTGATGATGTCGTTAAAATAAGTCGAGCATAGTGTGAGCTATTGGTTGCATTTTTTTAAATAGCTTGCTTGATTTTTAGACATTTGTCTTCATACAGAACGGTTTGTTAAATTTATAAAATTGAAAGAAAAGACACTCTTGTTTTAAAAAATTATGCAAGATAAAGGCAAGTCATGAAGACGGCAGTTTTAGCTTCTCATGAATTTTAACTAATTAAATATTATTAATGAGTTAATAACTATTTCTACCTGTATGGTGCATCATACACTCGGCAAGGAATTAGGGGATGGAACACAACAATGATTATGAAATCTTTCACTGGAGACCATTCGGGTACTGGATGTGTTGTATATTCTGAAGATGAAAAAAACAATTATATACAAAGTATGACTCAAAGCAATGTAAGCCAAGCTGAAACTGCTCAATTTCATAACATTCAAGACTTACTAAAATTCAAGACTTACAAAATTTCATGATTATATAATAATAATGATAATAATTTATTGAATTTATATTGCGCTCAACAATACAACATATCAGAGTAAAGAAATTACGCAAGAAAAAATTAGTGGAAGGTGCACATCTTGTTTTTGATGTGAACAACTTATAAACGAAACCTTATTAGGGGAAACTTTATCGAAGGGTTTTCAAATAATTATGTCATAATACAAAGTTGACGAAAAACATTCATCAGTCTGATCATTTTCTGACTATAGTGACACAGCCAACAACCATACCAATCCCTCCATTGCCCAATTCTATCTCTTCGACGTTCATACTAAACGTTCCTTGGTTTTAAAACCATTTCACCAACGTCACCACTTGATGATACAGGATAAACTTTATAACGTAATTGTGCATTAAATAAAAGAATCATTTTGAAAAGCATTGATGTTCACACAAAAACTTACCGTTTTAGTCCCGTGTAGCAACATGCCGTGAGGAGGGTCTGAAGCACCCTTCACGATCCGATGACACATCCTTCCTTCTCGGAGTGTGATCAAAACATAACCAATGTTCGTCCTTTTCTGCTTGCATTTTCTCACAAAATTAATAGTCATATGAAACACTGAAGTAGGTGGCCATCTCAGCGAAACTTCGTCTTTAATTCCATTTTGATCATTAAGCAACGAGAAGGGCGAATAGGGGAACAATTAGACGCTGAATATGAGCGGAATTCAGATCTATAATGTCAGTACGCCATTGATAAGTTGTAAGTTCTATACCTGTGGCGTGCAACTGTACACCAGCATGCAATACACAGTACATAGTCTTCGTGGACTGCTCAATGTCTTCAATGTCGCAGTGTATTACACGTGGCGGTGTGCTTCTGCGAGTTGATATCGTAGGACGCCCTGTATTCAGGGCGTCCCTGAAATCGAGGCAAATCTTTTACCTCTCTGCGCGTGATGTAAACAGTCCCTAGATACAATTTTTGTGGTTTGACTTGCCAAGCAAAGAGTCTCCTCTCCTTTGACCAAAACTTAGAAACATGTAAGGCTCCACTGGTTAGTTGCACTTGTAAATGCAAAAAGTTGTGGTATTTTAGGCATTTCTGCAAGGTACAAAAATATGTCATTCTGTCTGGGCCATAAAAAAAAATTTCCACCGAAAAAGTTTCATCAAACACTTTTTCAATTCACAATTCACGATGATCAAATTATGTGACTGAACATTCTGCTGAGCATTCTGGGGGAAAAATACAGAGGCTTAAAGAAGCCACGTGCCTTAGGCCTATATCATTTTCTAATAGTCTGGATAATTTTTTTTGGTAACACTCTATCATTTTTGTTATTAATATTAAAATTTTAACATCAGCTTTGTGATTCGATTATCACTGTTTATTTATATGCTTTATTATAAATGTTAAGAAACATAAAAATACACAAAACTAAATAAAAATAAGATTTGAAAGCCAAAAATTATTCACTTTTTTTTAGTTTTTGAAAAATACCATGGTTATTTTTAAAACTAAATAACAAATATGTTGAATAAAAGGAAGAAAACTGCTGGCTATAGAGTCATACACTAAGTCTCACAGAACACTTGTAGTCACTGCAGATGTTTCTTCCACATATATGGCTTCACCCGGACACCATACTTTCTTGTTTGCATCGAAAACAGGTCAAACTCAAAACAAATGGGACGCTATTGAAGTCATCGAAGATCGGTGCGTGGTGTGAAAGTTTCAATGTCCATCACGTTTTAATATATGTTTGCATATTTCTTATAAACAAAGGAAGGTAATTAGGGCATCAGTTGATTATGGAATATTATTAAAAAAAAATTTCAATTCAAAGATGAGAGGCATACTACATCGAAAACCGGACAGGGGAGGATACATTGGTTTTTGGACGGCCATTGGATGGAAGTATAATGTTTCTTAATATGATCGGCTGGTTCCCTTTATGATCACATATGAAATAATCGTGTACGATTTTTTTCACAACAATGCTTACATGTTTAGAATGATAGAACATAAGAATCAAGTGTTTGACGGGCATCGATCTGCATCCCGGCAAATTTTCATGGTAGTCGCTTTGGAATCAAAACCCAATATTTTTGAATGATTATCCACTTGATTACAAGCCTAAAGATGTTATTCAAAATAATAAATGAAGTTGCCACCATTCCTGTGTCTATGAATGCAACAAAACATCAGCAGCTAGCTCGTGACCGTAGTTTTTATCTAGCGCCCTCTGTGTAAAGGCCGCGCTGATGTTTACACATCCCAGCATAAATACTGACTTGCAAAGTTTAAGCTTGATGCCAAAGTTGTTCTGTACGTATTAGATCTTGTAAAACACTACCTTGGTGGTAATATAACTTGAAAATTGATGACGTCATGCAGACGTCATCACTTCATATTTTATAAATTCATTACCTTTCAAGTTTCAAAAGCCTAGCATTTGTTTGTTAACGAGGTTTGCATGGACGGCTGTTTTAGAGACTAACAAAGCGTGTTGTCAAAAGCAGGTTGCGCGAACCTTGAACAGAGACTAGACCACAAGCTTGTTTATTGGACTTTGAACCTTGTGGTTGATTTTCCCACCGGTTCAGATCACGTAGTGTGAGTGTATCCCGTGGTTTAACAGCGGGTCAATAACTACCCGTAATAATTGGTCAATATTTCAAATATTTGTATAAAAAAAAGGAATAATGTCATCATGTTGTTTCTTTAGATTTACATAGTCAATATCACTGTGTTTCAACATGCCAAGTTTCAACTCAGTCGAATTTGTGGTTTTGTAAATACACGGCTTCAAAAAGTAAACCTTTAAGGCGATACCACGTGACACACGATGACGTCATCAATCTAAAACTTCACACATATGTTGTCTGCATGAAGGTCAATATGTATACCAATTTCGAAATGGTTATCATAAACTTCGCCACAGACATCTAGTAAAAGTGTATTTTTAACAGTTTTCAACCAGCCGCTAGAGGGCGCTCTTGACTTTTATGACGTCATTTGTCTTATTTTGTTAAACCAGACTCTTGCTCGACTATAACACCGTTAAAAAAAACTTCAAACAGTGTGCCACTTTTAAATTACAAGGCACTTCCTGTTCTTCCTGTTTCGACCGGAAGTAAAGGTCATGTGAGGTCACGCACACGACAAAAAATAAAGACCTATATGACCTAAGTATGATCCCGCATAAAACAACCGCCGGTCTCTTAAGTGTGATTTGTTACAGAATTTCAAAGATTAATTAATTTTTTTCTAAAAACCTTGTAATTTGACACCTGATGACGTCATCATGACGTAAATGAAACGGTTTCGTCTCCTAATGGTTATCTAACTATGATAGAAATTTCAAGTTTATATGAGCTTGGGAAGTGTGCTTTTGTTAGCGGACAAGCGGCGAAGAGAAGAAGAAGAATCTGAAGAAGTAAAAAAAAAACTAGACTTAACGTGTTTGTGACAACAAACACTAGGTGTTCGGGTATCGCTGGTGGGCTCACTGCTGTATTAATGCGTAAGCTATATCATTGAATCGCAGAAAACAATCCTGATAGCTTTTGAAATATTAGAGAAAGTAAAGTGTAAATAGGGTACACAAGAAATAAAGGGCTGCTAAAAAAATTATAAATTTTATAAATAACAACCTTTTGTTTAGCCAAATTTGAAAACCTATGACATCATTATGATGTTAGAAAGTTTTTAGCGAGACATAGGCATTTAAATATGTGCCTAGTGGAAAACAAAGATTAACTTAGAAAGTTAGTTTATTTATTTTTCGATGGTTATCGATTTTGTATTGATAAAAAACCACACTATACATGTTGACATTATTAGGTTACAATTCAGAAAAGTTGTTAACAGTGTTTAAAATCCAATGAGGTGGATACTCGGTTCAGGAAACATTGATTGTTCAATACAAAAACACTGATGATGATGTCGCTAAAATAAGTCAAGCAAGTTCTGAGCTGGCAGTTGTATTATTTAAAAAGCTTAATTTGCTTGATTTTTGGATATTGATTTTCCTACAGAACAGTTTGTTAATTTTTAGACTATTGAAAGGGCACTTGTTTTAAATTATAATGCAAAACGAAGGCAAATCATGAAGACGGCAAATCTAAGCCTCTCTTGAATTTTGACTTATAACATAATGATTTATAAGTTCTATTTCTACCTGTATGGTGCATCATACAGGAAATGAGGAATGCAACACAACAACACGTGGAAAATCTGTCACTGGATCCAAGACCATGCCGGTGGATGTGCTGTATTCTGAAGAAGAAAAAAACAATATTACAAAATAAACAAAGTATGACTCTAGGAAAATTAAGTCAAGCTGAAACTGTTAAAATAAACAAAAATCAAGACTTAAAACGTTTCATATTTATATAATAATACTACTAATTTATTTAATTTATATTGCGCTCTCTCAATGACCAACCTGTTCAAAGGGGGGGGGGTCAAAACAGTAACAACATTAAAACTTAGGAAATTGCACAATAAAAGGTTAGTGGAAGGTGCACATATTGTTTTGGAAGTGAACAACTTATAAACAAAACCTACTTTACTTAACACAAACGTCATCAAAGTTGCCGACAAACATTCTTCAGTCGGACCATTTTCTGACTTTAGTGACACAGCCAACAATCATACCAATCCCCCATTGCCCAATTCTACTCCTCGACGATCACACTAAACGTTCTTTAGTTTTAAAAGCATCACCAACGCCACCACTTGATGATAAAAGATAAACTTTATAACATAACTGTGCATTAAATAAATACTCATTTTGAAAAGCAATGATTTTCACACAAAGCTTACCGTTTTATCACCGTGTGGCACCGATATAGCATCGATAAACACTGCCGTGGACGCCGTCCGAAACACCCATTCATGAGCTGATGTCAAGTCTCTGCTTCTCGGTGTTTGATAAACACATAACCAATGTTCGTCTTTTTTTGCTTGTATTTTCTCAAACAATTACAAGTCATACGAATCACTGAAGCAGGTGGTCATCTCAGTGAAACTTCGTCTTCAATTCCATATTGATCATTAAGCCATGAGAAGGGCGAATAGGGGAACAATTAGACGCTGAATATAAGCGGTATTTAGATCTATAATCTTAATAGTACGCCATTGATAATCTTGAACTACGTTGTACATACGGTAGCAGAAAAACGTGCCGCTCGCGCTGGTCTTTTTTCGTGCGTGATATCCGGGCCGGGGGTGCCGCGGTGCGCCTTGACTAAAGGCTAGCTTCCCGCCACATGAAACAACAATGACGACACTGAACTGCAGCTTGCATCAGTTTCAACGTTATGTGTACATAATGCTTTGTCAATCAAAGCGGGTGGGGGGGGGGGGGGGGGGGGTACGAGTGGGTAGGGGCGCTTCATTGTCCGGTTTTGATCATATATTAAGGTCAAAATGTTGTCATGTCTGTGTTCAGAAGTTTGAGCACGACTAACGTTCTACACCCCGATACAAAAATTATGCTGAAATGATCAGTAGTTTTAAAGATATATATCAGATAGGATAATAAGAAATTTTCAACTTCCGATTTTAACCGGAAGTAAGTTCAAATGTTGGACGGGTTCTGTGTAGCGTTTGTCGAACTTTAAATGAGCTATCCGATGATGTGTAGATTATAAAAAACAAACAAATGGTTCATGAATTATGCTTTTTACAAATATTAAACTTTGATTTATTATAATTCGATGCCCGATGACGTCATCATGACGTAAATAGGTTTGTGTCGTCTTGATAGTGAGGTTCAACTATCTGTTGAGTTTCATTGTTCAATTCAATCTCAATCTTGAGTTATTCCGTAGATAAGCTCGAAAGTGTTTTTTTGAAGGAAAAAACGAAGGCGAACTTCGACCTAGGGTAACGACCCGGAAGTTAAGGTCATGTGAATTTGGCGTTAACTTTTCAAATGTTGCCCGGTTCTTGATCTATCATATGCCCAAATATGAATACTGTAGCTGTAATATTCAGAGACATACAGGCATTGGCATGAGGGCACTTTTCGAGCTAAAATGGCTTGTAACTTGACACCTGATGACGTAATCGTGACGTCACAACTTACTCGGCTTCTCCTAGTTATGTTCTAACTTCACATGAAGTTTCAAGTTGATCAAAGATTCGGAAGTATGCGTTTGCTTGCGGACAAAGCTCGCTGAGAAGAATAAGCAAAACAAAGAAGCAAAAAAAAAAAAAAAAAACGAACAATAACAAAGAGTTGTTCGGTCTGTGGACCGAACACCTAAAAAAAAAAAAAACCGAACAATAACAAAGAGTTGTTCGGTCTGTGGACCGAACACCTAAAAAAAAAAACGAACAATAAGAAGAGGTGTTCGGAGCTACGCTCCGCTCCGAACACCTAACAAGAAATAAAGGGCTGCTAAAATTTGTATAAATTTTATAAATAACAACCTTCTGAATAGGAAAGCTATAATATTCATATTTAAACATTATGATAGATCAAGACACGGGCAACATTTGAAAAGTTAACGCCAAAATCACATGACCTTTACTTCCGGTCGTACCGGAAGGTCAAAGTTTGCCTTTGTGCAATTCTTAACAAAAAAACATTTCCTGGCAAAATTCTTAACTTCTGTTTGTCTGATCAACTTCAAATTTACACCATGTTAGAACCTTGATGAAACCTCCATCAATTTAGTGTGACGTCATGATGACGTCATCAGGTGTTGAAATACAGTAAATCAAAATTGTATATTTCAAAAAATCATAACTTAATAATTACTGAATGGATTGCTTCAATCAATACATCATCGGACAGGCCTTTAAAAACTCTACAAATGCTACACAAAGAGTTACCCCGTTTGTTCTTAACTTCACGCTCAAAATGTAAGTTGAACATTACACAGCAGAAGCAAAGGGCTGGTCGTTCCGCTCCATTGACCACGTGCAAGCTTGCATGTACATGTAAACAGTACACAAACTGGTCAAAGTCCACGAAGACTGTGCATTGCTGGCCCACATGTATATTGTACATGTACTGAAGCGTACAGTAAAGTTGATGCGTTATCCATGGTGGCGCTATACCAAGTTAATGGTCCTTTGTTACTGCACTCGTCGATAAATGCAACCATCCTTCGGAAATCTACGTTGTTCGACGGTGGTCCAATGAATAGCTCATTGCATAACCTTCGTGTTAGCCTTTTGTTGGCTTGGTGGTAAATATCAACTGAACGAGTGTATTTTGCTGAACTGTTTTGGTGATTTGAATAACTTTTGATAACTGAGAAAATGCAATCGGAAAAAGGTCAACATAAATTTGACTCTGATCAACAACGGTTTTTATGCGAATCTAACTTTTAGATCCTGTTGAATACTTCAAAGAAATACAATGTGACTAGCGAAATACAATGTGACTAGCAAAATAAATTCAACATAAATTGCACATCGTGTAAACAGTAGGTTCTTATGCCCTTTTCATAATCATGACAAATGATGTTGCTTCACACATAAGGTAGCAAGCATGCGTAGTTTGATAACATTTATTTTTGAATTGTTAGTGATAGTCTTTTAATTTATCAGTTAAGCATGTTAAGTTTGTGACTATTTACATGAAAATTGTTATACATGTGTATCTAAACTACTTTATGGAGACTCATACAGCAACGATATCACTTTCCCCCGTGTACACTAAAAGTATAAAAGTAATAGGTTTGCAAACGACTTTTTTTGAAAATTAAAAAACTTTCAATATAAATCTGCTTACGCATTTTAGTAACATAACAGTGCCCCATACCCGAACACCTAGTGTTTGTTCTCACAAACACTAAATCTCTAGTTATTCTATTGTTATTGTGATATTGTTCTTGGAGAAGGAAAGCATAGAGTATTAAATAAATTGTTAAACTTTACAAATTCATAGCACTGAGTCGATTCTCTGTGTGTATACATAACTCCTGAACTACAAACATGATTTTATTCATTCATGCATCAACTGAAAGGTCGTAATAAATTAAGCACGCGCTACACATTATCCATACGTCATCAGAAATGACTCCGAAGACTTCACCAATACGTAGACTCTTCTCGGCAACATAGAACTCTTCCCTAGAACTCTTCTCTGTTACATAACTCAAGATTGAAACTGAATTGAACCTTGAAACTCATCAGAAAATTGAACCTCAATACGAAGACGGCACAGTTGTCATTACGTCATGATGACGTCATCAGGTGTCGAATTACAAGGTTTTTCAAGTTGAAAAATTACCATTTGCTTTTTGCTCTATCTCAACGAATATGAAAGCTATGATGTTCAAAGTTTTGGCATCTGATAGACCAAGACTGGGGCAACATTTGAAAAGTTAACGCCAAAATTGTACGACCTTAACTTCCGGGTCGTTACCCTAGGTCGAAGTTCACCTTCGTTTTTTCCTTCAAAAAACAACTTTCGAGCTTATCTACGGAATAACTCAAGATTGAGATTGAATTGAATGTTGAAACTCACCAGATAGTTGAACCTTAGTATCAAGACAACACATACTTAATTACGTCATGATGACGTCATCGGTCACTGAATTACATTAAATCAAAGTTTAATATTTGTAAAAATCATAACCCCAAAACCATAATTCGGATTTTGACAATCTACACATCATCGGATAGATCGTTAAGAGTTTGACAAACGCTTCACAGAAACCATACAATATTTTAACTTACTTTCGGTTGTTATTGGAAGTTGAAAATTTCATAATATCTTATCTTATTCATATCTTTAAAACTACTGATCACTTCAGCATAATTATTGTATCAGATTGTAGAACAGCAATCCCTCTTAAACTTATGCACTGAGATAACAAAATTTTGATCTTACTATCTGGTCGAAAAAGGACGTAAAAGCACACCTGTTGACCCTTACGTTTTCCCCCATTTTGATCGACAACGCGCTATATACGTTACATGCAGTGCAAGCGCTGACTGTACGTGTGTGATGTGGCGCGAATTTTTTGGGGGGGAATCCCCAACAGCGCTCTTTTTCGTCCAACGAAAGAGGGCGCTGTTGTGAATAAAGTTTTCAGTAACATCGAGCGCTGAGTGCATAGCGGAGAATCGCAATAGTTCAGTGATAATGAACAACGTCTCGCACCAAAACTACAAGTAGGAATACATTGGCATTGATATTACAAGAAACAATGCAAACCCTCAGATAATTAATCTAATATTTGAAAAACACGTTACTCCGGTTCACATAATTATAGGTTTTTTTACAAGTCATACATTAGCTGAAAATGTTTAATGTACTGATTAGGATCTACACAAATGAAACCAGTTTAAACTTGGCTTCTTATTGTTCAAACCGGAGGTTGAAATTTAATTTTTCAAAGAAAAATAATTTCTCAACCACACATTTGATTTTTTTATTTATTTATACGTCATTGGGTAGGTATGTAACAACTTAAGAAACGACACACAACATTTACTATTTAACCTTGACTTCCGGTTATAGGAAGATACAATTAATTATTAGAAAAAAACATTACTCCAAAACCAGGAATTAGTTGTTTATTATCTGAACGTCGTCAGATAAGGCTTTGAAAAACATTATTAACGCTATAATTTGTGACCTGATGACATTGTCTTCCGGTTCAAACCGGAAGTTTAAATTTTATATAAAAAAAAAAATCATAACATCTGAACTATATATACATTTGATTTTTTCAATCTATGCATCATCTGAAAGGTCTTAATAAACTTATCACGTGCTACACAATATGCGATCTCGTTTGACCCTGACTTCCGGTTACAGTTGGAAATGGATATATAATATTTGAAAAATAAAAAATCGTAAACCACATGATTGATTTTTATCATCTATACGTCAAAAGAAAGAACTCAAAAGACATCACCAACGCCACCAAGTGTGACCTCATTTGACATCATCTTCCGGGTCAAAACGGAAGTTGAAACTTTATATTTGAAAAAATCATAACTTCTAAATCAAATATTGGATTTTTACAATCCATCCATCATCTAAAAGGTCTTAATAAATTTATCACGCGCTACACAAATAGTGACCCCTATTTGACCTTTTATCCGTTGCGAACCGGAAGTTGGTGTTTAATTTTAAAAAATTCAAAACTCCTGAACCAGGCATTGAATTGATAAGGTATAATGTTGTTACCTTTTCATTGAATCACTGTCCACGAACACCTTGTTTTTGTCACATGACAAAAACTGAAAGACTAGTTAGGTGTTCGTGCAATTCAGCACGAACACCTCTTGTTATTGTTCTGGTTTTTTTAGGTGTTCGTGCAATATGAGCACGAACACCTCTTGTTTTTGTTCTGTTTTTTTTTTAGGTGTTCGTGCAATATGAGCACGAACACCTCTTGATATTGTTCCGTTTTGTTTTTTTAGGTGTTCGTGCAATATGTGCACGAATACCTCTTGTTATTGGTCTGTTTTTAGGTGTTCGGCTCTTCAGCCGAAAACCTATTGTTATTGTTATGTTGTTGTTTTTTTTTTTTTTTTTTTCCACCTCTAAATTCTTCCTTTTGAACCTTCTCGGCAGGATTTCTCAAAAAGTAAAAGTTGTAAAATCTTGAAACTTGGCACATACTTGAACCTTAACATGAAGACGGCATGCCAACAATGACGTCATGATGACGTCATCTGGTGTCGAATTAAAAGGTTTTTAAAGTTGAAAAGTGACCATTTGCTTTTTGCTGTATCTCAACGAATATGAAAGCTATGATGTTCAAAGTTTGGCATCTGATAGACCAAGACAGGGGCAACATTTAAAAAGTTAACGTCAAAATCGTACGACCTTAGCTTCCGGGTCTTTACCCTAGGTCGAAGTTCACCTTCGTTTTTTCCCTTCAAAAAACAACTTTCGAGCTTATCTACGGAATAACTCAAGATTGAGATTGAATTGAATGCTGAAACTCACCAGATAGTTGAACCTTAGTATCAAGACAACACATACTTAATTACGTCATGATGACGTCATCGGGCACTGAATTACATTAAATCAAAGTTTAATATTTGTAAAAATCATAATTCAAAAACCATAATTCGGATTTTGACAATCTACTCATCATCGGATAGATCGTAAAGAGTTTGACAAACGCTTCACAGAAACCATACAATATTTTAACTTACTTTTGAAAGTTTCGGTTCATAACGGAAGTTGAAAATTTCATAATATCTTATCTTATTCACATCTTTAAAACTCTTGATCACTTCAGCATAATTTTTGTATCAGATTGTAGAACAGCAATCCCTCTTAAACTTTTGCACAGAGTTATCAACATTATAATTGTATGCATCTGGTAAAAACTGGGAAATGAAGCGCACCGTCCTACTCGTACCCCCCCCCTCCCACTTTCATTGACAACGCATTGTACACATAACGTGTAAGCGCTAACGACTGACAACAACACACACTATGTACGCTACATGCAGTGCAAGTGCGGGGTGTGCGTAGGTGATGTGGCGGGAACTTTTGGGGGAATTCCCAACAGCGCTCTCTTTTGTCCAACGAAAGAGGGCGCTGTTGGCAATATAGTTTTTAAAACATCGAGCGCTGAGTGCAGAGCGGAGAATCTCAATAGTTGAGTGATAATGAACAACGTCTCGCACCAAAACTACAAGTAGGAATACATTTGCATTGATGTTATAAGATACATTGCACACCCTCAGATAATCAATCACATAATTATAATATTATCAGATTGTAGAACAGCAATCCCTCTTAAACTTATGCACTGAGATAACAACATTTTGATCTTTACTAAATGGTCCAAAAAGGACGTAAAAGCACACCTGTTGACCCTTACGTTTTTCCCCATTTTGATCGACAACGCGCTATATACGTTACATGCAGCTCCATGGATATCAATCATTATAATAGTGTATTTTCAAGTACACAAACACCTGTTGAATAATGTTGTTGTTAAGAAATGTAAACTTGCTTTAAAATAAGACATCATTCTCTTCACTAAACAAATGACTGCATTGTGGTATGCAGAAATAATACAAGTCTACAGTATACGATAATTAGTCTATTTAAATGTTTGCATCATAGACTCAGACAAATAATTTAAAGAAAACCCCTTAAAGCTGTTGTGAAATTTGTGTTAACCTCAATACAGTTATTCCAGGGCATTGGATTAAAACTGATTTTGACCGATTCATGGTAACTATAATATGTTGGTATGACAGTGGCAACAATCTCATCCAAACCTCTGACATACACATGATCCAGCAATGTTCCATTCTCAGTAGTTGCATCTTGTACACATTGTTTATAGCCTTGCTGTTGCATTAAATTCGCAACATGTGATTGATTGCCCAAAAGGTTCTCGTTGAAATCTCCCATTATTATACTTCTATGGCTGATCTTATGAATTTCAGTTACCAAGTAAGATAAGTTATTGACAAAATGATTTATGTTGTAAGATGGGGGTCTGTATATTACTGCCACTATTAGCGATATATTTGAAACAATAATATGAAAAGCAACATATTCTATATTATGACATGTAATATTTAACCGATTAAAACTTCTGGATTGCTTTCCATATACAGAAACTCCACCATGACTTTGTTGCTGTAATGTCCTCATTGAATTATCATATGACATTGATCTTAACTGATGATAGCATTTGAAATGTTCTAAATTCAATTCCTCAAATTCAGTATTCACATCAATCCATGTTTCAGTTAAGCATAGAAAATCTGACTCTTTCATTTCAGGTTGGCCCTTCAAATCCATCAAATGATTCTTTAAGCCTTCAACATTATGCAATATGATTGTGGTATTCTTTCCTGAATATTGTTTCCCAATTAAACTAAATTCAGACATATCATTTAAAGATTGTGCTACTGATTTATCACAGTAAATATACTTTTCATCAAAATCTTCAATAATGAGACCACTCAATGACGTCACACGGCTCAAACTAACATACGCTTGCCCTGCTGCAAATGTTTTTGCAAGACACACTACAGCTTTTTTTGTTGTCATTCCTTGACACTTTATGTGCTGTGCAATCATTGAAAAACATAACTCCTGAACCACACATTAGATTTTTGCAATATAGGGCCTATACGTCATTGGAAAAGCATGTTATCAACTTCGCAAATGCTATACATAGTGTGGGTCCATTTGACCTTGAACTCTCCCACATACAGTGGCTCGTGTGACCTTTACTTCCGGTTGAAAACAGATATGGATGTGAAAATAAATATTACCAGGACTCGTTTTGTGATACAAAAATATTATGATCTTCAATTAGCATTTGGCCTCTACTTAAATGATTTTTTTTTACCCCTTGGCCATTCAATTGAAAGACAAATGATACTAATTTCATGCCGAACACCCTGTTTTTGTTCTTAAACAAAAACTTAAATCTAGTTTTTTTTTTTTCTTCTCCATCTTCTTCTTCCCTAGAACTCTTCTCTACAGCATAACTCAAGATTGAAACTGAATTGAACCTTGAAACTCATCAGATAATTGAACCTCAATATGAAGACGGCACAGTTGTCAGTACGTCATGATGACGTCATCAGGTGTCGAATTACAAGGTTTTTAAAGTTGAAAAATGACCATTTGCTTTTTGCTGTATCTCAACGAATATGAAAGCTATGATGTTCAAAGTTTTGGCATCTGATAGACCAAGACTGGGGCAACAATTGAAAAGTTAACGCCAAATTTGTACAACCTTAACTTCCGGGTCGTTACCCTGGGTCGAAGTTCACCTTCGTTTTTTTCCTTCAAAAAACAACTTTCGAGCTTATCTACGGAATAACTCAAGATTGAGATTGAATTGAATGTTGAAACTCACCAGATAGTTGAACCTTAGTATCAAGACAATACATACCTAATTACGTCATGATGACGTCATCGGGCACTGAATTACATTAAATCAAAGTTTAATATTTGTAAAAATCATAACTCAAAAACCATAATTTGGATTTTGACAATCTACACATCATCGGATAGATCGTTAAGAGTTTGACAAACGCTTCACACAACACGTACAATATTTTAACTTACTTTCGAAAGTTTCGGTTCATAACGGAAGTTGAAAATTTCATAATATCTTATCTTATTCACATCTTTAAAACTCTTGATCACTTCAGCATAATTTTTGTATCAGATTGTAGAACAGCAATCCCTCTTAAACTTTTGCACAGAGATAACAACATTATAATCCTTTGCATCTGGTAAAAACTGGGAAATGAAGCGCACCGTCCTACTCGTACCCCCCCCCTCCCACTTTCATTGACAACGCATTGTACACATAACGTGTAAGGGCTAACGACTGACAACAACGCACACTATATACGCTACATGCATTGCCAGCGCTAACTGTGCGTGTGAAGTGGCGCGAAATTATTTTTGGGGGAATCCCCAACAGCGATCTTTTTCGTCCAACAAAAGGGGGCGCTGTTGTGAATAATGTTTTCAGTAACATCGAGCGCTGAGTGCATAGCGGAGAATCGCAATAGTTCAGTGATAATGAACAACGTCTCGCACCAAAACTACAAGTAGGATTACATTGGCATTGATATTACAAGAAACAATGCACACCCTCAGATTATTAATCTAATATTTGAAAAACACGTTACTCCGGTTCACATAATTATAGTTTTTTTTTACAAGTCATACATTAGCTGAAAGGTTTTAATGTACTGATTAGGATCTACACAAATGAAACCAGTTTAAACTTGGCTTCTTGTTCAAACTGGAGGTTGAAATTTAATTTTTCAAAGAAAAATAATTTCTCAACCACACATTTGATTTTTTAAATTTATTTATACGTCATTGGGTAAGTATGTAACAACTTAAGAAACGACACACAACATTTACTATTTAACCTTGACTTCCGGTTAAATAGGAAGATACAATTAATTATTTGAAAAAAACATTACTCCAAAACCAGGAATTAGTTGTTTATTATCTGAACGTCGTCAGATAAGGCTTTGAAAAACATTACTAACGCTATAATTTGTGACCTGATGACATTGTCTTCCGGTTCAAACCGGAAGTTTAAATTTTATATAAAAAAAAAAATCATAACATCTGAACTATACATTTGATTTTTTTCAATCTATGCATCATCTGAAAGGTCTTAATAGACTTATCACGTGCTACACAATATGCGAACTCGTTTGACCTTGACTTCCGGTTACAGTTGGAAATTGATATATAATATTTGAAAAATAAAAATCCTAAACCACATGATTGATTTTTATCATCTAAACGTCAAAAGAAAGAACTCAAAAGACATCACCAACGCCACCAAGTGTGACCTCATTTGACATCACCTTCCGGTTCAAAACGGAAGTTGAAACTTTATATTTGAAAAAATCATAACTTCTAAACCAAACATTGGATTTTTACAATCCATCCATCATCTAAAAGGTCTTAATAAATTTATCACGCGCTAAAAATTAGTGACCCCTATTTGACCTTTTATCCGTTGCGAACCGGAAGTTGGTGTTTAATTTTACAAAAATTCAAAACTCCTGAACCAGGCATTGAATTGATAAGGTATAATGTTGTTACCTTTTCATTGAATCACCACGAACACCTTGTTTTTGTCACATGACAAAAACTGAAAGTCTAGTTTCTTCTCCATCTTCTTCTTCCACGCAACTCTTCTCTACAGCATAAGTCAAGATTGAAACTGAATTGAACCTTGAAATTCATCAGATAATTGAACCTCATTATGAAGACGGCACAGTTCTCATTACGTCATGATGACGTCATCAGGTGTCGAATTACAAGGTTTTTAAAGTTGAAAAATGACCATTTGCTTTTTGCTGTATCTCAACGAATATGAAAGCTATGATGTTCAAAGTTTTGGCATCTAATATACCAAGACTGGGGCAACATTTGAAAAGTTAACGCCAAAATTGTACGACCTTAACTTCCGGGTCGTTACCCTGGGTCGAAGTTCACCTTCGTTTTTTTCCTTCAAAAAACAACTTTCGAGCTTATCTACGGAATAACTCAATATTGAGATTGAATTGAATGTTGAAACTCACCAGATAGTTGAACCTTAGTATCAAGACAATACATACCTAATTACGTCATGATGACGTCATCGGGCACTGAATTACATTAAATCAAAGTTTAATATTTGTAAAATTCATAACTCAAAAACCATAATTCGGATTTTGACAATCTACACATCATCGGATAGATCGTTAAGAGTTTGACAAACGCTTCACAGAACACGTACAATATTTTAACTTACTTTCGAAAGTTTCGGTTCATAACGGAAGTTGAAAATTTCATAATATCTTATCTTATTCACATCTTTAAAACTCTTGATCACTTCAGCATAATTTTTGTATCAGATTGTAGAACAGCAATCCCTCTTAAACTTTTGCACAGAGATAACAACATTATAATCCTATGCATCTGGTCAAAACTGGGAAATGAAGCGCACTGTCCTACTCGTACCCCCCCCCTCCCACTTTCATTGACAACGCATTGTACACATAACGTGTAAGGGCTAACGACTGACAACAACGCACACTATACGCTACATGCATTGCCAGCGCTGACTGTGCGTGTGAAGTGGCGCGATTTTTTTTTGGGGGAATCCCCAAACAGCGCTCTTTTTCGTCCAACAAAAGGGGGCGCTGTGGTGAATAATGTTTTCAGTAACATCGAGCGCTGAGTGCATAGCGGAGAATCGCAATAGTTCAGTGATAATGAACAACGTCTCGCACCAAAACTACAAGTAGGAATACATTGGCATTGATATTACAAGAAACCGCAATGCACACCCTCAGATAATTAATCTAATATTTGAAAAACACGTTACTCCGGTTCACATAATTATAGTTTTTTTTTACAAGTCATACATTAGCTGAAAGGTTTTAATGTACTGATTAGGATCTACACAAATGAAACCAGTTTAAACTTGGCTTCTCAACCACACATTTGATTTTTTTATTTTATTTATACGTCATTGGGTAAGTATGTAACAACTTAAGAAACGACACACAACATTTACTATTTAACCTTAACTTCCGGTTAAATAGGAAGATACAATTAATTATTTGAAAAAAACATTACTCCAAAACCAGGAATTAGTTGTTTATTATCTGAACGTCGTCAGATAAGGCTTTGAAAAACATTACTAACGCTATAATTTGTGACCTGATGACATTGTCTTCCGGTTCAAACCGGAAGTTTAAATTTTATATTAAAAAAAAAATCTTTTTGACAATCTACACATCATCGGATAGATCGTGAAGAGTTTGACAAACGCTTCACAGAAACCATACAATATTTTAACTTACTTTCGAAAGTTTCGGTTCATAACGGAAGTTGAAAATTTCATAATATCTTATCTTATTCACATCTTTAAAACTCTTGATCACATCAGCATAATTTTTGTATCAGATTGTAGAACAGCAATCCCACTTAAACTTTTGCACAGAGATAACAACATTATAATCGTATGCATCTGGTAAAAACTGGGAAATGAAGCACACCGTCCTACTCGTACCCCCCCCCCCCCCACCTCCCACTTTCATTGACAACGCATTGTACACATAACGTGTAAGGGCTAACGACTGACAACAACGCACACTATGTACGCAACATGCAATGCCAGCGCTGACTGTGCGTGTGAAGTGGCGCGAAATTGTTTTTGGGGAATCCCCAACAGCGCTCTTTTTCGTCCAACAAAAGGGGGCGCTGTTGTGAATAATGTTTTCAGTAACATCGAGCGCTGAGTGCATAGCGGAGAATCGCAATAGTTTAGGGATAATGAACAACGTCTCGCAACAAAACTACAAGTAGGAATACATTGGCATTGATATTACAAGAAACAATGCACACCCTCAGATAATTAATCTAATATTTGAAAAACACGTTACTCCGGTTCACATAATTATAGGTTTTTTACAAGTCATACATTAGCTGAAAGATTTTAATGTACTGATTAGGATCTACACAAATGAAACCAGTTTTAACTTGGCTTCGTATTGTTCAAACCGGAGGTTGAAATTAAATTTTTCAAAGAAAATTAATTTCTCAACCACACATTTGATTTATTTATTTATTTATACGTCATTGGGTAGGTGTGTAACAACTTAAGAAACGACACACAACATTTACTATTTAACCTTGACTTCCTGTTAAATAGGAAGATACAATTAATTATTTGAAAAAAACATTACTCCAAAACCAGGAATTAGTTGTTTATTATCTGAACGTCGTCAGATAAGGCTTTGAAAAACATTACTAACGCTATAATTTGTGACCTGATGACATTGTCTTCCGGTTCAAACCGGAAGTTTAAATTTTATATTTAAAAAAAATCATTTTGACAATCTACACATCATCGGATAGATCGTTAAAAGTTTGACAAACGCTTTACAGAACACGTACAATATTTTAACTTACTTTCGAAAGTTTCGGTTCATAACGGAAGTAAAAAATTTCATATCTTATCTTATTCACATCTTTAAAACTCTTGATCACTTCAGCATAATTTTTGTATCAGATTGTAGAAAAGCAATCCCTCTTAAACTTTTGCACTGAGATAACAACATTCGTAACCCCCCCCCCACTTTCATTGACAACGCATTATGTAAACGTTGAAACTGATTCAAGCCAGTTCACGCGCTGACTGTGAAATTGCAACAGCGCCCTCTTTCGTTTGAAACTCAAAAACCATAATCCGGATTTTGACAATCTTCACATCATAGGATAGGCCGTTAAAAGTTTGACAAAAACTTCACAGAACCCGTACAATATTTTAACTTACTTCCGGTTCATAATGGAATTTGAAAATTTCACCCACACGTTTTCCCCCGTTTTGATTGACAACGCAATAATTATGTACACATAACGCAGTGACATTCAGTTTTCCCAACAGCGCCCTCTTTCGTTGGAAATTTACTAACTAGCACCTTGTGCAGCAGAGCGGATAATGCACCAAAACTATACGTTGGCTTTGACGTTACAAGTTGCCCGCCCACAGATAATACCACCGTTAAGTGTCAATAGCGCCCCCAAGCATGGAATTGGAACAACCACATCAGCATGCATTAATGAAGAGAAAACTTTAAAAGTACGTTTTAGTCTATCACAGAGCAACCATTTCGTAAGGGAGTTTCAACTTTCAGAAAGACTAATTAATAACTTCCAGTTAAACCTCAACAAACTGTTTTATGTGATAAAATAAAATCCCGTTTGTTCAGAGAGAGGGCTTATAATGAAAACATTTGTTTGTACCTATTGCTTTCCATAACTGAAAGGTGCTTCTATCAATGAGGTTTATTTAATTAAAATGTATCAACAGGACGCACACACATAAAAATGACAATAGTTTTATGGTTGATTCTTTAGTATAGAAGATGAACCTTTAATACTACCGTTTATGTCAATACATGATGCAAGCAATTTAGTAAAGTATACTAAGCTAAACAATTCAGAAGAAACTATTATCAGTAAAACAAGTAGCTCTTCTTTGATTTTGGTAATGTGTGAATGATTGATTCTTTTAATCTTAAACCACAGCTCTTTTTAAAGTTAAGTCCAAGTATATCTTGAAAATTTGTTAACCAATACTCTGCTGTTTTTCTGTACCAATGCTAGGGAAATAAACATTCAAGTGTTATTTGTATGACATGTTTTGTACACCACAATACACAACAACATTAAGGAAGTTGGCTCATAATAATGTTCAGTTTACTCTCCTTCGAAGCTAACCTTACCATCTCCCGGCACAGCTATGTCAATGAGATGACACATCTTCTTCGTCTTATCTAAGACTACAACATCCGGACGCCTAAGTTCTTTAACATAATTATCAGTCTAACTGTTAAAGTCCCAGATAATCTTTACGTAGTCGGTCTCTGGAACTTTCTCCGAAACATGGTCGTACCATTTTTCAGTCACTTAAACTTCTTCCACAAATCACTGATAATCACCTAGGCCAACTTGTCATGTCTTCCTTTGTATTCCATCTGAGCCATCAAACTACATTCGCTGACAATATGACAAACAGTCTCCTCCGCCTTATGATACATTCTGCACATAGGAGACACGTTTGCTTTCTCTATCATTTGCCTTCTTTTGTCCTTAGCGACTGGTCATGCGCTGCTGTAATCAAGCCCTCAGTTTCCTTCGTCAGTTCTCCACTTTTTAACCAATTCCAGGACTTGCTGCTGGCCACTTCTTCAGTACACTTCATGAACCGGCCATGAAGTCATTTGTTTCGCTAATCTTGATGTATTTCCTCTTTCCTTTGTCTCTTGTACTAATTAATAAATTATAATGTCGTCACCAATTCGATCTTTCTTCAATTGAAATATCTTCACCAGTTCATTCATCACTTGATGACATTACTCTCGAACACCTTGTTTTTGTAACTAACAAAAACTCAATCTCTAGTTTTTTCTTCTCCTTATTCGCAACTCTTCTCTACAGCATAACTCAAGATTGAAACTGAATTGAACCTTGAAACTCATCAGATAATTGAACCTCAATATGAAGACGGCACAGTTGTCAGTACGTCATGATGACGTCATCAGGTGTCGAATTACAGGGTTTTTAAGGTGAAAAAATGACCATTTGCTTTTTGCTGTATCTCAACGAATATGAAAGCTATGATGTTCAAAGTTTGGCATCTGATAGACCAAGACTGGGGCAACATTTGAAAAGTTAACGCCAAAATTGTACGACCTTAACTTCCGGGTCGTTACCCAGGTCGAAGTTCACCTTCGATTTTTTCCTTCAAAAAACAACTTTCGAGCTTATCTACGGAATAACTCAAGATTGAGATTGAATTGAATGCTGAAACTCACCAGATAGTTGAACCTTAGTATCAAGACAACACATACTTAATTACGTCATGATGACGTCATCGGGCACTGAATTACATTAAATCCAAGTTTAATATTTGTAAAAATCATAACTCAAAAACCATAATTCGGATTTTGACAATCTACACATCATCGGAAAGATCGTTAAAAGTTTGACAAACGCTTCACAGAACCCACACAATATTTTTACTTACTTTCGGTAGTTAACGGAAGTTGAAAATTTCATAAAATCTTATCTTATCCATATCTTAAAAACTACTGATCACTTCAGCATAATTTTTGTATCAGATTGTAGAACAGCAATCCCTCTTAAACTTTTGCACTGAGATAACAACAGTTTAAGCTTTTATATCTTGTTTAAACCGGACAATGAAGCGCACCTACCCACTCGTAACCCCCCCCCCCCTCCCACTTTCATTGACAACGCATTATGTACACATAACGTTGAAACTGATGCAAGCCAGTTCACGCGCTGACTGTGCCGTGCACTGTCGTCGTGTTGATTATATTGCACACCTCACAGGATAATCCGTCTATTGAAACAAATCATAACTCCTTCTAGAGCCCACTGCTCCAGCGTGATAGCGCCCTCTTGTCATGAAGAGGACAGATGCGGAAAACTGCCATTGTTTGTCCAAAATCGTAAAAGAAGTTTTACGAATTGTCTAAATTAATCTACTAAACATAATTAGCATCGTATGTTCCAGAATCAATAATTACTTGTTGAGTTAAAGTACAGCAAGACTGTCAGCTTTCAGGTAAGCAGATTTTTCATTATTATTCAAGTTTGTTTTGTAAAATAACCATGTCATGTGCAGCAGTATGACTCATGAGTATACAGTGTACTGTGTGTGTACCGAATTATAGTGTGCATTGCAATCCCTCTTAAACTTTTGCACTGAGATAACAACATTTTAACCTTTTACATCTTGTTAAAACCGGACAATGAAGCGCACCTACCCACTCGTAACCCCCCCCCCCCCCCCACACTTTCATTGACAACGCATTATGTACACATAACGTTGAAACAGATGCAAGACAGTTCACGCGCTGACTGCCGTGCACTGTCATTGGCGTCGTGTTGATTGTTTTATCTTGCAGGAAGCAAAAATTGCAACAGCGCCCTCTTTCGTTTGAAATTTAGAAAACAGCGCTGATAAATTAATAACATTGTTTTCGGGCTTATCTACAGAATAACTCAAGATTGAAATTGAATTGAACATTGAAACTCATAAGATTGTTGAACCTCAGTATCAAGATGACACAAACTTAATGACGTCATGATAACCACATCGGGTAATAATAATAATAACCCTGAAAGTTTAATTTTTGTAACATAACTCATGAACCATTTATTTGATTTTTACAATCTACACATCATCGGATAGGTAATTAAAAGTTCGACAAACGTTACACAAAAATTTACCCCATTTGACCTTGATAATTTAGTATCTGAAAAAATCATAAGCAGACATTGGTTGTTTATTTTCTGTACGTCGGCAGATAAGGCTTTCAAAAAATGAAGTTTAAACTTTATATTTAAAAAAATCATAACTTCCGAACCACACATTTGATTTTTAGAATTTATTTATCATTAGAAAGGTCTTCAAAATCTCAACAAGTGCTACACAAAATGTAACCCCCATTTGCCCTTGACTTCCGGTTCATACCGGAACATGATGTTTAATTTTTACAAAACTCATAACACCTGAACCAATCATTTGATTGATGAGTTAAATGTTGTCACCAATTCATTTAATCACTCAGCACGAACACCTTGTTTTTGTCACATGACAAAAACTGAAAGTCTAGTGTGTTTTTTCTTCTCCTTATTCGCAACTCTTCTCTACAGCATAACTCAAGATTGAAACTGAATTGAACCTTGAAACTCATCAGATAATTGAACCTCAATATGAAGACGGCACAGTTGTCAGTACGTCATGATGACGTCATCAGGTGTCGAATTACAGGGTTTTTAAGGTGAAAAAATGACCATTTGCTTTTTGCTGTATCTCAACGAATATGAAAGCTATGATGTTCAAAGTTTGGCATCAGATAGAGCAAGACTGGGGCAACATTTGAAAAGTTAACGCCAAAATTGTACGACCTTAACTTCCGGGTCGTTACCCAGGTCGAAGTTCACCTTCGATTTTTTCCTTCAAAAAACAACTTTCGAGCTTATCTACGGAATAACTCAAGATTGAGATTGAATTGAATGCTGAAACTCACCAGATAGTTGAACCTTAGTATCAAGACAACACATACTTAATTACGTCATGATGACGTCATCGGGCACTGAATTACATTAAATCCAAGTTTAATATTTGTAAAAATCATAACTCAAAAACCATAATTCGGATTTTGACAATCTACACATCATCGGAAAGATCGTTGAAAGTTTGACAAACGCTTCACAGAACTCGTACAATATTGTTACTTACTTTCGGTAGTTAACGGAAGTTGAAAATTTCAGATTATCTTATTTTATTCATATCTTTAAAACTCTTGATCACTTCAGCATAATTATTGTATCAGATTGTAGAACAGCAATCCCTCTTAAACTTATGCACTGAGATAACAACATTTTGATCTTACTATCTGGTCGAAAAAGGACGTAAAAGCACACCTGTTGACCCTTACGTTTTTCCCCATTTTGATCGACAACACGCTATATTATACGTTACAATCAGTGCAAGCGCTGACTGTACGTGTTTGATATGGCGCGAATTTGTTTTTGGGGAATCCCCAACAGCGCTCTTTTTCGTCCAACGAAAGAGGGCGCTATTAAAGTTTTTAGTAACATCGAGCGCCGAGTGCAGAGCAGAGAATCGCAATAGTTGAGTGATAATGAACAACGTCTCGCACCAAAAACTACAAGTAGGAATACATTTGCATTGATGTTATAAGATACATTGCACACCCTCAGATAATCAATCACATAATTATAATATTTTTACAAGTCATACATCAGCTGAAAGGTTTTAATGAACTGATGAGGATCTACACAAATGAAATCAGTTTAAACTTGGCTTTTTGTTCAAACCTGAGGTTGAAATTTATTTTTTCAAAGAAAAATAATTTCTCAACCACACATTTGATTTTTTATTTATGTTTACGTCATTGAGTAGGTATGTAACAACTTGAGAAACGACACACAACATTGACCATTGACCATTACCTTGACTTCCGGTTAAACAGGAAGATACAATTAATTATTTGAAAAAATCATACTCCACAATCAGAAATTAGTTGTTTATTATCTGAACGTCGTCAGATAAGGCTTTGAAAAACATTACTAACGCTATAATTTGTGACCTGATGATGACATTGTCTTCCGGTTCAAACCGGAAGTTTAAATTTTATATTTGAAAAAAAAATTGAACTTCTGAAAAACACATTGAATTTTTTCAATCTATACATCATCTAAAAGGTCTTCATAAACTAATCACGCGCTACACAAAATGTGACCCTATTTGACCTTGACTTCCGGTCAAAACCGAAATTGATGTTTATTTTGTGAACATTTTTTAACTCCTGAACCAGGCATTGAATTGATAAGGTATAATGTCGTTACCTTTCATTTAATCACTCTCCTCGAACACCTTGTTTTTGTCACATGACAAAAACTGAATCTCTAGTTAGGTGTTCGTGCAAAATGTGCACGAACACCTATTTGTTATTGTTCCGTTTTTTTGTTTTTTTTTCTTCTCCTTCTTCTTCCACTCAACTCTTCTCTGGATCATAACTCAAGATTGAAACTGAATTGAACCTTGAAACTCATCAGACAATTGAACCTCAATACGAAGACGGCACAGTTGTCATTACGTCATGATGACGTCATCAGGTGTCGAATTACAAGGTTTTTAAAGTTGAAAAATGACCATTTGCTTTTTGCTGTATCTCAATGAATATGAAAGCTATGATGTTCAAAGTTTTGGCATCTGATAGACCAAGACTGGGGCAACATTTGAAAAGTTAACGCCAAAATTGTACGACCTTAACTTCCGGGTCGTTACCCTGGGTCGAAGTTCACCTTCGTTTTTTTCCTTCAAAAAACAACTTTCGAGCTTATCTACGGAATAACTCAAGATTGAGATTGAATTGAATGTTGAAACTCACCAGATAGTTGAACCTTAGTATCAAGACAATACATACCTAATTACGTCATGATGACGTCATCGGGCACTGAATTACATTAAATCAAAGTTTAATATTTGTAAAAATCATAACTCAAAAACCATAATTCGGATTTTGACAATCTACACATCATCGGATAGATCGTTAAGAGTTTGACAAACGCTTCACAGAACACGTACAATATTTTAACTTACTTTCGAAAGTTTCGGTTCATAACGGAAGTTGAAAATTTCATAATATTTTATCTTATTCACATCTTTAAAACTCTTGATCACTTCAGCATAATTTTTGTATCAGATTGTAGAACAGCAATCCCTCTTAAACTTTTGCACAGAGATAACAACATTATAGTCGTATGCATCTGGTCAAAACTGGGAAATGAAGCGCACCGTCCTACTCGTACCCCCCCCCCCCCCACCTCCCACTTTCATTGACAACGCATTGTACACATAACGTGTAAGCGCTAACGACTGACAACAACGCACACTATGTACGCTACATGCATTGCCAGTGCTGACTGTACGTGTTTGATATGGCGCGAATTTTTTTTGGGGGAATCCCAACAGCGCTCTTTTTCGTCCAACGAAAGAGGGCGCTGTTGTGAAAACAGTTTTCAGAACATCGAGCGCTGAGGGGAGAATCGCAATAGTTGAGTGATAATGAACAACGTCTCGCACCAAAACTACAAGTAGGAATACATTGGCATTGATATTACAAGAAACAATGCACACCCTCAGATAATTAATCTAATATTTGAAAAACACGTTACTCCGGTTCACATAATTATAGGTTTTTTACAAGTCATACATTAGCTGAAAGGTTTTAATGTACTGATTAGGATCTACACAAATGAAACAGTTTAAACTTGGCTTCTTGTTCAAACCGGAGGTTGAAATTAAATTTTTCAAAGAAAAATAATTTCTCAACCACACATTTGATTTTTTATATTTATTTATACGTCATTGGGTAGGTATGTAACAAGTGAAGAAACGACACACAACATTTACTATTTAACCTTAACTTCCGGTTAAATAGGAAGATACAATTAATTATTTGAAAAAAAACATTACTCCAAAACCAGGAATTAGTTGTTTATTATCTGAACGTCGTCAGATAAGGCTTTGAAAAACATTACTAACGCTATAATTTGTGACCTTATGACATTGTCTTCCGGTTCAAACCGGAAGTTTAAATTTTATATTTAAAAAAAAATCATTTTGACATCGGATAGATCGTTGAAAGTATGACAAACGCTTCACAGAACACGTACAATATTTTAACTTACTTTCGAAAGTTTCGGTTCATAACGGAAGTTAAAAATTTCATAATATCTTATCTTATTCACATCTTTAAAACTCTTGATCACTTCAGCATAATTTTTGTATCAGATTATAGAACAGCAATCCCTCTTAAACTTTTGCACTGAGATAACAACATTTTAACCTTTTACATCTTGTTAAAACAGAACAATGAAGCGCACCTACCCACTCGTAACCCCCCCCCCCACACACTTTCATTGACAACTCATTATGTACACATAACGTTGAAACTGATGCAAGCAAGTTCAAGCGCTGTGCCGTGCACTGTCGTCGTGTTTGATTGTTTTATCTTGCACAAACCAAAAATTGCAACAGCGCCCTCTTTCGTTTGAAATTTAGAAAACGGGGCTGATAAAATAAATTAATAACATTGTTTTCGGGCTTATCTACAGAATAACTTAAGATTGAAATTGAATTGAACATTGAAACTCATAAGATTATTGAACCTCAGTATCAAGATGATACAAACTTAATGACGTCATGATAACCACATCGGGTATTAAATTACAATAACTGAAAGTTAAATTTTTGTAACATAACTCATGAACCATTTATTTGATTTTTTCAATCTACACATCATCGGATAGGTAATTAAAAGTTCGACAAACGTTACACAAAAATTGACCCCATTTGACCATGATAATTTAGTATCTGAACAAATCATAAGCAGACATTGGTTGTTTATTTTCTGTACGTCGGCAGATAAGGCGTTCAAAACCTGAAGTTCAAACTTTATCTTTCAAAATATCTGAACCACACAATGGATTTCTTCAATCTTTACATCATCTGAAAGGTCTTCATAAACTTATCATCATGTGACCCTATATGACCTCCACTTCCGGTCCACACCGGAAGTTGATAATTAATTTCTCCAAAATTCATAACTCCTGAACCAGGAATTGGATTGATAAGGTATAATGACGTTTCCTATTCATCCAATCACTCACCACGAACACCTTGTTTTTGTCACATGACAAAAACTGAAAGTCTAGTTTTTCTTCTTCTTCCACTCAACTCTTCTCTGGATCATAACTCAAGATTGAAACTGAATTGAACCTTGAAACTCATCAAACAATTGAACCTCAATACGAAGACGGCACAGTTGTCATTACGTCATGATGACGTCATCAGGTGTCGAATTACAAGGTTTTTAAAGTTGAAAAGTGACCATTTGCTTGTTGCTGTATCTCAACGAATATGAAAGCTATGATGTTCAAAATTTGGCATCTGATAGACCAAGACTGTGGCAACATTTGAAAAGTTAACGCCAAAATTGTACGACCTTAACTTCCGGGTCATTACCCTAGGTCGAAGTTCGCCTTCGTTTTTTTCCGTCCAAAAACAACTTTCGAGCTTATCTACGGAATAACTCAAGATTGAGATTGAATTGAATGTTGAAACTCTACAGATAGTTGAACCTTAGTATCAAGACAACACATGCTCAATTACGTCATGATGACGTCATCGGGCATCGAATTACAGTAAATCAAAGTTTAATATTTGTAAAAATCATAACTCAAAAACCATAATTCGGATTTTGACAATCTACACATCATCGGATAGATCGTTTAAAGTTTGACAAATGATTCACAGAACCCGTACAATATTTTAACTTACTTCCGGTTCATAACGGAGTTGAACTTTTCAGATTATCTTATTTTATTCATATCTTTAAAACTCTTGATCACTTCAGCATAATTTTTGTATCAGATTGTAGAACAGCAATCCCTCTTAAACTTTTGCACAGAGATAACATTATAATCGTATGCATCTGGTCAAAACTGGGAAATGAAGCGCACCGTCCTACTCGTACCTTCCCCCCACTTTCATTGACAACGCATTGTACACATAACGTGTAAGCGCTGACGACTGTACGTGTGTGTTGTGATGTGGCGCGAAAACGTTTGATTTTTTCCAACAGCAAACTAAAGAGGGCGCCCGTTGGGAATAATCGAAGTTGGGTGGCAAACATCGCGGATAATCGCGATTTTCATGCTACTTCGCTGCGCTCATACGTATGAAAAACAGTTTGGTTTAATACGCCAGAACGAAATAAATTGACACAAAGGACAATGGATATTCTGAATGTAGAATATTAGTAATATTAATTTAAATCGGACAGCATGGGATTGCAGGCTTGTATGCACAATAATGCAAATTGTACAAAGAAACTTCTAATTTTACTATAAACATTCCAATAAATAACGGATAACACATACACATACCCATACCCATACACTAGCCACAGTGGCTCTCTGGGACAACATGCCCTGTCCTCAGTCTCTCCTTGAGAACATCAAAACGATAACACATACACATACACATACACTAGCCACAGTGGCTCTCTGGGACAACATGCCCTGTCCTTTACGGTCTCTCATTGAGAACATCAAAACCAGATAAAATGAAAATAAATGACAAACTAATAACAATGTACATAGAAAGGTAACATAATTGTTAAAGTAAACTATATCAGATGCAATAAAAAATAGCCACAGTGGCTCTCCAAGGCAACATGCCCTGAACTTTACGGTCTCTACTTAATCGAAAACATCAAAAACAGATAATATGAAAAAGGATCCACAAAAAACTGTATCGGATACAAGTATAGCCACAGTGGCTTTCTAGGGGCAATTGCCCTGTACTTCAGGTGTCTAGCTGAGAACACTATAGTACAAGATAAATACATGATCTCCCGCAAGTTATTACTAAGAATAGCAAAAAATGAAACCGATTTTATATATAAGGCCTAATTTGGCTCGTTGGGACAAATAATATTCATGTCAGCAGTACACAAAAAGAAAGCCACTTTTTTAAAGTGAGAACCTGACTAAGTGTATTCAATTAATGACCTGTAATACATGCAGACGTTTACTTATGTCTCTTTTAACATTATTAAATTATTAAATCCTCTGAGATATCTTTGTTTGCTAGTCGGGTTGCTCCTCCTGACCGTAAGCTGTGAAGGCCAAAACTGTTCACATCTTCAACTCCGATTGTTCTAAGAGCATCAAAAAACAACTCTCTACACCTCGTATAACTAAGGGGTTTATTCGGAGTACGCTTGGAAGAAGAACAAAAAATAAGTGGAGTGAAAATAAACTGATCTTCACCTATATTGATACCAGCCTTACTCATCAATTTTGTCAAAATGGAATATGGAGAGTAAAAATCTTGAGATATGGGAAGAAAAGCTACGTTGCCCTCTCTGAAAATGTAGGTCTTGGACTTAGGAATAAATATTTTAAAACATTGTTCATCTGGTAAAAGCGTGAGGTGATTGGCTTTAATTTCGGCAATCTCATTGTGTCTAAATAATAAGGCGAACTTTAAACAAACATAGTAAGCTGTTCTGAATTGGATGAGTGAGCAGTCGTCTTTGGCAAAATTATCCAAAATTTGAATAAGAGACAAAGGGCTTTTCTGAGCGGGGGGATGATGTAAACGTTTTCGAAAGCTGATCAGAAGTTGCTGGACTACGGGTGAATCTATTGGGTTGTTTTTTATATTCATTAAAGAGTGGAGCCATTTAATGGCAGAAGCAGTTGTCGTCATGACACTATCAGATTGAGAAGTGGAATAAGAATGAAAAAGGTAGGACGCCACTATACCATCGCTGACTGGAAAGGAAAGTGGAATTTTGCACTGAACTAACCAGTTGGTGAATTGACGACACTTGTAAAAATAGGAATTGCAGGACCCAACTGATTTTGCTCCAATAGCTTCATACAACAACTGCTCCTTGGACACCGAGACTAGGGATGGAGAGCCTGACCAAAATGGTTGATCCAAAATAATCTGTATAAAAAGAAAAACATTAGCTGATGAATTCAGTACAAAAAAGGAATTCACTTACAAAAAAAAATGCTTAAGAGAAAATAATTTTTACAGCTGCCATCATACTTTCAAAATGTGCCGAACCCAGCAGGGAATTAGTGTTCCTACCATGAATTAATGCAAACTTCCCAGGCATGGTTGATATACCGTGTATAAAGGGTTTGTATACTGTCCATAATAATGGCCAAAAAGGACTTGAGGGCCACCATGGGAACACCAGAACCCCTGTTCCCTGACAATATTGCAGATGAGATAGCACAGATGGAATCAGAGTGACTGGGGGAACTAATAATGCATTCTCTGCCGACCAGTTTTGGGCAAAAGCATCAACGGCTAGGGCACCAGGATTCCAAAATCTGGAGAAACAACGAGTCAATTTAGTATTATAGTAGGTGGCAAAACAGTCTACTGTAAAAGGTCCCCACTTATTGCTGATAGAATCAAAAAAGACTTCCGAAAGACACCAATCATCTACGTCTATCAATTTACTAATGAAATCAGCTTGTTCGTTAAGAGAGCGGGGGATCCAATCAACTTCTAGACGGATCCGGTTTTTTAGGCAAAGGTTAAAAATGTCAAAAGCCAATTCTTGGAGATGACATTTCATGCTTCCAGTTTCGATGATCTTGGCCGCTGCCCGATTATCTGTAAACACTTTTGCCCTTGAATTTGAAATGAGGGGTAAAAAAGAATGAATGGCAAACAAAATAGTTTCAAGTTCCCGCCAAGTTGAACTCTGTGTCATATCTTGAGAAGTCAAATTTTTGTGTGCCACCTGGTTATCATTGCAAATAATAGCACCCGAGCCAACAGAACTGGCATCTGAACAGATTATCTTGTTGATCTTGGGGGAAAGGAAAACAGTTCGGTTATTCAAGAGACAAACGTTATCATGCCAGAAAGAAATCTCTCTGAGACATTGAACATTGAGGGTGATAATTTCGTCTTCATCACTGGCGTGTGCAATAAGAGTTTGACAGTTACGCGTCATCAACCTGGAAACATTGCCTACAACAGGCGACAGGGATATTTGACCAACGAAGGAATGCAGATCCCTAACTTGACATATAGGAGATTGACGAAGTGAAGTAATGGAAGTGAGAACTTTGGTTATTCTTCGGTCCAAGACTTTGAGGGTACCCGAATGCGAGTCCCAAATCATGCCCAGCCAAACAATAGAAGTAGTAGGGTGCCAATTACTCTTGGTTAAGTTGTAAATGAATCCGGCCATTAATAGATCTGATTTGACATGAGCAGAAACTTCCTCAGCTAATTTTATGTGGGACTCATGAGAACAGTTGGATCGGGGTACAACTACAAGGCCGTCGTCCAGGTACAAAACGATGAATATGCCGCAAGAACGCCAATGAGTCACTAAAGGTTTCAGGATTTTTGTGAAGATCAAAGGGGCCGAAGACAGACCAAAGGGTAGGACTGTAAACTGGAAAAATCTCTGTATACCTTCAATAAACCAGGAAAACCCCAAATACTTGTGGTACCGAGGATGGATCTCTACGTGGTGGTAGCCAGACTTCAAGTCAAATGAAAATAACAGAGCATCTGGTTGAAAATACTGTATTGCAATCTTCCAATCATCTATTTTGAAATGGTCTTTCTTCACATACTTATTCAGTTGACTCAGATCCAGAATCAAACTTTTTTGCTATTGGCCTGGCATACTACTGAAAGAGGACTAGTGACGTAAGATGGCGACTGAATTTCTGTGATTCTATTGGAAGCCAGCAATTCTAAAATGGACTCTGTAACAAACGACGTATGTCGTAAGGCTGATACATTGTTATGAAAACACATTGAAGGTGGATCTGCTAAAAACAATATTTTAAAACCTTCCTTTATAATAGACATAATCATGTTCGGAGCATTTAATCGTGCCCAAAAGTCACTATGTGCTCTTAATCTACCCTTTACTGGAAAGCTATCAGACACCAAGTTAGAAAGTTGATAATCACAAGGTACCTGTAAAATGTCACTGAATTTATCAATGGTAGCTTTATGACTGAGAGGGGAGTGATGTGCCTCTTGACTCTTTACACATCTCTGTTGCTGTGGCGGCGATGGGCGGAAAGAGTGGTCGGTAGGACAATGGGGCTTGCAATGGGAAGCTCCTGTTAGCATGACCGCCGAAATTGGGATTGAATCTGAGCTTTGATCTCTGTTGCGAGAAGCCGTCACTGGCTGTAGTGTAGGGGCACTGTCTGGACCAGTGTCCCGGCATACCGCAGGAAAAGCAGTTATAGCCCGACATGCCTGGAAGTAAAATGGAAAGAAAATACGCAGCAAGAGAGCACTACGATGAAAATTAAGCTATAACGACGGAAATGGGAGGGAGGGTGGGAAATATTAGGTTTATAAATGAGGGAACAATTCGGAATGTAGCAAGTACAGCATATGTGCATGAGCCTGAAGTGAAGGGCGTTGGTCCGAACTCACGCTTAAATACGGAATTCAGCCTAGCGTGAATAAAAAGAACAGAGGATATGCAAGGAATGCGCTCCAGTTGCGTAACAGAAAAATATCAGTCTTTTGTGCAAAACAAAACTACATTTTCATGCTACTTCGCTGCGCTCATACGCATGAAAAACAGTTTGGTTTAATACGCCAGAACGAAATAAATTGACACAAAGGACAATGGATATTCTGAATGTAGAATATTAGTAATATTAATTTAATCAGACGGCATGGGATTGCAGGCTTGTATGCACAATAATGCAAGCTGAAGAAAACAAAGTATAGAATAAGAAGTGTACTTGTACCTCGAAAAAGGCGACGATCAGCAAGATGCGGGTTAGAAATGGACCCATGGTACTGAGATTCCCGTCTCTTTCGTTTTCGGCTTTCTAGGTCCTTCAGTGCCTCTTCCTCGGCGATTTTTACGGTCTTTTGCTGCTCTGCAGATAAGTGAGCCGAGCCTTTCTTCTCCAGCTTTGAGACCGTCACCCAACCAGCCTTGCTTCCGTCGGCGATGCGGATTTTCTTTTTTCGCTCCGCTACTAACTCCTCGGCCTCTAGAAGCGCTTCAATCGCTGTATCAGGATCAGATTTGTTGATCAAAGCCAACTTCGCTTTCTCTAGAGTAATCTCTACCTTCCCGCAGAATTCGAATTGTTCGATGTTGCCTGGCCTCTCCAGCTCCTTCGCTTCAAGTTTATTTCTCAGTTCTCTTATAGAAGTTGACACTTGTTTTGGCTTAGAAATGGCATCGAATCTTTCGTCAAAATAGTGCTTGAACTTGTCAAAAATCAAAGATGTCTCAGACGCACATCCCTCTTCAGTCGACATCGTCTATCAGTATCAGCAAATATTAGGTTTATAAATGAGGGAACAATTCGGAATGTAGCAAGTACAGCATATGTGCATGAGCCTGAAGTGAAGGGCGTTGGTCCGAACTCACGCTTAAATACGGAATTCAGCCTAGCGTGAATAATACAAAAAAGAACAGAGGATATGCAAGGAATGCGCTCCAGTTGCGTAACAGAAAAATATCAGTCTTTTGTGCAAAACAAAACTACATAGAAGTTGAGTGATAATGAACAATGTTTCGCACCAAAACTACATGTAGAAATACATTGGCATTGATATTACAAGAAACATTGCACACCCTCAGATAATTAATCTAATATTTGAAAAACACGTTACTCCGGTTCACATAATTATAGGTTTTTTACAAGTCATACATTAGCTGAAAGGTTTTAATGTACTGATTAGGATCTACACAAATGAAACCAGTTTAAACTTGGCTTCTTGTTCAAACCGGAGGTTGAAATTAAATTTTTCAAAAAATAGTAATTTCCTACTCACACATTTGAGTTTTGTTTAATTCATACGTTATGGGGGAGGTATGTAGCAACTTAAGAAACGATACACAAAGTTGACCATTTAACCTTGACTTCCGGTTAAACATGAGGATACAATTAATTATTTGAACAAATCATTGCTCCTAAACCATTTATTAAATTATATTATCTGTACGTCGTCAGATAAGGCTTTCAAAGCATTACAACGCTATAATTTGTAACCTCATTGACATTACCTTCTGGTTCAAACCGTAAGTTTACATTTTATATTTGAAAAAGTTATAACGTCTGAACCATCATTGGATTATTTCAAATTATGCATCATCTGAAAGGTCTAAATAGACTTATCACGTACTACACAATATGCGACCCCGTTTGACCTTGACTACCGGTTAAAGTAGGACATTTATTAATAATGTTTAAAAAATAAACAATTCTAATCCACATGATAGATTTTTATCATCTATACGTCGACAGAAAGGACATCGGAGACTTCCCCAACGCTACCAAGCGTGACCTCTATTGACTCTGACATCCGGCTCATACCGGAAGTTAACATTTATTATTTGAAAAAAATCATAACATCTGAACCACTCATTGGTTGCTTTTTTCTGTACATCATCAGTTAAAACTTGTGTAACTTAACCAACGCTATAAAGTGTGACCTCGGTTGACCTTGACTTCCTGTTCAAACCGGAAGTTGAAGTTAAGTAATTGAAAAATAAAAACTCCTGAACCACATTTTTGATTTTTGCAATCTATACATCATTGGAAAATCATTTTATCAACTTCACAAATTCTACGCAGAGTTTGGCTCCCTTTGAACTTAAACCCTTACACAAACTGTGGCCCGTGTGACCTTTACTTCCGGTCGAAAACGGAATTGAAGTCAAAATAAATATTCCCAGTTTAGTAAATATTTCCGTTTAGTGATACGCCGATTGTCTACAATTAGGATAATAATAATAATAATAAATCATTTGTAGAGCGCAGAAACTATGTTTATATATTCTACTGCGATAAGGTCTCTTTGTATGAAAACAGTTTGACCCCTTGGCCTTTCAATTGAAAGACAAATGATACTAATTTCAACAGCGCCCTCTCGTGACGAGTTTTTAAAACAACTTTTAATTGCTGAATAAATAAAAAAAGATCCAAACTTTTGATCCGAAAAGAAATAGGCTTTGGATACATCATAATAGCGTCATCAGCAAAACCATGTCTTCATATTTTCGACCCCTTCTTTCATCACTGTACCATAACCAGAGTAATAACAAAACTTGAACGAATGACTTATTGAACAAATGCCGAACACCCTGTTTTTGTTCTTAAACAAAAACTTAAGTCTAGTTGTTATTGTTTTTTCAGGTTTTTTTCTGTTTTTTCGTTTTGTTTTGGGTTTTTTTTTTTTTTTTTTTTTTTTTTGGGGGGGGGGGGGGTTTGGGGGGTGTGGTTCAACTCCCACCCTCTAATAATTCCGGGTCAAAATTGAGCCGGATTTAGGGTCCTATGGGTCCTGACCATTTTCTGGGTCAGTATGACCCGGAATCAGAGTCCAAAATGACACATAAATAGATCACACTGACGCAGAACCAGAGTTACAATCGCATGTATTTTAACCAGGCTGTTTCCGGGTCAGCCTGACCCAGAAATGGGTCAAGCCCCCCCCCCCCCGGAATCAGGGTCAGCTTGACCCAGGAGTTTGAGTGCATTCAGTTTATTGGCAGTGGAATGAATGACAAAAGAACATCAAGGTTCAAGGTTCATTTATTTTCCACAGTATCAAAAAATAAAAGACATTATGAGGGGTTACCCTGCTTTCCTCAGGAGTTTTGCCTGTTCCCGAGTTATTATGCCTATAAGGGTCATCAAACTCACACAAAACGGTTCCCCGAACAAAGATATTGACCGAATAGGGAGACCGCCAACATAGGGCTAGATAGCCCAGACGGTAGAGCGCCGGCACGTTAATCTGGAGGTCGTTGGTTCAAATCCCGCTCTATTCTATTTTTCTTTGTTCAACCCAACATCATTTAAATACCTTTTGAGACTTGTTGGAAGCTGCGCTTTGGCGCCTTGCTGGTACGTTGTTGAAGAATAGCCATGGTGAATCTGCTGACTGGGGAAAGCTCCGGAAAAGACGGGTGGACAGGTTGAAGATAGCAGAGGGTGGGCTGCTACGGAAGGCTCTGGCGTACCTGGGATGGAAACAGCAAGTGACTGTTCCCTCTCAATGCAAAGGTGTTTAGCTGTAAAAGGTTGCGGGGTAAAAGCGCCCAAAACTCCGCCCTGTTGAGTTGTCATAACGCCCTCCTCCCCACCCCTTAGAAAATTCAAGTGGGACACATTGAAAGAAAAGGTATTACTTATACATGGATTGAGTTGGGCTCCAGAAATGGCCCTTATCGGAATTGTATTTCACTGATCACATGATAACATAGCTTTGGGTCTTTGGACAGCTGAAAGGAACATCATCATCATAAGGGAGTAAGTTTGATAAATGGAAGCAACAGCTCATCGCCATAAAGGGCGAAACCTTTTTTTCCAATGTGTCGCGTCACTGATCTTTTGATCTCAGTGGGCCCTCAGAAATTGGTTGTTATGATAAGGCCTATATGATCGATTTTATGTGTCAGACTTTGTGATTACGGTGTCCCAAAATTGTCATCATAAGGGTGAGAATATTTTATCCCATATTAGGGCCTATAGCCCTATGTTGCAGTTGTCATCTGCTTGGAGTTTCGAAAATCAGATTTTGTGGCGTCGTTCCTTTGCCAGCCCATATCTTTGACGTTGGTTGTGAACATAATGAAGCGAATAGTTGAGTCGAGTAGGAGTTTTCCTACTTTTGCCAGAATTCTCCGACTTGTTTAAACAAAAACATACATAGTTTTAGAGTAGAATTTTGTTTGCCGTGTGGGGGGTGTAATTCTTCTCCAAGGCCACCATGTTTTGCAAAGGGCATCAAAATGTCTCCTGATTGTAGATGGTCCTATGAACACATGGAGTTAACAAGTACAAGGTCCTAAAAACACAAAGCACTTTTGTTTGGCAATTGATAAAGTTAGGCTTCGGCCTATCTGAAATATTGATTTTAGGATTTGATTTGCTTATAACCCTTGTCTTGGTAAGCTTGTGAAACAAACCATGATGTTGAAAATAAAAGCAAGTCTGATCAGACCTCAGACTTTTATTTTGTATTGTTTTAATCCGTTTTAATAACGACGTGGCGTGTAATTTGTGTAACTATTTGCATAGTTCGTACTTAATTTGGATAGCACGGTTCACTGTCATTATTTGAATGGTTTTAAAATTATTTCTTCAGTGATTTTGTGAAAATTGAAAACCTCAAAATGATTGCACGTGAGCGGGGAGGTTTGCAATCCTGGTAGAAAAATAGTAAAGTTGTACTTAAGTTTTTATATTATCCTTTCCTGAATGGATGACTGTGAATCGAGAGACAACGGTAGATGAACTTGTAGCTGCAGTCCTGCAAGATAAGAAGGCCGGCCTGAAGGCCTCTCATAGATACTTGACTGTCACTCAAAAGACGATAGGAGCTGGCAATCTGAAATGGTACCACGTAGTCCCCAACAGTATACAGCACCAGCCACCAGGATCCTCAAGGGATCAACACTTGTCGAGATCCGAACCAAAATACCAGACTAAAGAGCGCCCTCAGTTGCCCCTAAAAACTAGGTTTTCGTCAGATGAAAAAGAAACTCCAAATTCGATTCACAGGAGTGTACCGACGCTTCGAGTATCTCGGCCGGCACATGCGCCCTCTTACGAGCAGTCCAGATCCATTCATAAGCAACGCTCCCCTGTAGGGGGACGGACTCTCGTAAACAGTAACCGGAATTCCTGCCTACAGCCCCGGGTAGATCTTTACACCCCACGGCCGCAACTTCACAACTCTCTTCGTTCGTGGAGCACGGCGGCTGTTCCATTGTTACAGAACAACAAGGGACGAACCAGCACTTCAGTTGCTGTGGCACTGCCCAATATGACGCTGCAACTAAAAGCAGTCGTCGGACATTTACAAGCACTTGAATGAAAGACTTGTTTTAATGTATTGGAAAACAGAAAACTATTGTGTATGCATGAATATTTATATCAAAAATCTTTTAAATATTGTGAAATGCTCATTTTCCAATATATAGAGTCCTCGTGTTAGGGTAAAAAATCACAAGTCTCCAACCTCAAGTTAAATTGCCATTGCATTTGATGCCCTTCAAGTGCAAAATTTGTCAAATCCAAAACATCCGACGACGTCATTCTGAGAAAGAAGTGTCTTTACATTTTTTTTGCGGGGATGTTTTGGTTCATAACTAACTTTCAATAATATTCAGACAAAACGTCCTTAAATTTGACCATTTGACTAACCACAAATTCATCCTTGGAATGTAAAGATCCATTAGTTGTTGAAATCCAATGACGTCATGTTTAAAATTTTGCTCTGAAAAAGTCGGCTCTGAACCAAAACATCCCTATACAAAAAATGTAGAAACCCACGTTTCTCAGAATGATGTCATCCGATGTTTTGGATGTGAAAAATTGTATCGAATACAATTGCAATTTACACCATTTTAACATGGGGCTATGTAATTTTTTCCCCTTTCACATGAATACTTTATCTAGTGTAAAATTAGTACATCACAAAATTGAATTGTCCATTTCCCTTCTTAAAAATAATTTGTTTTGAATAATGAGATTTTGATATTTTTGTTTTTTAATTCAGGCAAGGGAATATGATAGGGATTTCATAAGAAAAGAAAGAAACATTGAAGAGTAATGTTTGCTGACTTGCACTGATCAGTCACTTTATTTAATTGGAACAGAATCACAAAAAGCATAGATACATTCTCCTTGATTAGGATTTTCCATTTGAAAAATGAAACCAATCTACTAGTAAAATTATACTTTACTTATTTAGCTAATAACTATTGATGTATGAATCGTTTTAAACACAGAAGTACACGTGAAATTCACACCTACAGTCAGGGATTTTACTGTAAGTTTTGGGATTAAGGTGAAACTGAAAGACAGGGTGTCAAATTTATTTTTGTATTGCAACTGATTTTATTGATTTAATTATTTTTCTGGTTTTTTTTTTATGCAAAACTTGCTCATTTAAAAAGTATCCACATGTATTGTAAAGCACTCTTTCTGTATTACTATAGTTCAACCTTTAAATCAAACTAATTTAATCCTTTTTTCCGTTGTGAACTTAAAAAAGACATAAACACAGCAAACTCATTCAAAAACAATCCCTGACGATAGCTGCACACCAGAGCAATACAAATTAACGTGTTATTAGTCGGTAATTTTAGTATGGGGCGCCGCAAGAGCAAAAGAAGATTTTGGAAATCCTAACTTTTTTAGGCTACCGCATACAGTTGAACCCATTGTCAAGCGCAAATCTCAAACCAAAAATCCAATAATAATCTGTTGTGAAATGTACCTAAATTTTCTTCAAAAGATATGTTTTGTTACATGTAGGTCTAAACGATTAACGTAATAATCCAATATCATTTTTCCTTGTTAGAATGGAAATGACGCTATAGTTAGAACTTCAAAGTTCATCCGTTCACAACCATCGATGTGATATTCGTTATCCAAATCTGTCCACGATTGAGGTTCTTTAGATCTACAATGGGTTTATATTTGTGTATGATCTCTTGTATTTTGTTCGATCTCTTGTATTTCATATCTTAAGAAAGTACCACACTATTTTTTCTTCTATAATCTTTACAAATTAGTTCCAAATTAGCGGCTCTGGCTGAGGCTTAGGCTTTCCATAGCAATAGGCTTTCCATAGCAATAGGCTTTCCTCGGGGCCTTTTCGAAACAAAGGTATTGGCTTCGCCTCCGTCTCCCTTTTTGAAGCCTCGTACCCAAAGTGTACCTTTTCAAAATGACTGAATGAGCCTAAGCCGTGGCCAAGCCATTGCCGTGTGTACGAAAAGGTGCTTAGGTTAAATTATACAAGAGGCGAGCAACAAAACTACACCGTGATAAAGGGCTATAATAAGCAACAGCAGTGGCCCACTGATCTAGCCTTAATCAAAGCCTAAGCCAACTGTGTTCGTACATGGTCTACATTCAGGATAGCCCTGTTCTATTGTTTGTCTAGATACTTGACTTCAATCTTAGGGATAGTCTTGACAATCGACAGCTTGGTCCGGATCCCGTCGACGAAGGTGTCGACAACTTGGACTGTATCCACATCGATTGGTGCCAGGTCGTACGGGTTCTTGTCCAGCACCACAAGGTCAGCCTTTTTGCCCGCAGTGAGGCTACCGTAGAGCTTTTCCATGTGCAGCTGCCAGGCCGCGTTGACTGTGTAGGACTTGAGAGCCTCGTGGATGGACACGCAATACTCTGGACCGTAGGGCGTGTTGGGGTCGTCTCTTGAGCAGCGAGTCACGGCCGTTTTGATGTTGTTGAAGGGAGCTGCACTTCCTGGGAACGTTGGGTGATCCTGCAAGAAAGAATTGCAAACGTTTATCATGGAAGTTTAAACTAAAGCAGTGTTTGGGTAACTCTACTTTGGTTCAAAATGGCACCTATTGTATCGAGTTATTATCACTATTCAAAAGTGGTACTTCGGTTCAAACAGGGGGGGGGGGGGAGGGTTTTAAGACCCTTCAATGCTTTTTATCTTCTACTCTTTTTAACTAAGTGAAAACAATTCAGATTCTTTATCCTGAGTATAGAAAGCCAATCTAATACTCTTGTACCTGGTGAATAGTCCAAGTCATTCCGTGCTTCGTAGCCTCGCTGACAGGAGCCCAGCGGTTGACTCGATCACCGAATATGTCCGTCTTGTAGACCAGTCCATAGAAGCGAAGGTGATCCACGAAGAACGATAGGGCCAGGTTGAGCTTGCCAGCACGGGCGATCTGCTCCGGGAGTATAAGGCCAAGATGCTCCATGCGGTGACGGTTGTCCAGGTTCTTACACTCGGAGAGAACCTAAGTTGGAAAAACAATAGTCATCCAAAAAGTATTATGAAATGGCTATGAAGCCCAAACTATAGTGGATGGTTAAATTATTTGCAGACATTGAACACACTCATGTCCATGTCCTTCTCCTAATTTGCAGATATTGAACTCCTAAACTTTCGGCAACAGAAAGGCCCTGTGTTACAGGCCTGTTGCGATAACTTTTCCTCGTATGTGTACATGTATTTTCGTAAAAAGGGTCTATCTGGAGCCGTCAGATTTAGCCTCAATTTGCAACACACTTGAATGGGAGTTCAGTGCGACATAGTTGTACCTGTTCGTAAGCCCTAAGGACCTGCTCAGAGCTCCTCTCTCCGTGGCAGTGGATTGCCAGCTGCTTCCCCTGCAAGTGGGACCTTTTGACAGTGTCATAGAGGGCATCTGAATTCATGTTCAGGGTTCCGTAGCCTGGTGCTGGGGGAAAGCCTAGGATGTCGGTCAGTGGGCCGGTCATGTACGGCTCGCGGGTTGCTGCGGTGCCGCAGTGCGGGGAGCCATCTGCAACAAGCTTCAGGCCGGCCTCCCAGAGCCGGGAGCTGTAGTTGCCTACACTGCCATTGTACTGGCCACTTATGTCCTTGGACTTCTTTATACGGCCGAGGGCACCGCAGCAACTTACTTTCGGAAGCACATTAGCCAGACTCGTGCCCAAGTCTTCATCCTTCACTGCGTGTGTCATCTTGTACAGGGCTGTTTGATAGGACGAAAATTCAAAATTTACATAAAGTACGGAGCTTTGAAAGTGCCGTCCAATATAATGAAATAATAAACGTAAGACGTCGACACTCTGAGATGCTTTATCTCGGGATGAAGACATCCTGAAATAGGTTGTCTTTCCTATATATTTCATCTCAGGATGTCGACATCAAGCAACTAAGATCTCGACATCCTGAGATAAACCATCTCAGGATGACGACATCCTGAAACGTAGGATGTCGGCTTCCCGAGGTAATTATTATGGGACGATAATATCCTGAAAATGTCGAGAGCCGAAGAATAATATTCTGGAAGACGACATTCTACTTTCGAGATGTCATCATCCGTCAGTAAATTATCTCATGATCTCAACAAGTTAGATGGCACTAACTGACCTTCGTACATAAGTTATTCAATTTCACATTGTTCAAGCCATGTCATTGGACAAATCATATAGACTTTTACTTAAGTTGCCTCGTGTACTGAGTTATTGAAGAAACAATCCAACATGTATTGTTTCCCTGCGGCTCTTGATTTTAATGGTAGAAAACAGATGAAATAAAAATATAAAAGTATTTAAATTCCAACCTCCGCAGCTCCTGCACCAAGCATCACCAATCGCTCATTAAAAACAAATTAACATATCCAAAAGGTTGCGCCACAAAACCAAAGACCATGAAAGCCCACACTTACCAAGACGAATGGGTAAGTTGGCAATGTCATCGGCAGTCTGTTTCAACATGGCGTCCATTTCTGCGGTCGGCATGTAAGCCAAGTCCGTGACGGTGGTAAAGCCAGCCTTAGCATAGGTCATCCACTGGTTACGGAGTCCCTGTGCCAGGGCAGCTGCATCCGGTAATGGAGCGTTCCCTATGACCATCATGATGGCAGGCTCCTCGAACAGCTGCCCGGTCGGGAAGCCGTTCGCATCTTTGACGATCGTACCCCCTGATGGACTTACAGTAGTTTCATCAATCTATAAAAAGGAAAGACAAATGAATTGAGTGTGAGGTACATGTTGTATGACTATTATTACAAATAAAGGGGTTCTGACTGTTTCCTTCCAGCCCTCGATATGATGGTTTGACTTTGAGAATGATCTGCAGTCTTTGTACTCACCCCTGAAAACACAAGAGCCGGGGTGTTAACCCAAGCAACGTGGCCGCTTTGGCCGACCACAACGACGGGAACTGTTGAAGAGAATGTGTTGTCCAGAAAGGTAGCACTCAGAATGGGTAGATCACTTATAAGCTCCGGGTCCCAACCGAAGAAGATGCCCCAGTCCTTGTTGGGGTCAGCAGCCAGCTCACTCATCCGGTCCGACATCACAGTGTAGATCTCGCTGTAGCTCCTGGATTGAAATAATGTAATCACATGCATAAAGGGTCATACTCCAGATGTAATCTACTTCAGAGAGATACTGAATCTCGAAAATGCCAAGATGTGATTTCGGTCGGAATTATCCCATATTAATCTTTGGTGGTGTTTCATAGATTACAGGTTGATTACTGAACTGATTCAGATTAAACCCAGACGATTAATGCTCCAACATGAATAATTTTATTGGCATTTCCAAAATTCTCATTGTTAAAAAACAGTTCTTCACCTGTAAGTCAAGGCGCTGATGTTAATATACTGGCTCCCCATGAGGGCGCACTGTATGGCGTGTTGATGGGGCTCGATGAAGCCAGGCATCAGTGTCTGCTTGTTCAGGAACAGGACCTCAGTGTCCGGACCGACGAAGCGGAACACCTGCTCGATTTTACCCACGGCTAAGATGGTGTCACCGGCCACGGCCAGTGCCTCAGCCTTCGGGTAGTTCTCATCCATGGTGATGATGTTCCCTCCGTAAAAGATAGTGGTGGCCGACATGGACATGGAAGGCCCTATGAATAAGTAGATAGGCCAACAATGATGAAAATATTAAATCAGCACCCAAAGTATCTGAAATAAAACTATCAAAATAGACTGAGCAAGTTTCACGCAAATTGTCCAACTATGCGGGAACTGGAGGTTCCTATATTGTGTGGGGGAACTCAAGGCAACCATGTGTGGGGAACTAGAGGTTCCCCTTGTGTGGGAAACTCGAGGTTCCCATGTGTGGGGAGCTCTAGGCTCCCATGTGTGGGGAGCTCGAGATTATCATTTGTGGGGAACTTTAGTTTCCTATGTGTGGGGAAACTCGAGGTTTCCATGTGTGGGGGAACTCGAGGTTCCCTTGTGTCTGGAACTCGAGGCTACCATCATGTTTAGGTAGGTAACCACTAAAGAAACGATACAAAAAATTGACCCATTTGACCTTCACTTCCGGTTCAAACCGAAAGTTTAAACTTGATATTTGAAAAAATCATAACAATCTATACATTATCTGAAAGGTCTTCATAAACTACACAAAATATGACCCCCAATTTGACCTTGACTTCCGGTCCAAACCGGAAGTTGATTAATTTTTGAAAAATTCAAAACTTCTTGAACCAGACATTGGATTGAAAAGGTAAAATGTCGTCACCATTTTATACAATCAAAAACTGAATGGCTAGTTTCGTATTGTAACTTACAAAAAAAGTTCTATTTACTAATGTGTCTGGAAAGTAAATAGACATGCCTTGTCGCATAACTGCTTGTAATGGTTCATTGTCTGACATAAGGTATCACACTAAATAAAATTTCGGAGTTTAGACATTACTGTGTACATTTACCCAGTGCGCTGATGGCTACAAGTTGGTAGTGTCACTAAATTCGGTTCGATTTAATACTGTCTGATGTACCTTCAATACATATCATTTCTTTTGAGACAAGGTCAATTGTGCCCTGGTTTACGGTTCGCTGAATGTAAGGGGGTGGTGGTGGTGGTGGTGGCGGCGACACACTTTATTCTTTTGAACTGAAAGCTTGATTTATTATCTCCTGTTGGACCCTAGTAGAGTTCTTCTCGTGTAGCTAATACGGTCAAAACGTGACGCCATTAAAAATATGTTGCATTTACATGTATACTATGTAGTTTGGGTGGGGACGCAGTTTGAACCAGCTAACTAATATTTTGTTCTTTTCTTTTGAAATGAAGTCAGAAGTGAATTAGTTCTCTTGTTACATCAAAACCCATTGAAAATTATGCATGCACTGATCTATACAATGGTCCTTTAAGTATAAAGGCCATCAAAAATTAACGTTAAGTTTGTTGGTACCTGCTTAAAACGAAGTCCCAACTCTGAACGTTGATCCTTCTCAACCGAATAATTATCGTCTAATTATTGTTTCTAATACATTTCCAAGATTTTTGGAAATCATGTGCAAATGTGAAGTTTGACCCTCTGCAATTTGGTTTTGTTAACGGGAGGGGGACAGCCATGGCCGCAGCCACAGTCAACGACGTCATGAATTACTATGTTAATAAAGGCTCTACTGTATTCTGTTGCTCTCTCGATGCAATCCCCATGATGTCATTTTCGATAAGTTATGTGACAATATTGGTGACGATTGGTGGAGATGCTTTTTAACATGGTATACTAACTTTACAGTGAAAGTTAAATGGAACAGCAACATTGGCAGAAGGATTAAAATTTGTAAAGGCACCAGACAAGGAGGGTTATCTTCTCCTTTCATTTTTAATCTGTTTTATAGAGATCTCGTTTCTGGTCTCAGTGCCCTGGAATGTGGTATTGTTATTGCCCAATCCACCTTTAATGTTTTCTGCTATGCTGATGATCTGTTGCTTTCTAGTCTGACTGTCACTGGTCTCCAAAAGCTTATTGATTATGCTAATGACTATTACATCACATGGTCTGCGTTTCAACCCAAGTAAAACGAGTTGTACTATCTTTGGTAAGAACACTTTATCAGGGACCCCTTTTGGGTTCTGAATGAGAGTAAACTTAATATCACCGACTTTATTACCTATTTAGGTGTTATGTCAAATGATCTGAAACCTAATTTGCATTATGAGGAAAGAATTCGTAAATGTCAAAGGGCTTTTTATTCATTGCAATGTATTGGCATGTGTAGGAACGGCAGTTCAACCTGTGTTAAAACTCATGTTTGGAACACAGCTCTGACTCCTGTTCTTATAATATAAGATATAAGATATTATATGGATGTCAGTGTGTTAATTTCAATGCCACATCGTTGCCACATAATTAATATTACCTCCTGCAAATGTTCCCGTCTGTCGACCTACACTAATATTTCAATCGTGGTATGGCAAAAAACATTTTCTCAAAAACCTTCTGAAGAACTAACTGAAATATTCAGAACGAAAGATATATCCTTAAATATACGTTCAGTGACAAATATCAAATGATGAACAGTGAATTTAATGTCTGCGTAGAATTAGGGCCATGTCTACCGTCTAAACTTCACGGTCAGGTTCAGGACCTGGATCATGTAATCTAGTGAAATAAAAATGGAACAGCTTAATTGTGTTCGTCCAAAGGACAAAACCTTTTGTCCTTTGGGGGGGGGGGGGGGGGGGGGGGTGCTTGGACCTGGAATCCGGGCCACCAGGTTTGTTTTTGATAGTGCATTCAGTTTAATGACAGTGGAATGAATGTCAAAAGAATATGGTGTTAATGGCTCAGAATTGTCTCAAGGAGATTGATTGAAGTGTTGCCTTAACAGTGTGGTGCTCAAAGAAATGACAGTGACGTGCGTATGTAACATAATATTGTAGCGTAGTCGGGAGCGCATAGAACTGAACCAAAACAAGGAACCAATATGTAGCTGGCTTTACATTCTAGCCAAATGTTAATTTAATCAATATTCCTAATAGTTACACAAATTTACGTAAATTAGGTGGAGACCTAGGCCCTTATACAAACAAATATACAAAAAAATAACAGCAGTTGGTACTTAACAAATGTGTAGAAAATGAACAGAGTCCCTATTTGTGGCTGGTACAAACTATAATTTAGGTAAAACAACTGGTATGAATGAAAAATAATGTCTTGAAAAGAACTCTCCAAAGTATTCAAAACTCACTCTGTTTTTGGTGTACCTATAAAAATGACTATCACAACTCGGCCCTCCACACACGATGTTGCTTGGCCGCACCCAAAAAGCCAACTCAACACAGCTCTGCCCACAGCCGAAAAACCAAGAACCAAGGATGTATAATTGAACAAAAAGTCTTTGTTAACAACTAGAAGATGCTGTATGTGAATGATGTATTAACTAAACAAAAGTAACTAGACTCGATGGGTTTTACAAAAAGAAGTAGTTTTACAGGTGATACTTCATTGTGTTCTTACATATAAAAGAACCCTAGTTCAAAAGAAAATATGTGACCTGGACTAGTCCACATCCACCACAGGGGAGGAGGCTGAACCCTGGACCAAAGCACAAGTGTTGGGGGTATTTTCACTACACAATATACTTCTGATTGAAATGAAAATAGGGAGACCGCCAACATAGGGCTAGATAGCTCAGTTGGTAGAGCGCCGGCACGTTAAACCGGAGGTCGTTGGTTCAAATCCCGCTCTAGTCAATTTTTCTTTGTTCAACCCAAAATCATTTAAAAATTTACCCAGTCAGTTTCCCTTGTGGTTTATTATTTGAAAAGAAAATGTTGGGGCTACCCCTACCTTCCGTCAAGAGGGGTTATACCCTGCTTTCCTCAGGAGTTTTGCCTGTTCCCGAGTTATTATGCCGAAGGGTCATCAATCTCACACAAATTGGTCCCTGAAACTTTCTCAAACTTTGGGGAAACAGATAAGATATCGTGTATATATATTAAGGGAGTAAGCTTTTGGGGGATGAAACTATCTACTTTAAATACCTTGTGAGACTTGTTGGAAGCTGTCCTTTGGATCCTTGCTGGTACGTTGTTGAAGACTAGCCATGGTGAATCTGCTGATTGGGAAAAGCTCCGGAAAAGACGGGTGGACAGGTTGAAGATAGCAGAGGATGGACTGCTAGGGAAGGCTCTGGCGTACCTGGGATGGAAACCGCAAGTGACTGTTCCCTCTCAATGCAAATGTGTTTTATAGCTGTAAAATGCTGGGGGGTAAAAGCGCCCAAAACTCCGCCCTGTTGAGTTATGTCATAATTATCGTCCGCCTCCCCACCCCCTTAGAAAATTCAAGTGGGACACATTGAAAGAAAATGTGTTTCTTATACATGGATTGAATTGGGCTCCAGAAATGGCCCTTATCGAAATAGTATTTCACTGATCACATGATAACATATAGCCTTGGGTCTTTGGTCAGATGAAAGGAACATCATCATCATAAGGGAGTAAGTTTGATAAATGGAAGCAACAGCTCATCGCCATAAAGGGCGATTTCTGGAGCCCAACTCAAAATGTCAGAAACCTTTTTTTTCCAATGTGTCGCGTCACTGATCTTTTGATCTCAGTGGGCCCTCAGAAATTGGTTGTTATGATAAGGCCTATATGATCGATTTTATGTGTCAGACTTTGTGATTACGGTGTCCCAAAATTGTCATCATAAGGGTGAGAATATTTTATCCCATATTAGGGCCTATAGCCCTATGTTGCAGTTGTCATCTGCTTGGAGTTTCGAAAATCAGATTTTGTGGCGTCGTTCCTTTGCCAGCCCATATCTTTGGCGTTGGTTGTGAACATAATGAAGCGAATAGTTGAGTCGAGTAGGAGTTTTCCTACTTTTGCCAGAATTCTCCGACTTGTTTAAACAAAAACATACATAGTTTTAGAGTAGAATTTTGTTTGCCGTGTGGGGGGTGTAATTCTTCTCCAAGGCCACCATGTTTTGCAAAGGGCATCAAAATGTCTCCTGATTGTAGATGGTCCTATGAACACATGGAGTTAACAAGTACAAGGTCCTAAAAACACAAAGCACTTTTGTTTGGCAATTGATAAAGTTAGGCTTCGGCCTATCTGAAATATTGATTTTAGGATTTGATTTGCTTATAACCCTTGTCTTGGTAAGCTTGTGAAACAAACCATGATGTTGAAAATAAAAGCAAGTCTGATCAGACCTCAGACTTTTATTTTGTATTGTTTTAATCCGTTTTAATAACGACGTGGCGTGTAATTTGTGTAACTATTTGCATAGTTCGTACTTAATTTGGATAGCACGGTTCACTGTCATTATTTGAATGGTTTTAAAATTATTTCTTCAGTGATTTTGTGAAAATTGAAAACCTCAAAATGATTGCACGTGAGCGGGGAGGTTTGCAATCCTGGTAGAAAAATAGTAAAGTTGTACTTAAGTTTTTATATTATCCTTTCCTGAATGGATGACTGTGAATCGAGAGACAACGGTAGATGAACTTGTAGCTGCAGTCCTGCAAGATAAGAAGGCCGGCCTGAAGGCCTCTCATAGATACTTGACTGTCACTCAAAAGACGATAGGAGCTGGCAATCTGAAATGGTACCACGTAGTCCCCAACAGTATACAGCACCAGCCACCAGGATCCTCAAGGGATCAACACTTGTCGAGATCCGAACCAAAATACCAGACTAAAGAGCGCCCTCAGTTGCCCCTAAAAACTAGGTTTTCGTCAGATGAAAAAGAAACTCCAAATTCGATTCACAGGAGTGTACCGACGCTTCGAGTATCTCGGCCGGCACATGCGCCCTCTTACGAGCAGTCCAGATCCATTCATAAGCAACGCTCCCCTGTAGGGGGACGGACTCTCGTAAACAGTAACCGGAATTCCTGCCTGCAGCCCCGGGTAGATCTTTACACCCCACGGCCGCAACTTCACAACTCTCTTCGTTCGTGGAGCACGGCGGCTGTTCCATTGTTACAGAACAACAAGGGACGAACCAGCACTTCAGTTGCTGTGGCACTGCCCAATATGACGCTGCAACTAAAAGCAGTCGTCGGACATTTACAAGCACTTGAATGAAAGACTTGTTTTAATGTATTGGAAAACAGAAAACTATTGTGTATGCATGAATATTTATATCAAAAATCTTTTAAAGAGGAAGGAAAATGAGCAATATTAAATATTGTGAAATGCTCATTTTCCAATAGATAGAGTCCTCGTGTTAGGGTAAAAAATCACAAGTCTCCAACCTCACGTTAAATTGCCATTGCATTTGATGCCCTTCAAGTGCAAAATTTGTCAAATCCAAAACATCCGATGACGTCATTCTGAGAAAGAAGGGTCTTTACATTTTTTTGCGGGGATGTTTTGGTTCATAACTAACTTTCAATAATATTCAGACAAAACGTCCTTAAATTTGACCATTTGACTAACCACAAATTCATCCTTGGAATGTAAAGATCCATTAGTTGTTGAAATCCAATGACGTCATGTTTAAAATTTTGCTCTGAAAAAGTCAGCTCTGAACCAAAACATCCCTATACAAAAAATGTAGAAACCCACGTTTCTCAGAATGATGTCATCCGATGTTTTGGATGTGAAAAATTGTATCGAATACAATTGCAATTTACACCATTTTAACATGGGGCTATGTACTTTTTTCCCCTTTCACATGAATACTTTATCTAGTGTAAAATTAGTACATCACAAAATTGAATTGTGTATTTCCCTTCTTAAAAAAAATTTGTTTTGAATTATGAGATTTTGATTATTTTTTTTTTAACCCTGCGAGTAGCGAATAGTCTCAAGCGGTAGAACAATTAATCTAATTTTGTTAATTAAAACACTTTAATTTATTTTTTTCCGCTGAAATTAATTTTCATCCAACCCTGAACACCCCTTAACAAAGTGGCTGAACCGATTTTGCCCTAGAGGTCGTTCACCGGGTAGGCCAGCTGTCACAAAGTGGGCAATTCCCAAGGCGGCAATTCCCATGTGTACAAAAATTGCCGCCATAGTATGAACACATGCTCTTTGTCATATGTCTGTGAATGGAAACCAGGGCTGTTTGTTTACAATCCTGACCCAGAAATACCCTCAGGGTATATATAGGTGACCTGGCAACTGTTTCTTTTTTACCCTGCGGCTGTTTCATGTGTCAATTTCACAAATTACATAATGCGCCTACCGCGTGAGCCACCTCGTTCCTCGGTTCCGCTATTGCATGCACACACGCTGTCTGTCATATGTCTGTGAATGGAAACCAGAGCTGTTTGTTTACAATCCTGACCAGAAATACCCTCAGGGTATATCTAGGTGACCTGGTTACTGCTTGTTTTCACCCTGTGGCTGTTTCATGTGTCAATTTCACTAATTACATAATGCGCCTACCGCGTGAGCCACCTCGTTCCTCGGAGCAAATCACAAAATATTCGCTTCTCGCAGGGTTTTAATTCAGGCAAGGGAATATGAAAGGGATTTCATAAGAAAAGAAAGAAACATTGAAGAGTAATGTTTGCTGACTTGCACTGATCAGTCACTTTATTTAATTGGAACAGAATCACAAAAAGCATAGATACATTCTCCTTGATTAGGATTTTCCATTTGAAAAATGAAACCAATCTTCTAGTAAAATTATACTTTACTTATTTAGCTAATAACTATTGATGTATGAATCGTTTTAAACACAGAAGTACACGTGAAATCCAATGACGTCATGTTTAAAATTTTGCTCTGAAAAAGTCAGCTCTGAACCAAAACATCCCTATACAAAAAATGTAGAAACCCATGTTTCTCAGAATGATGTCATCCGATGTTTTGGATGTGAAAAATTGTATCGAATACAATTGCAATTTACACCATTTTAACATGGGGCTATGTAATTTTTTCCCCTTTCACATGAGTACTTTATCTAGTGTAAAATTAGTACATCACAAAATTGAATTGTCCATTTCCCTTCTTAAAAATAATTTGTTTTGAATAATGAGATTTTGATATTTTTTTTTAATTCAGGCAAGGGAATATGAAAGGGATTTCATAAGAAAAGAAAGAAACATTGAAGAGTAATGTTTGCTGACTTGCACTGATCAGTCACTTTATTTAATTGGAACAGAATCACAAAAAGCATAGATACATTCTCCTTGATTAGGATTTTCCATTTGAAAAATGAAACCAATCTACTAGTAAAATTATACTTTACTTATTTAGCTAATAACTATTGATGTATGAATCGTTTTAAACACAGAAGTACACGTGAAATTCACACCTACAGTCAGGGATTTTACTGTAAGTTTTGGGATTAAGGTGAAACTGAAAGACAGGGTGTCAAATTTATTTTTGTATTGCAACTGATTTTATTGATTTAATTATTTTTCTGGTTTTTTTTTTATGCAAAACTTGCTCATTTAAAAAGTATCCACATGTATTGTAAAGCACTCTTTCTGTATTACTATAGTTCAACCTTTAAATCAAACTAATTTAATCCTTTTTTCCGTTGTGAACTTAAAAAAGACATAAACACAGCAAACTCATTCAAAAACAATCCCTGACGATAGCTGCACACCAGAGCAATACAAATTAACGTGTTATTAGTCGGTAATTTTAGTATGGGGCGCCGCAAGAGCAAAAGAAGATTTTGGAAATCCTAACTTTTTTAGGCTACCGCATACAGTTGAACCCATTGTCAAGCGCAAATCTCAAACCAAAAATCCAATAATAATCTGTTGTGAAATGTACCTAAATTTTCTTCAAAAGATATGTTTTGTTACATGTAGGTCTAAACGATTAACGTAATAATCCAATATCATTTTTCCTTGTTAGAATGGAAATGACGCTATAGTTAGAACTTCAAAGTTCATCCGTTCACAACCATCGATGTGATATTCGTTATCCAAATCTGTCCACGATTGAGGTTCTTTAGATCTACAATGGGTTTATATTTGTGTATGATCTCTTGTATTTTGTTCGATCTCTTGTATTTCATATCTTAAGAAAGTACCACACTATTTTTTCTTCTATAATCTTTACAAATTAGTTCCAAATTAGCGGCTCTGGCTGAGGCTTAGGCTTTCCATAGCAATAGGCTTTCCTCGGGGCCTTTTCGAAACAAAGGTATTGGCCCACTGATCTAGCCTTAATCAAAGCCTAAGCCAACTGTGTTCGTACATGGTCTACATTCAGGATAGCCCTGTTCTATTGTTTGTCTAGATACTTGACTTCAATCTTAGGGATAGTCTTGACAATCGACAGCTTGGTCCGGATCCCGTCGACGAAGGTGTCGACAACTTGGACTGTATCCACATCGATTGGTGCCAGGTCGTACGGGTTCTTGTCCAGCACCACAAGGTCAGCCTTTTTGCCCGCAGTGAGGCTACCGTAGAGCTTTTCCATGTGCAGCTGCCAGGCCGCGTTGACTGTGTAGGACTTGAGAGCCTCGTGGATGGACACGCAATACTCTGGACCGTAGGGCGTGTTGGGGTCGTCTCTTGAGCAGCGAGTCACGGCCGTTTTGATGTTGTTGAAGGGAGCTGCACTTCCTGGGAACGTTGGGTGATCCTGCAAGAAAGAATTGCAAACGTTTATCATGGAAGTTTAAACTAAAGCAGTGTTTGGGTAACTCTACTTTGGTTCAAAATGGCACCTATTGTATCGAGTTATTATCACTATTCAAAAGTGGTACTTCGGTTCAAACAGGGGGGGGGGGAGGGTTTTAAGACCCTTCAATGCTTTTTATCTTCTACTCTTTTTAACTAAGTGAAAACAATTCAGATTCTTTATCCTGAGTATAGAAAGCCAATCTAATACTCTTGTACCTGGTGAATAGTCCAAGTCATTCCGTGCTTCGTAGCCTCGCTGACAGGAGCCCAGCGGTTGACTCGATCACCGAATATGTCCGTCTTGTAGACCAGTCCATAGAAGCGAAGGTGATCCACGAAGAACGATAGGGCCAGGTTGAGCTTGCCAGCACGGGCGATCTGCTCCGGGAGTATAAGGCCAAGATGCTCCATGCGGTGACGGTTGTCCAGGTTCTTACACTCGGAGAGAACCTAAGTTGGAAAAACAATAGTCATCCAAAAAGTATTATGAAATGGCTATGAAGCCCAAACTATAGTGGATGGTTAAATTATTTGCAGACATTGAACACACTCATGTCCATGTCCTTCTCCTAATTTGCAGATATTGAACTCCTAAACTTTCGGCAACAGAAAGGCCCTGTGTTACAGGCCTGTTGCGATAACTTTTCCTCGTATGTGTACATGTATTTTCGTAAAAAGGGTCTATCTGGAGCCGTCAGATTTAGCCTCAATTTGCAACACACTTGAATGGGAGTTCAGTGCGACATAGTTGTACCTGTTCGTAAGCCCTAAGGACCTGCTCAGAGCTCCTCTCTCCGTGGCAGTGGATTGCCAGCTGCTTCCCCTGCAAGTGGGACCTTTTGACAGTGTCATAGAGGGCATCTGAATTCATGTTCAGGGTTCCGTAGCCTGGTGCTGGGGGAAAGCCTAGGATGTCGGTCAGTGGGCCGGTCATGTACGGCTCGCGGGTTGCTGCGGTGCCGCAGTGCGGGGAGCCATCTGCAACAAGCTTCAGGCCGGCCTCCCAGAGCCGGGAGCTGTAGTTGCCTACACTGCCATTGTACTGGCCACTTATGTCCTTGGACTTCTTTATACGGCCGAGGGCACCGCAGCAACTTACTTTCGGAAGCACATTAGCCAGACTCGTGCCCAAGTCTTCATCCTTCACTGCGTGTGTCATCTTGTACAGGGCTGTTTGATAGGACGAAAATTCAATATTTACATAAAGTACGGAGCTTTGAAAGTGCCGTCCAATATAATGAAATAATAAACGTAAGACGTCGACACTCTGAGATGCTTTATCTCGGGATGAAGACATCCTGAAATAGGTTGTCTTTCCTATATATTTCATCTCAGGATGTCGACATCAAGCAACTAAGATCTCGACATCCTGAGATAAACCATCTCAGGATGACGACATCCTGAAACGTAGGATGTCGGCTTCCCGAGGTAATTATTATGGGACGATAATATCCTGAAAATGTCGAGAGCCGAAGAATAATATTCTGGAAGACGACATTCTACTTTCGAGATGTCATCATCCGTCAGTAAATTATCTCATGATCTCAACAAGTTAGATGGCACTAACTGACCTTCGTACATAAGTTATTCAATTTCACATTGTTCAAGCCATGTCATTGGACAAATCATATAGACTTTTACTTAAGTTGCCTCGTGTACTGAGTTATTGAAGAAACAATCCAACATGTATTGTTTCCCTGCGGCTCTTGATTTTAATGGTAGAAAACAGATGAAATAAAAATATAAAAGTATTTAAATTCCAACCTCCGCAGCTCCTGCACCAAGCATCACCAATCGCTCATTAAAAACAAATTAACATATCCAAAAGGTTGCGCCACAAAACCAAAGACCATGAAAGCCCACACTTACCAAGACGAATGGGTAAGTTGGCAATGTCATCGGCAGTCTGTTTCAACATGGCGTCCATTTCTGCGGTCGGCATGTAAGCCAAGTCCGTGACGGTGGTAAAGCCAGCCTTAGCATAGGTCATCCACTGGTTACGGAGTCCCTGTGCCAGGGCAGCTGCATCCGGTAATGGAGCGTTCCCTATGACCATCATGATGGCAGGCTCCTCGAACAGCTGCCCGGTCGGGAAGCCGTTCGCATCTTTGACGATCGTACCCCCTGATGGACTTACAGTAGTTTCATCAATCTATAAAAAGGAAAGACAAATGAATTGAGTGTGAGGTACATGTTGTATGACTATTATTACAAATAAAGGGGTTCTGACTGTTTCCTTCCAGCCCTCGATATGATGGTTTGACTTTGAGAATGATCTGCAGTCTTTGTACTCACCCCTGAAAACACAAGAGCCGGGGTGTTAACCCAAGCAACGTGGCCGCTTTGGCCGACCACAACGACGGGAACTGTTGAAGAGAATGTGTTGTCCAGAAAGGTAGCACTCAGAATGGGTAGATCACTTATAAGCTCCGGGTCCCAACCGAAGAAGATGCCCCAGTCCTTGTTGGGGTCAGCAGCCAGCTCACTCATCCGGTCCGACATCACAGTGTAGATCTCGCTGTAGCTCCTGGATTGAAATAATGTAATCACATGCATAAAGGGTCATACTCCAGATGTAATCTACTTCAGAGAGATACTGAATCTCGAAAATGCCAAGATGTGATTTCGGTCGGAATTATCCCATATTAATCTTTGGTGGTGTTTCATAGATTACAGGTTGATTACTGAACTGATTCAGATTAAACCCAGACGATTAATGCTCCAACATGAATAATTTTATTGGCATTTCCAAAATTCTCATTGTTAAAAAACAGTTCTTCACCTGTAAGTCAAGGCGCTGATGTTAATATACTGGCTCCCCATGAGGGCGCACTGTATGGCGTGTTGATGGGGCTCGATGAAGCCAGGCATCAGTGTCTGCTTGTTCAGGAACAGGACCTCAGTGTCCGGACCGACGAAGCGGAACACCTGCTCGATTTTACCCACGGCTAAGATGGTGTCACCGGCCACGGCCAGTGCCTCAGCCTTCGGGTAGTTCTCATCCATGGTGATGATGTTCCCTCCGTAAAAGATAGTGGTGGCCGACATGGACATGGAAGGCCCTATGAATAAGTAGATAGGCCAACAATGATGAAAATATTAAATCAGCACCCAAAGTATCTGAAATAAAACTATCAAAATAGACTGAGCAAGTTTCACGCAAATTGTCCAACTATGCGGGAACTGGAGGTTCCTATATTGTGTGGGGGAACTCAAGGCAACCATGTGTGGGGAACTAGAGGTTCCCCTTGTGTGGGAAACTCGAGGTTCCCATGTGTGGGGAGCTCTAGGCTCCCATGTGTGGGGAGCTCGAGATTATCATTTGTGGGGAACTTTAGTTTCCTATGTGTGGGGAAACTCGAGGTTTCCATGTGTGGGGGAACTCGAGGTTCCCTTGTGTCTGGAACTCGAGGCTACCATCATGTTTAGGTAGGTAACCACTAAAGAAACGATACAAAAAATTGACCCATTTGACCTTGACTTCCGGTTCAAACCGAAAGTTTAAACTTGATATTTGAAAAAATCATAACAATCTATACATTATCTGAAAGGTCTTCATAAACTACACAAAATATGACCCCCAATTTGACCTTGACTTCCGGTCCAAACCGGAAGTTGATTAATTTTTGAAAAATTCAAAACTTCTTGAACCAGACATTGGATTGAAAAGGTAAAATGTCGTCACCATTTTATACAATCAAAAACTGAATGGCTAGTTTCGTATTGTAACTTACAAAAAAAGTTCTATTTACTAATGTGTCTGGAAAGTAAATAGACATGCCTTGTCGCATAACTGCTTGTAATGGTTCATTGTCTGACATAAGGTATCACACTAAATAAAATTTCGGAGTTTAGACATTACTGTGTACATTTACCCAGTGCGCTGATGGCTACAAGTTGGTAGTGTCACTAAATTCGGTTCGATTTAATACTGTCTGATGTACCTTCAATACATATCATTTCTTTTGAGACAAGGTCAATTGTGCCCTGGTTTACGGTTCGCTGAATGTAAGGGGGTGGTGGTGGTGGTGGTGGCGGCGACACACTTTATTCTTTTGAACTGAAAGCTTGATTTATTATCTCCTGTTGGACCCTAGTAGAGTTCTTCTCGTGTAGCTAATACGGTCAAAACGTGACGCCATTAAAAATATGTTGCATTTACATGTATACTATGTAGTTTGGGTGGGGACGCAGTTTGAACCAGCTAACTAATATTTTGTTCTTTTCTTTTGAAATGAAGTCAGAAGTGAATTAGTTCTCTTGTTACATCAAAACCCATTGAAAATTATGCATGCACTGATCTATACAATGGTCCTTTAAGTATAAAGGCCATCAAAAATTAACGTTAAGTTTGTTGGTACCTGCTTAAAACGAAGTCCCAACTCTGAACGTTGATCCTTCTCAACCGAATAATTATCGTCTAATTATTGTTTCTAATACATTTCCAAGATTTTTGGAAATCATGTGCAAATGTGAAGTTTGACCCTCTGCAATTTGGTTTTGTTAACGGGAGGGGGACAGCCATGGCCGCAGCCACAGTCAACGACGTCATGAATTACTATGTTAATAAAGGCTCTACTGTATTCTGTTGCTCTCTCGATGCAATCCCCATGATGTCATTTTCGATAAGTTATGTGACAATATTGGTGACGATTGGTGGAGATGCTTTTTAACATGGTATACTAACTTTACAGTGAAAGTTAAATGGAACAGCAACATTGGCAGAAGGATTAAAATTTGTAAAGGCACCAGACAAGGAGGGTTATCTTCTCCTTTCATTTTTAATCTGTTTTATAGAGATCTCGTTTCTGGTCTCAGTGCCCTGGAATGTGGTATTGTTATTGCCCAATCCACCTTTAATGTTTTCTGCTATGCTGATGATCTGTTGCTTTCTAGTCTGACTGTCACTGGTCTCCAAAAGCTTATTGATTATGCTAATGACTATTACATCACATGGTCTGCGTTTCAACCCAAGTAAAACGAGTTGTACTATCTTTGGTAAGAACACTTTATCAGGGACCCCTTTTGGGTTCTGAATGAAAGTAAACTTAATATTACCTATTTAGGTGTTATGTCAAATGATCTGAAACCTAATTTGCATTATGAGGAAAGAATTCGTAAATGTCAAAGGGCTTTTTATTCATTGCAATGTATTGGCATGTGTAGGAACGGCAGTTCAACCTGTGTTAAAACTCATGTTTGGAACACAGCTCTGACTCCTGTTCTTATAATATAAGATATAAGATATTATATGGATGTCAGTGTGTTAATTTCAATGCCACATCGTTGCCACATAATTAATATTACCTCCTGCAAATGTTCCCGTCTGTCGACCTACACAAATATTTCAATCGTGGTATGGCGAAAAACATTTTCTCAAAAACCTTCTGAAGAACTAACTGAAATATTCAGAACGAAAGATATATCCTTAAATATACGTTCAGTGACAAATATCAAATGATGAACAGTGAATTTAATGTCTGCGTAGAATTAGGGCCATGTCTACCGTCTAAACTTCACGGTCAGGTTCAGGACCTGGATCATGTAATCTAGTGAAATAAAAATGGAACAGCTTAATTGTGTTCGTCCAAAGGACAAAACCTTTTGTCCTTTGGGGGGGGGGGGTGCTTGGACCTGGAATCCGGGCCACCAGGTTTGTTTTTGATAGTGCATTCAGTTTAATGACAGTGGAATGAATGTCAAAAGAATATGGTGTTAATGGCTCAGAATTGTCTCAAGGAGATTGATTGAAGTGTTGCCTTAACAGTGTGGTGCTCAAAGAAATGACAGTGACGTGCGTATGTAACATAATATTGTAGCGTAGTCGGGAGCGCATAGAACTGAACCAAAACAAGGAACCAATATTTAGCTGGCTTTACATTCTAGCCAAATGTTAATTTAATCAATATTCCTAATAGTTACACAAATTTACGTAAATTAGGTGGAGACCTAGGCCCTTATACAAACAAATATACAAAAAAATAACAGCAGTTGGTACTTAACAAATGTGTAGAAAATGAACAGAGTCCCTATTTGTGGCTGGTACAAACTATAATTTAGGTAAAACAACTGGTATGAATGAAAAATAATGTCTTGAAAAGAACTCTCCAAAGTATTCAAAACTCACTCTGTTTTTGGTGTACCTATAAAAATGACTATCACAACTCGGCCCTCCACACACGATGTTGCTTGGCCGCACCCAAAAAGCCAACTCAACACAGCTCTGCCCACAGCCGAAAAACCAAGAACCAAGGATGTATAATTGAACAAAAAGTCTTTGTTAACAACTAGAAGATGCTGTATGTGAATGATGTATTAACTAAACAAAAGTAACTAGACTCGATGGGTTTTACAAAAAGAAGTAGTTTTACAGGTGATACTTCATTGTGTTCTTACATATAAAAGAACCCTAGTTCAAAAGAAAATATGTGACCTGGACTAGTCCACATCCACCACAGGGGAGGAGGCTGAACCCTGGACCAAAGCACAAGTGTTGGGGGTATTTTCACTACACAATATACTTCTGATTGAAATGAAAATAGGGAGACCGCCAACATAGGGCTAGATAGCTCAGTTGGTAGAGCGCCGGCACGTTAAACCGGAGGTCGTTGGTTCAAATCCCGCTCTAGTCAATTTTTCTTTGTTCAACCCAAAATCATTTAAAAATTTACCCAGTCAGTTTCCCTTGTGGTTTATTATTTGAAAAGAAAATGTTGGGGCTACCCCTACCTTCCGTCAAGAGGGGTTATACCCTGCTTTCCTCAGGAGTTTTGCCTGTTCCCGAGTTATTATGCCGAAGGGTCATCAATCTCACACAAATTGGTCCCTGAAACTTTCTCAAACTTTGGGGAAACAGATAAGATATCGTGTATATATATTAAGGGAGTAAGCTTTTGGGGGATGAAACTATCTACTTTAAATACCTTGTGAGACTTGTTGGAAGCTGTCCTTTGGATCCTTGCTGGTACGTTGTTGAAGACGAGCCATGGTGAATCTGCTGATTGGGAAAAGCTCCGGAAAAGACGGGTGGACAGGTTGAAGATAGCAGAGGATGGACTGCTAGGGAAGGCTCTGGCGTACCTGGGATGGAAACCGCAAGTGACTGTTCCCTCTCAATGCAAATGTGTTTTATAGCTGTAAAATGCTGGGGGGTAAAAGCGCCCAAAACTCCGCCCTGTTGAGTTATGTCATAATTATCGTCCGCCTCCCCACCCCCTTAGAAAATTCAAGTGGGACACATTGAAAGAAAATGTGTTTCTTATACATGGATTGAATTGGGCTCCAGAAATGGCCCTTATCGAAATAGTATTTCACTGATCACATGATAACATATAGCCTTGGGTCTTTGGTCAGATGAAAGGAACATCATCATCATAAGGGAGTAAGTTTGATAAATGGAAGCAACAGCTCATCGCCATAAAGGGCGATTTCTGGAGCCCAACTCAAAATGTCAGAAACCTTTTTTTTCCAATGTGTCGCGTCACTGATCTTTTGATCTCAGTGGGCCCTCAGAAATTGGTTGTTATGATAAGGCCTATATGATCGATTTTATGTGTCAGACTTTGTGATTACGGTGTCCCAAAATTGTCATCATAAGGGTGAGAATATTTTATCCCATATTAGGGCCTATAGCCCTATGTTGCAGTTGTCATCTGCTTGGAGTTTCGAAAATCAGATTTTGTGGCGTCGTTCCTTTGCCAGCCCATATCTTTGGCGTTGGTTGTGAACATAATGAAGCGAATAGTTGAGTCGAGTAGGAGTTTTCCTACTTTTGCCAGAATTCTCCGACTTGTTTAAACAAAAACATACATAGTTTTAGAGTAGAATTTTGTTTGCCGTGTGGGGGGTGTAATTCTTCTCCAAGGCCACCATGTTTTGCAAAGGGCATCAAAATGTCTCCTGATTGTAGATGGTCCTATGAACACATGGAGTTAACAAGTACAAGGTCCTAAAAACACAAAGCACTTTTGTTTGGCAATTGATAAAGTTAGGCTTCGGCCTATCTGAAATATTGATTTTAGGATTTGATTTGCTTATAACCCTTGTCTTGGTAAGCTTGTGAAACAAACCATGATGTTGAAAATAAAAGCAAGTCTGATCAGACCTCAGACTTTTATTTTGTATTGTTTTAATCCGTTTTAATAACGACGTGGCGTGTAATTTGTGTAACTATTTGCATAGTTCGTACTTAATTTGGATAGCACGGTTCACTGTCATTATTTGAATGGTTTTAAAATTATTTCTTCAGTGATTTTGTGAAAATTGAAAACCTCAAAATGATTGCACGTGAGCGGGGAGGTTTGCAATCCTGGTAGAAAAATAGTAAAGTTGTACTTAAGTTTTTATATTATCCTTTCCTGAATGGATGACTGTGAATCGAGAGACAACGGTAGATGAACTTGTAGCTGCAGTCCTGCAAGATAAGAAGGCCGGCCTGAAGGCCTCTCATAGATACTTGACTGTCACTCAAAAGACGATAGGAGCTGGCAATCTGAAATGGTACCACGTAGTCCCCAACAGTATACAGCACCAGCCACCAGGATCCTCAAGGGATCAACACTTGTCGAGATCCGAACCAAAATACCAGACTAAAGAGCGCCCTCAGTTGCCCCTAAAAACTAGGTTTTCGTCAGATGAAAAAGAAACTCCAAATTCGATTCACAGGAGTGTACCGACGCTTCGAGTATCTCGGCCGGCACATGCGCCCTCTTACGAGCAGTCCAGATCCATTCATAAGCAACGCTCCCCTGTAGGGGGACGGACTCTCGTAAACAGTAACCGGAATTCCTGCCTGCAGCCCCGGGTAGATCTTTACACCCCACGGCCGCAACTTCACAACTCTCTTCGTTCGTGGAGCACGGCGGCTGTTCCATTGTTACAGAACAACAAGGGACGAACCAGCACTTCAGTTGCTGTGGCACTGCCCAATATGACGCTGCAACTAAAAGCAGTCGTCGGACATTTACAAGCACTTGAATGAAAGACTTGTTTTAATGTATTGGAAAACAGAAAACTATTGTGTATGCATGAATATTTATATCAAAAATCTTTTAAAGAGGAAGGAAAATGAGCAATATTAAATATTGTGAAATGCTCATTTTCCAATAGATAGAGTCCTCGTGTTAGGGTAAAAAATCACAAGTCTCCAACCTCACGTTAAATTGCCATTGCATTTGATGCCCTTCAAGTGCAAAATTTGTCAAATCCAAAACATCCGATGACGTCATTCTGAGAAAGAAGGGTCTTTACATTTTTTTGCGGGGATGTTTTGGTTCATAACTAACTTTCAATAATATTCAGACAAAACGTCCTTAAATTTGACCATTTGACTAACCACAAATTCATCCTTGGAATGTAAAGATCCATTAGTTGTTGAAATCCAATGACGTCATGTTTAAAATTTTGCTCTGAAAAAGTCAGCTCTGAACCAAAACATCCCTATACAAAAAATGTAGAAACCCACGTTTCTCAGAATGATGTCATCCGATGTTTTGGATGTGAAAAATTGTATCGAATACAATTGCAATTTACACCATTTTAACATGGGGCTATGTACTTTTTTCCCCTTTCACATGAATACTTTATCTAGTGTAAAATTAGTACATCACAAAATTGAATTGTGTATTTCCCTTCTTAAAAAAAATTTGTTTTGAATTATGAGATTTTGATTATTTTTTTTTTAACCCTGCGAGTAGCGAATAGTCTCAAGCGGTAGAACAATTAATCTAATTTTGTTAATTAAAACACTTTAATTTATTTTTTTCCGCTGAAATTAATTTTCATCCAACCCTGAACACCCCTTAACAAAGTGGCTGAACCGATTTTGCCCTAGAGGTCGTTCACCGGGTAGGCCAGCTGTCACAAAGTGGGCAATTCCCAAGGCGGCAATTCCCATGTGTACAAAAATTGCCGCCATAGTATGAACACATGCTCTTTGTCATATGTCTGTGAATGGAAACCAGGGCTGTTTGTTTACAATCCTGACCCAGAAATACCCTCAGGGTATATATAGGTGACCTGGCAACTGTTTCTTTTTTACCCTGCGGCTGTTTCATGTGTCAATTTCACAAATTACATAATGCGCCTACCGCGTGAGCCACCTCGTTCCTCGGTTCCGCTATTGCATGCACACACGCTGTCTGTCATATGTCTGTGAATGGAAACCAGAGCTGTTTGTTTACAATCCTGACCAGAAATACCCTCAGGGTATATCTAGGTGACCTGGTTACTGCTTGTTTTCACCCTGTGGCTGTTTCATGTGTCAATTTCACTAATTACATAATGCGCCTACCGCGTGAGCCACCTCGTTCCTCGGAGCAAATCACAAAATATTCGCTTCTCGCAGGGTTTTAATTCAGGCAAGGGAATATGAAAGGGATTTCATAAGAAAAGAAAGAAACATTGAAGAGTAATGTTTGCTGACTTGCACTGATCAGTCACTTTATTTAATTGGAACAGAATCACAAAAAGCATAGATACATTCTCCTTGATTAGGATTTTCCATTTGAAAAATGAAACCAATCTTCTAGTAAAATTATACTTTACTTATTTAGCTAATAACTATTGATGTATGAATCGTTTTAAACACAGAAGTACACGTGAAATCCAATGACGTCATGTTTAAAATTTTGCTCTGAAAAAGTCAGCTCTGAACCAAAACATCCCTATACAAAAAATGTAGAAACCCATGTTTCTCAGAATGATGTCATCCGATGTTTTGGATGTGAAAAATTGTATCGAATACAATTGCAATTTACACCATTTTAACATGGGGCTATGTAATTTTTTCCCCTTTCACATGAGTACTTTATCTAGTGTAAAATTAGTACATCACAAAATTGAATTGTCCATTTCCCTTCTTAAAAATAATTTGTTTTGAATAATGAGATTTTGATATTTTTTTTTAATTCAGGCAAGGGAATATGAAAGGGATTTCATAAGAAAAGAAAGAAACATTGAAGAGTAATGTTTGCTGACTTGCACTGATCAGTCACTTTATTTAATTGGAACAGAATCACAAAAAGCATAGATACATTCTCCTTGATTAGGATTTTCCATTTGAAAAATGAAACCAATCTACTAGTAAAATTATACTTTACTTATTTAGCTAATAACTATTGATGTATGAATCGTTTTAAACACAGAAGTACACGTGAAATTCACACCTACAGTCAGGGATTTTACTGTAAGTTTTGGGATTAAGGTGAAACTGAAAGACAGGGTGTCAAATTTATTTTTGTATTGCAACTGATTTTATTGATTTAATTATTTTTCTGGTTTTTTTTTTATGCAAAACTTGCTCATTTAAAAAGTATCCACATGTATTGTAAAGCACTCTTTCTGTATTACTATAGTTCAACCTTTAAATCAAACTAATTTAATCCTTTTTTCCGTTGTGAACTTAAAAAAGACATAAACACAGCAAACTCATTCAAAAACAATCCCTGACGATAGCTGCACACCAGAGCAATACAAATTAACGTGTTATTAGTCGGTAATTTTAGTATGGGGCGCCGCAAGAGCAAAAGAAGATTTTGGAAATCCTAACTTTTTTAGGCTACCGCATACAGTTGAACCCATTGTCAAGCGCAAATCTCAAACCAAAAATCCAATAATAATCTGTTGTGAAATGTACCTAAATTTTCTTCAAAAGATATGTTTTGTTACATGTAGGTCTAAACGATTAACGTAATAATCCAATATCATTTTTCCTTGTTAGAATGGAAATGACGCTATAGTTAGAACTTCAAAGTTCATCCGTTCACAACCATCGATGTGATATTCGTTATCCAAATCTGTCCACGATTGAGGTTCTTTAGATCTACAATGGGTTTATATTTGTGTATGATCTCTTGTATTTTGTTCGATCTCTTGTATTTCATATCTTAAGTAAGTACCACACTATTTTTTCTTCTATAATCTTTACAAATTAGTTCCAAATTAGCGGCTCTGGCTGAGGCTTAGGCTTTCTATAGCAATAGGCTTTCCTCGGGGCCTTTTCGAAACAAAGGTATTGGCTTCGCCTCCGTGTCCCTTTTTGAAGCCTCGTACCCAAAGTGTACCTTTTCAAAATGACTGAATGAGCCTAAGCCGTAGCCAAGCCATTGCCGTGTGTACGAAAAGGTGCTTAGGTTAAATTATACAAGAGGCGAGCAACAAAACTACACCGTGATAAAGGGCTATAATAAGCAACAGCAGTGGCCCACTGATCTAGCCTTAATCAAAGCCTAAGCCAACTGTGTTCGTACCTGGTCTACATTCAGGATAGCCCTGTTCTATTGTTTGTCTAGATACTTGACTTCAATCTTAGGGATAGTCTTGACAATCGACAGCTTGGTCCGGATCCCGTCGACGAAGGTGTCGACAACTTGGACTGTATCCACATCGATTGGTGCCAGGTCGTACGGGTTCTTGTCCAGCACCACAAGGTCAGCCTTTTTGCCCGCAGTGAGGCTACCGTAGAGCTTTTCCATGTGCAGCTGCCAGGCCGCGTTGACTGTGTAGGACTTGAGAGCCTCGTGGATGGACACGCAATACTCCGGACCGTAGGGCGTGTTGGGGTCGTCTCTTGAGCAGCGAGTCACGGCCGTTTTGATGTTGTTGAAGGGAGCTGCACTTCCTGGGAACGTTGGGTGATCCTGCAAGAAAGAATTGCAAACGTTTATCATGGAAGTTTAAACTAAAGCAGTGTTTGGGTAACTCTACTTTGGTTCAAAATGGCACCTATTGTATTGAGTTATTATCACTATTCAAAAGTGGTACTTCGGTTCAAACAGGGGGGGGGGGGGGAGGGTTTTAAGACCCTTCAATGCTTTTTATCTTCTACTCTTTTTAACTAAGTGAACAAATTCAGATTCTTTATCCTGAGTATAGAAAGCCAATCTAATACTCTTGTACCTGGTGAATAGTCCAAGTCATTCCGTGCTTCGTAGCCTCGCTGACAGGAGCCCAGCGGTTGACTCGATCACCGAATATGTCCGTCTTGTAGACCAGTCCATAGAAGCGAAGGTGATCCACGAAGAACGATAGGGCCAGGTTGAGCTTGCCAGCACGGGCGATCTGCTCCGGGAGTATAAGGCCAAGATGCTCCATGCGGTGACGGTTGTCCAGGTTCTTACACTCGGAGAGAACCTAAGTTGGAAAAACAATAGTCATCCAAAAAGTATTATGAAATGGCTATGAAGCCCAAACTATAGTGGATGGTTAAATTATTTGCAGACATTGAACACACTCATGTCCATGTCCTTCTCCTAATTTGCAGATATTGAACTCCTAAACTTTCGGCAACAGAAAGGCCCTGTGTTACAGGCCTGTTGCGATAACTTTTCCTCGTATGTGTACATGTATTTTCGTAAAAAGGGTCTATCTGGAGCCGTCAGATTTAGCCTCAATTTGCAACACACTTGAATGGGAGTTCAGTGCGACATAGTTGTACCTGTTCGTAAGCCCTAAGGACCTGCTCAGAGCTCCTCTCTCCGTGGCAGTGGATTGCCAGCTGCTTCCCCTGCAAGTGGGACCTTTTGACGGTGTCATAGAGGGCATCTGAATTCATGTTCAGGGTTCCGTAGCCTGGTGCTGGGGGAAAGCCTAGGATGTCGGTCAGTGGGCCGGTCATGTACGGCTCGCGGGTTGCTGCGGTGCCGCAGTGCGGGGAGCCATCTGCAACAAGCTTCAGGCCGGCCTCCCAGAGCCGGGAGCTGTAGTTGCCTACACTGCCATTGTACTGGCCACTTATGTCCTTGGACTTCTTTATACGGCCGAGGGCACCGCAGCACCTTACTTTCGGAAGCACATTAGCCAGACTCGTGCCCAAGTCTTCATCCTTCACTGCGTGTGTCATCTTGTACAGGGCTGTTTGATAGGACGAAAATTCAATATTTACATAAAGTACGGAGCTTTGAAAGTGCCGCCAATATAATGAAATAATAAACGTAAGACGTCGACACTCTGAGATGCTTTATCTCGGGATGAAGACATCCTGAAATAGGTTGTCTTTCCGATATATTTCATCTTAGGATGTCGACATCAAGCAACTAAGATCTCGGATGACGACATCCTGAAACGTAGGATGTCGGCTTCCCGAGGTAATTATTATGGGATGATAATATCCTGAAAATGTCGAGAGCCGAAGAATAATATTCTGGAAGACGACATTCTACTTTCGAGATGTCATCATCCGTCAGTAAATTATCTCATGATCTCAACAAGTTAGATGGCACTAACTGACCTTCGTACATAAGTTATTCAATTTCACATTGTTCAAGCCATGTCATTGGACAAATCATTATAGACTTTTACTTAAGTTGCCTCGTGTGCCGAGTTATTGAAGAAACAATCCAACATGTATTGTTTCCCTGCGGCTCTTGATTTTAATGGTAGAAAACAGATGAAATAAAAATATAAAAGTATTTAAATTCCAACCTCTGCAGCTCCTGTACCAAGCATCACCAATCGCTCATTAAAAACAAATTAACATATCCAAAAGGTTGCGCCACAAAACCAAAGACCATGAAAGCCCACACTTACCAAGACGAATGGGTAAGTTGGCAATGTCATCGGCAGTCTGTTTCAACATGGCGTCCATTTCTGCTGTCGGCATGTAAGCCAAGTCCGTGACGGTGGTAAAGCCAGCCTTAGCATAGGTCATCCACTGGTTACGGAGTCCCTGTGCCAGGGCAGCTGCATCCGGTAATGGAGCGTTCCCCATGACCATCATGATGGCAGGCTCCTCGAACAGCTGCCCGGTCGGGAAGCCGTTCGCATCTTTGACGATCGTACCCCCTGATGGACTTACAGTAGTTTCATCAATCTATAAAAAGGAAAGACAAATGAATTGAGTTTGAGGTACATGTTGTATGACTATTATTACAAATAAAGGGGTTCTGACTGTTTCCTTCCAGCCTCGATATGATGGTTTGACTTTGAGAATGATCTGCAGTCTTTGTACTCACCCCTGAAAACACAAGAGCCGGGGTGTTAACCCAAGCAACGTGGCCGCTTTGGCCGACCACAACGACGGGAACTGTTGAAGAGAATGTGTTGTCCAGAAAGGTAGCACTCAGAATGGGTAGATCACTTATAAGCTCCGGGTCCCAACCGAAGAAGATGCCCCAGTCCTTGTTGGGGTCAGCAGCCAGCTCACTCATCCGGTCCGACATCACAGTGTAGATCTCGCTGTAGCTCCTGGATTGAAATAATGTAATCACATGCATCAAGGGTCATACTCCAGATGTAATCTACTTCAGAGAGATACTGAATCTCGAAAATGCCAAGATGTGATTTCGGTCGGAATTATCCCATATTAATCTTTGGTGGTGTTTCATAGATTACAGGTTGATTACTGAACTGATTCAGATTAAACCCAGACGATTAATGCTCCAACATGACTAATTTTATTGGCATTTCCAAAATTCTCATTGTTAAAAAACAGTTCTTCACCTGTAAGTCAAGGCGCTGATGTTAATATACTGGCTCCCCATGAGGGCGCACTGTATGGCGTGTTGATGGGGCTCGATGAAGCCAGGCATCAGTGTCTGCTTGTTCAGGAACAGGACCTCAGTGTCCGGACCGACGAAACGGAACACCTGCTCGATTTTACCCACGGCTAAGATGGTGTCACCGGCCACGGCCAGTGCCTCAGCCTTCGGGTAGTTCTCATCCATGGTGATGATGTTCCCTCCGTAAAAGATAGTGGTGGCCGACATGGACATGGAAGGCCCTATGAATAAGTAGATAGGCCAACAATGATGAAAATATTAAATCAGCACCCAAAGTATCTGAAATAAAACTATTGTGAATATCAAAATAGACTGAGCAAGTTTCACGCAAATTGTCCAACTATGCGGGAACTGGAGGTTCCTATATTGTGTGGGGGAACTCAAGGCAACCATGTGTGGGGAACTAGAGGTTCCCCTTGTGTGGGAAACTCGAGGCTCCCATGAGTGGGGAGCTCTAGGCTCCCATGTGTGGGGAGCTCTAGGCTCCCATGTGTGGGGAGCTCTAGGCTCCCATGTGTGGGGAGCTCGAGATTATCATTTGTGGGGAACTTTAGTTTCCTATGTGTGGGGAAACTCGAGGTTTCCATGTGTGGGGAACTCGAGGTTCCCTTGTGTCTGGAACTGGAGGCTACCATCATGTTTAGGTAGGTAACCACTAAAGAAACGATACAAAAAATTGACCCATTTGACCTTGACTTCCGGTTCAAACAGGAAGATGAAATTTAATATTTGAAAAAATCATAACTCCTGAACCACACATTGGTTGTTTATTATCTGTACGTCGTCAGATAAGGATTTTAAAACTTTACAAACGCTATAATTTGTGACCTCATTTGACATTGACTTCCGGTTCAAACCGAAAGTTTAAACTTGATATTTGAAAAAATCATAACAATCTATACATTATCTGAAAGGTCTTCATAAACTTATTTACGCACTACACAAAATATGACCCCCAATTTGACCTTGACTTCCAGTCCAAACCGGAAGTTGATTAATTTTTGAAAAATTCAAAACTTCTTGAACCAGACATTGGGATTGAAAAGGTAAAATGTCACCATTTTATACAATCACTCAGCACGAACACCTTGTTTTTGTAATTTAACAAAAACTGAATGGCTAGTTTCGTATTGTAACTTACAAAAAAAGTTCTATTTACTATTATGTGTCTGGAAAGTAAATAGACATGCCTTGTCGCATAACTGCTTGTAATGGTTCATTGTCTGACATAAGGTATCACACTAAATAAAATTTCGGAGTTTAGACATTACTGTGTACATTTACCCAGTGCGCTGATGGCTACAAGTTGGTAGTGTCACTAAATTCGGTTCGATTTAATACTGTCTGATGTACCTTCAATACATATCTTTTCTTTTGAGACAAGGTCAATTGTGCCCTGGTTTACGGTTCGCTGAATGTAAGGGGGTGGTGGTGGTGGCGGCGACACACTTTATTCTTTTGAACTGAAAGCTTGATTTATTATCTCGTGTTGGACCCTAGTAGAGTTCTTCTCGTGTAGATAATACGGTCAAAACGTGACGCCATTAAAAATATGTTGCATTTACATGTATACTATGTAGTTTGGGTGGGGACGCAGTTTGAACCAGCTAACTATTATTTTGTTCTTTTCTTTTGAAATGAAGTCAGAAGTGAATTAGTTCTCTTGTTACATCAAAACCCATTGAAAATTATGCATGCACTGATCTATACAATGGTCCTTTAAGTATAAAGGCCATCAAAAATTAACGTTAAGTTTGTTGGTACCTGCTTAAAACGAAGTCCCAACTCTGAACGTTGATCCTTCTCAACCGAATAATTATCGTCCAATTATTGTTTCTAATACCTTTCCAAGATTTTTGAGATGGTTTTTTTGGAATCATGTGCAAATGTGAAGTTTGACCCTCTGCAATTTGGTTTTGTTAACGGGAGGGGGACAGCCATGGCCGCAGCCACAGTCAACGACGTCATGAATTACTATGTTAATAAAGGCTCTACTGTATTCTGTTGCTCTCTCGATGCAATCCCCATGATGTCATTTTCGATAAGTTATGTGACAATATTGGTGACGATTGGTGGAGATGCTTTTTAACATGGTATACTATTAACTTTACAGTGAAAGTTAAATGGAACAGCAACATTGGCAGAAGGATTAAAATTTGTAAAGGCACCAGACAAGGAGGGTTATCTTCTCCTTTCATTTTTAATCTGTTTTATAGAGATCTCGTTTCTGGTCTCAGTGCCCTGGAATGTGGTATTGTTATTGCCCAATCCACCTTTAATGTTTTCTGCTATGCTGATGATCTGTTGCTTTCTAGTCCGACTGTCACTGGTCTCCAAAAGCTTATTGATTATGCTAATGACTATTACATCACATGGTCTGCGTTTCAACCCAAGTAAAACGAGTTGTACTATCTTTGGTAAGAACACTTTATCACGGACCCCTTTTGGGTTCTGAATGAAAGTAAACTTAATATTACCTATTTAGGTGTTATGTCAAATGATCTGAAACCTAATTTGCATTATGAGGAAAGAATTCGTAAATGTCAAAGGGCTTTTTATTCATTGCAATGTATTGGCATGTGTAGGAACGGCAGTTCAACCTGTGTTAAAACTCATGTTTGGAACACAGCTCTGACTCCTGTTCTTATAATATAAGATATTATATGGATGTCAGTGTGTTAATTTCAATGCCACATCGTTGCCACATAATTAATATTACCTCCTGCAAATGTTCCCGTCTGTCGACCTACACAAATATTTCAATCGTGGTATGGCGAAAAACATTTTCTCAAAAACCTTCTGAAGAACTAACTGAAATATTCAGAACGAAAGATATATCCTTAAATATATACGTTCAGTGACAAATATCAAATGATGAACAGTGAATTTAATGTCTGCGTAGATTTAGGGCCATGTCTACCGTCTAAACTTCACGGTCAGGTTCAGGACCTGGATCATGTAATCTAGTGAAATAAAAATGTAACAGCTTAATTGTGTTCGTCCAAAGGACAAAACCTTTCGTCCTTTGGGGGGGGGGGGGGGGGGTGGGGGTGCTTGGACCTGGAATCCGGGCCACCAGGTTTGTTTTTGATAGTGCATTCAGTTTAATGACAGTGGAATGAATGTCAAAAGAATATGGTGTTAATGGCTCAGAATTGTCTCAAGGAGATTGATTGAAGTGTTGCCTTAACAGTGTGGTGCTCAAAGAAATGACAGTGACGTGCGTATGTAACATAATATTGTAGCGTAGTCGGGAGCGCATAGAACTGAACCAAAACAAGGAACCAATATTTAGCTGGCTTTAAATTCTAGCCAAATGTTAATTTAATCAATATTCCTAATAGTTACACAAATTTACGTAAATTAGGTGGAGACCTAGGCCCTTATACAAACAAATATACAAAAAAATAACAGCAGTTGGTACTTAACAAATGTGTAGAAAATGAACAGAGTCCCTATTTGTGGCTGGTACAAACTATAATTTAGGTAAAACAACTGGTATGAATGAAAAATAATGTCTTGAAAAGAACTCTCCAAAGTATTCAAAACTCACTCTGTTTTTGGTGTACCTATAAAAATGACTATCACAACTCAGCCCTCCACACACGATGTTGCTTGGCCGCACCCAAAAAGCCAACTCAACACAGCTCTGCCCACAGCCGAAAAACCAAGAACCAAGGATGTATAATTGAACAAAAAGTCTTTGTAAATAACTAGAAGATGCTGTATGTGAATGATGTATTAACTAAACAAAAGTAACTAGACTCGATGGGTTTTACAAAAAGAAGTAGTTTTACAGGTGATACTTCATTGTGTTCATACATATAAAAGAACCCTAGTTCAAAAGAAAATATGTGACCTGGACTAGTCCACATCCACCACAGGGGAGGAGGCTGAACCCTGGACCAAAGCACAAGTGTTGGGGTATTTTCACTACACAATATACTTCTGATTGAAAAGAAAATAGGGAGACCGCCAACATAGGGCTAGATAGCTCAGTTGGTAGAGCGCCGGCACGTTAAACCGGAGGTCGTTGGTTCAAATCCCGCTCTAGTCAATTTTTCTTTGTTCAACCCAAAATCATTTAAACATTTACCCAGTCAGTTTCCCTTGTGGTTTATTATTTGAAAAGAAAATGTTGGGGCTACCCCTACCTTCCGTCAAGAGGGGTTATACCCTGCTTTCCTCAGGAGTTTTGCCTGTTCCCGAGTTATTATGCCGAAGGGTCATCAATCTCACACAAATTGGTCCCTGAAACTTTCTCAAACTTTGGGGAAACAGACAAGATATCGTGTATATATATTAAGGGAGTAAGCTTTTGGGGGATGAAACTATCTACTTTAAATACCTTGTGAGACTTGTTGGAAGCTGTCCTTTGGATCCTTGCTGGTACGTTGTTGAAGACTAGCCATGGTGAATCTGCTGATTGGGAAAAGCTCCGGAAAAGACGGGTGGACAGGTTGAAGATAGCAGAGGATGGACTGCTAGGGAAGGCTCTGGCGTACCTGGGATGGAAACCGCAAGTGACTGTTCCCTCTCAATGCAAATGTGTTTTATAGCTGTAAAATGCTGCGGGGTAAAAGCGCCCAAAACTCCGCCCTGTTGAGTTATGTCATAATTATCGTCCGCCTCCCCACCCCCTTAGAAAATTCAAGTGGGACACATTGAAAGAAAAGGTGTTTCTTATACATGGATTGAATTGGGCTCCAGAAATGGCCCTTATCGAAATAGTATTTCACTGATCACATGATAACATAGCCTTGGGTCTTTGGTCAGATGAAAGGAACATCATCATAAGGGAGTAAGTTTGATAAATGGAAGCCACAGCTCATCGCCATAAAGGGCGATTTCTGGAGCCCAACTCAAAATGTCAGAAACCTTTTTTTTTCATTGTGTAGCGTCACTGATCTTTTGATCTCAGTGGGCCCTCAGATATTGGTTGTTATGATAAGGCCTATAATGATAGATGTCTGACGTACCTTCACTACAAATGTTTTCTTTTGAGATCATGTCAATAGATCTCCATTAGTGCAAAGATCACCAAACGGCTCAAATGGTTATCAGATTTCGCCGTTGTGATTGGTCAATGAGAAATGGGCGTGGCTTAATGGATCGGTGTATTGTGACCTGGTTTACGGTTCGCTGAATGTATTAAAGGGGGTGGTGGTGGTGGTGGCGACGGCACACTTTTATCCCTTTGGACTGAAAGCACGATTTATTATCTAGTGTTCGACCATAATATCATAGTAGAGTTCTTCTTTTGTAACTAATAGGGTCAAAAAGTGAGGCCATTAAAAATATGTAGCATTTACATTTAGTTTTGGTGGGGACGCAGTTTGAACCAGCTAAAAAAAAAAAAAAGTTTTCATTCGAAATGAAGTCAGAATTGAATTAGTTCGCTTGTTAAATCAAAACCCATTGAAAATGATGCATGCACTGATCTATACAAAGGTCAGCGAAGTATAAAGGCCATCAAAAATTAACGTTAAGTTTTTCGGTACCTGCTTAAAATGAAGTCCTAGCTCTGAATTTTTTTTATTCATGTTTGCTCTTCTGTTATCCCCAAAGAGCCCAGAAAACATCTCCAAGGAATAAAAGTAATCTTTCGTCATGTTTTTGTTTTTTTCAGGAAGAAATGTGGGGGCCCCATTTTCTATTAGTGTAAAGTATTCGGACTACTGTGCAAGAATGGATCACGATCTCTACCCTCACTGGTACCCATTTACTCCTGGGTGATGAGACGAATCTATACTGTAGTTTTTGTCTTGCCAAAGTGTCAAGACCAGGATCGATCGTCACCAATGCGCTACCTAAGTGAAAATAATCTCATTCGACTCTCGCGACGCAGACAGTTGGCAACTCAACGTAAAAACTCACACTACAGAACATTCGTAAATGTTTTTTTGCGTTGCTAACTGCTTCAGTTTTAATCATTTGATAAACAACATATCTTTAGCGTAAACGAAATTTATTATATTTAGGTGTTTGTGCAATATGAGCACGAACACCTCTTGTTTTTGTTCTGTTTTTTTTAGGTGTTCGTGCAATATGTGCACGAACACCTCTTGTTATTGTTCTGTTTTTAGGTGTTCGTGACAAACGCTTCACAGAACACGTACAATATTTTAACTTACTTTCGAAAGTTTCGGTTCATAACGGAAGTTGAAAATTTCATAATATCTTATCTTATTCACATCTTTAAAACTCTTGATCACTTCAGCATAATTTTTGTATCAGATTGTAGAACAGCAATCCCTCTTAAACTTTTGCACAGAGATAACAACATTATAGTCGTATGCATCTGGTCAAAACTGGGAAATGAAGCGCACCGTCCTACTCGTACCCCCCCCCCCCCCCCCCACTTTCATTGACAACGCATTGTACACATTACGTGTAAGCTCTGACGACTGACAACAACGCACACTATGTACGCTACATGCAGTGCAAGTGCCGACTGTGCGCTTGTGTTGTGGCGGGAATTTTTGGGGGGGAATTCCCAACAGCGCTCTCTTTCGTCCAACGAAAGAGGGCGCTGTTAAAGTTTTTAGTAACATCGAGCGCTGAGTGCAGAGCGGAGAATCGCAATAGTTGAGTGATAATGAACAACGTCTCGCACCAAGACTACAAGTAGGAATACATTTGCATTGATGTTATAAGATACATTGCACACCCTCAGATAATCAATCACATAATTATAATATTTTTACAAGTCATACATCAGCTGAAAGGTTTTAATGAACTGATGAGGATCTACACAAATGAAATCAGTTTAAACTTGGCTTTTTGTTCAAACCGGAGGTTGAAATTTAATTTTTCAAAGAAAAATAATTTCTCAACCACACATTTGATTTTTTATTTATTTTTACGTCATTGGGTAGGTATGTAACAACTTGAGAAACGACACACAACATTGACCATTACCTTGACTTCCGGTTAAACAGGAAGATACAATTAATTATTTGAAAAAATCATACTCCAGAATCAGAAATTAGTTGTTTATTATCTGAACGTCGTCAGATAAAGCTTTGAAAAACATTACTAACGCTATAATTTGTGACCTGATGACATGGTCTTCCGGTTCAAACCGGAAGTTTAAATTTTATATTTGAAAAAAAATTTAACTTCTGAAAAGCACATTGAATTTTTTCAATCTATACATCATCTAAAAGGTCTTCATAAAGTAATCACGCACTACACAAAATGTGACCCTATTTGACCTTGACTTCCGGTCAAAACCGGAAATTGATGTTTATTTTTAGAAAAATTCTTAACTCCTGAACCAGGAATTGAATTGATAAGGTATAATATCGTTACCTTTCATTTAATCACTCTCCACGAACACCTTGTTTTTGTCACATGACAAAAACTGAATCCCTAGTTAGGTGTTCGTGCAATATGTGCACGAACACCTCTTGTTAGGTGTTCGTGCAATTCAGCACGAACACCTCTTGTTATTGTTCTGTTTTTTAGGTGTTCGTGCAATATGTGCACGAACACCTCTTGTTAGGTGTTCGTGCAATTCAGCACGAACACCTCTTGTTATTGTTCTGTTTAGGTGTTCGTGCAATATGAGCACGAACACCTCTTGTTTTTGTTCTTTTTTTTCTTTTTTCTTCCCCTTCTTATTCGCAACTCTTCTCTACAGCATAACTCAAGATTGAAACTGAATTGAACCTTGAAACTCATCAGATAATTGAACCTCAATATGAAGACGGCACAGTTGTCAGTACGTCATGATGACGTCATCAGGTGTCGAATTACAAGGTTTTTAAAGTTGAAAAATGACCATTTGCTTTTTGCTGTATCTCAACGAATATGAAAGCTATGATGTTCAAAGTTTTGGCATCTGATAGACCAAGACTGGGGCAACATTTGAAAAGTTAAAGCTAAAATTGTACGACCTTAACCTCCGGGTCGTTACCCTGGGTCGAAGTTCATCTTCGTTTTTTTCCTTCAAAAAACAACTTTCGAGCTTATCTACGGAATAACTCAAGATTGAGATTGAATTGAATGTTGAAACTCACCAGATAGTTGAACCTTAGTATCAAGACAATACATACCTAATTACGTCATGATGACGTCATCGGGCACTGAATTACATTAAATCAAAGTTTAATATTTGTAAAAATCATAACTCAAAAACCATAATTAGGATTTTGACAATCTACACATCATCGGATAGATCGTTAAGAGTTTGACAAACGCTTCACAGAACACGTACAATATTTTAACTTACTTTTGAAAGTTTCGGTTCATAACGGAAGTTGAAAATTTCATAATATCTTATCTTATTCACATCTTTAAAACTCTTGATCACTTCAGCATAATTTTTGTATCAGATTGTAGAACAGCAATCCCTCTTAAACTTTTGCACAGAGATAACAACATTATAATCCTATGCATCCGGTCAAAACTGGGAAATGAAGCGCACCGTCCTACTCGTACCCCCCACCCCCCCACTTCCCACTTTCATTGACAACGCATTGTACACATAACGTGTAAGGGCTAACGACTGACAACAACGCACACTATGTACGCTACATGCATTGCCAGCGCTGACTGTGCGTGTGTGAAGTGGCGCGAATTTTTTTGGGGGGAATCCCCAACAGCGCCCTTTTTCGTCCAACGAAAGGGGGCGCTGTTGTGAATAATGTTTTCAGTAACATCGAGCGCTGAGTGCATAGCGGAGAATCGCAATAGTTCAGTGATAATGAACAACGTCTCGCACCAAAACTACAAGTAGGAATACATTGGCATTGATATTACAAGAAACAATGCACACCCTCAGATAATTAATCTAATATTTGAAAAACACGTTACTCCGGTTCACATAATTATAGTTTTTTTTTACAAGTCATACATTAGCTGAAAGGTTTTAATGTACTGATTAGGATCTACACAAATGAAACCAGTTTAAACTTGGCTTCTTATTGTTCAAACCGGAGGTTGAAATTAAATTTTTCAAAGAAAAATAATTTCTCAACCACACATTTGATTTTTTAAATTTATTTATACGTCATTGGGTAGGTATGTAACAACTTAAGAAACGACACACAACATTTACTATTTAACCTTAACTTCCGGTTAAATAGGAAGATACAATTAATTATTTGAAAAAAACATTACTCCAAAACCAGGAATTAGTTGTTTATTATCTGAACGTCGTCAGATAAGGCTTTGAAAAACATTACTAACGCTATAATTTGTGACCTGATGACATTGTCTTCCGGTTCAAACCGGAAGTTTAAATTTAAAAAAAAAAAAAAAAAATCATAACATCTGAACTATACATTTGATTTTTTCAATTTATGCATCATCTGAAAGGTCTTAATAGACTTATCACGTGCTACACAATATGTGACCCTATTTGACCTTGACTTCCGGTCAAAACCGGAAATTGATGTTTATTTTTTGAAAAATTCTTAACTCCTGAACCAGGCATTGAATTGATAAGGTATAATGTCGTTACCTTTCATTTAATCACTCTCCACGAACACCTTGTTTTTGTAGTAAACAAAAACTGAATCCCTAGTTTTTTTCTTCTTCTCCATCTTCTTCTTCCCTAGAACTCTTCTCTACAGCATAACTCAAGATTGAAACTGAATTGAACCTTGAAACTCATCAGATAATTGAACCTCAATATGAAGACGGCACAGTTGTCAGTACGTCATGATGACGTCATCAGGTGTCGAATTACAAGGTTTTTAAAGTTGAAAAATGACCATTTGCTTTTTGCTGTATCTCAACGAATATGAAAGCTATGATGTTCAAAGTTTTGGCATCTGATAGACCAAGACTGGGGCAACATTTGAAAAGTTAACGCTAAAATTGTACGACCTTAACTTCCGGGTCGTTACCCTGGGTCGAAGTTCATCTTCGTTTTTTTCCTTCAAAAAACAACTTTCGAGCTTATCTACGGAATAACTCAAGATTGAGATTGAATTGAATGTTGAAACTCACCAGATAGTTGAACCTTAGTATCAAGACAATACATACCTAATTACGTCATGATGACGTCATCGGGCACTGAATTACATTAAATCAAAGTTTAATATTTGTAAAAATCATAACTCAAAAACCATAATTAGGATTTTGACAATCTACACATCATCGGATAGATCGTTAAGAGTTTGACAAACGCTTCACAGAACACGTACAATATTTTAACTTACTTTCGAAAGTTTCGGTTCATAACGGAAGTTGAAAATTTCATAATATCTTATCTTATTCACATCTTTAAAACTCTTGATCACTTCAGCATAATTTTTGTATCGGATTGTAGAACAGCAATCCCTCTTAAACTTTTGCACAGAGATAACAACATTATAATCCTATGCATCTGGTCAAAACTGGGAAATGAAGCGCACCGTCCTACTCGTACCCCCCCCCCCCCCACTTCCCACTTTCATTGACAACGCATTGTACACATAACGTGTAAGGGCTAACACTGACAACAACGCACACTATGTACGCTACATGCATTGCCAGCGCTGACTGTGCGTGTGTGAAGTGGCGCGAATTTTTTTTGGGGGAATCCCCAACAGCGCCCTTTTTCGTCCAACGAAAGGGGGCGCTGTTGTGAATAATGTTTTCAGTAACATCGAGCGCTGAGTGCATAGCGGAGAATCGCAATAGTTCAGTGATAATGAACAACGTCTCGCACCAAAACTACAAGTAGGAATACATTGGCATTGATATTACAAGAAACAATGCACACCCTCAGATAATTAATCTAATATTTGAAAAACACGTTACTCCGGTTCACATAATTATAGTTTTTTTTTACAAGTCATACATTAGCTGAAAGGTTTTAATGTACTGATTAGGATCTACACAAATGAAACCAGTTTAAACTTGGCTTCTTATTGTTCAAACCGGAGGTTGAAATTAAATTTGTCAAAGAAAAATAATTTCTCAACCACACATTTGATTTTTTTAATTTATTTATACGTCATTGGGTAGGTATGTAACAACTTAAGAAACGACACACAACATTTACTATTTAACCTTAACTTCCGGTTAAATAGGAAGATACAATTAATTATTAGAAAAAAACATTACTCCAAAACCAGGAATTAGTTGTTTATTATCTGAACGTCGTCAGATAAGGCTTTGAAAAACATTACTAACGCTATAATTTGTGACCTGATGACATTGTCTTCCGGTTCAAACCGGAAGTTTAAATTTTATATTTGAAAAAAAAATTGAACTTCTGAAAAACACATTGAATTTTTTCAATCTATACATCATCTAAAAGGTCTTCATAAACTAATCACGCGCTACACAAAATGTGACCCTATTTGACCTTGACTTCCGGTCAAAACCGGAAATTGATGTTTATTTTTTGAAAAATTCTTAACTCCTGAACCAGGCATTGAATTGAAAACGTATAATGTCGTTACCTTTCATTTAATCACTCTCCTCGATCGAACACCTTGTTTTTGTAACATGACAAAAACTGAATCCCTAGTTTTCTTTTCTTCTCCATCTTCTTCTTCCCTAGAACTCTTCTCTACAGCATAACTCAAGATTGAAACTGAATTGAACCTTGAAACTCATCAGATAATTGAACCTCAATATGAAGACGGCACAGTTGTCATTACGTCATGATGACGTCATCATGTGTCGAATTACAAGGTTTTTAAAGTTGAAAAATGACCATTTACTTTTTGCTGTATCTAAGCGAATATGAAAGGTATGATGTGCATACTTGGGCATCGCATAGATCAAGGGCGGGGCAACATTTGAAAAGTTAACGCTAAAATTGTACGACCTTAACTTCTGGGTCGTTACCCAGGTCGAAGTTCACCTTCGTTTTTTTCCTTCAAAAAAAACTTTCGAGCTTATCTACGGAATAACTCATGATTGAGATGGAATTGAATGTTGAAACTCACCAGATAGTTGAACCTTAGTATCAAGACAACACATACTTAATTACGTCAAGATGACGTCATCGGGCACTGAATTACATTAAATCAAATTTTAATATTTGTAAAAATCATAACTCAAAAACCATCATTCGGATTTTGACAATCTACACATCATCGGAAAGATCGTTAAAAGTTTGACAAACGCTTCACAGAACCCGTACAATATTTTAACTTACTTTCGGTAGTTAACGGAAGTTGAAAATTTCAGATTATCTTATTTTATTCATATCTTTAAAACTCTTGATCACTTCAGCATAAATTTTGTATCAGATTGGAGAACAGCAATCCCTCTTAAACTTTTGCACAGAGATAACAACATTGTAATCGTATGCATCTGGTAAAAACTGGGAAATGAAGCGCACCGTCCTACTCGTACCCCCCCCCCCCCCCCCCACTTTCATTGACAACGCATTGTACACATTACGTGTAAGCGCTGACGACTGACAACAACGCACACTATGTACGCTACATGCAGTGCAAGTGCCGACTGTGCGTGTGTGATGTGGCGCGAACTTTTGGGGGGAATTCCCAACAGCGCTCTCTTTCGTCCAACGAAAGAGGGCGCTGTTGGCAATATAGTTTTTAAAACATCGAGCGCTGAGTGCAGAGCGAAGAATCTCAATAGTTGAGTGATAATGAACAACGTCTCGCACCCAAACTACAAGTAGGAATACATTTGCATTGATCTTATAAGATACAAACTTAAACTTTTGCACTGAGATAACAACAGTTTAAGCTTTTACATCTTGTTAAAACCGGACAATGAAGCGCACCTACCCACTCGTACCCCCCCCCCCACTTTCATTGACAACGCATTATGTACACATAACTGATGCAAGCCAGTTCACGCGCTGACTGTGCCGTGCACTGCGATGTCATTGTCGTGTTGATTATCTTTATAAAGCAGGGAACAAAAATTGCAACAGCGCCCTCTTTCGTTTGAAATTTAGAAAACAGCGCTGATAAATTAATAACATTGTTTTCGGGCTTATCTACAGAATAACTTAAGATTGAAATTGAATTGAACATTGAAACTCATAAGATTATTGAACCTCAGTATCAAGATGACACAAACTTAATGACGTCATGATAACCACATCGGGTATTAAATTACAATAACTGAAAGTTTAATTTTTTGTAACATAACTCAGGAACCATTTATTTGATTTTTTCAATCTACACATCATCGGATAGGTAATTAAAAGTTCGACAAACGTTACACAAAATTGACCCCATTTGACCTTGCTAATTTAGTATTCGAAAAAATCATAAGCAGACATTGGTTGTTTATTTTCTGTACGGCAGATAAGGCTTTAAAAACCTGAAGTTTGAACTTTATATTTAAAAAAATCATAACTTCCGAACCACACATTTGTTTTTTAGAATTTATTTATCATTAGAAAGGTCTTCAAAATCTCAACAAGCGCTACACAAAATGTAACCCCCATTTGCCCTTGACTTCCGGTTCATACCGGAACATGATGTTTAATTTTTACAAAAATCATAACACCTGAACCATTCATTGGATTGATGAGTTAAATGTTGTCACCAATTCATTCAATCACTCAGCACGAACACCTTGTTTTTGTCACATGACAAAAACTGAAAGACTAGTTTTGTTTCTTACTTTTAAGTTTTATATCATCAGGTGTCGAATTAGAAGGTTTTTAAAGTTGAAAAATGACCATTTGTTTTTTGCTGTATCTCAACGAATATGAAAGCTATGATGTTCAAAGTTTGGCATCTGATAGACCAAGACAGGGGCAACATTTGAAAAGTTAACGCCAAAATCGTACGACCTTAACTTCCGGGTCGTTACCCTAGGTCGAAGTTCACCTTCGTTTTTTTCCTTCAAAAAACAACTTTCGAGCTTATCTACGGAATAACTCAAGATTGAGATTGAATTGAATGTTGAAACTCACCAGATAGTTGAACCTTAGTATCAAGACAACACATACTTAATTACGTCATGAAGGAAGTTGAGACTTTATATTTCAAAATATCATAACTTCTGAACCACACATTGGATTTTTTCAATTTATACATCATCTGAAAGGTCTTCATAAACTAATCAACATGTGACCCTATTTGACCTCGACTTCCGGTCCAAACCGGAAGTTCTTGTTAAATTTTTGAAAAGTTCATAACTCCTGAACCAGGAATTGGATTGATAAGGTATAATGACGTTTCCTATTCATCCAATCACTCACCACCAACACCTTGTTTTTGTCACATGACAAAAACTGAATCTCTAGTTTTGTTCTTCTTCTCCATCTTCTTCTTCCCTAGAACTCTTCTCTACAGCATAACTCAAGATTGAAACTGAATTGAACCTTGAAACTCATCAGATAATTGAACCTCAATATGAAGACGGCACAGTTGTCATTACGTCATGATGACGTCATCAGGTGTCGAATTACAAGGTTTTTAAGGTGAAAAAATGACCATTTGCTTTTTGCTGTATCTCAACGAATATGAAAGCTATGATGTTCAAAGTTTTGGCATCTGATAGACCAAGACTGGGGCAACATTTGAAAAGTTAACGCCAAAATTGTACGACCTTAACTTCCGGGTCGTTACCCTAGGTCGAAGTTCACCTTCGTTTTTTTCCTTCAAAAAACAACTTTCGAGCTTATCTACGGAATAACTCAAGATTGAGATTGAATTGAACAATGAAACTCAACAGATAGTTGAACCTCACTATCAAGACGACACAAACCTATTTACGTCATGATGACGTCATCGGGCATCGAATTATAATAAATCAAAGTTTAATATTTGTAAAAAGCATAACTCATGAACCATTTGTTTGTTTTTTATAATCTACACATCATCGGATAGCTCATTTAAAGTTCGACAAACGCTACACAGAACCCGTCCAACATTTGAACTTACTTCCGGTTAAAATCGGAAGTTGAAAATTTCTTATTATCCTATCTTATATATATCTTTAAAACTACTGATCATTTCAGCATAATTTTTGTATCAGGGTGTAGAACGTTAGTCGTGCTCAAACATCTGAACACAGACATGACAACATTTTGACCTTAATATATGGTCAAAACCGGACAATGAAGAGCAACTACCCACTCGTACCCCCCCCCCCCCCCCCCCACTTTGATTGACAAAACATTATGTACACATAACGTTGAAACTGATGCAAGCTGCAGTTCAGTGTCGTCATTGTTGTTTCATGTGGCGGGAAGCTAGCCTTTAGTCAAGGCGCACCGCGGCACCCCCGGCCCAGATATCACGCACGAAAAAAGACCAGCGTAGTTCAAGATTATCAATGGCGTACTAATAAGATTATAGATCTAAATACCGCTTATATTCAGCGTCTAATTGTTCCCCTATTCGCCCTTCTCATGGCTTAATGATCAATATGGAATTGAAGACGAAGTTTCACTGAGATGACCACCTGCTTCAGTGATTCGTATGACTTGTAATTGTTTGAGAAAATGCAAGCAGAAAAAGACGAACATTGGTTATGAGTTTATCAAACACCGAGAAGCAGAGACTTGACATCAGCTCATGAATCGGTGCCACACAGTGATAAAACGGTAAGCTTTGTGTGAAAATCATTGCTTTTCAAAATGAGTATTTATTTAATGCACAGTTATGTTATAAAGTTTATCTTTTATCATCAAGTGGTGGCGTTGGTGATGTTTTTAAAACTAAAGAACGTTTAGTGTGATCGTCGAGGAGTAGAATTGGGCAATGGGGGATTGGTATGATTGTTGGCTGTGTCACTAAAGTCAGAAAATGGTCCGACTGAAGAATGTTTGTCGGCAACTTTGATGACGTTTGTGTTAAGTAAAGTAGGTTTTGTTTATAAGTTGTTCACTTCCAAAACAATATGTGCACCTTCCACTAACCTTTTTTGTGCAATTTCCTAAGTTTGAATGTTACTGTTTTGACCTCCTCCCTTTGAACAGGTTGGTCATTGAGAGAGCGCAATATAATTTTTTTATTTTTTATTTTTATTTTTTTTACGTTTACGTTTATTTCAATGTTGTCACTAATGTACACTGATTATTTACATCATTACATCCTTTAGCATGATTACAAAGTACAATCTCATGTTAACATACAGAATTATGACGAAAAATAATGTTAGCAAAAGCTTAATATATAGTTAGTTAGACAACATTTAGGTTTGGGTGAAGCTCTGCTTTTGTACCCTAACCTATTGACAGACAAACAAAGTTAAATAAATTAGTAGTATTATTATATAAATATGAAACGTTTTAAGTCTTGATTTTTGTTTATTTTAACAGTTTCAGCTTGACTTAATTTTCCTAGAGTCATACTTTGTTTATTTTGTAATATTGTTTTTTTCTTCTTCAGAATACAGCACATCCACCGGCATGGTCTTGGATCCAGTGACAGATTTTCCACGTGTTGTTGTGTTGCATTCCTCATTTCCTGTATGATGCACCATACAGGTAGAAATAGAACTTATAAATCATTATGTTATAAGTCAAAATTCAAGAGAGGCTTAGATTTGCCGTCTTCATGATTTGCCTTCGTTTTGCATTATGATTTAAAACATTAAAGAGAGCGCCCTCCGGCAGCACACGCTTGTTTTTTAGAGTTCTCCGTTCCTCTCTTGTATTTGCCTTTTTGTGCTGCTACTTGTTTGTTTTTTTCGTCATTATCTTCTGCCTTTTATCGTCAGTGTTAAAAACCGTGTCGTCTGATACATGTATGTCACCTAAATCATGTAAGTTGCTGCAAATTTAGCCTTCATTTTTGCCAACGGAGTGCTTAGAACTTTGCATTGAAGGAATCATGTGGACACGTATTTAACTGTGTATATGTGACATTGTTGAGGCCAGCCTACACTATGTATTCGACTTTGAAGTATTCCATAAAAACATTGCACAGTATCATTCAAACTACTGGAGAAACATTCCTTCCAATAACAACTTGGGATCTCTTAAAGGAATTACATATTGCAAAAAGAACTAGACGGGGTTGTCGGGCTGGAGTGCACAAACAACGGCAGATACGGTCTGTTATTACCAACCGAGCAGCCATTTTTGAATCCACGGCTCAGCGAGCATCAAACATCAACAATCTCATCGCCATTAAACCCACTCATTCTCACCATTGTGTTCAGCATCAATTGCCAACGTTACTGTTATGTAACCCTCGCTCGCTGAACAACAAAATCGATGAATTGACCATGGTAATTGACAACAATGCTGTTGATCTTGCAGTGGTCTGCGAGACGTGGTTCGTGGACAGTGCACCCACCCACCTATGGAACATTCCCAACTTCGAATTGTTCACGAAGTCCAGAACTGATCGTCGTGGAGGGGGCGTGGCACTTTATGCGAAACAACACCTTAACGCAAGATCGATCAAGGATATAGTCGTCCCCGATGAAATTGAGGGTTTGTGGGTCAAGCTTCGTCCACCTAGGCTACCACGACAGACCTCTTCCATCGTCGCTGGGGTGTTTTATTATCCTCCTAATAGCCCGGTAGCATCTGACCTGTGTGACCATATTGCTAGTACAGTTGACCGTATCCTCACCGACAACCCCAATACTGGTGTGATTATCGCCGGGGACTTTAATCGCCTAGATCTTCGTGACATTCTGTCTCACAGTATGGTTCAGATTGTGCATCAGCCCACTCGTCATAACGCCATCCTAGACAAGGTGATTACAAACATTGCTAACCTGTATCGGGAGGCTGAGATTCTCTCCCCCATCAGTATGAGTGACCACAGTTGTGTCTTACTGAAACCACACAACCACCGTCATGTGGACAACTCAATTCGTAAGCGGGTAGTTCGACCAATGCCGGACAGTAAGATCAGGGAATTTGGCGCTTGGATTCTTGATCATGATTGGTCTGAAGTTCACAGTGAACAAAGTGCATCTGAGAAATGCGATGCCTTTTACAACACCCTGCAGCTCTCGATTGACGCCTTTTTCCCATGTCACTCGGTTAAGGTGCACTCGTGTGACAAGGTTTGGATGACACCTCAAATTAAGGACCTTATCGCTAAACGGCAGAAAGTCTTCCGCCGTAGTGGACCCACACGCGAATGGAGGCGCCTTAGGAACAAGATCAGGCATGTCATCAGGAATGCTAAGGCCAGTTACTACACTGATCGAGTTCAGCGGCTGAAGAGGTCTAACCCAGGGAACTGGTTTAAACAAATCCGCATCATGTCTGGGAAGGACACACCCACTCATATAAGTGTCCCTGGAATTGATGCCTCTGATCATGTTGGAGTCGCTAACAGTATTGGTGACTATTTTGTGTCCATCACTGATGACATGGAACCACTTGATTCGTCTGCGTTACCAGCTTTTCCCCCATCACGCCCAATGAAACTTATTCACCCGTGGGAGGTCTTCAATGAGCTTAGCAAAGTCAAATCACGCAAAGCTAGTGGCCCAGACGGGATTTCAGCACGATTTGTTCGCATGTTTGCTTATGAACTGAGTGACCCGCTCACAGACATAATTAATAGCTCGTACAGTCAGTCACTGGTTCCACTGCGATGGAAACTTGCCGATATTGTGCCGTTGCCAAAATCCTCCCCTCCAGAAATTGGCAACCTTCGTCCTGTCGCCCTTACGGACCACTTTGCTAAGATCGCCGAACACTTCATTGCTAAGGAGCTCATGATATCGCTGCAACCGAAGATAGACCCTGCACAATATGGAAATTTAAAGGGAGTGTCAACATCACACTGCCTGGTTGACTTTATGCATACTCTCCATGTCAATGCAGAAAAGCGTAGTACATCGTCGACGGTCCTCCTTACTGACTTCTCCAAAGCGTTTGACCGCGTTGACCACACAATCGCAATATCCAAGTTAGTCAAACTTGACGTAAACCCTTGTCTTGTATCATGGATTGCAAACTTTTTAACAGATCGCAGACAAAGGGTGAAGTACAAGGGTGTGAAGTCAGTGTGGCGTTCAACGACAGCCGGCGTTCCCCAAGGAACAAAATTGGGACCTATAATTTTTCTGTCGCTTATCAATGACGCTCTACGTGGTGAGGACACCAACATGACGCGGCCTACTGGTGACGCAGCTAATGCTCTTCACGTCCTCAAATATGTGGACGACCTAACAGTGGTAGAGACTCGCCATGCGTCAGCTCATTCAATGTTGCCTGATACTCTTTGGTTACTCTCGGATTGGTCAGGCAGGAACAAAATGCGTCTAAACCTGAACAAGTGCGCAACAATGAATGTTTCCTTTGTGAAAAATGATCTCAGCCCATGCGCTTTAGAATTAGATGATGTCGTCATTCAACAATCCAACACTGTTAAATTGCTAGGAATCTTCATACAAGCGGATTTAAAATGGAACGCGCATATTGCGTCCATCATTAAACGCACGAACAGTCGCCTATACGTCTTACGATCTCTCAAACATTACAACCTTCCCACGAGCGACCTCATCACTATCTACACGACGTTTGTCAGGCCAGTCGTGGAGTATGCTGCTGTTGTCTGGTCTGGTGGTCTAACAAAGGAACAATGTTCAAGCCTGGAGCGGTTACAGAAGCGAGCAAGCAGAATTATACTTGGTACTAACTATAGACACTATCCACAAGCGCTCAAGGACTGCCAGCTTCCTACCTTGGAGAGCAGGCGCTATCAATTGTGCCTTTCATTTGCAAAATCCATGCAAAATTCATCTTCAAAACTCCATCATTTGCTACCTCCTGAGAAACCTAGATTTCACCAAACTCGGAGTTCATCAGGAAAGCATACTGAACTTCGCTGTAGAACTGAACGGTTTAGAAATAGTCCAATTCCTTATCTAACGCGTATTCTTAATTCTACATAAATTCATTGTAAGTTGGCTGCTCATAGATGGGGTGCCCTTAAGTTTGATTGGTAATATTTAAATTGCTCCTGTACAAATCTTGTTTTTATTGGGGCCCTCCATTCCACTATTCTGTTCCGCTGCTTTTGTATATTTTCTTAACTTCTTGGTGTGCTGATAATTGTTTGTTTCTTTTTTACTTTTGATGTTAATTATTCTTTGTTTTTTAATGTTTTTAACCTTGTACAAATCATGTAATTCAGCCTACTGGCTGTGTGAATGTTTTTTATTTTAATAAACCATTTCAAATCAAATCAAATCAAAAAAACAAGTGCCCTTTCAATAGTCTAAAAATTAACAAACTGTTCTGTAGGAAAATCAATATCCAAAAATCAAGCAAATTAAGCTTTTTAAATAATACAACTGCCAGCTCAGAACTTGCTTGACTTATTTTAGCGACATCATCATCAGTGTTTTTGTATTGAACAATCAATGTTTCCTGAACCGAGTATCCACCTCATTGGAGTTGAAACCCTGTAAAAACTTTTCTGAATTGTAACCTAATAATGTCAACATGTATAGTGTGGTTTTTTATCAATACAAAATCGATAACCATCGAAAAATAAATAAACTTACTTTCTAAGTTAATCTTTGTTTTCCACTATAGGCACATATTTAAATGCCTAGGGCCTATGTCTCGCTAAAAACTTTCTAACTTCATAATGATGTCATAGGTTTTCAAATTTGGCTAAACAAAAGTTTGTTATTTATAAAATTTATATACTTTTAGCAGCCCTTTATTTCTTGTGTAACCTATTTATACTTAACTTTCTCTAATATTTCAAAAGCTATCAGGATTGTTTTCAGCGATTCAATGATATAGCTTACGCATTAAAACAGCAGTGAGCCCACCAGCGATACCCGAACACCTAGTGTTTGTTGTCACAAACACGTTAAGGCTAGTTTTTCTTTGTTTTGCTTATTCTTCTGATAGTCGTTTGTCCGCAAAAAAACCATACTTGCAAACCTTTGATCAACTTGAAACTTAATGTGACATTAGAACATAAAGAGCAGAAGGTGTGTGAACAATGACGTCATGATGACGTCATCGGATGTGAAATTACAAGCCATTTAAGGTCAAAAAGTGCCCTCATGCCAATGCCTGTATATTTCTGAATAGGAAAGCTATAATATTCATATTTAAACATTATGATAGATCAAGACACGGGCAACATTTGACAAGTTAACGCCAAAATCACATGACCTTTACTTCCGGTCGTACCGGAAGGTCAAAGTTTGCCTTTGTGCAATTCTTAACAAAAAAACATTTCCTGGCAAAATTCTTAACTGCTGTTAAGATCTGATCAACTTCAAATTTACACCATGTTAGAACCTTGATGAAACCTCCATCAAGTTAGTGTGACGTCATGATGACGTCATCAGGTGTTGAAATACAGTAAATCAAAATTTTATATTTTAAAAAATCATAACTTAATCATTACTGAATGGATTGCTTCAATCAATACATCATCGGACAGGTCTTTTAAAACTCAACAAATGCTACACAAAGAGTTATCCCGGTTGTTCTTGACTTCCCGCTCAAAATGTAAGTTGAACATTACGTTAGTATTAGCCCGCAGGGCTGGTCATTCTGCTCCATTGACCACGTGTAATCTTGCATGTACATGTAAACGGTACACACACTGCGCCATTGATCTTAGGTGCAAAGTCCACGAAGACTGCATTGCTGTGTCGTGATACGTTATCCATGGTGGCGCTATACCAAGTTAATGGTCCTTTGTTACTGCACTCGTCGATAAATGCAACCATCCTTCGGAAATCTACGATGTTCGACGGTGGTCCAATGAATAGCTCATTGCATAACCTTCGTGTTAGCCTTTTGTTGGCTTGGTGGTAAATATCAACTGAACGAGTGTATTTTGCTGAACTGTTTTGGTGATTTGAATAACTTTTGATAACTGAGAAAATGCAATCGGAAAAAGGTCAACATAAATTTGACTCTGATCAACAACGGTTTTTACGCGAATATAACTTTTAGATCCTGTTGAATACTTCAAAGAAATACAATGTGACTAGCAAAATAAATTCAACATAAATTGCACATCGTGTAAACAGTAGGTTCTTATGCCTTTTCATAATCATGACAAATGGTGTTGCTTCACATATAAGGTAGCAAGCATGCGTAGTTTGATAACATTTATTTTTGAATTGTTAGTGATAGTCTTTTAATTTATCAGTTAAGAACGATAAGTTTGTGACTATTTACATGAAAATTGTTATACATGTGTATCTAAACTACTTTATGGAGACTCATACAGCAACGATATCACTTTCCCCCGTGTACATTAAAAGTATAAAAGTAATAGGTTTGCAAACGACTTTTTTTTTTTTATTAAAAAACTTTCAATATAAATCTGCTTACGCATTTTAGTAACATAACAGTGCCCCATCGATACCCGAACACCTAGTGTTTGGTCTCACAAACACTAAATCTCTAGTGGATTTTTGAGATTGTTCGCCCACCTCAAAAATACACGCATCGTAATTGTCCGCAGACTTTGACATCTTTCCCAAACTCGCACGGTCATAAAACTTGGCAACAATATTGTGATGACGTTTACCCCAGCCCACAGTTATGTTTAGTTTCACGCTTACTGGTCATGGTGATTATGTGCACCTGACTGTTGCATGGAGTTAAAATACCTCCATGGTGGATGTTATGTAATAACTTTGTATTTAAGGCACATTCAACGTCGACTCGTGGTCTGTCTCCTTCAGGTGCGCCACCGAGTCGACGGTGCATTATTCGTTTATTAGGTGTTCGTGCAATTCAGCACGAACACCTCTTGTTATTGTTCTGGTTTTTTTTTACTAACGCTATAATTTGTGACCTGATGACATTGTCTTCCGGTTCAAACCGGAAGTTAAAATTTTATATTTGAAAAAAAAATTGAACTTCTGAAAAACACATTGATTTTTTTCAATCTATACATCATCTAAAAGGTCTTCATAAACTAATCACGCGCTACACAAAATGTGACCCTATTTGACCTTGACTTCCGGTCAAAACCGGAAATTGATGTTTATTTTTTGAAAAATTCTTAACTCCTGAACCAGGCATTGAATTGAAAACGTATAATGTCGTTACCTTTCATTTAATCACTCTCCTCGAACACCTTGTTTTTGTAACATGACAAAAACTGAATCTCTAGTTTTTTTTTTTTCTTCTCCATCTTCTTCTTCCCTAGAACTCTTCTCTACAGCATAACTCAAGATTGAAACTGAATTGAACCTTGAAACGCATCAGATAATTGAACCTCAATATGAAGACGGCACAGTTGTCAGTACGTCATGATGACGTCATCAGGTGTCGAATTACAAGGTTTTTAAAGTTGAAAAATGACCATTTGCTTTTTGCTGTATCTCAACGAATATGAAAGCTATGATGTTCATACTTGGGCATCGCATAGACCAAGGATGGGGCAACATTTGAAAAGTTAACGCCAAAATTGTACGACCTTAACTTCCGGGTCGTTACCCTGGGTCGAAGTTCCCCTTCGTTTTTTTCCTTCAAAAAACAACTTTCGAGCTTATCTACAGAATAACTCAAGATTGAGATTGAATTGAATGTTGAAACTCACCAGATAATTGAACCTTAGTATCAAGACAACACATACTTAATTACGTCATGATGACGTCATCGGGCATTGAATTACATCAAATCAAAGTTTAATATTTGTAAAAATCATAACTCAAAAACCATAATTCGGATTTTGACAATCTACACATCATCGGATAGATCGTTAAAAGTTTGACAAACGCTTCACAGAACCCGTACAATATTTTAACTTACTTTCGGTAGTTAACGGAAGTTGAAAATTTCATAATATCTTATCTTATTCATATCTTTAAAACTACTGATCACTTCAGCATAATTTTTGTATCAGATTGTAGAACAGCAATCCCTCTTAAACTTTTGCACAGAGATAACAACATTGTAATCGTATGCATCTGGTAAAAACTGGGAAATGAAGCGCACCGTCCTACTCGTACCCCCCCCCCCCCACTTTCATTGACAACGCATTGTACACATTACGTGTAAGCTCTGACGACTGACAACAACGCACACTACATGTATGTACGCTACATGCAGTGCAAGTGCCGACTGTGAGTGTGTGATGTGGCGCGAACTTTTGGGGGAATTCCCAACAGCGCTCTCTTTCGTCCAACGAAAGAGGGCGCTGTTAAAGTTTTTAGTAACATCGAGCGCTGAGTGCAGAGCGGAGAATCGCAATAGTTGAGTGATAATGAACAACGTCTCGCACCAAAACTACAAGTAGGAATACATTTGCATTGATGTTATAAGATACATTGCACACCCTCAGATAATCAATCACATAATTATAATATTTTTACAAGTCATACATCAGCTGAAAGGTTTTAATGAACTGATGAGGATCTACACAAATGAAATCAGTTTAAACTTGGCTTTTTGTTCAAACCGGAGGTTGAAATTTAATTTTTCAAAGAAAAATAATTTCTCAACCACACATTTGATTTTTTATTTATTTTTACGTCATTGGGTAGGTATGTAATAACTTGAGAAACGACACACAACATTGACCATTACCTTGACTTCCGGTTAAACAGGAAGATACAATTAATTATTTGAAAAAATCATACTCCAGAATCAGAAATTAGTTGTTTATTTTATTTATTTTTTATTTTATTTCAGCCACATCGAACAGCGCAAGCGCCAATAACAGGATGGATAAAAACATTAAATTACATAAAATAGCACAATAAAATTATTTAAACAAACAAAACAAGACAGAGATTAAAATGGTGAACAGTTCTTACATCAAAAAAATAAATAAAAAGTTAAAACATAAGTTACACTCTGGACCCGACCTCCCCCTTCAGATAAAAAATCACAAGATTTCATTGATTTTATGTTTGAAGGCAGGAAGGGTGAGGTGGAAAATGTCAATACTGGGATTTGAATGGGTAATTCTGTTGTAATTAGAGGACAGACGTTATTATCTGAACGTCGTCAGATAAGGCTTTGAAAAACATTACTAACGCTATAATTTGTGACCTGATGATGACATTGTCTTCCGGTTCAAACCGGAAGTTTAAATTTTATATTTGAAAACAAATTTAACTTCTGAAAAACACATTGAATTTTTTCAATCTATACATCATCTGAAAGGTCTTCATAAACTAATCATGCGCTACACAAAATGTGACCCTATTTGACCTTGACTTCCGGTCAAAACCGGAAATTGATGTTTATTGTTTGAAAAATTCTTAACTCCTGAACCAGGCATTGAATTGATAAGGTATAATATCGTTACCTTTCATTTAATCACTCTCCACGAACACCTTGTTTTTGTCACATGACAAAAACTGAATCTCTAGTTATTTCATTAAGTGTATTTTTCTAGTTTCTCATTTGAGTTGTGTTCAAATAAAACACCCTGTGGTGTGTATATGGTTCAAGAAGAAAACGTTCAAATTGTGTTTAATTGTTGAGTTGCGATCCCTTGGGCGGGATGGCTAGAAGGGCCAACCTCGTCCATAACAATATTACAATTGGTGATTAGATAAAACAGAAATTTTGACAACATAATGACGTCACCCAATGAGTTATTGGGTAATTAAATGTAATTTATTTAATCAAATCTTTAGTTTTTGGTTTAACAACCAGAACTCACAAAATAAGAACGATAAAATCGTTGTTATTTCTTGAAAAGAAAGGGTATATATTACTTTTCGTTTCATACTTTGGAACGAATCAAGTTAGACAAAGATTTCTTAGAGAATTTGGCCTTTTAAAACATTTAAATCTTAATCAATTGCCTAACGCAGCATGGCATACCCCCTCGCGACTGATTGCATTGCGCAACGGTGGGTAGTTTGCCAGTCAAGACGCTTGTTAGGGGACGCGATTAACAATCAGCACGAAATCAGACGAAAGTAACCGCAACCGCGTATTGTTTGCCGTGAACGCCTTCACTGAAGTCTATGTATTGTGGTGTGAGTTTCATTCATGTTTTGACACGCCACCGGTCAACGCACTTACAAACGTGGAGCAATCTTATCAATGGCGTACTAACAATAGTAACATTACAGATCTGAATTCCACTCAGATTCGGCGTCTAATTGTTCCCCTTTTCGCCCTTCTCATGGATTAATGATCAAATGGAATTAAAGACGAAGTTTCGCTGAGATGGCCACCTGCTTCAGTGATTCGTATGACTTTTAATTTTGTAAGAAAATGCAAGCAGAAAAAGACGAACATTGGTTATGTTTTGATCACACACCGAGAAGGAAGGATGTGTCATCGGATCGTGAACGGTGTTTCAGACCCTCCTGACGGCATGTGTTTATCGTTGCTACGCGGGACTAACTTCGGTAAGTTTTTGTGTGAACATCGTTGCTTTTCAAAATGATTCTTTTATTTAATACACAATTACGTTATAAAGTTTATCCTGTATCATCAAGTGGTGACGTTGGTGAGATGTTTTAAAACTAAGGAACGTTTAGTATGAACGTCGAAGAGATAGAATTGGGCAATGGGGATTGGTATGATTGTTGGCTGTGTCACTATAGTCGGAAAATGGTCCGACTGATGAATGTTTTTCGGCAACTTTGTATTGCGACGTAATTATTTGAAAACCCTTCGATAAAGTTTCCCCTAATAAAGTTTTGTTTATAAGTTGTTCACATCAAAAACAGGATGTGCACTTTCCACTAATTTTTTCTTGCGTAATTTCCTTACTCCGATATGTTGTATTGTTAAAATGCGCCCTCGAACAGGTTGGTCCTGGAGACAGCACAATTTACATTCAATAAATTATTATTATTATTATAAAATCATGAAATGTTGCAAGTGTTGAATTTTATTTATTTGAGCAGTTTCAGCTTGACTTAATTTGCTTTGAGTCATACTTTGTTTATTTTTTATTTTTTCTTCAGAATATACAACACATCCAGTACCCGAATGTTCTCCAGTGAAAGATTTCATACTCGTTGCTGTGTTCCATTCCCTAATTCTTTGCTGAGTGTGCACCATACAGGTGGAAATAGTTATTAACTCGTTAAACATATTTTATTAGTTACAATTCACGAGAGGCTTAAACTTGCCGTCTTCATGACTTGCCTTTATCTTGCATAATGATTAAAAACAAGTGTTTTTTATTTCAATATTAAAAATTTAACAAACCGTTCTGTATGAAGACTAATGTCTAAAAATCAAGCAAGCTATTTAAAAAAATGCAACCAATAGCTCATACTATGCTCGACTTATTTTAACGACATCATCATCAGTGCATATGCATTTAACAATCAAAGTATCATGCACCGATACATAATGAGAAGCCAAATCACAGTCTTTGAAAACCTGTTAAAACTTCTAAGAATTGTAACTTAATAATGTCAACATGATTTGCATAGTCGGATTTATTAATCAATAAAGAATCAATACCCATTGGAAAAAAAATAAACTTCAGTGAGTGGCATTCATGATAGTTGTACTTGTGAGTAATTCAAAGGCTCGTTTTAAGATATGCAACCAAAACGAAAGGAAATTCGAAAAATTAATGTTGCTCTGTATGAAAGGACAATATTGACCCTCTGCCCTTTCAAATAAATTAAATAATGTACTCTTTTGCTGACAATACGTTTAGTAAGTTCACCTTCGTTTTTCACTTACAATTTAAAGCACATAATTAAATACCAATGTCTCGATAAGAACTTATCAAACGTCATAATGACGTCATCAGTTTTCAAATTTAGGATAAGGATAAGGATAAGGATCAAATAGGGTTGGCTTTAACAAAAGATTATTATTTTTAAACATTCATATTGTGAGGTGCATTTATTTCCTGTGTAAACTAACGTTCAATCAACGAAGATTTACACTTTACTTTCCTTGAAATTTCAAAAGCTATCAACAATGTTTTCAGCGATTCAATGATATAGCTAACGCATTAAAACAGCACTGAGCCCAGCGAGAACGCGAACACCTAGTGTTTGTTCTCACAAACACTAAATCTCTAGTGTTGTACTTGTTTTTGTTGAGGTCAAATAAATAATAATAATAATAATAATAATTACATTGGCCAATGTTGGCTCTAGGTCGGCATTACCACATTGGTTTTACGTTGGCGATTAATGATGAGCCAATGTTTTTATAAGTGGGAAATCAACATCGGCATTGTGTTATGGTGGCTCTATTTCAGCACTTCCACATTGGTTTTACATCGGCACTCAATGTTGAGCAAACAATTGCTTTTAAGTTTAGTTGGTAGAATCACGAATTTCACCAACACATGTTTCAATACGACTGATGTGATTGAACACTGTTATCTTTGACTTTGGCCTTACTGATAAATTTCAATCTGCATACAAGACTAGGCATAGCACTGAATCGGCACTTTTGCGAGTGCAAAATGACATTTTATGTGCTATGGATGAGGGCCATGTGGCCCTAATTCTGCTTGATTTAAGTGCTGCAAGTTTGACACGGTGGACCACTGCTAATTTGCTTAAGAGACTTCGTGATATTATTGGTTTGCAAGGTAAGCCCTTAAATGGTGCCAACTGCCAATCCTATTTGCAAAACAGACCACAACATGTTCGCATTAGGAATTCCACCAGTTTTTCTTGATTTTTCGGTCCCTCAAGTGTCATTTCTTAGTTGGTTCACAGTGTACACCTACCCTATTCATAACATCATGAAACACAAACTTAACTATCACGTATCTCCCAGATGACACTCGGTAGTATATTTCTATATTTCAAAAGTCACACTTTTGCCGTGTCGAACTCAATGATTTTCGCACGGCAAAAGTGCGGCAATTAAACCGAATCGGTGACAAACGTCGCATTTAGTAAAATAGTTTGCCGCATTTAAAGTGATTAAAAATGGCGGATGCGAGAGAAAATTTCTAAGGAGTCATGTTTTATGATGGCATTTCGAGCTGTGACACTCAACTATGACAAACTCATAATAATGATAACTGGAAATGTTGTCCTTGTTGACTTTTTTTATAGAGGGTCCTGAAATTCTACAGATTATGTTTGTTCTATTCAGAGGTTGTTCCCCATTCCATCTCGGAATTCTCCCAGCTACGTGTAGAGGCGGCATTACTCTGATCTGCCGTTCGGCGCTGCATTCGTTACCTTATTATTTCGCCGACATAAATCCAGGCAACTGGACGGTGTGTCGGGAGGGCACCGAGCAAGTTCGAGTGCGCAAATTTAGTCGACCAGCGATTGACCACTGACTAGCAACGTACACGCGCAGTGACTTACTCACGCGAACGACTCGTTTTGGAAGTCAACCATCGGCACGGTATTCAACATTTACATTGCCCTCTTCCGCCTTCGCTATAGTGTCACTGGTTCCCTTCTGCGCTTTACACGTGTTAGCAAGGAACGAGGCTATCGGGACCATGGAAGAAACCATGGAGCAAGTTCGATCAGGTAATCGTCGACTAGTGGTTAGTTCGTGACGTACGGAGCGCATGCGCGCTGAAATACAAATGCGAACGACTCTAGTCGTTGTCTAGTGACCGTCTGTGAAAAAGATGGCGGCCTGTTTGTTTACGTTTTTGGATGACATGGACGATAGTGACACGGACGATATTTGCTTATTACATCAGCACATCTCACAAGTAGTAATATGTGTGCGTTGGGCGATAGTAGACGGACAGTGCCCAAAATTTACGGCAAGCTTTAATTGAAATAAATAAACCATGTTCGCTTAAGTACATTTTTAAGGTACCACATATTGTTCCATTGGAAACGATTACAATTTCCAGAATCCCATTCAACCCAGCTCACAAGGGGACCACATAATTGTCCCATTAGAACCAATGCAATGGGGACCACATTGTCCCATTAGAACCAATGGGAAGTAAAGTATCCCATTCAACCTTGTACATTTCTAATTGGACAACATTCCCATTGAAAACAATGGGAATTATAAAGTATCCCATTCAAGACAGACACTTCTACGGGATCACTTGTCCCATTAGCCAATGGGAATTAATAAAGTATCCCATCCAACCAAGTACGATTCTAATGGGACCACATGATTTCCCATTGGAAACAATGGGAATTATAAAGTATCCCATTCAACCAAGTACGATTCTAATGGGACCACATGATTTCCCATTGGAAACAATGGGAATTATAAAGTATCCCATTCAACCCAGTATGATTCTAATGGGACCACATGATTTCCCATTGGAAACAATGGGAATTATAAAGTAACCCATTCAACCCAGTATGATTCTAATGGGACCATATGATTTCCCATTGGAAACAATGGGAATTATAAAGTAACCCATTCAACCCAGTACGATTCTAATGGGACCACATGATTTCCCATTGGAAACAATGGGAATTATAAAGTATCCCGTTCAACCAAGTACGATTCTAATGGGACCACATGATTTCCCATTGGAAACAATGGGAATTATAAAGTAACCCATTCAACCCAGTATGATTCTAATGGGACCACATGATTTCCCATTGGAAACAATGGGAATTATAAAGTATCCCATTCAACCAAGTACGATTCTAATGGGACCACATGATTTCCCATTGGAAACAATGGGAATTATAAAGTATCCCATTCAACCAAGTACGATTCTAATGGGACCACATGATTTCCCATTGGAAACAATGGGAATTATAAAGTAACCCATTCAACCAAGTACGATTCTAATGGGACCACATGATTTCCCATTGGAAACAATGGGAATTATAAAGTATCCCATTCAACCAAGTACGATTCTAATGGGACCACATGATTTCCCATTGGAAACAATGGGAATTATAAAGTAACCCATTCAACCAAGTACGATTCTAATGGGACCACATGATTTCCCATTGGAAACAATGGGAATTATAAAGTATCCCATTCAACCAAGTACGATTCTAATGGGACCACATGATTTCCCATTGGAAACAATGGGAATTATAAAGTATCCCATTCAACCCAGTATGATTCTAATGGGACCATATGATTTCCCATTGGAAACAATGGGAATTATAAAGTAACCCATTCAACCCAGTACGATTCTAATGGGACCACATGATTTCCCATAGTCGGATTTATTAATCAATAAAGAATCAATACCCATTGGAAAAAAAATAAACTTCAGTGAGTGGCATTCATGATAGTTGTACTTGTGAGTAATTCAAAGGCTCGTTTTAAGATATGCAACCAAAACGAAAGGAAATTCGAAAAATTAATGTTGCTCTGTATGAAAGGACAATATTGACCCTCTGCCCTTTCAAATAAATTAAATAATGTACTCTTTTGCTGACAATACGTTTAGTAAGTTCACCTTCGTTTTTCACTTACAATTTAAAGCACATAATTAAATACCAATGTCTCGATAAGAACTTATCAAACGTCATAATGACGTCATCAGTTTTCAAATTTAGGATAAGGATAAGGATAAGGATCAAATAGGGTTGGCTTTAACAAAAGATTATTATTTTTAAACATTCATATTGTGAGGTGCATTAATTTCCTGTGTAAACTAACGTTCAATCAACGAAGATTTACACTTTACTTTCCTTGAAATTTCAAAAGCTATCAACAATGTTTTCAGCGATTCAATGATATAGCTAACGCATTAAAACAGCACTGAGCCCAGCGAGAACGCGAACACCTAGTGTTTGTTCTCACAAACACTAAATCTCTAGTGTTGTACTTGTTTTTGTTGAGGTCAAATAAATAATAATAATAATAATAATAATTACATTGGCCAATGTTGGCTCTAGGTCGGCATTACCACATTGGTTTTACGTTGGCGATTAATGATGAGCCAATGTTTTTATAAGTGGGAAATCAACATCGGCATTGTGTTATGGTGGCTCTATTTCAGCATTTCCACATTGGTTTTACATCGGCACTCAATGTTGAGCAAACAATTGCTTTTAAGTTTAGTTGGTAGAATCACGAATTTCACCAACACATGTTTCAATACGACTGATGTGATTGAACACTGTTATCTTTGACTTTGGCCTTACTGATAAATTTCAATCTGCATACAAGACTAGGCATAGCACTGAATCGGCACTTTTGCGAGTGCAAAATGACATTTTATGTGCTATGGATGAGGGCCATGTGGCCCTAATTCTGCTTGATTTAAGTGCTGCAAGTTTGACACGGTGGACCACTGCTAATTTGCTTAAGAGACTTCGTGATATTATTGGTTTGCAAGGTAAGCCCTTAAATGGTGCCAACTGCCAATCCTATTTGCAAAACAGACCACAACATGTTCGCATTAGGAATTCCACCAGTTTTTCTTGATTTTTCGGTCCCTCAAGTGTCATTTCTTAGTTGGTTCACAGTGTACACCTACCCTATTCATAACATCATGAAACACAAACTTAACTATCACGTATCTGCAGATGACACTCGGTAGTATATTTCTATATTTCAAAAGTCACACTTTTGCCGTGTCGAACTCAATGATTTTCGCACGGCAAAAGTGCGGCAATTAAACCGAATCGGTGACAAACGTCGCATTTAGTAAAATAGTTTGCCGCATTTAAAGTGATTAAAAATGGCGGATGCGAGAGAAAATTTCTAAGGAGTCATGTTTTATGATGGCATTTCGAGCTGTGACACTCAACTATGACAAACTCATAATAATGATAACTGGAAATGTTGTCCTTGTTGACTTTTTTTATAGAGGGTCCTGAAATTCTACAGATTATGTTTGTTCTATTCAGAGGTTGTTCCCCATTCCATCTCGGAATTCTCCCAGCTACGTGTAGAGGCGGCATTACTCTGATCTGCCGTTCGGCGCTGCATTCGTTACCTTATTATTTCGCCGACATAAATCCAGGCAACTGGACGGTGTGTCGGGAGGGCACCGAGCAAGTTCGAGTGCGCAAATTTAGTCGACCAGCGATTGACCACTGACTAGCAACGTACACGCGCAGTGACTTACTCACGCGAACGACTCGTTTTGGAAGTCAACCATCGGCACGGTATTCAACATTTACATTGCCCTCTTCCGCCTTCGCTATAGTGTCACTGGTTCCCTTCTGCGCTTTACACGTGTTAGCAAGGAACGAGGCTATCGGGACCATGGAAGAAACCATGGAGCAAGTTCGATCAGGTAATCGTCGACTAGTGGTTAGTTCGTGACGTACGGAGCGCATGCGCGCTGAAATACAAATGCGAACGACTCTAGTCGTTGTCTAGTGACCGTCTGTGAAAAAGATGGCGGCCTGTTTGTTTACGTTTTTGGATGACATGGACGATAGTGACACGGACGATATTTGCTTATTACATCAGCACATCTCACAAGTAGTAATATGTGTGCGTTGGGCGATAGTAGACGGACAGTGCCCAAAATTTACGGCAAGCTTTAATTGAAATAAATAAACCATGTTCGCTTAAGTACATTTTTAAGGTACCACATATTGTTCCATTGGAAACGATTACAATTTCCAGAATCCCATTCAACCCAGCTCACAAGGGGACCACATAATTGTCCCATTAGAACCAATGCAATGGGGACCACATTGTCCCATTAGAACCAATGGGAAGTAAAGTATCCCATTCAACCTTGTACATTTCTAATTGGACAACATTCCCATTGAAAACAATGGGAATTATAAAGTATCCCATTCAAGACAGACACTTCTACGGGATCACTTGTCCCATTAGCCAATGGGAATTAATAAAGTATCCCATCCAACCAAGTACGATTCTAATGGGACCACATGATTTCCCATTGGAAACAATGGGAATTATAAAGTATCCCATTCAACCAAGTACGATTCTAATGGGACCACATGATTTCCCATTGGAAACAATGGGAATTATAAAGTATCCCATTCAACCCAGTATGATTCTAATGGGACCACATGATTTCCCATTGGAAACAATGGGAATTATAAAGTAACCCATTCAACCCAGTATGATTCTAATGGGACCATATGATTTCCCATTGGAAACAATGGGAATTATAAAGTAACCCATTCAACCCAGTACGATTCTAATGGGACCACATGATTTCCCATAGTCGGATTTATTAATCAATAAAGAATCAATACCCATTGGAAAAAAAATAAACTTCAGTGAGTGGCATTCATGATAGTTGTACTTGTGAGTAATTCAAAGGCTCGTTTTAAGATATGCAACCAAAACGAAAGGAAATTCGAAAAATTAATGTTGCTCTGTATGAAAGGACAATATTGACCCTCTGCCCTTTCAAATAAATTAAATAATGTACTCTTTTGCTGACAATACGTTTAGTAAGTTCAACTTCGTTTTTCACTTACAATTTAAAGCACATAATTAAATACCAATGTCTCGATAAGAACTTATCATATGTCATAATGACGTCATCAGTTTTCAAATTTAGGATAAGGATAAGGATAAGGATCAAATAGGGTTGGCTTTAACAAAAGATTATTATTTTTAAACATTCATATTGTGAGGTGCATTAATTTCCTGTGTAAACTAACGTTCAATCAACGAAGATTTACACTTTACTTTCCTTGAAATTTCAAAAGCTATCAACAATGTTTTCAGCGATTCAATGATATAGCTAACGCATTAAAACAGCACTGAGCCCAGCGAGAACGCGAACACCTAGTGTTTGTTCTCACAAACACTAAATCTCTAGTGTTGTACTTGTTTTTGTTGAGGTCAAATAAATAATAATAATAATAATAATAATTACATTGGCCAATGTTGGCTCTAGGTCGGCATTACCACATTGGTTTTACGTTGGCGATTAATGATGAGCCAATGTTTTTATAAGTGGGAAATCAACATCGGCATTGTGTTATGGTGGCTCTATTTCAGCACTTCCACATTGGTTTTACATCGGCACTCAATGTTGAGCAAACAATTGCTTTTAAGTTTAGTTGGTAGAATCACGAATTTCACCAACACATGTTTCAATACGACTGATGTGATTGAACACTGTTATCTTTGACTTTGGCCTTACTGATAAATTTCAATCTGCATACAAGACTAGGCATAGCACTGAAGCGGCACTTTTGCGAGTGCAAAATGACATTTTATGTGCTATGGATGAGGGCCATGTGGCCCTAATTCTGCTTGATTTAAGTGCTGCAAGTTTGACACGGTGGACCACTGCTAATTTGCTTAAGAGACTTCGTGATATTATTGGTTTGCAAGGTAAGCCCTTAAATGGTGCCAACTGCCAATCCTATTTGCAAAACAGACCACAACATGTTCGCATTAGGAATTCCACCAGTTTTTCTTGATTTTTCGGTCCCTCAAGTGTCATTTCTTAGTTGGTTCACAGTGTACACCTACCCTATTCATAACATCATGAAACACAAACTTAACTATCACGTATCTGCAGATGACACTCGGTAGTATATTTCTATATTTCAAAAGTCACACTTTTGCCGTGTCGAACTCAATGATTTTCGCACGGCAAAAGTGCGGCAATTAAACCGAATCGGTGACAAACGTCGCATTTAGTAAAATAGTTTGCCGCATTTAAAGTGATTAAAAATGGCGGATGCGAGAGAAAATTTCTAAGGAGTCATGTTTTATGATGGCATTTCGAGCTGTGACACTCAACTATGACAAACTCATAATAATGATAACTGGAAATGTTGTCCTTGTTGACTTTTTTTATAGAGGGTCCTGAAATTCTACAGATTATGTTTGTTCTATTCAGAGGTTGTTCCCCATTCCATCTCGGAATTCTCCCAGCTACGTGTAGAGGCGGCATTACTCTGATCTGCCGTTCGGCGCTGCATTCGTTACCTTATTATTTCGCCGACATAAATCCAGGCAACTGGACGGTGTGTCGGGAGGGCACCGAGCAAGTTCGAGTGCGCAAATTTAGTCGACCAGCGATTGACCACTGACTAGCAACGTACACGCGCAGTGACTTACTCACGCGAACGACTCGTTTTGGAAGTCAACCATCGGCACGGTATTCAACATTTACATTGCCCTCTTCCGCCTTCGCTATAGTGTCACTGGTTCCCTTCTGCGCTTTACACGTGTTAGCAAGGAACGAGGCTATCGGGACCATGGAAGAAACCATGGAGCAAGTTCGATCAGGTAATCGTCGACTAGTGGTTAGTTCGTGACGTACGGAGCGCATGCGCGCTGAAATACAAATGCGAACGACTCTAGTCGTTGTCTAGTGACCGTCTGTGAAAAAGATGGCGGCCTGTTTGTTTACGTTTTTGGATGACATGGACGATAGTGACACGGACGATATTTGCTTATTACATCAGCACATCTCACAAGTAGTAATATGTGTGCGTTGGGCGATAGTAGACGGACAGTGCCCAAAATTTACGGCAAGCTTTAATTGAAATAAATAAACCATGTTCGCTTAAGTACATTTTTAAGGTACCACATATTGTTCCATTGGAAACGATTACAATTTCCAGAATCCCATTCAACCCAGCTCACAAGGGGACCACATAATTGTCCCATTAGAACCAATGCAATGGGGACCACATTGTCCCATTAGAACCAATGGGAAGTAAAGTATCCCATTCAACCTTGTACATTTCTAATTGGACAACATTCCCATTGAAAACAATGGGAATTATAAAGTATCCCATTCAAGACAGACACTTCTACGGGATCACTTGTCCCATTAGCCAATGGGAATTAATAAAGTATCCCATCCAACCAAGTACGATTCTAATGGGACCACATGATTTCCCATTGGAAACAATGGGAATTATAAAGTATCCCATTCAACCAAGTACGATTCTAATGGGACCACATGATTTCCCATTGGAAACAATGGGAATTATAAAGTATCCCATTCAACCCAGTATGATTCTAATGGGACCACATGATTTCCCATTGGAAACAATGGGAATTATAAAGTAACCCATTCAACCCAGTATGATTCTAATGGGACCATATGATTTCCCATTGGAAACAATGGGAATTATAAAGTAACCCATTCAACCCAGTACGATTCTAATGGGACCACATGATTTCCCATAGTCGGATTTATTAATCAATAAAGAATCAATACCCATTGGAAAAAAAATAAACTTCAGTGAGTGGCATTCATGATAGTTGTACTTGTGAGTAATTCAAAGGCTCGTTTTAAGATATGCAACCAAAACGAAAGGAAATTCGAAAAATTAATGTTGCTCTGTATGAAAGGACAATATTGACCCTCTGCCCTTTCAAATAAATTAAATAATGTACTCTTTTGCTGACAATACGTTTAGTAAGTTCACCTTCGTTTTTCACTTACAATTTAAAGCACATAATTAAATACCAATGTCTCGATAAGAACTTATCAAACGTCATAATGACGTCATCAGTTTTCAAATTTAGGATAAGGATAAGGATAAGGATCAAATAGGGTTGGCTTTAACAAAAGATTATTATTTGTAAACATTCATATTGTGAGGTGCATTAATTTCCTGTGTAAACTAACGTTCAATCAACGAAGATTTACACTTTACTTTCCTTGAAATTTCAAAAGCTATCAACAATGTTTTCAGCGATTCAATGATATAGCTAACGCATTAAAACAGCACTGAGCCCAGCGAGAACGCGAACACCTAGTGTTTGTTCTCACAAACACTAAATCTCTAGTGTTGTACTTGTTTTTGTTGAGGTCAAATAAATAATAATAATAATAATAATAATTACATTGGCCAATGTTGGCTCTAGGTCGGCATTACCACATTGGTTTTACGTTGGCGATTAATGATGAGCCAATGTTTTTATAAGTGGGAAATCAACATCGGCATTGTGTTATGGTGGCTCTATTTCAGCACTTCCACATTGGTTTTACATCGGCACTCAATGTTGAGCAAACAATTGCTTTTAAGTTTAGTTGGTAGAATCACGAATTTCACCAACACATGTTTCAATACGACTGATGTGATTGAACACTGTTATCTTTGACTTTGGCCTTACTGATAAATTTCAATCTGCATACAAGACTAGGCATAGCACTGAATCGGCACTTTTGCGAGTGCAAAATGACATTTTATGTGCTATGGATGAGGGCCATGTGGCCCTAATTCTGCTTGATTTAAGTGCTGCAAGTTTGACACGGTGGACCACTGCTAATTTGCTTAAGAGACTTCGTGATATTATTGGTTTGCAAGGTAAGCCCTTAAATGGTGCCAACTGCCAATCCTATTTGCAAAACAGACCACAACATGTTCGCATTAGGAATTCCACCAGTTTTTCTTGATTTTTCGGTCCCTCAAGTGTCATTTCTTAGTTGGTTCACAGTGTACACCTACCCTATTCATAACATCATGAAACACAAACTTAACTATCACGTATCTGCAGATGACACTCGGTAGTATATTTCTATATTTCAAAAGTCACACTTTTGCCGTGTCGAACTCAATGATTTTCGCACGGCAAAAGTGCGGCAATTAAACCGAATCGGTGACAAACGTCGCATTTAGTAAAATAGTTTGCCGCATTTAAAGTGATTAAAAATGGCGGATGCGAGAGAAAATTTCTAAGGAGTCATGTTTTATGATGGCATTTCGAGCTGTGACACTCAACTATGACAAACTCATAATAATGATAACTGGAAATGTTGTCCTTGTTGACTTTTTTTATAGAGGGTCCTGAAATTCTACAGATTATGTTTGTTCTATTCAGAGGTTGTTCCCCATTCCATCTCGGAATTCTCCCAGCTACGTGTAGAGGCGGCATTACTCTGATCTGCCGTTCGGCGCTGCATTCGTTACCTTATTATTTCGCCGACATAAATCCAGGCAACTGGACGGTGTGTCGGGAGGGCACCGAGCAAGTTCGAGTGCGCAAATTTAGTCGACCAGCGATTGACCACTGACTAGCAACGTACACGCGCAGTGACTTACTCACGCGAACGACTCGTTTTGGAAGTCAACCATCGGCACGGTATTCAACATTTACATTGCCCTCTTCCGCCTTCGCTATAGTGTCACTGGTTCCCTTCTGCGCTTTACACGTGTTAGCAAGGAACGAGGCTATCGGGACCATGGAAGAAACCATGGAGCAAGTTCGATCAGGTAATCGTCGACTAGTGGTTAGTTCGTGACGTACGGAGCGCATGCGCGCTGAAATACAAATGCGAACGACTCTAGTCGTTGTCTAGTGACCGTCTGTGAAAAAGATGGCGGCCTGTTTGTTTACGTTTTTGGATGACATGGACGATAGTGACACGGACGATATTTGCTTATTACATCAGCACATCTCACAAGTAGTAATATGTGTGCGTTGGGCGATAGTAGACGGACAGTGCCCAAAATTTACGGCAAGCTTTAATTGAAATAAATAAACCATGTTCGCTTAAGTACATTTTTAAGGTACCACATATTGTTCCATTGGAAACGATTACAATTTCCAGAATCCCATTCAACCCAGCTCACAAGGGGACCACATAATTGTCCCATTAGAACCAATGCAATGGGGACCACATTGTCCCATTAGAACCAATGGGAAGTAAAGTATCCCATTCAACCTTGTACATTTCTAATTGGACAACATTCCCATTGAAAACAATGGGAATTATAAAGTATCCCATTCAAGACAGACACTTCTACGGGATCACTTGTCCCATTAGCCAATGGGAATTAATAAAGTATCCCATCCAACCAAGTACGATTCTAATGGGACCACATGATTTCCCATTGGAAACAATGGGAATTATAAAGTATCCCATTCAACCAAGTACGATTCTAATGGGACCACATGATTTCCCATTGGAAACAATGGGAATTATAAAGTATCCCATTCAACCCAGTATGATTCTAATGGGACCACATGATTTCCCATTGGAAACAATGGGAATTATAAAGTAACCCATTCAACCCAGTATGATTCTAATGGGACCATATGATTTCCCATTGGAAACAATGGGAATTATAAAGTAACCCATTCAACCCAGTACGATTCTAATGGGACCACATGATTTCCCATAGTCGGATTTATTAATCAATAAAGAATCAATACCCATTGGAAAAAAAATAAACTTCAGTGAGTGGCATTCATGATAGTTGTACTTGTGAGTAATTCAAAGGCTCGTTTTAAGATATGCAACCAAAACGAAAGGAAATTCGAAAAATTAATGTTGCTCTGTATGAAAGGACAATATTGACCCTCTGCCCTTTCAAATAAATTAAATAATGTACTCTTTTGCTGACAATACGTTTAGTAAGTTCAACTTCGTTTTTCACTTACAATTTAAAGCACATAATTAAATACCAATGTCTCGATAAGAACTTATCATATGTCATAATGACGTCATCAGTTTTCAAATTTAGGATAAGGATAAGGATAAGGATCAAATAGGGTTGGCTTTAACAAAAGATTATTATTTTTAAACATTCATATTGTGAGGTGCATTAATTTCCTGTGTAAACTAACGTTCAATCAACGAAGATTTACACTTTACTTTCCTTGAAATTTCAAAAGCTATCAACAATGTTTTCAGCGATTCAATGATATAGCTAACGCATTAAAACAGCACTGAGCCCAGCGAGAACGCGAACACCTAGTGTTTGTTCTCACAAACACTAAATCTCTAGTGTTGTACTTGTTTTTGTTGAGGTCAAATAAATAATAATAATAATAATAATAATTACATTGGCCAATGTTGGCTCTAGGTCGGCATTACCACATTGGTTTTACGTTGGCGATTAATGATGAGCCAATGTTTTTATAAGTGGGAAATCAACATCGGCATTGTGTTATGGTGGCTCTATTTCAGCACTTCCACATTGGTTTTACATCGGCACTCAATGTTGAGCAAACAATTGCTTTTAAGTTTAGTTGGTAGAATCACGAATTTCACCAACACATGTTTCAATACGACTGATGTGATTGAACACTGTTATCTTTGACTTTGGCCTTACTGATAAATTTCAATCTGCATACAAGACTAGGCATAGCACTGAAGCGGCACTTTTGCGAGTGCAAAATGACATTTTATGTGCTATGGATGAGGGCCATGTGGCCCTAATTCTGCTTGATTTAAGTGCTGCAAGTTTGACACGGTGGACCACTGCTAATTTGCTTAAGAGACTTCGTGATATTATTGGTTTGCAAGGTAAGCCCTTAAATGGTGCCAACTGCCAATCCTATTTGCAAAACAGACCACAACATGTTCGCATTAGGAATTCCACCAGTTTTTCTTGATTTTTCGGTCCCTCAAGTGTCATTTCTTAGTTGGTTCACAGTGTACACCTACCCTATTCATAACATCATGAAACACAAACTTAACTATCACGTATCTGCAGATGACACTCGGTAGTATATTTCTATATTTCAAAAGTCACACTTTTGCCGTGTCGAACTCAATGATTTTCGCACGGCAAAAGTGCGGCAATTAAACCGAATCGGTGACAAACGTCGCATTTAGTAAAATAGTTTGCCGCATTTAAAGTGATTAAAAATGGCGGATGCGAGAGAAAATTTCTAAGGAGTCATGTTTTATGATGGCATTTCGAGCTGTGACACTCAACTATGACAAACTCATAATAATGATAACTGGAAATGTTGTCCTTGTTGACTTTTTTTATAGAGGGTCCTGAAATTCTACAGATTATGTTTGTTCTATTCAGAGGTTGTTCCCCATTCCATCTCGGAATTCTCCCAGCTACGTGTAGAGGCGGCATTACTCTGATCTGCCGTTCGGCGCTGCATTCGTTACCTTATTATTTCGCCGACATAAATCCAGGCAACTGGACGGTGTGTCGGGAGGGCACCGAGCAAGTTCGAGTGCGCAAATTTAGTCGACCAGCGATTGACCACTGACTAGCAACGTACACGCGCAGTGACTTACTCACGCGAACGACTCGTTTTGGAAGTCAACCATCGGCACGGTATTCAACATTTACATTGCCCTCTTCCGCCTTCGCTATAGTGTCACTGGTTCCCTTCTGCGCTTTACACGTGTTAGCAAGGAACGAGGCTATCGGGACCATGGAAGAAACCATGGAGCAAGTTCGATCAGGTAATCGTCGACTAGTGGTTAGTTCGTGACGTACGGAGCGCATGCGCGCTGAAATACAAATGCGAACGACTCTAGTCGTTGTCTAGTGACCGTCTGTGAAAAAGATGGCGGCCTGTTTGTTTACGTTTTTGGATGACATGGACGATAGTGACACGGACGATATTTGCTTATTACATCAGCACATCTCACAAGTAGTAATATGTGTGCGTTGGGCGATAGTAGACGGACAGTGCCCAAAATTTACGGCAAGCTTTAATTGAAATAAATAAACCATGTTCGCTTAAGTACATTTTTAAGGTACCACATATTGTTCCATTGGAAACGATTACAATTTCCAGAATCCCATTCAACCCAGCTCACAAGGGGACCACATAATTGTCCCATTAGAACCAATGCAATGGGGACCACATTGTCCCATTAGAACCAATGGGAAGTAAAGTATCCCATTCAACCTTGTACATTTCTAATTGGACAACATTCCCATTGAAAACAATGGGAATTATAAAGTATCCCATTCAAGACAGACACTTCTACGGGATCACTTGTCCCATTAGCCAATGGGAATTAATAAAGTATCCCATCCAACCAAGTACGATTCTAATGGGACCACATGATTTCCCATTGGAAACAATGGGAATTATAAAGTATCCCATTCAACCAAGTACGATTCTAATGGGACCACATGATTTCCCATTGGAAACAATGGGAATTATAAAGTATCCCATTCAACCCAGTATGATTCTAATGGGACCACATGATTTCCCATTGGAAACAATGGGAATTATAAAGTAACCCATTCAACCCAGTATGATTCTAATGGGACCATATGATTTCCCATTGGAAACAATGGGAATTATAAAGTAACCCATTCAACCCAGTACGATTCTAATGGGACCACATGATTTCCCATAGTCGGATTTATTAATCAATAAAGAATCAATACCCATTGGAAAAAAAATAAACTTCAGTGAGTGGCATTCATGATAGTTGTACTTGTGAGTAATTCAAAGGCTCGTTTTAAGATATGCAACCAAAACGAAAGGAAATTCGAAAAATTAATGTTGCTCTGTATGAAAGGACAATATTGACCCTCTGCCCTTTCAAATAAATTAAATAATGTACTCTTTTGCTGACAATACGTTTAGTAAGTTCACCTTCGTTTTTCACTTACAATTTAAAGCACATAATTAAATACCAATGTCTCGATAAGAACTTATCAAACGTCATAATGACGTCATCAGTTTTCAAATTTAGGATAAGGATAAGGATAAGGATCAAATAGGGTTGGCTTTAACAAAAGATTATTATTTTTAAACATTCATATTGTGAGGTGCATTAATTTCCTGTGTAAACTAACGTTCAATCAACGAAGATTTACACTTTACTTTCCTTGAAATTTCAAAAGCTATCAACAATGTTTTCAGCGATTCAATGATATAGCTAACGCATTAAAACAGCACTGAGCCCAGCGAGAACGCGAACACCTAGTGTTTGTTCTCACAAACACTAAATCTCTAGTGTTGTACTTGTTTTTGTTGAGGTCAAATAAATAATAATAATAATAATAATAATTACATTGGCCAATGTTGGCTCTAGGTCGGCATTACCACATTGGTTTTACGTTGGCGATTAATGATGAGCCAATGTTTTTATAAGTGGGAAATCAACATCGGCATTGTGTTATGGTGGCTCTATTTCAGCACTTCCACATTGGTTTTACATCGGCACTCAATGTTGAGCAAACAATTGCTTTTAAGTTTAGTTGGTAGAATCACGAATTTCACCAACACATGTTTCAATACGACTGATGTGATTGAACACTGTTATCTTTGACTTTGGCCTTACTGATAAATTTCAATCTGCATACAAGACTAGGCATAGCACTGAATCGGCACTTTTGCGAGTGCAAAATGACATTTTATGTGCTATGGATGAGGGCCATGTGGCCCTAATTCTGCTTGATTTAAGTGCTGCAAGTTTGACACGGTGGACCACTGCTAATTTGCTTAAGAGACTTCGTGATATTATTGGTTTGCAAGGTAAGCCCTTAAATGGTGCCAACTGCCAATCCTATTTGCAAAACAGACCACAACATGTTCGCATTAGGAATTCCACCAGTTTTTCTTGATTTTTCGGTCCCTCAAGTGTCATTTCTTAGTTGGTTCACAGTGTACACCTACCCTATTCATAACATCATGAAACACAAACTTAACTATCACGTATCTGCAGATGACACTCGGTAGTATATTTCTATATTTCAAAAGTCACACTTTTGCCGTGTCGAACTCAATGATTTTCGCACGGCAAAAGTGCGGCAATTAAACCGAATCGGTGACAAACGTCGCATTTAGTAAAATAGTTTGCCGCATTTAAAGTGATTAAAAATGGCGGATGCGAGAGAAAATTTCTAAGGAGTCATGTTTTATGATGGCATTTCGAGCTGTGACACTCAACTATGACAAACTCATAATAATGATAACTGGAAATGTTGTCCTTGTTGACTTTTTTTATAGAGGGTCCTGAAATTCTACAGATTATGTTTGTTCTATTCAGAGGTTGTTCCCCATTCCATCTCGGAATTCTCCCAGCTACGTGTAGAGGCGGCATTACTCTGATCTGCCGTTCGGCGCTGCATTCGTTACCTTATTATTTCGCCGACATAAATCCAGGCAACTGGACGGTGTGTCGGGAGGGCACCGAGCAAGTTCGAGTGCGCAAATTTAGTCGACCAGCGATTGACCACTGACTAGCAACGTACACGCGCAGTGACTTACTCACGCGAACGACTCGTTTTGGAAGTCAACCATCGGCACGGTATTCAACATTTACATTGCCCTCTTCCGCCTTCGCTATAGTGTCACTGGTTCCCTTCTGCGCTTTACACGTGTTAGCAAGGAACGAGGCTATCGGGACCATGGAAGAAACCATGGAGCAAGTTCGATCAGGTAATCGTCGACTAGTGGTTAGTTCGTGACGTACGGAGCGCATGCGCGCTGAAATACAAATGCGAACGACTCTAGTCGTTGTCTAGTGACCGTCTGTGAAAAAGATGGCGGCCTGTTTGTTTACGTTTTTGGATGACATGGACGATAGTGACACGGACGATATTTGCTTATTACATCAGCACATCTCACAAGTAGTAATATGTGTGCGTTGGGCGATAGTAGACGGACAGTGCCCAAAATTTACGGCAAGCTTTAATTGAAATAAATAAACCATGTTCGCTTAAGTACATTTTTAAGGTACCACATATTGTTCCATTGGAAACGATTACAATTTTCAGAATCCCATTCAACCCAGCTCACAAGGGGACCACATAATTGTCCCATTAGAACCAATGCAATGGGGACCACATTGTCCCATTAGAACCAATGGGAAGTAAAGTATCCCATTCAACCTTGTACATTTCTAATTGGACAACATTCCCATTGAAAACAATGGGAATTATAAAGTATCCCATTCAAGACAGACACTTCTACGGGATCACTTGTCCCATTAGCCAATGGGAATTAATAAAGTATCCCATCCAACCAAGTACGATTCTAATGGGACCACATGATTTCCCATTGGAAACAATGGGAATTATAAAGTATCCCATTCAACCAAGTACGATTCTAATGGGACCACATGATTTCCCATTGGAAACAATGGGAATTATAAAGTATCCCATTCAACCCAGTATGATTCTAATGGGACCACATGATTTCCCATTGGAAACAATGGGAATTATAAAGTAACCCATTCAACCCAGTATGATTCTAATGGGACCATATGATTTCCCATTGGAAACAATGGGAATTATAAAGTAACCCATTCAACCCAGTACGATTCTAATGGGACCACATGATTTCCCATAGTCGGATTTATTAATCAATAAAGAATCAATACCCATTGGAAAAAAAATAAACTTCAGTGAGTGGCATTCATGATAGTTGTACTTGTGAGTAATTCAAAGGCTCGTTTTAAGATATGCAACCAAAACGAAAGGAAATTCGAAAAATTAATGTTGCTCTGTATGAAAGGACAATATTGACCCTCTGCCCTTTCAAATAAATTAAATAATGTACTCTTTTGCTGACAATACGTTTAGTAAGTTCACCTTCGTTTTTCACTTACAATTTAAAGCACATAATTAAATACCAATGTCTCGATAAGAACTTATCAAACGTCATAATGACGTCATCAGTTTTCAAATTTAGGATAAGGATAAGGATAAGGATCAAATAGGGTTGGCTTTAACAAAAGATTATTATTTTTAAACATTCATATTGTGAGGTGCATTAATTTCCTGTGTAAACTAACGTTCAATCAACGAAGATTTACACTTTACTTTCCTTGAAATTTCAAAAGCTATCAACAATGTTTTCAGCGATTCAATGATATAGCTAACGCATTAAAACAGCACTGAGCCCAGCGAGAACGCGAACACCTAGTGTTTGTTCTCACAAACACTAAATCTCTAGTGTTGTACTTGTTTTTGTTGAGGTCAAATAAATAATAATAATAATAATAATAATTACATTGGCCAATGTTGGCTCTAGGTCGGCATTACCACATTGGTTTTACGTTGGCGATTAATGATGAGCCAATGTTTTTATAAGTGGGAAATCAACATCGGCATTGTGTTATGGTGGCTCTATTTCAGCACTTCCACATTGGTTTTACATCGGCACTCAATGTTGAGCAAACAATTGCTTTTAAGTTTAGTTGGTAGAATCACGAATTTCACCAACACATGTTTCAATACGACTGATGTGATTGAACACTGTTATCTTTGACTTTGGCCTTACTGATAAATTTCAATCTGCATACAAGACTAGGCATAGCACTGAATCGGCACTTTTGCGAGTGCAAAATGACATTTTATGTGCTATGGATGAGGGCCATGTGGCCCTAATTCTGCTTGATTTAAGTGCTGCAAGTTTGACACGGTGGACCACTGCTAATTTGCTTAAGAGACTTCGTGATATTATTGGTTTGCAAGGTAAGCCCTTAAATGGTGCCAACTGCCAATCCTATTTGCAAAACAGACCACAACATGTTCGCATTAGGAATTCCACCAGTTTTTCTTGATTTTTCGGTCCCTCAAGTGTCATTTCTTAGTTGGTTCACAGTGTACACCTACCCTATTCATAACATCATGAAACACAAACTTAACTATCACGTATCTGCAGATGACACTCGGTAGTATATTTCTATATTTCAAAAGTCACACTTTTGCCGTGTCGAACTCAATGATTTTCGCACGGCAAAAGTGCGGCAATTAAACCGAATCGGTGACAAACGTCGCATTTAGTAAAATAGTTTGCCGCATTTAAAGTGATTAAAAATGGCGGATGCGAGAGAAAATTTCTAAGGAGTCATGTTTTATGATGGCATTTCGAGCTGTGACACTCAACTATGACAAACTCATAATAATGATAACTGGAAATGTTGTCCTTGTTGACTTTTTTTATAGAGGGTCCTGAAATTCTACAGATTATGTTTGTTCTATTCAGAGGTTGTTCCCCATTCCATCTCGGAATTCTCCCAGCTACGTGTAGAGGCGGCATTACTCTGATCTGCCGTTCGGCGCTGCATTCGTTACCTTATTATTTCGCCGACATAAATCCAGGCAACTGGACGGTGTGTCGGGAGGGCACCGAGCAAGTTCGAGTGCGCAAATTTAGTCGACCAGCGATTGACCACTGACTAGCAACGTACACGCGCAGTGACTTACTCACGCGAACGACTCGTTTTGGAAGTCAACCATCGGCACGGTATTCAACATTTACATTGCCCTCTTCCGCCTTCGCTATAGTGTCACTGGTTCCCTTCTGCGCTTTACACGTGTTAGCAAGGAACGAGGCTATCGGGACCATGGAAGAAACCATGGAGCAAGTTCGATCAGGTAATCGTCGACTAGTGGTTAGTTCGTGACGTACGGAGCGCATGCGCGCTGAAATACAAATGCGAACGACTCTAGTCGTTGTCTAGTGACCGTCTGTGAAAAAGATGGCGGCCTGTTTGTTTACGTTTTTGGATGACATGGACGATAGTGACACGGACGATATTTGCTTATTACATCAGCACATCTCACAAGTAGTAATATGTGTGCGTTGGGCGATAGTAGACGGACAGTGCCCAAAATTTACGGCAAGCTTTAATTGAAATAAATAAACCATGTTCGCTTAAGTACATTTTTAAGGTACCACATATTGTTCCATTGGAAACGATTACAATTTCCAGAATCCCATTCAACCCAGCTCACAAGGGGACCACATAATTGTCCCATTAGAACCAATGCAATGGGGACCACATTGTCCCATTAGAACCAATGGGAAGTAAAGTATCCCATTCAACCTTGTACATTTCTAATTGGACAACATTCCCATTGAAAACAATGGGAATTATAAAGTATCCCATTCAAGACAGACACTTCTACGGGATCACTTGTCCCATTAGCCAATGGGAATTAATAAAGTATCCCATCCAACCAAGTACGATTCTAATGGGACCACATGATTTCCCATTGGAAACAATGGGAATTATAAAGTATCCCATTCAACCAAGTACGATTCTAATGGGACCACATGATTTCCCATTGGAAACAATGGGAATTATAAAGTATCCCATTCAACCCAGTATGATTCTAATGGGACCACATGATTTCCCATTGGAAACAATGGGAATTATAAAGTAACCCATTCAACCCAGTATGATTCTAATGGGACCATATGATTTCCCATTGGAAACAATGGGAATTATAAAGTAACCCATTCAACCCAGTACGATTCTAATGGGACCACATGATTTCCCATTGGAAACAATGGGAATTATAAAGTAACCCATTCAACCAAGTACGATTCTAATGGGACCATATGATTTCCCATTGGAAACAATGGGAATTATAAAGTATCCCGTTCAACCAAGTACGATTCTAATGGGACCACATGATTTCCCATTGGAAACAATGGGAATTATAAAGTAACCCATTCAACCCAGTATGATTCTAATGGGACCACATGATTTCCCATTGGAAACAATGGGAATTATAAAGTATCCCATTCAACCAAGTACGATTCTAATGGGACCACATGATTTCCCATTGGAAACAATGGGAATTATAAAGTATCCCATTCAACCAAGTACGATTCTAATGGGACCACATGATTTCCCATTGGAAACAATGGGAATTATAAAGTAACCCATTCAACCAAGTACGATTCTAATGGGACCACATGATTTCCCATTGGAAACAATGGGAATTATAAAGTATCCCATTCAACCAAGTACGATTCTAATGGGACCACATGATTTCCCATTGGAAACAATGGGAATTATAAAGTAACCCATTCAACCAAGTACGATTCTAATGGGACCACATGATTTCCCATTGGAAACAATGGGAATTATAAAGTATCCCATTCAACCAAGTACGATTCTAATGGGACCACATGATTTCCCATTGGAAACAATGGGAATTATAAAGTATCCCATTCAACCCAGTATGATTCTAATGGGACCATATGATTTCCCATTGGAAACAATGGGAATTATAAAGTAACCCATTCAACCCAGTACGATTCTAATGGGACCACATGATTTCCCATTGGAAACAATGGGAATTATAAAGTATCCCATTCAACCAAGTACGATTCTAATGGGACCACATGATTTCCCATTGGAAACAATGGGAATTATAAAGTATCCCATTCAAACCAGTACATTTCTAACGGGACCACATATTGTTCCATTGAAAACAATGGGAAATTGCAGAATCCCATCGCGCCAAGTTGGGTATCCCATAAGAATCCCATTGAAATAATGGGATCCCATTAACACCAGTTGAGTCCCATTGAAAATATCAATGGGACTCAATGGGATTCAATGGGAATTTTCTCCTGGGCCTATTTTGACTTTTGTTTTCGGAACTCACTTAACGGAAAGCAACTTACAGACTTATCAAATTAGTTACTTTGATTCAGCCATTTTAAGAATAACTGGTCCTCTCTGCACTGCAGCACACTGCGATATGACAAATTGCTATTGGTAACCAACGATGCGACCGATTGGATGGTCGCGAATAGTCGACTAGACTGGTCCAACTATCGTTGACTAGCGCGGGTTCGATCAGAGTTAGTCGAACTATGGTTAACTATGGTCGTTGATCGAACTTGCTCATGGTGCTGAGGCTGTCAACCAATGGTCGACCAACGTGGGTTCGAGTCAAAATAGTCGACCTTTAGTTAAAGTTATGGTGCGCACTCGACTCGAACTTGCCCTTGCAGCGGCTGCTGGTTATAAATGCCATTCTCCTGCCTCCGTCGTTGGTCAGTCGTCTTTCCGACGTCAAAATAGAGGTAAATTTCCTCCTTTTGATATTGTTTGTTTAAAGTATATAAACTTAATAGTGATAAACCGGATGTATTAAACAAGGATTGTTTAGATTATCTTTGAGTGTATTACAACTTCAAGCTCAGGATTGTGCAGTATTTTTGTAAACTAAAGTAAAGTTGATACTACTAGTAGTACTACTACTACCTAGACCATCGTGCGTGGCACCTACACGAGGGCCATGCTGTATCGCTAGTTCATGGGGACGTTAATATGAGCCACTATTGTATTTTCCAAGTAACCTGATCCTTGACTAAGCTAATGATACTTGTGATATAGGTTATTGACTAAGCGATTGCCAGTCATCTCGCCCCCCGGCAAAGTCGCCCCTCACAAAGTCGCCCCCCTGCAAAGTCGCTCCCAGCAAGCTCTCCCCCTCCAGGTACAAACTCTCCCCCTCACAATGTTGCCCCCTACAAAGTCGCCCCCCCCCCCCGTCATTTAAACAAACTTTACACTAAACCACACTAAATTGATGTGTGACAACAATTCTGCCTTTGGAATCAGTATATGTACATCAATTAAAATGTAATAAAAGCCATAACGTACATAATCAACAAAGCTTAACAGTTACTTAATAAACATAAAAGATTTCTCAAAAAATATACTGTATAGTATAAAAAACAAACCTAAAGGATAAAAAATCACCGATTATTGTCCATCAATAAATAAACGTAAAAACATATCTTACAGAAATATATTTCATAAGTTATGTATGTACTTTAAAAACTATCAAAAGACGAATGGAAAAATATACAGGAGACTTAATAAATAAATTAATCTTGCACTGTAACTGTCAACCAAATGATAAAAACGATGAATACAAAAAACTAACCGAAAAAAAATCACCGATTAATGTCCATCAATAAATAAACGTAAAGACATAGGCCTATATTACAAAAATATATTTCATAAGTTATGTATGTACTTTTAAAACTATCAAAAGACGAATAGAAAAATATACAGGAGACTTAAATAAATTAATCTTGCGCTGTAACTGTCAACCAAATGATAAAACGATGAATACAAAAAACTAAACGAAAAAAAATCACCGATTAATGTCCATCAATAAATAAACGTAAAGACATATATTACAAAAATATATTTCATAAGTTATGTATGTACTTTTAAAACTATCAAAAGACGAATAGAAAAATATACAGGAGACTTAAATAAATTAATCTTGCACTGTAACTGTCAACCAAAATTATGATAAAACTATACAGGAGACTTAATAAATAAATAAATCTTGCACTGTAAGTGTCAACCAAATGATAGAATAAGCCGTAATACCCTAACCTTTTGTATTTACAAGTACAACTTATCAATGACGTAAAAGACCGCCCATCGATAACACAAGAACACCTACGATATACAGTTAGCATTACTTCGAATAAATTACACTATAGAAAAATCAAGACTTAATTAAGGTCGTGTCCGAAACGGCGACTTCGGCTAGGGCTACAGCTACAGCTACAGCTAGATCGCGCGCGTCTGCCTATTCTTCAACACTGGCAGACGCGCTGATCTAGCTGTAGCTGTAGCCGAAGTCGCCGTTTTGGACACGGCCTAATCTTCTCAGAACTCTTCTTCCCCTTGTAGACATAACCAAGGGGGGCGACTGTGTCGGGGGGCGACTTTGTTAGGGGGCGACTTTGTCGGGGGGCGACTCTGGCGGGGGCGACTTTGTAGGGGGCGACATTGTGAGGGGGCGAGTTTGTACCTGGAGGGGGCGAGCTTGCTGGGGGCAACTTTGCAGGGGCGACTTTGTGGGGGGCGACTTTGCCGGGAGGCGAGATGACTGGTTTCCGACTAAGCCAATGCTACTTGTGATAATAGGTTAATGCTGTTTTCTATGCCAAACTTGAGTAGACTGTAGTTTTAATATGCCGTAACAGCGCCCTCTTTGTCAATGTAGCACAATTTATGTGGTAAAGTGTGGCTTGATGAATGACTTATTTCCCTGTCTGTCAAAGTGGGTTTTTCTGGTTGAATACTATTGTAGCTGTCCCCGAGATCGGAATTGAGTTTAAGCAATAAAACAAAGTTCAACAGATGTTCTCACTGAAGTGTCGGATTTCTTATTTATTCAGAATGTCAGGGTTCATTCGCAGCAGCAGTAAATATATGATACTCCTGTCAATCTGTCGCATATTATATCCTCCATATATCTCACTTCTTTCACTCCATACTTCATATATCTCACTTCGTATATCACTTCATACTTCTCACTTCGTATATCACTTCATGAAAACCTTTGAAATAGAACAAGAACATAACAATGAACTTGTGACGAAGTGATGGTTCACTCTTATAGTGTAAATTAGGGCAGTTCAAAGGAGTAGCACACAGAGCCAATGGCAGCGATTAAACTGATTTGAGCAGTTGATGATTTCAATACTTGATTGTTTATTCGGGAATCACACAAGGAACACAGTAATTAGAAGGTCAATTAGGTGGTAATTATTCAGGTAACTTCGAATGGGATCAGCTGGTGAATGTGGTCAACCGTGTGTGGTCTGTAACATAAAGGGAAATAAGGCAATACATAAGTTTACTAAATCGTACCTACTGCGATGAGATATGCACGTACGTGTTGTGTATACAAAAGGCCACATGAAAACTGATAATAAATCGGTAAATTAGCTAACTTGTTTCGAGAGTAAAATCACAGTAATTAATATACTTGCAATACAATGTTATGATAACTATGAACTAGGAACTATTAATAACCATAAATGTACTCACGTTTTATCAAGAACGCACGGGAAAGGGAAATTTGAGGGTAATGGGCCACAATCACCGCTGATCAATATACATACAGGATTGATTGGAATGATTGTAAGGTATAAAACACAGTTTAACGCTTGAGGGCGCTAGACATATGCGGGACTTTCGCACAGCCGCCCCCACATTTGGATCGCAAATGTGTAAACAAGAAAGTCTCAAGTAAGTAAATGTTCATCTGTCCATTATCTCAAACTTCATCAATCCCCTCGTCGGCGATCTCAGGCAGCCTCACAAGTCGAGCGACTGGTCTGGTGTACACTCGATCTTTCTGTGACCGGCCAGACTTGTTTCTCTTCGCTGCCAGGCCCTTGTAAATACTAATTGATTGTATAATTCTCCTTGTATAAGCACGCGATGCACTTGCGATCGCGGCGCACCAGGCGATGTGTTTACATTTTTCGGCACCGCCAGCGTCTAACATTGTACATACACTAGCGCCCTCTTTAGTTTGTTTACACTTGTAATTAATTTGCGTAATTTATTCAACTTGTGTATTCAGGGATGATCGCATTCCTAGAATACCCAAAATTGTACCTGGGAATAAGTAAGTGGAGGTAGCTGCAGCGACACTCACATATTTGGCACGATCGAGGCCACACCTTTCCTGAGAAGTAGAAGGAATAATTTGTCGCCGGGCTGCGAAATCATAAGTTATTGAGCCCTTGGGTACAACCCCGACTTTGAGGCAAGGAGTGAGGTGGAGCAAGATCCCCGTAAGTACTTTAACTTTAAAATTATTATTGTCATACCAAGTTTTACTTGCACAACCCTTACACTTTTAAGACCGAAAATGCATTTTGTATATCTCAACGGGGTCGGCAAGATTTTAAATGGATTTAGTGCCGAACATCGATTATACTCCATCCATTAGGATATGTCTTTATGTACTAAGCGTACAAAAGTGTTTGAATAGATTTATATTTATTCATAATTATCAGAAAAGATTGCATTTTAAGGCAACTTAAACTTAACTATCTCTTTCTTTTAAAATTTCAGAGAACCATGGCTGTCGTTTTATTTTTTCGTATAACATGATACTCACAAGCCTGTAAATACCCGGAATAAACTAACTTTATAAATCAAAAGAACTATCTCGTTGTCATTCCCTGAGTAACCTTCCACCAACTCGGTTACACAAAAATGGCGTAGTCGGATCATACTCCTCTGAAAGAGTTGACGAGTTGACCTCTATGAATGATCCTTTCTCATAATATCATGCACAAGACAGCCATGTTATTCATGGTAATACCATGCCAATGAACATTTTGGCACAGGCCAATTGAAACACACATGCTGGAATTTCAGTGAGGTAGGAAGGATTGGATGAAGTCCGCTCAGTGCCTGTCGCACCAAGAAAGAAGTGAATTCCGTCGGGCCACCAATGAAAAAAATCACCATCACATGAAAAGTCCATTACCATGTAGAGTTCAGGAAAAGAAGAGTCCCAAACAGTCACATGAGAGACTGTCATTCTATCACTGCCCCAAAGTACACAATTGTAGATAGTGCAAAAGTATATACAATTATTAAAATTTCACATTAAATCTGCTATACGTTCCTCTGCGCATTGTACATAGGTAGTGAATAGAGATGTCATTCTACTGAAATATTCCAAGATTGGAAGTGGGTAGAACGAATCAACCACAGGAATCAGCAAAGTGAAGAGTTCTACCTTAAGTATCGGCAGAAGATATGCTGGAAACATCAATCCAAGGAATAGTGTAAAGGTGAGTAAAATTATGATTCCTCTGTCAAACCTTCTGGCTGTAGGACTAGTAGTTTGTTGCTGAGACAGCACTGATTTGGGTAAATGAAAAGGGTTGGAATGTTTTCCCTTAGTTGTACGCTGAGATCTTCTAGTAGGTTCTCTTTTCTTTGAACTTTCAGATTCAATAGATGGAAGTATGACGGCGATGTCAAACTCCGAATCTGAACTTGAAGTCGATGATTCCACAGGAAAGGTAGGAATTTTAAGTTGATCAGCGTGATCAGAAATATATGTGGGGATGGTCCTATGAAGTAGCCCAGGAGGAACTCGCTTGAGTTCAACAGAATTTACTGTTTTTCTTCGGCCATCTATTGACTCGATGATGTAGACGAAATTGCAAGGATCCGGTCGTTCAATGATCCTATAGATTTCTGCATTGTATTTGTCTTGAATTTTATTACGACCCCTGACATGGCTACGAAGGTATACACAATCACCTATTGTGAAAATATTTGGGTTTGATTTTTTATCATATAATTCCTTATGTCTTCCTCTTTCATGCTGGTTTTTGATGGTAGCAAGTCGATATGCCTCTTGAAGTCGTTTTCGATGTAGAGAAACCCAATCCTTTTTTAACGCACCTTCCTTTCCTTCTTGATTTAACAAAACATCTACAGGTAGACATGGATCTCTACCGAACATGATGTAGAAAGGAGAAAACCCTGTTGCTGAATGAGGTGTGGAATTATATGCATAAATCAGTTCAGGAAGAAAGAGAGTCCAAGAGCGTTTCTGTTCGGCTGAAAGTGTACGCAGGAGATCGTGCATAGTACGGTTAAATCTCTCACACTGAGCATTTCCCTGAGGATGATATGCTGTAGTGCGTGATTTGCTGATACTGTACATGTTGCACAGATGATAGATCAGATCTGACTCAAACTGCCTTCCTTGATCAGAATGAATACGTTGAGGAGCGCCATACTTCAAAAACCACTCTTTGACAAGAACTTTCGCTGTAGTCTCTGCTGTCTGGTCCTTGGTAGGCACAGCAATGGTGAACTTTGAAAATATATCTGTTACAACCAGGACATTCTCCCTTCTGTCTGAAGATGGTTCGAGTATGGTAAAGTCGATAGCAAGAACTTCAAGTGGTCTGCTCGTCACTAAATGACCAAGAGGATTTCTGACAGATGGTCTGGGAAGTTTAGCGATGGTACATCGTTCACAATTGTCAACCCATTGCTTCACATCTGCATGCATGTTTGGCCAGTAATAGCGTGGACGAATTAAGGAAAGAGTTCTTTCGATGCCCTGATGGCCAAACTGATCATGTAAACTGGTGAGAACCTTGATCTTCAAGGACAATGGTAAGACAAGCTGATGCAAGTTCCCTATTTTGGAATCCTGGATATCCCTATATAAAATTCCATCAGTCAAAGAAAAGTGCTTTGTCTGCCTGATCATTATGTTGGCAAGAGGGGATAGATTTTGTCGCTCTCGCTTACTTGGCAGATGCTGTGCTATATAGAACTTGAGAAACTCACTGATGGTGGGATCAGATTGCTGAAGGTTGATGATCTGGTCCGGAGTATATGATGGAAACGTAGTAATATGAGAACACAACCAAGACTGTACCCTGCTTGGGCCAAGGTCATTGGACACTTTACTGACAGCACATTGTAAATCTAGAGGAAGAGAATTTGATGTAGTGGATGGATCACTACCGGTGGAAATCTTAGACACAAGACATGGTTTCTTGTCCTCATCCTCATCTTCCTCATGTTGACGTGACAGAGCATCTGCATTCTTGTTGACCCGTCCAGGACGATAGACAATCTGTAAGTCAAATGACGCTAGTTCACCGACCCATCGATGTTCCACAGCACTCAACTTCGCAGTCCTTAAATGTGTCAAAGGATTGTTATCAGTGCGAACAACAACTTCGGAACCATACAAGTAGTCCTTAAACTTTTCCGTAACCGCCCATTTAAGACCAAGCAATTCAAGTTTTCTAGAACTATATTTCTCCATTCGCTTCTCGCAGACCCTGAGCGTACGACTAGCAAAGGCTATGATCCTATCTTTACCCTCTTGAATCTGCGACAAGACTGCACCAAGTCCAGAAAGGCTTGCGTCGACATCAATGATGAAAGGTTTAGAGAAATCTGCAAAGGCCAAGATGGGAGTAGATGATAGCTGTGCTTTAAGTAAGTCAAAGGCCTCTTGACACTCGGGTGACCACCTACTTCGGAAATACTTCGGATCGTGTCCTTGACAAATACCTACTAAAGCGTGTAATGGCCGAGCAATATGGGAAAACCTCGCAACAAAACGCCTATAATAGCTAGCGAAACCCAAAATCAGTGCTGTCTCAGCAACAAACTACTAGTCCTACAGCCAGAAGGTTTGACAGAGGAATCATAATTTTACTCACCTTTACACTATTCCTTGGATTGATGTTTCCAGCATATCTTCTGCCGATACTTAAGGTAGAACTCTTCACTTTGCTGATTCCTGTGGTTGATTCGTTCTACCCACTTCCAATCTTGGAATATTTCAGTAGAATGACATCTCTATTCACTACCTATGTACAATGCGCAGAGGAACGTATAGCAGATTTAATGTGAAATTTTAATAATTGTATATACTTTTGCACTATCTACAATTGTGTACTTTGGGGCAGTGATAGAATGACAGTCTCTCATGTGACTGTTTGGGACTCTTCTTTTCCTGAACTCTACATGGTAATGGACTTTTCATGTGATGGTGATTTTTTTCATTGGTGGCCCGACGGAATTCACTTCTTTCTTGGTGCGACAGGCACTGAGCGGACTTCATCCAATCCTTCCTACCTCACTGAAATTCCAGCATGTGTGTTTCAATTGGCCTGTGCCAAAATGTTCATTGGCATGGTATTACCATGAATAACATGGCTGTCTTGTGCATGATATTATGAGAAAGGATCATTCATAGAGGTCAACTCGTCAACTCTTTCAGAGGAGTATGATCCGAATTCTTTATGTTATGTAAATAGTCCCTATTGATCAGTCTCACAACAATAAGGTTGGTAGTATTTCACTCACCGGTTCGTTCAATTTTATCCTCGGACGATTGTGACCGGCCAGACTTGTTTCTCTTCGCTGCCAGGCCCTTGTAAATACTAATTGATTGTATAATTCTCCTTGTATAAGCACGCGATGCACTTGCGATCGCGGCGCACCAGACGATGTGTTTACATTTTTCGGCACCGCCAGCGTCTAACATTGTACATACACTAGCGCCCTCTTTAGTTTGTTTACACTTGTAATTAATTTGCGTAATTTATTCAACTTGTGTATTCAGGGATGATCGCATTCCTAGAATACCCAAAATTGTACCTGGGAATAAGTAAGTGGAGGTAGCTGCAGCGACACTCACATATTTGGCACGATCGAGGTCACACCTTTCCTGAGAAGTAGAAGGAATAATTTGTCGCCGGGCTGCGAAATCATAAGTTATTGAGCCCTTGGGTACAACCCCGACTTTGAGGCAAGGAGTGAGGTGGAGCAAGATCCCCGTAAGTACTTTAACTTTAAAATTATTATTGTCATACCAAGTTTTACTTGCACAACCCTTACACTTTTAAGACCGAAAATGCATTTTGTATATCTCAACGGGGTCGGCAAGATTTTAAATGGATTTAGTGCCGAACATCGATTATACTCCATCCATTAGGATATGTCTTTATGTACTAAGCGTACAAAAGTGTTTGAATAGATTTATATTTATTCATAATTATCAGAAAAGATTGCATTTTAAGGCAACTTAAACTTAACTATCTCTTTCTTTTAAAATTTCAGAGAACCATGGCTGTCGTTTTATTTTTTCGTATAACATGATACTCACAAGCCTGTAAATACCCGGAATAAACTAACTTTATAAATCAAAAGAACTATCTCGTTGTCATTCCCTGAGTAACCTTCCACCAACTCGGTTACATTTCACTCGGACCTTTGCCGCCCTCACACGTCTATCTGCTCCATCCAGGGAATGTTTCAATCACTCGTCCAACAGGCCATTGAGCTCTAATGAGTTTAGGGTCAACTACCATGACGACATCACCACAAACTAACTCCCTTGCATCCTTCTGCCACTTGCGACGGAGCTGAAGATCAGGTAAGTAGTACTTGATGAAGTGTGTCCAGAACTGATCTGCAAGTACCTGACTGTGGCGCCACCGTCTCTTACTGAGGAGGTCGTCTGCAGTGTAGACCGCCTGAGGAAGCGATGAATCAAACCGCCCCATTAACAGCATATTGGGAGTCATCGGATCAATGTCGGCAATGTCTGAAGATACATAACCCAAGGGTTTGGAGTTAAGGATTCCTTCAACCTCAACCAGTACAGTCTGAAGTACAGGTTCGGATACTGATTGGTCTCCAAGCACAGCTCGCAGCCCATCCTTAACAGACTTGACTTCTCTCTCCCAGACACCTCCAAAATGAGGAGCGTTCGGAGGATTGAATTGGAAACGCACATTGTGGTCAGCAAGTTTCTGGGCAAGAGTTGTCTCCATCGAAGCAAGGGTTTCTCTCAGCTCAGCTTCTCCACCCTTGAAGTTAGTTCCACAGTCTGAGAGGAGTTCGTAAGGCTTACCTCGGCGAGCTACAAAGCGTCTAAAGGACATCAGAAAAGCGTCTGCATCCATGCTTTCCAATAGGTCTAAGTAAACTGCTCGTGTTGTCATACATTTGAATACGATTCCCCATCGTTTCTCAGTTCGGCGGCCCATCTTCACCGTCATCGGACCGAAACAATCTACTCCTGTTGAATAGAATGCTGGCTTGAAGAGTCGAAGTCTCGATGGTGGTAGGTCAGCCATCTTAGGTATTTCGGGCTTGGCACGCCATTTAAGACAATCGACACACTGGCGTTGGTGATGACGGATTGCCTCTCTGCCACGCAGGATCCAGAACTTACGTCTAATTTCTGCAAGAATGCGTTCTGACCCAGGGTGGTGAAGTTTCTCATCGTACTCATGGATGAGTAGCTTAGTGATATGATGACTGGGATCAAGCACGATCGGGTGCTTGGCACTAAGACAGAGTTCCTCTGCTCGCCGAAGTCGTCCTTTCGGCAGCTCCTTTCCTGACTTCAGGGCTGAGACTTCCTGTTGGAAGCACTCTTGTTGGACATGAATATAGAACTTGTTTTCCCATTTCCTCTCGTTGCTCACACGTCATGACTGGAGGATTTTCAGTCATGGCCGCCCCGTCAAGGTGCCGCTTGCATGCCTGTATAAGGTTATTCCAGCTCTGGTAGGTTTCAAGGTCAGGTATAAGTGGGGCCTGGACCATCACTGCTCCGCAGAAAGTTAACTTCTTCAGTTCGGCAGGGTCCTCCGTAAATGGTTGATTGGTGAATGGACTCAATGGCCATTGATGAGGTGGTTGAGAAAGAAATGTGGGACCATTCTTCCATCTTGATTCTTGGCAGAGATCTGCTACGGATTTGCCACGGGTGACGTCATCGGCTGGATTGTTTGCAGTGTCGACATAGTGCCAGTTTTGTACATCAGTGAGAGTCTGGATTTCAGACACTCGAGTTCCTACAAACACCTTGTATCTGCAGGAGTCTGACTGAAGCCATCTCAACACAGTAGTTGAGTCACTCCACATGAAGATCTTCTGAATTGGCATGGTTAACTCCTTCCCAAGTTAAAGTTTGCCAACTGAGCACCAGTCATCGCTGCTGAGAGTTCAAGGCGTGGCATAGAAAGTTGTCGCTTAGGTGCCACCCGGGATCGTGACATGATGAAGCTTGTGTGGATATCTCCCTCCACATCCTCTGTGCGAAGATATGCGACTGAACCATAGATTCTTTCTGATGCATCGCAGAAGATATGGATTTGCCGGGAAGCAGTTGAGGGATTGATCTCATGATCAGTGTAACACCTGGGTAGGCGAAGGAGAGGCAGATCTGCGAGTTCACCTTCCCAAGTCTTCCATCTTGTTAGGATGTTACCTGGCTCTATGGGTTTGTCCCAGTCTCTCTTGGATTTCCATAGGTCTTGGACTAGGATCTTAGCACGTGTGGTAAAGGGTGCTAGGTAGCCAATCGGGTCATACTGACTGGCCAGAACCTTGTAAACTGTTCTCATGTTGAGTGTCTGGTATTTGATAGGCCTATGCTTGTAGCTGAGCTCATCAGTGTCACACTGCCATCGCAGTCCAAGTGTCGCCTCAGGGGAGTCATTCTGACCGAATGTAAGCCACAGCTCATAACCTTCTGATCGAGCTTCTGTGGGTAGGTCTTGTACAACTGCTGGAATGTTACTTGCCCATTGACGGATGTTGAAGCCACCTGAGGCAAGTAAATCTCTCATCTTTGCAACGAGCTCCTTGGCCTCGGAAGCAGTAGGTACGCTATCTAGGCAGTTGTCCACGTAGAATGAGTTGTCAATGGCACGTGCAACGTCTTCGTACTCCTGTTGGTTGTCAAGGACATGCTTACGCAAAGCAAAGGTAGCACAACAAGGGCTGCATGTTGTTCCAAAGGGGAGCACTTGCAACTCGTACACATCTGGTTCTACATCTCTGTTCATGTTTCGCCATATAAATCGAAGGAGAGATTTGTCCCGTTGTAGGAGTTGAACTTGGTGAAACATCGCTTTGATGTCTCCGGAAATGGCTACTGGATACTGCCGGAATCTCAGGAAAACTCCGAGAAGAGAAGCACCAAGCTTAGGTCCTGGCATAAGGTGATCGTTCAGGACTTCACCATCATGTTCGAATGAACAGTTGAAGACAAGACGATGCTTTCTGTTGTGTTCAACAATTCGGTGTGGAAAATACCATGACTCATCTGTTGATTGTGCTTCAGTTTGGCTAAGGATTTTGACGAAGCCTGCATCTACTAGCTTCTTGATTTGCTCATTGTGTATTTTTGCAAGTTCTGGCTTCTTTTGCAGCTGTCTTTCAGTCCGCTTCATGCTGGACATGACCATGTTCTTGTCGCCGTGGAACTGGACACCATTATTGGTACGCAACAGGGGTGTGGCATAACGATGGGTACCCTTGTCTTCTACTCGGACAGTGTCAGAGTCTAGCTGGTCTAGCTTTGACCGAGTTGCTGTCTTCTCGTTACTGAAAGGCAGGATATCGGCTTGCCACAGTCTCTCTACATGTTGCATGATGTCTTTGGTTTCAGGGAGGACTGAGGACTTGTAGCACTTTTGCTCATGGAACTGTTCTTTGAGAATGCCAGCTGGTCCCTGCAGTGTCCATCCCAATTTGGTGTGGACGGCTACCGGTCCACCACTTGGTCCAAACCTGGCTGGCTGTTGAGGAATGATAAGGTCAGCGTAATCTGAACCAATCAAGATCAAGGGAGCAGCTTTGTCGACTGGAGCTATTCCAACGCCACGCAGGTGTGGCCAGCGATTCTGCAAATCTTTGGTTGGGTAGGTGTACTCCGAGAGGCAAAGTTTATCAGCAGTAAATGCTCCTTTGATGAAGAATTTGATGTTGGGACTGTCGACAGGAGATACATGAACGTTAATGGATTGTCCCTCACATCGAAATGCGTCTTGCCGGACTGTGGAGAGGAGGATGCTGTCCTTTTCTCCGGACAACTTAAGCTGTTGGACTGCTGAGGTGAGAACCATAGTGCGCATGGAACCATCATCCAGGACAGCATACGTGGCAATGTGTCCAGCTGGGCCATGAAGAAGAACCCTCACGATTTTCAGCATGACATTATGTGGTCGTAATGGCTGGTCAATGTATGCCATTTGTGTGGAAACTTTGGTGGTGAAGACTTTTTCTATCTTCCGTATTGCCTCGTGCAAAACTGTCAAATGAAGCTCTTTACACTCATTACACGGCTTCTTTAGAGTGCAGTCTTGCTGACGGTGAGTACGTCCGCAACGCCAGCAACGGTTGGGCTCCTTAAGCCATACCAACACTTTTTCTGGTTTCATTCCTTTGAACTCCAAGCAGCCATTCAGGTAGTGTTCGTGGGAGTTACAAAAGGGACAGTATGGTTTCGGTTTGTAGGAGCTTGTCTTTGACTTTAATTTGGTCTGCTGTCCTTCTATGGTAATAAATGATGATGTCTGAGTCTTTCGCTTGAAGCTGCCATCCTTTTTATCATGAATGGGTTGAGTATCATAGATGGAGACAGCTTGTCCGGCTATCCGTTTGGCACGAGATTTGACTTGGAGCCAGTCAGCCAGATGAGACAAGGTGTACGTTTGATCTGAATCTGCTTGAAGAATACCACGGTTGATACAATGCTCAACAAATCTATCACGGTAACCAGCTGGGAGCTTGCTAATCAATCGGTCAACGTGTGAACCACACTTCAGTTCATATCCGTGTTTACCCTCCAGGGAACGTAGCATGCCCACAAGGGAGTGTACTGACAGAGCAAACTGGTCGAAGGCTTCGTTGTCACCAAATTTGACTCGAGGCATGCTCATGAGGGTGCCTATCTCACTCTGAACTAGTTGCCGGGGTTGACCATACTTGTCTTTGAGGGCACGCAGTGCAGCTGAGTAAGGCTGTGGATCATGCATGTATGCCTCAGCGAGCCTCAGGATGTTTCCACCCAGTCTACCTAGCAAGACCTGGTACTTGTATTGCTCTGTAAGGTGAGGGTGCACATTGACTAGGTTGTCCAGTGCCATCTTCAGAAGGGCAAAATCACGTTCTTCACCATTGATAAATGTCGGTAGGGTAGGTCGAGGTATACCGTAGGAAGAGGCTATGAGTAACTCTGTCATGTTTGGCGTAACTGATGCAGTGGGGGAAATTTCTGTCGAAATGGATGCTGGTACGCATGACAATGATTGGATGGATGCTGGTAATACCGCAGACGACATCATCGGAACAGATGCTGGTGATACAGCTGATGATTACATCATCGGAACAGGTGCTTGTGACATCATCGGAACAGATGCTGGTGATACAGCAGACGACATCATCGGGACATATGCTAGTGATACAGCTGATGATGACATCATCGGAACAGGTGCTTGTGACATCATCGGAACAGATGCTGGTGATACAGCAGACGACATCATCGGGATAGATGCTGGTGATACAGCAGATGACATCATCAGGAAAAGTGCTGTTGATACAGCAGACGACATCATCGGGAAAGGTGCTGTGGTCACTGGGGGTGATGTCGGAATGAATGATGATGCACCATATGATTGGTAGGTAATAATAACAGGCTGTTGATAAGCAGGGGTCAAACATGATTGTTGAGTTGCATATTGGTACATCGAAGGAGAAGTCCAAGTTACTGATGTATTCTCTCCAGGAGCACTAGTGAATAATTGATGGCTGAGTCCACTATCACCGGCTGGTGGTATGTGACTGCGTCAAAGGGATTGGAGGATGTACCTTCACTGGAAGTAGAGGGTGAAACTACCTGTGGTGTGAACGATGGAATAACATCAGTGGGCATGGATATCTGTGGTGTGAGTTTTGGTGGGCTGGATTCGTTAGTCATGGAGGCGATCAATTCTGCTTCGTGTAACTCTTCTTCAGCCTGACGTATTCGCCTTTGCCTAGACATCCTGGTCGTAAGTAGTTGTCGTTGACGTTGAGCATTGGCGGCTTCCTCTTCCGCCCTCTTTCTTGCTGCATACGCCACATCATCAAGATGACGTAATTCTTCCTCTATCCGACTCTCTTCTTCCAGTTGTCGTCGCAATTCTTCAAGCTGTACCTTCTTTCTCTGTCGAAGTAGATTTCCTTCTTGCTCATGACTCAATGTTAATGAAGGCAGGTGTAAAGATGGGGGGCTCTTTCCATTGGAGGTTGAAGCTGAGGCTTGAGATTGGTCATCTCCATAATTGTCCTGCTCAAGTTGATCCATAGGTCGCTGTGTGCGATCCGGCTCGAAGGACCATGTGACGAAGTGATGGTTCACTCTTATATTGTAAATTAGGGCAGTTCAAAGGAGTAGCACACAGAGCCAATGCCAGCGATTAAACTGATTTGAGCAGTTGATGATTTCAATACTTGATTGTTTATTCGAGAATCACACAAGGAACACAGTAATTAGAAGGTCAATTAGGTGGTAATTATTCAGGTAACTTCGAATGGGATTAGCTGGTGAATGTGGTAAACCGTGTGTGGTCTGTAACATAAAGGGAAATAAGGCAATACATAAGTTTACTAAATCGTACCTACTGCGATGAGATATGCAACGTACGTGTTGTGTATACAAAAGGCCACATGAAAACTGATAATAAATCGGTAAATTAGCTAACTTGTTTCGAGAGTAAAATCACAGTAATTAATATACTTGCAATACAATGTTATGATAACTATGAACTAGGAACTATTAATAACCATAAATGTACTCACGTTTTATCAAGAACGCACGGGAAAGGGAAATTTGAGGGTAAATATGGGCCACAATCACCGCTGATCAATATACATACAGGATTGATTGGAATGATTGTAAGGTATAAAACACAGTTTAACGCTTGAGGGCGCTAGACATATGCGGGACTTTCGCACAGAACTTTTAAGGTAATAGAGCCTAACAAATGAGCAACATTTACCAATAATAACTGAGCATGTACATGAACCACTGAAAGTATGTCTGAACTTTGACCAAGATTCATACAACAGCAACCTACATGAACATGACCTACTTTCCACAAGTCATAACCTTAAACAATCAAGTCAGTAAAGAACTCTCCTTTAAGTGATTAATTTCTACTCAGCAAACAGGTTTCATTAAGGGTAATTATATCGGCACTGGTTAAGTTTCGAATACCTATGACCAAAGTGGCCTAACGTAAGTTGCGATTCGCACATGGAAAAGTAAGTAGTTTCATAACAATATTAAACTTTAAATAAACCTTTTATCAATACATAATGACAAGTGACATTTTACTATACCTCCATGCCGCTTTGTTCGCAGCAATAACACTTTCTGAAGGAATAATTAAGTGTCCCTTTTGAGCAAACTTTCTCAGGTACAACGTTTTCGTTAATCTTAAAAGATGGCGTCAACATCGCTTGAGGGCGCTGTTACATCACACAATAACTGATCAATATCTGTTACATGGCTCCTCTAAATTATATACTAAATTTACCTCCAAGTTGAAACACACAATTACAGAGAATCACTTTGTACAAGTTCACATCTGCTGCTTTTGTCCTCTCCTGCAGTTAAACGTCTCAAAGGAGCAATCATTTTTTACAGTCAAATTAACCTTTCACACAAAGTAGTTCACCTTAGCTCTAAACCTCTGCGAAATTTGCATAATACTTGTTTCTTCAAACGAACGAACTTATCGAGCAAACTATCACTCTTTCACAGTAATGAATTTCAACTTTGAATGTCTATAGACACTAATTTCAGTTTGAACAAGTTTTTATAAATTTTCAATGTTTGAAATTACAGTTCTTCTCCTTTTGAAGAAATAAACACAGATCCAACTTGGAAAACGAATAAATGATCACTTTGATTTAAATTTTCACACAATTGTTCTGGTTCCTCGGTGGGGAATCCTCAGTCTCTGAGTGACATACCTTGAATGTTCAAGTCTCTACAGGAAGAAGGAGAACTAGTTTGTGGATTGGGCGGTCTAGAGTTTTTAGTGGTTTGATCCGTCTTCCCTTGTTATCAATGTCTGTATCACCAATCACAAGTTTCACCTTCCGAACATGCTCGTCATCCGATGGATAAACTTCCTCAACACGTGCTAGTGACCAACGATTTCGTGGAGTATCATCATCCTTAAGCATCATGCACAATGTCTCCAACATGGGAATCTCTCTGGTGATGCGTCCATTTTTGACGTGCCTGCAAACCTTGAAGAAACTCTCTCCTCCAACGTGTCCAGAATTCATTTGTGAGATGCTGCACCCTCTTCCAACGCTTTGTGAGAGTACAAATCTTCTCTCTGGAAGTTTTCCGGTGGTGGAAGAAGAATCTTTGACTTCATCGTTAATAAGTGGTTTGGCGTCAAAGGCTCCGGATGACTCGGGTCACTTAGTGGGTCAACTGCCAGCGGTCTACTGTTGATGATAGCCATTGCTTCACATAAGAAAGTGCGTAGGGATTCATCATCTAGTTGTTGCCCTGACTGATGCAACAAGGTTAGCAGGATGCTGCGGGTTGGCCGAATGAGTCGTTCCCATACACCACCCATGTGGCTTGCAGACGGAACGTTGAATTTGAACTGGACGTAATCGCATCCTTCTTCCAGTAAAGAATTTTTGATTCGATGATGATCAATTTCGGCCAAACTCTTCTTGAACTCGGTCTCTGCACCTACAAAATTAGTGCCTCGATCTGTCTGATCTAAGATGGCGCACTGGACCACGCAAGGCTGTAAATCTCCGATAGGCATTTATGAAGGCATCAGTGTTCATTAAATTTAAAGTCTCAATGTGCACAGCTCTAGAAACCAAGCAAGTGAAGATGAGCCCATACCTTTTCAACTCCTTTCTGCCCTCCTTTATCAAAAAGGGGCCGAAACAGTCCATGCCACAATAAGTGAAAGGGGGAGTTGGTGTTACTCTGTCAATTGGCAAGTCAGCCATCTTCTGTGTCTGCGTTGAGAGTCTAAGCCTGGAGCCAGTCACACATCTTCGGATAACTCTAGAAACTGCAACACTGCCCCCGACTATCCAAAAGCCGCTGGCTCTGATTAAGTTGAGTGACATACCACGTCCTTGGTGTGCGGTCTTCTGGTGATAATGACGAATGATCAATTCAGTTATGTGGTGCTTCTTGGGAAGAATAGCTGGATGTTTGAGCTCATAGGATTCGTCCATTCTTCCGATGCATCCTCCCACTCTAAGTAGACCATACTCATCTATGAATGGATCTAAGCGGTGTAAACGGTTACTCCCTTTGCTACGCCGTCTGTTCTGTCTCTCTGTCACTGGTTTGTCACTGTTTTGCAGATTTTTCAGGACGGAGATTTCATTAGCAAGGGACGACTCCTGCAGTGATTTTAAATTAATTCTCCACCTCGGCAAGACGTAGATCATCTACTGTTACTTGGGGAACAGTGGGAGAAGATGATGTAGTCTGGAGATGTTTATCCCTGCACCCCCTCTTGAGGCATTGAGTGAAACGCTTGCAATTAGCAACTGCTCTCTTGGCTCTGTGCCAGGTGGAAAAACGACTCAACCTATCCAAGTCAAACCCTGGTGTGTTGGAATGTGTAGCATAGGTTTGAGATTTCTTCACCTCGGGGTCGTCTAACAGCACTTCACATTTAGCTTTGTCACCAGACAGTGGGAGTTCCTCTTTTGTCATGATGTTTTGAGAGAACACCACTTGTTTCTTAGATCTGTCATCTACCACTATGTCAGTGGGAATTTCACAGGCTGTGACACGATGACTGACCCCAATCACATCTTCTACGTCACCTTCATGGTTATTCGGATTAGTCTCCCCAACAATACTCCATCCTAAGTCGGTCAGTATCCCATAAGGCCCATCACCAACCGGTGGAATTACTTCTCGTGGAGCTAAGGCCTTAGTGCAGTCATGTCCGATGAGAATGCCTATTTCACAGGGCTGAACGGGGAGTAGATATTTCTTGAGAGATGATGGGATGTGCGCTTGCCATGTCTGGACTCGGAATGTGGTTTCTGTTGGCAGGCATAATGTCTCTCGAGTATGTAGTCGGCAGTAAAATCTTCTTGTCACTGTTGTGTGCACGAACAACAAGTCCCTCAATCTTTTCACTTGGGACTCTTTTAGCTTTGCTTGTCATCGTGGAGAGGAGTAGGTTAACTTTCACTGCTACCAATCCCATTGAGCACTTTGTAGATTCAAGGATGAAGGTTGTGTCCGACTGTGTGTCTAGAAGAGCATAAACCATTCTCTCCTTTGGTTCGGATTTGTGTGACAGCCAGACAGGAACCACCATGGTGCTCCGCAAGCTGCTTTGATTTTCGCTGAAATGGCACACCATCATGTTTGAACTGGGGGTAGTTGCCATTTCATGGTGGGTTTCCTGCTTCGAAGGTGCTTGTTCATCGGGAGCCTTGCCTCCATCTCCGTGAAGAGGTGTGGGATGCCGTCTTTCAGGGTTACGATCGCATTCCAACTACTTTTGGCATTGCAACTAATAGGCTAGCCTAATAGGTTTTCCCGGCCAATTTCAACAAAAATCCATACATTTTAACTCCTGTCTCATTCAATTTCGTTTGAAAACGAATGCTCCGTTGAATCAGCATTCAACAGTCAAAAGGAGTAATTCAATTTCACCAGTTAAGCATTCACTGGTCAAATAAGATCATTCAATTTCATAAGGCCGCAAGACTCATTTTAATTTCGTAAAAGCTAGCAGCAAAAGCTGGTCAACCATTCAATTTCATTAATGAGCAAACATTTTCAAAATGTTTGAATTCAAATTCAATTTCTATGTTATGTGCTTTCTGATTCGTAGCTGCCTATATAAAGGCAGATACTTTGAGGGAAACTCATTTCTACACTAGTTTGTCTACAACAGTAGAGGGGGATCTGCTGCTAGAAGCGGCTCAGAAAAATATTGGACAAATAACTAAAGAAAAATGCGCGAGATGGTATAATAATTGCCAAACTTATAATAAGTCAAGATGTCTGGCACGTCAGATCATTGAAGGGTAAGGAAACCAACTTCAGATATAAAGAAACGAATAGAAGAAATGTATAACAAACAAAGAAAAGGACCTGTGGAAAAAATTCACAGTAAAACAACAAGATTAATTTGTTTTTAAATTTTATAACGACCCCTTATGATTGTAAGCTTTTGTTTCCTTTAAAACATCATGTTTACTTCTAAGTTGACATGGTCCGGACATTAGCAGAAAACAAAGACGACAACATAAATACCAAGGCAAAAAATCTCTAGGCTAAAGCAAAAGAATTAGTTTTGCATTTCAAAGTTATCAGGTTGCAGGCTTTAATTTTAAGGGTAACAAAGCAAAAGGAACAATATTACAATTAACCTTTTAGCCACCGGACCGCCCAGCCGCCAAAAGCGATAAACCGTAACATGCGGTAGAAGGAAAAAACTCACAAGCTTGTGTATTGCGATAAAACAAAAAAAGAACAGAAAAACACCCCAAAACATTAAAAAAAAATACATAGCCAGTTGGCCAAGTCAATGGCACTAGTTTAGATAATTATAGGTTTTCCCGGCCAATTTCAACAAAAATCCATTCATTTTAACTCCTGGCTCATTCAATTTCGTTTGAAAACGAATGCTCCGTTGAAACAGCATTCAACAGTTTAAAGGAGTCATTCAATTTCATCAGTTTAGCATTCACTGGTCAAATAAGATCATTCAATTTCATCAGACCGCAAGACTCATTCAATTTCGTAAAAGCCAGCGGCAAGAGGTGGTCAACCATTCAATTTCATTAATGGGCAATCTTTTTCAAAATTTTTGCATTCAAATTCAAATTCTATACTATATGCCTTCTGATTCGTAGTTGCCTGTAATAAAGGCAAATGTTTTTAGGGAAAACTCATTTCTACACTAGTTTCACGTTATCTCCAAATATAGGCATAAGCGATTTTGAATGAAAAGGTGGCTGCCCGTGGTCGGTACAGAGTAGTGAATAATGTTAACAGGGAGACACTGATTGAAGCATTCGAGAATAACCAGGCATGACTAGGCCCACCTACAACTACCATGATAACTCTTGGCATAATCATAACCAAACTTACATGCCGAGATGTCTGGCCCGTCAGATCATTGAAGGTTAAAGAAACCAACTTCAGATAAAAATAAACGAATAGAAGAAATGTATATCAAACACACGAAGAAAAGGACTTGTGAACAAAATCCACAAGAAAACAAAAAGATTAATTTATCTTTAGATTTTATAACGACCCCTTATCATTTTAATCTTTTGTTTCCTTTAAAACATTTGTTAAGTTCAAATTTGACATGGTCCGGGCATTAGCAGAAAACAAAGACAAGAACATAAATACCAGGGCAAAAAATATCAAGACTTTCGCAAAAGAGTTAGTTTTCATTTTAAAGTTATTGGGTGCAGGTTTTAACTTCGAAGTGTATAACAAAGCAAAAGGAACAGCGGACTGTTTCAATAACGAAAAACAAACGATACAATAAAACAAGTAAAATACATGGAAACACCTCTTACAAGGGACATCTTATGTGCCAGAAAGGGGCTATAATTTCCAGCTTACTCGTAAAGCCATAACTCATGTTTAATTTGAATGCAAAGAAGTTGAAATTCGTTGCCCATAAACGAAAAAGAAAACGCAAACTAGCAACAAAACCATGTTCGCTTCAATGAGTCTTAATTTGAATGCATCAACTGTGAATACGTAGTAGAAATTTAACTTAAGAATGGTCAAAGTGTAGTCCTGAATGCCTATAAACGAAATAGAATGACCGAAGCGAATCTGAACGAGAAAAACGAAATCATGTGTGCACAAAAACGAAATTGAATGCATTTAGAGCTAAAAAGAAACCCTAGTTTGAGAGGATTAGGGGAAAATGCGTGAATTTGAATGCATGTTAATGAAATTGAATGAATTTTTGCTGAAATTGGCCGGGAAAACCTATATTATTGATAATTTTTTTCCTATTGTTCCATTTAATATACATACTAACTGATTAATTAACCTCTATTAATTAAGAAAATAATTATTATCTTAAGACATTCGACAAATAGGCCTTATTTTCATTCTTATGAAATAACAACAAATCTGTTGAAGGAAATTGTTCTTGTTTTTTTTTTCAAATCTTATACTGAAGGTATATTGCTTTTCTATTCAAAGTCCAGATGTTCACTTTTGGAGATACAGATACAACAAATTTCTATGAATCGTATCACACAATATTTTCGCAAACCAGTAATTATGCCTAATTTGCATTCTTTCATAAACAACAGTAAATAATATACAGTATGGGTGTTCTATTCTCACAAGGAATTGTAAGCTTAATTAATTTGTTAATTATGTCTGAAGTATGCAGTCTTGAAATAATTAATAATCCTCAAATAGACAAGTGTATTCTTATAAAAGTCATACACTTTACCAGGAATAATAGTTGTAACAGATATTGATCAGTTATTGTGTGATGTAACAGCGCCCTCAAGCGATGTTGACGCCATCTTTTAAGATTAACGGAAACGTTGTACCTGAGAAAGTTTGCTCAAAAGGGACACTTAATTCTTCCTTCAGAAAGTGTTATTGCTGCGAACAAAGCGGCATGAAGGTATAGTAAAATGTCACTTGTCATTATGTATTGATAAAAGGTTTATTTAAAGTTTAATATTGTTATGAAACTACTTACTTTTCCATGTGCGAATCGCAACTTACGTTAGGCCACTTTGGTCATAGGTATTCGAAACTTAACCAGTGCCGATATAATTACCCTTAATGAAACCTGTTTGCTGAGTAGAAATTAATCACTTAAAGGAGAGTTGGAGTAGCTATAGAATACAGGTACACCCGGAGCAGTCTTTTTTTCTGCGGAGACGGAGACGCGGTCACGAACGGAAGTAGTATAGGCCTACTACTAGTATTTGTAGTATAAATAATGCGGCTATTTGGTGGGGTAGGGTTGAGGCCACTGATCTCTATATATACTGACTGGATAGCGCTTCGACGCATACGCTGTGCACACAGCCGTGAAGCACGTGCGATGACGCAGCGGCCATTTTACTACTCGCAAGAAGCCACGTGAGCGGGCAGTCTGTGTGCGTTGAATCATTCCTACCTCCATAGTTTAGTAGGATTAGGCCTACTTTACATGAGATTTCGTTTGAAATAAATGTTTTACGGTGCCCTAGTCTTTAATGTGCGCTTGAATTTTGCGTTTTAGCTCCAATTCCCCAAGAATAATTATTTTAAAAAGGGATATTAGGTTTAGAATCCATTAAAAAAAATAAACAAATAAATCCCTTATGTGGCGGCCGGATACGAAACTTTTCCAACTGGGGTACACGAGTCCCGGGGAAGATGGGACACGGGGGGCGATGGGACAGTGCATTTACCAAACTATTTCTTGCAAACCCCCTTTCTGCAAAAAGTAAAGTTTTAGTATCTAAAAACCCTTGAAATTTCATTAAAATGTTACAATCTAACCTTCAGTAGTAGAAAGCCCACATGACAGATTAGGGTTAAATTTAATTTTTATTATCTAAAAACTAACTATCTGTCCCATCTTACCCCAGTATTTCAAAAAACGTGGCAAATGTTCAAAATTATGGTTTACGGGCCGGGGGAATTCCATGTCAACTCAAGACTCACACATGGATTGGAAGTTGGAACAATATTTGGTGTTGACTTACAAAAAAATATAACTTTTCGGAGCTTGTGGTTAGTCTTTGATATATATAAAGAAAAATCTCAAAACTTATAAAAGCATAGGCCTACATGGAGAACTTAAAAACAAAATTTTCATTGTTTTAAAGGTCTTTAAATGGTCTCCATTTCATAAAATTAAACCAAAGTCAAAGCATGAAGCACAAAGAAAACCTTTATGCTTAAAATTTTACATTTTTAAATGGTTTTGTTATACAAAGCAACATTGTAATTATTGTGATGGATTCTTTAAAAGTTTCTTGCGTTTTTCTTTTCCTGATGTCTATGAGAAAACGCATTGTCAGTGAATGCTCCTACAGAATTTGTAATAACAACAAAAATAAAACAATAAAACTATACTTTAAAAGAATGCAAACAAATAAATCAGTCAGTGAGTGAAAAGTTCAGTTCAGTTTATTTTTTCAGAGTATCTGTATCATATAGACAATCAGAATGGGACATTAAAAGGTGTAGATAATTTAGACATGACATGGCACCAACAGAAAAGTCAATGCAAGACCAGAAGACTTTGCATAACATAAACAAAACAAAACTTGACAAGGAAGGACAAAAGGAGACAAGGACAAGGCAAGAACAAAGCAAAACACAAGTTGACAATAATAAAATCATGTAATAAAACTATCTCATCATGGAAAAACATCCACCTTCAAAGGGACAACACATTCTGCAAAATTACTTATACAGTAATTCTTTACAGTACCTCACTTTTAACAACCTGACAAATCTCAATGCAACACATGAAATCAAGTCTTATAAAATAATGTCCCTTTCATACAATTATCATACTTAGTGGAGGTGTAACCCCCCAAAAATGGATCACTTGAATAAAGTAAATCAAACTTAACACTGGGGAAACAAATAAGAAACCACTAAAAACAACAGTGCCAAAGTAAGTCATAGATTAAAATCAAAATGGCTTTAAAACCTGTGTAAATGAAACAAAAAGAAATACAATTAATCAAAATACAGTTTTCAATCACATTTAAGAAGAAAAACATAGTCTTAAAAAATCGAATCCAAACAAGTTCATAACAAAAGATATTTCCAAATCAGATTTCCCAAAATACAACTTTAGGAATGAAAATCCAAAGAAAGTAATGAGTATTAGGCATATGATTGTCAAAATAAATAACAATACAAAGTTTAAGTTTACCGAGTATGAATTTATTGACGCAGGCAAGACTTAAAGGGTCTGTATACCTTTGGTAATGAATCCGCCGGGCGCCCTGACTTTCTCATGATTAACAGGCAGCGAATCATAAGTAAGATGGCGGCCCCCAGGCACGACGAACTTCAATGCGATTTTTGTACACCGTTTTTTTTTCCATTTTCAAAAAATCATATTTAAATGAAGCCATCATTTGGTGAGCCATGGAATGCATCATAAAAATTCCTCATATGTAAGGAACAAAGTAAGGTAGGTTGGAGTAGTATGGGATGTTTATAAACGGGAGAAATTTGCGATCAAAGAGGTACGACTTGCAGCCCAACAAGGTGGGCTAGGTTGAGGCGGCATAGAGTTATGTACATGTAGTGTACGATACTTAGTGTGTGTTCATGTGTTATGTGTAATGAATGAATCAGATAAAATGTTAGGGGCGTAGGGAGTCAAAGTGTCACGAGTGTTGTCAGGTAGGTTACTGGCATTGCAGAGTGTGAGTGTTGGAAGAGCGCGGAGACGTGGTGGGGGCCTTGGCCGATAGAGGGCTTTTTATGAAGACGTGATGCCATCGGGGCGCACCACACCAAATAAGCCAAAATTAATGCGCCAAGCTACTTATCATAATTTGTAAACCCACAACTTATTTTTAATTACAACGTTTTGGGGGTCATGCAATTAATAGATTGTGTAAATATAATAGTCTATCACAACCTGGGGGTTCTGTGCTTCAACTTTTGAGGAGACTTGATGAATTTAGGCGTTAAAGTTGGCCCTATTTGACCGGGAAAGTGGAGAAGTGCTTCACGAAAACTGGCAGCAAGTCGGTTTTGGAAAAAAACAAATTTTCGCGTTTTTTTCTTCTGGGGTAGTTAGCAAAAATTCCAAACGGCTGACCTGGCAAAAATTGAAAAGAATTCTAAAGTTCAGTCGTCCGAAAATATGTTTGATTGGTTTTCAAGAGGCTGAGAGACTTTCACGATTTTTTGAGTATTTTTGAATATTTATCATTTAGCATTGGTTCCTATGGGAGTTTGTTTAGTGTGGTGCGCCCACAAGCATAATGATGCAATCGTGAAGATTGGGAAGCTGGAGGCGCGGAGTCGCGGTGTTGGCAATGGCCCATAGAGGGCGTTTTTAGGAAGACGAGCATATGATGCAATCGTGAAGACGGGGAAGGTGGAGGCGCGGAGGCGCGGAGGCGCGGAGTCGAGGTGTTGGCAATGGCCGATAGTGGGCGTTTTTGAAGACGGGGAAGCTGAAAGTAATTCAGACTTTCTTTCTCATTTTGAAAAAAATCCTCTAATTGGGTCATGTGTATTACGGCAACATTATAAGTTTCTTTCCCCTTTTGAAAGAATTCTGTAATGGGTTCATGTGTATTACGGCAATATTAAGAATTGTAAGAAATCGGGCTTTCTTTTCTTTTTAAAAATAATCCTCTAATAAGGTCATGTGTATTACGGCAATATTAAAAATATTCTGGAATTCGGGCTTACTTTCCCCTTTTGAAATAATCCTATAATGGGGTCATGTGTATTACGGCAATAATTTTACTCTTTTGTCCAAAAGAAACAATTAAATAATCAAAGGAGTCAGCCAACTCTAAAAAAGAGGTTCAATCAAAAGTGGACGAAATGCCACTACACATAATTCTTTTCCTCCAGTGATAGACTTGAGGAACTTCCTGATGTCTATCAGGAATCCCAGAATTATTCAAATAAGTTCGCCGCGGACTTACACAACATAACAATCAAAATACACGGCTTTGGAAGTGTCTACTCCAAGGCACTAACTCCACTCGGTGATGAGACCGGTGAAGCACGCAATAAAAGCAAGCGTATGAGATTTAATGGCCGACACCTTAATCTTGTCTCTTGTTATAATTATATACATCATCACCTGCTCCGAGCGTCTGCCGAAGCATTTCTCGCAGGAGTCTACCTGAAAGAAACTATGAAATCAAGATAATTATTTATGTTTTATCATAATTTAATTCAATTTTACAAACCACCAAACAAGTTGCTTGTCATACAATGCGAGCAACTTGCCTAACCCCCCCCCCCCCCCTCCCCTCCCTGATTTGTTACCATTAATTTGAGGTTTTAATTCATTCTTTGAATCTGTTGAGGATTTTTTATTTTATTAATTTTTTTTTTAGTTTGTGGTGCTCACACATCACACTTCTGCTGACCCTGGTGGGTATGAGAAGCTGCCTGGATTTGCATTGAAAAATGTTACCGCTTGTGATAATGTTTGTCTGAACACGAAATTAGAACCAAATTCTGAGGGGTGTGTGCCATCCCATTTGTATATGGGTTTACCATCTACCCTTAGGTTGCTTTTGTTAAACACACTTGAGTGAGTGATGATCACATGAACGTTCGTTTTGATCTCCTCTCGACAAATCTTGTGCGCTGTCTTATTGACATTTCTAGTGGCTGCTAGCCCTGCCCCTTTCTTTATTTCATCGGCGTATGCCAATCTTATCATGATATCCGACCAGATAGTTCTAGTGTGAGGCAGAAGCTGGCGGATACCCTTGATATTTTCTTTCACCCGTTTACTTATCTCCCATGTGGAACTCTTGAGAATATCATTAGTCCCCAAATGGAGAATGAGTGTCGTCGGAGCGTGGCTTTTGTTCATCAGCCTGAGTAGACGACCATTCAGGCCAGCGCATCTTGCCCCTGAAAGACCCGACCAAATAGTGTGTCCTCCTCCAGTTAACTGGTCTCCATTCTTTCCCGCATTGGTAACAATCGAGTCCCCCATTACCCACGTAGTCATTGAATCTGAAAAAATAAGAGAAAGAAACACAACAGCAACGAGAACTATACCTCTCTATTTTTTATTTTTTAAATTTTTTTTCAATAAGGGTAGCTATGAATACAATATATCTCTATTTTATTTGATGAAAGTGTCATACTTTCAACATTCCACATGGTGTATACCTGCGAAAGGAACATTAATTGTTTATATTTTTATTTATTTTTATTTATTAATACACTGGCTTGTGCCCCTTCTCCCTTGTTGTGTCTTACTCACAACATTTCCACATGATGTCTACCTGCAGAAGGACAGTTTAAGTTAAATTAAATTAATTAAGATAAGCCTTTTCATTGCCATAAATGGGACTTGCAATCATTATTAAATAATTCAGTAACTACAACATTCGGTGTGGCCTCACGTAAGTTTGAAATGCGGAGGACTTCCATCGTCCCATTTCCTTAATTTCTTCTTCCGAGAAGCCATTCTGGGAAGCCATTGTGGCTGCTCCAATTCTGAAGCTATGCAAACTATATTTTTCTGGAGGTAGACCCATCAACAAAATTCCCTGTTTCAGTATGTGATTTATACATTGATATGATGTCAATGGTTCCCTATTAAAGTGAATCAACAGCGGTCCCTGATGACTTGGTCTGACCTGTAAGAAATCTGACATGGCTTTTACAGGGCAGACATCTAGGTCCCGTGCACTTTCTATTCTTAAATAGGAAGTCACTCCTTTCTGATCGGTTTTTGAATATCTTATTCGTAATTGCATGAATGTTGTCTGTGCGTTTTTGATTGATACATCCTGTTGAGATAGGACTTTATCAGACTTAGCTTTCTTGCTGCTGCATGCGAACTCCCCCACTCGTAAGAACCCCCAAAATGCCAATGTAAATGCTGCTCTAAATAGCAGGTGTTCATAGTGTGATTTGCATAGGGATGGCATCACTCTTGTCAATTGTTTTAGTATATTATACGTGATAGGATGTCTAATATCCATAATGTGGATTATCTCGCCTGCATTCCTCCTTAATCTTCTTAATTATAAAACTATCTGATGGGTCTCTCCACCCATTAGCCTTGTGCGCAAATGCTATACATGTAGCTGCAACGTGCACGGATATTGTTGCTGCTGAGAACATTGATATTGACATGTGTGAAATATATAATACCAAGTCTTGCACTGAGGTTGGCCACACTGATCCCAAATTATACAAATGCCTAAAGTTGATGAAGGACTCTAGACTACTTGCATATGATGTCCAAGTTGCTGGTGCTAATGCAGCCTTAAATAAACGATGGGCTTCCCTGTTCAAATTGTCCACAGGAACTGTGGTACAGGGGTGCCTATTCCTGCTGCGTCTGGTGCCATTTGTCGGAAACGCTCCATCTGGAACCGGGACAATGCATCAGCTTTATTATTCAATTTCCCAGGAATGTGCTTCGCACAAAACGCTAGATTTGATTTCAGGCACTGAAGTATAAAAAACCTCAACAATTTCATTATGTGTGGATATTTAGATGATTGTTTATGATTGCTACTGCTGGCATATTGTCTGACCTCAAAATTATGCGTTTTCCCTTTAATTGATCCCCCCATAATACCACAGACACAGTAGTGTAGAACTAATGCAGCCTTAAATAAACGATGGGCTTCCCTGTTCAAATTGTCCACAGGAACTGTGGTACAGGGGTGCCTATTCCTGCTGCGTCTGGTGCCATTTGTCGGAAACGCTCCATCTGGAACCGGGACAATGCATCAGCTTTATTATTCAATTTCCCAGGAATGTGCTTCGCACAAAACGCTAGATTTGATTTCAGGCACTGAAGTATAAAAAACCTCAACAATTTCATTATGTGTGGACATTTAAATGATTGTTTGTTTATGATTGCTACTGCTGGCATATTGTCTGACCTCAAAATTATGCGTTTTCCCTTTAATTGATCCCCCCATAATACCACAGACACAGTAGTGTAGAACTAATGCAGCCTTAAATAAACGATGGGCTTCCCTGTTCAAATTGTCCACAGGAACTGTGGTACAGGGGTGCCTATTCCTGCTGCGTCTGGTGCCATTTGTCGGAAACGCTCCATCTGGAACCGGGACAATGCATCAGCTTTATTATTCAATTTCCCAGGAATGTGCTTCGCACAAAACACTAGATTTGATTTCAGGCACTGAAGTATAAAAAACCTCAACAATTTCATTATGTGTGGACATTTAGATGATTGTTTGTTTATGATTGCTACTGCTGGCATATTGTCTGACCTCAAAATTATGCGTTTTCCCTTTAATTGATCCCCCCATAATACCACAGACACAGTAGTGTAGAACTCGGGAAGAACTCTAGCCATGCAATTGATCTCTCCTTCTTGCTATCCGGCCATTTTCCCTGAAACCATTGACTGTTGAAGTACCCCCCCAAATCCTATGCCCCCACTTGCATCCGTAAACAGCTGCATAACTGATTCACCTACCCACATTTGGTCTGGAATTATTGATACCCATTATGATGTTCTAAAAACAGAAGCCACATTTCTAAGTCGCACTTTGCATCTATTGGTAGACTGAATTTTTGTTGGGGACTCCTCTTTCCACACTTCACATCAATTAGCCGCCGTAAGAATGCTCTTCCAGGGGAGATGGCTTTACAAACAAATGACAATGAGCCAATCACTGATTGTAGGTCTTTTAACGTTATTAACTCATCTTTGAGGGCCCGTTTTACCTTTCCTTTAATCTTTGATAATTTCTGATGTGGTATTGAGATGACTAGTTTTTCGGAATCGATTTCCAGCCCCAGGTATGTTATTTTTGTAGCTGGACCAACCTCCTTTTCTGGCGATAAAGGAACCCCCAACCGTTTACATGTACTCTGAAAGTTACGTTTAATAAACGAACATGACGAAACACACTTTTCGTCGGCCACACCTGTCATGAAGAAATCATCGCAGTAATGTGTGATCCGATCTGTACATGCATCATTTTTTGCCACCCATTCTATAAATGTGGAAAAGGTTTCAAATAGTGCTGGGGAACATGAAGCTCCCATGGGGAGTGCTTTATCCACAAAGTATTTGTCTTGTACTTTCATCCCTAATAATGCAAAGTCATCTGGGTGTACAGGGAGTAATCTAAATGCTGATTCAATATCTTCTTTTGCCATCATGGCCCCTTTTCCAACACCTACAACAAGTTGTACTGCATTATCAAAGCTCTTATACTTAACCGTGCACAATTCTGGGTCAATGCCGTCATTGACGGACTTCCCTTCTGGGTAAGATAGATGCTGTATTAATCTGAATTTTCCTGCTGAAGTCTAAAATAACTACATCTGTTTGGCTTTTCGTGTCGAGAGATTTAGCAAGGTCGTCTATGAGTCCAGCTAGCTGTGTATCACAGGATCTCCCTCTTCTGAAACCATGTTGACGGTTGGTAAGTACGTGGTGACGATCCAGGTGATCCATTATATGATGATGTATAATGTGTTCAAGCAGCTTACATGGGATGGACGTCATTGACACCGGGCGATAATTGGCTGGGTTTGTCCTATCACCTTTTTTGTAGATGGGGATGATGTTAGCTTTGCGCCAATCACTGGGAAGAGCACCCGAGTCTATGGATTTCTGGAATATCCTCTTGAGAACAGGAGCTAGACTTTCCGAGCAACTTTTTAAGATTTTTGCAGGAATCTGGTCAGGACCCATGGCTTTTTGGGGCTGAATGTTTGCAAGAAGTTTCTGCACCCCATTTTCGGTGACTACCAAACTGTCAATATCCGGAATGTTATTTGACTTGAGAGTTGGCATATTTTCAATGTTCTCTTTCGTGAAGACTGAGCAGTATTGAAGGTTCAGAGCTTCGGCTTTATCTGCAGCTAGTGACACTGAACGTCCATCGGAGGTCAAAGTAGAGATACCAAACACTTCTTGGCTCTTGGTCTTTATGTAGTTCCAAAAAGGTTTGGTATTCTCGCTTTTCAGGCTTTCTCGAATGACATCATGAATGTATTTCTTGTGAGCTTTCCTGATTTTCTTATCTATGGATCTGCGAAAGTTTTTGAATTTATCCCAGGTAGCAGAAGAACCAGATTTCCTTGCTCTGTTGTACAATCTCTTCTTTTTGCGGATACTACGCCTGATTGTCGGGTCAACCCAGGGAAGGTTGTACCTGGTCGAGCTCATCTTGGATGGAATATGCAACTCAACTGCTGATTGGAGAACATCATGAAACTCCTGCCATAGTTGATCAATGCCTACAGAAGCCACATAGTCCTCGATCAACTTGTTATTAAAGTTGAAAATCAGTTCGTCAATTGCGTTAAAATCTGCTTTACTGTACAAAAATATCTTCTTTCTGGGAGGTCTGACTGACTTGGCGGATATTTTTGCATAAACTACGACTGCGTCGTGGTCGCTGATACCAGCCATGACGTCGTGCCCATCAACAAAAGCTGGATGACTTACAAAACACAAATCCAAGATGTTAGTCCCTCTGGTCGGTTTGTCTATAATTTGAGTAAGGTTGTGATCTCCCATAATGTCTAACATTAGCTTACTGCACGCTGGGTACTGACCTCCAGGACGAAATTGATTTGTTTCCCAGTTGATATCTGGGAGGTTAAAATCTCCGAGTAGCCAGATGGAGGCAGCTTTTGGAATTTTCGCTAGAGACAGATCCAGCTCACGTAAGTACTCGGGAGTTGATGATGGAGGTCTGTAAAACCCACCAACGTACATAGGTTTGACTCCCTTGACATGAATGGTGATCCACAGTACTTCAAAGTTACTATCGAGATCTTTTTCTTCAGATGCAATGAACTTATTTTTGGCGGCAATAAATACTCCTCCATGAGCATCATTTAGTCTGTCTTTCCTAAAGACGTTAAAGTGGCTGGGGAAAAATTCTCCAGATGCTATTTTATCACTGAGCCATGATTCAGTTCCGATCACTATGTCTGGGTTTTCCACATCTAAAAATGCCTGAAGATTTGCTTTTTTGGCATTTGCACTTTGGCAGTTAAGATTAAGGATTTTCAAAAATTCCTGTCGTATTTGGCGTGGTTTCCTACAAGATTTGACCCTTCCTTTGTTACTCTTCGGGCAAGAGTTTTTAGGGCTAGAAGTTTTGGGGCTATAACTAGCACGCAAGTCTCCCTTTAGTGATAAGCTGGCAGATTCAAAGTTCGAAATGGAGCTTAATGAATCAAAACTATTTGACAGGTCTATATTTGAGCTTGTAAAGAAAGATGTGTCAAAGTTAGCTAGACCACAGTTACAGCATGACCAAGAATATGACGGGTGATCCACCAGTACTCTGTAAATTTCTTCGTCCATTTCCAAACAATCCCTGTGGAACCATGCTTTACATGTCTCACATTCTATGGCTTGTTGACCGTATTTAGCAGCTTTATTGCAGAGTATACACAACAGCTTGTAAGGCCCCGGGTTTACTTCAATATCATTGGCAAGTAATATGATAAACAAGGCATGAGACTTAGGGTTTGAGTGAAGAGCCACCTTACTTCGGCCACGACCAATAACAACTTAATTGATACTAGCAGAAAAATGGAGCGAACTCACCCGGTTATCTTGTTCAATCGAGAGTGGTGATGTCCAGTAGTCGTTGTTCCACAGCTGTGGTACTTCAGGGAGAGGGTTATGAAGAGTTTTATACAACATCAGAAACGCTATGCATGTTGAAGTCATGAGCATTCCGATTCCATTGTTAGTGCTGGTTTCTACCTGTGGACTTGGTTCAACTTCCAAATCAACCAGCGGTTGTGCCCTTGGTGCCCTTGGTTCTTCGTGTATTTCTGCCGTCACTTGTTGCACATGGGCGTGTCTAAGATTGCGCCCTGAGTCTTGCTGGCTTTCTTGGTCTGCTGCCAGGCGGTGTTTTGCACGGGACTGTGCCCTTGTTTGCCGTCCATGGCCACTCCCAGTCAGTGTAGCAGATTTGCTGATTGCGGTCCCTCATTCCGCTTCTGGATACGTTTTTTCCCCATAATTCGAACATATATATAGGCCTCCTACCGTAGTATTTACGTCGTTTTTAGACAGCGAACGTAACAAATCGAAAAACTTAAAGTGCTGCACACCTAAAGAAAATCAATTTTGACCCTACAACTTTATTGTACGGAATTCGGGCTTTCTTTCCCTTTTTGAAATAATCCTATGATGGGGTCATGTCTATTACGGCAATAATATTTGAATGGAATTCGGGCTTTCTTTCCCTTTTTGAAATAATCCTCTCATGGGGTCATGTGTATTACGGCAATATTAAGAATTGTAAGAAATCGGGCTTTCTTTCCCTTTTTGAAATAATCCTCTCATGGGGGTCATGTGTATTACGGCAATATTAATAATTGTACGGAATTCAGGCTTCCTTTCCCTTTTTGAAATAATCCTCTCATGGGGTCATGTGTATTACGGCAATATTAAACATTTTCTGGAATTCGGGCTTTCTTTCCCCTTTTGAAATAATCCTATAATGGGGTCATATATATATACGGCAATATTAATAATTGTACGGAATTCAGACTTTCCTTCCCTTTTTGAAATAATCCTCTAGTAATGGGTTCATGTGTATTACGGCAACATTAATAATTGTACGGAATTCGGGCTTTCTTTACCCTTTTGAAATAATCCTATAATGGGGTCATGTGTATTACGGCAATATTAATAATTGTACGGAATTCGGGCTTTCTTTCCCCTTTTGAAATAATCCTCTAATGGGGTCATGTGTATTACGGCAACATTAATAATTGTACGGAATTCGGGTTTTCTTTCCCCTTTTGAAATAATCCTATAATGGTGTCATGTGTATACGGCAACATTAATAATTGTACGGAATTCGGGCTTTCTTTCCCCTTTTGAAATAATCCTATAATGGGGTAATGTGTATTACGGCAATATTAATAATTGTATGGAATTCGGGCTTTCTTTCCCCTTTTGAAATAATCCTATAATGGGTAATGTGTATTACGGCAATATTAATAATTGTACGGAAATCAGGCTTTCTTTCCCAGTTGAAATAATCCTCTAATGGGGTCATGTGACTTATCGTACAAAATAAATTGACAGCTTGCGCATTAGCGACAGCGCTGCTGTGCATTTTCAAGCCTAATGAGGGCGCTGTTGTGCATCTTTCAGAGTGCCCCCTAGGTTGCCAAATATTTATAATTAAGCAACAGAGCGCGACCCCGACTCCGGTGTGCTGTGCACGTATGCACGTGACCGCGACTCCGTATCCGCGGAGGCGCAGTCATAGCTTCGAAGTGTACCTGCATTCTATAGTTGTACCGGAGAGTTCTTTACTGACTTGATTGTTTAAGGTTATGACTTGTGGAAAGTAGGTCATGTTCATGTAGGTTGCTGTTGTATGAATCTAGGTCAAAGTTCAGACATACTTTCAGTGGTTCATGTACATGCTCAGTTATTATTGGTAAATGTTGCTCATTTGTTAGGCAAATTCATTGTTATGTTCTTGTTCTATTTCAAAGGTTTTCACGAAGTGATATACGAAGTGAGAAGTATGAAGTGATATACGAAGTGAGATATATGAAGTATGGAGTGAAAGAAGTGAGATATATGGAGGATATAATATGCGACAGATTGACAGGAGTATCATACATTTACTGCTGCTGCGAATGAACTCTGACATTCTGAATAAATAAGAAATCCGACACTTCAGTGAGAACATCTGTTGAACTTTGTTTTATTGCTTAAACTCAATTCCGATCTCGGGGACAGCTACAGTGAAAACCTCCTGCATCAAACAGAACTGAACCTACCAACATTGATGCTTTTCGACGCCGAACTAACCTAATTGCGACAGCGAATATGTCTACTGAAGAAGCAAGTAGAGAACACAAGCAAACTGAAAAGGGGGTTCAGTGGCAAGCAGAGGTGAGACGGAAGGAATTCCGAAGCAGTTTGACATCGTGGCGCAGGGCAGGGAACAAGTTGAGAGCTCTGCTTTGTGACGATGAAGAGATTTCTACTATCAAGTTACAGAGGGATGCAACACAAGAGGCTATGGACAAGGCCATTGAAATGCAGAATAATCTGGCCAAGTTTTTATTGAAATCAAACCTAGATGATGACAGCTTGGAAAAACTTGAAGATAAAGAGATAGAACATGCCACCTTGGTCAGGGGCGGATCCAGGATTTTTCAAACGGGAGGGGGCGTGGAATTTTACCAAGCTGCAAATGGTGAATGCAATTTGTGGCTCCTACGAGCGCGTAACGCGAAGTCCTATACGGCATGGGCCGGTTCCGGGGTCCGCTTAAATGCTCCGAAACAGTAAGGATTCTAGATGCTCTGTGGTGCGATCTCATGCAATATCTCGAGCAATAATAACATTAATGTACGAAAATGTGAGGGATAGGCCTAGAGGCCTAGCCCCCTCCCCCAGCCCTGCATAGGTGTAGCCTACTATCTGTGATAATTACCAGTTTGAAAGAAACACAACAGATATTAACCCTCTTTCTTGAATACGAAAAAAATCTGTGATTTTCTGAACAGAGTGAGACACCATGTCTTCACTAGCCCCATATTGGGCCAATCCACTTCGTTTGTATCCTTGCCAATTGGGCCTAGCACCATTGCAATCCTATTGTTGTGCCCGATGTAATTTTTAATCCGGGTTATAAAACTTACCGATCGAATGCTACTGTAGGTCTACTTGTAGAAAGCCCTAATGTTAATTTTTTTTTTAACATCACGGATTTTGGGGAAAAATTGATTGCCTTTCGAGTCGCGAGAGTGAATTTTTTGATCACGTATTAACAACTTGCGCGAGAACCATACTAGTTGGGTTCCCTGATCAATTTCACAATATTTATTCGATCTAATGGGGACCAGACTGATTTACATAACGCGCTGAGCATAATATCTTTTGCGCACCACATTACACGTATTTCACAAGACCTTGATGGCGCGCTGAGTGAATAAGTCTAGTCCCCATTAAATATCAGCAGTTGATCGTATAACTGTTGTGGATTGTTGAGGGAACCTGACAATGGTTTTTCTCGCAAGTTAATAATATGTGGGAAAAATCACATTCGCGATTCGAAAAGCAAACAATTTTCCCAAAAGATCTGTGATGTTTTTAAAATACAATTAAGCATTAGGGCTTTCTACAAGTACAGTAGCATTCTATTAGTAAGTTTAATAACCCGGATAAACCCGGATTAAAAATTAAATCAGGCACAAAAATAGGAATGCAATGGTGCTAGAGCCAAGGATACGAAGTGGCTTGGCCCTATTCATTGGGCTATGTCTTCATTTTTTGTTCTTCTTATGATACTAGTTTCCGAAGTTCGTATTGTAAAAGTCACATTGTATTTAGCGCGCACGCGTGCTGACCTCCAGCCAGAAACTTTATACCATGCCCGATATGGGGCAGAGGGAGGCCCCCCCAAACTAACCCTAACCCTAACACACTCTTCCCTCTTGTATACAGAAGCACCCCCCCCTAAAATTCTCAAAAGAATTCCTGAGATTCCCAGAACACAATGAAGACACAATAGAGGGGGGGCCTCCCTCTGCCCCATATCGAGCAGCAATTGAGAAACTTCTTTGCACAATGTACACACACAGGTGGCATGGTCGACTCACGCTGCGGTTGTATGATCTTCACGCCCCCCGGACCCTGCGCCAGGCATGTACAGGTGTTTCGCGCTTATGTTCAGTGTGTGAGAAAAACACGATGTCCACACACACAGATTCACGTGTAATTCCTCATCAGTCAGTGAATTAATAGTGGTCCACAAATGAAACAAAGTGTACGAGGTATGGATTATTAGTAGCTTTTTTGAAAAAAAAACTAATAGGTAGGGCCTATGTCATTAACTTTGTCTCTCCCTTATTTTATTTTTTTTTTTAAATTTTTCTCAAGCAAAAGGGGGGGGGGGCGCGCAAGGAAATGCAAAAAGTAGGACAGGGACTCAAAATGTAGGTTTCTCAACAAGCAAAAATAAAAAAATTACTTTATTGATTATAAAGCAATGACCAAAAGCAAAACCAGGGATCGAATTACATCAATAAACCAAGTAAACTCTAAACCAAGACCATTAACACTATATTGAACTAAACCCCGCGAGCAATGAAAAGAATTTATAGAAACCACTAAAAACAACAAAACAAAACACAGTGCCAAAGAAGGCTACAAATTAAAATCAAAATGGCTTTAAAACCTGTGTAAATAAAACAACAAGAAATACAATTGATCAAAATACAATTCTTCAATCAAATTTAAGAAGAAACACACAGTCTTAAAAATTGAATCCAAACTATAGTTTAAAACAAAAGATAATTCCAAATAAGTTTCCTAAAATACAACTTCAGAGATGAAATTCCAAAGAAACACAGGAATATAATGATTGTCAAAATGAATATTAAAACAAAGTTTAAGCTTACCGAGTCCATAGCAGTATTGACTTGACGCAGGCAAAACTTAAAACATGAAGTTGTAGGGTTTACATAAAATCAATCGTGATGGTGGAAGAACACATAAATGTGAAGTGTTCTCCTTGCACTGTCAGGCTGCTATATGAAGTAAACTTTAAAACATTACACTATACAGGGTGACTTACCACTACATGTACAAGGATTAAGGATTAAGCAAGAGGGTTGTTTATTACAGACATTCCTAGATATTAACTTGTCCAGGGTGCTAGAAGATATTTAATTGGAAATATAAACAGTGGAAGGGTAATAAAACTCTAACCTAGACACTTGGTCACCTATAGAACAAAGGTTTTTCTACATGCACCTATTACATAAGCACAGAATCAGCCGTTAAGTGGCTGTGAAATTGGGCCCAGGTTTTACTTTTATATTTTGTTATTCTTGTCCATTTCATTAAAATAATGTTTTGAATTGAGATAAGACATTGACACTCGGCATGCAAACTTCGCCGAGTGCGCGTGTGACATGATTGAGGCCCGATGTCTCTAGGACAGAAGAGGACAGAATAGCAGTTAATAAGGTCAACATTTTAATTATAAAACTGCACTAAATATGACAGACAAGGTCAGCAAATATTCATCGTGGGAAAGTAGCGGTTTATTTTTCAAAAGTACTTCAAATTTTCTTATTTGATCATCCAAAAAGTACCGCCGGTTCACCAAAAAGTCGTCCAGATGACGTATTGGCACCGACAAAAATTGAATTTACTGATACAGCGGCCAATAATGATACTTGACTATACTTGATTTCATTCCATCTGCAGGGTGGTAGCGTTTAGCTCTAAAAGGGTTAAAGGGAAAAATGACGGAAAAAGCAGTAAGGGGCGAAGCAGCCAAACTCCAGCAGCTCTCGAAACCATTCCTGACTCCTGGTGACGTTACGTCTCTCCTTCGCCGACTTTTTGGTCTGAGAGCTTCTCAGATTGAGGAATTCAACAGCTACGACGACAGGATTTACCATGTTAAGACAGATCCCGGTCAGGGGATCGGAGAGCAAACAGAGTTCATCCTGAAGGTAATGAACTCGGAGTTTACCGCTGAGGGCGCCGTTGAAACACAGACGGACATCTTGGTTTATTTGCAGGCGTTTCCCGAGTTGAGATGTCAGTCTCCGGTTCCGAATCTAAACGGCCAGTTTGTCAGCTTTGAGTTAATTCACAACGACTATATGAACGGTAAGTACAGATTAATAGTGAACCAAAGACAGATACGCCTAGTGTGTGTGTGTGATTTAAATGTGATGTTTTAAAAGTATATCCACACAAATATGCCTCAAAATTGTGTGGCCTTGTTTTTTTTTATTTCGTGAGTTAACACGATCCGCCTTTTTGTAAAACCAAATCATTTTTTGACTCATGGCGGACCGTGTTAAGTCACGGGGTAAAAGGAAAACTGCATTATTTCGAGAAATATTGTGTGGATAGTTACTTCCGTAACGATCTTTGCCTTCCCAAGATGGCCTATTTGAAGCAATTTTGATTGCAATTCAGCGAGACAATGCTTTCGTTGAGATCGTCTACTTTGATGGTATTTATTTATAGTTCTACTGTTATGAAATCTGCCCCTCCTTCCATTGCTGAACCTCTTGCTCACATCTTCAATCTCTCCTTTCTGAGCGGATCTGAGCCTCTTAATCTGAAGGTTGCAAGACTATCATCCCCATCTTCCAAAACGGAGATAAGAGCAAGCATCAACAATTACAGGCCTATCTCTATTCTTTCTTTTTCTCAAAACTACTCGAAAGACTAATGTTTATAATTATAGTCTTTAGTTTCATTTCTCTATTCCATCTTCTCTTCAATCGCCAATATGACTTTATATTTAAACAATTAACTTTCCACCGACTATAGGCCCTTATTGAATTTGTCGACAAAGATAATCGAATAGCTAAATGCATGCAGTCTGTGTTTTCATAGACCTTTCTAATTAGCCTTTGATACTATACAATGTATGATAACTATTTTCTTCTTTCCAAACTTGAACATTATGGCATCAGGGGAGTCGCACTGCAATGGTTTTCTGACACCAGTTTACGTCAAGAAAAGGCTGCGATTCTGTTCGTTTAAATATCAAGCATGGTGTTCCTCAGAGTTTAATTCTTGGCCCGCTCCTATTTCTTCTGTATACATTAATAACCTCTATACAGTCTACTGCTCCTCTCACCTTCTATATTTCACATTTTCTGATAATACCACTATTTTCTATTCTAATCATCCACTCCTCCTTGCTCATCTGGGTCTGAGCATATTCCTTCTGTCAATAAACTTGCCTGTCGTAATGCTGGCGTCATCTCCAAGATCCGTCACTTCCTCCCTGTTTCTTCGCTTGTTCTTCTTTACAACACCCTTATCTTTCTCTACCTAAATTACTGTCAACATTGTCTGGGCACTGTGAGGTGTCTTGTGTCGTCTTGTGTCAGTGTAGCTATTTGTCATATCCAACGTTGTCTATCCCTTTGTTTTCGTATATCTGTCTGTTTGTTAGTTTGTTTGTTAGTTTGTGTCTGGCTGTTTTCTACTTATCAAAACAGTTCCGTACTCTATTTATTACAATTATCCTGCTTATTGCTACTTGTTATTACTTTTGCTCTTACTCCATAATTAAATGTACTGTCATTATTTCTCATAGAAGTATGGAACTAAATGTGTTTGCGAATTTAATTGACCAGTGAACTTTCCTTGACCAGTAATTGTTTATTTCTTGTTTACTATTTGAAGGGGAGAGAGTTGGAAGGGTAGATGCCGTGAGTGCCGTGCGTCTGTTTAGTTTCTTACCAGGAAAGCCCTCTTTAAAGCTGGCTCCACTACCGCCAGCGTTCCTCCTGAAAGCCGGTAAACACCTCGGGGACTTACAAAATGCTTTGCAGGTAAAAAGCAGTCAACAAGTTATGATTTAACGTGTACAAAATTTAATTGTTACCCCTGTTTTACTGCCTATAGTAATACGGTGCGTTCGGACAGAAATCACTGAAACGATCATCAAAAGGCATGTCCCCTTACCTTGCGTAGGACCATTGTTCCATTTTCTTTTCCCAAAATGATAACGAGATAAATATTTTGACGAATCAATCAACTAAACGAGCACCGAACTTGCCTCTACATATGAACTAGCCCGAACACCATTCTGACGTCACACTTCGAGGCTCATGAATAACGCCCGATACCAGCCTGACCGTACCGGGTATTGCCAGATGTACCTTTGACCTCACATTCATTTCGCACGGAGATTCGTAGTCAATTCACACGCACATCCGTAATGTGTAAAACAACACTATTTGTGTAAATATTATGCACACACTGCAAGCAGACGACACCATAGTGCAAGCTGACAAACTACATCACCCCGGACCAATCATAACAGAGATATGGAAATCTTACGTCACTGCACGTTTATCCAAAGAAATCATTGTATCCAATGAAATCATTAATCATTAGGCCTCTAAGACCACGTGCATGTCTTTATCATTGCGGATAAATACAGACGACCAGTCTACGTATGAACTTGAGCAGGTACCGACGGCAGAGGTCGCGCTGCGTTTATGAATCATCGACCCGTGCGGCCTATCCTCTAAACGACCCACATGTATTTGTACGAGTGGACATGTACAAGTGGAGTTAGTTTTAATTTCAAGCTCGGATGTGCTTGGACAGATTTCAAAGCCGATAGCAGGTACTATTATGATATATAGGGTCTTATATTTGCCTGAGGACAGGCAATAGCGGCAAGTGCTTAATCAATTCTTGCTTTAAAATGAATGCCTAGCAAAATAATGCTAAGGTGCTATTCCCTAACTCCATGTAAGGATATTTTTATCAATTATTCACTCGCAGAAATATCCCAAGGATGTAAAGCCATTAGAACGAAAGGCGGGCCATGGTATTTGGTGTCTGGAAAACATATCGGGTCTCAGGAGTTACCTACACGTGGTCAAAGATGCAAAGTTGCTGAGGATTGTAAGGGAAGTTATCTCCGAGTATGAAAGCAAAGTTATTCCAATCGCTGGAGAGTTGAGGAAAGGTAAATAATGTAATGCTTAGTATCATGCCGTCTCAGCCTAATCTGCAAGTTGAACGTTTTTATTCAATCAATTAGATAGTGGGGACAGGGCGGGGCCGTATCCACCACACCCTTGCTCGGAGAATCATGCCCCCCCCCCCCCCCCACACACACACACACTCTCTTTCCACCATAAGTTTAGATCAACAAATGAATGATTCGATATATCAAAAGACCCCATCAATAAAAAAATTATAAAAATAATATATAAAAAACATGTCTCCCCACCAAAAAAATTTATGCAACTGCAAAATTGGGTGATGCAAGAAGACATTGGCACCCAATTGAGATTTTACTCGTAGATTTTACCTTTACCATAACAACAAAAGCAGGACCTACAAACTGGATCCGTAAGGTTGGGTGTGTGTGAGTGTGTTTTGTTATCCGTGCGCATTTGCTTTGGGTCAGTTTTCTTACTGGGTGACCTGGTGAATGTGTACACCTTACATGCCGTTATCCATTATGTTTCGGAACCCCTGTTCTGACACCCCTAGTGTCTTTTCCTAAAACCCTAACCGTCACGTGTAAATCATCCGGATTGGGGTGTCGAAATATAAAGCAGTCGCCGGTAAATTTGCCATACAGGAATGTCACATGTCCACAGCTGACAAAGAGGGCGTGCAGAGACTGTTTGTGAATTAAAGAGTCATTGAGTCACGACTACGATTAGAGTCAGCCCATTTATAAAGACTGATAAGTATAATGAGTGTTTTAAAAGCACCACTAGAATAATATTACACTTAACTGATGCTGGTTAATTTGTGTCATTCAGGAATTGTGAACCATGATTTCAACGAAGGCAACATGTTGGCAGTACGCATGTCAGCAGGAGGCGATCCCAATGGAAATGTAATGGACTATGAGATCAGCGGTGTCATTGACTTCGACTTTATGGTGTTTTCCTGCCTCGTGTTCGAAATCGCAGTTTCCATGATGTATCTGATGTTCTGCAGCGACGAGCCCCTGGAAGCCACAGCCCACCTCCTTGCTGGTTTCGAGTCGAGAGCTCCGCTCCCGGAGAAGGAGCGAGGCGTGCTGCGTGTTCTTATAGCCGGGCGGTTCATCCAGTCGCTGGTACTTGGTCTGTATTCTTCCAGCTTCAATCCAGACAATCCCTGCATAAGCGAGACGCAGGCAAGAGGGTGGAACCTTTTGGAAGATTTCTGGAATTACCCGGAAGAAGACCTAATGAAGTTATGGAAAGACATCAAAGAGAATGTTTTCTAAAAAAGACAAGTTGTTTTTGTTTATTGAACAATCACTTCTAATGTGTACCTACACTCTTCCAGGTCAGAATTGACCTGGATCAGGGTACAGTGGGACCTGACCCATATCTGGGTCAATATGACCCAGAATCTGTGTCCAAATGACCAAGAAATGGGTCACACTGACGCATAAGCCGAGTTAAACCCCAATTGTTAACCCCCCCCCCCCCCCCCCCCCCAATACAATTATTTTGTTCGAGTTAACTACTGCGTCATTGTGGACAGGGTGTCACATTGTGCAGAGTGTGTGACACGGTCACGTGGCGAAAATTTCATGAACTAGCCTATAATTAGATATAGGCTATCATGAAATTTGCGCCACTGTGAACTAGACGCGTGCATAACTTGCGGTAAATAGTTCCCAAACCGGGCAGAATGTATACTTAAAATGATTTGACTAGTTAGAGCGCCTTCATGGATGTGTGTTGAATATTCATATAAACAACTATATCGTAACAGTGACAAAAACTATCAAGCTGAATGTCTATGGAAATTAAGATAGGTATAGACTAGTTACTTTAATTGTTTAACTACACATTTTTTATTCATGTTTTGGACCGAGGTGTAAAACACATATGGACTGGCATAACTCGTTCACTACTGCACGTCCACCGCCCCCCTCCCCGGGCCTAGGAGCCACCAGAAGAGGGACCTTTTCCCCTCGTCTTCAGCCTCTGGAGGGGTGGGTGGGGGGGGGGGGGGGGTAGACGTGCACCAGTGACCTCATTGCCAGCCCATGTGTATACTAATGATTTCCTAAGATTCCAAGCACTGAATGAATACACAATAAGGGTGGGGGTTTCATTAGCACGCCACTATCGAAGGTGTACACAGGTGTTAAATTGAATTATACCTTATGTTTAAAATGGCATTGAGTTTGTTTTATGATCTAAAACGTTATCGTTGTATAATATGTTACATAAGATTGCATTGCTCAACTACATGTAAGCATGGAGGTAGCAATCCTACCTCCATGATGTAAGTGAGGACCTTTAAACGCTAACATTCAGAGAGTTGCGACATAGAGGGACCAGTTTTCTGCAGTCCAATTGCAGCACAGCCTAATGGGCAGACTAGTCTGGCACTTTGTGTTCGCCCATGCGTTTTTTGACGCAAAATTACTTCTAAACGCGAGATGTCAACTCTCTTAATTCACGGCTAAGGTATGCTGCAGATCATATCACACAAAGCTAACGTAATATTCCGAAAGTATCGTTTCATTTTGTTGTTGTAAATTATAGACAAGTCTTACAACAAGAATCGTCATCATTTGCCGTGTTGATTGAAATTAGGAATGATCGTCTTTTCAGCCGCACTCAAAATTCCATCATTTCTCACAGCTCTTCAGTGCTCCTTCAAAGTAAGTTTTTATTGTGATCAAACTTGTAGAGTATTTGTGTATCCTGCCTTTATATCTCCTTGAATGCGTGCTTGATACGTATGGTATTTTCAAGATCTTAAATCAAAATACCTGATGATACCTGACGGGAGTACTTGCTCATGAAATTTGTCTGTAGGCAGCTCTTGTTTGGTAATGGGGTTATTTTCCACCGTCCTTTCTGAGTCTGATCAATGTTAATAACATACATTCCGATTCTAGGTTATCTTTTCACCACCTGTTTGCTCGCACAGATACATATAAATACTCTATGCCATGTCTTTTTATCATAACTGGAGTTCTTATCCTGTTAGCATTGTAGATAGGTTTACGTGTGCCCCATTGTCCAACCTTTTTAGTCAACTTAAAAATCACCTTTATAACTTACACTGAATTGGCTTTGTCCAGGTTTCCATCGTGTCTGTGGGATGGGGCGGTTTCCATATTTTTATATTTTTATTTCTATTCTTGCTGGGATGGGGTCAGTTTTCATATTTTTATCATTATTTTTTTTATATTTTACTTAATGTGTTAATTTTTGGTATGTATTGTGATATGCCTGAATAAAGTAGTACAATTATTATTATTAATATTATGATTTGACGAAAAACCGTTATTACCTAAGGTTCGAATGGAATCGACGAGTAATTTTCCTCAAACGTTTTTATTAACTTTGAATTTAAAAACTATAAAATAGATTTGTTTAATTTTATTCAAAAGCTGGAAGTTGGATTACTGAGCTGCGGCAGAATTTAGTTACATGTGCATCAATATTTTTTTATTTTTTATATTTTTTTTCTCGGGGGGTAAAAAACGTTTATTATTAAACACATCCTCCTGCAAATCAATAAAAAGGAAAAAGACAAAAACACAATGCCCCCACCACCCCTCTCCATTTTAAACATAATGTATTTATTAGTACATTACCTTAATGCTGGATTTTAAACCTTTCTTGTATTGTAAAAAAAAAACGAAATTCGCGGCGAAAAAACACTCCACAGAAAAGTCGTCCAGAAACATAAGCGCTTGTAACCGATGATGGCAGCAAACATATTGATCAAAATAGTGACGTAGCTGGACGTGTGAGCCACTGATCTAATCAGTGAAAATAACACGCACCTCAAAAGGTTGAAAGGTCAGCAGTTATATCACCAACGCACTGCTACGTTCTGTGTGTGTGCGTGTAATGTAAGTACCTACCACTCGTCGTCGTGTGTGTGCGTGTACGTACCTACCACTCGTCGTCGTGTGTGTGTGACGTGTGAGTTGTATACTGCAACTGACGACCACCATTCTCTCACACGTGAAATGTACACAGTCAAAATGGCAACGTTCCGCTTCTTTCGCGATCAACGTGTGTGTTTTTATACATGGAATATCAGAATTTGAAGGGATTTTACCAAGAGTTTTAGGTACAGACTTCATATGTTGTTAACAGAGGCATTTTTTTCAATTCCAAAGGTATGTAGTGCTTATTTTAAATCACTTTTGCAACTAGACCCAGTAACTGGGGCGCTGTACTCCTTTTTTCGAAATTTTGACATCATCGGTCGTACTAGCGCCCCAGGAAGGTGTTGCACATATCAACGGGAATCCCTGATATCGCATCATTTTGAATACGGAAGCCACACAAAATGCCTCAGAACGACAAAAATCCCCAACAAAATAGCTTTAAAAACGCCTACTGGTTTCTTGATATGTCTAAGATGCAACAACAGGTATTTAAATGTACTCACGATTTTGTTTTGTGCTGAAATTTTACGTTTTTTGTCCAGTCGATCGGAGAAAATGGCAATCCTGCTATTAGCAGGATCGGGTCAACTATGATCTGCGACTTTTTCATCGTCGCGATGCATTCTGGGTAGTAGATTTAATCAACGACTGTTTACAGTGAGTGCACACAGTGTGCATGGGCAATGTATTCGTCGACGGGGCGATATTGCAACGTCACAGCCCGAGGTTTCGCCAGTGTTCGTATGACTCCAGTCCAACTCGTGTCCGTCTCGAGCCACAATTTCGGTGACTCGGACTATAAGCTGTTTTCCTTTGCATTTATTTTATTATAAAAGATAAAACTCATACTTTTTGTGTGAGACCAATTTGTGTGTAGGCAGCCCAATTTTTGTGTACAATTTTAATTAATTTATTATTTTATTTATCTTTAGTAACTTATTTATTTATTACTAATACGCCTATTATATATTATCACAGCTTATTTATTTATTTGTTTGTTTATTATTATTATGAATATTATTAATTAATTGTTGTTATTATTATTTTGTTTTGTGGGGGGGGGGGGGGCTTCCCCAACCCCCGCCTGGCCCCTTACTAGTTAGGCCTGGGTCCATTTTCATAGAGCTTCTGTTATACGGTTTCTGCACATTTCTTTTCCTGCAAAGTGCGACTGTAAACAGTCGTTGATTAAATCTACTACCCAGAATGCATCGCGACGATGAAAAAGTCGCAGATCATAGTTGACCCGATCCTGCTAATAGCAGGATTGCCATTTTCTCCGATCGACTGGACAAAAAACGTAAAATTTCAGCACAAAACAAAATCGTGAGTACATTTAAATACCTGTTGTTGCATCTTAGACATATCAAGAAACCAGTAGGCGTTTTTAAAGCTATTTTGTTGGGGATTTTTGTCGTTCTGAGGCATTTTGTGTGGCTTCCGTATTCAAAATGATGCGATATCAGGGATTCCCGTTGATATGTGCAACACCTTCCTGGGGCGCTAGTACGACCGATGATGTCAAAATTTCGAAAAAAGGAGTACAGCGCCCCAGTTACTGGGTCTATTTTGCAACGTAACATTTCCTTCATGTCCTTCCAAACAACAATGTTTTTAATTTGTGTTGATCTGTTTTGTTTTCAACCTCAAGGCATCAATTTGGGGGAAAAAAAACCCAAAGAAGCCCAACAAGTAACGCAAGAAAATAATCACAACTAAAGTTATCTGAGGATTTATAGGTACGGCCGGGAATCTTGTGAATTTCCGCGGTGCGATGATGAGGAGGATCAGAACGTATTTCCTTACTCCCCCATGATCACAGAAATGTATTAAATTTTAACGACACAATTTTTTAGAACACCATGAAACTTATGTTAAATTCACTCAAGGATTTCATTCACTGAATGTAAGTTTTTGTATAGTAAATTTCACATGAAAATTAGGAAAGTTATTGTTGTTTTGTGCTGCTAAAAGTCGGTTGTGTGACGACCTTCACTTGTATTTCCAACACTACGACGCGGCGCAGTAAACGGTCATTTAGTTGTTTCACACGTCCAGGTACGTCATCCTGAAAGCCTCTAGGAAAGTGTTCCCGACGGCTTTTGTTTCATTTTCTGCTGCGCGCAGGCAGGCAGATGCGAAGCACTTTTTAATAATTTTGTTCGGGGTAACTAAAAATCATGACACAACTATATTTGGGTTTTTTGTACTTATAAATGTGGAATGCTCAAATGTTCATCTTCATTCTATAAAATGGTAGCGGCCTACTAGCACTACAGTATTAATAAGTAATATAACCCTTTCAGTACCAACACATATTGGCTACTTATGCCATGGTGACCAGACACATTTCCTTGACATGGCTAACTGGTGACCAACACTATTTTAGGAAAATTTGAGGTTACAGCGCCCTCACAAGGCAGATTTGGGTTAGTCTCAGGTCCTAGTCATATAATGCCAGTTGAGCAACCAATTAAATTACTGTTTCCTTTGTCATATTGCCTTGGACTAAATCATTGCCCTAAACATATATTTGAGGTATGGAATTATTACCACTAAATACACAATTGAGTAGTTTAAATGTTTAAGCTAAACATTTGTCAAGTAGCTGTTCATACCAATCTGCATGAGACATATTTTTGAGACGTTAAATAAACATAAGGTGTTAAGATATTACTTTTCATACAGCATCCTCCCCCCCCCCCCCCCAAACCAACCCAAAAATAAAAAAAAATATTGGTTGAGCCTCACCGATACTGGGAGTTGGTGACTATACCCATGTTGATCAATAGGTTAAGGCTGCCATTTAGATTGTTGGCAAATTATGAATCCTCCAAAAAACAAAAGGTTATAATAATTTATTTAGGAAGCAACCCCCCCCCCCCCAAAACCGCTCATAGGAAAAGACATTAAATATAAACAATAGAGTTTGGATTACGCACAATATGACTTATAAAAAAATGACTGGTAAAATCAAAAGTTTAATTTTTTTCTACATTTAATGACAAAGAAGGAACTGACATAAAAGAAAATTAAATATTGCCCATTTATAAATGTCCGCCAATAAGTTAGGTTTTGGTACGTATTTCCGTCTATGAGCCTCACATACAAACATTATAATTGCCATGGTGGCAAAATAACTCATAAAATATATGTTTTACCTATCATTCACCAATATGTAAAGAAGAAAAAAACATAAAATATTTCAAAAGTGCTATACTTGTATTTTCTAAGTACCATCCTCCCCCCCCCCGCCCCGCCCCAATGTTCGAAACTTGAATGTATTAAGGATCCAGGAACCCAACAAGACGCACAATAAAATAATTGCATCAGTCGGTTAAGGCAGCCATTTTAATAATAAAAATGGCCGCCAAACATTTTTGTTTTGGCCCGTAACATAAAATATTGCCAGGTTTTCAGGATGCTGGAACCCAATGAGACCAAATAAAAACAATGTGGTACAGTTGCTTAAGTCGGCCATTTTGAGTATTTTAAAATTAGTTTCTGAAACCTCAAATAAACATGTTTTAATAAATTCCTTTTGAAGCACCCCCCAAACCCGCTCATAGGATTGCACATTCAATAAACAGAAGAGAGGAACTGGACAAAAATTACTCCTAAAATAAAAATAACACCTATCATGAACCAATATGTAAAGAAGGAACTAACATTACATTTTGCCAAAGTGCTATACTTGTTTTTTCTAAGTACCATCTCCCCCCCCCCCCCCGCCTCAATGTTGATTGTTGGCAGGCATGCGATTGTGGGATTCAACATTGTAGCGGGGGGGGGGGGGGAAGTATTCAGAAAGTTTAGAAAATTATTAGTTTGGTGTGGAAAATCTCCAATAATGGTATAACCGCTTTACCAATTTATAACATAATTAACTTAATAGTTGAATTGTTGACCTAATTTATCGCTTGGTGTGGAATTTTTCAAAGCATGGTATAACACACATTGGCTTGATACACTGCTTACAAATCGTGCGAGTTTGTTTCCGATTAGAGGTGGAACTGCATACAACACAGTCACGTTTCTTCCCGTCAACAGTCGGACCTGGAAAGTGCTGAGTTGAAAGGGCGTTTGAAGCACTCGACACTTTACGGGCCTGGTGAACTGGGTTGTTCTCAAAGTTTGAAATAAGTGCCTCTATCACCTTGACCCGAAAATCCAAAGTAGACAAGCTCTTGTTTGTATGGATGCTGTTGTAGACGACATTAGCATTGAGCAAACATATGTCTAGGATTGTAATAAAAACACGTTTCCACCATTTGAATGTTTTGTGGGTATGAGTATAGTACGTGCATAACTGTGCAGCCAGATCCGTGCCCCCCATGTATTTATTGTAATCCTCGACTATGCACGGTTTTTTGATATGACGAAATCCTGTTGAAGTTTTCCGGCTCCGAATCTTTTTACTAGTGACACTGCAATCGCCATAGTTTGAGAGGAGAGTGACACGTTTTGTGTCCTGCCACATAACGCATAGTTGGCCTGCTTTCTGAAATTTTTTGGATCTGCACCGCTTTTCATAGGAAATTTTTTGGAGTTTGCTACGTCGGGTATCCCTAGGGTGGTATAGCGCACAGTTCCACAAGCTCCGAATCCTAGCTCAGACAACTTGGAGAACAGAGCCGGGCTAGTATACCAATTGTCCATGTAGATGCAATGTCCTTTATTTTCGAGTCCCTGCAAAAGGTTCAATACTACGTTGCCTGCTGCCCCTATTTCGGATGGATGGTTCGTCTCGGGATCACTTACAGAGGACTGTCCTTGTGGGCACCTGGGCTGCGATCCTGTGAACAACTCCCAGGCACATGTGTACCCTGTGTCGGATTCGTTCAATGAGAAAGATTTCAATCCCCATTTTGCGGCTTTTCTTGGCATGTATTGCTTGAAGCTCACCCGTCCTTTGAATTTGACCATCGTCTCGTCCGGTGAAAGGCTTCGTCCCGGCTGGTACACCCGGAGGAATGATGGTAGTACAATGTTTAAAAGTGGCCGTAATTTAGCAAGTTTGTCACGGGGAGAGTCGCCCTCGACATCTCGGTTATTGGCGAGGTGAAATCTTTTTTGAATTGCAGTAAATCGGTTACGAGCCATGGTTGCTGAGTACAGGGGACTTCGTAGAATTTCAGACCTGGACCAATGCATGGAGTAACGAGGCCTTTTGTTGATGCCCATGCAAAGAAGTAGGGCCACGAATGCCATCATTTCAGGTACATCAGTTGGTCTCCATGCACACTTATTTTCGGCCCCCGCTCCCAATATTTTTTTAGCATAACGATTAGTCTCTTGTACCATCATCTGCCACACTGCTTCACAAAAGTACAGTTTGAAGATTTGTATGGGGGAGAACGAACTGAAGTCTTCTGTAGCCCCTGTGTTTGCTGTAAATTTAACAGGCGGTCGCCGTGTGTAACAGTTGGCTTCACGCCATCCACACCTGAAATTCGGCTTTGTTTTGGTTTTCTTACCCTTCTTAGAACAGGTTAATGTTGCTGTTGATGTCGAGGCCCTCGGCTCTGTATCGTCACTGTCTTCTGACGTTTCCGAGTCCTCAAGTGGCGATTCCTCGTCAGATGACATTTCGGAACCACTGTCTGCGAAAATGTCTTCCAAAATTTTCTCATTTTCTTCGGCCATGTTGTAATAATGATCTCTTACTGAAGAATGCGTGGGGCCGGTCCGGGGGGGGGGACGCTTAACGATACCGCTGAAATTTTTAAAGTTGCGACGCTTCAGGGCACACGTGACCAGCTTGTTACCATGGGGATGGACAAAAGGCGATTGAGGGCGCTATTAACATTTTGATAACTTACTTTTGGTCGATGTGCCAGAGAGGCTGATTGGTCACCGAGAGTGCTAATAATTCCGTGCCATACGGGCTCATTGGTCACCAAGTGGTATGTTGTTTTGAGCCGCTATGGCACGGCGGTACTGAAAGGGTTAAGGGCGGTCTTTTTTCCAGAATACTGAAAGGTTTTGAATTATGGTTTTAACTAGCTTTCTCTCCTGAGTCCATCGCTCGTCTTCAGCGTCCTTTTTGTTTATGCTTATATAGCTGGTCCTAATTTTGTCAATATTTCTTGGGCTTATCTGCATCATTAGCTCATAACCGGTTCATTTTGTATTCTCTTCTGTCCGTTGTTTTTGTTTTGTTTTTGTTTCTTGTTTTTGTATCATGTATAGGGCTGTTCCCAGGCTTATTTGAACAGCCTCCATAACCCTTTCAGTACCAACAGATACTTGCAACTAATGCAATGGTGACCAGAGAAATTTCATCGACATGACTACCATGGTTACCAAGAGTATTCTGTAAAGTTTTAGGTTACAGCGCCCTCACAAGGCAGATTGGGGTTAGCCTATAGGTCCTAGTCACAGAATGCAACTTGTACAAGCAACCAATGTTGACAATGAAGTATATTATGAAATGACTGTTTCCTTTGGAATATTGCCTTTGACTAATTAATTGCCTTAAACATATATATTCGAGGTTTGGTATTATGACCAATAAATACCAAATTGAGTAGTTTCAATGTGAAAGCTTAACATTTCTAAAGTTGCTGTTCATACCAATCTGCATGAAAATGATTTCCCTCGGAAAATTGGTTTCTGAAACCTAAAATAAACAGAAGGTTTAAATAATTTCCTTTCGAAGCATATCCCCCCGCCTCAATTGACACCTATCATGAACCTATATGTAAATAATGAATTTCTAAAGGGCAATTGTTTTTCTTTCGAAGCACCATCCTCCCCCCAACCCGCCACAATGTTGGAAACTTTGGTTGGCGCTCATAGGATTCAACATTCAATATTGCCTAAAATAAACAAGAGAGTTTTGATTACGCACAATATGACTTGGAACAAAATTACTGCTAAAATCCAAACTATTATTCGTTACCACATTTAATGTCAAAGGAAATGAGCTGTTCAAATTAACACCCACCATGAACTCATATGTAAAGAAGGAACTAACATTAAATATTGCCTAAAATAAACAAGAGAAGTTTGATTACGCACAATATGAACTGGAACCAAATTACCGCTAAAATCCAAACTAGTATTCGTCACCACCCTTAATGTCGGAGGAAATGAACTGTACAAATTTACACATATCATGAACCAATATGTAAAAGTGCAATTGTTTTTCTTTCGAAGCACCATCCTCCCCCCCCCCCCCCCCCCCCCCCCACCCGCCTCAATGTTGGCGCTCATAGGATTCAACATTCAATATTGCCTAAAATAAACAAGAGAAGTTTGATTACGCACAATATGTAAATAAGGAATTCCCAAAGTGCTATACTTTTACTTTCGAAGTACCATCCCCCCCCCCCGCCTCAATGTTGACTGGCATGCGCTTGTGGGATTCAACATTGTAGCGGGGGGGGGGGGGGGGGTTCCGAAAGTATTGAAAATTAATCGCTTGGTGTGGAAATTCTCCAATCATGGTATAACAGCTTTACACATTTTTTACATAATTGGCTTTATACATTGTTTAATTGTTTACCTAATTTATCGCTTGGTGTGGAAATTCTCAAAGCATGGTATAACACACATTGGCTTTACACATTGTTTATCTAATTTATCGCTTGGTGTGGAAATTCTCAAAGCATGGTATAACACACATTGGCTTTACACATTATTTACATATCATGCGAGTTTGTTTTCTATTAGAGGTCGAACTGCATACAACACAGTCGCGTTTCTTCCCGCCAACATTCGGACCAGGAAAGTGCTGACTTGAAAGGGCGTTTGAACCACTTGACAGTTGACTGGCATGCTGAACTGGGTTGTACTCCAAGCTTGAAATAAGCCTTGACCCGGAAATCCAAAGTAGACAAGCTCTTGTTTGTATTGATGCTGTTGTATACGACATTAGCATTAAGCAAACAGATGTCTAGGATTGTGATAAATACTCGTTTCCACCATTTTAGTGTTCTGTGGCTGTGAGTATAGTAAGTGCACAATTGTCCTGCCAGATCCGTGCCTCCCATGTATTTATTGTAATCGTCGACTATGCACGGTTTTTGGATATCACGATGTCCTGTTGAAGTTTTCCGGCTGCGAATCTGTTTACTAGTAAACACTGCAATCGCCATAGTTTGACAGGAGAGTGACACGTTTTGTGTCCTGCCACATAACGCATAGTTGGCCTGCTTTCTGATAAAATTGGGGATCTGCTCCGCTTTTCATGGGGAACTTCTTGGGGTTTGCAACATCGGGTATCCCTAGGGTGGTATAAGCGCACAGTTCCACAAGCTCCGAATCCTAGCTCAGACAACTTGGAGAACCAATTGTCCATGTAGATGCAATGTCCTTTATTTTCGAGTCCCTGCAAAAGGTTCAAGACTACCTTGCCTGGTGCCCCAAGATCGTATGGATGGTGTGTCTCAGGATAACTTACAGCGGACTGTCCTTGTGGGGACCTGGGCTGCGATCCTGTGAACAACTCCCAGGCACATGTGTACCCTGTGTCTGATTCGTTCAATGAAAAACATTTCAATCCCCATTTGGCGGCCTTTCGTGGCATGTACTGTTTGAAGCTGAGTCGTCCTTTGAACCATGGTCTCGTCCGGTGAAAGGCTTCGTCCAGTCTGGTACACCCGGAGGAATGATGGTAGTACAATGTTTAACAGTGGGCGTAATTTTGAAAGTTTGTCACGGGGAGAGTCGTCCTCCACATCGAAGGATTGCAGTAAATCGGTTACGAGCCATGGTTGCTGAGTACAGGGGACTTCGTAGAATTTCAGACCTGGACCAATGCATGGAGTAACGGGGTCTTTTGTTGATTCCCATGCAAAGAAGTAGGGCCACGAATGCCATCATTTCAGGTACATTAGTTGGTCTCCAAGCACGCTGATTTTCTGTACCCGCACCCAAAGTTTGATCAGCATAACGATTGGTCTCATCTACCATCATCTGCCACACTGCTTCACAAAAGTACAGTTTGAAGATTTGTATGGGGGAGAACGAACTGAAGTCTTCTGTAGCCCCGGTGTTTGCTGTAAATTACACAGGCGGTCGCCGGGTGTAAGACTTGGCTTCACGCCATCCACACCGGAAATTCGGCTTCTTGGTCTTGGATGAACAGGATGCTGTCGATGTCGAGGCGATGGGCTCATCATCACTGTCTTCTTATCATGTGGTGAATCATCGTTAGAGGACATGTCGGAACCGCTATCGGCAAAGATTTCGTCCAAAATTTTAGCATGTTCATCGGCCATGTCAGAATCTAGGACTGAAGAATGCGTGGATGCTTGCTGCAATTGCCAAGGAGGGGACGCGGGCAGGTGTTTTAAAGTTGCCGCACGCGGGGCCTGCATGGGATTGAGGGCGCAATTTACATTTTGAGAAATTACTGTTGGTGCGTGTGCCAGTGAGCCTCCATGGTAAACAAGAGAGGAAATAGTTAGGTGCCATAAGGACTCGGTGGTCACGAAGTGGAATGCTTTTTTGAGCACATCTGGCTCGGCGGTACTGAAAGGGTTAGCAGCCTAGATTGTTTAAATTTTTGCAGTAACATTTTCATTGGTCGTGTTTACTTTTTGCTTGCATTGTACTACTATATTTGTCCACAGGATTTTGTATTTTCCTTTTGTGAGTATGGAAATAAATGTTTGATTGAATTGAAAATAACATTGATATCCAGCTCATCCATGGCGGATTTTTCACAGCTTTAAGACGGGCGGCCATTGGGGCAAAAAAGGGACCTTAAAAAAAAAAAAAAAAAAAAATGAAATTAAACTATAATGTGGTTTCTTTCAATTCCAAAGTGTTCATATGTAACTCAATTTTCTACTTTATACCATTATTGGTCAGAAATACCAGATAAAGCCAAACCACCCCGAATTGATGTTATTTGTTTAGATTAGTCGAAAGCATTTTGATCGTGGGAGTCATAAGATATTGTTACACGAGTTACATAAGAAGTATGGCATCTGTGGACCTATTTTAAACTTGTATCATTCTTACTACAACAGATCTAAAAGGGTACTTTTTCAGGGATCTCAATCTAACTGAGCAGCAGTTTGCTCTGGCGTACCTCAAGGGTCGGTTCTTGGATCAACTTGAACGAAATCACTATAACAAATTTGCCCCTTTATTTCTTTATTGTGTGTTTAGGCCTAGTTATTATTTGGTCGTAAGTTTGAATTTTTCTGCACTGCAATTTTGCTGAAATTTGATCGGAAAAACTAGCTCCCCTTTTTTCAATTTTATGAACTAGGTTTTTTTATCGCCGATGGCGGAGCCCTCGTATTTTCGGAACAAATACGTCAAAATGGTGAAGATTGTTTGTATTCGTCTCGTCTCGAAACTGATTGGTTTCTTTGGATCGTTTCCTATTTCTTCAAACCTTGTTTCAACAACTTGTGTAAGTTTTTATCATGCTGAGCAATGTGCTGTCGGTGGATTCCAGAATCAGCAAAAAGAGTCTGGAGGTTATTTCTTTCATTTTCCGAGGAATCCGGCGATGTTTGTTAACTCTCGAAAGAATCTCAAATTAACAATAATTTAAGATTTTATAAAATAAATTTGTGTGTGATCCCTTCAGGACTCAAACCTAACATTGCCGTCCTAGTTTCCACCATATCTAAAAAAGGCTAATAACGGGAAACTTGGAGAGATATGATGGCATCCGACGTATGTACCACGTTATTCCATGATCCAGGATTACCCGTTATATCCAACGTTCATTTTGTTGGCGTAGTCGCCGAAAAGATACCATCTCGTCTTGCGGACAGTAAGTTGTGTTGCAGTCTGTATCACATAAACATCTGGAGCAAAACGAGCCAGATTCATAGACTTGCCCAGTCTATCCGAGACAGCCTCCAGTCGATCTAGCGCCTTCTTCCTATGACTAATACAAACAACAGCGTCGCCAATCAGACTAACCCAACCCGGTGTAGTTTCACATTGTCTTAAATTGTATGCCTAAACGTGTCCGTTGAGAAATGTTGATCTTTTGCATTGGATCTATTGCTAATTGGAAGTATTTAATTTACAGATTTAACATGGCGGAAGCTGTTGTCAACGATGAAACCCCGCAGGTTCGAGAGTTTTCCAAACCATTTCTTAGCCCCGATGACATCAGTACACTTCTCCTGAGACTCTTCGGTGTTAGAGCTTCGGCGATCAAGGAATTCGACAGCTACGACGACAGGACTTATCACGTCACGACAGACCTCGGTCAGGGGATCGGAAATAACGCCGATTTCATACTCAATGTCTTGAATTCAGTATTTACGTCTGAGGGCGCTGTTGAATCCCAGACGGCCATTTTGGATTTCTTGCAGTCGTTTCCCGAGTTGCGGAGTCAGGCTCCAGTACCAAATCTAAAGGGAAAGCTTGTCAGCTATGAGAAGATTCGCAATGAATTTCGAAATGGTAATAATAATATTAATTCTATTGAACTACCCGCGCTTGTCATAATTCGAGACACTTAACTCGAAATACATCAACCTTGGTAAACAAATTAATTTCACGCTTTGCACAGTGCAAATAACACTTGATAAAATCATGCAATTCTCGCAAAAAGTGAAATGGAATTTAAATTGACGGAATTGAAGCATCAGACTATATAATGTGATATAATGTTTAAAACCAGACGATAGGTGTGTTTTAAGTCATACACACGAAAACTGCACGATCGGGTTTTAAATGCGTCACATCAGCAAGGTTTTTTAAAACAAATTGATCAATATTCACTCTCTGTTAGGTTGTAAGTATTCAACAACGTGTTCTAAATCATTATGTCATGCTTTTATGTCAGAGCAGTCGTGTACAATGTTGAAGATGACACTTAATTTGCGTGAAAAGTAAAAATAGACATTGGTTTTTCGATGTGTTTGTGTACAAAACCTTGCGCTGCCATCGTCCCAAATGGCGACACAGAGCCCGCAATACTTGCGCATTTATACGTGTAAAAAGGATCCCTCTGTAGACGCGCGTCAAGTTAATGTACATAATTTGTTGAGTAGACGATAGGATTAAGGTACATTACCGTAATGTTAACGAAGCAAACTGTCGGCAAGTAATTTTTCATTTTTATTTATATTAATTTCTCTGTTATGGTGCATTTAACAATTAAATATCTCACATTCTACAAAACCAACCGTTATTGTTAAACAGTTACCTGAACGAATTTGTTTGTGTCATGTAAATGTATTTTTTATGTTTTTACACTTCTTTTTTTTCCGCAATTATCGATCAAAAAATATGCCCCAACCTCGAGGTTTTGAAAAACTTGAAACACTTCTGCCATTGGCGGCTTGCGTCTATGGTTCCCGACTCAAAATCAACACAAAGAAACGTTACCCGTGTTTACCAGCGCATAATGTGACGTCATGCATGAGAGTTATTAGCTATCTTCGCGTTAGCCTGAACACTGACTTCACACTTTGAGGCTCATGAATAACGCCAGATACCCCAGATACCAGCCGTGAGCGCTCGGCGGGATCCCGTCGGATGTACCTTTGACCTTGCATTCATTTCACACGGAGATTCGTAGTCAATTCACACGTACATGACTGTGTACACTGTACACCCAACAACGTACTGTACCTACATGATATATAAACTTTATGCACACACTGCATGCAGACGACCGATCACCTCGGACCAATCATAACACAGATATGGAAAGCTTACGTCACAGCATGTTAATCCAATGAAATCATTGTTGACAACACTCGGTCCAATTTTGAGCAATAACAATGAAGTTGCAGCACACATTTTACAGATGACTGTTGCAATAATGTGGGTATCAGTGTGTCATTTGGCCACTTGTCCACCTATTTCAGGACAGGTAAAACTCAGCTGTCTATCCTGTAAAAAAGAAACTGTATTCACTATTAAAAAGGTTATTTTCTGTTTTTTAGAGTTTACTAGAAGCCAATCCTATAGTTTTTAGTTGAAGCAAGTCCCTTTTGATAATACTGTCGACACTAAAGCCTAAGATTGCGACCAGTGGGTTTCTGGCACCTCTCACAGCACAGAGGACAGGTACTGATATGGATACGTGTAACATGTACAATACCCATACATGGATAAAAGAACATCAAACAATCATGAAGCGATTCCATTTGCTGAGTAACTCAGTAACTGAACAGACAGGACTACTTTATAATACCATGCTGTATTACTACTTAGCCAGTCGATCTCGGTCTCGCTCTCGTTGTCATCAGCTTCATTGTCGGGTGCTACTACTACTACTTCCACACGCAAGTAGCTCGAACCAGGGGTTCTGCGAGACGAACTCCCCACCGTCGTCATCACTCCCCTCCCCTTCTCTCCTCAGAGGAGAGCTCTCCTCTTTGCTACATTACCATCAGTGCTTGAAGAATTTACCTCTTTTTTCGTAAGACCCGCCGCTATCTAGGATTTTCTTATCGACTTTGCCTAAGAACAGTGTTCTTTCCACTGCAAAGTGCACATACCGCGCAGTGGTAAAAAACACACTTCCCACACATGACACCACGAGAATTTATCCGAGAAAGATGACGTCACGGGCTTTTCGCGAATCTCAACGAAAAGCAACGTTGAGTTGTGGTCAAATTTGGTTGTTTTTGTTGTTGTTGTATTTACAAAACATTTTTATTGTATGTGAACTATATGTCTGTATTCATTGAGCACTTATATATGTCTTATACAATTACTCATTAATATTGTGACGTAACTTGCTAGTTTGACTCGAGAAACAGTGCTCCGGCACTAGGTTGATCCAGTTAAACTGGCTAGTTAAACCACGCAGCTTTAGGCTGTCATTTAGATTGATTGGTTAAGTCTGGTCGTATCCATCCGAACTTGCTCTGTGAGAAAAATACTCCTCATTATACTACGTAGGTCCTGAGTTCCATACAGCTTGTTGAGATCCTTAGATAAATTAGTTCCGGAGGATGGCATCATAAACATATAAGATGACGACATCTCGAAAGTATGATGTTACCTTCTCTAGATGTTACGGTTCTCGACAATCCCAGGATGTTGTCATCCCATGATGTTATCTTGGGAAGTCGACATTCGTGGTTTCATGATGTCGACATCCTAAGATGATATCGGGAAGACAACACATCTTCAAGATGTCGTCCTCCCGAGATAAACTGTTTCAGGATGTCGACATCTTACGTTTATGATGCCATCATCCAGACCTGCAGTAAATTATTTCAAGACTTCAACATGTGAAATGGCACTTCCAGAGCTCCGTACATTTCGATTGCAGGGAGGCAAGTTAGAGGCGAGACTAGTGTGAGTGCCGTGAGACTCTTTATCTACCTACCTGGATCAACTCTTCTCTCCTTGTCTCCATTGCCTCTGGCATTCTTCAAGAAAGTCGGTACACATCTTGGAGAGCTTCAAATTGCTCTTCAGGTATTGTCTGTTCCAAAGCAACGTAACTAGTGTTAGTTTAGTTCTAAGATCATTTTATTCTAAATATTTAACCACTCATTGAGGGCCGCTGTTAGCACACCAGCTCATATGCCCTGATATCATAAAAAGCTAAACCATTCCAAAAGTCCTAGAGGTGGTATGAATTAACACGGGTCAGTGGTTTGTTTATGAGGGGACAGGACAAATTCAGTTACTCTTCCAGAATCCATTGTGTAAAACATCATTATGTCAATTGCCAATGCTGAAACCAAATTATAAAACTGACTTTAATATAAAGCAAACAAATTAGGTTTGATTAACGCAGGCAATACATGGACATGGTAACAACACACTTGTATATAAAAGAGCTCACGTCAGAGTAACAACAGTCTAATGTGTAAACATTTCTTATTTTTTAGGATCCGAAAACATTTGAAATCAACCACATAACGAGAAATGTTCACCGTCGACCCCAGCTCCGTCACATAATCTCACTCCCGCCATTTCCTATTGCAGAAGTATCCTTCAGTAATTGATGTCAAACCTTTGAAGCAAAGGGCAGCCACGATGATATGGTGTCTGGCAAACATCCCCGATCTCAGGTGGTACTTACACGTGGTCAAAGATGCTAAGGCGTTGAAGATTGTGAACGAGGTGATCACGGAGTATGAAAGGAAAGTTATACCAGTCGTCGGAGTATTGAGAAAAGGTATGTACTGACATTCTTTGATGAAAGTGTACAGGATTGATGCTGAAACTAACTGGACCCAATATTCATGGCACTTATACAGTCTAAAAATTCTTAGGTCAGTTGACCTCCGGCGGGAGGGGGGGGGGGCTGAATTTGACCCATTTCTGGGTCAGTGTGAGCCGGAATCTGTGTCCAATTGACGCAGAATACGAGTGAAATCCCTTTCACTACAATCAAGTACTCAAGTATGAGGCATATCCTTGAGAAAAAATATACCTTTTTGACAATTCTTTTATTATATGGAAATATTCTTTTAAAAAAACCTCGCCGCTCAATTTGTCATTATATATATCGGTAAAATTGAAATAATATATATGGAAATATTGAACGGACACGAACATTCCGACAGAAACGGTTATTCATTGATAGATGGTCGTTCACAAAGGTAGTACCATAGATTGGTTTTTGCCAGCGTTATGCTTATTTTTTTATTAATAGACACAATTATTCACAGATTCACAAGAGCTTCAAAACCATCCACGTTTAGCGATGTGACAGCGGTTACCAGCCGCGTCTCTCGCCGCACCATTCGCGAACGGACACCCTCAGAAAATCTGAGAAACGATTCACCCATGCAAAATCGTGTCTCATATTCAAACGATTTTGAATGAACAAATTTATCCAAACCATAATTCGAAGAGAATTTCCCTCTCAAATAGTTTATACTTTCAACATGTGCAGTGCTTCTCATCAAGTATAGTTATTATGGTCATTTTGGACAGTAATTGCCAATTTATGACCCTATACCTTTTAATTTGACAACAGTTGAAAGCTGGTGGTTGAACGCTGGAGGAAAGACTCATCAAAACATGAATTATGTATATACATATTATTCCGTCAAATTGAATAAATTAATAACTTATTGACCAATTGTTAGGAATTGTCCATCAAGACTTCAGTGACTGCAATGTACTTGCAGTTCAGACGGACGTCAACTGCAATAAGAATGACTATGAGATCAGCGGTGTCATTGACTTCGACGATATGATGTTGTCCTGCCTCGTGTTCGACGTCGCAATCGCCATGATGTATCTGATGTTCTGCAGCGACGAGCCCCTGGAAGCCACTGCCCACCTCCTTGCTGGCTTCGAATCTACAGCTCCACTCCCGGAGATAGAGCGAGGCGTGCTGCGTGTTCTTATAGCCGGGCGGTTCATCCAGTCTCTCGTGCTCGGGCTGTACTTTGGTGGCTTGAACCCGGACAATCCGTATATACCAAAGAAGCAAGAAAGGGGTTGGAATCTTTTGGAACTGTTTTGGAACCATCCAGAAGATGAGTTAATAAAATTATGGAATGGAATTCAAGCGGATTGATAGATAGACTTGGTTCCAAGTCTGTGGTCGTGTTTATTTTTAGTCTACCTGATATCCAATTTTGTATTGGGAGCGTTTTGGGTGACTGATGCAGAGTTAAATAACCGCGATCTCAGATTTGAAATCAAGTCTAATTGATACAGAGAAATCTCCACCAAATTAATAAGGCTGTGTCGGCTTGATCAATTCAATTCAATTCAATTCAATATTTATTGTCCATAAATTGGAAATTTGCTCTGTCGAACATGCTCACCGTAAAAATATATTATTAAAAATTACAGAATTACAAATTAAGTTGAAGAAGAACAATATTTTACACTTAATAAAACATTAAAACTGCATTTACACAACGGCACATACAAAGTTTACTTCATAAACAATGAAGACAAGAAATAACAGGAGAGAAAGTTACTGACTGTCGTTAAGAATACGAAGATAATTTGGTGGAAAGGAGTTTAAATATCTATTGGTTCTGCACTTCAGACTTCTCAGCCTCCTACCAGACCTCATTTCCTCATAAAAAACAAAGCAGGCCTGTGGCTGTACATTATGAACTCTCGCCCAGTTACCGTCCGCACGCACGCCCCATCCCCCCCATATCTCATATCTCAAGTGGAGAGCGGGGGGGGGGGGGGGGGGGGGGGGGGGGGTCACATTTCCACGTACATCCACATGCCTGCTTTTATCATGACGACACGGCCCCTTTAAAGTGAACACTGCTCTGGAACTTAATGCAATTGATTTGGGGTGAAATCCAAACCGTAATTCGAAGGGAATCTGTTCTAAAAATAGTTTATACCTAGCAACAGTTTGTTGCAGTGCTTTTTGGCCATTTCAGTTTTTGGGTCATTACATTTTGAGTAGGTCTAACTTACTAAAGATGACCCATATCTTTAATTACAGAAGTAAAATTAGTAGGCTTTGCAGTCGTCCAGCTGTTTTCAGCAAAAGATCCTCGCCAACCTAATAAAGCAAACTCACTAATTGCCCCGCACAAGAAGGAACAACGGGCTTATGTTATAAATAAATCGGTCGGCAAGAACCTATGAGTCGTGACTAATTATTAACATTGAACTGGTTTATTATCTCAGCTCCGTCGCTAGGTGGCAGCAGACATACATGGTACTTGTTAACGATGTTTGTGGTATATGGATGCACCCTACTAAATAGGGGGAAAATAGAGCGTCAGCCTCATCAATATTTTTGTAGACCCTGTCAAAATATTTTCAATTAGACAGATTTGAGAGCCCCCCAAAAAGGAATAAAGTATAAAAATGTTGCCCGATTGTGACCTGAGGGTTGTTGACTTCCAACTTGAGGTATTTTGGTTGACATAGGCCCTTATGGTCCTATTTGCAGAGAGGTGTAGGGACATTTTTCAAGATTAATGCTCGGACGGTTGTAAAATTACACCGGTGCAGGGGTGTTTTTATTTGGAGGGGGAATAACTCGCATGGCCTTGGGACACCCCATATCAAATTGAGCAGATAATTAAAAGTTCAAGAGTCATTAATAATTGTCTCTTTACTGTGAAAAACTGTGAGACTTCCAAGTATTTTTTGTGTACTTCTGAATATTTAGCAATTCCCACTAAAAACCAATGAGAGTTGATTTAGTTGTGTGCCCCCTTATAATAATAGGATGCGTTCGATTAGCTTCCCTGGGTCGACCCCGTCACGAGCTCATTCGGGTGAGCCCCTGACATGAGCTAATCGAACGCCAACCCCCCCCCCCCCCCCCCCCCCCCAGCATTCACACCGATGCATCTTGGGACAGCCGACCGGAACTGTTTTTGATTGTGGGCAATTCACGAAAAGATCGTAAAATAATTATTATCAAGGTAAAACTGCAACGTTAAATAATTTTACGAGCCCATAGTGATACAAAAAAGTATCCGGCTTCGAATTAAAAAGTACTTATTGCTCACCAAAATGCTGCTTTAATGGTGAAAATGTGTGTCAATTTTCCTGAAAATGTCCCGCTGATTTAGAAACAAAATGGTGGCCATTGAGAAAAATTGTCGTCGTGACGTCATGAACAAGGGTCAGCCCCAAGCAGGGCCAGATTTCATAGAGTTGCTGAACGTTAACCAAATTTTCTCGTGCTAACTGTAGCAGAAAAATTTGCTTGAGCATAAGCGTATTTCACAGGTTAGCAAGAAAATAAGGCGGCCATCTTGCGCGTTCACAATGAATTTGCATTGTTACGTCATTCATTTTCGTGTAGTAAGCACTGGAAGGTTTATAGCATGCCTTTTCGTGTGCTTACGGTTAGCAGCGCCATGAGAAATAGAAACTCGTACGTAAGCACTAACTTTTGGTGTTCCATTATGTGCCACTCCTTTGGAAAAACCCAATTCCGTCGCCTTTTCATTTTGTCCGTCGCGTTTTCATTTTTTCCGTCGCGTTTTCATTTTGTCCGTCGCGTTTTCATTTTTTTTCCGTCGCCTTTTCATTTTGTGTACTTCACAATAACATGTACACGCAACAGCGAACAATAGTAGGCCTACAGGATGAACTTTTTACACAGCATCACCTGCTCCACTTTCCCCTAATAATTTATTATTCTTTTAACAAGTAATTAGGTCTACAACAATGTATGATCGTTTGTTAATAAGCATACAATTTCAAAGAGATCTTTAACAAGCCTACCTTTTCGACTGACGCGCTGATAGAATTTTTCACACGCCAACTGCAATAGGCTAGCGGAGCCAAAAAATCATCACATGGACATCATGTGACGGTCACGTGACCGATTCAGAAAAAAAAATGCGCCTGAAAAATGAAAAGGCGACGGAAAAAATGAAAATGCAACGGACAAAATGAAAAGGCGACGGAAAAAATGAAAACGCGACGGAAAAAATGAAAAGGCGACGGAAAAAATGAAAACGCGACGGAAAAAATGAAAACGCGACGGAAAAAATGAAAAGGCGACGGAATTGGGTTTTTCCAAAGGAGTGGCACATATGGAACACCATACTAACTCGGCCGTTATTAAGGCCGTCACACCTTGACGTTTTAGCCAGCGTATGCCGACGTATTAAAAATTTGGCGAATACGCTGGCGGACGTCGAATAAGTTATGGGTAAGTTTTGTATAAGTTAAGAGCACGCTGAAGCACGCTGGTATAAGTCGTAGTACGGCAAGGTTGTCGAAATTTTGTGGGCATGCACAAACATTTTCAACGTATGCCGGCGTATGGCGCATACGTCCCGCACACGCGGGCCATAAGTTTTAGTAATTTATGCGATCGTTGACACACATTCACACACGTTACTTGTAAGTTACTCAAAAGTCGACATACGTCGAGATAATGTACAGCGTACCCAAAACTTATTTCAAAAGGGCCTGTCACACCTTAACGTTTTAGCCAGCATACACAACATTCTCTAAAACGCTGGCATACGCTGAACCTATGGCTGAACTAGCGATGATTTTTTCAATTTTGAGCGTATACAAAGCGTATTCATAACGAGTTGGACTTAAACATATCGTAGTAGTAACTTATAGAGAACGTTTCCATAACGTTTTGATACGCTAGACATTATCTCGGCGTATGTTGACTTATGAGTAACTTACAAGTAACGTGTATGGCAAGCCATAATATGCCCAATAATTCGATGAGCTTTAAGGAGTGTCTTGAATGAGGTGAGTGAGCTGGCATTTCTGACATGTACAGGAAGCTTATTCCACATTTTGGGGCCATATACAGAGAATGATCTCTCTGCAAAAGTTGAATAGCGAGTTCTTGGCACAACAAAAAGGGAGCAAGAGCAAGACAAACTAAGTTATCTTTGTTGAGATCTGAATTTGAGCATGTCCGTGATATACCCAGGGGCTTGTTTATGGTACGCTTTATACATCAGGATCATAACTTTGAAGATGATTCTTTGAGAGATAGGAAGCCAATGTAGGTTGATTAGATGAGGAAAGATGGAATCATATTTGCGTATATTTAGAATCAATCTTGCAGCAGTCTTTTGAACATTATGAAGCCTTCTTTCCAGGTTCTTGTTGATGCCGGTCGAGAGACTATTGCAGTAATCCAGTCACTAGTGTGTGCACAGCCAACTTTATGGTCTCGACAGTCAGCAGCTTTCGCACTCTACCTATGTTAACCAGATGGAAGTTACATATACATGGTGTTATTATTACAAGATTTGATGATACTGGATACCTGAGCAGACAAGGTCATCCCAGAGTCGAACAGAACCCCAAGATTTCTGACAGGATTAGTTTGGATACAGACATCAACTCCAGCAGTCTTAGGGGATGGCAGGTTGAACTTGGAAAGTTTAGCTCTAAAACCAAACAGCAATACTTCTGTTTGTCTGCATTGAGCCGAAGGAAGTTAGATGATATCCAGTTCTGAACCTCTGCGATGCAATCTTCTATCCTCGAGATCCCAAGTAGGATGCCATCAGGTGTCGTAGGACAGATGGATGTGTAGATATGGGTGTCGTCTGCATATACAATATGAAAATCGATGCCAAGTCTACGGATGATATTTCCTTGTGGTAGAGTGTAGATTAGAAATAGGAGTGGGCCCATCACGGATCCCTGGGGAACACCATAATTATATCAATTGCTGGGGTGAGGAAAGCTCTTGGTTAATGTGGACTTGTTGTGATCTGTCATACAGATAGGACATGAACCACTTCAGTGAGATGTCATGGACTCCAAGCAGCTTTTCCATCCGATCAAGAAGGATGCTGTGGTCGATGGTATCGAAGGCAGCGCTGAGATCAAGCAGGACAAGAATGGTTATTCCCTGCTTTTCCATTGCCCAAAGGATGGTTATTCCCTGCTTTTCCATTGCCCAAAGGATGTCATTATGAAGCCGTAGCAGAGATGTATCGGTGCTATGAAAGCGCTTGTAAGCCGACTGAAGGGGCTCATGAAGATTGTTGTTGCACCTGTAGTCCGTCAACTGCTTAGCAACAACTCTTTCCAAAACCTTGGACAGGAAAGGGAGATTGCTCACGGGGCGATAATTCTTCAAGCTGTTGTGATCTAGGGCTGGCTTCTTTAGGACAGGTGAAATTATGGCAGATTTAAATGACACATCTTTTGTCACCACTTCTTCTTCAAAATGTACATACAAATTGGCCTTAAAATGATAGTAATACAGTAGAATTTGTAGTTGTTGTTTGTCATACTTGAGAATTACATTTTCTAACGCTAATAGCCAAGAAGCGTGACAGGTTTTGCATATTACGCAAGAGTAACAGGTTGAGTGCACACGGTTAGTCTGTGCCTATCATTGATCGTTTTCAGCACAGCTACGGCAGACGTATCATTTTATTATTATTTTTTCTCTCTAAGAAGTAAAATACAAGAAAAGAGAGATAAATATGTAACAGTGTCATAGGTGCCAACATAATAATAGTGTGAGTTATGTTATGTTCTTATACTTGGAATGAGTGCTAACTGCAATTCCAAGAATAGTTTGAAGCGTTTAAATAGTTTAAAAGTGGAACACGTACATTGGAAGACTTTTGTCATGTCACATACCAGTTATTATTTAACATTCCAACGTAATACAGTAGCGCAAAGTTGTAAGAACCGATAGGTGTGTCTATTGTCTACACCTAGTAGTATATAGTTGGGGAAATTCTGGAGTACGGTAGAGTACCAATTGACACGGTGGGGAGTAGACGACGCCCGATGTGGACGCCGGACCCATGAAGACTTCCAAGGTGTGGCCGGAGGCAAAGGCAACGGACCAGCAACGTGTGGACCGCTACTTTCCAGACTACCACCGTGTCAATTCAATAATCATCCGTACTACCTGAGCCAGTTTCTTTAATAGCCAAACCAGTGGGTTTGTCGCAGGGTACTCTCGACCTCCTGTAAGTAAAATTGTCATTGTTTTTATACCCAAAACATTTCACTGTGCTTTTGGACAACTTTCCATTTTTGCTGTCAAACGAAAATGAAAATCCTTGTTGAGATTTATTTTCCAGATAATTCCCGGTATGCATCAAGCAGGACCTTGCCTAAGAACTAAATCAACGACATTAGTCTACGTTGCTTAAATTATTGCAGAAGAAAGGTTTGATAAATCAAACTCAGGTATGTTCAGATAGTCTTATATCCACTGAGTTAAAAGACTTCTTGCTTCTATTCGTCTTCCAGTCGTAGCTCGTCGCCGAAGAACGATGTTACCCGAGAGGGTGGACATGTCACCCATGGCTCGTCGCCGAAGAACGATGTTACCCATGGTCATTGCATTAACATGTTCTTTATTGCAGGTTGGGGCGGGGGGAGCAAGTTGGCGCGATAGAAAATATTTTATTCACGGTTGAGGTGCGAATTAGTGAATAAGTTATTCTTGATTCGGCTGAAGCTACGCGCACACTTTATTACAAAGTCGAACATCTGTATAGGCCTCAAAAACAAAACATGACTCTGTAAATCTTAATCCGCCGCACAGCAGTCCCCGTTTGTGTGTAGTGTGTAGGGACGTGACAGCGCGAAGCCAATCACGTGGCAAATTGGGTGTCAACTCACGTGGGCTTACGGAATGGCCCTTGTGGGGAAAACAATAGAACAATGGACCCCACAAAACAATCTCAACAGGAACAAAAGTACCTCACTAGGAAGTTCTTTAGAAAAGGGAATAATAGAACAACAATAGCATACCCCACAACACGGATCCGTAAGGATGGGTGTACATAACAGCCCGGTACCTGTATAATTCCGGTCAAACTGCAAGCCATGTAGTGTTGCACTGCGCTTTTGCTGAATCTCTGTTATAAAGGTTTCGCAAAAAGTGAAGTTCGTACAGACTTATAACTTACTAAAGTACTTAGACCTTAGTTGTGTAGATGAAATCGTACAGTTATACTGTATACTTTTGATTAGTTGAATGTCAATACTTAAGAAGATATTTAGGCCGAAAACCTATTGTTAGTATTGTACTGGGGTTTTTTCACTTCAAGGAACCTTCTCTACAAAGTAAAGGTCGTACATACTTGGCATTTACTTAGACCCTAGTGTATAGATGAAACCACAACTCTTTCGGGATGATGATGTCATCAATGTCGTTATAACATTAATAACAAAAAATGTTAAATATTTAAAAATGTCATATCTAGAGAACCACAAATGATACTCATAAGATCTTTGCACCATATGAAAGCCCTTGATTCATTTTACAAATATCACACGAAATATGTTCCCATTGACCTTTTCTTTCGGTCGAAACTGGACGTTGAAGATAACTATTTTACAAACATTGTATTTTTTTAACCGAACGTGCTATACATCATCTGAAAGCCCATTAAAGATTCACAAATCTTTCTAGGGTGCGACCCCATATTATGACCTTCACTACCGGTCAAATCCGGAAGTTGAACTTTCTTACTTATAGAAAACCCATGAACTAGAAATGTTTCAGACTTAAATCTTACCAGGTACTGAGACCTGAGTCTGTAAATGAAACAACGAATAGTTGGGGTTTATGACATCATAAATAACGTCACAAAATTAAGTCAACATTTATTGTTAAAAAGAATCATTTTTTGAGAACCGTAAATGCCACGTACAGCGTAATTGCACCATATAAAAGCTATTGACGTATTGTACATCACATACGAAGTTTGACCCCAAATGACATTTACTTCCGATCGAAAGCGGAAGTTGAAACTTAATCATTTAAACGTTTATATATCATTAACCCAAAATGGTCCAGACTAGAAACTAACCAATTACTTGGATCTAAAGTGTGTATATGTCACCGATATGCTTTTGGGATAATGACGTCATTGATGACGTCACAACTTTAAATCTACGTTTAATAATTGCACAACTCATATATGGAAAACCATAATTTCTAAAGACAAGGTATTTGCACCATACGAGATCTCGAGGTTTTGTACAACCCTTACACAAAGTGTGACCCTTGTGACCTTCTATTCCGGTCGTTGAGGTGAAAATAAATATTCCCTGGCCTCGTTTTGTGATCCGAAAATAATATGATCTACAATTAGGTCGTGGTCTCCTTGTATGAAATAAAGGTTGACCTCTCGGCCTTCCAATTAAAAGAGAAATGTTTGTAAGGGAAAAGCGAAATACATGTAACCCTGTGCAAACAGACCAAAAAGGAGACTAGTGTGACCATAATAAACATTTTGATGGTAATATACATATATGCATCATATAGAGTGTTTTTTAGAGGACACGCACAAAAAATAGTAGAACCGGAACGCACTCAATGTGTTCAAAAAGCTTTAGGTTTAATATTATAAAATTCTTCCCTTTTATTAATGGAGAATCATGTATAGAAACTAAGGCTTAAAAAAAAACGTATGAGGCGTTATGTGTATAGTTCTTAATACGTTTAAGTAAAAGGGCACAGACACAAGTGGAACATGTGTTGGTATGGGGTGGGGTTTGGATAGGAAGGAGGGTGTGAGAAAGAATGAGACTGCCCAATTAAACTTAAGCGAAAGGCACTGTGGAGCGGGAAATTTGAAACTAACTCCGGTGATAGCAAAAGATAAATTGGCAGAGAGACGGAGTGAAAAAGAAAACACATGTTATTGGTGTGGTCTCTGGTAATAAATCATCCCCTGACTGTTTGGATATTGTTTTGGTTGGAGACAAATGTCTCCGTTTTCCTATTAATCAAGGCAATGGTTAAAACAGACCTGATGTTTTTATGCATCTACACGGAAGAAAGAGTGGGGGGTTTGTTTAGAGAAAGGGGAGGGGGTTTTGGAAGGGGAAGGGGTTGTTGGAACTCACTAAAAAGAACTTTTATCCGGTGAAACAGCGTTCTCTCGTGACAAGTTTTTAAAAAGGAACTATTGATTGCATAATTCAAACTTATGGTATGAAATAGGCTATGGGAACGTCATAATGACGTCATCAGTAAAACCAGGATGTGAGAGCATTAAGACGTCACAACATGACAGCTCACGATTTCTTCACCTTTAGGACCACTTCTTACATTACTCCTCCACAACCAGAGTAATATCAAAACTTTTCCTACACCAGGCTTGGAAGGTTCTTTATGCTTGACAATTTTGAAGACACGTCTTCATAAAGTGATCAATAGTTACATTACATAATAACAAAACGTCACCTTTACGGTAGACATTTCAAGGCTTAAATATCGACACAATTACAAACCCATAGCGCCCTAAATACTGTACTTGATCTAATTTTACACTATTGAACGAGTGACTTATTGAACCAACATAATGCCAAACACCCTAATTGTTTTGAAACAAAAACCTAGGCCTAGTTCTAAATTGATGCTCTATGTCCACAGCTGAAATAGAGGACCCGCACAGCAGACACAGATGACAATTGAGCTCAGTATTCTTCGGTGTTCTACTTCTAAATTGATACTCTATGTCCACAGCTGAAATAGAGGACCCGCACAGCAGACACAGATGACAATTGAGCTCAGTATTCTCGGTGTTCTACTTCTACATTGATACTCTATGTCCACAGCTGAATTAGAAGACCCGCACAGCAGACACAGATGACAATTGTATGGTGGCCCTGAAGGGACATCGCATATCGCATACGTGTGCGCACACGTATGCAATGTCGTGAAACAATTCGCGAATATGTGCGCACACGTATGCAATGTCGTGAAACAAATCGCGAATGTGTGCGCACACGTATGCAATGTCTTGAAACAATTCGCGAATATGTGCGCACACGTATGCAATGTCGTGAAACAATTCGCGAATGTGTGCGCACACGGTATGCAATGTCGTGAAACAAATCGCGAATGTGTGCGCACACGAGTGCGAATATATTTGCGATGTCGTGAACGTTTATTGCATACCAAGTTGCATACCTTTGGGATGATGTCATAGTTGCAGACAATTTGTTAGTGACCTAGGGAATACGTGGCGCTACAGTCAGGCTCATGTAAGCATGGCTATACAATAATGTGTACCCAGGAACTTGGCACCAGGCCAAGTTTCGCCAACATGTACATGTACTACAGCATAAGCTATCTACCTACAGCCTAATAATAAGTACTTGTGCTATTACAATCAAGGTCGAAGAGTACGCACGCGCGAGGGTATTTTACGGTCAAACACGCCCATTTTATGTTAATAGCCCACGTTCGTCCTGGGAAAAAAATAAATACGCCACCCGCCTCGCTTGCCTCACAACAATGACTACCGCTGCAATGACTACCGCTAATCTCACTGTAGGCAAGAAACCCCCCAGATCATTAGACATTTTATTCAAAGGTATGCAACTTGGTATGCAATAAACGTTCACGACATCGCAAATATATTCGCAGACGTGTGCGCACATTATTCGCGAATTGTTTCACGACATTGTATACCGTGTGCGCACACATTCGCGATTTGTTTCACGACATTGCATACGTGTGCGCACACATTCGCAGGGGCGGATCCAGGATTTTCCAAACGGGGGGGGCGTGAAAATTTACCAAGCAGCAAATGGTGAATGCAATTTGTGGCGCCTACGAGCGCATAATGCGAACCCCTAACGGCATGGGCCGGTTCCGGGGCCCGCAATGCTACGAAACAGGATTTTAGATGCTCTGTGGTACGATCTCATGCAATATCCGACCACTTAAACCAATTTTGTTTTTGCAAGATCATTATTAAAACATTATTTTCGAGTTGGGAGTCATCGATTTGAATCGGCCATCCTGAGTTATAAAATCAAAATGCAGGCTACAACTTATTCAGGGGGGAAAACTGTTGGCGAGTTAAACGATAGTGCAATTTTTAATATAACCAAATACTCTTTGTCATTTAGTTTTCACATACTTGAGGATTAGAATGTGACACAAAATAACAAGCTGTGCTTGTCTTCAGTGACAGCGCGATCGAGCAACAATAACATTAATGTACGACAAGGTGAGGGTAGGCCTACTAGAGGCCTAGCCCCCTCCCCCAGCCCTACATCGTTGTACTATCTGCACAATTGATAATGACTAGTTTGAAAGAAACACAACGGATATTTACCCTCTTTCTTGAATACGAAAAAAATCTGTGATTTTCTAAACAGAGTGAGACACCATGATTATACGATGCTATGTCTTCACTAGCCCCATGGTAGGGCCAATCCACTTCGTTCGTATCCTTGCCAATTGGGCCTAAGCACCAGTGCAATCCTATTTTGTGCCCGATGTAGTTTTTAATCCGGGTTATGAAACTTACCGATCGAATGCTACTGTAGGCCTACTTGTAGAAAGCCCAAATGCTAATTTTTTTTTTTTAAACATCAGATTTTTGGGGAAAATTGATTGCCTTTCTAGTCGCGAGAGTGAATTTTTTGATAACGCGTATTAACAACTTGCGCGAGAACCTAGTTGGGTTCCCTTAACAATTTCACAACATTTAAACTATCTATGGGGACCAGACTGATTTACATAACGCGCTGAGCATAGTATAGACCTTTCTTTTGCAACGTCACAGCCCGAGTTTTTGCCAACCCAGGTTGAAAAACTATGGAAAGCCATAACTGCAAATCAAAAACAGATTGCCACATCACAGTTTGTAGCAGTGTTACACAAAATATTCAAAAATAGTGTTGAATTTGTTGGAAACAAATCAACCAATCATGGAAGGTATTTCCGTTCATGAATCTTTACAGAAAATGTTGAATTTGGTCACAACATTTTTTAACACGATTGAATGTTTTGCCAACATTCGGCCGTCCATGCCAACCGGCGCACTTTGTTTATCAACAAAAGAAAGGTCAATATCTTTCCCAGACGGGCGTGAGATGCGCACAGCATTACTTAGGGAATAACAGTGTGGGTAGCCGGCCTTCGGCTCGGTTCATTGACAGCGGCCAGCCACCAACCAAGGTCATTACCACGCAGTGAAGACCGGCTACCCACACTGTTATTGCCATTAATAAATACCTTTAACGAAGAAAAAGGGTAGTAATCATCAGAATTTGTGATTTTTCTTTCGCCGTAAATTTTGGAAATAATCCACTCATGTTCAGGGGCCATTCTTTTGGCTGTTCAACTTTTGCGTGGCTCCTAGTCCCCTGCACTTAATTAACTATATCAGAAATGTGCATATTTTGAAGAACCAGACTTTTAAAGTAACAGCACTATAAATAGAAACACTTTGGTTGGTGTACGGCTTTATGCTTTGCATTACCTTGGCTTCATGCACGTACCAGCTACCAAAATGATACATTGTCTGCGCGTTTATGCATACGCGCGTGGTATGCACGAACACGCGTGGTATGCGCGTACACGCGGCACCATCATCCTGTCCTCGTAAAAATAACCAAAAACAATACGCGCAAAGAAACAGATTTGATAGTTTCCGCACAGCAAGGACGGTGCAAAACGAACTTTTACACAACATTGTGCTTGTTTAGGGGCCATTTATTTGCTAGTTTACAGAGCCGGTCTATTATCACATGTTAATACACCCCCATGTGACCAGTCCTCGACCAATCAGAATGCACAAACTCTCCGAGGTATGTATTAAACGTATTTCACAAAACCTTGATTGCGCTCGGCGCGCTGACTAAATAAGTCTGGTCCCCATTAAATATCAGCAGTTGATCGTCTAACTGTTGTGGATTGTTGAGGGAACCTGACAATGGTTTTCCCGCAAGTTAATAAGTGGGGGAAAAATCACACTCGCGACTCGAAAAGCAAACAATTTTCCCAAAAGATTTGTGATGTTTAAACAAACAAAAATCAGCATTAGGGCCTTCTACAAGTACAGTAGCATTCGATGTGGGTGAATGATCTTCACGCCCCCGGCCGGATCCCCGCGCCAGGCATGTTCAGTGTGTGAGAAAAACACGCTTTCCACACAGTACACAAGATTCACGTGAGACAATGTCTGACAGTGATATAATAGTGGTCCACAAATGAAACAAAGTGTACGAGGTACGGATTTTTAGTAGCTTTTTGAAATAAAATACTAGGTAGGGCCTTAGTCATTAATGTTGTCTCTCCCTCACTTTTCTCCCTGATGGTGTCTTTTTTTTTTTTTTTTTTTTTTTTCTCAAGCAAGGGGGGCGTGCGCCCCCCACGCCCCCCTGTATCCGCCGCTGCGTCGTTAGAAACAAACAATCCATTCCATCGGCAAAATTAGTAAGTCCATGGGTCCATGGTTGATGGTCGATCCTGTCGAATTTCCATCATTCAGATTAACTTTTGTCCCCGATGGTTATAAATTAATGATTAATGACCGCACTACCAGCATCAAACCTCTACTATCACAACTTGATTTGGATCAACTAACCACCAGAAGACTTCTAAACCAATGCACCATGTTCTACAAGATTCACTACAACATCGTCAATATTAGTTTTCCGCCTTCTGTTCATCCTCACCCAACCATAGGCAGAACTCAACACCAACTTCATTATCTACCAATCCTAGCATCACGAGACTCATTCAGGTTTTCATTTTTCATCCGCACCATACCAATCTGGAACAGGCTCCCTCTGGAAGCAGTAACAGCACCATCAGTCAAAGTTTTCCAATCAGTGGACATGCGCCCCACCACCACCCATCAGCAGCTTTAAGATGATGTGGATGTTTTTACTCGCACCTCACAAACTACCACTGCACCTTCACAACTGCACAACACGAGCACCTCTACCACTCCTTGGACAAGCAGTCAGCTTTTTAGGAGTATATTTATCAAGCATCAATGAATAAATGGTTAACGATAGCTTCTGACAGTGCTAGAATTTGACAGAGGGGAACATCGACAAGACCGCGCGGGCAGGGCCTGTTTTATTGGACTAGAAACATTTAAAAAATAACATACCAGACTCGAAATGAGAAAAAATACAGTTTAAATTTAATGTACATGAACGATTTTTTCGTTTAAAAAGCACTAACCATGCTAACTGACCATAGTACATGCATTTACAATTTAGAAAATGTTTATCTGATTTAACTTTATTATGGGCAAATAAGGTAGGGCTTAGGGGTCTTCAGGCCAGTGTAAATGTTGAGTCCCACATTATGCCGACCTCCATGGTTTTAATTACTATTCTACACCAAGTTCATAAACATGTATTTTTCAAATTGTTCTGTTGGTACTCACTGTTTTGTAACTAATACAAAGCACTTCAGATTGACACACAGTTCTCTTGGTGTAGCAGCAATTTTCTTGTACTACTAGTACTACCATGAGAGCGGATGTGAGTGGTTTGATTCCACTGGTGCTTTAGTTCAGGATTTGTGAGATACAAATTGGCAGCGTGGTGAACATGTAAAGAAAAGAAAATGGTGCATGACGACTGAAGAGTTAAGTTTTGAGTTAGGTGACTTATGTTCTACTTTCAAGATCTGTTTTTGTTCTTTCTAAATAAGGTTTGCATGTATTTTCCTTTGTTATTAACATTTTGCAGTTTTGTTGACAAAAAATTTGGCTGTTTTTGATTTCCACACCTTGAAGCTACTGGTAAGTTATTTCAGTAATTTTGTAAATTGGGCCACTTCTAAATTTTATATTTGTTGTGTGCAGATTGTACTTGTAATTTCAAACAAATTTCCTCTAACAATTTACCTGAATGTATTTTACCAATACAAAAGCAGCTACAGATTGGTTTGAAACCTAAGACATGACAACTTTTCTTGATACTCACTTACTAGATTTTTTTTTTCTTCTCAGACAAAGTGTTTCATCTTCTACTTCAGGCTGAATTCATCTTCAGAGGTTACAATGATGAAGTCCTTATGAATTTGAAGAAGACCAAGAAGGTTCTCCTTGACAAAGCTGAACAACAAACCACAGCAATTCAACTTGAGGACTGCCATGGAGTGAAGAGAGCACTTCTCACTTGATCGACTTCATATATTTTGTAAGAGGGTTCGACTATCTGAGGTTATATTTCTCATCTCATTTAAGGCATAATGTACATCCTTGACCAACATTTTTTGTACCGTGTAGTTGAACACCAACATTTCAGGGGGATAAATTGATGTATCTTTATGTATGTAGTTTTCATATTGAATACTACTACTTGTGGCCTATTTAAAGTAGTCTTTTGATTTGCAGGGTTTGGGAGGGGGCAGGAACTATTTCTTACACAGCTATGTCCACTTGAAGGTGATATTTTGCCTCTTTAAACAAAGATATAAAAAATATAGGGGCCTACAGCCAAAAATACATTGCCTGATTCACATAATTTGTCACTCACATGTAGGCTATATTAAACAAATTAAAAATCTGAAAAGAAACCTGAGTAACCAAAGTTTGCCACTCCAAGAAGTGAGTTGGTTTTTTTAATAATAATGTCTTTTTAAAACAACATGACAGTCATAACAGTGTACACATGTTTATGTGTACTGTTGTGTTATTTGTTTTGGTTAAATAAAAATAATGATGATAATTATTGTTATTATTAATAATACAATTATTTTATTCAACCCAATTAAATAACACAACAGTACAATGAACACAAAGTTAGTAGACTGTAAACACTAAAATACCATAAGACATTAATAACAATAATCTGCTTGTCATGATATGACATGTTTACTATTTTCCCTTGACGCGTGAAGTTCATTGTTACTGTGCGCCTTGAGTTCAAGACTAAGCACTTCTACACACGAGTTTCGTAAAGTTTCAACGTTAGAGTTTTACTCTCCAGATTCCCTTTTTTGACCAAGTTTATTGCCGTTTTAAGGAAATCACACACAGTTGTTGAATGTTTATACAAATAGTTTAAAGGAGCTGAATAGAAATAAAGCAGTTGAACAGTTTAAAGCAGCTCACTTCGTCAATTTATTGCAACAACGTGGTAAAACTTTATGATCTCGTCACATCTTCAACAACTATAGTGTACTACACAGTGTACAACTTCAACTTACATCATGACTGACATCAACAAGCTGAAGTTATCAAGACGGAACACGAAGGGCCAATTGACAAGAACCCTAATGATGATGGACCGTCTAACAGAAGAAGATTCTGCTGACTTAGATATTTTACAGAAATACATCACCAAAGCAGAACAACAGTTCGGAAAAATTGAAGAGAAACACTCCGAGCTAATGGATGCCATAGAAGAACAAGAAGAGTTTGAGATTGAGGAAGATTGGATGGCAGAGTGTGAAAATGAGTTCGTCCAGGTATTGCTACGTACAAGACGGGTCATCGACCAGCAGTCGCAACCTCCCCTGGCAAATCAACAATTTCCCATCTCTCCAGCTACGATTCCCCAACCAAGCCTAACGTCAACAGTTCCTATCCAGCCTGTGAGCACAGGAACTATGACATCGGTATCCACTCCAACTGCACTGGATTCTACTTCTATGACCTCAACAGTTTCTATCCAGTCTGTGAGCACAGGAACTCTACCATGGGTATCGTCTAGTCCAGCGCTACTAGTACCGTCGTCTATGACCTCAACAGTTCCTATCCAGTCCGTGAGCACAGGAACTCTACCATGGGTATCGTCTAGTCCATCAGCACTACTAGTACCGTCGCCTTTGATGTCAACAGTTCCTACACAGCCTGTGAGCACAGGAACTCTACCATGGGTGTCCAGTCCGGCATCACTAGCATCTTCTATGACATCAACAGTTCCTACACAGCCTGTGAGCACAGGAACTCTGCCATGGGTGTCCAGTCCGGCATCACTAGCATCTTCTATGACATCGACAGTTCCTACACAGCCTGTGTGCACAGGAACTCTACCTTCAGTATCCAGTCCGGCCAGATTAACACAATCTCCTGTGTATCGTCACTCTACTTCATCCACACCGAAGATGGCAAGAATGAAATTCCCAGTGTTCAGTGGCGACCTTAAAGACTACAAGCGGTTTAAGGAATTGTTCACCCATTGTTCTGCAGACTTAACAGAGATAGAATGTTTCTACCAGCTGACAGAGTCAATGTCCAAGGCCAGAGAACGCGACAAGATAAAAGGGTGCATCAATACAGAGCGAGCCTGGCAGGTACTGGACGAGTGCTACGGCGATCATGACAAAGTTGTAGACAGCTTACTGAAGGACCTTGACAACCTGAAGCCATATGAGAGTAAGGGCAGAACAAACCTCTCTGCCATGGATCGTTTTGTCCAGACACTCCAAACATTTGAGACTCGAGCAGAGACCGTCGGCCTATCTGGTGAGCTGAACAGTAGAATTATGTTGAGCCAAATTAAGCAGAAGCTACCAGAGGAGCATCGCATTGCCTACTATAAGAGTGTGAGAGATGATCACACAGACGATTCCCTCTTCGGACTTGTAAAGTGGTTGTACAGCCAGCTATTGTTACTGGAGAAAGCCAAGCCTGCTGGTGTGGATAGTCCATCGGCAGCTCCACCACCACAACACAGAATGTCCAGGTCTTCGAATGCTGCCACCGTAAATGAGTCAAGTAGGCAGTACCAACCTGGCAAGGACAGACGGTCAGGGTTCGTTAAGTGTGCGTTACACCCGACTACACACACACACTTCCTGAAAGCTTGCAACAAGTTTAAGAGCTTACCGCAGAAAGAGAAGTTTGAAGTAATGAGAAAGAACAGTATCTGCTACCGTTGTGGGCACAACAACTGCGTAGCTGGCAAGCCGCCCCACGATCACGACTCCTGTCAATTCATTGCTCCATGTCGAGTTCAGAAGTGTGGAAGTGATCTGCACTTTGCAGCCATCTGCCCTGCCGAGTATGGAAAGAAAAGTAATGGACCTCCAAACCAAATGAGCAGCAATGTTGAACCATTTCGTACAAACAGTGGTTCCGTCAATGTGACAACCGTGACCACCAACTCGAGAAGTAAGCTACAGGGCACTCTACCTACGGTCGTTGGGTATCTTCGATGCGGTAACATCCGTCGACTAGTACGCATCCTACTGGATGGTGGTAGCCAGGCCACACTTTTAAGAGAAGGAATCTACCCGAGAACAGATCGAGATGTTTACCAGAACCATGATCTAAGTCTTGTTGGTGGCGGTAAAATCACAAGAAAATTGAGACTGCTGGACTGTCACATCGAAGACGTCGAGGGCAATTGGTCATGCCCATTGACCGTCACTGAAATTGATCAGCCCTGCGGTGACACTCCGATTATATTACCAGAACAGCTCCAACAGTACGATCATCTGAGTGAAGTTGACGTTCGCATTGCCCCATCGGAGACTATTGATGTACTACTGGGTGTTGACAACACACATTTGATGATCTGGGAAGACTACATCCTTGGTGGAAAGTCAAATGAGCCTGTAGCCGTCAGATCCCCATTCGGCTGGTTCATTCAAGGTGGAAGATCTGCTAGTTCATCCTCACTGTCGAACTACGTAAATGTGTCGGCCATCGGACCAACTGAAGAGTTCATTGGCCTAGAGACTGTTGGCCTGGAGCCAAGAAAGTGTAAATGCTCTTCTGATCTCCTCAACAAGGGCGCGACCAAAGCCATGCAACAAAGTGTGACCCAACTTCCAGATGGTTCATACGAGATTCAACTGCCATGGAGGAAATCACCTGACGATCTACCTGACAATTACGTTTATGTTGTCAAAAGACAAAAAAGTTTGGAAAATCAGTTCAGGAACAGGCCTGAGGAATGGGAGACATACTGCAAGCAAATGAGAGACCAACTCAAGCGAGGTGTTTCTCGACATGTCTCAAAGGAAGAGTTGCAACGAGACAGAGATTCTGGGAGGAAGATGTGGTTCCTGCCACACTTTGCTGTCACCAAAGACTCAAAGACTACTCCTGTCAGAGTAGTATATGATGCGAAGGCAAGGTACCAGGGCTGCTCACTGAATGATTATCTCATCAAGGGTGAGAATATAAACTCGGATCTGTTTGAGGTTGCACTCCGATTTCGAGAAAACGAAGTGGGCATCATTGCGGACATCAGCAAGATGTTTCAAGCCATCAAAATAAAACCTGACGACGCCCGCTTTCACAGATTTGTGTTTCGTGAGAACCCGAGTCACCCCATCCAAGTTTATGAGTTGACAACAGTCACCTTTGGGGACAAGCCGTCTCCAACTGCTGCCATTGTGACCCTGAGACATGTAGTAGATGTGCATGCACCAGGTGATGAGCAGATGAAGAAATTGGTCGTTGACCAATTTTACATGGACGACCTAAATGAATCCGTTGTTGACGCCAAAGAGGCTCTCGAGCTGAAGTCTAAACTGACAAAGACCCTGGAAGAAGGCAACTTTGCCATAAGAAAATGGCAATCAAATGTTGAGGAAGTGTGCGACAGAACAGAAGATAACAAAAACGCAGTTGCTTTGGGCACCAAGTGGGACCTCGTGAAAGACACCTTGAAAGTTAAGGAAGTTAAGCCTACTCAGAGCATCCCAAGCAAACGCAACATCCTTGGACAAACAGCATCTTACTACGATGTTTTTGGCATGCTGTCTGGACTCCTTGTTCGACCTAAGATCCTTTTGCAGAAGTTATGGCAGTTGAACCTTGTTTGGGACACCCCCCTCAATAAAAAGGGCGAGCTCTATGCCATACTAGAAGAGATCAACAAGGACCTTGAGGATACGACCAGCATTACAATTCCAAGATGCCTGATTCCAGAGCCGTACAGAGGAATGAGACCTTTGCCTGAAGTTTCTCTACATGGTGTAAGTGATGCTTCTGAAGATGCTATGGGTATAGGAGTTTGGCTGAGATGGTCTCACCCAAAGGAAACTGAGGCACAGCTGTCATTTGTGTGTGCACGAGCCAGGCTTACACCCCTGAAGCAGTCAAGCATACCACGAAAGGAACTCCAAGCAATCTTCTTGGTGTCAAGGCTGATGCTCACTGTTAAGAATGCTCTGCGGTTCGACATAGCGTACTCAAAGATCCGGACGGACAGCATGACTGCCATGAGTTGGCTGAGAGGGCAATCCAAGTCCTTCCGCTCCTATGTTGCATATCGTGTGGGCGAGATCACTACAGAATTTGACCCTATCAATGATATTGCTTATGTGCCGTCAGACCAGAATGTGATTGACCTGGTCTCAAGAGGAGGAACTGCTGCTGACATGAGGCGAGTCATCGAGGGACCTGAGTACTTGAAGCTACCACCTACGTCTTGGCCAAAGACACCAGAGAATATCCCAGTGGACCATGAAGATGGAGAGCAGAAAAAGTTCCACGTCAGGAATGCTAAAACACTAGCACTCAGAGTCAACGTGGTGTCTGAACCCCCGATAGTCGACACCACCCAGTTCTCATGCTGGTCCAGACTGAAGATGGTCACTGCTAGAGTGCTGTCCTTGAAGCAGATCCCCAAAAACCAATGGTTGAAGCAGTTCACCCAGCAGATTTCACAGTGGCCTTCCTTAAAGCTAGTCAAGGAAGCTGAGTTGTATTGGATACGACAGGCACAAAGGGACATCAACTTCCAGGATCCCAATATCATGAAGTTGGATCCGTTCTTAGATGAAGATGACCAAGTGTATCGTGTCGGTGGACGATTTGGCAGAGCACCGGTGGCTCTTGATGTGCGACACCCATATCTCCTCCCTAAGAAGAGTCACATCAGCCTGTTGATTGTACGTGACAGACACACACATGCCCTTCATGGAGGTCACCTGAGAACTGCGGCTGAGGTCAGGAAGAAGTATTGGATTGTTGGCGACACGAACCTCTCAAAGGACATCGTACACAATTGTGTCATATGCAGGAGGCACAGAAGCAAACCAGTCCAGCAGAAGATGGCTGACTTTCCAGAGTTTAGAGTAAGTCCTTGCTCACCCCCGTTCAAGACTACATTGGTGGACTACCTTGGACCAGTGAATGTAAAGTTGAGCCGAAACACTACTACCAAAGGCTACTGCGCTGTGTTCACGTGTGCAGTGACTAGAGCTGTGCATTTGACATGTGTTCAAGATCTGTCAACACCAGCATTCCTACAGGCCCTGGAAAGGTTTGTGAGCATTAGAGGGGCGCCATCTACCTTGGTCAGTGACAACGGCACCTGTTTTAGGGGAGCTGACAACACCATTAATGAGTTGAACTTGAAGCTGGACCCGGCTCAACTGAGGGAACACTGCCAACGGTTTAGTACTCAATGGAAGTTCGGACCTCCAGGAGGACCCCACCACCAAGGAGCGGTCGAGCGCATGGTCCAAGAAGTCAAAAAAGGGATGAGACATCTGGTGAAAGCAGATCGTCTGACGTTCGTTGAGTGGGAGACTGTGTTCTGCCAGATATCCGGTCTCATCAACAGTCGACCCTTAACTGCCAAGTCATCATCACCACTCGACCATCCACCACTGACACCAAATCACTTCTTGATTGGAAGAGGTGACTTGCCATGCCCCGAAGTCCCATGTGAAGAGTACGTGGGAAACTTGAGGAAACGCAGAGAGATCTGCAATGCTATGGTTGACGGTTTTTGGCAACGCTGGATGGAGTGCATCCACAAGCTCTCTCCGCGCCAGAAGTGGCAACAATCGGTTGAGAACCTACAGAAGGGAGACATTGTGATCGTCATCAGTGAGGACAAGAAGCGTGGCTCCTGGAAAATGGCCGAAGTTGTGAACACTTATCCAGGAAAAGATGACCTCGTGAGAGTCGTTGGGATCAGGTTTGCCGATGGCTCAAGTTTCAAGAGACCAGTGACAAAGCTCATTTTGCTCATGAAGAAGTCAGAACGATCGGACGTCGATTATGGACTGTGATTTGGATATGCATTATTGGACACAAGGAATACTCCGCATATTTGTTGCCTCATCAAACCTTGACTGTATTCTAGAGTTTATTTTTTGGTGACATTCCGTCACGTTTGGGGCGTTGGAATGTCATGATATGACATGTTTACTATTTTCCCTTGACGCGTGAAGTTCATTGTTACTGTGCGCCTTGAGTTCAAGACTAAGCACTTCTACACACGAGTTTCGTAAAGTTTCAACGTTAGAGTTTTACTCTCCAGATTCCCTTTTTTGACCAAGTTTATTGCCGTTTTAAGGAAATCACACACAGTTCTGTTGTTGAATGTTTATACAAATAGTTTAAAGGAGCTGAATAGAAATAAAGCAGTTGAACAGTTTAAAGCAGCTCACTTCGTCAATTTATTGCAACAACGTGGTAAAACTTTATGATCTCGTCACACTGCTTAAAACCAGATAAAGGGGAATCTTATGGGTCAGGGGTTTTGTGGGTCAGGGGTAGTTGCGATAATTGTAAGGTTCCTAATTCCTCCCGATGGTCGAAACATGAAGTTTACGATGAATCATGTGTGAAGATTTCCTTTAGTTTCAAACATTAAATGTTAAAAAAATTTGAACAGATGGTTTGTCGTAACCCTCTGGTCTAGCTATACGACCATTGGGAGGATTGAATGTTTAATTATACGGTTATCACAACTAGGTCAGGGGAAGCAAAATTAAAATGAACTACATGTACTACACTGTACTGGTAGTATCACAATAATTAGTAAGCAGGTATGCAGCCCCCTTTATTACTATTATTGTCATTTTAATTTATTCAGTCAATGACATACTTCATAAATTTGATCAAGCTAAGACAAGGTAATAGGTCGTCCAAAGTTTTCAACATTTCCACCACCATACAAAGAGACTGCATACGACTATTTGATTAAATAATGTGCATCAATTTTTCTGAAGAAACATTTTGAAAACCTTGGAATGTCCCTGAGACTAAGACACAGACTGTATTTAGAGCCTAGCTAGAGTAGAGAGGTTATGTTTTAAAATACATTTTGGCTTTCGTTAGTTTTTCCTGCCTCCATGTTCTAACTTATTGAGGAGAATACCCATGAAAGTCCCAGCAAACCGAAATAATGTTGAGCCACTTCATTGTTAATCCTGCATTTCGAGTAAAACATATTTTAAAATGTTTCACAGACAGTATTGCCTTACTACATTCCATACAACATACATGTTTTTATCAATATCATTTTGTCCTGTACATTTAATGTAAATAAAACTTGTAAAATATATAATTTCCCTGTACATAAGCGTTAGTAATAATTATTATAATAAATACGATAAGCATGAACAATGCGTCGGTTATTAAAAATTCATGAGTTAAAGAAATGACATGGTCTAGATTCATTAGTCAATTATGTTATTGTTTCTGTCTGAACCATGTGTTGCACCAGACCGGAGGTAACTCTTTACACAGTATCAAAACAAAACTGTTCACATGCATACAACTTAAAAGCACAAGATTCTTATTAGTAGAAGGTTGAACAATTTTATTTATCTACCTCTGAATGACATAACATTCTTTCCCCGCTGATCTGAGGGCGCTATACGCTAAACTAGGTCAGAGCCGTATATTGGGAGGTCCGTCGCACGTCCACACACGTCCGTCCGTGGACGCATTGGTCTGGTCCCACGCGTTTCGTTTTGGACACAAAATGGCTTCTAATCGCAAGTTGTCGCAACTCTCCCAATATACGGCTCTGAAGGGTGCACTACTCTAAATCGACAAAAAATTAATGCGCCAAGCTACTTATCATAATTTGTAAACCCACAACTTATTTTTAACTATAACGTTTTGGGGGTCATGCAACTAATAGTTTGTGTAATTATAAGAATCTATCACAACCTGGGGGTTCTGGGTTTCAATTTTTGAGGAGATTTGATAAATTTGGGCTTTAAAGTTGGTCCTATTTAGCTTGGGAATTGGAGGAGTGCCTCATGAAAACTGGCGGCAAGTCGGTTTTGGAAAAAGCACATTTTCGGGGGTGTTTATTTCTGGGGTAATTAGCAAAAATTCCAAACGGCTGACCTGCCAAAAATTGAGAAGAAATCTTAGGTTTAGTTGTCCGAAAATATGTTTGGTTGGTTTTCAATAGGCTGAGATACTTTAAAATATTTTTTGAGTATTTTTGAATATTTATCATTAGCGTTGGTTGCTATGGGAGTTGATTTAGTGTGGTGAAACCTATAGATACAAAATGGTGGCGCCCGCTACACCCGTGTGCTTGTTGTTAACCCGGTTATGTAGGCTTGAAACGACGACAGTGTATGGGGACACTTTTCGTCAGTTGTTGCTGTGTTTACATTGAAAACATCATTCCTTTGGCTGTATAAAGCCATCAGTCCAAAACCCTAGCTCTTAGTCTAAACCCTAGTTTACAGTCTTGTCCACAGCTAACCCTATAGTATCTGGAATGGAATTTCGCAACATGCCCCGCCCACCCCCCCCCCCGCCCACCCCTTTACCCCCCCCCCCCCCCCCCCCCCTTAACAGCTAGGTAAAATGAAACTTGGAAGAACAATAAATGTGTTAAAATGTGTTTGTTTGTTAGGAACTTTGTTATAAAGTTCACAATTTTAAACTCAATATGAATATACATGGTTAGAAAAGTTGGAGGGAAATCAAAACCACCCCCCAACTCAAGGCCCCCCTTCCAACCTCTTTCCCTTTTTACCGCTTCTCCACATTAATTAACCCCCTCTTGTCGATTAATTAAATAGTTTGTAAGGTTTTTAGAATCTTATTACGAAAAAGAGACATGTTAATAACTTTTTGAGGGAAGATTTGGACGTAACTTCCAAGTATTCCAATATAATGTACACAGTGTGTCGTGCAGGTTTTTCCTCTCACATTGCTTAAAGTACATGTAAATGCTCCAACATGTTTGACCTTGTTGTAGACAAACGGGGGAAAAAATCGTTTTTTTCCCAGCCATGAAATTGGGCACTGAAGTCTGCCCACACAACTACAATTGCGTAGTCTTGATTGGCGACGCTGTTTTGTGGTAGAGGGCGCTACATTGACTGTTTGGTCGGGCTGACTCAGAAGGACTGGGCAAGTCTATAAATCTGGATCGTTTTGAGCCAGATGTTCGTGTGATACAGATATCTCTTCTCCAGTAATTCGTGTTGCGGACAGTAATTCGTGTTGCGATATCGCACTACGTTAAAGGCCTGTACACTATTGGTAAGATCGAAAAACACAAATGTTCACAGATTCACACATAACTTACATGATTTAAAGTAACTAATGGTAGAAAGGGTTCCTTAAAATATTTCTGCCTAAAATACTATCGTTTCTGAGAAATGAGTAAAACAATAGTTTTTATCGCGCGCGATAATAAACTCGATGTTTGAAAAACAGAAAACACATAAGGTCTCTTTTCACTATTTTCTCGTGACCTCGATGACCAATTGAGCTCAAATTTTCACAGGTTTGTTATTTCATGTATGTGGTTGATTACACAAAACATGAACACTGTCTGTAATTATTTTGTCCGCTCTGCCAATCCTGTATAATACCTTTAAACAAAATGAACGTCGCCAATCAAGACTACAAATTGCGCGGCGGAAGCACGAAATTGACACGTACTACACGGTCTGCATTCGCTTGTGCTGCCAGTTGTTCAAACCGAGTGGCTCATCTCCTCCGCGACCATTGGCATACAAATTGTGAACCTATCCCTTTTCTCGTGAACTCCCCTGGTTAATTGAGCTGATATCACTCCTGTCAGAAACGCTTGACGGAAAAACTTGTTCTTCATCAACACTGAAATAGTGCCACAAACCGCTGCTTTCTGACATTTTGATCAGCTTAAATTTCATTTGAGAGATGCCTTTTTGCATGTAATAGTAACGTTTGTCTGGGGTTAAAAATAACCGAGTCCGCCTTGTGACCTCACAGTGTTGTTTTGATTCATAGGCGCTAAGGGCTTTTCGTGAAACCCGGTGTTTTTTCCCATGCGTAACGCTGATCAAAACGTTTTTGGTTTTTTTACACAATTTTTATTGAGTTCCACTAATTTATATGAAATCATTATGAACTCGTTTACGTTTCTACAAACAAAACCCAATAATGTTAACTTCGTTCAAATTGTTCTCTAATATTCGCTTGTAAAATATTTGTCAAGTTGTCTTTCCAATCACATTAATTTCAAAATTAGTTAATAGTGGCCTTACGTTTCAACCCTAGCAGAGTCTTTCTCGAAGGCTATTTGACAACACAACACATGAACATGTATACAAGTGTAACAAGAGCAGTCACATGGAAATACATGAATAGAGAGAGAGAGAGAGAGAAGCAGAAAGCATTCAGAAAAAGCAGGGGGTAAAAGTTGACTCATGAATAGGCAAGCCATTGAAGGTGGTGTCATATGGGTGTACCCATTGCAGTCACGTACATGTACCTGTTCCAGTGAGCAACCAGTAGTGGTCAACTTGAACAGCGCCCTCTTCTGTTGAACACCGTTTTTGATACATGTGACAATTGTCAGCCATGTTTTATTGATAGTTCGTCTGATTTTAGGGCAGAAAACCCCAATAATCACCGATAATGTTATGATATGCCAGCTAACCAGTATTTGTTATGATGCCAGCTAACCAGTGTTTGTTTGATGCCAGACAGTTTGTTAGGAAGAGTCCTGCTATGGAAGTAAGTTTAATTTCCCTTATGTTAAGATGCAGAATAAGCTGGTTGGTTATAACGTGAATTTCAGACCGGAAGTTTACATGAATCAGTATTCCGTTTTTACAGTCTAGGTTTCATAAAGTGTGTTAGTTGCAGACACAAGATTAAGATGCAGGTTTAGATACGAAATACATGTGCTCAGTTAATTCAGTCAACAACAGAAGTTTGATTAGGCCTGCATTTTTGAGTGGTTTATTCAACTTAAAGGTGACCAGTGATCCCAGCCAGTGGTATCGATTTTCATATTAATTATCATAAGCACCTTATAGCCTACAGTTAAACCAGTTTCTTATAATCTTTTGTATGTGTTAAACTGTTAAACTAAATGTACTATGTATTCCTTTAACTTTGTTTCAGATCGAATAAAAGCAGTTTTACAGATATTCTGAAAGCTCAAATATACGATTCGCAGGAGCCCTTTTTCTGGTTTGGTCGTACTCCCGATAGTCCACACAATTCGATTTCCTGGACTTCTGCTAACCTGGGACTCAAGGCAGTGCGACTCGCGTGAACGATGGATGACCCTTCAGTGAAGGAGCTAAAGAAGAAATGCAGAAATGCGAAAGCAGCACTTACACGGCAGGGAAAGGCCCTACAGTTGCTGATTGATGGAAACCGCTCGGCGGGGGAGGTGAGAGCTTTGGTTCATAAAGTTGAGCTAACATTTGATGACCTCGTTCAGAAACATGAAAAATACACAGAGCTAATCGATGAAGATGAGGAATTTGAGATTGAAGAGGACTGGTTGGCTGAGTGTCAACAAAGGTTTATCGGTTTGAAATGCAGAGCAACAGATCACATAGAGGCATTAGAACCTTCTGTGTATGCCGGTACATCTGATCCCGTGGCGTCAGTTACCGTGACGTCAGATCCCGTGGCGTCAGATCCCGTGGCGTCAGATCCCGTGGCGTCAGATCCCGTGGCGTCAGATCCCGTGGCGTCAGTTCCCGTAATTCCAGTACCAGTGACGTCATTTTCTGCCATGCCAGTCAATGAAGTTCCTGCCCCAGAGGTGAATCCTTTCATGACATGCAGTTTCAAGATGGAAAAACCAAAATTACCCAAATTTTCTGGTGACGTCAGAGAATTCTTCACCTTCAGGGCGGATTTCAAGTACATGGTAGATGACCGATACCATAAACGTGATGCCATAGCCCTCCTGCGTACATGCCTACATGGAAAACCCCTCGACATAATTAAAGGGCTAGGCTCAGATTATGAAGCAGCTTGGGAATACTTAAATTCCATCTACGGTGACCCAAGATTTGTAGCCGATATTATCACACAAGATATCGTAAAATTCAAGCCGCTTAAGGACGACGATGACAGCAGGTTCTGTGAGCTGGTCCATCTCATAAAGAGAAGCTACAATATCCTGAAAGAGGTAGGAAGACCACACGACATGGATAACAACCACATGTTGGCAATGGTAGAAAAGAAGATGAATGCAGATGATAGGAAAGTGTGGTTTCGAGTACTAGAAGGGGAGAAACGACAAGCTAGCTTGGAGACTCTGATGGACTGGATGACAGCCGAGATGAGATCCCGAATGAGAGCGACAGCACCAGTACGAAGTACCGCCCATGCAGCGACCGTAAATCACATCTCGAAGACTACCGGTACTGCTACCAACAAAACGGCTTACACTAATTACAAGTGTTGGCTGTGTCAGACGTCAGACCATTGGGTCGACCAATGCCCAAGAATCGTTTCCATGAACCTGACTGACCGCATGAAAGTGATGAAAGAAAACCACGCGTGCTTCAGCTGTCTGAAAAAGGCAGGAAGAAATCATAACATAACAACATGTTCCAGACGACGACAGTGTCCAGAAAAGTACAATGGAGCGCCCTGCAAGATGTTTCATCACCCACTTCTTCACAATAATCCAAACCCATCAATCGGCGCTAGTTCAGTTGGAGTTGCATCCGTCAAAAGTGGAGAAACATTGCTGCCAATCATCCAGGCTGAACTGCTCGGATTACATAACTTCCGCGTGCTCGGAAATGTGCTACTGGACACCGGAGCACAGATTAGCCTAATCAAGACATCTGTGGCAGAGAATTTAAAACTCCAAGGCCAAGATGTCACAATCACGATACACAAGGTTGGAGGTGAGGAGGAGGAGTTAATGACAAAACTGTACCAGGTTTACATCCGGCCAGTAAACAAAGTCCAGTCTTACGTCTTGAAGGTAATCGGTATCCCGCATATCACCGAAGAAATGACGGAGGTTCATCTGAAGCAGGTCTCACAACAATTTAGTCTGCCAATGAGTGAGATCCACAGAGAAAAGGGTTTCAGTGGACATCCTCATCGGCATTGACAATGCGAAGATGCACACCGGAGAGACCCGAGAGGTTGGAAACCTCGTGGCCCGCCGCTCACCATTGGGTTGGGTTATATTCGGACCAACACCTGGAGGACATGCAAAATCAAGCCGAATCTTGCATGTCAGTCTGTCATCACCAGTCGACATGACTGACTTCTGGACAACTGAAGCCATGGGAGTAGCAACTAAAGCGTGCACCTGTAAGCCAGAAAAGCAAAGCCCGATTGATCTGAAGGAAGCGATGGTTATCGAACAGTCCTGCCAGAAGATAGGAAAGCAATGGATGATTTCTTACCCGTGGAAGAAGGAGGCCAACTTACTGCCAGACAATAAGTCACAAGCAGAAAAGAGGCTGCAATCCACAGAACACAGACTACTGAAGAACCGGGGCCACGCAGAGGCATACCACACACAAATGATGGAGATGTACGAGATGGGGTTTGCCAGAAAAGTGTCCACGGAGGAAATGGAGAAGTACCATGGCCCAGTCCACTACATCTCACACCACGCAGTAATAAGACCGGAAAAGAAAAGTACACCACTGCGCATTGTGTTCAACTCGTCTGCTACCTATCAGGGCCATCAGCTGAACAGCTACTGGATGAAAGGACCAGATCTGTTGAACAACATATTCGGAGTCATTCTGAGGTTTAGAGAGAATGCTGTGGCAGTGATTGGGGACATCTCTAAGATGTACCATCGGATCCTCATACCAGAGAAAGATCAACATGTCCACCGGTACCTATGGAGGGATTTGAAGACCGACCGAGTGCCTGATGTTTATGTGAAGACTGTCCTCACATTTGGAGACAAACCTGCCCCAGCCATGGCCCAGATCGCCCTGAAGAAAACAGCAGAGCAGGCAGAAGGCATCTATCCAGAGGCTGCAAAGGTGCTTAAACAAAATACATATATGGATGACATATGCAGCTCAGTCCACACCAAGGCTGAGGCCAAGAAATTAACAAGCGATATTGACAGAGTTTTGGATGAAGGAGGTTTCAGAGTCAAGGGATGGTTGAGCAGCGAGCCGCTGGAGGAGGATGCTAATTGTTCTCCTTCACAAGAAATGGAGAAAAATCTCTTGGATACAACAAACGAAGAGAAAGTTCTGGGGACAGTTTGGAACCACAAAGAAGACAACATGGGTTACAAGGTATCAATCGAGTTTATTAAGAACCAGTCTGAAGATGTAAAGATGAAGCTAACCAAAAGAAAAGTCCTCAGTCAAATAGCACGTATCTTCGACCCAGTTGGCTTTGCTTCCGCATTCTTGGTTCGTGGGAAGATAGGGCTACAACGACTGTGGCAACAAGGGCTTCACTGGGACGAAGTGCTGCCTCCCATTGAACAGAAACAGTGGGCCCAACTATTTGCGGAGATGGACGGCCTGAACTGTGTGAAGTTTGACAGATGCCTAACACCACCTGATGCGGTTGGACATCCTATGCTTTGCATATTTTCCGATGCATCCGAACATGCATTTGGAGCATGTGCTTACCTCAGATGGTCACTCCGCAGTGGCACATATGGAGTGAGATTCGTAACTGCCAAATCAAGAGTGGCACCGTTGAAGAAGTTGACCATTCCCAGGCTGGAGCTACAGGCTGCGGTGATGGCTTCTCGTCTCTACAAGACTATCTCGGAAGAAATAGAGCTTAAGATAGAGCAGACTGTTTTCCTGTGTGACAGCATGATCGTTTTGGGTTGGATACGGAGTGAAGCAAGAGGGTTTAAGCCTTTTGTATCCAACAGAGTGTCAGAAATCCAAGATAACACGGATCCAGCACAGTGGAGACATATTCCCGGCCAACTGAACGTGGCAGACGATGTATCACGAGGCATATCTGTGAGCCAGCTGTCCAATCGATGGAAAAGTGGCCCAGATTTTCTGTACTTGGCGGAAGAGGACTGGCCAAAAGATGAGTCCAAGATGGATCAAACTAAGGATGAAGAGCGACGCAACATACAGTCTGTCTTCATAACAACAGTCGAGACCGATGTCATAGATTGTACAAGATATTCTACCTGGAGGAGACTGATAAGAGTGACCGCCTTTGTACAGCGGTTCGTCTGGAATGCGCACACCCAGCGGCAACGTGCGGATGAAACCAAAAGGGGCCCACTCTCATCACAGGAGCTGAAGGATGCAGAGAGATACTGGATCCTGAGAGCACAAACAAATCTGCATGATCGCCTCCATAAGGGAGAGTTCAAAGCACTGACACCATACGTTGAAGCAGATGGAGTACTGCGAGTTGGAGGCAGAGTAGACAAAGCCCTGACTGCTTATGCAACGAGACACCCAGCACTGCTGCCATACAATCATCCCATCTCACTGCTGATAACACGCCAGGTGCACCAAGTGGGACATTCTGGAGTCGCCACTACGGTAGCGAAAATTCGAAGCAAGTACTGGATACTAAAGGCCCATAGACTTGCCAAGACGGTGAAGTTCCGATGTGTACCCTGCCGAGAGAGAGAGCACAAGTTAGAATCGCAATTTATGGCTGATCTACCTCAACATCGACTTGCACCAGACACACCGCCGTTCTACTTCACGTCATGCGACTACTTCGGTCCATATCCTGTCAAAATTGGACGTAATAAGACGACAAAGCATTATGGAGTAATTTTCACCTGTCTGAACACGAGAGCAGTACATCTTGAGTTGGCGGTTGATTACTCCACGATGGAGTTCTTACAAGTTTTGCGAAGATTCTTTTCAATCAGAGGATATCCATCCATGATGATCAGCGACAATGGTACACAATTGGTAGGAGCTGAACGAGAACTCAGAGATATGATAACAGGATGGAACAAAGACGAGCTACAACACTACTGCGCTGAAAGACAAATGAAATGGAAGTTCATTACACCTGCTGCACCACATCAGAACGGTTGTGCTGAGTCATTGGTGAAAAGCTGTAAGGCCGCCCTCAAACAAGCCATTGGAGCCCAAGTCCTCACTCCGTTTGAGCTGTACACAGTCCTTCTTGAAGTGGCAAACCTTGTCAACCAGCGTCCAATCGGAAGGATCCCGAATGACCCAGATGACGGCATGTATCTGTGCCCTAACGACATTCTACTTGGAAGGTCATCAACAGAGGTTCCTCAAGGCCCATTCCGTGAGACTAAAAATCCGAGACACCGTGTAGAGTTCCTGCAGAAAATAGTTGACTCGTTCTGGAAGCGCTGGAACCGAGATGTGCTCCCTTTGTTGGTGCCACGTAAGAAGTGGAGAGCTGAGAGGCGTGAAATACGAGTGGATGATGTCGTAACCGTGGTAGACCAGAATGCAGTGAGAGGCAAGTGGAGCATCGGGAGAGTAGTTGAAGTTTACCCCGGTCCAGACGGTAAGGTTAGGAACATCAAAGTCAAGACACCTAACGGAGAGTACAGCCGACCCATTACCAAGGTTGCAGTCCTGTGTCCGGCTGAAGGATATGAAGATGAGACCGAGGCTCTCATCGGGGCGGAGGATGTTCCAGTGAGCAACCAGTAGTGGTCAACTTGAACAGCGCCCTCTTCTGTTGAACACCGTTTTTGATACATGTGACAATTGTCAGCCATGTTTTATTGATAGTTCGTCTGATTTTAGGGCAGAAAACCCCAATAATCACCGATAATGTTATGATATGCCAGCTAACCAGTATTTGTTATGATGCCAGCTAACCAGTGTTTGTTTGATGCCAGACAGTTTGTTAGGAAGAGTCCTGCTATGGAAGTAAGTTTAATTTCCCTTATGTTAAGATGCAGAATAAGCTGGTTGGTTATAACGTGAATTTCAGACCGGAAGTTTACATGAATCAGTATTCCGTTTTTACAGTCTAGGTTTCATAAAGTGTGTTAGTTGCAGACACAAGATTAAGATGCAGGTTTAGATACGAAATACATGTGCTCAGTTAATTCAGTCAACAACAGAAGTTTGATTAGGCCTGCATTTTTGAGTGGTTTATTCAACTTAAAGGTGACCAGTGATCCCAGCCAGTGGTATCGATTTTCATATTATCATAAGCACCTTATAGCCTACAGTTAAACCAGTTTCTTATAATCTTTTGTATGTGTTAAACTGTTAAACTAAATGTACTATGTATTCTTTTAACTTTGTTTCAGATCGAATAAAAGCAGTTTTACAGATATTCTGAAAGCTCAAATATACGATTCGCAGGAGCCCTTTTTCTGGTTTGGTCGTACTCCCGATAGTCCATGTACCTGTAGGAAATTCTTACCTAAGAAAGAAAAGTAGTTTTTAGTTAGAACATGTTGCATGAGGGATACAATGTCAGAAATGGGCGGTGACATGTGACCACTCTTAAACAGGGCTGAGGAGCAGGCAGCAATCCCTTCATCTTGGGGGATGTTGGTGTACAAAGAGGACACATCAAAAGTACCGATGATAGCTGTGTTGGGGGCCCTAGGGGCTTAATCACAAATCGGCCACAGATTCACAGTAAACACCCAAAAGCTGGATACACATGTAGGACACCACTTTAATCTTCCTAATCACTCAATTTCTGACATGAATTTACAGGGCATTGAGGCCCTAGACCACAGAGAGACTGTTCGTCTGAGTAGGGAGAAACTGTGGATAAGGCGCCTCCAGAACATTCAACCCCATGGTTTGAACATCCAAGAAGGAAATAACTAATAACCTTTTGTCTTTGCCTTCTCCTTTTCGCCCACAGATATCCACATTTTTGGTCTGCTTTACTAATTATTTACCTTTTCTCCCTCTTCCAACCTTCCATGTTGTCCTTTGTGTTTCCAACTTCTTGTGGTCAAGCCAGCCCCTTCCCTCCACCCCCCCCCCCCCCCCCCCCCCCCCAATTGTCTCCATAATCCCTGTTACCCACTGCCTTTTTTCTGAATGAAAATTCAACCCTTTCACGGAATGGTTGGTCAGGTCCGATCATTCGTGTTCTTCGTGCTTTGGCTTGAGTGTGCTTTGATAGCAAAACAACCGTGAGTATAGACGATGTGACCTCTGACGTCATTTGAAAATCATAACATGATGCGCGCGCATGTCGCCGGGCAAAACCTTTGTGTACTTGACAGCCAGCTAGAAAGTACACGCAATATTACCATGACTACGCGTCTTTTTGCCCGGCGGAACATGACTTGGACAACAGACTTGTCAACAGAGGGCGGTTTGAATATAAACAGAGGTCACATCGTCTATTGAGTAGGAAATTTCGTTTTTGAAGATGTTTTTGCATGTATAGGCAAAAATGCCTCACAAGCATTGTGAATGTATGTGTACAGTGTGTCAGGACATTTTTAGGTGTGTAGTACAAAGGAAACTGAAGTTATTGCTTGCTAAAGACTGGCCCTGGTAGGACGTCAGTGTCTGTTGCACTGCACTGACGTCCTGGGTATAAAGCTTTTCTACATTGTGACCAAATATTATAACACTATTTTTTTACATTTTTACCTGATTTGAGAAGCTAAAATTCCGTTGATATATACTTGGGGTAATTTTCTACATTTTTGATGAGTTTACAAATAACAAATAAAACCATGGATGAAATTATTTCCAAAAAAATGACGGAGTTCGTCACTACCGATGTGACCATCATGTACAAATTGATCGTTTAAGCTCATGTGCGCATGCGCGACATGCATAGAAGCCTGACCGTATTTCGCCCGGTCGGAAGCGTATTTTGTTTTTACACCGCAGCGAGGGGTTTTATACTGTAACACTGTCAATTCCGTCTTGAGATAGGAGACTACGTCTAACCCTAAACCCTAACCCTAACCCTAACCCTAACCCAACCCTAACCCTCACCCTCACTCTCACTCTCACCCTCACCCTAACCCTCACCCTAACCCTAACCCTCACCCTAACCCTCTATAAGCATAAATGTTTGTATTCTCATCTCAAGACAGGAATTGGCAGTATTACAGTACAAAACCCCTCGCTAAGGTGTAAAAAAAAAATGCCATCTGGAAGAAAACGTGCTGCACGAACGAGTTAGACCGCGCCCTCTTTCGTGGTTGCTATGCATCTACAAATTAAGTACGCACATGCGCGTATATAAGACTTCACAAGCAAGTCATTTCAGGATGTCAAAACTATGGTGTTCTAAAGGCGACAGATGTGCGTCGCGTCGTGCCGTCGCGTCGCCTATTCCGTCGTCCGTCGCGTCGTGCCGTCGCGTCGTGCCGTCGCCCGTCGCGTCGTGCCGTCGCCCGTCGCGTCGCCTGTTTTTCAATTGATTTGCATGGTGACTTGGACATCCGTCGTCCGTCGCGTCGTGCCGTCGTCCGTCGCGTCGTGCCGTCGCGTCGTCCGTCGCGTCGCCCGTCGCGTCGTCCGTCGCGTCGTCCGTCGCGTCGCCCGTCGCGTCGTCCGTCGTCCGTCGCGTCGTGCCGTCGTCCGTCGCGTCGTGCCGTCGCGTTGCCCGTCGTCCGTCGCGTCGTGCCGTCGCGTCGCCCGTCGCGTCGCCCGTCGCGTCGTCCGTCGCGTCGCCCGTCGCGTAGCTCGTCCTATATATTGTGCCTCCTGGTGGCGCTGCAAGAGACTGTGCATCATGGTACAGTTCAAAAACTAATGACTTTTTCAGTGGCACTCTTGTCCATGTACTTGTGAAATGATGACAGACGTATGATGTTGTTGTTGTGTGGTTGAAGTGTCATTGATGAATCGAAAATAACCCCCATGTTCCGAGCTTCCGAGGGAGCTATCAGAGCAAGTTACCGATGGAAATGTATGGCACATTATTAATGTTATACACCGTTTTCAAGTTTTCTCAAAGTGATTTGTTTCTTGTAATGTGTCACTTCGTGTAACGTTACTCTCTACTGTGTGATCCATAACTCTGTCACTTCTAAAAATCTCACACATGTTAACAATTCAAAGATGAAACCGTCAATTTGGAAAAGCCGTTCAGGCCAAATGAAAGGTATCAGTTAATAAACCTGCTAAATATTGACATGACTAGTGACAGATAAATCATACTCGACCATTGTGTCACTCCGTAATTTATTGCCCAATCAGTATTGAAATGAACATTTACAAATTTATCATCAAGTTAGAAACACCAAGGTCTCATGACCATGTATTTTGTTTTAATGTTAGAAACACCAAGGACTCATGACCATGTATTTTTTTTAATGATTTGGTGTTAAACAAAGAATTTTTGTCTTTGCCTCCTTTTTGCATAATTGTTGCTACTTATGAACTTTCAGGCTTGCGAAAGGCGATATATTAATCCGTTGTCATTACAAATATTATTGATATTACATATTTTAAGATAAACGGGCCAATTACCACTTTAATCACTACTACATGTACTCTGGTAAATTAACTCTTCTGTCATATTATGGCATATTATTATTTACTGTGAAAAAGGCATGCACACATAACTTCTGTTTAAAAAAACAAAAAAACAAAACAATGGGAAATGACCGAAAGTAACAAACTTACTATTTCCAGCCAGTAATTCTATTTGAATATTCGCCATGAAAATTTACTTTATTAATGAACACTAGTTAATTTGATCACCTTTTTCTTCCGAAACATTTCTCATTGTTAGAGAAGTTTACCCCTTCCCACTCAAAGTTTATAAAGGGAAGGATGTAACAATAATTATCTGTTTGGTTGAAATTTGGTGTGAGAGTTTGTTGATGTAATTTTACTTCTTGTGTTTACTGCTAGAGGAAGTTTCTCCCTTTTGATGGCTTATTATGTAACAGGTCCAGAAAAACCGTGTTCAGTAGGAGCATAGAGAAAGGACCACGGAGAGACAAGTGTCTAATATGTTCCCTTCTACTGTTTATTCCAACTTAATCTCTTGTAGCACCCTGATGGTACAAGTTCATTTCAAGGAATCGTCTGTAATAAACAACCCTCTTGTTTAATCCTTAATCCTTAAGTAGTGGTAATTAAGTCACCCATTAAATGTATTATAGTTTACAGATAGCAGCTTGTGTGTTCTCCCACCATCACTTCTTTGATTTTATGTACTGGTGGTTCTTCATGTTTTTAAGTTTTGCCTGTTTCAAGTCATACTGCTATGGACTCGATTTTAGAGCCATTTTGATTTTAATTTGTAACCTTCCTTGGCACATGTGTTTTGTTGTTTTTAGTAGTTTTTATAAATCCTGTTAGTTCAGTAGTGTTACTGTTGGTCTTGGTTTAGAATTCACTTGATTTATTGCTTTATGGTTTTGCTTTTGGTCATCGCTTCATAATCAATAAAGTAATTTTTCATCGCTTTATAATCAATAAAGTAATTTTGTGCAAGCCCACCAACCATGTGATAATAATTTAGGTAAATTTGATCTCAAGAACTGGAGACCGATTAGCCTTTTAAATGTAGATTACAAACTGTTGGCCAAAGTTCTCACAAATAGGTTAAAAAGGGCCATGCCTTTCATAATAGGTGACGAACAGACATGTGGTGTACCGGGGAGAAAAAAATATCATTTGCTGAATTTAACGCACATACAGATCCCCTTTTCCATAAATATGCAATTTTAAAGTGAATGATATTTATTGTCTTCAGCTTGGGTCCCTCATGTATCAACTCACTTGTAAAAAATTACCTTCTGCTATTCAATCAATTTTTTCTTTAAACTCAGATGTACATTCCAATTTCACCCGCCAAGCTTCTAATTATCACATTTCTTACACTCGTACTTCCCTCGCTCTTAAAACTATTAAACATGAGGGACCTATGCTTTGGAACATGCTTAATGAAAAACTTAAAGCCTCCAAAAGCTTGTTTACTTTTAAACGTGTCTTTAAAGCTGATATACTGAAATCTTATTGTTGATGAGTTTTTTACAGATGTACATTGTATTTTGAACCATACCACAGTGCAGACTCGGGTGGTCTCCTATGGGATCCATGGTGTATATATCATCCATAGCCACACTATGTTAAATTCATCGAGGGATACGCTGCTTTTGCATCACTCATGATTTCGTTGACCGGCAAGATTGTTGTGTTTGATTGTTGTGTTAGTCCTAGTCCATTGTTTGTGCTCGTTATTTGATTGTATTATCATGGAGGTGGTATTATAGTGTTTGCTGATTTTTCTTTGTAACATGCATGTGCATTGAGACCTGTATTATATTTGTTTATTGGTGGCTCGACTCGACCACGGACCTCCACGGTTCACTTAACATTATTTTTTAATCTCAATGCATATGCATGTCACTATAGGGACCATTGCCTACAAGCTTTGCTTTTTAAATGGATCCCTCTGCAGTGTCACATAATGCTTTTTTTGTTTACATGTAATATTCTTCAAACCTATGCTGTAAAACATTTACTTTGCATTATGTAATGATTACTTTTGATGTATTTATTATTGCCTTTTGCTTTTTTGATACTGTGGAAATAAACGAACCTTGAACCTTGAACCTTGAACCTTGAACCTTGAACCTTGAACCTTGAACCTTGAAGTGTAAAATTAATCGTATCACTGCTGGCCACGCATAGCTAAACGTCTTCGAACAAAACATCAATCCTGTCCTCTTCAAAGAAAAACGTTGTGGGCCTAATAACCATCCAAGCAGGTGGCTGAAATTCCAAATTGACCATGGGGATCAGGGTTTGGTACCTTTTTCTAAAATTACCACGAAATTAATGTACAAATCATTGAAGGTCAAATAATTTGTTTTTCCAAAAGCACAGGAAAAGTGGGCCTCGATTTTAGGCCTCACTGATAAGTTCGACTGGGCCAATATTTGGACCAAATTAAACATGAACAATATTATGGACGCCAAAGACAAGGACACCTTTTAAGACTTTATCACAGGATTCTGCCAACCCGAGATAAACTTAAACGCATGAAAATCATAGATACAGTCGACTGTCCTTTCTGTAAATCCGACACTGAAACTGTCGAACATTTGTTTCTATACTGTAATGAGGTGGTTGAACCCTGGTTATACGTCGAATTTTTAATTAGGAAACAAACTGGCTGCCGTTTTTTCTTTTGTCTCAGTGATTGTATAAGAATTGTATGTATGAATTTGTCATTTGTATCTATGATAATTGTTGGCATGATGATCAATGTTATTTGGAGAATCCGGTGTGATCTGGTCTTCAATGAGGACAACGTTTTCACAAACACAAACATTATCAAGACCTACAAAGAAACTCTCAGATCATTTCTACTAAGGGAGAGGAATATAGGCTCCAAACAAGTAATTTTAACAAATTGTACAAATTCCTGTGTACTTTCAATGAAGACGAGAGTCCAAAGTTTATGTTCTGATCAAAATCGAATTTTGTCACCTCTCAGTTACTGTCCTTTGTGTAGGCCTTAATTTTAATCTTTTTATCTTGTACTAGGTTGCTTTTTCATGTTTTGATCTTGCCTTTGTTTGATATGTAATATCAACTTTGTTCATTGTCCTTTAGTTTCTAGTAACCTATATGTACTTGTGTACTGATCTATCAGTACTTGCTTTAATGTTCCATAGGAGATGTATATACTTATAATTACTTGAGTTGAATAAACGGAGTCTATAAGAGCTCCACTCAAAAGAAAAAAATTAATAAAATAATAATAATAATTTAGGTAGTATTTTTCCTACGATGCTGCTGTTGACATTGCTTTATTTTACAGGCTAGTAGGCATGGTAGGGAGGCCGAGGTAGTAAAAACTAATACTTGACATGTATTTACAATTAAAAGGATAATTGTTGAGATGACACGGCAAGCAGGGATTGATCAAACTATACACATCTGCCATCTAGAATCTCGACGACCTCATCAGACTCATCAGAGCGCCACCAATTGACAGAAAAGTGAAGAACGTTTTGGCGAAAATAAGGTCCAAATCAATTTAAAAACAGGCGACGCGACGGACGACGGCACGACGCGACGGCACGACGCGACGGACGACGGGCGACGCGACGGCACGACGCGACGGACGACGCGACGGACGACGGATGTCCAAGTCACCATGCAAATCAATTGAAAAACAGGCGACGCGACGGGCGACGGCACGACGCGACGGGCGACGGCACGACGCGACGGACGACGCGACGGACGACGGAATAGGCGACGCGACGGCACGACGCGACGCATATCTGTCGTCTTTAGAACACCATACAAAACGGAGCGTCAGTTTCCCTTTTATTTTCACAAATAATGTCATGAAGCAATGAACTAGTCTTTATGTTGTGATGGACACTGACGAACAAACGTTATACCAAAATCATGTGTACGGACCGGGTCTTTACTTCTTGAGTGTGAGCGGGAGCGATATTATTGGCCGTACAGGATGCCGGAAATGCAGCAGCTGCGACAGCAGTTTGATCATCACGTGATGAGTTGGCCGTATCGAACTCGGGTGGTAAATATAGGCTTGGCTCGGGCTGGCAATGAGATATGCATGGCCTAGCAAAATGGTACTGGTAGCGTAGATCGAGGGGGACGTGGGTCGAGGGGGGTCGAGATGTTTTTTTAATAGAACAACCCCCATGCAGCGGTGTAATTTTCCAAACGTCCGAGCATCAATCTTGAAAAATGTCCCAAGGGCCTATGTCATCCAAAATACCTCAAGTTTGAAGTCAACAACCCCCAAGTCACAATTGGGCAGGTTTTTTTTACACACTGTATCCCTTTTAATGGGCCCTCAAATCTGTCTAACCGATAATACTTTGAGGGCCTACAAAATATTAATGAGAACGACGATATGTTTTTTCCCTATTTAGTGGGGTGCACCCTATAGAGGGGGTCATTTTTACAGTTTGACTGGAGACCACATTCAGTGCATTAGGAATATTGTCAGAATCGTTTTTCTTCAGGATTTGTGTTTTTAATCCGTTGAGAAATGGCAGCAACAAACAAACCGCTCCAATGGTGTTTTGTGTACATTTCCCAAAGAATGAGCAGTGCCTGCATGATACACAAGTTATTTCTTCTCATGTAATGGTTTCCGTACTACGAAAGCCCATTGGTGCCACACAAGTATAAATTGCTTTTTTTGCAAGTATTTGCGAGTCTTGTTTTTGAAAGTACATATTATTAGATGTCCATATTTAGCAGTTCTTGTTTTTGGGAAGTAGGCCTATCATTATGTTTGGTGGATCTTGTTTTTTGCATGTCTATATTTAGCAGTTCTTGTTTTTTGGTGGATCTTGTTTTTTGCATGTCTATATTTAGCAGTTCTTGTTTTTTGAATGTCTGTATTTAGCAGTTCTTGTTTTTTGGTGGATCTTGTGTTTTGCATGTCTATATTAGCAGTTCTTGTTTTTTGAATGTCTGTATTTAGCAGTTCTTGTTTTTGGGATGTACATATGTAGCAGTTCTTCTTTTTTAGATGTACATAATTTGCGGATCTTGTTATTTGAATGTTTATATTTCAAGAGCCTTGTTTTTTATTCTACTGTGTGCCCTCACACGTCGCGCACCCGACAGGTAAACGCTCGGTGTAATAGACCTTTCTATTGCAACGTCACAGCCCGAGTTCTTGCCATCCGGGGTTGGAAAACTGCAAATAAAAAACAGATAGCCATAGTTTGTAGCAAAGTTAAACAAATATTCAAAAATAGTGTTGAATTTGTTGGAAACAAATCGACTAATCATGGAAGGTATTTCAGTTCATGAATCTTTACAGAAAATGTTGAGTTTGGTCACAAACAAAAGTGGCAAAGTTGTGTTTGTGCGCATGTGCGAAATCACGGCAATTGTGTACATACTAAATAGATGGTTTAAACAAGTGGTTTTCGCGGGGTTTTAATCATCAACGTTACAGCTGTTTTTAGCGCCATTATTCACGACTGTATCGGTGTAGTGACCTTATTATGCTAATAATAAGGCGATGTGCGTGTGCTCCGTGAAATGTTCCTATTATGCTTGTTGAGTTCCGTGTACACACGGCGATTCCCTTTCATCCCCGCGGATGTACCAAAAGTTTAAAGGCACCTGGAAATATAAATATATATTTTTTTACATAAGAGTAAATGTATATTAACAATAAAAACATTGTTTGAGTAATTATTTAACAGGATTTATATGTTTAAAAAATAGATAAAGTTGTTTGGGGGTGACTCCGCCCATCCCTTTTTGTGACGTCAATCGAGAAAGACTTCGCCGCGATCGAACATCGACCCCCCTCGAAGTTGCCTGCATTTACGTTGTATACACACGTGCAAGTAGTGAGCTTGTACGTTTCGTTTGGTTATCCAAAAAAGGGATTTTCTTTCATTTTTCCGGCAATGCCGACCAGGTGTATTGCTGCTGGATGCAGCAAAACGACTAAAGATGGGGTCAGCCAGCATTTTTTTCCTGCAGATCCTCAAAAAGGCAGTTATGGGCATCGAAAGTCAGGCTAACGAGGGCAAAGTGGTCCGGTCCGACGTCGTTTTCAGCGCTATGCAATTTCTTGAAATAAGATCGTGCATGGCTACATGACAAAATTTGTTGTGATGTGCCATGTAATGAATTCCTCGGTTTCGGAGCATCCTGTACACAAAAACATCACTAATAAATGCATTTTTATTGACTATTTAATCATATAAATTTAATATTTTGTATAACTTAAGATAAAAATCATAGGAAAGTGATGTCAAACTTGCCGTTCATGTGACCATGATGTGACAATTTTACTGCGTAGCGCCTATGCTGAACGTTTTTTTCGTTGGTAGTTGTCCAAGTGTGCAAGGGAAGTAGCATTTCAAGCGTAGGTTACCAGCGAAATGTTTCTGGTGTTCGGATCGACATGAGCTGTATGGCCAATCCGATCCGATAATAGTTTGAGGACGGTACCGCTAAAATACCTCGTATTATCCGTGTTCTCGTTATGACCGCACTCAGCTCGTATCTTCCGTTTTTTAAGACATAGAAACGCGCATGGGAATACGCATCATACCGATCAGGTACCCAGATGTAATGTACGGGGCCAGACTACACATTTTCTCTTCAAATATCCCGCCTCGATTGACGTCACGAACAGCGCCATGTAAAGGGGGGCCTATTCTTAAATTTGTAAATAAAATAAAAACACAATTTTTTAAACCTTAGTAAATTGTTTATTCACATTCCATCTCATACAAATTTATATATTAATGACAAAAGCTTTATTTTGACAAAATACCAGTGCCAGGCGCCTTTAACATTGTCAGGCCAGCCTGTTGTAGGTCATAAAATGTTTTGGAGAATACTGACAATGCCAAACAACGCCCCGAAGTCAAGACATACATTATTGTAGAGAAATACCATTGTAGAGACATGCTTGAATTATTATGTTTTATTGGGTTGTTTGGAAATATTGCGAAAATGTCGGTTCTTGTCAGCATAACCATAATAGTGTCATGTTTCATGGTCATTTATAGAGTTGGCCTTTGCGGCGGGTGCAGGATTTGTTAGGGAGATAAAACATTAGCTGGCAGTTTTTACCATGCGTGTGTAAAATAAGAAACTATAGCACGGGAAAGTACGGAGCCCCTAAAGGGACAGGTAAAAATACAAAAATGAAAAGGTAAACAAAAAAAATCAATATTATTTCGTTACCTCGAAATCATTTCGTTCCCATAAAATCATTTCGTTCCCTTAAAACATATAATGGGGTTTTTCCGAAGACCGATTGAGCTTAAACTTTCACAGGTTTGTTTGTTCGTGTATATTTTAGGTCGCATCAAGTTTGGATACAGTTCTTTGGCAATTACCAATGTTGTACACACCCTTTAAGTTTCCAGTTTTCATTTAATTTTTATTTATAACATTGTAAGTTTTAAATATAACCATTCCACCAATATGTTTTTGGGGGTTGAAAAAGATGGTGTGGCAGAAATCAAAACCAGCCAATTGTTTGCACCCAAGTTAATCTCCCATAGCTGAGGGCTGTAAGGTGCCCGGAAACTCAATGGTGACTTTATCGTTTAGCCTGAACATCTGACGTCACACCTCGAGGCTTGTGAATAACGCCAGATACCAGCCCGACCGGATGTTGCATTAATTTCACACGGAGATTCGTAGTCAATTCACACGCACATCCATGATATTGTATAAAACAACACTATACATGATGTAAACTTTATGCACACGCTGCTTACCGAAAGTGCAAGCTGACAAACTACATCACCTCGGACTAATCATAACACATAGGCCTATATGCCACAGAATGTTTATCCAATGAAATCATTGTATCCAATTAATCATTGAACCTGTAAGACCAGTGCCTGTCTTTATCCTTGCGGATAAAGACAGGGGACCAGTTTAACCTTATCGTTGCGAGACTTACACGGTCTATAGGAAATGTAGAGGCGCTTCAAAATGTGATTAATAAAGCAGTTATTTACAATGGGAACAAAATAAAAGGAATATGCAAGTTTCACCATGAGCACACAAAATTGTTAATAATGGTGGCGCCTTGAAAACATAAACCACTTACATTTTTGGGACGTATTATACATCCCTTTATTACCCTGCATTTTTACTCTTACGCACGCAAGGCCGGCACTCCGTCGAGTTGGCACTCCGTCGAGTTGTCTCACTGACGACTAGTCAACACATGTCGAGTTGTCTGACCGGTCGAGTTGTTCGACCCGTCGAGTTGTCCGATGGACGAGTTGTCTGAACTCTGCATCTGCCCACCCCAGCGGTCTTGGTGAGGTGAGACCGTACCGGTGGTGGGGCGGCCGAGCAAAACTCAACACGATATACACTTCGCGTCTATTCCACCGATAGAGGACGTCCCCTGGAAGCAGCAATCCCATCAGTAAGGCCACATTCGAATTGGTGCTATGGGTATACGACTGATGCTTACACTCTTGAGAGTGTTGCTAAGAACCTACTAAACTTCAACGCGCGATGACGCGGGAATCTAGCCGTAAGCTGTAGCCGTCAATTTGGACACGGCCTTCCAATGGGTTATGGCCTTCCAATTCCAAGCTTGTTTAATAACAATCGGCCAATCATCCTTGTCAGGGAGGCTCGGTGGTTTCGAAAAGGTCGTAGAGCAAGAGACATGGGTACGTGATCCCCAAAATATGCAGTTTTAGGTCTCGAGTCACAGAATGATGTTGAGCTGATCGCAAAAATAAAAATTAATTCTTGTGTGGTTAAATAAACAAAATAGTGATCTTCAAACTTAGCTGATTTGTTTTATTATGTTTTTTCAGTATCAGGATTTGTTTGATTGAAGAGAAATGGCGGACAGCGAGTCAGCCAAACCGGTCAAACTTCGCCGCTCCAGTAAACCATTACTCACCATTGATGACGTCAGTGTTCTACTGCAAAGACTCTTTGGTCTTCGAGTTTCAGAGATCGTGGAATTTCCAAGTTACTACGACAGAATTTACTACGTCAAGACGGATCTAAAGCAGGGGATCGGAGAGCAAAATGAGTTCACCTTTAAGGTTTTGAATTCGGAATTTACCGCCGAGGGCGCTGTTGAAACCCAAACGGACATCTTGAATTGTTTGCAGTCGTTTCCCGCGTTGAAATGCCAGGCTCCATTGATGAATAAAAATAATCATCTTCTCAGCTATGAACTGATAAAAACTCGACTAAAAACTGGTAATGATTAATTGTTATTATTAATTATTATTATTTTGTGTTTTGCTTTATTGGAATGTTTGACCACGCCTTCTTAATAACTGGGGTTCCCTTTCCACTTTATGCGAGTTGTATATGAAACAAATAAGAAACATCAGATTTTGAGGTTTTCGCAATGTTTGGTTGTTGTATTTTCTGCAGTTGAGAAAGTTAGTAGGTTGACCGCCGTGACCGCTGTGACCGCCGTGCGTCTGTTTAGGTTTTTACCTGGAAAGCCTCTGCTTAAACTGGCTCCACTTCCGCCAGCATTCTTCCAGAAAGTCGGTACACACATTGGAAATCTACAAAATGCACTACAAGTACGCTTTCTCTTGCTTAATTTGGTTTAAGGGTCCTCATTTTATCATGAATACAGTCGACTCACGTTATAACAAGATCCCTGGGACTAGCCAAAACCTCTCTATAACCGGAACGTTGTTATAATAGTACAGCAACACAAAGAAACACAAAGCAAAATGAGACTCGGGGACTTCAGAATGTAGGCCTACTTTTTGTATAAAGCAAAACCTCTTTAAAATGTGCTCTTTATAGCGAGGGTTAAATGGTGCACTGATAGTAATGCGTCAAGTTTCATTCTTTGACTTCTTTTTTAGGGTCCCCTCGAATTTATTTTGTGAATGACTGATTTGAGGGTCACTACGTTTAGGGATTTTTTTTGCAAGATTGTATTTGGGGGTTATGTAGAATGAACTTTTTGTATTTGAGGGCAGACACAGGCCCTGAAATATCTGTTGTTGCTTATATTTCGCCTAAAGAAACTGGCTAGTCAAATTATTGTGGTGCTAGTCGGCGGAAAACAGTGCAGGATTTTTATCAAGTTATTTGTGTTATTTGACAATAAACAGAAGTATCCACACGATGTGAAGGAAGATAGTGATAACATTTGGTGTCTTGACAAAGTGCCCCATCTTAAGCATTACTTATGGGTCATGATGCCAAGAAGCTGAGAATTGTTGAAGACATTATATCAGAGTACGAGAGGAAAGTCATTCCCGTTCGAGGCGAATTTCGGAGAGGTGATTTTTCTTTTCTTTTTAGTTAAGAACTCCATAATTATTTCGCTTAGAAAACGTTGCACTTGTTGCCGTGCCGAACTCCAATGATTAGAAAATAAAGAATTAAATTTGACAAAGAGCGACGTTTATGTGGCCCGTATCCTGGACCTAAATGTAGCTCCAAATCCAAAAGTTTACCCAAATGTAGCCCGACCTAATATGGGTTATAATTAGGACGGAGCTACATTAAGGTACAATCAATTTCGGCAACTAGGTGGGGCTACATTTAGGGCACGGGCAACTATAGGGGCCGCACAAACGTTTAACACAAATTTTGTGAGAAAATAGAATTAGCTGTTGCAAACTGCTTACCAACCAAAAGGACCTGTGGTATAAATGCCAAAAAAAAAAAAAAAAAAAGCAAAATGAGACTCGGGGACTTCAGAATGTAGGCCTACTTTTTGTATAAAGCAAAACCTCGAGGGTTAAATGGTGCATTGATAGTAATGCGTCAAGTTTCATTCTTTGTCTTCTTTTTTAGGGTAAAATAACCAGTTCTAACCATCATATTCTTCACACATCAGATCGGCTTCAACGTGCTGTACAGGAAGAACCCATAGTTGCCTACCGACGCCCACCCAGTCTCAGGGATCTCATCGTCCGGGCAGAAGTTCCCCCCATTAATGATGATGTTAATCCCCCTTTGCCACAGGGTACTTTTAGGTGTTCCAACACGTCCAAATGCATCCTTTGTAGACAACACATCAGGGAATCAGACTCCTTTACCAGCCATACTGGTGGTACCACCCACAAAACAAGGGGTCATGTCACCTGCACCACCACTAATCTAATCTATCTAATATCTTGCAGAGTCTGTGGTGTTCAATATATAGGTGAAACAAGAACTACACTCAAGAGGCGTTTCTATGGCCACAGATCCACAGTCAACACCCAAAAGCTGGATACACCTGTAGGACACCACTTCAACCTTCCTAACCACTCCATTTCTGACATGAATTTACAGGGCATTGATGAGGCACTAGGTAACTGCAGAGAGACTGTCCGTCTGAGTAGGGAAAAACTTTGGATAAGGCGCATAAAGACCACTCAGCCCCATGGTTTGAATATCCAAGAAGGAAATGACTAATAACCTTTTGTTTTTGCCTTCTCCTTTTCCCACATAGTTATCCACTTTATTAGTCTAATTATTTACCTCTCTTCTAACCTTCCATTTTGTCCTTTGTGTTCCCAACTTCTTGTGGTCAAGCTATCCCCTTCCCTTTATAACCCACCCCGCCTTTGTCTTCATAATCCCTGCTTACCCCCTGCCTTCTCTGAATGCTTTCTGCTTTTCTCCCTCCACTCTCTCTATTCATGTATTTCCACTTGACTACTCTTGCAACTCTTGTCTGCTTGTATGTGTGTTGTCATTTAGCCTTCGAAAAAGACTCTGCTAGGGTCGAAACGTCAGGCCACTAACTTATTTTTTTTTTGCATTTATACCACAGGTCCTTTTGGTTGGTAAGCAGTTTGCAACAGCTAATTCTATTTTCTCATTTATATCATCTCTGTTGCAGTATCCCTTTGGTGATCCTCCTTACCTCCCTTGTTCTTTGTCATATTTTGTTTTGTTTTGTTTGTTACAGGTTGTTTTTCAGTGCACATTTCCTTTTATATTATAACCCTGTTTCCTCCCCCAGAGTATTTCTGACTTTGTTTAAGTACATCTATTTATTATCAATGTAACTCTATAGTTTTTATCCACAGCTTTCTTTCATGTTTGTTTTTCTCTTTGACCATGTCTAACCAAAGATGCGTTCGCTTGTTTCAGGAACTTAGGAAACTTAAAGAGAAAGCCCTGCGTTATTCGTATCATCGAGACAACTACAGGTTATACACACTAACCCTTTTCATTCCCACAGGTTTACAGGTGAAATCTGACCCAGCCCTTGGGTCCACCCCACTTCGCAGACAGTGGAACCACACACTCCATAGCACTTCGCTTAATCTCATCCGTATTCTAACAGAACACTGTGAACTTTGTCTCAACAGCTTCAACAAAGACATATCCTGTCTTGAAGCAGAACTTAGATCCATCTGCTCACCTACCTGTTTTGAGTAATTCAACAGTGAGATTGGTACTGGTTTATCTAAACTTGAATCTGTTCTAAATTCTAGGAGAAATGGCAAGATTGGCCGTCTTGTCTCGAAACAGCAACATCACAGACGGAGACGATTCAAGCGCAACATAACCCCTGAGGCTGAGCAGTCAGTCCCTCAGTCCACAGTCATTAACCTCTCATCATCTACCCTTTCAGATGCAGAACACAGCCTGCTCTCCAAGGGACTCAACTTCTGCCCCACTCCCCCCACAGTTAATCAGGTTGAGCTCAGTCAGGACCTCACTGACTACTACCGCAGAATTCGCCTCCGTGAATTCTTCCTTGACTCACCACCTATGGACCCTGAGCCTTTTTACTGCAAGAGTAGATGGGTACCACCTAAGAACCGTGTGCCATCTCTTGAGACTTACATACAGGTTGTTAGTTCACAAATTAATCCCAGTGATCATTCCACCCACAGGACTCATGACAACCTCCCTAGAGAAGAACGTGTGGCCCTTAAGACTCTACGAGCAAGGAAGGACATCATCGTCAAGCCAGCTGACAAGGGCTCTGCTGTTGTTGTCATGGGCCGTCAGCAATACATCGATGAAGCCATGAGACAACTCAACAACCAAACTAACTACAAACCCATTGACACTGATCCAACAGGCACATTCTCAAAAGAGATTCAACAAACACTGGACGAGATGCATGACCGTGACCACCTCTCCAAGAAAGCTCACAAGTTTCTCTCCCCGGTAGACTGTAGAACAGCAAGATTTTACCTCCTTCCCAAGGTACACAAACCAGACAACCCAGGGAGACCCATCATATCTGGCAATGGTTCCCCCACTGAGAATATATCTCTTTTTGTTGACAGTTTTCTAAAGCCGCTTATGCCACAGGTTCCATCATATATTCATGACACTCCAGATTTCCTTCGCAAAATCTCAGGTATTCAGAAGCAGGTCCCCAACACAGCTATCATCGGTACTTTTGACGTGTCCTCTTTGTACACCAACATCCCCCAAGATGAAGGGATTGCTGCCTGCTCCTCAGCCCTGTTTAAGAGTGGTCACGTGTCACCGCCCATTTCTGACATTGTATCCCTCGATCATGCAACATGTTCTAACAAAAAATAACTTTTCGTTCTTGGGTAAGAATTTCCTACAGGTACATGGCACTGCAATGGGTACACGTATGGCACCTTCAATGGCCTGCCTTTTCATGAGTCAACTTGAACAGCGCATGTTGGCGTCGGCCCCTTGCCGTCCATGGGTCTGGTGGCGCTATATCGATGACATCTTTTTCATCTGGACTAGTGATGAAGAAAGCCTCATAGCATTCATTAACCACATTAATTCCTTCCACAGGACCATCAAATTCACGAATGAATACTCGACCAAGGACACCACTTTCTGGATGTCAAGGTCATAAAGACGGATGATGGATTAACCACAGATCTCTGTGTTAAGCCCACAGATAAACATCAATACCTCCACTCAACCAGCTGTCACCCCAGACACTGCAAAACCAGCATAGCCTACAGTCAGGCCCTCATCCAGACTCCGTCGAATCTGTTCTAATGATTCTGATTTTTTCCACCACTCACAGGAACTTAAGAAACACCTTGTTTCCAGGGGTCATAGCTCCCTAGCAGTCCATCGAGCGATCCAGAAAGTCAAGGCTCGTTCTAGGGAGTCTGTACTCTCCAAAGGACCCAGGCAACAACGGATTTCCAAAGCGAAAGTTCCTTTTGTTGTTACTTTCCACCCCTCACTTCCTCCCATTCGTAAAATAACCAGTTCTAACCATCATATTCTTCACACATCAGATCGGCTTCAACGTGCTGTACAGGAAGAACCCATAGTTGCCTATCGACGCCCACCCAGTCTCAGGGATCTCATCGTCCGGGCAGAAGTTCCCCCCATTAATGATGATGTTAATCCCCCTTTGCCACAGGGTACTTTTAGGTGTTCCAACACGTCCAAATGCATCGTTTGTAGACAACACATCAGGGAATCAGACTCCTTTACCAGCCATACACTGTAAAAACGGCGTTTAGAATCTAAACACATTTCTAAACGCCTCGCTTGTACCCACTTTTTTCACACGTTTAGCCCTCAACATGTTTAGATTTTGCGTTTCTGTGACATGTTTACCCCGAGACACATTTAGCCTGTGATACGTTTAGATTGAATGTGTTTAGGGTTCATAGTGAGTGCTAAACATGTTTAGAATCCAACACGTTTCAGAGAATAAGCTTAATTTTTAAACACCTGAAGAAAAGAAAAGAGAAATGTTGCAACATTCGCCTGCCTGCTTACTGAAACATAACGCTCAAGCTACGCTCGGCATGAGAATCGATAAATCATCATCATCTCAACGGGTCATCGAGATGATTTTCATAGAGATGATTTGAGGAGCAATGATGCCATAATTTCAGTCATACTGAAAACGGTCATTTTGAAGTCTCAGAATCCGTTCCAATTATATACATTTTGGGCTTTACTTTCTACCCATGGTGTGAATCTTTGAAGTGCTGGCCAATATGATACAACAAAAATTGCTTCAATTGAATTACACACATTAAAGTGTAAACTACTGCGCAGGAAAGGCTGTTATACCTACAATGGTTTTGAATAAACACCGAGATCTATATTTGTGCATATTTAATGAAACCCCGCCCATTTCATTCTAAACAAACTGATGAATTTAAACACATACAAAACATGTTTACAAGCAAACATGTTTAGAAATATGTTTGTAAGCTAAATTGGTATCCCTTTAACATGTCAAAAAGCTAAACGTGTTGCGATCAGTGCAGGTTTGAACTGGTTTGAACATTCAAATACACCAGAATGTGTGTTCATCATTTTAGTACGTTTGCTACCTGAGCAATTTTACTTGCCATGAGGGGCTAAACGTGTGGAGCATTTTTGATACCTTTGTAAAGTTACGTATTACCAAAATGCGAATTATTTTAAACCCTTTTAATTATGTGTTTATACCATATAGCAAAAACGCTCTCCAAGGAAGGCCTATATGCCTACGTGGAAGCCTATCATGACTAGCTGCTTAGCTTTTTCATACCAATAGCAAACGTATTCAATTGATGTAAACACATTCTGGTGTATTCAAATGTTCAAACCAGTTCAAAACACGTTTAGCTTTTGACATGTTAAAGAGATAGCCATTTAGCTTCAAACATATTTCTGAACGTGTTTGCGTGTAAACATGTTTTGTATGTGTTTAAATTCAAAACTGCATTTCAAACAAGGACAACAAATCTCAACCCGTTTAGCTTTTTGACATGTTAAAGAGGTAGCCATTTAGCTTCAAACATATTTCTAAACACGTTTGCCTGTAAACATGTTTTGTATGTGTTTAAATTCAAAACTGCATTTCAAACAAGCACAACAAATCTCAACACGTTTAGCTTTTTGACATGTTAAAGAGATACCCATTTAGCTTACAAACATATTTCTAAACATGTTTGCGTGTAAACATGTTTTGTATGTGTTTAAAATCAAAACTTCACTTAAAACAAGCATAACAAATCTCAACACGTTTAGCTTTTTGACATGTTAAGGAGATACCCATTTAGCTTTCAAGCATATTTCTAAACATGTTTGCGTGTAAACATGTTGTGTGTGTGTTTAAACGCTAAGCGCCGTTTTTACAGTGTACTGGTGGTACCACCCACAAAAAAGGGGTCATGTCACCTGCACCACCACTAATCTAATCTATCTAATATCTTGCAGAGTCTGTGGTGTTCAATATATAGGTGAAACAAGAACTACACTCAAGAGGCGTTTCTATGGCCACAGATCCACAGTCAACACCCAAAAGCTGGATACACCTATAGGACACCACTTCAACCTTCCTAACCACTCCATTTCTGACATGAATTTACAGGGCATTGAGGCACTAGGTAACTGCAGAGAGACTGTCCGTCTGAGTAGGGAAAAACTTTGGATAAGGCGCATAAAGACCACTCAGCCCCATGGTTTGAATATCCAAGAAGGAAATGACTAATAACCCTTTGTTTTTGCCTTCTCCTTTTCCCACACAGTTATCCACTTTATTAGTCTGCCCTTCATTGTATTAACTAATTATTTACCTCTCTTCTAACCTTCCATTTTGTCCTTTGTGTTCCCAACTTCTTGTGGTCAAGCTATCCCCTTCCCTTCATAACCCACCCCCCCCCCCCCCTTTGTCTTCATAATCCCTGCTTACCCCCTGCCTTCTCTGAATGCTTTCTGCTTTTCTCCCTCCACTCTCTCTATTCATGTATTTCCACTTGACTACTCTTGCAACTCTTGTCTGCTTGTAGGTGTGTTGTCATTTAGCCTTCGAAAAAGACTCTGCTAGGGTCGAAACGTCAGGCCACAAATTTTGTGATTTAAGTTTAGCACTAAATCACGTGACAAGCTCTGCCGTACTACACGGTAGTTGGATGTCGTGCTTCTGCAGGGTTGAATCGAACACAATGAATTCTTAATCAGGCGATGCTCTTTGTGAATACATACGCATGCTGAAAGCTTTTTAAAATTCAGATTCAAACATTTGAGTTCGTTGGGGGAAAAATACTGGAACGCGCACCTGTCCGCCGTCCTCCACTGAAAATGTCCAAAGGTGAGTCCAGGGGCCAATTTCGTAGAGATGCTTAAGCATACATAGTTGCTTAGCACAACAAAATAATATGCTTCACAAAATAGGGTTACCAGCTAAAAAAACAATTTCACATGTACAAAAGGCATACTGGTATCCTGCTTAGTTTTGCTTATTAAGCAGAAAAAATATTAAGCAATATTACTATTAGCTCCATGAAATTTGGCCCATCTGGACGGTGTCGGTACTAAACATGTGTTATTATTGGGTTTTTTCCAGGTGTCGTGCATCAGGATTGCAATCACAGCAATGTGCTGGCTTCGAGTCGAGAGCTCCGCTCCCGGAGATGGAGCGAGGCGTGTTATTTATTTTATTTTATTTATTTTAATTCTTTGGACAATACAATATACAAGCAGAGGCCGTCCATGGAAAGGCAAAAGTCAAAAAACTGTCATCAAAAAAGATGTGCCCTCCCAGACGTTGCTCATTTAAAGGAATAACAATTCATATTATGTACACAAATCTAAAATTGCAGTAAAAAGTAAACACTAGACATAATTTTTTGTTGGAAACAAAAAAGAGGTGTTCGGTGTGACCTCGTGTTTCAAAGAAATGTTATAAACATGTCTGTGTATTAAATATTGTGTACTTCTATAGAGTCTTTAGAATGGTGGTTCTAAAGATTTGACCAAACTTTTTGGATGTAACACATCCCAGCTTGAGTACATGCAAAGTTTCCATTTGATCACCAAAGTTGTTCTGTACATATAGATCTTGTAAAACACTACCTTGGTGGTGACATAACATGAAAATCGATGACGTCGTGAAAACGTCACTCCACGTTATATCCTTGTTGGACCTTCCAAGTCTCATGCAAAATGAAATTTGACTATAGCTTGCTTTGTACTGAAGATATGTACCAATTGGTCAATATTTCTAAAATTTGTAAAAAAAAATTTGATGACGTCATCAAGTCGTCACTCTAGCTTTAAGTAGTCAATATAACTGTCTATCAACATGCCAAGTTTCAACTCAGTCAAACTTGTGGTTTTGTAGATACACAGCTTCAAAAAGTAAACCTTTAATGCGATACCACGTGACACATGATGACGTCATCAATCTAAAAATTCACACATATGTTGTCTGCATGAAGGTCATTATGTATACCAATTTTGAAACGATTATCATAAACTTCGCCACAGACATCTAGTAAAAGTGTATTTTTAATTGTTTTCAACCTGCCGCTAGAGGGCGCTCTTGACTTTTATGACGTCACTTGTCTTATTTTTTTAAACCAGACTCTTGCTCGACTATAACACCGTTTAAAAAAACTTCAAAAAGTGTGCAACTTTTAAATTACAAGGCACTTCCGGTTTCTTCCTGTTTCGACCGGAAGTAGAGGTCATGTGAGGTCACGCACACGACAAAAAATAAAGACCTATATGACCTAAGTATGATCCCGCATAAAACAACCGCCGGTCTCTTAAATGTGATTTGTTACAGAATTTCAAAGATTAATTTATTTTTTTCTAAAAACCTTGTAATTTGACACCTGATGACGTCATCATGACGTAAATGAAACGGTTTCGTCTCCTAATGGTTATCTAACTATTGTAAAAATTTCAAGTTTATATGAGCTTGGGAAGTGTGCTTTTGTTAGCGGACAAGCGGCGAAGAGAAGAAGAATCTGAAGAAGTAAAAAAAAAAACGAACAATAACAAGAGGTATTCGGACATTCGTCCGAACACCTAAAAAGATGGCAAGCAAAAGAAGAATTAAAATGTAAATATATACAAAAACAAGCATAATATTAAAGACGAAAAACCTAAAGTAAAAAGAGCCAGACCAAATGAACTTAGCTTCCTAAATCATCTCTCAAGATGGAACGAAACGTCTGGAATGAGTCAAGAACCAACGAGTTTCTGGTTTCGTGTTGCGTGTTCTTATAGCCGGGCGGTTCATCCAGTCCCTCGTATGTACTCGGGATGTATTTTGCCAGCCTCAATCCAGACAATCCCTACAAGCGAGTTTGCAGATAGAGGGGTGGAAGCTTCTTGAAGTATTTTTGAACCAGCCAGAAGACGACCAGATGAAACTATGGGAAAGATACAAAAGGGAAGTTTTTTATTAACCACATTTTTTGTTATAGAAATTGTGTATTGGAATTAGGAAGGTCCGTACGGATCACATGCTCGATTTTCTAACATTTAGCAGTTCCTGGAGCATTGATTGTGCATAGCGCCCCCTGTTGTTTTTATGCGTCGTCAAAAAAGCTACAATGAGACTTCGCTCGCCGCGGCCCCACCTAGACTGGTCCCCTGATACACAAGAATAGACCTTTCTAGTGCATTGCCACAACCCGAGTTTTTGCCAACTGAGGTTGGGAAACTATGGAACGAAGTGTGACGTCAGATGTTCAGGCTAGGCCCCACCGGTCGCATCCAAAACCACTGGGATGGGGTGATGAGCTTGTGCAAATTCTTGTTCAGAATGTATTGATGCATGATGGGAACAATTGTGCTGCATCGGCGCAATGCGAAAATCACAACTATGTACACACTACACACTATAATTGATATTGCATGGATGCTCCATGGATAACTTTAAACGATCTTGAGAGAAATGTAGCGATCGAGCTCTATTTTTATTGCAAGACGAAGAAAGACAATACTTATTATAATCATTTTAACAGTGGAGCATTATTATTGATCGAATCTTTCGAAAAACAGGGAGAGGAGACCGGAGGTTATAGGTCAGGGGGAATGGTCCAATGCGCATGTGTATACGTCAACCCATCCAGAAACGCTGGGACCTAGCGAACAATGAAACTTACTTAATAGGTCGCATTTGTTAACACCTCTCAAGCTTTTCCGACTCAAACAGGTCTCGCAAATTGTCAGCAATTTCACGAAGGGCCAAAAAGTCCCCTGCAGTCAAAAATGTTTTTTCGGAGAAACCGCGTTTGATGTTAAGCTAATTTTGAAATTACTGGTTGTTGGTAGCCTATTCGCAATTCAAATCTATGACATTTTACAAATCAGAGCAATAGAGATTCTTAATCATACAAATCTGTTTACATTTTGTCCATTTTGTAAAAAAAACTTACGACTTTGTCGTCCCCGCCCGCCTCCTTTTTGGCCACCGCCTCCTTTTATTTACTATTTTCTATTCAGAAAAAAAGAAAAAACAAAAACAAAATTCTTTAAATCAGAATTTTTTGAAGATTTAAAGCTGAAATCAAATTTTTTTTGGAAGCCCATCAAAATGCAGCGCTTTTATTTATTTTTAGTCATTTTTGGCTTTCTTGCCCAAATTTACGCTCTTTTCAGATTTTGGGGGAAAAACTGAGTGGCATCTCTGATATTTTGAATCTCCTGATACCAATTAGATAGGCCAAAAATAGCAGCTTTGCCTCAAGAATTCCCAACTTTCTCTTCTCAGGTGTGCAGTCCCTAGCTAGTTAAGGGCTAAAATTGTGATTCTCCTGACTTAATATATCATCAGTGTCTTGGCACCAAACCCAGCTTGGTGTTCTTTTCAGAGCGGACAGGACTGTTGTCGAAGGTGACGGTGCTGCGATTCTGCAGTGAAGGGTCTTACAAATCATTTGTTCTGTCATAAAATGCATCAGTCAGTACACTCAAATAGCACAATATCTGTGAATAAATAATTATACCTTGGCCAGCGATATTTAGCATGGTGGCCATCTTGGAAAAAATAGCTAAAAGTTGAAAAATAGTTAATAGTAAAGCGCTGCCTCCTCCTTTTTGAAAAATTTACTTGGCCTAATGGGTTTAATTAATGAGTAATTATTTAATTAACAAGATTGTCTCATCGTGAATACTGTACAAAACGTGGTCAGTGTGCAGCCCGTCGTGTGTAAACTTTTTGGCTATTCATGGAAACGCAAAAGCCGGGTCACTCACGTTTGGCACTGTGCCAGCGGATAAACCACGTAGGTAAACTTCGTGGAAACGCAATTCCAGGTTCATGTGGGTTTCGCCTTTAATAAAACAATGCAGGTCAAAGTTTTTGGCACTTGTGAAAACGCAAAAAGCCGGAGCACTACTGTGCCAGCTGTAAAAATTAATCGCGTATACACAGTGACCAAAAAGTTGTTGGCTCTTCGTGAGCACGCAATCCCGCTCTTGGGGTTTTTGCCTTTTACCAATTTGGCATAATTAATTAAGAACTAGATGATTTTGAGACCTATAACTGTGTACATAGTTAGATACCGATCAACTAAATCGAAACCACACAAAAATTCAAAATGAATTTTCTACCGATTTTTCAGGTTTTTGGCACTTCGTGACATTGCTGACCGTAGTAGTTGCTGACAAATATTTTCAAATAATAAACCACAAGGGAAACTGACTGGGTAAATTTTAAATGATTTTGGGTTGAACAAGGAAAAATTGACTAGAGCGGGATTTGAACCAACGACCTCCGGATTGACGTGCCGGCGCTCTACCATTATTTATATGAAAGCAACGCAAAGTCATTATTTAGTATATCATAGCCTCGTTCGCTTAGTTGTAAAGTAATAGTTTTCCTTATTTTATATATAAATGTGTGGTTCAAAATTCTTTATTTACAAATAAATTTTGTCAGCCGATATTATTTATATATAAGTATAATGATCCGCAAAATTATATGTATATAATGAAAGCTGCTTAACAATTATTTATTATATAATTGCATGTGTAAAATAAATTATTTACATATAAATTTTATCAGTCGTCATTATTTATATATAAGTATAATGATCCGTTAAATTATATATATATAATGAAAGTTGTCCAGTAATTATATACATATAATTGCATGTGCAAAGTTAATTATTTATAATAAAAATCTATCCGTCGACATTATTTGTAAATAATGAAATTGTGTTTAAGATTATATATATATAATGAAAGCTTTCATACGATTATATATAAACAATTGTGTGGTGCAAAACTGATTATTTGTAAATAAAGATTAAATAATGGTTAAATAATGAATTATATATTATATAATGAATTATTTGTAAATAATTGCGTTAAATAATAAGTTTACACTTGGCGCCTCATAGATGTCGGGTACTTAAACGATTGCAAACCACCAACGATCGTTGCAACTCTATCTTCCTTAACGCAAAACATCATAAGTTACTACTAAACGGCTAAGGACTTTATTGTTGCAACTTTGTTAAAAAACAGAGGCAACACTTGAAATGTAGAATTGCAATGAGAAGTCCACTCTGCAGCTAAAAACTCTGCGAGAAGCGGATATTTTGTGATTTGCTCCGTGGAGCGGATGTGCCCACGCGGTAGGCATATTATGTAATTAGTGAAATTGACACATGAAACAGCCACAGGGTAAAAAAGAAACAGTAGCCAGGTCACCTATATATACCCTGATGGTATTTCTGGGTCAGGATTGTAAACAAACAGCTCTGGTTTTCATTCACAGACATATGACAAAGAGCATGTTTTCATACTATGGCGGCAATTTTTGTACACAAAGGATTACCGCCTTGGCACAGACCCACTTTGTGACAGCTGGCCTACCCGGTGAACGACCTCTAGGGCAAAATCGGTTCAGCCACTTTGTTAAGGGGTGTTCAGGGTTGGATGAAAATTAATTTCAGCGAAAAAATAAAAAATAAAAGTGTTTTAATTAACAAAATTATAAAAATTGTTGTACCGCTTGAGACCATCCGCTGAATATGTTTTGAGCCCTTCCAAGCGGCTCAACATCACCGAAATAATATTCTTTTAAGTAAGTTCTAACATCTTTTTTCCCCTCCCTGAATTATTATTTGTTTTTCTGATTTTCGGTTGAACAAGGAAAAATTGACTAGAGCGGGATTTGAACCAACGACCTCCGGATTGACGTGCCGGCGCTCTACCAACTGAGCTATCTTGCCCTATGATGGCGGTCTCCCTATTATGTCAATATCCTTGTTTTTTTCTGTGAGGATGCATGGAAACATCAAAGAAGGTCTGTTTTCACTATCCCTTGACTTTCAAAAGACAGAGACCATCGTCTCTCACCAGAACAACATCCAAACAGTCATTGGGTGGCTTATTACCAGAGACCGTTTAACCAAAACATGTGTTTCATTTTAACAACCCTTCTCTGTCATTTATTTTACGGATTACTAATCTTTCGAACGGATTATAGGTTACTAAACCGTGCGAGGTGACGAATTAGCCCCTGCATATTTTTTTCTTACGACTGTCCCTTCCATCCAGGGCTTCGTTCTTATGGGCTGGTCGTCAGTGTTGTAAGGCTCCCCCTCCCCTCCGTACTCCCCCCTCCCCCACCAAGGAATCGAATGAGGAGGACTCCACTACAGTCGTTGGTAAGGGTAGCGGTGCAAGTACACTTCCATGTGGTAGACCATGCTCTTCTTTCTGGTTCAACATGAAGCGGTGGCGGCGCCACAGGGTGCAAGCAGGGAGCGGCCGCGGCTGCCCCCTATCATTTGAAGGGGACAAAACAAAATTTAAAGGGGAGGGTGGGAGAAATGAACAATAGACAGACAAAGAAAAAAGGAAGAAGAAAAATTTAAAAAGAAGTGGGACTAAAGAAAGGGAGAAGGGGAAAATAGTTGACGGAATCATGCATGTCCCTGCAACAAGTTCATTTTTAATTGCATTTTTTTTTTCATTTGTTGTTATTTTTCAAAATAATGTACAGCTAATTTCATTATAGTCCCAAAATTGCTATCGAAACAGGATTTTTAAAGCAACAAATGTTTCTTTTATCATAATTATTCTCCTCCAAATTGTGAAAAACATTCTCCAGATTTTACGGATCAATCCAATTTTTCTAGGCTAACAATTTAAAAATGGACAAATTCCCGTTATTTGTTAGCAATATAACGCACATTTTGTCATGTTTAGGGTCCAATGATTAAACATATCTATCCCCTCCTCTTTTTCGCTTGGTTTGAGCAGCAAAGGATAAACTAATCTATCCCCTCCTCTTTTTGGCTGAGTTTGAGAAATACAGGGCGGGGGGATTTATACCCTTTGCACCAGAGAGCATCTGATGTTAAAAAAACTTCCCGAGGTCCTACAATAACAGGGTCCTGACCGGATTCCCTGAGCCATAATGCTTTGCATTTGCTCGTCGTTCTAGCAATTACATTCTGGCTAGAACGCTGTTTACGTGTGTCGTGTGACCCGTGTAAGATAGCCGACCGGTTTCCTCCTATAGAATCAAAGTTCAACAGGGTAAGAACAATATGTGAACGCCTCTGAAGTGTCCTGTTCCGTCATTCATTGCTGGTTTATTCATTAAAAAATATCACATGGCAGCCAAGGGCTGAATTGCGGACATTTTGTGCATCAAGTCAAAAAACACAACCAAAGAAAGACAATAATTTAAAACAATAACTGAAAAGGAAATTGTAAATATATGAGCCGAAAAATAATAATAGGCAGTAAATCAATTGGAAAGTCTGTTAAGTAAACCAATAAGATACGGAATGGCACTGTTCCTGAATCTAGTTTTACAGAAGAATTGATGGTAGGTAGATGAGTGTCTTAGGGACAAGTCAGCTAGAGAGCACCTAAAGTTTAAAAAAGTCCCGGGCCCTAAAGCGGGCCCTGATTCCCACGCCACATTACACGGTCACGTTTGGACCACCACCCTCTCCAGTCACCTGTATATCTTATTCGGTGTTCATGCATGCATGCAGTTAACATGAGGGGTGCCCTCCGCTTAAACAAATCCTGGATCAGCGCCGGTTGTAGCCCTGTACTTAGGACACGAGACTGTATTACCACGCACATAGAGCTGATGACGATGTTTTACTGACAGGGTATCAAGTGCCTAGCGTACGCGTAGACAACATGCCCCCACATAAAAAAATGCAAGCGAGCGCTATGTTCCGTTATGGATTCGAACCCGCGATCTCCTGAATGACCAAGGTGAGCATCTAGCCATAAATGGCGGTCTCCCTATACTTTGTCTGTAACTAATTACTTTGTTTGGGTGCCGTGATGTTTTCGTCAAATTTAAGAGCAGAACTGACGCAGAGTGGTGACCAAAAGAAATAATTTGTCAATAGTTATGTAACTCTTCATTGCTTCCATAATAATAAAAATCGGGTTTGCAGTTATTTGGAAAAAGCGATGGAGATGAAACTGTCATGTCGTCTCAACTGCAGGGATTATGTATTCCCGCGTCCCACAAGACAAAGTACAAGTGCAAAACTGAACCAATCCACTAATAAATATAAACTACTCTATTAGGGTTGACATCTATGTCACAAAGATCAACCGAGTAGTGCGCTGCATGTTGTGATGGTTCAGTCTACCCCCCCCCCCCCCCCCCCCTTATTCAATCTCACACCTTCCGAGCTCCCCCCTCTCTCGGCCCATGGAACCCATCACCACAGTGGATCATGGAACAGACCAAGGAAAACGATTGCTATTTAGCTAACATTCTCATTTTAACTACAAAGTAGCTAAAGACAAAAACGGGCGAAGGGGATCATGAAGATGATGAATCTTGCGCATTGGCAAGCTTTCGGACGAATAACATTAACGTTACTTTTAAACAGCGCCCTCATTCCGACAAAATTTATTTGTATAACTGAACGCGTATATGATGTTATGCCAATTCCCCTTTGTATAGTAATGTTTTTGATCAAAGCTAAACACAATTATTACAGTTAAGATAAAATTAAAATTCGATTAGTTCTTGTTATGTTATTTGTTCTCTTTGGCACATTTTTGACCCCTTGTGACTTTTTTTAAATATTACCATGAACTGTACGATAAAGCAATAAAAAGTCTAACAGGACATCCGCCATTTTTAACTTCCACGTCCTCCGCTTGATCACTATCCCAAATAAATGGCACAGTTTATGATCCGAAATCTATGAAAATGGACGATGATGAACGAAAAAAGAAATTGCAGGCTGGTAGGGAAAGGGTAAGGATGCTACTTTGTCTGATAATTGTTTTGTCTAGCTGTTAAATGTTGAGTTTAAGTGTGTTAAAAGTTGTCAACAACTCGAAAGTTGACCGTTGAACTAGAACTTGGCTTGATGCGTTTGTACCATGTACGACGAGCGAGCCTTAGTAAGTTAGTGCAATAGTAGTTGTACAACGTTCCAACTAGACGGGTACAACTAGAGTCATGAGAGTAGTAGTACAACTACAACTTACAAGTACGTAACTAGACGGGTACAACTAGAGTCATGAGAGTAGTAGTACAACTACAACTTACAAGTACGTAACTAGACGGGTACAACTAGAGTCATGAGAGTAGTAGTACAACTACAACTTACAAGTACGTAACTAGACTGGTACAACTAGAGTCATGAGAGTAGTAGTACAACTACAACTTACAAGTACGTAACTAGACGGGTACAACTAGAGTCATGAGAGTAGTAGTACAACTACAACTTACAAGTACGTAACTAGACGGGTACAACTAGAGTCATGAGAGTAGTAGTACAACTACAACTTACAAGTACGTAACTAGACGGGTACAACTAGAGTCATGAGAGTAGTAGTACAACTACAACTTACAAGTACGTAACTAGACGGGTACAACTAGAGTCATGAGAGTAGTAGTACAACTACAACTTACAAGTACGTAACTAGACGGGTACAACTAGAGTCATGAGAGTAGTAGTACAACTACAACTTACAAGTACGTAACTAGACGGGTACAACTAGAGTCATGAGAGTAGTAGTACAACTACAACTTACAAGTACGTAACTAGACTGGTACAACTAGAGTCATGAGAGTAGTAGTACAACTACAACTTACAAGTACGTAACTAGACTGGTACAACTAGAGTCATGAGAGTAGTAGTACAACTACAACTTACAAGTACGTAACTAGACGGGTACAACTAGAGTCATGAGAGTAGTAGTACAACTACAACTTACAAGTACGTAACTAGACTGGTACAACTAGAGTCATGAGAGTAGTAGTACAACTACAACTTACAAGTACGTAACTAGACTGGTACAACTAGAGTCATGAGAGTAGTAGTACAACTACAACTTACAAGTACGTAACTAGACGGGTACAACTAGAGTCATGAGAGTAGTAGTACAACTACAACTTACAAGTACGTAACTAGACGGGTACAACTAGAGTCATGAGAGTAGTAGTACAACTACAACTTACAAGTACGTAACTAGACGGGTACAACTAGAGTCATGAGAGTAGTAGTACAACTACAACTTACAAGTACGTAACTAGACGGGTACAACTAGAGTCATGAGAGTAGTAGTACAACTACAACTTACAAGTACGTAACTAGACTGGTACAACTAGAGTCATGAGAGTAGTAGTACAACTACAACTTACAAGTACGTAACTAGACGGGTACAACTAGAGTCATGAGAGTAGTAGTACAACTACAACTTACAAGTACGTAACTAGACGGGTACAACTAGAGTCATGAGAGTAGTAGTACAACTACAACTTACAAGTACGTAACTAGACGGGTACAACTAGAGTCATGAGAGTAGTAGTACAACTACAACTTACAAGTACGTAACTAGACTGGTACAACTAGAGTCATGAGAGTAGTAGTACAACTACAACTTACAAGTACGTAACTAGACGGGTACAACTAGAGTCATGAGAGTAGTAGTACAACTACAACTTACAAGTACGTAACTAGACGGGTACAACTAGAGTCATGAGAGTAGTAGTACAACTACAACTTACAAGTACGTAACTAGACGGGTACAACTAGAGTCATGAGAGTAGTAGTACAACTACAACTTACAAGTACGTAACTAGACTGGTACAACTAGAGTCATGAGAGTAGTAGTACAACTACAACTTACAAGTACGTAACTAGACGGGTACAACTAGAGTCATGAGAGTAGTAGTACAACTACAACTTACAAGTACGTAACTAGACGGGTACAACTAGAGTCATGAGAGTAGTAGTACAACTACAACTTACAAGTACGTAACTAGACGGGTACAACTAGAGTCATGAGAGTAGTAGTACAACTACAACTTACAAGTACGTAACTAGACGGGTACAACTAGAGTCATGAGAGTAGTAGTACAACTACAACTTACAAGTACGTAACTAGACGGGTACAACTAGAGTCATGAGAGTAGTAGTACAACTACAACTTACAAGTACGTAACTAGACGGGTACAACTAGAGTCATGAGAGTAGTAGTACAACTACAACTTACAAGTACGTAACTAGACGGGTACAACTAGAGTCATGAGAGTAGTAGTACAACTACAACTTACAAGTACGTAACTAGACGGGTACAACTAGAGTCATGAGAGTAGTAGTACAACTACAACTTACAAGTACGTAACTAGACGGGTACAACTAGAGTCATGAGAGTAGTAGTACAACTACAACTTACAAGTACGTAACTAGACGGGTACAACTAGAGTCATGAGAGTAGTAGTACAACTACAACTTACAAGTACGTAACTAGACGGGTACAACTAGAGTCATGAGAGTAGTAGTACAACTACAACTTACAAGTACGTAACTAGACGGGTACAACTAGAGTCATGAGAGTAGTAGTACAACTACAACTTACAAGTACGTAACTAGACGGGTACAACTAGAGTCATGAGAGTAGTAGTACAACTACAACTTACAAGTACGTAACTAGACGGGTACAACTAGAGTCATGAGAGTAGTAGTACAACTACAACTTACAAGTACGTAAACGGTAATTCACGATCACGTCATTTCCAACAGTATTACACTACGTGTGTAGAACCCATGTGTGACCCATTATTATTTAGTTAATATAATATTTATATTGCAAAAGTCAAGGTGATATTTTTACGGCCACAATAATTTCAGATTTATTAAAAATGATAATCTGGACAGAGAGACTTCAGAAAGTGAAAATATGGGACAAAATCTTACTTATTAAAATCTGACTACTGACTGACTCTGTGACCACTGCCAGTTTGCCTCTCACTCAATAAATGTCCAAATAAAAACATGACTTAAACATTATTTGGGGATGAGGTCAGACCTCGAACTTCATGTTCTAGAATTTGGGGGGCATCATGGCAAAAACTAAATTTAACAAAATTTAACAAGACAGGTGAAAAATCTAAGGTTGAAAAACTTTTACACTAAGCACGAATGTGATTAAAAATTATGCGTCTTCACCACAGCATTTTGACTTTGCGCAAACGCCCCACAACAAATTTCCCAAAACAACAAAACAAAACTGGTTAAAGAAGAAACAAATCTTACGTTTTACAGTTAAAAAAATCTTTCTGTTGATCCATTAAAATGTCCTAAATGGTGTCATATATAAAGCCTACACATTGTGCAGTTTTTCGTAAAAAAGCTAACATTTCCGAGGAACTGTGCTTGGAAGACCATGCTGTCGACGACTTTTGCGTGCATACCAGCGGCTCATTGCTCCATGCACGGTTTTTGATCGCGCACCAGCAATGGTGATTATGGCAATTCAGGGGAAAAACCTTTTTTCCCCGAGCATGCACAGACTTGTAAAGTGTTTGGTCAAGGCGTTTCAAACAGGTGTTGTGATTTATTGCATAATGCAGTGGAATATTTCAGCAATAGAGGGCTTTTACTATCATGGTATCGCATTGTTTTGAAATGCCCTCTAGCGTTCAATGTTTCCTGCCTTTTTATTGTTGCACCCAAAGGATTGAGATCAAAAGCTACAAACCTGAAAATTGGAAACGTTGTGTAAATTGTGATCGCAATGTGGTCCGTGTTTTGAGGTACTTTCGAGTGAATTTGTTGATGCTTATCAGAACCATATAAATGTAAACGTTCGGTACAACCGGATATTTAGTATGCATCTTACAATTTGACTAAGAGCACCGACGGCAGTTTGATAAAAAGGGCACAGCAATATATTGCCGTGAATTGTAGATGATATCGAGGGCATCGCGGCAATGGCATAGGGCACCGACAGCAATTGAACTATGACTATGAGGTTCAATCCGCTATCGTCTCCACGAATCTCATGACATAGGTCATCTTGTACAAAATCCTATTCGAAATTGGAGGATGGAGGGTGACAATTATCTCAACTATACATTTGTGTACCACTGGTACGTACATGTAGTGGTATCGTGAACAGGGTTCTAGACACTGGAGTGCCCAGTGAGCTGTGAACAATGTACGCCACAAATTAGACCAAGTAACTGTGGTGCTGTACTCCTTTTAAAAACATTTTGACATACTTGAAAAAATGAAAATACGCCAAAGATGCAACATCAGGCATTTAATTGTACTCACGATTTTTTGTTAAGTCACCATCGGAGAAACAATGTCAATAAGTCTGCCCTTCTCATTGGGCTATCACTGGTGCCCTGCCGTCGCGGACGGTTCTCCCACGTGTATATGAGTGGTGGATGATAAATGTTTTACTCTGTTTGGTTGAAGAAGAAATAAATTAAGAAGAATGGTTTTGCAAGTATTTAGCCTGTGACTGTAATGTTACACAGTTAACCGACCGTTCATCCGGTTACACATTTACATTTTTACGGTTTTGATAAACGTAAACAAATTCACTCGAAAAGTGCCGCAAAACACTGACCACATTGCGATCACGATCACGATGCACATAAAACACAATCATGTGCGACACACACAAGCATATCGTTTACAATTTACAGGCTTGTAGTCTTAGTTATTTCATTACTGTGCGTGTGACAATAATTGCAAGAAATATTGAACGCTAGAGGGCGATTCACAACAATGCGATAGTAAACGCCCTCTATTGGTGAAATTACGCAATAGCATACAAAAACCAGTTACAAACACCTTGACCAAAGACACAAGGGTCTTCGCATGTTCGGGAAAAACGGTTATTCCCCTGACATTGCAATACTAATCATCGCTGGTGTGCGCTGAAACCATATAAACAGCATTATCGTTGCTGGTACTCATGCACATTCAGCCGACAGCATGGTCAACGGAGGACAGTTCTGTGGAAATTTTAGCTTGTTTTTGAAAAACTACAGAATAGACAGGCTTCATTCTACAAAAATGACCAAGTTAGGATACCCTGGATGAACAAATAGATTAATTTACTGTATACATGTAACATAAAAACAGATTGTGTTTTGTTTTGATGTATTTTGCGGGGTGATTGGGCAAAGTCAAAATGCTGCGATGAAGATGCAATGTTTTTTATCACTTGCGCGGTTGTGTTAATGTTTTTCTAGTTTTTAAATTTTCTTCATGAAATGCACGGTTACATGTGTAACCGACCGTTACAGAAACGCACATGCGTAGTAATTTTGGATTTTGCACTTAAATTCATCTTTTGTTCGTGCTGACTGTCATTACTGAGTGGTAGTCAGTGTCGCCCGGTGACAACTAGCATCCATTAACTACAACCTTGATCATGTAGATGCATCACCAATCACCACAACTTCACAAGATATCGTGTGTAGGCTAGCTTTGATATTTGCATCACTCGGTGACATTTTGATCTTAGAACTCTGGTAGGACCGTCGAGAGGATCAATCAAGGTTTATGTTTACCACTTGTAACTAATTGAAGACTAGGATTGTTTGATACTGAATGGTCCGTAGAAGGGTTGACTATGCAATAACCAGTCCCAGGCTGGCATAGTTTATCAATCATAAATGGTCAGACAGTAGGACAGTTTATGGATCAGTGATTTCGTGAGACATTTATCGTGTTGTCATCATCCTGCACTTAACTCCTAAATTGATGAAACAAAGTAAAACCAATGTAATAGTTTTCTTCTCTTACTATACATGTAGGCAAAGTTCCCGTACAGTTTTGGTCATGACAATTCCAATAATTAATTCTTTATAATACGCAGTTGGCTAAATTCCAAAAGAAGAGAGTGAGTCCAGAAAAGCGACGAAAAAAGAAACCAAAGCCAGGGAAGGCCGATGTTCCATCCCTAGACGGAGCTACAAGGGAGACTGGCAATGGAGGTGTACTTCCCGCTGCTCATCTTAGCGATGACTCACTTGATGCAGGCGACTCATCCAGTGATGTGATCGGCACCCACTCTGACTTGGTGTCACCTATCTCCTTTGAGGTAATAGTTAAAGTTTACATGGCTACTAAAATGATTGCCGCCAGGCGTCAGTGAGTTACATAAGGATAATAATATTGTAATAATAACTACAACACTAATAACCCTCTTGCTGTCTGACCATTCAATACCATTCACTGTGGTTTTGAATGATAGATAAGCTATGCCAGCCTTGCAATATGATACCATGAGGGAATGCATGTGCACAGTTGTGCCCAAGGTTTTAGCCAGGATTTGGTAAAAGGGTGTCCAAATCTGCTGGAAATTTAAAAACTGGGTGTCCAAATTGTTCACTTACAATACATTTACATGTAAATGACAGATGAAACAGGGTGTCCAAATTTAAAACAGGGTGTCCAAAAGACACCCAGACACCCCTCTGGCTAACACTATGGTTGTGCCACCATACACAACTTTGGCAGTTGAATGGTTTCAAATGGTTGGTCAACTCACTTGAAAATGTTGCGAACAGTAGGAGGGATAATGGACATTTACATGTATGTAGCAGGATTTTCTTCATGCACAAGCTAGTGTATCGGGCAGATTTGGCGAATTTTATGTCGATACGAGCGCATTTTGGCTAACATGCAAAACAAATACAATTTGTTTTCTTTCTTTTTTGTGGGGGATTTAAGATAAATTTCACAAAAACCCATTGAAAGTCTCAGATTGCACAGTCAGGCTTTTAAAACCCAAAGATAGACAGCAAGTTAAAAACATTCCAAGAGCCTTGTTTCAATTCAGCGTGCTTAGGTTTAGGCTCAAAATATGGGTCCAGAATGCCCCCAGTTTTGAAAAATCCTGTAATAAGACTAAGAGACCCTTGATATAGTGCCAGTATATACCGCAGTGTACGCCGATTATGACACTAATCTCACATTATTACCACAGTCACTTGGCCATATATTTCCCGCCTACTTGAGCTCCTTGGGAAAAACTGTGCAATGTAGGCAGCCTGTACTGCCAAGTACATACATGTACATACACTATGTAGCTTAGCAAGCTACATCAATCACAAGATCCATACAAAAGATGCAGGAATTCTTGTTAACCCTTTGCGTGCTACGGGCGCAAATTTGCGCCCGCAACGTTTATTCCCTCACTGCTGTGGGCGCATATTTGCGCCCAACACAACTCGCTACTTGTTTTGCATACAATTAAGCTTTCTTTTGACCCCTGACATGCATCCGGGTACTTTTTGTACACTTCGATACATAGAAGCCATGTTACGAACGAATACGCGACAATTTTTCTTGAAAAAATCCTGTAATTTCTGAGTTTTTCCGTGACTGTTATCACCGTAAAACAAAAGGCAGTAACAATGGACGCCGCAGCAGCATTCCGGAAGATTTTTCGCGGATTCTAACTCGGGAAAATCGGAGTTTGAGGATGTTTTGGGAGACGATAGCGACGATAATGCTTCAGTTGGGTTGTCTATTGACATCGGCCAGATATCGGACACATATCTATCAACGATGGGGCCGAATCCGACGACGACGATGGCATCGTTCCTATGCAAGGAGGGGAACAGGGTAGAACAGTCCAAGGTGTTGGGAATGCTTTTCGGTGTGCTTTGGAAGTGTGTATTTTCAAAATTCTGCATTCAAAATCAATTCTGTTTGAGCTAACTAGTTGCCAGTATTATACTCTACTTTTGTCTTATTTTGCATTTTGCAATAAAATAATTCCTTCACACTGAAAAAAACTTTTTAGTACAATCGTGTGTTATTTTAATGATTGTGCAAAAAGATTCCAGTGGTCAGGGAATAGTGTGTGTAGGGAATGGTAGCATGCAAAGGGTTAATGTACATGTAGGTGAAGGGAAGCAATTTACGTACATGTAGTTAAGTTTCAGTAAATTCAGTAAATTCATCTCTTGACATCAATGCATTTGGTCAGGATTTTTCAATTTTGTACATTCACTTTTAACACTTGATGAGAATCATTGGAACAGCAATTATGGACAAGTAGAAAATGTGGCATAGCAAGTTGAACTTATAAGCAAATATCAGTGGCGGGTCAGTTGAGGACCACACAACATAGCATTGCATCGTGGTTTAATCTGTTTCTGCTAAGCGTGACTTTTCTCATGCTTAGCCACATTTGATTGGCATTGAGCCCACCTCCAGATCGAGAACCGTTTTACATGTGCTGCACGATTGGTGGTTAGCATTAAACAAATATATTTCTTTCCCTACCTCACTGAACCATATTATCGTTGCTAATTCATACTAACTTCATCACTCAAGCAACTTCCTCTCTCCAATGTCATATTTTGCATGCATACCCCTGGCCTTTTTACACGTCCCCTCTCGAGATCTTGACTTTGTTCCTGGCAAGAGTTCTGACTTTGAAGTCTAGACGCACAGGAACACAGTGTGATAGACCAGCGTGTGCAGCTTATTATACATAGCATACCCCATTACTTCTTTGCTGTTCCTCGGTCTTCCCACAGCTGTAAGACTTTGGTGTGTCCAAGAAATTGATGTTAATTTCAGGAAGCGTGCTTTTGATTTTGTGCACCTTAGCAGTGCAGATCCATGTAGGGGAAACTGACAGTTTCGATTGGACTATGATGGACTTGGTACCAATTATAGTTTTTTTATGGAGCTTGGCATACCTGGTTTTTTTGGGGTGACTTCGGATTAATACAGGGTGAGCAGTTAAAAGTTGATACCTGCACTCAGCATAGTTTTGCATAAATTTACCGTAAGAACCTGTAGTGGACAGTGTGTGTGTGTTGCAAATGTACAGGGCCTAATTAAATAGAGCTGCTTTCAAAGCTGACAAAAGCGTTTAATAATTTTCTGTCAAGCAAGATAACAAGGATACCAGTCACAGATGGTACATGTGACATGGTAAGCATTTAGTTTGTTGTGCTTACATGTAGCTACTTTTTGTGCTTGAATAGCCCTATGAAATTGGGCCTAATGTACATGTAGGGCATGCCCTTACATGTACATGTACGTAAAATTATCCTGGAACTTTATCTTTTCTAGGGCATTCTCACTTTATGTGAGGAAGTGGTAATAAAGTTTGCCAAGCCATACACCAGAATAAAGACACCATCCAAAGTACCAATGTACATGTACGTATGTACTCTCACTGGTTGGTATCCTGTTCATTTTTGTATTAATTTGCAGAAAGTTTTTAAGCAAATTTTCTGCTTTTAGCAGCTCTTTGAAATTGGGCCCAGATAACTGAAGGCAGTGGCCATCATGAAATTCCAGGCAGTTGGTACATGTACATCAATACAAAAGAGTTGTTATGGTTTGTAGTTCTCCAAGTTTAGATTCAACTAAGTTATTTGCGTCGGAGTTGGTAAAATTTTATCTTCGGTATCCAAACCAAATTCATTGTATTTGCACTCGCGTCTGCTCAAGTGTCACGTACAAACTGCACGGCCACACCTTGACGTTACACATCACAAGGTCTAAGCACAACCCCCTTCTCTCCCCCCCCCTTCGTCTAGACAGAATCATGGGATGGTTGAATACCCTACCTGTGTCAATCTGTGCCCCCAACCCGCTACCTGTCAATGGGGTTATATTTAAATCATTAAAGAGGCCCCTTAATGAGATCTTTCACAACCCTAATCATCCATTTCCGTTTAACTTGTGGTTTTGTGATCTTACCTGCTCAGGGCACTTGGCTTTCTTGTGCACACCAAGAAGAGACTTGAACCGGAACGTATCCGACTATTATACAGTGGTCAGGTTAAAACAAAAAACTTGCTCAAACATTCCCTTGAAAATTGTCAGGGCATTTTAACTTAAACATAATATTTGTTTTATATATAAACAATAAACAATAAACAACCCCCCCCCCAAAAAAAAAAACCAACCAACAAAACCACAAACATGTTTACCAGTAAAACAAGAGACAATTCTTCTCCCCCCCAAAAAAAAACCCAAAACAAACCCAAAACTTGTACATGTACATGCCCCCCCCCTCCTTCGGAAATAAAAACAAACGGAACAAACAAATCAATATGCTGTATAAATAAAAAACAGTAACTACCCCCCCCCCCCCCCCAAAAAGAAGAAGTTGTAAACAAAAGCAAAAGCTCTAGAATCAATGAGCCAGTAGAATAGAGATAAGAGACTTGCACTACATGTATGTAATGCGAACTTCTTAATGTATTTTCTTCACAAAGTAACATCAAAACAAAAATTAATTTATTATACTGTAAGCTAGAAACAAAATGGAAAAAGAAAACCTTAAACATTCACATCAGGAGCAGGAATTGGCAGTTTGTAAACTTCCTGTCTCGGGAATCAACTGAAATATTCACTTCAGTTCCTCCGATTCTGCTTAGGTTAATCATTTGAATTAGCAATGATTGTTTGGAGGCACTATTTAATTGTTCCATTTCACAAAGAGGGTCCCGGGGTCAAACCTGGGGTTCCCCCGTTTCCCCAGCCCCTGGGGATGATCTTTCATGATGGCTGTCAGAACCGTCTGCATGCATAGCTAAAACTGCCCTGGCCAAGTCACATGGCTCGATAGACGGGCAACAAGTGCCAAGTCACTGAACTTGATGTCAAATTAAACAGTCACTCGCCCATGTGCACACTTCACACTATGGTTGGAGCAACAGTGCCAGCACCCACACAAACTATAAAAACCACACTGTATTGAACGCATTGCAGTCACCACATCCATTCTCATGTGACTATTTTATGTGATGAGGAAGCCTACTTGTGCTGTGATCAGAGTACCCATTCTGGGTTATTTTCTTCAACGAAAACTGGAAAGCTGTTCTTCAAAGTAGTTTTGTGGGACTCTCTTGAATTATGTACACAGATGGAATTGTACTGGCATTATCAGTTTCATCTTTAGCATCCAGACTGTCTCATTATTCCTTCAACAATCAGCGTTAAGTTTTCTCATTGTCACCGCTCTTTCCGGACTGGCACACCAGATGAACTTAAAGCTCCACTAATTTTGTTTGTGGAAAAGTCAGGCGTCTTTTTGAAGCTGTCTGTCGCAGCCTTTGATATGATCTGCAAATTAAGAAGCCCTCAGTATGGATTACCATTGGACAGTGTGAGATACTTTTTCTGTTGATTGTAAAAACTTGATTGGTGGTTATCGGACGATGCGGAAATGTCGAATCGTCATCGTGACGAGGAGTAGCGGCGAACATGGAATTAGAAAATGGGAGTATGCCATGGCTGCATGAATGGAAGTGGAATGGGTATATTTACAGACATGTATGTATTAAATATTTTAATTATTTGATTGGTAGACAGATTCACCGGTACCCTTTTTTAGCTAAACCATGCCCGATATGTGGCAGAGGATGTCCCCCCCAAAAATGTTCCCCTACTTTAACACACTCTTTTCCTCTCGTACAAAAGTAACCCCGCCCCCCCTAAAATCCTTTAATAGATTCCTGTGAAGACACAATAGGTACGGGTACCCATGCAACATATCGAGCACCAAATGTTTAGCGACTAGCCCAGGCCTTAAATTTCATCTTTGAAAAGAGAAGGTCAAGAGCACTTCTAATGAAAAATCTTAAAGTCTATCAGGACTTTTTGAAGGGGCACCAAGGCCAAACCAATTTTCCCAGAGGCCACTGCCTCCAAGGCCTCTGTGTCATTCCAGGCCTGCTAGTGGTTAGGACCAGTTCGCTTTTCTCCCTTCAGCTTTTTCACTGGTTGACTGGTGCATCGTTAAAGTGTCTGTTCAATATTGTCATTTACATACCAGTCAACCACACTTAAATCAAAATGCTGTATACAGTGCACCATCAAATTATGTGATGCTGTACTTTACCTACATGTACATGTACATCTATTATTTCCATCTATTGTTTGGGACAAAGAGGATTAAAATACAAACAAATACAAAATTAGCTGGGAGTCAGGATGGCTCAGTAGTTTCTTGCCCTTCCTTTCATCTCTGTCACCCCTGTTCGAATCCCGGACCGGACCTTGCATACAGTGTAGTCTGGATTCTCAGTTCCTACCTGATTGCGTGGGTTTTCTCTATTTGGGGTTTTCATCTCACATTCTACTCGGGAATCTTCAGCCCAATATGGGTTTACAGTGCTAGTCACTCTCTGAGGTTCCTTTGGTTTACTTTTGGTTTACAGAAAGACAAACAAATAAAAAAAGAATCAATTTTTGTTTTCCGATTGGTATAGAAGATACTATTTGGAGCACATTGTCCATGTTGGCTCAAATCAATCAACAGACTCCCTTGGCATGCGATGCACCAATTCCAAGTTCTAGAAACAGGAAGTTGGTCTTTGGCTAAGGTCTTGTTGCAAAACATTGTAAACATTTATTTAATTTTTTTCCAATTCTTTAAAAACGGCAGGTTTTGCCCTTAACATTTTTCAGTGACTAGCTAGCAAGACTAGTAACTAGTTAGCTTTGTAGTTTAACTTGTCCCCCGAGCATTTTCACTGGTCCATAATCATATTAGGGATGCATTTCATTTCTGAATTTGTCAGCCGGACCATTCGTAGAAAATTGTCACTGGTCCGCTGTTGTTTTTAATAGCATTTGGCCAGGAGAATGCTGAAAACCCAATATATATTTTTCCATGGGGAAAAAAAATCAGTTTTACACAATGTTGCAAAATTTTGTCTGGGTTTGCTGACTTTCATCAAAAGTGCAATAAAAGTGCAGTCCCTCATTTTTTTAATTTGTTCTCCCCATTTTGTTAAGGAAAAAAAAAATCATGTTGCATTTCCTGTGTGGTTCAATATATTTTCTAATGTGGCCATGTGGCTGGTTTGGGACGCTAGACGGTTATCTCTGGATTTCACATGTGGTTTTCTGTTGTGTTGATTAAGGAGTCATTGATAATCAGGAAATCCTCTCACTATGAATCAACAAGTTCAATCATTCAGTAGCTTTACCTCCGGACTCCATCATTGCATGCTTGGCCCCAATCACACAATTTAAAGGAATTGTATCAACACTGTTTTGGGGTGTTGGAGACAGGGTTTTCCCTTAACTTTTACAGTGACTAGCCAGCGGGACCAGTTAGCTTGTCTGTTACAGTGACTAGCCAGCGGGACCAGTTAGCTTGTCTGTTACAGTGACTAGCCAGCGGGACCAGTTAGCTTGTCTGTTACAGTGACTAGCCAGCGGGACCAGTTAGCTTGTCTGTTACAGTGACTAGCCAGCGGGACCAGTTAGCTTGTCTGTTACAGTGACTAGCCAGCGGGACCAGTTAGCTTGTCTGTTACAGTGACTAGCCAGCGGGACCAGTTAGCTTGTCTGTTACAGTGACTAGCCAGCGGGACCAGTTAGCTTGTCTGTTACAGTGACTAGCCAGCGGGACCAGTTAGCTTGTCTGTTACAGTGACTAGCCAGCGGGACCAGTTAGCTTGTCTGTTACAGTGACTAGCCAGCGGGACCAGTTAGCTTGTCTGTTACAGTGACTAGCCAGCGGGACCAGTTAGCTTGTCTGTTACAGTGACTAGCCAGCGGGACCAGTTAGCTTGTCTGTTACAGTGACTAGCCAGCGGGACCAGTTAGCTTGTCTGTTACAGTGACTAGCCAGCGGGACCAGTTAGCTTGTCTGTTAATTAGTTTGCCATCTTTTTCACTAGTCCATTTTTAATATTAATTACCGTAATTAACTGCGTATGTATAAGGCGCTCGGCGTATAAGGCGCAGTACCCTCAAATTACCAAAATAAGATTCAAGCATTAACAGATAAGTCGCACCGCCGCATAAGGTGCAATATTACTTTCACAGCAAACACGCTCGTCAAGTCACATACTGCTGGTACATCAACACATACAGGGGTCATTGTGATATTATAAGCACACTTACCATAATGCAAAGGGATCGTAATTTTTTATCACGAAGATGAGTAAAACATCACTTCTAATATTTTATTATTATTAATTTTTTTTCGTTTTAAAGATTTTTCCTATAACTACATGTACATGTATATAGCTTTATTGAATGCAGCGATACGTGCAAGAACCAGCGACGCTTTCTTAATAATACTTTCACAATAAGAATGTACGCCCTCTGTTGGCGAAATCTAACAGCGCATTTCACGATAACATACAAAAACAACTTGACTAATGAAGACTAGTAATTGTAATCAGTATGTCACTGGTGTGCGGGCTATAGCAGTGTACTGTGTGCAGCATTGGTCGTTGCTGATTCGCGCCGGTATTATTATTATTATTATTGTAGGCAGCAGCATGGCCAGTGACTCGTTCTTCGGTAAGTTTCGTCATAAATGTGAATTATGAAGGATTTATTTTAAGAAAAATGTAACCCTAGCTTTCAGACTAAAATTTAACAATTTTTTGATCATATCTTCTGTGTAATACCTTTAAACTCTAGAATTCCTGCCAGTGGTCAAGTGGTTACTTCAAGCCCTGATTTATTTGAATGTTTGAAAAAGAAACTGGAATCCATTGGCAAAATGGCCTCCAGAAGGGGCATAATAACTTCTTTCTGGATTCACATTATACAGAAACAAGCATTTTTAGTGTTTTGCGGATACATCATAATGCATTCATCAGGTGATTAGGAAGTCCCACTTCACAATCAATTAGCTAGTTATTAATCATGATTAACAACCTGAGATAAGATCTATACAAACAGGTGCATTGGTGGTGTGACATACAAATGTATGTCAAAACTGTATTCACCTGTAACCAGTGGGATCTCATTCTTGTAGTTACTGTTTCGGTCCCTGTCCCAACTGGGACTGTTCCCAACTTAAGTGTTACAGCTGGGATTGCCTGCTAGTGTATCAGTTAATGGTCCTCAAAAGTATTTTTCAATCCTCTCAAGTTTCTCTTGACTGAGAACGGGCCTCATAATGTACTTGATATTTGGTACATATCACAGACAAACTTGACAAAATTTGTTCATCCATTAATGCATTCATGCTCCATCATGCACCCTTTGCCACCTGCCGGCGGCCTAGTGTTGCGACCTCCAATTGGACACGCTATGTTCCGCTGGTCCAATCCCCCTGCACAGTGAAAAGATCTCTGGATCCCAGCTAAAGCATGTAAAGTGAGGCCATCCCAACTGTATCACTCAAGCTTGGACTGGTCCCAACTACAGTTGAGCGGTTTTAAAGTTGGAGCTGACCAGTACTGAGGCCATTTTTAAACCAAAAATATTCGGAGGACCTCGTTTCAATTCAGCGTACTTGCCCAACTTCCAAAATTTGAGTCCAGAATGCCAACAGTTTTGCAAAATTCTGGGGAGAATCCTGGTTATCAATCATTTTGATCATCAAATAAAATCTTCTTGATTACTTATGAAAACACGTTTGTGCTTACTTAGAGGTTTCATATACATGTATGGCAAGCCTCTTAAGCCCTGGCCTTGGTGTCCCTTCATAAGTTTCCCATCATAAACTTCAAGATTTTCCAATGGAAGTGCCCTTTGCAAAATGAAAATGTCCTTGCCCTCTCAAAGATGAAATTCCAGGACTGTTAAGAGTTACACATACGTACAGGCTTCGAAATAACCCAGCGCCTCGGCGCTATTAGCGCTTGGTCCCCAATAAAAAGCCCCTTGACCCTCTATTTCTACAACGCTTCCGGCGCTTAAAAAAAACCTTGGTCCCATTCTTACATGAACAGTTATAAAAATAACTTTACACCCACACGGTTTGACAAGAAAAATTGTTTGACAAGTCTTGATAATTGCTAGATTTAATGTGGCCGCGATCGCGATTGCGATCGTTTATTTCCAGTAAAACACGCATTGCATTATTATTAGTCTGGCTCTCTCCTCCATGTTCCATACAATAATAAGAAGGCGAGGAGGGAAACACACAACTCGAATTTCCAGGGGCGAAAGACGCGCGGTGGAGTCTAATTTTAACCTCGTTCCTGTTATATTTCGTGCAAAATTGCAACCTCGTACTCATAAACACATCGCTGTTGCCACACAATTTTCCCAATGTGCATTGTCGACCGATCTTAAATCACGAAGATTTCAGTGCAAAAAAAGTTCTATAAAACCGATTTTCAAATTACGAATCCATGAAAATTGCTGTTGATGAAAACAGTATTATTAAGGGCAGAAATTAGGGAAAAAGATGGTCCAAAAACGCAATTTTACAAACTTCACTTCTGGTGTGTTTTTTTTCTTACACGAAAATTGTGTGCATGTAAAAAAACTTGCAGGCGACCCAAAACGTTGGTTGATTCGTAACATGCTGGTAGTTTTCGTGATTTTTGTGGGGGCCGGGCAGCGCAATATTGAATTATAAAATTAGTTCGGGAAAAGCCCTAAGTCACAGGAGGACAGCCCCTGGGCCGGTCCTTTTTTTGCTCACCCAGGGGCTAAATTTGGCCCCGGTATGTCAGATGTCTATTTCTACCCCTGCATGTAGATGACAAAATCAGGAGCAGCACATAGAATCTTTTTGGTTCAGTCTTGTCTAAATTACTTGCCATTTAAAACTTAAGTTACATCAAGCGAGATTGCATGCAAAGATTTGGGGAAAGGTATCAAAAGAGGTTGTCACCGATATGTCTTTAATTAAGCTAATGACTTTGTTACGCACTTCCACTAACTATTGCTCAATTACATGTATACAGAGAAACATATGTTGAATTATAAGAAAGATGTATTAATAGATGTACTTTGCGTTAACAACACCAGATATATTCAATTAAATCATTAGTTATTATCAATCATTTGTTTTTCAACCCCCAGTCAAAATAAAAACGAATCGATCAAACCAAAAGTTTCAGTATTTTTGTCTGGTTCACTCAAATTTAAACACCTGTAAAATTGTGCTACCAAAAAAGATTGTCTTAAATTTGATCTAATCCACATTTTGTTCGCAGTATAAACCATCTTTTTAGTAGACGAGACAGATTTAATTGGTCTGGGACCCCATCTCATTTTTCGTTATCTCAGATGTGTCTAGGAGATTTTGGTATCCGCTGGTGCTTTGGGATCATGGTAAATGTTACATGTCAAGGGACAAAAGTTGTCGTAATGGCTGAGGTACCCGACGGCGGAGGCAAAGACGCGGTGTTGTCTTTTGAGTTTTCAATATTGGGAGATGAGTTTGCAGCATGCTTTAGTGTGTGGTTGTAATTATTAGTAGTCTAAGGTGTCCGCATGAATAAATGCACATGTAACACTGTCTGGATAATTGCAGTCGACACCATTATGCCAGCGAAATTTTGCTGCATTCGGCACTAATGCATTTAAAGAAAGAAAATAACACATCTAAAATTTAGGATCAAACATCATACCAATAAAAACTCATACAGGCATAAATCCTATCACCTATGCATACAAATCTTATCACATATTGTGTAAATAACAGAAAAGGCCTAGCTACATGTGTAGATTAAAATTTGGAAAATAAATCTGTATTCATATTGGTAACTCTGGCCATTCTATTTTGGGAGGACAAAAAGCAGCATCATTGTCAAAAAAGCCCTCAAAACATCAATGAACCACGTAGTGACCCCATTAGTTTAACTCACTCACAGTTGACAGTTCTTGTTTAGTGCGTTTTTAAAAATCTACCTGTCAGAGAGGCCAACATTGCAGCGCTACCCTTTCAGTTTACCATGACAAATGATCAATTGGAAATGCCCTGGGAATTGGATGAAATTGAACGTAACTCAAGACCACGTCATCAGCTACAGATGTACCTGTATCAAGGTAGACCGCGCAACACATGTATTTTATAATGGGCACTGCCTCAAGAATATTCTCACCTGCAGGCATGGGATTTCTCAGGATTTTTCCTGATTTCAGTATTTTCTCAAAAATTTCTTTCTACAGCTTCACTAGACCCAGTTTCAATCAAAACTGTTGGCTACCGCTCGCTAAGAAACTTACTTACGAAGTACATGGACTTCCAATAGTTGGCTCGTAACTTTTGCAGCTGCTAAAAAATGTGGGTTTCTTAGAAGCAAACTTTGCAATCTTAGCAACATAGCAAAGCAAAATGTGCAGGGAAACAATTGAAGAAAACAGTACATTTAGCAGGTATCCATTTTGGAATTCATTCCATTTTCTGGTAAGCAAATTGACCCCATATGTCAAGTCTTACTCAAACCAGGGTGTAACCCCCGATCGACACACTTGCATGTACTAGGGACCAATCTTGCTGAGCTGTGAAGTATATCCGCAAAGATTGTTTCTTTAACAATGATTAGACTGCTGAGGCTAAATCCATACACATTCAGGGTTTTGCTGGGACTCTGAGATTGGCCCTACAACTTACAAGTTGTGGAAAATGTTTTTTTCACTAACACTGGATGTAAGGTCCAGCTGAATTTCTTTTTTAGAATAAACGGGCACATGGTGCTAACATTGTCTATTTGTATGAGTAAAGCAAATAATGTATGTGCTCATCTGCAGGACCTAGGAATTAGGTTACATGTAACAGCTAAAACTTCTTTTCACATGCACCATCTGTGACTTGTATCCTACAAACTTCACATGGGTTGTCATCTGGGTGTGGCTGCTTTTGTTACATGATACTCTGAAATGAGTTCCATGTGATGCTCTCTTTTAGGATTGTTACATGCAGCGAGGTCAGCCGGTTCTGCTTAGCAAGTCTGTGATTCTTGATAGCACCCTTTCACCATTGGCCCTTGTCACTACAATAGTTGTACTTACTGTACCCTTTGACAGAGATGAACAATTTCAGACTTTCATCTAAATTCAGGCTATTTTGAGTCTGCCTGGTAAATACAAAAAGGCTGTTTTTTCCACCAAATGAAATCAGTCGGGCTCTTTGATCTACTTCTCTAGCCACTAAAGGTATTGAACATTCCCAGAAGCCCCTTTGAATCTGTATACTCCAGGAGTTATCAAAAGGTGAAAATGCCATTGTTTCAATGTTACTCCTAAAGATCTGGATCCAGTTTTCATACTTTTTCGTCAGCAGTGACTCTCACCCCTGAACAAGACGCAAAACACCTATTACTAGCCATGATGCCCATGGATGTGAATTACAGTTTATGAACCAAGCTTCACTCGGGTTGTCATTTGGGCATGTTGGGTGTGGTTGCAAATTTACATGTCGGCAACAGGTTAATTTACTGGGTTTCCAACACTACTCGTTCGTGTCAGGATATGTTAACCAATAAACGCATTTTTTCCCAGGTTTGCTGAAAAGCAAAAAAAAGAAGAAGATAAGTCATGCTCACTCAGCCAGGTAGCCCAGGGTCTACTCTTACAATGCCAGTAAGCACACAAGTGTTAAATACGCTCAGTGTAGAAAATATCTTACTTTACTTATGCACGTTACCAGCCAATTAGCTACATGTACATGTGTACATGCATGTATGTACATGTACATGTATGTATGTAATGTGCAGAGTTGTTTTGACTGGTTACCTGTAAACGTGTGCTTAGAGAAATCCTAGGCAATAATACTGCTTTTACAATTGAGCTTGTTATGCAGTTGGGCTTTATATGGGGTTACAAGATTCAAAGCCCAATTTCATAAAACTTGTAAGTTCAAAATTTTGCTAAGCACAGGACAAATCTTGATGCTTTACAGTTTACATTGTTGCATTGCATTGTATTATTGCATTGTATTTTTCGCCTAGCACAGAAACTTACTGAGAACGATTTTCTGCATACAGCTTCATGAAATTAGGCCCTGTTCTGCAACTCCAGAATAAATTTTGCTTTTAAACACAGTCAATATACAAGTATATGGATGACATTTTCAGTCAAGATCAGTTGTCAAGTTCAACGTTAACTGACCTTTGCTCAACTCCCCCCTCCCCTTCATCACATCGTGTCATCTTATCTTTAGCTACTAAGATGAGTTTTTCTACAACTTGTACTTCCAGTAGACGATGAAGAAGCGTGCGTACTGACTAGATTAGAATCGTTCTTGGCCCCCCCCCCCCTACTTCGGTGCTTCAGCTGGAAGAAGTTGTTCGCAGATATGTGTTTTCCGTTCCTGCCCTCAAATTAACCCAATATCAGCGTGTAATTGATACACATGAACTGGTAATTACCTCATCAAGGAAGGTGTGGATTTGAGTGAGTCAACATGTGCAATGTACAAAAACACGACTAAATGTACTTAAGAAATGCCTTTGTACAGATTTTGTTTTGACCTTGCCAGCCTGTTTTTTTTTGGTCACGAAAGGAGAGACAAGATTCCCTGTGAAGAGGGTTGTCATCATTAGTATAATAATGTGTATTTAGCGGCCATTAAGTCGCAGACCGAGGAAACAGCCCCACAAGGGCCAAACTTTGTAATGCCAGTAACGATTTTCATATTCTGAGTGAAATAAGTTTTACAGTTTGTTTTGGAAACAGCTGATGCATGATGTTGCAATTTTGTTCATTTTTGTGTGTGAATACATTCCTTTGAATGTTCTCACATGGCAACATGCCCAAAACAAATTGTTGAAATAAATGTTTAGTCGGTGCCCTTGTGTTGAAAAAGGACTGGAACACCAGGGTTCAATCTCATGGAACTGCTAAGAGTAGGAAAAGTCGCTATGCACAACAAAATTATGCTCTACCAGAACAAGGTTACCAGCCAAAATACCATGTCACACGTAGCATCAGTAACTGTTATGCTTCTGATTTTGTTGCTAAGCAGAAAATGTTTAAGCAATATTTTCCACTTTAAACAGCTCTATGAAAATGAACCCAGGGTTGAAAAAACAGACCATGCCTACCCATTAAAATGATGCCTTAAAGGAAACCAACAGAATGTTTTATTCAAAATTTTCACCAAGAATTTATGCTGAGCAAAAATCTCAGCAAGTCTGAAGACGGATTCTGACCCAAACTCTCAAAGTACACACACCCCTGTAATTTTGCTCATCAAGTGAAGCAGCCAGTTGATATAAAGTTTGATGGATTCTTGTGACAAGACTTAATCGGTCATTCGTCTTTTCCCCGAAGGCAGTAAATTGACTCTATAGTAATAAACGTACTTTTGGATATATCGGAGTAGGCTTTAAATGGATTGATATAAATACTTCCTTATGAGCTAGTGTCCATTTGTCATGTTAGGATTGTCTTTGAAAGATATGGTCATGAGTGCCCTTGTCTTGGCCGCTTTGGTCTTGGTTGCCCTTCTCTTGACTGCCCTGGTCTTTGTCCACTATACATGTAGTTGTGGCTGCCCTTGTCTTTGTCCACTATACATGTAGTTGTGGCTGCTCTGGTCTTGGCCTCCCTGAACTTGGTTGCCCAGGTATTTGGCCTTGGCCGCCCTGCTCTTAGCTGCTCTGATCCTGACCGCCCTGGTCCTGGCCGCCCTGGTCCTTGTCGCCCTGGTCTTTGCTGCTCTGGTTTTTGCTGCCCTGGTCCTGGAAACCTCGGTTTTGGTGTTAGTGCCTCTTTAAAAGATTTCCATCAATTTTCAGATGCTAATTACGTCATGAACAGGCCTGATATGTAAGGTTAAGTCCCTGTATAAAGGGCACCTTTGTTGGGGATTTAATTTTCTTCTCAAAGATTTGTAAGGACAAGGCAATGCTGTGATGCGTACATACATGTAGTATGTTTATTTTGGTGCATTCATCTTTTTTAAGTTGTCTTAGATCGAAGCACAACACATGATGTTACCAAACTGAGCCTGGGCATGCTATGCAAAACAGTCTGGTTTCTTTGAGGCCATCTGAACTATTGCTACTGGATGTAGTCAGGAAACTAAACAAAGATGGCTGCTGTGTGATAGCATCCCTCATTGATCCCACTCAAATCAAAACAGAGGCCAGAGAAAAAAATAGTCTGGTCCCCCTCTGGAGAACTCAGTATTCATGTTTGCTGATGTATACGGGAAACATAACAATAGTGGGAGTGAGTTGATAAAAGGGCAATCAAGTAAAACCTTAAAGCACAGGAAAATCGACGGTTTACAAAAACAACAGGAAAGTGCTGATTTTCTTTTATCTTAAAGGGTCGTTTTTCACCAGTTAACACAATTACGTGAAATTGTTTAATATGTGTTGCATTTACAGTGTTTTTAGTCGGCAATGATGTTTCACCACAGTGGTTAGCCAATGTTAGCATTTAACACCTCATCAACTTCAATTTACTGCCTGTAAAGAGCCGTTGATTGAAATCTCATGGGCGTGCTGATTCTGCCGAGTCAGTCGGTGTTTGTTTGTCTTTCTTGTCTGAGTGTTAGCCAGGATGTAGGAATAGGGTGTCCGAATATGCTATTAAAAAGTCCCTCTAAACTGCATACTCAAAAAGTGCTTTAAAAAGTTTACAGATAAGAAGTAGCAAGAAGTTCTCCACTAGACCTGTAAGTCTTTTTCGCACAGAACTTTCAGTGGACCAAAAATAAGTCGTACGAGTCATATGTATATACAGTACACTGTATGTATAACAGTATGCTGAACCTTTAGAATTGAAAAGCTTAAAGTACACGTTGGTAAACTTAAGATTATGCAAGGTTTGCCCTGAAGTTTTTCAGTGACTAGCCAGCAGGATCAGTTAGCTTGTAGTTTAACTATTCCCCCAACATTTTCACTCGTCAATGTAACAGTAAGTAAACAGTAAGTAGGGTGCTTTTCAACTACAAACTAGCCAGCAGGACCAATGGGAGAGAATTTTAACTGGTCCTCGGGCGTTTTAACTGGTGTTTGACCAGCAGACCACTGAACATTAAGGGAGAATGCTGACATTTTGTGTTCGGAAATAACACTAGAGTAGACTGCAGGACTTGTTCTGTTGTAGGGTTACTGGCCAAGTGCTGATATTACTTGAGTCTTGCCAGTGGTCTAGTGAGTGTTTGGATCCCTGGTGTACAGTTGTATGGTGTGTAAAATGTCGGAGCTGCCAACTCTCTCCGATTCTGCAGAAAGTTCCCTGAAAATACACCAATCATGTTCTGATGAACTAATTTGAAAATCTCCCTGATTAAGGAAATTGTCCTTATTATGTTGAATATAATTCTAAATATCTCCCTGATTGTTGTACAAAACTCCCTGATTTGCAAGATGCAAATGTTGGTAGCTCTGGAATGTCTGAAGCCAAAGCCAAGGTATCCACATTGCTGGCTAATGTACCTTGTTTCTGTGCATGTGCTTTTGAGTCGGCATGTCATATTTGAGAATTTCCCCTCCCTCTTTCATATTTTGTTAACAAAAGTTTTTCATTTTGTTTTTCTTTGCTACAGAGTGACCAGAGATCTATAGGAACAGATGACCTGTGTGAGGTGAGGATCTTTTTTTATTAAGTGAACAAAATGAAAACCTACCCATGACCCAATATATGTTCACGGATGAAAACTTGAATCAAACAACAGGAATCTAACAAGATATATGCTGCTGGATTTTGATGGATTTGAGAGTTTAGGGTTAAAGGTCATACTTTTTATAAAGATGGTATTTTTTATAAAAGAAGGTTTTTTTTATGAAGATGGTATGATACATGTAGTATGCATCCTGTGAAATTATTTTGTCTGACATGCCCTTATGCCCTTATTTGATTAGAAATCAATAAAAGTCTACATGTATGTGAGAAATGTTGAATCCCCAAAGACCACCTAAAGGCGGCTTTTGGAGCTTCAAATTTCCGTGGTGTCTGCTTGTGAATGTTGCGGCCAGAGATGAAGTTGGTACTTGCTAACACTTCGCTCAACATGGATGGATTTGACGTTCTTCATGAAAATACCATGATAGTTTTTTGCTGTTTTCTCAATTCTCAACAAATAGACACTGTATTCAACAGAGACTTTCACGGGTGACTTTAATTGTATCTTTCTTGACAATTTGGCCTATAAATCAGCATTACGGTGACAAAAACAAAGCGATGACCCTAACTTGGTACTTAATTCACAATGACAAGATTATCAGTACTACTACTAGTAATTTCATAACAAAACTGCATCGTATCTTTATCCATAGTCTTGGTTCCTGGTCTTTTTTTCTGTTAGAATGCCGCACTTTAAAAATGCAGAGATAATTGACTTGCGGCCAGTGAATCATAATCACACTAGTAACAAGTTGTAAGCGAGACTAAAGCTTTAGTTGTTTCTGACATACTTAAGGCACAAATCATGTTAACCGGCATTAAGCTCTAGTCCCCCTGTAAGACTCAACTAAGCACAGCCGCACCTGTACCTGTTAACAGTTTGATAACAGGTGGATAAAGCTGTCTCTTCAACTTAACCTCAATTTCACAGACAGTCATGACCAGGATCTGAGATTTATACTTACTGATGGTGTAGTCTGACCATCCGAATTGTTGACAACCACACTAAAACATTAAAAAGAAAAAGCCACAAAATTGAAGAAAGCTTAAAAAAGAAAAAGAAAAATTAAAGACTTCCCAGCAAACAACAGGTTGAAGATCTGTTTCAGAGATTCCTTGTACATTGCCGTCATTGCTCATCTGGCTTCAGGTCCATCATGCTGCATGCCTACTGTCCAGGAGAAAAAGTACACCTCCATCAAAAAAAGATATCAGAAATATTAATCCAAAGTTAAGAGCAACACACTAGAAGCAATGGTTTCTGGGTCCTCCAAGGCTACATGTGTACAGTTGTCACAAGCTGCAAAACTAGAACGCACTCGATAGAGCACACTAATGGACAAAGACCATGGACTTGACCAGTGCTGAATTCCCCAAATGCTCCACAAGGTGGCACTCTCTTTACATCACCTTGTCCTCTTTTGTCTTCCCCCAAAAATATAATTCACACAGTTTTCTTGGAGCCACAAAAACATCAGGATGTTCAACAAAATCCAATAATTGATCCTTAAGCCAGGATTAAACTTTCCACAAAGTTCAAGCTATCCTACTTTCAGACAGCAGGGGTTTCCCTTAACTTTTTTTCCTCACTTGCCCGCCGGACGAGTCAACCAAAATTTTGGGTCGCCCGCAAGTTTTTTCACTAGCCCACACGTATTAATGCACACAATTTCAAGCATACATTTTTTTTTTTATAAATATAAAAAACACAGAGGTGAAGTTTGCAAACTTACGTATCTGGACAATTTTATACCATAATTTCTGCCCTTAATAATACTTTTTTAATCAACTACATGTAACTAGTTTCATGGATTCGTGATTTGAGGATCGGTTGTAAAGAACCAATAGAACTTCTTTTGCAATAAAATCTTTGTAATTCAACGATCAGTCGACAACGCACATTGAGAAAAATTCAATGATCTTTGCCCGAATCGCCCTCTATCGGCAAAGTTGTCGATGTTTGAATAGCCTTAATGCAAGGCTAGGTCTAAGACAGAATCTGCTGGTGTGAGACACACTATGCAGCAATTCTTTACTCGGCTCGTGAACGTGAACGTTGCCGGAGTTGGAGTCTAAGCCAAGCTTTCATATGGATTTAACAACAGCCAATCACAGCGTGGGGAATGTTGGTTAGCTTGGACTTTGGACCTGCTGTGTTTACTGCACAATACACCATGTGTTGTGTATGCACGGGCAACAGAACATTGTGGTGCCGGTGGATACTCGCCAACCATATGGTTTATGTGCATGCATGTTTTTACGTTTGTGTACTGAAATGAAATGAACGATCGCGATTGCGACTGTGGCCACATTAAATCTAGCAAATATCAAGACTTGTCAAAAAACTGGCCCAATTCGGGACATCACCTCAAGAATCACCCTCCCCCCCCCCCCCCCCCCCACTTACCGATGGTAAGTGAATAAGCAATAATTTTGAGCAAAAATATTTTGTTAAGCAGAAAGCATGCACAGTTTTGTTAGTAATCCGCAATACTGTATGATCTTTGTTTTATCATCTGGGGAATTCATAGTCAGACGGTTGCTACATGTAGGTTATAGGAACTCGTCTGCCTTTTAGTAAAAGTTTCTCAATGAAATCTGGTTGATAAACCATCTGCTGGTGTAAAAAAGATTTGTCACTTTGAGTTCGCAAAGCAAAATTTATTTATTTATTTTTCCCAGAGAATTCTGCCTGATATACCTTGAAACCTGGTGTGTGAGAGCATGATTTGTCATGCGAGAGGGGGGGGGGGGGGATCCAAGATCCAAGCAGTCCTATTGAGATGATGCTTTTGATAAGGACATGATTTTTATTGAACTGACTGCATGATCCTGGCATAAGTTAATAAAAAAATGTGCTGAGTCTTCCGATTTTATTCCGGCAAGACACATTCAGTGTTTACAATCCTCGTGATATAAAATATTTCATCCTGCTAAATTGCAAAAAGTCATGCTTTTGATCCCCCTCCCCCCCCCCCCCCTCCCCCTTCCGAGTTTGAATTAAAACCCACTGTACTACAATCCAAGGCGGACTGTCGTTATGATCATACATGTAGCAGGCCTCTGTGGGCTGTACGTGGATCTAAGAACTGTAAACCAGTTTACTGCACACTCGTGCTTACTGGAACATGACATCGCAATCTGCGCAGTCATTATTGTATTGTGATGTGACGACCAGCTTGTGCGCATGTGTGCAGTAACTGGGCTAGAGTTCATAACCATGTTCAGCCCACAGACCCCCTTTTAAAGTACAAGAGGTGCTCCAATGTAGCTTTGTCATGCTTGCTCCTCAACTAAGTATTTGAAAGTGAAACTGTGGTTAAAAATAGATGTTTTTAAGACATTGAGACTTCATCACTCAACACTGAAGATGGAGATCTTATAAACTGAATCATGTAGAAAAGCACATTGTGAAGTCAACATTTAAGTCATTGAATAACCATGATAACGGGTATAGAGCAATTGGTTCTATCCTTACAATACATTCATGTACATGTAGATGTGTGTTAAGCATTGTGTGCTCCAGGCCTTGTGATCAAGCTTTTTGTAAAGTAGCCTTTCCGGGCTAGAAAACTTACTGTGCATTTTCACCAAGCTCTTTGGAAGTTTTTGTAGCCCTGGAAGATTTTAACGGGTATTGTCATAAATGTATCTTTCTAATGTATTAATGGTACATGTGTACATGTAGCAATCACAATCAGTTTAACCCTTTCCTTACCATAAGCGACTTTAGTCGACTGCACTAATAACACCCCCTCTTCCTTACCAGCTTACACACAAAAAAGCACTCAAGCCTGAGCACAAAGGCCATTTGTAATAAAGCTGCAGTTTTGTCCATGTTCGCCCTCCATACCCAAGCTTACCATCATTGGAAAGGGGAAGATCAGATCTTTTCAATGATAGTAAAATAAAATAAGGTTGCTATTTTGAAATCTCTTCAAATTGCAGTTGAAACCGAAATGCCAAACACCTACATGTACATGTACGGAGTGCTCCATATGGTTGTGTACAACATCTCATTGATTACAAGATACAAAAGTTGGCAGCTCTACTTACTAAAGCTGTTAAGGGGATATGGGTTAAAGAATTTGTCGGCCTCGCTACCATGAGCAGCGCGCTGTATGGTTAATTCTCTTCACTAACTCCTGGTAGGGATGTGCTGAAAAACAATGCTGATTGGCTCCCAAAAGTAACTACTTTGCTTGCACACTTGTTAACAACTTTTGAGCAATTGTAGGGCCCTTGTTGGATGCTTAGTACAATCAATTTTAAATGGAATCGCGTCAAAATGCAAGTATTTTGACGCGATTCCATTTAAAATTGATAATGTTTTTAAACTGTCATCCTAACTTACATACAGTTAGACATATCAAAAAATCAAAGAAGAATTGGAGGGGAACAGTTGCTCTTTCACTTGATGCCTCTTTTGCAGGTAACCATACTTGATCGGAAATGTAAATAATATGTGCCAAAGTCTGGCACATTCTAAATAACCAATTCAAGGGGTTATGAGACAGAAAAGCATGCTGGGAAAAAATGGCACGGCGAGATCAATCACCCCAGGGAACGAGGTTGAGAATTTCTAGCCACAAGTGGTTTACCAACCATTCATGTACATCAACATGTTAATCTAACCTTGCCTCCCCGCATTCCCCATCCTCCGCTTTTTTGACAAAAATAACCACTGACAGCTACCCTTGAATATAGGCCCAATGACGGTTTAGACCACACCCCAACGATCTGACGCGAACACAACCTGTAATCTTCGTTGTCTCGGTTCCCCCCCTTAGCATCAGGGTGCATTGTTTAGCCTTTTTGTGTGTGTGCCGAAATAATACTCCGAAAACTAACCAATCCCCTTTGAGTTTGTAAGGGCTCTCCTACACAATGTATCACTCTTTTCTCCCTTCTTTTTTGTGCGAGGGTGGAAATCCCAAGGGTTACTGGGTGATTTTTATCCCCGTTGATGTCTGCTGTTTGGCAATTAGCTTGGCTCGGGTTGCACATGTGGTCACGTACACCCCCCAAGTCTTCCAGGGCTGTACTGTCACTGTTAGGGTAGAATCCTGCAGACGAGAGCGCTAATTCATGGAGCTCAGACAAGAAATATCTTGGCAAGACAAGAAATATTTCAACTTGATCAAATCATGATTACTTTGTTTTCACTAAGTTGACATTCAGTTCATGTAAAAGTAAAAAGATATCCTGGTAGCCGAAACGCCTATTGTTTTTGTCCAGATTTTTGTTTTTTCCCCGACTAGTTCTCCATAGCATTTACCCATGAAATTTGTTATCGCTTGATCTCAGGAACTAGTCTTAAAAGACACAAACAATACTGTACATCAAATGAAAGCATGTGCTCTAACTTAGATTCAGCAGCAGTTGTTCTGAGTGTTTTTTGTTTCTTTCTTGACGATATTACCGATTTAAAAACGTATCTTGAAACAAGCACGATCGCCCTGAGTGTGTACATTGCACATAAAACATGCTGTACGTAGCATATGGTACCCCACACATGGTACCCCACACACACAGCCTGTAGCCCACAGCCACAAACACATTCCAATGCGTGGTATCTATCGTTCCGACCTTTGATCCTTCCATTCATGGTTTATCTAACGATGGCAGGATGGTGAACTTGTATAGCGCCCTCTTGCTCGTGAAGAGTCCTCGGAAGCATTTTGGGATATGAGGATGTGAGGACAATTAATTATGAAAGCGTTAAGGGGATACTTATAGCTTATCCCCACGTAAATTCAACAAATTCTCCAACCACAATTCATTTCAAGGTCTGTGTGGTATATTTTTTTATTTTTTATTTAGCGTAGGCGTGGTAGTTTATTACGTAAAATTCCACATCGTCTGAACCATAATAAATTATGTCAGAGAGTTGTCATAAGGTCATAATCTTGTGCCATCTTGTAACTAATGACACAGTTGCATTTTATTCAAAACCTGGCCCCACTTTCACCTTTTCTTCCAGTCCAAACAGGAAGTTCACATTTTAAAAATCATATCTTCTGAACCACATGTCATAAACTCAAAAGTTTGGTGCCGTTAGGTAGCTTATGTCAATGGCAAAATTCAAATTTTATTCAAAAACATGACCCCCCACTTTGGCCTTTCCTTCCGGTTCACTTATGAAGCTCCAAAAATTCAAAATCATATCTCCCCTATTGTCCAAACAGTAAGTACGAAGAGTTCCTTTAGGGTACAGTATACGACTACAATTAATCTATTGGATATGACATGTAATTTTCAGTATGAAATCATGATATTTTATCTTTTTGTTCCAGTTTTTACGAACACCTGGTCTTTTTTTCTTTTTTTATGTCATGGACAGTATCAAAATGAAGTAAGATTTCAAGCTTTACATGGTGTACATGTACATGTAGGATGTAACTACTATCATGTACATGTGGTTAAAAGGAGGGTCATACAATGTAGATTGTTTTTGTCAAAGTAATGCTGATTTGTAAGCCACATTATCAAGAAGGTACAGTACATTGTAAAAGTCACCTGTGAAATTTTCAGCCGAATACGGTGCCTACAGAAAACAGCAGAAACTGTCAGAGAAACGTTTTTACACGTGCGTGAGCAATACTGCACAGTTTTCGTTTGTCAAACTCAAATACACACGGAAGTGTAATTTCAAAGCTGCCGACTTTGTATGGCTATTGTATGGGCAATGGGGGATATTCACACGACTTCGACTCTGCGGGATGTTGTGCTTATAAAGATCGTGATGGATTATCTCTCGGTCGGTAAATTTTTGGAAACAACACGAAACAACAAGGATTTACAAAATACACTGACACAGGTACATGTACAGTCTCGATGTTAATTGTCAAAACATTTGGACTTCCTTGTACACCGCCTTTGTTGTTCGTGTATTTTAGAACGGTTAACCATTTAGAAAAGTTTTGTTTAAACGGATTGTAAATTAAACGTAGGGTCACAGGCTTACATGGTATTCCATCCAGGTGTTGTGAGATGACAGCGAGTACCAAATGCACCTCTGGCTGCAGCATTCATAAACAGACACCACAAAATTTTCAAAAGTTGCCTGAAGGCGATCTTTGGAAATTCAAATGTTTCAACATAATTGTTATTGATTTATAATAAATGAGGACACTTCAGCTGAATTAATTTCACAGACCATCTTTATAACAAGCAAGCTTTCAGATAAAAATGACAGGAAAGGAATGGCAACATGTTGTTCCTACAAATGTTTAAGGTATTATACAGGATTTGTAGAGCTGACAAAATAGTTGCAGAGAGTGTTTGTGTGGTCAACCGTACATTAAATAACAAACCTTTCAAATTTTGGCTTAATCCGTTGTGTGAGTCAGGAGAAAATAGTGAAAAACCATTGAACAATTTTTCAGCCTGTAACACATTGTCTTTAATTTTGGTTGTAACAACCAAAAATAGCTGTTGTGTTTTTTTAATAGGTTTTCAGATACAGTTTTCCCGAATATGACTTCATTTCAGAGGGAAATTTTTCACAGAAAAATGGTTCTAAATGAACTTCTTAATTAGTTAGCTTTCAGACTAAGATTAGACAATGATGTTTTTTATCCTTACCAATCCTGTATAATACATTTACTCTCATGATTGTAACCCACAGTTTACTTAGTTTTTAGTATCAACATTTCAAATTTGCATAAAATTGTCCTTTCAAAGTTGAGCTTGACTTCTGTTTATTCATGTCCTAACTTGAGTTTCATTTGAAAATTTTGAAACAAAACAGCATGACAGGTGAAATTATTGAATTATTGTCATGGATAGCATCCAAACTATCCTTAAGAGAGTTTTTCTTGTTCACTATCTCTTTTTTTTTTTTTTTGAAAGTGGAGCGTGGCTTCTTTTTTTACTCCACCTGTGTGAGGCTGTAAGATGACATTGTAAAATCTGGAACTCCCAGTAGGCTGTGTTGGCACGTCCAAAAATAATTTACAGACTCTGAAACACCTGTACAGAGTCAGGTACATGAAGTCTCAGTGTAAGGCTTACCACATGCCCCCCCCCCCCCCCCCCCTGTCAAGCTAACCAAATTATGTGAAAAGTTACACAACAGTTTCACTCAAGAGTTTTTAGTTTTAATTTTTTAAGATTTCCCACATTTCCCACTGGGCCCTTTTTTGTAAAGCAAGGCGCATTTATTTTATGAACAGGTACATGAAGTCTCAGTGTAAGGCTTACCACATGCCCCCCCCCCCCCCCCCCCTGTCAAGCTAACCAAATTATGTGTCAAAGTTACACGACAGTTTCACTCAAGAGTTTTTAGTTTTAATTTTTTTAGATTTCCCACATTTCCCACTGGGCCCTTTTTTGTAAAGCAAGGCGCATTTATTTTATGAACAGTATAGTAAATGTTACATGTACCTGTTCCAATAGATAAAGATTCAAATTGTAAAATGCTGTCAGCTGGAAAAGTAAAGTTAAAAGTGAAAATTATCAACAAGTTGAACTAAGTAGGAAGTGTCATAAACTTATTAAACAGCTTAAAAATGCACGCCTGTCTGCAGCTTCAGATGTCTTTATTGATACCTGCAGTTCCTTTCCTGATGAACTGAGAAATGCTATATTCTTAATTTGTCTCAGATTATTACCCTACTCTCAATTTTAGGAACATGTAGGACTTTTTATGTCTGCCTGGTGAAAGAAGTTTAGTTAGTTTCTTCAGATTAAAGACAATGCTTCTTGATCTACTTGTCTAAACACTGAGGATATCGTTCCAAGAAGCTCATTGAAATCTATAACCCTAGGGGTTATCAAAAGATGGACCATGGAGTGAAACAAATTATCAGTATATGAAAACAACAGTGTTGTATTGAATAAAATGCTTTCACTTGATTTTTGTTTGGTTTCTTAAATATACATGTATGAGTGGCACCTGCCAACGTTTAAGGTGTTTATTTCTGCAATCAAATGTACATAGACATCCATCCATAACAAGTAGGGCAGAAGAATGTAATTACATCACAAAATACATGTACAATGTACAGTATGAATTCAGGCATGTGAGACTTCCACGTTTACGCAGAAATCCGCGTTTTTTATTTTCCCATTCCGCGTTTTTCCTGCGGGCTCCGCGTTTTTCCCATCTCCACTGTGAATGGCCGGTCCGCGTTTTGGTTTTTTTTTTTCATCAAGCAGCAAGTAATAATTTTACTGCACAACACTCGCACACAGAGAAAGGGAACCTGGCATCGGGAAGCAATTTAAGATTTAATTTTGACATGTGAGTCGGGGGCTAGACCCGGTAAAATGCTCCGTGTTAGTCTTTGAGTAAAGCCGTTGTTGTTCATTTTTCGTTAAGCGCGATGTCCCATTATACTTACCCATGTCGTGGTCCCGTTCCACCAAGAGAGGGTGCTTTACTAAAAACTGTATTAAAAAGCCAACACCTTGAGCCAAGACTAGGCGCACACGGTCTTTCACGTGGACAAGGAAACTAAATAATGGCAGTCGAGGATGCATCACGCTTGTGGAACACCTGTCTGAGGAAGGCCACAAAAACATCTTGAAAATGAGGACGAACACATTGTTACCAGGTAACAATTGTGGCCTATGTTTCTGTTAATGTTTTGTCTACGCTGCAGTACAAAGCCTGTTATTCAGACTGTAGCGCTGGCCCAAAATCCGGACACGGACTTCGCTTGCTAACTAAAAACAAGTTTTCCTCGTTTTTTCCATGACCCGCTCACATGCCTGAGTATGTGTCACAGGAAGTGTTTTAACATAATGTGTGTACTGGGCCCAATTTGATAGAGATGCTAAAGCAGAAAAAGTAGCTAAGCACAATAAAATTTCGCTCACCTGAATAAGGTTACAAATCCATACATGTAGTACCATGTCATACAAATGTATGTAGCATCTGTAACTGGTATCCTGCTTATTTATCCCAAGCAGAAAACATGTTAAAAATATTTTCTGCTGAACCAGCTCTATGAAATTTGCTATGCGTGGAATGACAGTCCCTCCAGAGCAACGGCATGTTTCTGGCACCAGCAAAATTGCATACCCAATGCTGAAAGTCTAGGGGATCATTTTTGTGGGGGGAAACGAGTCCATAACAATGGCAAGACAAGGGAAATTTCAGGCATGTTTTCCTTTTTGGAGTGAATTATAAATCTTCTGAACTTGCAAACATAACCCTACAGTCTTTACGATTACAAATTTGAAAAAATATCCCAGAGATTTTAATTTTCAAACAGCACCAATAGCGAAGGAAAAAAAAGTTGCCCAAATCCCTGGGGAAAAATAATGTGGGAGAGCCCTCGTACAAGTTGAGTGAAATGAGGACAGCTAAGATGGTACTGTTAGATGACACACTTTAATCCAGCTGGACCGACCTACCGATGTAATCTTGCATCATTCACTAAGACCTACATGTACCCTCATCTGATGCCTCAAACAGCTGCCACTACAAAGCGTGGAACCTACATGTAAGAACTTACCACGGCAACATTTGTTAAGGTTCCTGTAACGGGCTGACGAGATGTTGGTGACTCATAACTCATAACCCATTTATGAAATAGAAAGTGTTAAGTGATTCCTTACATAATTTAAAGGAGGAATTACATGATTGGAGTTGAGTTGTAGGCTTTGAGTCTGAGGACCTTCTCACACAGGGCAATTTGTACTGGAAACTTGGAGGCAACCAACTGCAACGCATGCAAATGGATCAATTGGACAGCGTTCTAGCTACGATGGTCGGCGCCGGGCGGGCCCGACCGGCACCGAGGATTTCCGCCCACCACTTATGATGAAAAACACTGCCGGCACTAATTTCACATAAAAAACTGCTGTAAACGTAACTATTTGTGAAGAAAAGTAGTACTTACATGTACAATGTACATTCATATTTCTGTCTTAATTCTTGTTTAAATTGTACAGGGAACATGTTTTCAATTTGAGAAAAAATTAATAATTTTTCCGTTTTGCCGCGTGTTGTTGTCTAATGTTACGTTTCATGGAAGCTGCCATATTGAATTTACCGATGTATACGTCATACACATAGAGGTACATGTAGCGGCACAGGCTCGTTCGATCACTATTCTAGAAAATGTTTATTTCACTAGCGTAAATAAAAAAATGTATATTTTCCAGAATAAATAAATTTGAGTACAATAAAATATACATGTTTAACTTTGTCCACTGTAAAATTTATTCAATAATGTTACTATAAAAATATTCATTTTTTATTGATTGAGTTGGAGCCTTGTTTTGTTGTTCGTTATGTTGACTCTGGCCGCTAATCGCGAGGCTCCGTTCGCTGGAATCGCTTCGCTCATTCCGCAAACAGGTCCAAGTCAGTGAAGTCACACCCACCACTAAACATTCTCTAGCTGCAATTGGATAGCGCAGGGGTTGTTTTTCTCACAAGCTCTTACAATCACTAGAAAACGATGTCAAAATTGTGAATTGCTTTTCTTCCTGGAGATTGCCTGAAACTGGTTGCCTGCACATTGCCTTTCTTCCTGGAGATTGCCTGAAACTGGTTGCCTGCACATTGCCTTTCTTCCTGGAGATTGCCTGAAACTGGTTGCCTGCACATTGCCTTTCTTCCTGGAGATTGCCTGAAACTGGTTGCCTGCACATTGCCTTTCTTCCTGGAGATTGCCTGAAACTGGTTGCCTGCACATTGCCTGGTGTGACATGGCCCTAACTTACAGTAAATTTGATTGGTTAGATGGGCTTCAAATCCTAACTGTACTCTTTCCCAAGTCTGGTATTTTTAACATACATCAGGCCAGGAACCACACAGCCTAGTCTGACAGTCAAATGTTGTTTTCCAGTTATTGTTTAATTTTTTTCAATAAATAAGAAGTGAGAAAAAGAGTTTGATCTTGTACAATATATAAATAATAGCGGTTACAGTAACACTACGTGGAGACTTCTTTTTTTTGGGGGGGGGGGGGGGGGGGTTCAGCCTTCTTCTTTTTTGGGGGGGGGGGGGGCGGGGGTTCAGCCTGTGTTAAGGTTTATTAGACTTTCTAGATTTTGAATTACTTGCGGAGGCTTGGTTAATTTAATTATGCCAAGAGGGTCCTCCAATTAACCCATGGCACCAGTGGCACTCGCCACTGGTGCCATTTGATTTTGCTATGGTCTGCCGCTCTGTTGATTTGTAGAGTTTTGTGTTATTTTATTTTATTCAAATGTTCCAATGCTCTTAACACACTCTTCCCCTCTTGTGCAGAAGTACTCTCCTGAAAAACCTCTAAAAGAATTCCTGAGAACACAATGTTGACCCCCACAAGAACAAACTCATAGATCTGTGTTTTTCCTCTTCTTTGTGTGTTTTTGTGTAGGATTCCGATGGTGGACAGCTTGATGCTGAGGTTGCTCGTATTGAGCTGAGAGAGGCTCGTGGGAAGATCCACCAGTTGGAAGAAAGCCTGTTTGGCAAGCAAGCTGCCCTCGAGGAGGTCAACAGGGAGAACGAGGAGCTACGGGCTAAAACTTTGGCAACCACAAACGGACCAAGCAACGGGACTGTTAATAACGAGGTGAAAATAAATCAAAGAAATGGGGGTTTGAGTGAAGTGAATACTTAAGTCTAAAGCTGTGTTCCCATTGGACTTATTTTTGCTAAAGTACCGCGACTTTTCTGTAGAATTACAAAATTAAATCCAATGGGAACGCATGGTAGACTGACCTCCCTGTCAACTTACCGCGACCGTGATGTAAAACTAACAGGCCGAAAGAGGTCGCGGAAGACTTCCGCTCAGCCACGGTAACTTAACAGGGCCGCTAAAAAGTCCAATGGGAACGCTCCGCGCTGTAAACATACCGCAACCACGATGTAAAACGCTATACAAACAACACCACTTCCTGTATACGACACAACTATACACAGAGGGCACGCGAAAATGGTAGTATGGTTCCCTGTCTCGTTTGCACAGATGGCAGCGTGTGTACATGTAGCATGCATTACAAAAACAACGCTCAGCGCTTTTTCAATCTCGTCCAGTTGCTGTAGTTACGCTGCTGTGCACAATGTGGTTAGAAACATGGCAGATTTGATCGATTTTGTGAGGAGTTTAATTGGACTACATGTAGATGAACGTGAAAATGCTGATGAATTCAACGCGAGAAAACTACGTCACAGGCAAGTCATATCCTGCTTAGGTCAAAGGTGACTGTGCACAGCGCCCGCGATGTGTGACATTCTGCCAGTTTCGAACAGCAAGTTAACTGTTCCGTCGCGGAATTTAAGTACAGGTGGGAACGCACGGTAGAATTACACTTAATCCAGTCACGGTAACTTACCGCGTGGCCGCGGAAGAAAAAGTCCAATGGGAACACGGCTTTAATAAGTCTGAGTTGTAGTTAGAGTTCCCTTAGAACTGTCTCATTTCTATTAGAAACTTTTAGAGTCTGTTAATATTGGGATGTTAGGTTCCATGCCAAGTGATTGAAAGTTTATAATCTCAGTAATTTTGTACGACTTGGAGAATGTACAACTTGTACAAATTCTGTATGAAAGACCCAACTGCTTACTAGCCAAAATGACCTGTGATACAATGCACAAAGTTATGTCGACCTTTGTAGAATCTTTCTAAAAGGCTTAAACATGTTAAAAGTATACACATACATGTACAAGTACATGTACATGGTATACAGTATGTATTAACCCCTTGCACAATGTGGGGCACACTGCAGCAAAATGTGTCTTCCATTTTTGGATTCAATTTTTGTGTGTATACCATTTGACTCCCTGACAGGATCAGTGCATGCTCCGCGTTGTGCAAGGGTTCTATTGCAGTCGAGAAAGACTTCAAGTGCCCAAAATTGTGAGGCCATTACCATGTTTTGGAAATTTGCAGTATCAATAATTAGAGTAAAACCGATATGAAAACCTGAACCGTGCTATACTTGTGGCAGAACATTTCAGTGCAATAGCCTTGTTCAAAGTTGCTGTACCCTAACTACATGTACCTATATTTTTGTTGTTTTTTAAATATGTAGAAGAAAAAAAGGAAATTTAACACAAGTTTGCAAAAAAGGAAAATCATCACAACAAACTCTCTGTTCTGAGGCCTTGGGGATGAACAGTTAATAGAGGTCTCCAAAACTGTCTAGAACATTGGTTTTTTCCCCCTCTGCAAAGATCTACATGCTCAAGGACTCTGATAGTTAATTTCAATTTCCCCTCTTTGTTTTTTTTCTTAAGTCCAAGGACGCATAGTCAGTTGCATACAGATTTAATCAGTTCACAATAGTTACTGCATTAGTTAGCTTTTCCTGCGTGACCAAGCATTCTTGTAGCAGACGCTCTCCTAGGGCAAAACCTTGGGAGGGATTTACCAAGATCCCCAATCAACTTGTAACCAATTCACCCAATCCCATCTGAAGGTGTGAATTGTATTAGAGTTAACACTCACTGGTCTTGACATGCCTGTCCCCATATTCACACCTCGGCCACTCCAGTCAGTTTACTAAATTCTCTACAATATCCTCCCAAATATTCCCCCCCCCCCATCTTCCCCCATGGAGTTAACCCCTCTCCCAAGTGGCTGCACTTGTCACATATGAGCACATCAGATTAACATTGGTCAGGAAAGCACCAACATTGCTTTAATTATCTAATTTACACCTCATCTCTGAGAGGTGTGACAAGTAATAAAATCCAATCTCGGTGGCTCCTGAGGAGGCACAATTTTTAAACAAATAATTTATGGCTATGTTTATCCACACAGTCTCTCTGGGGATGGGATAGGGGAGGGGAAAAAGAGACGACTTAGTGAAGACACTAATGATCTTAAGGGAATTGGAAGTGTCTCCAGGAGTTCTACCTAGACATGATTTGATTGTCCTGGCTGCTGTTGGATATTGACTGTAATTGATAAGATGTAACACCTTCTTTTTGCAGTAATGTACATGTAGCTTACTCATCTGGGCTGTCAGGGTGTCTGTAACCCTCCCTGTTGATATCATCGTCCGCCAATGCATTGAACCTCAGCCTTACGATCCCTGAGAAAAAACACTGCCAAATTTAAATCCTCGCACTCGCAGCAGAGTAACTAAATGATTCCTTGTTTTTAATAATCTTAGTGTTTTGAGGCATTGCATGGTGAGGTTTGAATGTATCTTTGGTTTGCGGTTACACCATGTAGTAGTATCTACTTTGCTGTAAAGTGTCCCTCGATTTTGTTCTATCTACTCCGAGGTAGTAGATATACAGCACGTCAAGTTCTCATCAGAGCTAAGCAGCCTCCAGAATTCCTCTCTTTTGCAGTAGACAGATAGGGGGACAGCTCTTACAAGAACAATCTACACAGCAAAGTAGTTACTATGGTGTTACCTCGAACAAAGTATTCTTTAGTTTAATGATCTTGTTGCATTCAGTAAGCAGAGCTTGAAACTTTGCTGATTTGTTGAAACTTTTTCTGAGCAGCAACAACTGCGAGACTGAGTATAATTTTGGATCTTGTGTTGCATTTGGCATAATTAGCCTTTTTGAGATATGGCGGACACTATAGGAGTACACTGTTTAGTTTGGGTGTATACAGACAAATTTACCCAAACCTTATAGTGTTGTAGCATTGTGTCCGCCATAACTCAAAAAGGCTTATGGGTTTTGAAATACTTACATTTTTGTACTACACCCACAGTGGGCCTAAAGCTCCAGTGGACATGTAACTTTTGCTACATTTTTGTACCTATGAAGTTTTAATTCTTGACAGGACAACTCTAGTTGTATCACGTCATTGTCATACTCGGAACATACAACATTTCAAGCGGAGGCGATCAAACTCATGGGACCCTTTTTTTCTTTTTTTTATCTCCTGCCGCAGGTAAAACTAATCAACAATTATCTGTCAGTTTTGAATCAATCGAAAATAACGCAGACATTTTCAGAGACATGTATCATAGAGAGAGAGAGAAGGAAAGGGAAGGGGTAGGAATGAGTTGGAGAAATGTTTTCAAGAGAGATAAAGAATCAAACCAGATGTCTACGTGGACCCAAACAGGATTCGAATCCAGGTCCTCAAAGGTGAAGGTTGAGAGAAAAATATCAGCTGTGGCAACCTGCTAAATTCAGACTTTTAATCCCCTTGCATGAAACATGGATTACTTCAGATGGAACGATTTTATGTGAAATTGTCCACATGGTGTCGCCCATTTCTCTACATGGTACCTCTACCTCTAAACTAAACAGCGTTGACGTTAACAATTTATGATGAGGAAGTTTTACAACCGGTTTCGTTGTACTAAATATTGTTATTTTAACAACCCCAACCTTAAAGGTTTCCCCCCCTTGAAGTCCAATGGGATTGAGGTCAGAGATAAGCAAAACCCCTACGGAGGGTAAAAAAAAATACACCAGCTTGCTGCGGATCAATTTTGAGGCAAAATACCGGTGGAAATCAGCTGACCGTGTGTAGTTGTTGTGGTTGCAGTTCTCAGCGTATGGTTGATGTCTCGTCAGCTCGTGGAGAGGTGGGGGGGGGAGCTGGGAAGGAAACCACTGGCACTGCCTGGTGGTGTGAACGATGATTGATCAGTTTTAGGGTTGAGAGCGGTGAAATACTGCATTGGGAAGTGAACACATGTAGAGTACAAGTGTATAAACTGCCAAACTTTAATGCTTGTGACTTGCCTACCAACCCATTTGACATCACCAAAGATAAAAACAATGTTATGGTTCAGACATCTTGGTTTTTCACATTCAAATTAAATAACCAAACTGAGGCTGGGAGGTATTGTCTGGTTCCTTGCTCTGAAATCAGAAATGGAACTATCGTTGCCAGTGTGTGAACAAGGTATCTGTCCAAAATAAAGGCATCTGTTGGACTGTTTAAATTCACACAGCCATTTTTAGTATTAGAACTTTTTGGGGGATGATCATCCTTTTCTTCCACAAGCAGATGAAAAACAATGGGTGGCATTCGGTGGGGTTGATGAGGAGAATAGGAAAGGGAAATTTCAAGAGAATCTCTATAACTGGGCTTGTACATGTAGGTCAGAACTTTTAAGTTTCATTAGACCAGAAATATTCTTATAAGACTAGAAAAACTATCTGCTGTGGAAATTATATGAATTGTCTGTTGCTGAGCTTGGGGGGGGGGGGGGGGGGGTGTTCGAGTTAGAAACCAAACCAATAGTCCCTTTGTATTGGCCGCCATCGCTAAGGTCAAACAATGTAAACATGCACTCGTCATGAACAACTCTCAGCCTACATCATTGAGGGCGCTGTTTGGACATGTGATGTCCTATGCAAGGGGTCTACACATGATTTGTATATATGTATGAAGAAAGAATGTCTTTTAAATGTACACTGTATGTGTTTGTTTAGCAATGGGAGGAACACAATGGACTGCAGTATTTAAATGTAAGGTTGTTGGCCTACAATGTAGTGCTAAAACTATTGGACTCGGATCAGTATTCTAGTGTGTAATTCAAGCGTGCCAGTGTTGTTACACACATGTAACACTTGCAGAATATTTTAGCAGAAGGGCCCATAGTTGACCTCATCCAGGTTAAAGGTCATTCAGAGTCTTAAGACCAGTCACCGGTGCCCCGCCTTGTCACATGACCCCATTTCTCCCCCTCTTCACCTTGTGATTTCCTGATTCTCTCTTATCTTGCCAGTCATTTGTAGTGAAGTGGGCGGCTACAAATTATCTCAAAATGAGATACTTACATATTACACAATCATGAAGGTGTGCCAGTCATTGTGAACACACAATCATGAAGGTGTGCCAGTCATTGTGAACACACAATCATGAAGGTGTGCCAGTCATTGTGAACACACAATCATGAAGGTGTGCCAGTCATTGTGAACACACAATCATGAAGGTGTGCCAGTCATTGTGAACACACAATCATGAAGGTGTGCCAGTCATTGTGAACACACAATCATGAAGGTGTGCCAGTCATTGTGAACACACAATCATGAAGGTGTGCCAGTCATTGTGAACACACAATCATGAAGGTGTGCCAGTCATTGTGAACACACAATCATGAAGGTGTGCCAGTCATTGTGAACACACAATCATGAAGGTGTGCCAGTCATTGTGAACACACAATCATGAAGGTGTGCCAGTCATTGTGAACACACAATCATGAAGGTGTGCCAGTCATTGTGAACACACAATCATGAAGGTGTGCCAGTCATTGTGAACACACAATCATGAAGGTGTGCCAGTCATTGTGAACACACAATCATGAAGGTGTGCCAGTCATTGTGAACACACAATCATGAAGGTGTGCCAGTCATTGTGAACACACAATCATGAAGGTGTGCCAGTCATTGTGAACACACAATCATGAAGGTGTGCCAGTCATTGTGAACACACAATCATGAAGGTGTGCCAGTCATTGTGAACACACAATCATGAAGGTGTGCCAGTCATTGTGAACACACAATCATGAAGGTGTGCCAGTCATTGTGAACACACAATCATGAAGGTGTGCCAGTCATTGTGAACACACAATTAGGACCTGTGGCATTCTCATCAGGGCCAAATTTCATAAAGTTGCTTAAAAGCCGATATTGTACATTGCTTCTGAGTTCTGACTGGTGCCCCAATTGAGACGGGCCAACCAGTGTGCTTGTGCACATTTTTTTCACGATTAGCAAATATCACAAAGGAGGTAGAGAGATACATTTTACGTGAAAAGACACCCTTAACTTTGTCTTTATCGTTTGCCAAGAATCTTTATTCATAGATACAATTTTAAAACTATTTTGTTTTCATGCAATTTTTGTGTGTGATTTTTATTCTCCCAGGGTGCAGGATCTGTGGACAAAGAGGCAGAGTACCGGGCAGCATTTGAGCAGTATAACCTAAAGGTAAGAATAAGTATAATTGGAACCGGTTGTTTGTTGATAATGTATTTGTTTCCCCATCATGAACAGGTCTTGTGGACAGTTATCTTTTCCCCCTCTCCCTTTCAAATCAATGCATCCAAAGTGAGACTGGAAGGGATAAATAGTCTAGCACTTTTTGTGTGATTAGAATCAGTAATCATAATTGGTTAAGGAGTCGGGGAGCGAGACATTCATGATGTATCTTCATAGGTTTTTCATCAATGCTCTCCTTGTCCTCTCTAAGACATTCCAAACGACTATAGTCTGGCACTGTTTTGTACAATGAGAACCAGTAATCATGAGCAGTTGTAAAGTCAGGGAGCAAGACAAAGACGACAGAGGTTTCTCTTGAAGGGGTTACCATCAATGTTCTCATGTTCCGCCTTAAGACACTCCAAATGGCAAAAAGTGCAGAGGTTCATGACACATCGCCAGGAAGCCTTCTTAACTTAAAACCAACTCCTTAGAGATGTCTTCTCCCCACATCAGAACATAGCCCCAAGGTGCATCAGGTCAACCCCATAGTTGATCCTTCCTTCACAGGTTCTACTTATTTTGGGACCAAACTCAATATTTGTTTAACGGAATCGGAGGAATGTTCAAATGTGATAGGTTTTGGGGTAATAATATACTTCCTTTTTTTTTTTCTTGGGAGGGGAAAGCGCTTAATTGATTGGAGTCGCCAGAATGGAGGTTGTCACAAGATGTTAGGGTGAGGTTTCAAATATGGTTGTCGTCATTATGGAAAAGGAGAATCTTGGGTTTTTTGTTTGTCATAGTTGGGAAGTGTTTCTGGCTGGATTGATGGCTTATCTGATCTGTCTGGTGGTAAAAAGGGTCGTTGCCCAACTTGGATGAGTCAATGGAGCAGAGATAACTTCCGTTAGACATTAAGTTTTGCCACTTTTATGTCTTGGTGTGATTGTTAATTAAGGAGGAGGGAGAATCTTCAATTTGGTTGTTCCTGGTTGAGAAGTGTTTTGGACTCAATTTATGTTTTTTCTCCTTGATGCTTCTGAAAGTAGGAGGGTTGTTGCCCACATGGAGTCAGAAAAATTATTGTGAAGATGAGCAGAGTGTACTCCCTGAGAGGAAAGTGAGAAGAGAGCACTGTACTCTTTGAAACCTTAGGACTCCACTTATCTTCTGAGAAATTGCAGACTTGTGCAGGGTTCTCCCTTAACGGTGGTCTGCTGGCCAAATGCCAGTTGTTCAGGCTGGATAGTCACTGAAAAAAAATAACGGACAATCTCTGTTTTGTTTGAATTCAGACTTGTTTATGTCTGCCTGGTGAAAAAGTAGCTGTCATCTTCTTCAGAAATAAAGAAAACAATCTCTTTTTCTCTGGCACTGTTGATGCTGTTTCCAGAAGCTCCTTGAAAACTAAACTTACATGTAAGTAGATATGGATCGAGCAAGTTTCGTAGTCAAACATTTTTTTCCCCAGTTTGGAAAAAAACTTGCACACTATAGCGGGTCCCAATGTTCGAATATGCGCGAGACTTGCACAGTCTATAACAAAAAGTGGAATTGTCATCATTGCAACTTCCTTTTAATATTTAGACCCTATTTTTAGTTTTTTTTGTCAGCAATGACTGTAACCCCTGGAGTCTTTCAACCCCAGTTCTTCTCAGAACCAACAGTTCTTTCAAGAAGAGATTTCTAGAACAGTTACCAGGAGTTGCCGTAACTTTTTTAATGACGAGCCTGCAGGACCTTTTCGCTTGTTGTTTCACTAGCCAGTCAGTTTTTCCAATAGTTTTGGGTTGAACAAAGAAAAATTGACTAGAGCGGGCTTGAACCTTCGACATTCAGATTAACTTGCTGGGGCTCTACCAACTGAGCTATCTAGCCCTATGTTGGTGGTCTCCCTAGTTTGTCAATATCTTTGTTCGTGGTGCAGTCAAAAGCCATTCACCCTTTAACTGCTGTACAGCTAGGGATCACATCAAAGTGAACGATACAACCTGGGAAGCGGCAGCAGAGGGATCACCTTAAGGGTAGTCCATCTTAAATAGAGAGTTGCTTTTCTTAACTAAACTGGCTAGCAGAGCCACTTAGATAGAATATTGACTGGTCCTTAGATTGTTTTATATATCTTTTGGTCAGCCGACCTTTCTTAAGGGAGAACACTGGTTACGTGTGTTTTCCTGACTTCCTACACCATGGAGTGCAGAGTGGTTCATCTCGAGGCAGCGCACAGAGTATATCTCGGCCAAGGTCTACCTGATTTGCTGTAGCCTGGTTTATTCCACCCCAAGGAATATCGAAATGGCCAAACACTTCATCTGTGAAGACCCTCTACTGAAAGAAGCCGTTCTGTCTGTCTTGTGCCATTACACTCAAATGCATCTCATCCCAAATGTCATGTTTGTCGTCTGTTTTGGGGTTTTTTTTGCTCCTGAAGTTTCAACTGCAAAAACCCCAGGTACTCCAATGAACTTTTTGAGCCAAAATGACAGCATTTGAGATATTTCTGCCACAGATCAATTCAATTAGACAGAGGTCGGACAGGTGTTTTGCAAACACCACCTGCACATGAAGATCAATAACCAATCTGGAGCTCAACTGAATCACCTGACAACCCTAGAATTGTATCAACTGGTGCCAGCCAGTCAGGGTGTGTTATGGATCCCAATGCCCTACGAGTTCTAACATCAAACTGTTGAAAACTTGGGTTTCAAATATCATGATCATGGAGAATCAAATCTTAACCATGACAAGGATACTCTTCATCATGTTGTCGGAGTTTAGTCCTCTCTCAGATTGACTATCTTGTTTTATTTGGTGCTACACATGTACGTCATATGAATCGGACAGAGTTCAAAGATAACAACTTGGTACAGCTTGTTTTACATCCTTGAGGGAAAATCATTGGCTACCAATCGAGAACGGATTCATTATAAACTTTTTGTTTATAAATGCTTGAACAAAACTACTCCTAGATATCTTTCCAATATATTACAATATTACACTCCTCCTTGTTTTCTTCAGACGTCCACACTTGACATAACTCACTTGAATGTTCCCCATGCAAACAGTTCTGTGTCAAACAGCATTCAGTATAGCTGGACCAATCTTGGAACAATTTTCCTCTTGTTATGAGGGACTCTGTTAGTTTATCTCTATTTCGTAAAGCTCTTAAAGCTGTGTTCGCATTGGATTTATGTTTTACCGAGACAGTGGTTAACATTCCAAAAGGGGAAACTTACCAGCGTCTGCACTTGGATTAATGACGTGGGTAAACTAACCGACACGATCGGTAAAAACTATACCGACTAACTTAAGACAAACACAAGAGGGCGCTATCGCAGTGACCTTTGACCGGGGTGCGTGACAGGAGAATGCAATGAGTGCAACCGAGCTTCCGTGTAAACACGTTCGTGTGTAGTACGACGTGTCACCTCACGATCACGTAGCGCGGCGGGTGATCGGGGGACCGGATGTGGCTTTTTACCGGGACGGCTTTTACCCTGGACGGCTTTTACCCTGATCGCGTTCGCACTGGACTTTTCGGCTCGGTTAAACTGACCTGGTCAATTTTACCAGGCAGACGTGGGTCGGTTAAACTACCCATTCGGGTCGGGTAAGTTACCTGGGAGGGAAACTTCCTGGGCTGTTCGCATTGGACTTAATATGGTTAAAGGGTACTGTACACGTTTGGTAATTACTCAAAATATATATTAGCATAAAAACTTACTTGGTAATGAGCAACGGAGAGCTGTTGATAGTATAAAACATTGTGAGAAACGACTCCCTCTGAAGAAACGTAGTTTTTGAGAAAGAGGTAATTTCTCACTAAAATAATAAAAGACTTCTGGCCAGAAGCCTTTTATTCCTATCTGAAAGCACACTAATTTGTATAACAAGGGTGTTTTTTCTTTCATCATTTTCTTGCAACTTCGTTGACCAATTGAGCCCAAATTTTCACAGGCTTGTTATTTTATGCATATGTTGGGATACACCAAGTGAGAATACTGGTCTTTGACAATTACAAAACGTGTTCAGTGCCTTTAAGTTACCCATTTGCTCGGTTAGTTTACCCAAATTAAGTCTAATGCGAACAGGGCTCAAGACTCCCCTCTATTCATGTCCATTTCTACTATGTGCACTATGACCTTGATGGAATAGCGCCTTTTAATTTTAATTGTTATGTTCTGTTATGTCATGCATTCAGCAATCATTGTAAGGACCCAGTGGTTGACAAGTTGCAATTGAATGATCCCAGAAACTCTATAATTGCCTTAGAATTACGCATCTTAAACAGAAAACAAAGCCAATTAGTGAGCGAATGCATTACTCATTCCAAATATGAGTCACCTCACGAGTCACATGTGGACATTCCAAGTTCAATTGATCTAATTTCCAGCTCTTGTCAGGAACCCTACAAAGGGTACCCCAGAGTCATCTGAAAGGTCGTGGAATCGCGCGTCTGGCTACTCGGCTCGGAACGGGAGCCAAGTCCAAGCCCTACTCCACTCCTCCGTGAAATACGGCCGGCCGTCAGTCCTCCGCATGTGCCAAGTCCTGTTCTTGTGTCTGTCTGGGTCGATCCATCATGCCCCCTTCCTCTACATGTACATGAACCTCCACCCCCCCCCCCCTGCTTTAATTGGTGAACCCTAGTGCCGTTGTTTATTAAGAGTTGACAAGCTTCCTATGACTCAGCATGACTGGGCTCAGGTTGCTGCTTCTCAAAGCTGCTAAGTTGGAACTCACAATCCACATCTACTCAGCAAGAATATGTGATAATAAGTGGGATTGTAACACTGGTTCCTACATGTAGTTAACATCATTCTTAAGTTGTAATCAGCTGGTACTCTGTACAAGCAGCTTAGCAGGAAGCTGCGGTTAGCGGAGTGAACACTGCTCACCAGGCAGAAGCATCAAATGCACATTCAGATCAGCTGGTACCCTTACATTTGTTTAGCATAGAATTGTGGTTATCATTGAGTATCAGCTTCACCTGGTGCCAGTTTCTAGGCGTGATATTCTTCCAACTTTAATCCGATTCGCAATTTGTTATCCCTCAGAAGAATCTGAAAAATTGTTATTGAGTAGCCTTAAAAGTCTATTAACTCTTTAACACGCGCAAACAGGTCACTAGCGACAGGTTTACAATGTAAATCCCTTCAGAAAAAAAGTTGTAAAACGAATAAAGTTTGCACACAGTTTTCAGAATGGGAAAGAAAACTATTGAGGGTGCTAAGGTGACATGTTTTTAAGGGGTCACCATTAGCAAAAAACTAGTAAACAAATAATGTGTCCATATGATCAATTGATCACTAAAATAAATGGCGCATGAAAGGGTTAAAGCCTGTACCGTGTGTGCATGTAGACCAGCCCCTGTACTCAATATACATGTAATTGTCCTACTTGTTTCCAAGTGCCAAGTATCATGCCTGAACCTCATAAAGTCTGTATGGAGACATTTCCTGCTTCAGATCCTGTTGTACACAACATGTTTTTGCTTAAAACTTGCTTGTCTTGCCCCCTTGAAATTCTCCACACAAGCTGTAATAGAAATGTCCTCCAAAAAGGAAATATGAAATATTTGATGCGATCATATCGGGTGAAGAAAAGAATTAACTTCAAATCAATGACTAGACAACAGGAAACCCTGCTTATTGCTGTGACACAATTCATCTGTCAGAAATTGTGTTTCCTCAAAGTTTTGGCAAATTTAGCTCGAAGGGCTCAGCCAAGATACATCAAAGAAAGGCCCCCTTTGTGTTGACATTAATCTAGACAATAACAGGATAGACGTTATGCCACAGTCTAGTCCCCTGTTTTGCTGCAAATATCCAACTCTCTTGTGATGAAGAAGAGTTAAATAATTACATGGTCTTGGAAGTTTGTTCGAGAAAAAAGCTACACTCCTACCCCACCCCCCTTCACCCCCACAAAAAACCAACAACAATTGCTCTGAAGTGTAAACCCGTTCCTATCAGCTTGAAGTTCTTAACATGTGAAGTGACTGCAACCTTTTGGCTGATCACCTTATTGATTTCCCTTTTCCCTTTTTCTATCCCTGGGAAGCCCAAGGTTTATTAATAATAAAAAGGGTGTGAGTATTGTAATAGAGGATATTAAGCAAAGGGTTAAGGTTAAGGCTAAGGCTGCAAAAGTGAAGAGGAATGACGACACAGTTTTTTTGTATTTTGCTGGTTTATTTTGCCGGATGATTGCACAAAGTCAAAATGCTGTAATGAAGACGCAATGTTTTTGATCACATGCCAGGGTGTGTTAACGATTTGTTTTTTACTCAAATTTTTTTTCATGAAACGGTTACAAGTTTACAAAAATAACCGTAGCTTAGTGTGCCCCTGATAACTCTGGTGGGAATTAAACACAGAAGTTCTGCTTGACAAGAACAAATGTCTTACAAACTGCTAGACCGGGTATGCCCATTGGCAACTGGGATGGGAATCTAACCAAGTACTTCTGTTTGACAAACGACTAGATAGAATGTCTTCTGTATGCACCATTTACAAAAACATTTTGCTGTCTTTCGATAAAAACACAATTCACTCTGAAACACAACTCTGAGATACATTGTACATGTATTTTAGGATTGGATGGGAGGAATTACTCCATAAAGAAGTTTCTCCAATGATAAGAAATGAAAAAGTGACAACTATTTTTAGGAAAGATACTGATATGCATGTAGAAGGGGGGAAAAGGTGAAAGGTTATGACGCTCTTGTACTTGGAGTGGTGTTATCTGTGCTTGCCAGCTGGGTGTTGAGGTAACTTCTCAAAGAGGTCAAGGTGATGGTCAAAGAAGGACTTGATCAGTCTCTTGTGCATGCTACATGTATGAGGCAGGTGTCAGCTGTGAAGATGTTATTACGCCCTTATGGGTTGAATTTACTTAACCATACACAATTTATGTAAAAGGTGTCTTTGTGCGTGAACAAAGTCAGCAGAGCCTGCATAAGAATTTTGCACTTACAAAGAACATGTCATGCTTTAAGTTACATCCACCTTTAGATTATAACATGACGAGAAACACAATAAAGATTACCACTTTGCTATCACCGCATTTGCAGTTTTTCAAATGGTTGTTTATTTTTGGAAGTACCTAAAACCACCCAAAAAGTGTTTCAACATGTGAGTGGACATGCAGGCTTATACTGAAAATTATCTGAGTTGATTAGTTAAGTACCCTAACATGTCAATAAAAAGATAGGAAAACAAATTAAGTAACTTCTTCCGTCTAGCTTCTTCCGTCCATTTTGGATGGAAGTTTGAGGGTGATTAAACAACAACAAATTCAGTGTAAGCCTGCATGTCCACATGTTGAAACACTCTTTGGGTGGTTTCAGGTACTTAAACAAATAACATACAAAATACAACTGTTGGAAAAACAACTAAATGACTGTTGCAAAGTGGTCCCCTTTATTGTTTTTCAATGTGCATTTAACTGCATTTGTGTATCCAGTGAAGTTTCTTTTAATAAAGAAGTGTATTATTTGCTTTGAAGAATGCATAGGATGTTGAATATGGTTTATGAATAAATTAATTAAAACGAAAAAACTTCACCATGCAAATCTACACATCCTACAGCCTTACATGTTTGCTCTGTGCAAAAATGTTGTATCTTGGTGCACACTTGTTTTGTGTGTATATAGGGGCTATTTTTGTTCAGATGCAATGTTTTGACAGGTTCAAACTAGTGTGTAATCTAAGTGCTAATTTAGGAGATACAACGCTTTTGCACTAACTCAAGGATATGCAAGTGCCGAAAAATAAGATTTTTCAATTTGTTGTCAAAAGTTATTAATTTATTATCGGTAAATCCCAAATCTTACCTGCTAATTTTGTTCTCCCGCTCATCCTAAACAGATTCAAGAGTTCCAACAGGCCTTGCAGCAGCGTGACGACGTCATCCGCCACCTGTCCACGAGCCTACAGGGAGCTCTCTCTAGTCGAGATGATATCCAGCAAGAGGCTGCTGCACAGACAGAGCAACTAGCACGTCAGATTCAAACTCTACAGTCACAGCTGCAGCAGGTATGTAGAGTCAATTTAGAGGAAACGTATCTATCTTTAGAAACAATTTTTTCATTAAATTTCCCCCAACTTTTATGCAAAAATAAAATAACCACAGTGACTTATTTAAGAAGCAGGCATGATATTCTTCCTAAGTCTAATTTTCATTTTTTGTTTTTGCTCTTAGAAAAATCTGCAAAAAGGGCCAAATATCATGCCTGCAGAAAGCAAGATTTTCATGAGGATTTAAAAAAATATTAAAAATTCAATTGTTTTACAATATTTACTTTTTATTTCCGGTTTACCTAAGTCATCTCCGATGAGTTATATTGTATCGTATAGATTTCTGGTGATAATGGCAAAAACAAGTTTATAATGATTTGATTTGTATTATCAATTCACCCAAAAAGTGTTGAATAAAATTCACAAACAAAAATATTTAAAAGTGAGATTTTCTTCAACAGATAAGATTTTCGGAACAAGTTTCTTCCAAAGCCATTATTTTATTGTTTCTTGATTTTTTATTTTTTTAAATTGTTGTTATTTTCAGGCTGGTGATTCACTTAATGAACAAAACGGTGGTCACAGCAGTTTGGCTGAGGAGCTCTCCCACGCCCAGGATCAGGTGACGGCTCTGAGACAGACCGTCAATGACAAAGAATCAGCTATGCAAACCCTTGCCCAACGCTACGCTCAGAAGTCCAAGGAGCTTGTGGAGTCTATCGAGGAAAAGGAAGAGCTCCGACGACACTCAGCTGAGGAGATCATGTCCCTGTCGCAACAGCTGAAAGAACAGGGTGGGGATTTGAGTCCAGAATCGCGTGAGAGGTCCCTCGCCCAGCTCCAGGCAGAGCTTGATGAGAGTTACGGCAACCAGATTGTCATGATCAAAGAGCAGCTGCAAGAACGCCATCAGCAGGAGAAGGACCTTCTGGTCCAGAAATGCAGCGAGTTAGAGAGACACGTGGATTCCACCGCAGAGAACAACAAACGATGTGAGGAATTGGAGCAGCAGATCTCAAATCTCAAAGATGAACTTGCCACAAGAGATTCCGATAACAGGAGAAACCTTGAAGAAATTTCCAACATAAAACAGAAGCTTGCTGATACTGTCGCGGCGTATGAAAGGCATACAGATAAGTTGTACACAACTCAGATGGCTCTTGAGGAGGAGCAGGGCAAAGTAGACGTCCTTAGAGCCCAACTTGAAGAGTCAACTCAAGATCTCTTGGGCTTCCAAGACTCTCAGAAAGATGAGGTCAACACATTGAAGAGATCACTACAGCAGCATATTGCAGAAGCTGACAGGCTGGCTGCCGTTAATATAGACTATGAGGACCAGATTGCAAAGATGAAGGCAGACCATGAAGAGGTGGTTGCGGAACTAAACACCAAACTAGAAACATCCCTTGATGAGAAGGCTGGTTTTGAGGGCGCTCACAATAAGGAGCTGGAATCCTTGAAAGCGGAGTTGGAGACTATCAAAGGGAACACAGATGCACCTGTTGATGTCAAGGAGCTGAGAAGAAACATCGAAGAAGAACTGAAGGAGGACTATGACGAAAAGATTGATGATATGAAATACTCTCATGAGATAGACTTAAAGAGGCTCCAAGGAGAGCTGAGGGTGGAGTATCAGGATGATCTGAAGGACATTCAGAGGCAGTTGGAAGAACAGTATGTACAGAAGGTCGAGAGCATCCGGTCAGAGAAAGATCAGGAGTTTGTCGCTGAGTTGCAGCACGCTCGTCAGGAGCTCCAGGAGAAATATGAGAATGAGCTTACAGAGAAAATAGAGGCTGAGCGGAAGAGACTAAAGCAGCTGGAGCTGCATCAAACAAGTCTTAATGACACTATCGACCAGGCGGACCTGATCAGTAGACTTCAGAATGAAAACCAAGACCTTTCGGAGGCAAGGGATGCCCTCCTACAACAAATTGATGCAAGCCACCATGTTCAGGAGGAACTCCAAGAGGAGCTACTAAATGTAATCAATGAGAAAGATCGCTTAAATGCTGAAAACGAAAGACTTCTCCTCGACCTAGAGGCCCTTGAATCAGGACAGGCAGTGTACCAAGGCCTGGGGTCACTCCAAGAACGTCTTGAGTATTTGCCACTTGATTCTGAAGGCCGGGTTGAGAGGTCTGAGGACGAGAAATCCCAAATCGAAGAGGAGCTTGACCGGCTACGAGTTGAGTTGGAATCCAGCAAGAAGGACAAGGCTGCCTTCAATGAACAGATGGAGAGGCTCAATCAAGACCATCAGGCGAAGGTGGAACAGATCGGCGAGGAGAAGTCGAAAGTTGTCAGTATGCTGGAGGCAACAAAGGGTGAGCTGGAGAGTCACAAGTCATCTGCTGTGAAAGGGGAGGGTGATAACTGGGCTGTGGAAAGATCGAACCTCCTGCGGGAGAAAGAACAACTCCAACATTTAGTGGAGAAAAACCAGGAGGAATCTGAGGCTCAGATAGCAGCTCTGGAAAAAGAGAAAAATAAGCATGCAGAAAATGAGAGGTCATTAGGAGAAGACAAAGAAGCTCTCATCATTGAATTCAAAGAACTGGAACAGGGTCGCAATGAGATAAAAGAAGAGCTTGCCAAGGCCTTGTCTTGTTTGAATGAAAATCAAAATGTCACTCAGGAACTGGATGACTTGAACACCGCTATGGCCAATTTGAAAATGAACCACTCAAACGAGTCACGCATGGCTCAAGAGCAGCACAATGAGGATTTGGAGCAAATCAAACAGCTGAAAGATAGAGTGAGGGAGTTGAAAAACATAAACTCAAAACTCAAGTTTGACTCATCTACATGTATGTATGAAGAAGCCAAAGAGCAAATTGAAACCTTATCCGACGAGTTGTCAATGCTCAAGTCTGAGAACAATGAGCTGAAATCTGACGTGGCTGTACAGATCTCAAAGAATGCTGAATTTGGACACGACCTCGCAGTTTTGGGCAGTGTGAAAGAAAACCATGAGCGGATGGCACGTGACTTGACTGCCGTTCAGTCCGAAAATGAAATATTAAAACAAGACACGAAACAGCAGCGGAGCAACTTTGAGCGGCAGGTGGCCCTGCTGAAGAACATTCATCACGATGATGTGGATTCTGCCACAGGCAATGGTGGTAGGAAATCGCCGGAAATGACAGCTGCCGAGAAACAAAATGCCATCCTGCGTGATTCCCTAGAACAAACAGCTGAAGACAGGGCAACTGTCGCATCTGAATTGGTACAATTAAGGCACGAGCATGATCTCCTGCGAACCAGTATCGATATGAAAGAGGCAGAGATTACAGCCCTAAAAGAGCAAATACAGATTTCTGATAACGAGCGTAAACATGCCGTGGCCGAGTGGCGGGAGTCAGAGCAAGAATTAGGGGACGTCAGAGCACAGGTGGAGCATGAGCGCAAACAACGCTGGCAGGTTGAAGAGAGGCTCCCCCAGCTCCAGGCAAGACTTGAGTCCCTCCAACATCTAGAGACCGAGTTGACCCTCGAGAACGAGAACCTTAAAGAAGAACTCAGCGCACTTAACCGAGAGAGAGATATCGAATTGGCAAAACAGAGCGAGAAGAGTTTTGAAAAAGTAATAGGGCAGTTGAAGAAAGATTTGAAAGAAACAACTGAAATCTTCTCCAAGGAGAATGCATTGCTCAAGGATGCGTTGCAGCATGAGAAAGATGCTGCTGCCCAGTTGCTAAAAGAAAAAGAAGACAGTTCACACGAAGAAGTTTTATCTGTGAGGGAGGAAGTGAATGAATTGAGACAGAAAATCCTACGCAAGGAACAAACGGAACACGAGATCTTGACAGAGAAAACTCGCCAGATTGGCGTACTTCAGGAGAGCAATGCCAGACTAGAACACGAAAGGGAAAACCTTAAAATAAAGTTATCTGACCTTGAGAAGCAAATTAAGACCACTGAATCGGTCTCCGAGGAAGTACAGGATGTCTTCGGCCAGCAGTTGACTGAGTTGCAAACTCAGCAGAAAACCTTGGAGAAGGATCTAGAACAGCAGAAAAGTGAACGACTCAACCTCTCAGATATCCTCAATGATTCGGCTTCCAGAGAGGAGAACTTGAAGCAAGAGAAAGAATTGCTCCTTAAGAAGCTTTCTGAGAAGGAAGAAATCCAGGAACGTCTTATGCAGGAGAGGCTTGAACTGCAGCGAAGAATACAAGAGCAGCAGAAACTTGAAGCCCTGCTTGACGAAAAGGATCGCTTAGAGCAGGAGCTGTCTCGCCAGAAACGATCCCTAGAGTGCGACCTCCGCGACATTGAGCAGCAACTGCAGCAGCGAGAGCAGCAACTCCTCACGGAGAAGTCGGATCTCGAGGTGGAGCTCCGTCACAAGGATGTTGAAGTCCGCCGGTGGGAGGTTGGCTTCCGCGAGCAGCAGCTAGAAATCCGCCACCGCGAAACTTTCTTGAAGAAGCGCTACGAGGAGGACATGACGTCTTACAAGGACGGGGCAGAGAAGGATAAGCTGGCGCGGCTCCAGCGGCTTCGGATGGAGAAGGACCGCCTCCATGCTGATGCCGTGGCCAAGCTGCGACGTGACCTGAGAGCAGAGTTTGACGATCACAGTTCCCGTTCCAAGGAGCAACATCTTGCAGATATTTCACTCCTGAAGACAAGACACCAATCTCAGGTGCATTGGTATTCTTATTGATTTCTTTCATGCCATTTTGTTTTTGGTATTTTTACAAACTGACATTTTTCAAACAATTCATCATAGGTAATATTGAAACTTGAAACTCTCTGAAAAACAAAGCAAAACAAAGTGCAAGATAATACAAAAACTAACAATTTCAGTAAGGATTTTATTTGTATCTTCAATTTTTGTGTGTGTTTTGTGGGGAAGGAGGGAAAGGGGCTAAGATATTTAACTATAGGAAAAATATATTTCACAAAAAAATTCTTTTGGTAGAAAAACAGATGTTAGTTTTGGAAAAATCCTAAAAATATAATTTATCCATGAAAAGGCAGCCGGGATCAAATCCGCATAACAAGCATTTCCATTGAAAAAGAATTTAATACATTCCAACAACTAATATTTAATTTTAAACTGACCAGATGAAATAGTAATTTGATTGAAATCGGCAAATTTAGTTTGCTGTAGTTTCTTTGTCTGAGTAAACCAGAAAACTAAGAAGATTTATTTCAAATACTGGAACCGTTTTTTTCTTTTTCTTTTTTAATATCTACAGCAGAAATGAAAATTGGTTGGACTCTAAAAAGGAAATCAAATTTGATAAAAAATCTGCCATGAAAGGGTGTTTACATTAATTAAGTGACCAGTCTTTCCTTTCCTTGTATTCTCATTCCATTCTATAAAATATTTATTTCTTACTACATTTTGTTCGCACAAAATTCTTTCAACTATAAATATGTAATATTTCTTAACTTTCTCTTTATTCCATGTCAATCTAACATTTCAAACAATTCTTACCTCAAAAACATTCCATCATAGGAGAGGAGGGAAAGCACTTGCACTGCTTACAAATCTTTACAAAATTCCACAAGAAAACTCAATTACTAAAAAAGCCTAATACACAAACAACTCCCCCCCCCCCCCCCCCCCCCCCCCCCCCCCCGCAGCTAAATATCAAATTACAAAAGCTGAATGAAAGGTCGCAGCATAGTGCATCTGAATTCTTTTCCCTAATGGTTGTAATAAATCACAGCTGAAATGATAAAGAGCTTTTCTATCCGAGTTAGACACCGGAATAAGGGAGGGCATTTCCCCTCCTGTTGTTTCCACGTAGCTCTGTGATGTCACTGCTGTGATGCTATAGTACCCTCTGTGTAATATCTCCTATTGTTCCGATTGATTGCAAAGTTTTTTCACATGCTAACCTTTTTTATGTCTCACTCTTGCTGTCTTCATCCTGTTATTGATTTTGGAGTAAGAGATGATGGCATCAGTAGCTCTTTACTTTTCTAAAAAGCTGTTAAATAGATAATATTGCCTAACAAATTTATTGGATAAAGCAAAAACTAGCAGAGATGAAGCCACCAGTGGCTTTTCATCCCTGAAAAGCCATTAAGTGAAAAATATTGCCTAACCACTTTATTTGATAAACTAAAAACTTGCAGAGGTGATGCCACCAGTGGTTTTCCTGAAAAGCTGTTTAGTAGAAAAGATTGCTTGACAATTTGTTTAGATTAACAGAAACTAGCTGGGTACCGACCACAAGCAATGTGCATTTTAGTGTAATTTTGACTGGTGACGACTTTCTGCTCAGTAAGACTTTTTCTTGACATTATTTGAAAGACATGAACTGATCATCAGGGGAAGACAAGCGTATTCCACTTCATGCCAAACCTCCAGACTGACATTTATTTTGGTGGAGGTTTTTTCTGTGTGTAGAGAGTTTGGAAATTATACTTGGGAATGTAGCACCCTGAAGTAAGTTTAGAGGGCTTCAAATACCAAAAACACACAATTATTACAAAATAAAATTAAAGAAATTAAATATACTGAAATGTATTATATTAAATTATTTTTTTTCCCCAGTTTTTTTTTTTTACATTTTTAGTTTCAAAACTTAAGAATGATTTGCCTGAACTGTAAGTACTGCAGTGTGGTCATCGGCTATTCTTAACACTTGTCTAGTGCCCTGAAATCCTATCACAAGTTATGTTGAACAAGTTGATATATGTAGTGGCACCAGTCTACTCTAGATTCAAGCCTCATTTTCATTTGTGTAGGTTAGTGTATGAAATCAACACAGCTACATCATGCAGTTATGAAATCCATGATGATGTTTTAATGTGCAATATCGCAACATTTGTTTATTCCCTAAAACAGTGCATTGTATAAATAATACCAACAAAAATCACAAAAGTAAAACTTATCAAATAATAAACCACAAGGGAAACTGACTGGGTAAATGTTTAAATGATTTTGGGTTGAACAAAGAAAAATTGACTAGAGCGGGATTTGAACCAACGACCTTCGGCACGTTAAACCGGAGGTCGTTGGTTCAAATCCCGCTCTAGTCAATTTTTCTTTGTTCAACCCAAAATCAAAAGTAAAACTTGCACAATTTGAAATAAATTGCTCTGTAAATGCTTTGCTCAGTTTCAATATTCAAACCACCTACTGTTTGACCATTCAATATCAACCAATGTCGTTTTGAATGATTAATAAACTATGCCAGCTTACAATAGACTCCTTGTATTGGCAGTGCACATGTGTATGTACTGCGCACTCGGCCAATGACCCCAGTGAGGGGACTGTTTTGGGCTTGTGACATATGCAACTTTGCAGGGGTCCATATGATATCATGTCGTGAATGCATATAAACAGTACACAGTCAACCCTCCTACTGTCTGACCATTCAATATGATATCATGCGGCTTTCAGATGATAAAATTCAGACTTTTATCTGAATTCAGACTTTTTATGCCTTCCCAATGAAAAAACCCCCCTAAAAACTAAACAAAACAAACAAAAACATTTGTTGTTTACCTCACATACAAGTGTGAAGAAATTCTACTCTTTGATCTACTTCTCTAGTGCTGAGGATACTGTTCCCAGAAGCTCATTAGAATCTATAACTCCAGGGGTTACTCAAAGGTAGAAATGTCATAAAGTCAACATGCATCCTACAAAATGTCCGTCATCAATGACCCTTAACCCTTCTAATTTAAAGTAAAAGACTTGCCAATATCTTTAGATGAATGAGTGAAATTATTTATGTTTTAAGGGACTAAAATTGGTTGGGAATTTATAGACATATACTTGTATTTTTCTTTTCATTAATAGATTTAATTTAGTGGGAAGTAGATGTTGGTGCTGGAAACATGAAAGTATTATTTTAAACAAGAAAGAAAGATCTTAGAAGTGGTTATATCAGAGCTGAAAAAGAAAAACAAATTTCTATTCTATATTTTGCCTTTTATGTAAATTTCAATTATTTGTACAGACGGTAAAGCTAAGTTTAATATTATGCATCGTTTAAATTATGCCAAAGTGCCAAGTTAGCTCTCTGTCTTCCGTTAATCAGGGGGAATGAACAAACTAGTGTCAGCTCAAACGCAGTATTTATGGTCATCTAAGTACTTCTTGACTTTTCAATGACCTCTAGTAGTGGTTTAGACAAAAACCTTTGACCCAGAGGTCAATTTTAAAATGGGCCAGATCACGTTTGGTGTGGGGGACAAAGTTGTAATTTCTAGTGTTGTGATGACATGGATGGACAGTAAGATGTTTTCATTTATAGGGCGCTCTGCTTTAAGTTGTCAAACAAAGCCGAGTTTCCACAAAGCTGCCAAGCAAAAAGAATATTCTACTAAGCAATAGTAAGCTGGGTACCAGTCACAGATGTGCAGTAAACTGGCATTTTGGCTGGTATCCCATTTCTACTAAGCTCAGTTTGTCCTTTCTTAACAGCTTTAATAAAAAATTGGGAAGTGTGGAGGAATTTCTCAAAGTGTTTACTTGAAGGTATTTAGATAAGCTTGCAAAGCAAGGAGTAGATTTGTAAGGTTGGTCTGAATTGTATGCCTAGATGTATTTATATTTCACAACGCATTTGTATACCAAGCATTATAATATGGAAATACTTGCGACTTAGTCTTGGTCGAAGCTGCAAAAACTTAGATCTTTTGTTGATTTGTGAGGATATAAGAAACCGAACGAATATATAAAAAAAATCTAAAGAATTGTGAACTTGTAAATTTATATTTCATGCAATACAGTTGATATATTGGGAATAACTGGGGGTTTGCTAAAAATACTGGATTAACACTAATACGACGGTTAGCTTCTGGTTATGATGGTAGCCTTTAGGTTGGTCAAGTCAGGCTTGGTACATGTACTTGACTGAGACAATAGAGCCAATTACCTCCATGCCCCTGTGCCACCTGAAATGTTCCAGAAGAAATAAACAATAAATTCCCTCCTAGGTGTGCCCTTAAGTAAGTGTGGTGGATATGGTTTGAGCAGCCAGACCAGTATGGCAGGCAACTCTTAATAGCTTACAATACTTGGATCAACCAGTCAGGTGGTGTGTAATCCTGACGGCATCTTGTTGGACAATGAACATTTGTTCAAGACTTTTTGGGCCATAATTTTGTGTAAGGTTGTAGGATTGTACCATCTTTGGGAGGGGGTGGGGGGGGGGGGTCTGACAACATTATTAGTAATCTCGGACATTAAAAGGCAACGGATGGGGTTGTTTGAGGGTTGGGTAAGGGGGGGGGGGTTAGGGGTCACAACTGCTTCATCAATCAGCATTGCCTTGTAAAAGATTTAAGCATTAATGTTTATATATATATGAGTTATGATGTATATTTATATATAGTTTTTTATGTTTCATTTGTCAGTTTGAATAACAATGAGTTTGAAAATTTAAAGAAATTAGAGAGAGATAATTTGGATGAACCTGCCGTGAAGTTGAGTGATAATCAAGTGAGATTTATATTGCAGTGAAAGTTAAGATTTGAATAATCGGAGTCTGTTTAGTTTTTTCTCTTTCCATTCCTAGAATTGTATTGATTTGAGACCTTGTTTTTGAAGACTTCACAATTTAGTTGAAAACTTGAAGAAAGTATGTGGTAAATGGACTGTTTAGTATTTCTCAGTGAAGTTTTTTAGTTGGAATGTAATTTGTGATTATTCTCGCTTAAAGTCAGCTGTTTAAGTTATTGTAAAGGTTTGGGTCAAACACATGCAAAATCGTTTTGGAGAAATGTAACAATTTCTAACATTGTTATATTTTCCCCCTTTTCATTAACTTTCCATCAGATTCCCCCCAAATTATATCATTTTCCTGATCTCTTATCCTCACCTAACCCATTTGAAGAGTTCCCCTTCTCCAAAAAACTTCCCAACTAACCAAGAAATCCTGAGAATGAAAATGCAGCTTTTTCACTTAACTCTTGAATTATAAAAAAAATGCTGTTTGAATCCCTTAATAATGCTTGCAAATTTATGATACCTTGCAAATTAGATATATATTTTGTGGGTGTGTTTTGGCTTTGATAACACAAGCTGCTGAGTTTTGTTCATGTTTCTTTCACAAAGTTCTGGTTTGGGGATTTCAAAGACAGACATTAACTAGAAAAGAATTTTGGATCAAAGTTTAAATTGTCATTTTTTGTTCTTTATGTTTCTTATGTAATACTGTTGCTTTACTTTTACGTCAAAAAAAAATATTTGACTACTCCAAAAAGTGATGTTGAAAGTCAACTATATTATTTGGTAGATTCTCATGATTTATTATTTTATTTTATTTTTATTTTTTGAAAAAGTCCTTTGTCTCTCTTCTCTATCAAGTGTGATAATTTTTACAACTTTTTTCCTGAGACTGTGAAAGTTTGAGAGAAAAAAATTCCAGTCTATTTTTCCCAGTTTAAAACATCCAAATTGATTTGCCTGTCTTTGACCCAAACCTAATCTAACGCGATTGTACTTACTGATACATGTTTTGCCTTCCACAGATGTTTGTGTTATTTATAAACCGCTGCAAACTCTCTGCTTCCAAGTCCTGAAGAGGGGGGAAAAAAAAAAAAAAAAAAAACTCTGAAAGGGGAGGGAGGAGGTTGCAGTGAACAAACAGTTTTATAAATTACACATCAGCGAACGGCAAAACTGTAATAAAACATCCATTGATGAAAAGATTACATCAGAGATGTATGTATTCTTGGGATGACAATAATAAAGAGAGAAACACAATGAGAAAAGGAATAAACTCTACAGCTTGTGTTATTTTTTTCAACAGACCTAAGATGTACGGTGTCGGGATTTTTCCTAAATTTTGATTTTCTTAGTTTCATACTTTTTGTCAGTAATGACTCTCACCCCAGACAATGTAACATAAATTACAGGAAGAAAAGCACAGCCCTTGTTATGACCAACCATCTAGATATAACTATTTGTGTTGATGTGGACAGTCTGTAACCCTCTACGATGTAAGATCCTAATTCTGGGCCCAATTTCATTAGGCTGCTCAAGCACAGAAAGTAGCTAAGCACAACAAAATTATGCTTACTGAAATAAGGCTGCCAGCCAAAATAGCATGTCACATGTACAATCTGTGACTGGTGTCCTGCTTATTTGTACTTGGCAAAAAACTGTTTAAGCAAAATGTTCTGCTTAAGCATCTCTAAAAGACTTGGCCCATCAGGCTTCATCTCCAGGGCCTAATTTCATAGAGCTGCTTAAGCAGAAAATGTTGCTTAACACTTCTGATAAGAAAAATGAGCAGGATACCAGTCGCATAAAGTACATAGGACAAGGTATTTTGGCTGGTAAACTTATTCTGGTAAGCATTATTTCATTGTGCTTAGCTACTTTTTGTGCTGAAGCAGCTCTATAGACCGTATCGAATATGACGTTACCTTTCAAATACCCACAACATGGCGTCTGTGAGCGTGTGCGTGTGCGTGTGCCATAGAAATCAAACCAGGAACGCTGAGTGCTTCATTGATACACGTTTAGACGCGCATACGGCCTGTCCTATGATATGGCCGCTTTCATGCACTCAGCGTTCCTGGTTTGATTTCTATGGCACACGCATAACCCCCATAGAAACACAGTTTGGAGAATGCTGTAAATGTCATTCATCTGTGTGTGCCCTCAAGTCAGCTGTGGACATAGAGTATCAATACCAAATGACATGCTGATGTGGTAAAGTTAACCAGATCAACCAATGGCAAAGCTGAGATTTGCCGTACAGCTAAAATGGTGGGGCACATGAAATGCCTTAAAGCAGATGCCCACAGATAACACACAGCATTCTCCTTTTTCTATGTTATACCCTTCACCATTGTGAAGCCATCTTTTCTTTTTCTCACTCAAATAAATGTAACCGAAATGAGGCTGGAAGGAAAAACAGTCTGGTCCCCTAATGAGAAAACATTGAAAATCTATGCTGGTAATGTCGTACTAAGTGAACAAGAAGACAAGCCAAAAGGTCAATTGAGATTTGGCTTCAGAATCGATCATCATCTTTTATCTTACTCTGATTACTTCTGAATTAATTAACTTCATGTCCTTCCCCTTCATTGCCACCAGATGGAGGAGCTACAGAAGTATTTTGAAGGCAAGCTTAAGGCCCTCCAAGATGAGCTGGAGAATGAGCGTAAGCATCAGCTTGGCACCGTCAAGGATGTCCACGAGCGTGAGCGACAGCGAGAGCTGAGCGAGATGAAAGATCGTCATGAGTGGGAGATGGAGGCCCTCCGAGGAGAGCTGGACTCCAAGCATTATCAGATCTTCAATGAGATGAGAGAGCAGCTGGAGAAAGCCTACAAGGAGGAGGTGGAGCAAGTCAGGAGGGAGACAAAGGTAGGATTTATATACCTCAGAGTAATTAAACCAACTTCATCCATCCATACTCTTGTTCTTACACTAAACTCTGCTCTCAGGGGCTCAAGATGCTTCATGAGCCCAAGACCTTGACTAAGGCTTTCTTTGTTCAACCAAATTTGTTTAAAATTTACAGTCAGTTTCCCTTGTGGTTTGTTACTTGCTATTTAAAATATTTGTGACATATTTTTATTGAATAAACGTGATGCTATTTATGCCAGAAAACATACACAAAGCAATACCTTGTTTTACAAATTTTTTATTAAATTTTCATTTTAAGTTAAAACAACTTGTATTGCTTTTTTGAATAAAAACCCAGTCATGATGCAGTGTGCTAGAAGTAAAAAATCTCAATGCACAAATTACAAGTTAAAGCAACTTCTTCAAACTTTTAACTACATTTATAGCTTAATTGAATTTTTCATAAACCCTCCCCCTTCATGAAAAAAGCAAAACAGACATGAAGCAATCGATGCATTGAGTATGAATTTACAATGAATAAGTTCACAAAACAACTAGTTAATATTACTGTTTTCCAAAATACATTCTTGATTAGGGTTGAAAACAAATATGTTCAAATGATTTCTTGCGCAGAATGAGCGAGACATTGAGTTGGCAAGCCTCCGTCACTCCATGGAGCAAATCCACACCAGCCAGCTTGAGGTGGAGAGAGCGAGGCTGGAGCATCAGCGAGCCGAGGCCCTGACCGAGCTGAGACACTCCCTAATGATGTCACATAGAGAGGATATGGAGGAGGTGGAGTCAAGGTGGTCGGAGCGACTCACGGCCATGGAGAAACGGTTGGAGGAGACCAGCCAGCGGAAGGGTGAGTTTGAAAATTTCAGTTATTTGTGCTGTATTTGGTCAAAAGGGGTATCTGTTTTACTTTTTAATATTATTTCGGCTTTTGAAGCCAATGAGTCTCAAAAAAGCAATATTGACCACTATACTAGCCAAGAACCCAATGGAGAGAAGACAAGGAAGGTTACAGTTTTATATGTGGGAGGAAAACACCAGAAAATTATTCCAGGGAAAAACCCATGCAGTCAGGTAGGGGCTGAAAACCCAATCCATATGGTGCCCTGGAGGGATTGGAACTGGGGTCCAAAGTGTAGAAGGTAAGGATACCACACCACCAACCTGACCGCCCTGAACCAATCGCCCCGGATGGTGCATGGATGATCTCATCACATTATTCTTGCAAACAAATTGCTGAGATGTAGAACAAAGGGCCATTCCAACAGCTTTACTCCATGTACTGCATCTCTTTGGACCTGTTTGGACTGTTTTAAAAGGATTATCAATTTCTACCTTCAGCTCCCCTGAGTTATTTTCATTTGAAATGTTACAGAGAGTGGATTTTAGCCTTGTTTGGGGCAAACTTGCATAAAATAATTTCAACAAATTTACTGAAGATTCACATTTTTACAGTACATGTGTGTTTGCAACTGAGAGTGATTGGTCCTTTGGATGTACTTTTTACCAAGTTATTTTTTGAAGGAGTGCAGGAGTCGTTTGTAGCAAGCATGCAATTTTTCAGCTGATTTCAATCTTTTCAGCTGATTTTTTAAAAGTAATTTTTAGCTGTTTCGCAGCGTAGCGCAGCGGAACAGCTCTTATTTTCGTTAAAGTTTTTTTTTTTATTTGTCTAACACGACCGGAAGTCATTGAAATAACGCACAATTCGTTCTAAGCGGCCTTTTGCATAGTTCCTAAAGAGCAATTGCAATAAAACTTTCAGTGATGAAAGGCATTGGTGCAATAATGCGTCTAAAACAAGGATGTCATGATGATGTCATCACCTGTCACGTGACGTCATCTTAAAGATTTATACTTTAAATATTTGAAAATGCATATCAAATCAGCCACAAGAGACCGTAGGATTCTGTTTGCAGGATTGGGTAGGGATTAATTAGGGCTTCATTTTATTCAGTGTGCGTGACCTCACGTGACCGCTACTTCCGGTCGAAACCGAAAGTGCCCTCGTAATTCAAAAGTGGCAAAAGTTGTGAAGTTGCTTTTAACGATGTTAGTGTGCGGCCAGGATGTACTTTCAAAAAAAAATACCAATGACGTCATAATATACAAGAGCGCCCTCTAGTGGCAGTTGGAAAACTGTTCAAATTGCGCTTTGAGAAGATGTGTGTGGCGAAGTTTTTTGTAATCGCTTCAAAATTGATACACATGATGACCGTCAGGCAGCCAACATATGTATGAAGTTTTAGATTGATTACGTCATCAGGGGTCACGTGACGTGACGTGACACTAAAGGTGCACTTTTTGAAGTCGTATATCTCCAAAAGTAAAGGTCTGATTACGTTGAAACTTGGTAAGTCGTTAGATAATGGCAAGTTTCTGGTAAACTTGTAATGATGTCATGATGACGTCATCACAAGATATTTTATGATTTTTTCATTTTTTGCCCCTTTAAGTCATATATTACTAACGGAACATGCTAAAATCAAAATTCTTTTTTTTAATAGGCTTGATACATCATAACTTTTTCGAAAAAAAATTGACGTCATCATGACGTCATCATTTGTCAAGTTATATTACCTTAAAGGTACAGTTTTACAAGATATAATTATAGACAATGAATTCGATCTCACAAGGTATTTATTACTGTAATATTAACTTGATTATGTACACACTATAATAATTTGATATTCAGATGAGTAATTTGAAACTATTATTAGCGAAACAGCTCTGCATTTGTGCACAAATGCAATGTCACGTGTCTAGTTTATTTTATTATTATTATTATTGGGGTTTTTTGGGGGGAGCTTTTGGCATTTTGAGGGGTGAAAAACCAAGCCTCCATGTGCCTAAAACACAGAAATAGACACACTCTTTTTGGAAATCAGATCCATATAAAACTTCTGAGTTTACTGGAAAAATTTCTGTAACATTGATGGTGGGGTCCAGGGGTGAGGCCCCGGTGGGGGTCCAGGGGGGCGAAGCCCCCCGGAAGCTCTGAGCTTTTGGCATTTTGAGGGGTGAAAAATCAAGCCTCTGTGTGCCTGAAACCGAGAAATAGACACACTTTTCAAGCTCTTCTTATCCATACCAATCTTCTAATTTTACTCAAAGAAATCTCGCGTTTGGATCTGGTCGCTGCAATATCTGGTTTCATGCATATTCATTCAAAAAATATAGTTCAAGCTTAGTGTAGTCTTTACACTTGAATGCCAGAACGACATGAAATATATTTTATCCAGGACAAATTGGCATGTCAGGTTTCAAACGCTTATGTTATCGTGCAAATCTAAGCAATTACAAGTGACATATTATGAAAGATCCATTTTGGCAGAAAGAAATAAATTTGATAGGCATAGGATGAAAAAGAAATCCATCCTGCCGCTGGGGGAAAAGACACCACACACACTTGAGGCAAATTTTTAAGCAGGCAGAAAGTTTATTTATTTTATTTTTATAATTTTTTTCTTTCTTCAAATTTTACCCGGGGGGAACGTGCCCCCTGGGCCCCACCCGCCCCCCCCCCCCCCCGGATCCGCGCCTGCTTATTTTCCTCTAGTGTCATTCTAGCTCTTCTGTATTCTTTACTTATTCTAGAAACTTTTAAAGTTTGAGGTAAACAATATGTAATTATTTGGAAAGAAATGTGTTGATCCAAAAAATACTCCAAGATATAAACTTGATGTTTTGATCAGTATACTCTGATTGTCTAAGCGGGCAAATATGTTTCACATTTTAAAAAAATAAATATTTAAAAAAATTGCTTTTGCATACTGCTGGCCAACCAAAAGTCAAATGGCTTAAACAATTTTGCCAAATTAAAGGGTGTTGCACAACATTGGTACGATTACAAATTTAAGTGTTTACAGATTTGCACATTAAGCTGAAATGGTATAAAGATGGTCATGGTAGAAAATTTCCCTTGCTAAAAATGTTGCTTGAAATGCAGTGTTTGAGAAATTAGTTAAACAATTTTGATCTCTCATGTCCGAAACCAGACGTTTTGAAATAGTGAAAACATCCAAGGTTTCTTTTCCTCTATTGTCTGGTGACTCCTACGACTGATTGAGTTTAAACTTTCCCAGGTTTTTCATTTCATGTATGCAACATAAAGGTTTATAGATACTGGTCTTAGACATTTAATAGTTATGTTTTTGTGCTTTAAGTAGAATTTTAAATGCAGACAGGATTATTTCTGAAAATGTTTTAGTAGTATCAAAACAAATAAATAAATAACAAGTTATGAACCACAAGGGGTGCAGTCAAAAGCCATTCAACCTGTAACTGCCGTATAGCTAGGGATCACACCCAAGTTTAGAATAGACTGTGCAAGTCTCGCGCGTATCAGAACGAGAAAACACGTCAAGCGAAGAACAATTTTTTCCGGAAATCAAATCATTGTTTTTAAATTAGATCTACGAACAAATCTGAACAACAAAAATACTCGTTACAATTTGTATAAAATGAGTTTTAGCTTTCATAACAAAAACACAAATCATTTGTTACTTTTTGTTGAAACAAACTGAAAACTCTGGGACAAGGATGCTAACTCGATCTTAACTTTTAAGGAACCCCTTTTGTAAATCCACGCCAGAGTACGTGCAGCCACTAAAAGCCGGTTTAAACGCAGACGCGTGATGATCGCACGGGTGTAGAATTAACGCGTGACGCAGCTTAAAGAGGATGCTGACGCCTCATCAACCGTAGACTGCAATGAAAAGGCTTAGCATCTGACAATTACAGCGTCTGCTGATTTTCATCGCGTGACCAAAACAAATTTGGTGATCGGAGGTGGGCACAAATTCTTAAATTTTTGCAAGTAACCGGAAGCTGAGGTCAATTTTAATTCTTGGGTTTTCTTCATTGTGTTGTTGAATTGATTTTACTTTCATATTTGGTATCACTTAGTATTACATTCCCAACAACATATGTAATTTTCATGGTCATAAAGTACGTTAAACTAAAATAATAGACGAAACAAAATCTTGCCAACGTAAAAATCCATATGGTTGGGACCACAATGGTCCCGGAAGTTCGAATGCGCGCGAGACTTGCACAGTCTATACAACCTGAGAAGCAGAAGCAGAGGGATCACCTTTTGTTAGGGGATGTAACTTTTTATTTCAAATATCAAGTAATAAACCACAAGGGAAACTGACTGGTTAAATTTCAAAATAATGTTGGGTTGATCAAAGAAAAATTGCCTAGAGCGGGACTTAATTATTTTACTTTTTTAGTAGTAACTAAACATATTAATAAATAAATAAATAAATAAATAAATAAATACATAAATAAATACAAATCAAGTGGTGAACCAATTAAAATATGCAGCTGTCAGATCTGAACACTGCCTTCACTTCTAGACTCTATGTTGACAATCCAGGCACGTGGCTGAAACAGGTTGTTGTCCCAGTTTCACCTGTCTCTGAATTATAATGACTTTTGAATTTGGGGGGAAAACCAGTAACCAGTCATCTCCGTTCAAGGCTATGGGTTCATTCATGATATTGGGTAAGGGATGATACCTGGTCTAGGGTGTTGGTTTAATGTTGGAGTAGGGGTGTGCACTGAAGAAGGTGGTTTGAGGGTTCAAAAGTGGTTGGAGGGCTGGTTTTAAATTGTGTGATTTAATTCTTAGATGTTATTGCGTCTATGGAAATTGAATTTGGACAGCACAGCACTTATCTTTGACTAATTTATGCAGTTGGAAATGGAACGGTCCAAAAGTAGTAATTAAATCACCCTTGGTTGTGCTGTAACAAAATCTATTAAATTTCCCCCCTCCTCTGTATTAATGGTCCAACCCCAAGTCATATCAACAAACCACTGATAGAATTCTGTTTGATTATTAGCATGACAATGAAGGGGGTCAAAATTAGCGTAACAAAAGATGACTCCTGTGTTGGGAAAATTGTACTGAGTGAATGGTGGTACAAATGTAAAATGCTTGACACACACACAGAGTGATGTACAAAGGTCAGCTGCTGGGCCTAGTTCATGATAATGTAATTATGCCAGTGTGCTATACTCCACTCATATCCAAGCCATGGGTTTGTTTGTATGGTTGTAGTGGAAATAGTGAGGGGACGCTATACACAGCTAGCTTATGGTGATATTATCGAGTCTCCGGCAAATGGTTTACAAAAAAATAATAATAAACCCTGGGAACTTACTAGCAACATGTAGCGTCTCGTCGTTGTCGGCAGGTCTGATTAGCTTGGGGGATTTTAATATAATTCAAGTGTTGATGTCAGAGCATTGTAGGCAGGACGTGGTAAGTATTAAACTGTTTATGGTGGCTTAGTGTATTAAAAGTTATTTGTTTGTGAGATCATTGAGATTATTAGTGTTTTTATACCAGTGGACTTAGGATTTGGATTAAATACAATAACACTGCTGGCTAATGATTGACATGTTGTAGTAATAGTCAGTATGGTAAACAAAAATTAACCATATTGTAACCGTTGTCATGCTTTCTATTATGGGCACCAAATTTATACAATTGCATATTTTACTCATTCCACATTTTTTTCCTCCAAAATCAAGATATTATTTTTTAGGACACGGTTTGAATTGTAAATGTTAATGTAGAGGTGTCTTTCTGGGTCTTTTTTTTGTCTTCATGCAGTGATCCTATCATTTTACAATGCTGTCAAGTATTGTACTTAAAAACAAGAGTGTTTTCTGTTTACCATAATTTGCTTCAAATATTTCCCCTGCTTTAAAATTCTTTATAATCTTGTGTTAATTTACAAAAGTTATCAACCCATTTGAACCTTGCATGCATCTTTTCAGCTGATCAGCTGATTTCTTAGTTTTTGGTTTCTCAGTTGTGCAAATTTAATAACACAGTACAAAGATTGCTGTGTCCTAATGACACTTTCCTCGATTAAAAAAAAACAATTTGCAGTTTCATGCAGGCTGTTTTAAAGATGCTACCCCAACGTATTTTTTTCACGGATAATTTGGTGCACCAACTTTCTGTTTTTTTGCTCACTGCATAAATTAAAAGCTCAGTAAACAACCCAGGCCTCGCGCTTAAGCTTTTTGTAAAGTAGCCCACCGAATAAACTGCATTTCACCTGCCCCAAGGAAGTTTTAGTAGCCCAGCTTTTAACCATGTAGTGTCATCAATGTATCTTTCTGATTTTTTAATTGTAGCGATCATAACCAGCTTAGTTGTCAAATAAAGTTACATCCACACACTCAAAAATGAATTAACATTAATTTATTATTCACACCTGAAAAGGAAGACATATGAGCATTTTAAACAAGTTGGTTGCACAGTTTTTAGTAGCCCACAGCACAGGGCAAGTTGAGAAGTGTTGTTGGGCTAGTAATACTAGCCTGTACAATTCTTTTAGACAATGTAGGCCGGGCTAGTGTTAAGGGTGAGCCCTGCAAGCGCCTCACTTCATTTACACCCTTTGCCAACTATTGCATCATAGTATTTATGGCCGCAAGTAGTGGTGAAGATAAAAATGTAACTCCAAATTGTTTTTGGAAAGTGTAATGAGAGAGCACCTTTAGATGAATTTTGAAATACTTGGTGTGGGGTTTTTTCAGATGAAAATTATACATAATAATAATAATAATAAAATTGATTTATTGTGCACTTTTTCAAGCCAAGTAGGCCCCTCAAAATGCTTGATAGTATAACCCCCGTTTGATGGGCCCAAAGCATTCCTGAAACCATCTGAAACCATCTCAACTCATTAATAGGAGTGTGCAGCACCGCAGCCAAAATGGCACCCAGGCACACATATGTAAGGACAAACATACATGTATGTACATTAACAGGCATGAACCAGTTTTGGAAAATTGCCGAGTTATTATGGTGTTGGATTTTGTTTGAGTGAAGCTCAGAAGGATCCCAGTAGGTCACTCAAGGTCAATATCATTTACACAAAAAATTATGTAAAAGATACTTCATGTACAACATAAATTCCCAAAGCATGTTTTATAATTTAATATTTACTCAGAGAAAATAGATTTAGCTGTTGCAAACTGCTTACCAACCAAAAGGATCTATGGTAAATAAACGCACTCAAATTGTTAGCAGATTCTACCAGCCCCTTCCCCCTAAGCCCCCCCCCCCCCCCCCCCGCCTCTTGTCACCCTCTCCATTGTTCATCCCTTGGTTTTTTTTCTTTCCACTCGACTGCTTTTGTTACACCAGTATGCCTGTTTATGTATAGACGATGTGACCTCTGACGTCATTTGAAAATCATAACATGATGCGCGCGCATGTCGCCGGGCAAAACCTTTGTGTACTTGACAGCCAGCTAGAAAGTACACGCAATATTACCATGACTACGCGTCTTTTTGCCCGTCGGAACATGACTTGGACAACAGACTTGTCAACAGAGGGCGGTTTGAATGTAAACAGAGGTCACATCGTCTATTGTGTTGTCAATTAGCTTTCATGGGAGACTTTGCTAGGGTCGAAACATCAGACTATTATTTGCTATACGTTTTTCTATTCAAACCGTAAAAACATGTTCATAAAACTGATACATGTGTACAATGGCAAATATCATATTTTAAAACATTTTCCAAACTCAAATATTTCCATTCTGCTCAATGATTATGTTTTCCAGCATTTCAATTCCATAAATTGCATATGTTATTAATTATTTGTTATGTTAATTGGAACATGTGGTGTACAACACTGCTCTCATGCAGTCCACGCACATTTTGTGGCCATTTTGTCGACGTCACCGTGTACAATAAATGATGTATGGTGGACTGCGGCGTGTGCCTCTGTTCTCATGACAACTTCACAGCTTGGCGCTAATTATAGTGATGCATCGTTGTGGATGTGTCACGTCATACAATCTCACTAACAATTAGTATAGAAACTTGTGCAATAACATTTTGAAAGACATGTAATAGTTTTTTGTTTTGTTTTTATATTTCGTTAAAATGAATTCCTGGGGAGAAAGTTGGCAAATTTTAATCCTTGAGTATTTAAGACAAGGGAAACTCAATGGGTAAATTTTAACAATAATTTTGCAATGAACAAAGAAAAATTGACTTGAGGGGGACTTGAACCTGCAACCACCGGCATATTAATCCTGAGGCCCCTCTTTCCCCCTCCCCAAGGCTCCCCTTGGATGTGAGACTGACTATTACCTTAGATTCCACTCTCACTCTGAGTCCACAAACATTTGGACGTCAAGCTGCCATATGGTGTAGCATTCCACTCTAATTTCTGTTCAGCTTCATGGCCCATGTACAATGTACACACAAGGGTTAGGGTTAAGGACAAGCTCAAACGGGTGATATCTTCTTCAGTCAATCTAGACTTAATTTAATTTACTCAAATTTTAAAAACCTGCTTTGGAACATCTGGTAACACAATGGTCACAGGCAATTCTGTTATTAATGCAACTGAAAGAAATGTTGAACTTGGACAGAAATATTTGCCAGGGTGATCTGATTAATCAAGAACCGGCAGGGCCCAATTTGATAAAGTGCTATATAAGAACCGAGTATTATTATTATTATTATTATCAATTAATTTAAGCACTGGGCCCAAACTCGCTGTGCATCAGCCTCTCTCCTTCCCTAGATGTATAAGAATGCTCTTAAAGAGGGACTCCAAGATCAAAATTCAGTTTTTTTATGCACTCATTTTCCAATAGATAGTGCCCTCTTGATCGTTGGGGGGGGGGGGGGGGGGGGGAATTACAAGTCTATTTAAAATTGTGTAAAATGTCATTTTATTTGATATTTTTTCATAGTGAAATTTTAAATGTGATGTATTTTGGTTGTATTTGGTTCACTGTTAAGCACTTCCAAATCAGCCTCAATGTCTAAGAGTGCACTGTATAAATAAACATTTTAATTTTAATTTTAAAGGGCGATTTCCCTTGTATAGTATAGCAAAATGCAAAACAAAATGTATCAACTGCTACTCAATATTAGCACCCAGTGTGCATAAAATGGACTCAATCTAAAGATTTTGCTGAAATCATTCCCTATTATAGCATGTAGGCCTACTATTATTATTATTAAACCAGTTTATTTTTGCTATTTTTTAGGGGTATTGCACCACGACTTTAAATCTTCAATCTCAGTTGTGCGCCACTGTTTATTGAAATAGTACGGTGCATGTATTGTTGCCTCGTTGACAGGCTCTTTTCTTGTACAGTGCATTCTTACCGTTGATGAGTCAAACACCACCTATTATCAGCAGGTTCATTGCTCTTGTCCGTTGTGATGTGTCGTGTAGAGAGATGCATGCCAAAGTACACGCCAAATGAGATTATATCTTTATCGTTCACGGATCTCAGCCATATTGGACTTTTTTGTACACATTTTAATGGCGATGATAATGAGACTGTACTGTCCAAAAATTTTCTCCCCTACTGTTTCTTGGCCATCTTGAAGTTTTGTTTACACATGTTAATGGTATTCATAATGAGGCAGTTATCTCAGCCATCTTGGATTTTCTTGTATGCATAATACTGGTGATCAGAGTGAGGCCCCCAACAATATAAATATATCTCATAGATGTTGGCCATCTTGGATTTGTTTGTACACATGTTAATGATGATCAGAATGAGGCTGTTGTCAAAAAAAGACTGGAGTAAATAAATAAGGAGAACTGGAGAAAATAAAAGTGTTGGTAATGTATTGCATTTAGTACTTGTCGTCAGGGCAGCAGGGCACAACAATTTATATGAATTTTATTAAACTTTTCGAAATTTGACCTGAAATTTTTATAATGATTTTTCAGTGAAAAGTTACTGAGAAAGGGTAAAAAAGAAAAAATAATATCAAAATTGATTTCATATTACGATTTTTAAACTTCAAATAATTTGTTCTTCTCCAAAATTGTAGACTAGTGATAGTGTGTATATGCTACAGGTACATGTACATGTACACAACTTACATGCAGTATGTAACACTTGTGAGTTTAATCTTCAACATGCGTTGGCACAGTTTAAACAATGAATTTGAATGACTACATTGTAGCAGTGTACACACACTACAACAGGAGAGCTCTCTCCGCTTTGCAGTTGTCAAGGGGTGTGGGGGAAAAGAAAAAAAAAGGCTTTATGTTACTATGGTTATGAGCTTTGTGGTGCAGGACATGATGTGATGCGTGACAGATTATACATACATGTAAGAGCTGTGATTACATCCAGTGGGTTGGAATTTGAAGGGACAAGCAATGTTGGAATTTGACTTAGTACTTAAATGGGTATTGAAAGACTAAATCCAAAGGATGAATAATTTGGATTTTGGTGGAATTTGTGTATTGTTACTGCTTTTTTAATTTGTTTTGTTTCGGCGTTGATTTACAGCTTTTTTATTATGTTTGGTGTGATGTTAATTTTTGTTTATTTCATTTGGTTTAATTTGTTAATTTGTTAATTGGGGGTTCGGCCGAAACCACCTTTGTTTTCGTCGAGATTTTTTATTTTTTTTCTTTTTCTTTCCGAAAATGCTCATAGCATTAACATGTGAAATTTTTGTGATCGCTTGATCTCAGGAACTACAGTCTTAAAAGACACAAATAATACATCAAATGAAAGCATGTGCTCTAACTTAGATCCATCAGCAGTTGTTTTTAGTGTTTTTTGTTTCTTTCTTGTCGATATTACCGATTTAAAAACGTATTTTTGAAACAATTGCACAATTGCTCTGTGTGTGATCGCACGTAAAAGACACTGTACATTGCATACGGTCCTCTCACACAGCAATGTATAGAGATCCTGTCAGTGCAACGCGATATCGTTCTGACCTTTGATCCTTCCATTCACGGTTTATCTAACGATGGTAGGATATAGCGCCCTCTCGGAAGCGTGGAAATAGGGAAACACAAGAGGGTGCTATACAAGCTGACCATTAATATTTCTCAGACATCTCAGCGCTCAAATCAGTTATTTAGCATCTTTCGTTCACCACAACCCTATAGATACCTATTTCAGTACTCGTGTGAAACAATTCTCATGGACACAAGAATTACAGAAGGCAGTATTTGAACACACTTACGGCACATGTAAATTTTAATTTTTAATTTTTAATTATTTTTAAAATGTGCCCTTCATTGAAGCCGAAACCCCAGTATTTGTTCGTAACAAATTCATGTCTAGTTTTATTTTAATTTCTGATAAGGGAATTGTTTTTTGTTTGCTGTCTTGGTATTTGTTATAAGTTTTTATTTCATTTGTTTTAAATTTGAAAAATATGATTTCAGTTTTCTAACAAGGGAATTTTCAGCAGCCAAGGGTTGTTCAGGGAAATATCAGACTTTTTATCTGATTTTGGGTTGAACAAAGAAAAATTGACTAGAGCGGGATTTGAACCAACGACCTCCGGTTTAACGTGCCGGCGCTCTACCAACTGAGCTATCTAGCCCTATGTTGGCGGTCTCCCTATTTTGTCAATATCTTTGTTCGGGGGGTGCCAGTCAGAAGCCATTCAACTGCAAACTTTGCGGTTGCGGTCGTTGGTTCAAATCCCGCTCTAGTCAATTTTTCTTTGTTCAACCCAAAATCATTTAAACATTTACCCAGTCAGTTTCCCTTGTGGTTTATTATTTGATACTTTTTATCTGAATTCTGGGACAAGGTCACTTTCTAAGAGTAGATTGCACTTCCTAAGAAATTGAAATGTTAAGGAAAATTAACAATATTTTCAGGGGCAAGTGAATTTAGTTTGCCTTGGGGGGGCTAGGTCACTTCCTTAGAGTAAATGGCACTACTATGAAATTCGGAATGCTAGGACAAATTTGCAATAACTTTAGGGGCCATTGAACTTAGTGCTGATGAAAATGTCCCCATGCTCTCTATCTACAGATTTTTTGCAGTCATCTTGTTCAATTTGCATTCAAATTTGTGTAACCGAAATGAGACCAAAGGGAAAATAGTCTGGCCCCCTTTTTATGTTGTCAAATTCAGTGTTTAGTGTTGGTATTGCACACAGGGAATAAGACAAAGGTGATAGCAGCAAAATGAAGCTCGTTTAGAGACCAAGTTGATCGTATCGTTACGTGGTTTGGCTTGAAAGTGTACAATTCACTTTGTTTTTGTCTTGATTTGCAGATGACGTCAGCACAAACTCCAAGGAACTCATTGTTCAGCTGAAGCGTCGTCTCAGTGAAGAACATCAAGAGGTTATCGAGGTCAGTATCAACAGAGTATTTTAATAAGTCAAAATCTTCGTTTCAGAGAAACAAAGTTTTTCACAACAACATTTTGTTTCTCAAACAAGTTTGTGTTGATTAAACATTCCAAAATAAGCCATTTGCAAGATCTTGAAGTTACATTTTGAGTAAGTCTAGTACAATGACTTGATTAGTCACAAGTTACCACTCATGTTGGATTCCCCAGACTAAAGATAGTGTTGCTAAGTCACGGTGTGGCTATGCCCCATGTTACAAAAAAGGTTTTGCTGTGGTACTTGAGTTGCTTCTAGTTGTCTTAAATAGAACTTTGAAAACAATTGATTGCTAGTACTGTCATTACATGTACTTGACACAATGTAGTGATTTCTTTTGGAAGAGGTAGTGGCTCTTTAACAATAACACCATAATTATATTGCTGTTTTTACCAATGGATCATTTTTGTTAACCATAGAGCCTCGCAGATGAGTGGGACCAGAAGGTCTTGGAGCAACTGAAGACCCTCCGAATAGAGATGGAGGAGAAGTACAAGACTGAGCTGGAGGCAGAACGGGAGCTACTGGGCCGTGGACCAGAGGGAAAGGAAGAGCTTGAACAAGAGCATCGCGCAGATGTTGACCTCCTGCTGAAGGAGAGGGAGACTCTGGTCAAACAGGCTGAAGGTAAAGGTTAAAGGTCACTATTTGGAAAGGTCATGGGAGTCGAGAATTTAGCGTTAGGGTCAATGGTTTTTAGGGCAATTGATTTTGAAAGGTATTATACAGGATTGGTAAGGATCATTGTTTAATTTTAGTCTGAAAGCTAACTGATTACCGTAATTTCCTGCGGATAAGGCGCTCGGCGCATAAGGCGCTCGGCGCATAAGGCGCATAAGGCGCTGAACCTCAAATTACCAAAATAATATTCAAGGGTTAGCAGATAAGGCGCCTCGCCGCACAAGGCGCAACATATCTTCTACAGAACACACGCTCGCAAAGTCTCATACCGCTTGTACATCAACACATACAGGGGTCATTGTGATGGTATAAGCACACTTACCATAGCGCAAAGGGATAGCTGGTTTCAATTGTTAAAACCAAAATTAAGGACAATGTGTGTTCATGCTGAAAATTTTGCATGGTTTTTCACTAATTTCCCCTGACTTACACAATGGATTAAGCCCAAATTTTCACAAGTTTGTTGATCACACAAAACATGAACACTGTCTGTGACTATTTTGTCAGCTCCACCAATCCTGTATAATACCGACCTTTAATTGAAATAGTTATTGCAGAATAAATAATATGATTAGGGTTTGTCCTTTATAACAGTGTGTGATAATCACTGTATACTGGATGCCTTCAGAGTACCCTATGAAAACAAAACAGGAGAGATTGTTGAGAAAAGAAAAGCTGGTTGAGAATAACTTAAGCAGATGAGGTGATGCTGTTGTCAGGCCCGTAATCAGGGGGTTGGGGGAAAAAGAAAAGAAAAACAACCCCAAAAATAATAATAATTTAAAAATAAATTAAAAAATAATAACTTTTAAAAATAGTGAGCTAAAAAAGTAAAAATTCAGATTTTGTTTTTTTAATGATGGGCAAAAATGAACAAAATGGCTTGAACAAAAATGAACAAAACGCCCCCCCCCCAACGTCCGTCAATGTCAGTTTCTTTCAATATGCGATATATCAGAAACTCAATATCGAGTATACTCGATATATCAAGTATTTCCTGTGTGTAAGATGAAGCCTAAAAACAGCACTTAATATACTGAATTTTAATAGGGTTGCACCGGTTTTGGATTGAATATTCCGCACTTGTTGTTAGTCCGAACAGTATCAAATTGTGCCAGCCCGCCCCACTTGCTTTTGGTTTCTACATCGAAGATAAGACATGATTACCGTTGCCGCTTCCGCTGGCTTGGCGAATAGCAAGGTGCACAGAACCCCCCCCCTCTCCGCAATTCCTGACTTGTGATTGTCCGCCCCAAAATGACACATAGCCTTTGTGAGTCTCCGACATGAGAAGTCAGTTGCCGACGTAAGGAGTTGGCAAAGTGTTCAACAATGGTCACGACTCATTGCGTTCTTGAGCAGAAGTGTCAATCAAGTTGTAGTGCGGCTTTGAGTTTTTTTTTTTTCCAAACCTCGGTCAGGGCTCAGCTCTACCGTCTGGAGAGTGGAGCATCGTGCATGTGCTGCTTCAAACTTTTTCAACACTAAACGCGATCAGAATTGCAAGCGTTCATTTCAGTATACAAATGTTAAAACACGATGCACCTAATCATATGGTGCTGACTGCTTTATTGCACAGTTGTAATTACGGTCATTATGACTGAATTCCTTGTTATTCAAATTGTTTTTGATATTCTTACCATAGTTTTTCTAGCTTGTCTAAAGGAAACAGATGTACACAAAGTTTGAAAAACTAAATTTTTCTTAGCTTACTGATTTGAGGCATATGAAAATGAATAAGTTCACAAAATGTTGGGATTATCCCCAGATCACACCACTTGTTGAATGGAAAATTTTCGTTTTTTTATTTAGTGTATGTTCATTTATTTTCCAGAAATGAGACAAAACCTTGAAAGGGTTCACCAGCAGGAGCTAGGGAGCATCCAGGCCAAAGTCCAAGCCGAATATGCCCAACTTGCCAAGATGAGAAAAGAGTTAGAGCAGGAGAAGGGCCAACGAGAATCCACCACCTCCCTCAAGAGTGAACTCTTTCTCATAAAAGCTTCCCACACTGAGCTGAAAAAGCAAAATGAGAAGCTTCTGGCAAGGAAAGGAGGTGCAAATGATGAGGACTTGACTCAGGAGGAGAGAGTTAAAAGGAATAAGGCTCTTGGGGAAGAGGCTGTCCAGACCTATAATAAAGAGATTGCAAAGCTCCAAGACGAGTTGACAAGTGTCAGGGCAAAACTCCAGGATGAGCACACTGAGGAGCTGGATAGGCTACGAAAGTACTTTGAGAACAGGGTGGTTGAGAATGAGAACAGGTGGGCTCAGGAGATGGGAGATCTTAAGACGCAACATGAGGCAGAGAGAGAACATGCTCTGAAGGAAGCTTCAGAAGACGAGGAGGGAGGTAGGCCGATACAAAGGAGCTATGCCCAGACCATGATGATGATGACACATCTGTCAGATGTTGAGAGCTCTCCGCCCCAGTCTCCGGAGAGATTCGCGGAGATCGAGGCGGAGGTCAAACAGCAGCTGCGGAGCGAGCTGAGGAGCATCATGGAAGAGGATTACCAGACCAGGATGGAGAATCTGAAGGAAGAGCTTGCACACGAGCACAACATGGAATTGGAGCGCAGGAATCTTCAGTTTGAGCTAAAGCTGGATGCAGATTTGGAAGCAGCCAAGAATACCTTAAATTCAAGACATAGCATGGAGATGGAATCGTTGAAACAAAATCATTTGGAGGAGTTGGAAGCCTTACGCCAACGGCTTTCAGAAGAGAACACTAAGGCAATCACAAAGCTGAGGCTCGAGTGTGCTGTTGAGACAGCACGTCAAGTCGAAGAGGAAACACAAATAATCAAAGAGGAGCTCAAGTTCACCAATGGAGAGGAACTCTCCCAGTTGAAGGATGACTTGGAGCATAAACATGCTCTTGAAATGGATAATGTTCAAGGTGAGCTGGAGTTGCAGAAAGAAATTGAAGGAAAACGTGTGAGAGCTCTCTCAAAGGATGAATTTGATTCTCAGTTTAGAGCTATGCAAGCAGATCTTGAGCAGCAAGCCCAAGATAAGATCACGGATGAGGTTGCCCGCATCCTTGCAGAGCTCACTATGGAGAAGGCGCAGGAGATGGAGCTCATGGAGATGGTGCTCTCACAGCATAAAGAGAAGATCCACGAACTGGAAACCAAGAAACAAGAACTTCAGGTCAAACTAGATAACCACTCTAAGGATGAGGAGAAAGTCGGGGAGAAATATACCAATGAGTTTGCAAACTTAAAACAACAGCTCAGTGATACAGAGTTGACGCTCCAAACTCTCAGAGAAGGAATAAAAAAAGGCACAGCCCCGGAAGTCGAAGAGCTGAAGGAGAATCTTGTGCGACAATACGATAATCAGTTGGAGATGATCAAGGCCACTATGACAGAGGAGATAGAATCCCTGACCAGAAACACTCAACTCCAATCTGCCAAAGAATTAGAGGAGATGCAGTTGAACTTTATGCAGGAGCACCAGGCAATGTTGGACAAGTTTGTGGTGAGCCAAGACAGTGATATTCTGAATCTCAAACAGCACCACGATAGAGATCTAGAGGACCAGCACGAACGTTTGCAAAACGAATTTGAACAGGAGTTAAACGATGCACAGGAAGCCCTCCAGGAGGAGCAGGCCAAAGAAATGGAAGAGCTTCGGAAGGTCCTGGAGGAGGAGCGGGAGAAAGAGTTGAAAAATTTGAAAGCACAGCATTTCAATGAACTGGAAGCTCTGAAGGTTGAACTTGCAAGGACCTTAAATGAGGAGAAGGTCAAGATGCAAGAGCAGATGGAGAAAGAAAGAGCTCATATCTTGAGTGCCGAGGAGCTTTTAGAGTCACTTAAAGCAAAGTATGAGGAGGAGAAAGCGAAAGAGAAGGAAGACCTTGTGACTGATCACATGGCCCGGTTCAGGCAGGTTACAGATGAGCTAGAGGTAGAGCATCGCCAGGAACTTGAATCCATGAAAGACATGCTGCGCAACTCCATCGAAAAAGACTGCCGGGAGAGAATGCAGAGCCTGGAAGAAGAGATCCGAGGACAACAAGCAGAGATCAGGACAGCGCATGAGAAGCATGAGACAGAACTGATAGAGCTGAAACAGAACCACGAAGAGCAATTGGCCAAGATCCGAGCAAACCATGAGGATCAACTGGAAGCCATCGCCACCGACTCTGAACGAGAGATTGAGTCAGCCAAGTCGGAGCTTGAAGAAGCTCATCGGGATGAGATCCTCCGTCTGCAGAGTCAACTCGGAGATGGGAAGCAGGGCGCTCTCATCGCTCTGAAAGAAAGTCATGAGAGTGAGATCGAGAGACTGAAAACTGAGCAAGACCAGCGGGTCAAGGAGGCAGTGGAGGAGCTGATGAGGAAACATCAGGAAGAGATTGGGAAGGCCTTGGAGGAGCTCCAGGAACAGTTGATGAAACAGGCTGAGCAGGAAAAAGGTGACAATGTTTTCCCATTAACTCACTTGAAACCAAGCCAAGATTTGAAGGCAAAATAGTTTGGTCCCCCTTTTCTTTAATTACAAGAATCCATCTTCATGATTAATACTACATATTGGGAAACATGATGTCAAAATTGGTGGCAGTATAAAAATGTCAGTGGCATATTTTGCTATGATTTTTTTACTTTGTCAAGGCCTTAAAATAGTTTTGATTGAATTTCAATCGTTTTTTAAATATTAGATTGTAATAAATTGATAATAATGGTTTTGACTGATGTTCAACTACATACATAACATAAAAAGAAAATGGCAGCACTTGTCGGTTCACATAGTTTTCAGGCCTCAAATTTCACAATTTCTAGGGCAAGGTCATTTTGACCTTGGAGCAGTCCAAATTTTGGAGGGCACCAAGGCCAGTAGAAAGGGCAACAAGGCCAAAAATGTATAGGTAGAAAAAGCAAAAAGGCCATTAAATTATGAGAGTTATGTAAAACAAAAGAAAACCATAATGCACATGACTTTGTTGAATAGTTGCTTTTGATAAATTTAGCAAAACAGACTCTTTTGATTGAATTAAAGTGCATTATCCTGTGAAAAAGATGAAAGAAATAAAAAAAATGCCAGAGGTTCCCCTATGGGTGGTCAACCCGATAAAGAATTTACATGAATAAGATATTAATAAATCATATGTTATTCAAAAACAAACAGTAAACTATTTGTCAAAAAAACACTAAAAATGAAACAATTAAAACAAATTATGACAAAAAGGACAACAAAATTACCCCCAAATTTTTTTATTTTCTTGCATTAGACATGTTGGACACCAGAGTTTTCAAACTCATCTTTCACATATCGCTTCAAGCGCTGTGTTATTGTCAAATTACCTCAACAAGTTTTCCGATTAAGAGATGTTTCATTTACTGACTACCGAAAAAGAGTGTTCTCGACAACAGCACCCTCTGTTGTTTAATAGATCGTGTTAGACTGGTCCCTTGTTAAAGCGGGACGTCAGATGTTCGGGCTATGTTTTTTGTGCAGTGTTGAACAACATGTTCAGGGTGATGAACAACAAGTTCAGTGTGATGAACAACAAGTTGTGCTGAATCTTCGTTGTGCCATCTGTTATTCACGACTCCTGAATATATTTCGCTGATTACTTGCGATTAGAAGCCATTTTGTGTCCCAAAAATACGTTTGCGAATACAGGGTGCCAGACTTGTGTGCCAATCTTGTATCTTGTGCTGCATTTGAACCAAAAATGGCGTCCAGCAACCATGTGACCTAGGAAAACTGGTCCCTCTATGTTGCAACTCTCTCAATGCACAGCTCTTGGCTGAAAATGTAAACTACCCCATCTCTTGGTGAAATATGTCCATCCTCTGAGTTCTATTATTTTGCTCTTTGCGCCCTGCTTTTACATTATAATTACCATGCAAACCAGCTGTTGCGTGACTCATCTTCCACCCCTTGTGTTTCAGGTGAGCTGGATCAGATGATGAAAGAGAAAGAAGAACAGCAGAGGGAGGAAGTGGAGAAACTTGAAGAGAAAACCAATCAGGTGAGCCCCTGTTAACAGTTTCATTTCATTAATTGGTTGAAAGTGAAAACGCAGTGAAAGTTTAAAGTCAAAGAATGGAAAGTGTCAATTTTGATTTATAAAGTAGTTTTATGTTTGTTTTTGAAGTGATAGCTACATGTATAGTGCACCACCTACTTTCTGATCATTCAATATCATCCCTTGTAGTTTTGAATGATAGACATGTACACATGTACACATGTACACATTAATCATCCTGCAGTATGATATCATGTGGTGAGTGCATGTACACAGTACACAGTCAACCCTCCAACTCTCTGACCATTTAATATCATCGATTTTGGTAATGAGTGACAGATAAACTATGCCAGCCTGCAATATGATGTATGTGGTGATTGCATCTACACAATACAAAGTTGTTCCACCTTACACAACCTGGGCCCATTTTCAGAGCAGCTTAATCCCCTTTAACATGATACCCTACCGTAGTGGTGTGGTCCATTCACGCCATAGCAGTCACATAGACTGCTGTAAATTCTCACCATGCATGATTGCTTGAAGAACAAAATCAGTAAAAAAAAAATTATTTTAGGTTTAAGCCTGAGCACAAAGGCCATTTGTTATAAAGCTGTAGTTTTGTTAAGGTTTACCCTCCCACCCAAGCTTATCCATCATTGGAAAGACAAAGATTGGATCTTTCCAATGATGGTAAAATGAAATAAGGTTTTTGTTAAGCAACATCTTCAAGTTAGAGTGGAAAGATCCAGAATGCCAAACATCTATTGAGCACCATGGTTGCGTTCAAAAAGTGGTTGAGTTTACAGAACATAATAACAGAATAAAGACCACGAACTTGGACATTTAGTGGCCAATCTCTATGTTTTTTTGATTATATGAAAGGAAATTCAAGAAGTTTTTCATACAAAATTTTGCTGTTAAACAAGGTGATACATGTAATAGAGTTTGTAAAATTGGCCTTCGAACGAAAGCTTTCTGCTGCGTAACAATGTGAACTTAACACTTGAGTGGTCAAACAATGCGGCCACCAGCAGTTGTTGTTAAAACCAATGCCAACCAATTATATTAGTAAATGTGACATAGTTCCACTGTAAGCCACACCCACTTCACACAAACTGGCTCCACTGATTACCAGAAGCCCATAGGAGTTTTATTGAGCTAGTTTTTCTTTAATGATTTATGCAAGAAACGTTTAATGACTGAACTTGGCTTTTTCACACGTTCTTCAAAGACTGAGGTCTTCTCAGAAAATAAGAAATGCTTATGAACTATGAAATTGGTGATTTTTTGTGAAATTACGCACAAATGTACATGTATGTCACCTTTGGAGCTGGATGTAAGAGAAAAAAATTGGGGGTGCAGCAGATGGGTGGGAGTTTGATGCAATGACTTACCAACAGGATAGAGTCTGTTCGCATACGTGAATATAATTAGCATATTTTATGAGAAGGGCTAATTCGGTAAGGAGAGTTAGTTTATTGGGGTTGAGCAAAGACAAATTGACTAGAGTGAGACTTGAACCTGTTACTCAGTCAGTTTCCCTTTCGGATTATTACTCCATAGTTAAGTTGTAAGCACATATTATTAATAGCCTTCTCGTTTATTAAGGGCTGAATGACAATACAGAACACACACATACAAGAAGTATTTGTAATGTCTGAACTGCAGGACTTTTCAGTTGGTAATTGGTAGAGTGCGAAAGCTATTTTCTTTGTCATAAATTGGTTGTTTGTTTGATCAGCTGATAATCTGTTTTCCTTCACTTTCAGTGTCATTAAAAAACTTTAAAACACTGATTTTCAAGTTGGGCCAGTAATCTCATGACCGAACAAGTCATGCAGTCTGGTGTTTTCAGTTAAATAATAATACTCCACTATCAGAAAAAATTCAAAATGTTGACGTAGGTACGTAGGTACGTAGGTACGTAGGTACGTAGGTACAGGTACATACATGTCCTAGTGCTCAGAAGACTAATGAGAGAAATCTTCTCTTACTGCTTGTTCAAAGAAAAAAAGTCTATTGTATATCTTTAACTGTGTATAAAAATAAAATAAAATTGCCTTATGATTCTGAATTTGCAAAAAAAAAATATGGGGCAGTAAAATTATTAAGCTACAAGCCCTGTGCTCTTTTTGGATTTTTCCATCCAAATCCAAGCCCTTTTGTACAAAGTTAAGTGTGTTACCTATTCGGCTATTTCCACATTTTCTTGCGATTTCAAAGTTTCATGCCTGATTTCTACCCACTGGTTTTCAATCAGCACACCATCCAATCAAGCTTTGAAAATATCATCAATTATTAAAGCTGTCTTGTTTCAGTGAAAACAATGAACAATGCTTTGCCAGAGGTTTTTGGATGTTCATACAGACTTATGTCAACTGTGGCATTTTTAATAAGAAACATAATAATAATAATGGTAATAACACATGCAGTTCTTATAATATAGCATGTTATCACACCTTAGGGCATCTCAATTTGCTCATTATTTTTTTCTACAAGGTATGCAGAGCTATGTTTGAAATATAAGACCTATTTATTTATAAAGCACAATGTAACGGTTAAAAAGGTGTTGTGGCACAGTCCGCAGCCAACCATACAAAAAAACACTGGGGCAAACTCCTTCTCTTAGCGATAAGTGCACTGGGTTCTTTTACATGTAATACACAACACATACACATTTCCATCCAAAAGACGACGCAATAATGGTTAAGTGCTTTGCTTAACATGCTTAAGGACACAAGTGTCAAGACTGGGACTCGAACCCACACTCTGCTGATCAGAAACACCAGAGCATGAGTCCAGCCTGCTTGGAGGATTGGTACTGGGGTGAACTTTGTAATCGCTGAGCTATCGGATTAAAACTACTCAACCTTTTTACTGCTTGGTGCATCAAGCAGAGGCGGATTCTATCTCCTATTAATGAATAAACTCAAGTGGAACCAACCAGAGGTCTTCTTCATAATTATTATTTTCTTAATGGTCCCGAAATGTCATATTATGTCACACATGTTTTCTTCGATTCCTGGAAAGCTGTTTCCTACTTAGGTAAAGAACAGCATTATTCAATCAGAAAAAATGAAATTCTTGAAAATACTTAATTTGATTGAATTTCCTCTGACAGGCAGTCAATTTCTTGCCCCCCCCCAAAAAAAAAATTAAATAAACAAATAAAATTAATACAAATAGAACAAAACAAAAAACAAATTTTGTGGTCGTGTGCCTGATGACCAGGGGCCAGGGAAAATCATTATTTAGCAGGCCATATCACATATGTAGTGTAATTTGCTACATGGAGAGGATGGAAATAAGTTTACACTTCAACATATTTTCCTCTAAATTTGGTGTGCCTTTGTTTTAACTGCCGTCCCCGGCAGCAACATTTTTTGGTGACAATGCCTTCTATGGCGGTTTTTGAAACCACGGCTTAGGCTTGGGCACTGTCAGTTATTTGGAAAATGTGTGCTTTCCTTATGGGGCTTCTAACAGGTGAATGGAGCCCAAGGCCCAGCCCAAGCCCTAGGCAAAGCTTAAGTTTAAAAAACTTGCAGGGGGCAAGCTACATTGTAACTGTGCAAGCCACACTGGAAAGTTGAAAGTAAAAGAGAGAATACAATATCATGTGTACATTCATGTTTTAACTCCAGATGCAGAGTGTTTTGACTTTTCTGGTTTCAAATTTGATCCGTTTTGTTGTCATTTAAGAGCGATCACCAGCAAAGAGCTTACAATGTGTTGGATAATGATAAGTCAATTTCTGTATGTTAAGTGCCAGACCTAGTTCAGGCAAACATTTCCTCACTTTCCCTTGAAATTCTCACTTCCTGCAAGAGCATCCCCCTGAGACATACTATTGTATTGGTAGGGGTGCATCGATAAACACCAATATAAGTCAGCTGTAAAATATCAAATTTTGCATTTTTTGCTTTAAAGAAACAGGCTTTACTGACATGCAGCATGAGAAGCTTCAGTGCACAATTGATAACTGGAGCAGTTGATTGAATTACCATCAAAGGAAATTTAAGGATTCCACATTAAACTGGGATCCCCCTCCCTTGATGAATGGTATAGCCCACATCCTGCATGGTTGATTCTTTATACACGTTTACATTTATGGTACATCCTTAGATTAGTAATATAGTATATTAATTTTATATGCATTTATGTGTTTGCTTTCTAGCTGTAGGAGATACATGTACATATGGTTAAATTCAATTCAAATCTCTGAAGCAGATGTTGCTTGTTATTTCAACATTGTTTTCTGCTTTTCTGCGGAGACGTACATTTACCTAACTTGTTATGATCAACCCCTTCTGCTTTTCTGCGGAGACGTACATTTAACTTGTTATGATCAACCCCTCTGTTGTCAAAGCGTTACACTACATGACTCACTCATGTTTTTCCGCTCGAAACCTTGAAGCAATCATTCTTAGGTTTTTGTCCAAGATGGCAGCCGCCATACCGTTTACCCATTGAGTAACTGCTTTCATTTTGTGTTCAACATGGCCGCCACTTGTCTGCTCTTATATCCATAGTTACAGCAGGAGAACATGGCGTTGTTGCAGCAGATATCCACGTATGACACAGTGATAAGCCGGCGTGAGCGAGAGAATGAAGAAGGAGGTAATTTAGTCAGCATGATGAGGGCTGACATGGATCGCTTAAACACAGACAGGTAAGATATCATCTACATGTACATTGGCAATTTGTCTTTCTACTGTGAACAGTATTTGCTATTTTCCCTCCCTCGTTTTCTCCTGTAGTCCCATCTTGATCGGCCATTTTTGGTCCTGCGATGGGTGACCTCCATAATGAATAAACAAATAAATAAATAAACAAATAAATGAATAAAGGAATATGTGAACAAATAAATTCCTGCACAGGTGTTTGTCGAATTTCGCTTCCCCGGCATTTTTCATTCTGATGGTGTGTATTGACATTTGTAGGAACAACATGTTGCCATTCCTTTCGTTTTAGTCTGGTAAAATTGTTAATAGTAATATGAAGAAAAAAAACATGGTAATTGCAGGCATGATATTCTTCCTACTTAAGTCTGATTATGATTTGGGGTTGTTTTTTTTGCCCTTGAAAAATCTGGGAAATTGTGATTAAATGAGCTGAAATGCCTACACCATGTGTACATGTTGGTCAGCCCTTGTGATTAAATGAGCTGAAATGCCTACACCATGTGTACATGTTGGTCAGCCCTTGTGATTAAATGAGCTGAAATGCCTACACCATGTGTACATGTTGGTCAGCCCTTGTGATTAAATGAGCTGAAATGCCTACACCATGTGTACATGTTGGTCAGCCCTTGTGATTAAATGAGCTGAAATGCCTACACCATGTGTACATGTTGGTCAGCCCTTGTGATTAAATGAGCTGAAATGCCTACACCATGTGTACATGTTGGTCAGCCCTTGTGATTAAATGAGCTGAAATGCCTACACCATGTGTACATGTTGGTCAGCCCTTGTGATTAAATGAGCTGAAATGCCTACACCATGTGTACATGTTGGTCAGCCCTTGTGATTAAATGAGCTGAAATGCCTACACCATGTGTACATGTTGGTCAGCCCTTGTGATTCAATGAGCTGAAATGCCTACACCATGTGTACATGTTGGTCAGCCCTTGTGATTAAATGAGCTGAAATGCCTACACCATGTGTACATGTTGGTCAGCCCTTGTGATTAAATGAGCTGAAATGCCTACACCATGTGTACATGTTGGTCAGCCCTTGTGATTCAATGAGCTGAAATGCCTACACCATGTGTACATGTTGGTCAGCCCTTGTGATTCAATGAGCTGAAATGCCTACACCATGTGTACATGTTGGTCAGCCCTTGTGATTCAATGAGCTGAAATGCCTACACCATGTGTACATGTTGGTCAGCCCTTGTGATTCAATGAGCTGAAATGCCTACACCATGTGTACATGTTGGTCAGCCCTTGTGATTAAATGAGCTGAAATGCCTACACCATGTGTACATGTTGGTCAGCCCTTGTGATTAAATGAGCTGAAATGCCTACACCATGTGTACATGTTGGTCAGCCCTTGTGATTAAATGAGCTGAAATGCCTACACCATGTGTACATGTTGGTCAGCCCTTGTGATTCAATGAGCTGAAATGCCTACACCATGTGTACATGTTGGTCAGCCCTTGTGCCCTGCTTTCTATACAAACTTGTTGATGACATATTTTAAAGGACATTGAATACTGGTTATTTACAAAATATGTATAATCTAATTTAGTTTGGTTTTTTTACTTGATGTTTGAAAAGCTCTACTGTGCAATCTGGAGCTTTTTAAATGGTTTTGTTTGAGGATTTCTGTGAATTTAGTCTTCAATAAAAAATAATTAGAATACAATTTTGCATGATTTTGCCTGCCATTTGTGCAAATTTTCCTGCCATTTGCACTAACTTGTTGATGGGAGACTCCTGCAATCAACATACATGGCATATTGAGGCACTAGATGGTAGAGTATTGATATGGTGTTCAGTTTGCAGTAAACGATGACTACACCAGGGTAGTTCATTGATTACTCTAATTTGTCTTACTCGGGGTTAGTGGAGATATTTAATAGAAACTTTTCACCAAATAATTCTTATATCCGTTTGGGAAGGTTAGAGGAAATAATTATACCATAAATATTTGACCAATCGCATAGAAAACTGTAACGCTTTATTTACGTGTCTAACAATTTTACTAAATATTAAATAGCGCATAAAGAAGAAAAAACACATTATCGCAAATGGAAAAAACGAGTAGCTCGGATTTAACTGATCAGCAATGACTGTTTCCTTGAAATTAAATTTCCTGAAAGTGGTGTACATTTACATTAAATGTGAACATAGATTTGTTTGTCTAGCATGTAAAAGACTTCAGCTTAGATAACAGATGATGTCTTTATTTTACAAAAAAAATCCTCTGGGAAGAAGTCATTATACTTTCTGGAGCTGCACATGTTTTAGAAATAAAAACCATGCAAAGCATACTGGGAGGCTAATGTTAATTACCTTCCTCTGATAGTGTTTGTCAACCTTTTGTTTTTAAAAGTCTGTTTTGACTTAATTTGAATACACATATCAAAATCCAATTTAGTAAATTTGGAGAAGCAAACATACCTTCACTTGTTTATTCTTTTCATTATGCAAAGTGTAGTTCAAGTCAACATTTATTTTATTTTATTTCACATCCATCAGCACAAGAGCCAAATGCTTAAGATTTTATAGCGTTTAATAGTTTTGGTGATAAATTTGAAGGAAAGCTCAAAAAGTACACTTAGGACTAATTCCTTTGGTGCCCTAAGAGTGTCCCAAATCCCAAAATACTCCACTCTGTGGTGATTCAATACCCAGGTGTTTGAGCTATGATGGTATTGATACCTGTATGCCTGGCATCATGCTAAGAGTTAGTCTTGGTTCCAAGATGCTTGGTTTATATTTTTTCCCAAAGCACTTCACTGCCGACAGAGGGCGCTATCATCCCACAAAGTCATTTGTGGTGATAGTGGCCCATTGGATGATACTGGCTTGTTAGAGGAGTGGTTCGTTGGTGAATTTTGTATAGATTTTTTTTTTTTCGTGACTATTGTACAACAAGAGCTTTCGGTGGAAATGTTTAGTATTTTAATTTTTTCTTCTATTTGGGGATTAAGTGATAGTGAGTGTTACCTTGGATTCCTGTGAAAACTTCTGATGCAAATATTGCTTGACTTAAATTCTGACTATATTCAAATTAACTTTAAGGACCAACTATCATGTTGGTACTATCAAGCAATAAAACTGTTAGATCATTTATTTATCAGGCATGATATTCTTCTTACTTAAGCTTGTTTTCCATTTTGTTGCCCTACTAATAAGACTTCAAAGTCTATTTCAGCCCACACTATGTGTATATACATGTAGATCAGCCCTTGTACTTGATAAAATGTACTAACTGTTTTCCAAGGACCAAATATCATGCCTGGCTTATAGAGTAGAACTTTAGGTAGCAGTTTGAATAGATGTGAATGGAATCAAAAGACTTATAAAACCATGGTGCAACCATCTCGTCAGGTTCCTTGTGTACAGTATCCATAATGAACACTAATTGAAAAAGGCACCAGACTATTTACACTTCCAGCCTCGGTTTGGTTACAGTGATTTAAATGGGAGAAATTCAAGTTAGTTGCCCCATGTCAAAGGTCAATTGAATACCCAGGACTGTAACTTCTATGTGTGGTGTAACCATCCTACCGTAAGAAAAGAAGGCTGTCCATCTTTTTTGTGAACTGTTTTCTTTATCTGCTTTTTATTTCATTTTTGTTATGTATGCTGAGAGATTTTGATGTAGTACAGTTTCAATGCTTGTCACATCATGTAAGCTGTTTGTTACAAATCTCTTTCACTAGCTTTGAATAGAAACAAATTCCCTTCATAATGACATGTATTGTATATACATGTAGTATTTCTTTCTCGTTTATCAATGATGATTCAGTTTTGACCTGAAAGTATGCAAGAGGAAAAGTAACAAAACAAACAATTGTGTTTAGAAAGACACTAGACTGCAGGGCCCAATTTCATAGAGCTGCTTAAGCAGAAAATATTGCTCAGCAATTTCCTGCATTATTTTTTTTGTGTGCTTATCTACTTATTGTGCTGAAGCAGCTCTATGAAATTGGGGATCAGGTCTTGTTCAGTTGTGGGGCTAAGAGCAAATTAGTAAATTACTGGACTCTGGCCTGTGGTCCAGTGGGTATTTCAATCCCTGGGAATTATCAGGAACAAATCTCACTGAGTTTTATCCTTTTTAGATTCTTTTCTATGAAATTAATGGTTATCAATTATAACATTTCCTTCCTCTTGTATAAATCAAAATTCATATCTAAATACTCAGCGTAGATTTACAAGCTCCACTCATCTTCAAAATCAATTATCCCCACGTGTTTCCAGGGAAACGCTACAAGAGGCAAACCAGCACCTGCTTCATGTCCTGACCAATGCAGTCCGCGCTACCATGGCAACGGAGGAAGCCATCAACAGGCAGATGGCCAAGCTGGCTGCCACGGATACAAGGCCGGCCGGAGAGGGGCGATCGGACAGCAGAGACACAGAGGGACGAACGGAGGCCGAAGGAGAGGCGGCAGAGGGGGTGAACGGTCAACCTCAAGGTGCTAGGGGGGGTAAGTTTTAGAAGGGTGGCTGGGGGGGGGGGACACTAAGAAGAGTCTTTGAAGGCCATCAAAGTGAGGCTGATGAAAAAAGAAATGAAGTGCAGGGAACGATTTCAAAGCAGTAGTTTTGCATATTGTGCATACTGAATGCTAATATTGAGTAGCAAATGGTGTTTAGCATTGTGCTATGCCATACAAGGGAAAAGTGTTCACTGAAGTATTCAAATTGTGTAAGTATGTACATGTAGCCGCATAGAACTGGTGAAGCAGAGGGTGTTGTCAGCTAATGGATTCCTGTTTGAGGTATTATGCTGTCCTCAGTGGTGGTTGGGGTTCTGATCAGGGTAAACATGTCCCAAAAGGGATAGTTTAGGTCGATTTGATAATTAAATTAGAGTTAGACTTCTTGGTCATTATTTGATACAATTCCCAATATGGGGCAGAGGGTATCCCCAATCAATATTCCCATACTTTAACACACTATTTTCAGTTGTACACAACTACCCCCTAATATCCTTTAAGAGAATTGCTGAGATTCGAAGCACACTATGAAGACACAATAGGGGGGATACCATACCTCATATTAGTATAACCAAATGCGCTATTTTTGAGATTTGAGCTCTGGTTTGCAAATTTGTACCCACATGGCCATAGAGTGCAAGTTCAAAAAGACTGATGCCTTTAAGTTGGTAATAATCTTAATGAGATTTCCTGTTAGTTAGACAGGGAACCAGACCAACATGGCTAATACATGTCTGTGTCTATCACCAATCCACAGTGTCTCCTGCAGTCGGGGATCCACCGCGTGACGATTCCGGAGATGCTCTCCACGATACGAGCGTCGTGTCATTCTTAAGTGACGAAGGGTTGGAGCTCTCCCAGCAGCTCATGGAGAGTATGTTCACAGGGCAAGATCTGGACACAGAAGGAGAGGAACTTGTCGCAGGTTAGTCTGTCCAAATTTTGAATTATTTCCCATTTGCAGCTTGTAGTAATCATTACTGATACTCATTATACCAAAAAGAGATCTGACTATTGTGTCTCTCCAGCCTCGATTTGGTACATTAATAAAAACATTATTACATGCATGATATTCTTCCAACTTTAGTCTGATTTCCAATATTTTTGGCCCTCAGAAACTTAGAAAGTTGTTATTAAATAGCCTGAAAGGTCTATAAAAGCCTTTACCACATACATGTAGGTCAGCCCTTGTACTAAATTAAATTGTCTTATTCTTCCCAAGGGCCAAGTAAAGTACTGTACGTATATGATGCCTGTTATTTCCACACTGTGGTTATTGTATGTACAACTTAAAAGAAATAGAACAGGGGAAGAATGCTTAATCTGTGTCTGCCGTGCGCGCCCTCTATGTCAGTTGTGGATATTGAGTATCAATTCTATGTGACATGCCTCTATGGCAAAATAAACCAGATCAAACAATTTGTGCAAGCTGAAATCTTCCATATACAGCTAAAAATTGTTACCTCAAAGCAGAATTGCACAGATAACTGCTTACACAGCATTCTTTAAGTTCTTTTTTTATGAAGCAATCTTACACTACCTGAAGTCAAGTCCTCCATTATACCAAGAGAGACTGATTTGTTTTGCTTTCCCAGCCTCGGTTTGACAACCATGGTTTGAATGGAAGCATTATAAGTTTGCTGCCCCATGATGGAAGTTTATCGAAAGTGGGGTTTGATTTTTTTTTTTTTTATACCTTTAAGGAAAGAGCTTGCCTACAAATAACTTGGGAAAGCTGCACTTGATTTTTGTTTAAATGTTGGGAACTGTTGAGGACCTTCCCATAGTTGAGGGCCGTCAAGTTTTCAGGCTTGCTTTTTGTCTGGCTTTTTAAGTGGGGAACTTCCTTTAGCTGATGTGCTCTGCGGGTTTGGAGAAGAAAAAAAGTAATAGAGATGTCTAACATGGAGGCAAACATCTCTTGGTTTCCCCAGGAAATTAAGGTAATGTGGATCGAGTGGCAGATCTGTCCTTCACGTATCTCCCCGGAGAACATTTTAGAAAGTTGAGCTTGAAATGTTGAATTTGGGATACACCTGTTGTATGGCAAGTTCATTTACGCCATCCTGGGCCCAACTCCTGAGCTCACAAACTTGCTTAGCATGGAGAGATCTTGCTAAGGAGGAACAGGCTGCTTGCCAAAACATTATCTAGAGTACACACCGAGGCCTAGAGTTTTGTGGAACAGGTTTTGCTGGTAAATGCATGTTGTCACAACATTTAGGGAGCGTCTCAAAAATCTGGCACGTTCTAGGTGCAAAATTACGTTCCCATTCGCACATGCCGGCATTCCATTGGGCCACCAGAATGTTCCACTATACCCCATCATTGTGCAGAAGTACAGGAGCGATCCTACACAAGTGAATATGGGCATTAGTATTTTGAACATTCCAACGAACCATTCCTTCAGTCCAACGTAACGGCCATGCGCATACGAACCATTCCTTCAGTCCAACGTAACGGCCATGCGCATACGCTGGAATACAATAAAAATGTTCCAACCAATTCGACTTTTGAGGTGTTCCCTTAAGTTGTGTTGATGAATTAGGCTGTTATCCTTTTTTCTTTTCGTGGAAATTCAATTACCTTTAATTGGAAAGACTTTTGATTGATTTATGGCTGTTTGAAATTTGCAAAGTGCACTTCCATAAGTAAAGTCTGTTGGATTATGTGCCCTTTGTTTACACTGCCCTCTATTGGGGTGGTCCCGGGGGCAAATGTGCAATTCTTGTTTTGCAGAATTTTGGTAAAGGAGTGATGTCAAAGGTCATGTTATTTATTTATTTTTATTTTATTTTATTTTATTTTTGTATATGCAAGTTCACCCAAATAATATAAAAAGCCACTCTTGGTAAGGGGCTACTAGAAGAAAATCTGAGATGAAAATAACTCAGGGGAGCTGAAGGCAGGAATTGATATTCCTCTTAAAACAGTCTAGATTGTAGGATGGAGGGAAACATGCACCAGGCAAGGAGTTCCAAAGAGATGCAGTATGTGGAATAAAGCTGTTGGAATGGCTCTTTGTTCTAAATGACAGCAAACGAGAGGGAGTGCATGGATGAGAGCAAGCAGATAGCCTGGTTTCTAAGGCAATCAGACCCAGAACATCACTCCTTATCTGAATGGATGCAAAACATGATGCATTCCCACACCACCTGCAGAATCTTAACGCTTTGGTTTTGCTGTGATGCCAGAGGGCTTATACTGAAGGGGCACCAAGGCCAAGACTTTGGGCAACAGAGTCCATTCCTTGCTGATGTCAGTGTGATTCAAAACAAAAACTAATTCAAAAATCTCTCATACTGCATGCCTGTGATTTGTAAGGATTTTTATTTGATCTCCCATACATGTTCACCTTAAAGTTTTATTGTAAAAGGTGAAGATACATACATGATTACAGGCAAGCAAGACCAAAGCCCAGTCCCCAGTATGCCTAATGACCAGAACCTTTAAGATCTATTTTTGAAGTGATGTGAAAAAAGTCTGTAAACCTCTAACATTTAGGGGGCTTTATCTCTCCACCAGAAGAATACCACCTCCCACTTGTTGAGTTTTTGTTGTTAACTTGTGTACAAAATATCACCTTTTTTTACTCCTAGGTGCAACCACCCGCCTCCAGAACTCAGTAGATCGCCTCTTGGAGATGGTGTCTGCCACTGCCGAACAGATCCAGCGTGCTCGCAGCTCCCAGGCAGAGCTGCTGAACGCTACTGAGTCCAGCGTGGAGGAAGCCAGCCATCTACGGGCTGACCGAGACAGCTTGATGGCCCAGCTGAAGGGGACGACAGAGGCCAGGGAGATTCTGGCTGTTGAGATACACAGGACTGAAGGTAAAATAACAAGACCTTGTGACTACTATGAGAAGTGCAAGTCAAAAGGGGCACTTCCATTAGAAAATCTTAACGTCTATGAGAAGGTTTGAAGGGGCACCAAGGCCAAGACCAGGGCAACAGAGGCCATGGCCTCTGGGTCCTCTTTGTTATTCCAGGCCTGGCAAATATTCACTAGATTTTGGAGTATGGGTTATGTAAGGCTTTGAAGCACTGAGTCCATCAGCTTTGCAGCAAAACCATATAAAGCCGTGGAGGGTTAACTTCAGACTGTTAATAGATTCAATGTTTGAACTTTTTGCAATGACCCATTTTGTTTCCCCCCACCCTAAAGGTTTGCTCGAGGGACTCGCCGCTGAGAAGCAAGATTTAGAGGAACTAAACAGCAAACTGGAAGCTGACAAACACAACATGGCAGCCGAGGTGGAGATGTTGAAAGAGAGGCTGAGTTCTCTTGATCACGCTCAGACATCACTACAACAGGAGAGGGAAAGAGTTGAGGAGCAGAAGGCAGCATTCGCTCAGCGTCTGGGCGAGGAAGATTTAGGTGAGTTTAAAATTACTGTTATTGAAGAAGAGGTAATTTAATTCTTCTTCCTCGCTTTTTGAGAGTTTCGTTCAGTTTTCTGGCATCTTTCCTAGCCTTCCACCTCGGGGATCCTGCTGGGTGTACTATGTGGATTGAATTTTCAGTCCCTACCTGATTGCTAGGGTTTTCTCTGGAATAATTCTCTGGGGTTTTCCTCCCAAATCTGAAACTGAAAATCTCTTCCTTTTTCTTCTCTCCCTGGAGTTCTTTGCTAGTCTAGTGAGTAAGTTTACTTTTCTGAGAATACTTGGTATCACAACCAACTAAATGAATATAAATAAGTATGTTGAATCAACTGTTTTATTTTACAAAATAATATTTCATTTGCAGAGTTGAAGGGTCCGACCGTATCATTTCTTTGATTCAAAACTTAAAAGTTTAAGAAACATCATGTCCTTTCAAAGGGTTTTTCTCAAAATTTTCTTTGGAATGCAGCCCATATAACTTTCTTTCTATAATATCTGTCCATGGTGAAATATTCCTTACGTTTTACCAACAACTCTTTCACAAAAATCATGGGTTGCGTTTGTCTGATGTTCTCCCTGGTTGTCACTTAGGTGTTGGGTTCTTGTTGCATTGTATTTCTGTTTCATGCATGTTTTCTCCAACCCCCGTTCCTCTGATACATTTTCTTAAGTAATGTCATCCCCTGGACCCGATTTCACAAAGCACCAAGGTTTGTCTCATTCTTAGGGCCCTTTCACATGAGTCCTGGGCTCGATTTCACAAAGCACTAAGATTCATCTTAAGATGAGTTGTCAGTATTACCATAGTGATTTGTATTGTGACATCACAATTTACTTAGCAGTTAAGATTCACACTTAAGTTCAATCTTAGCTCTTTGTGAAATCGGCCTCTGGACATTTTTTTTAATTGAGGCCCCTCCCCCTTGTTTACTCCCGCCCCCAAATGTTACCGTGTGCTTGTTTTTGTTTTGCATGTTCCCCCCACTCCCTTGTGCCCATGGTGTCTGACTCTGTCTGTCATCTCGTCTATGACTGCATGTGTCTATTTTGCCTGTGTTTAACAGACACGCAAGGTAAGTGCAATCTTGGGAGATGTTTCGTAGTGTGGGGATTTCATTCCCACTCTCTGTGAGTCATCATTTTGTGGGTCAATAACACTTTGTCCTGTACAGGGAAACTAACACTTCACAGAAGGGTGTAGTTCTAAACTTATTGGCAGGCCCTTATCTGAAACAGTTCTTGATCCATTTTTTAAAAATCAGTGTTGCAAGAACTGGGCCTTGTTTCATAAAAAATAGTTCTTTTAAAGGGAAACAAATATTGATTTGTTAGAAAATGTTGTGGTAAAGAAATTATGAATTGACAGAGCACTGTTTTGTAGCAGCTGGACTTTAGTTGGTAACCTGGGCCCAATATTACAGAGCTGCTTTAGCACAAAAAGGAGCTAAACACATCAAAATTATGCTTACCGAAATGAGGTGTAACTACAACATCACCTGTACTACAAATGTATCTGTAAATAATACCCTGGTCATTTCTGCTAAGCAGAATTTTGTGTATCAATATTTTCTGCTTAAGCAGCTCTATGAAATTGGGCCCTAGACACAATTACATAAAACCAGGAAGCTAGAAAATATTGAATAACGGGTTTAAATTTGCTTAGCAAAAATTAGCAGGGAATCGATTCCGAGCAATATACATGTACATCAATAGTGTTTTTGCCTGTTATTTTGCCACTTCTATAAGCTTTATTAGATTAGACTCTGTTTCATTATTGATGATTTTACTGCAGCCTGCAGCCTGCAGCCTGCAGCCTTAGCCTTAGCCTTAGCCAAAGTTACTCAATCATAATAATAGCTTTAGCTACATATGGCAAGGGTTAGATAAATGCATTGCATATATTGCATTATAGCTGTAGTAACAGCAAAAGCAAAAGTCAATGAGTTACTTCTTACAGCTTCAGCTGCGGCTTATGCTAGATGACTTATAAAAGGCAAGGTGACTGCAAATTCCTATGCTTCAGCATTGACTCTTTTAGCTGACAGGCACAGCCACAACCATAGCCATTAGCCAAGCTTAGCCAAAGTCACTCAACATCGACAAGTCATTGTAAAAAGCTTTTGTTTCAAACAATATGACCTCAATATGTCATCATGCCAAGTTGGGTTTGTAAAACACCAAGAGAGAATTTAACTGCACATCTGCGTCTAAGTCATCCCCCTTGTGTTTACATCAGACGTATATGGACTATATTCTTATTATTAATGATTCACTGTCGGAGAGAATTCGTCCACCGAGAAACAATTCCACTCATGGAGAGTTTCCCCAAGGTTTTTTTTTTTATTCTACAAGGAAATGTGTCATGCTTTTCTTTAGAGTCAGACCAAGCTTTAGAGAAGTCTAGCTTGATTGTTTTTTATAAGCGTTCAAGAATCGTTGTCAAGTCTTATGACAGTTGTAGCGTGGTAACATTTTTAAGAGAGACGAAAACCGTGACTAATTCCCTATTTCTCAAAATGCCATGTTTTAATACTGATACGACTAGTAACCATGGTAACCTGTTGTTTTGTTTGGTGAGAAATTTGTTCTGCTTAGCAAAGTTGTGCCCTTGGGCCCAGATGAGCTTACATGTAGAACAGAAAGAAAAAAACTGTTCGGCTGGTACCCCTTTTATTAATCTAAAAACCAAAATGGGCTTGCTCAGCGGAGTTCTAATTTGGGCTAAGTTAGGAAATAGATTGTACAGTCAGCCAGCAGAAAATGGTGTTGTAATTTTTTGCTACTGTGGCAAGGTGTTGAAGTGATGGATTTTTCCCTAGACAAAGACTTTAGTTGATCTTTTGAATTTTCCCTAGTTGTGCAAAGCACTTTTGTAAAAGCTTCTTGGATCAACATTTTACATCACTTTTCCGTCATCGCCGATTTCTCAGGTATCCTGCAGGAGAACCTCCGTCTCCGTGAGGAGGCCGAGGCTGCCCTTGTAGAGCGCCAAGACGCTGAGAAGCAAGCTACAAAGGACAAGATGGACCTTCAGGACCAGTTGCATCAACTGGAGACAGCCATTGAGGAGCAGATTGCCAGGGGTGATGCGCTCATCGAGAAAGGCAAGGAGGAGACGGAGGAATTGAAACGGCAACTGGAGGTCTTGGAGAAACAGCTGAAGAAAAATAAGCAGTTCTTGGAGGTAATTGATTTATTATTTTTAGCTCTAATTTCCTGAAGTGATTATTTACTAGGATCCTTCCTCACTTTATGATAACTCAACATCCAAGCTGTTTTTACTCTTATTATGGTGGTCTGCCTGATCCCATGTAAAGTATAATAAGTTTACAAGTGCAGTCCTCAGTCCAACAGAATTTAAGAACATTTGCAGTTAGGTTTTGAAGGGTTTGGTTGGTAAAATGTTTAGTCAGGGTGGGTTTGAGGTTTTTACTTGGAAAGCACCAAGTACACAGTACTTATCACACATTGATGTAAGTGAAAAACCCATAATGCAATTATTACATAAATTTAAAAAAATAACAATTTGTCTACTTCTAGCAACAAACCATAGAGCGTGAGCAGGAAAGAGAGGAATTCCAGAGGGAGATTGTCCGTTTGGAGGAAGACCAGAGGTCAAAGGACAAGACTCCATCAAACGTTGATGAGCTGTTTAGAAAAGAGGTGACATATAGTAATTAATTATGCCCTAAAAGAAAACAATTAAAAACTTCTAAATGCGGTACTGTGTCCCAGCCACATTTAAATATTGTTTTCCTATTTTTCTGTCTGATTAATTTTTAATTGAAATTAGGGTAAACATTTCTGCTGGAAACTTTTATGCATTTTGTCAATTTTCTTGTTTGTAATTTTTCAGAAAAATGCTTTTTGAAAAAATATTGCTGCTATTTTTAATACTAGGGTTGGGGTGGTTGTCAGGGCGGGGGGTCTGAGATTCCCAAGCATTGCAAACATGTGAAGTACTATCAGATTCACAATTTCCCAACAATGACATTATATTGTGATGCTGCATCCCAAAGCCAGGTACCTCCTGCCAAAACTCAAAACTTGGTTCATTTGCTCATCAAATAGATAGTTCCCAGTAGACGCCATCTTTACGGGCAAATCGCATTTTGGCTTGCAGGCGCGTCAAGCGCTCAAATTATTAACGCAGCCGCGTCATTCACTAACCAATCATGCAATGAGTTTGGTGAAATGTGCGCGTGCTGCACGCCGTTCTCACGCGTAACGTATGACTGTGTGTTCCAAATTGCCCGTAAAGATGGCCGATTTACGTCATATTGCAACCTATCTATAGAGTAGAATAAGAGTTTTCAAATAAAACCTAAATTGGGCTTGTAAGCGTAGCATTTCTCAACATGTACAATGTTTATCACATCACATTGCTATCGAGGCTGACGTTTCGGTTGTCTCCACTTTCAATGCCATTTCACTATTTCAAAAAAACGCCTGATTTTTGCAAAAGGCTTCAAGGTGGTAACATTTTACAGCACAATTGATGTCGTTGGTACAAACATTTCATTAAATTTAATATTGGTTGGATGTCCTCGCAGGCACAAGAACTTCGTGAAGAACTGCGAGAGAAAACCGAAGAGATCACCCAGGCTCAGACCAGAATCCAGCAGCTGGAACGAGACATTCACTTTGCTGAGGACACAACCCAAGAGCTGACTAGTCAACTGAAAGATGCAGAGCGTCAGCTGGACGAGGCTGTCCAATCAAAGCAACAGCTTGAAGCACAGACAGAAGAACTGGAGCGTGATCTCGGTGAACAGCGCCACCTAGAGGCGGATATCATGCATGAAAAAGACACGCTACAGAAACAGCTTTATGATCAGCTCATACAGGTTGGTATCTGTTATTCTTAAAAGCTTAAAAGCTTCGTTTTTTCCCTTAAAATTTCAGTATTGTTTGAATTAAAACTTTCTTAGATTGTCATGTGGACATCTTTTGTTGTTTCTGTTGTGATTGTAATTTAATGAATACTTATGGAGATTTTTAGCACTGTGATTTGCTGGGTAACAATCACTGACAGTAAACATGACATGGTATTGGCTGGTAACCAACACCTTATGCCTTAGCAGCTCTGTGAAATTAGGGCTTTAATAAGAAACTGACAATTTACAAATGTTTGACCAAAAGGCATGGCGTTTCCCACCTTTTAATTCTTGCTAAACTTTAAAAATCACCTTGATGATTCTTTGTTTAGATCTCTGCCTTGCAGTCTAAGCTTGATGCGCTCAAGCACGGTGTGGAGACAGCGGATGGCACAGGAAGCTCAGACTCAGGAGAGGTCGTGACCTCTGAGGACTCCCTTCTGAAACAATTGGAGGATGACAAAGAAGCTCTGGAGAGAAAAGACAAAGAGGTATTGTCCTTTTTTCATTTGACCTAAGACCTAATTGTTCAAAGTCAATAATGAGGCTGGTTCGAATCCAGCTGGGCCCTTTTGTCCTTGAGCTAGACACTTTTTGTTGTTTGATCTCTTGATTGAATGAAGAGGCCATCGGTCCCATATACTTGGGGGAGGAGAATTCAAAAAAATAAAAACAGAGAATGGTGATTTATACTGTTGTCTTTCTGGCTCATTTTGTAAGTACCACCTCTGAAGGCCCAGTTTTATTTGTTAAGCAAAAATTAGCAGGGTACCAGTCATGGGTAATGTTCATTACGTGTCACTTTGGCTGGTGTCACTTTTCCTTGCTCAGCAGGTTTATGAAATCAAGGCCATGGCAGGCATTGAATTTTGGTTGAGAAAAAACATATAAAAGAATTAAATTTGATATATATATATTTTTATTTTTTTTAATACTTTTGTCTTGCTCTCATCGTGACAGATTGAGAACCTCGTTGAGCAGTTAGAGCAGTTCCGTGAGGAGATCATTAACAAGGATGAGGATATTTCTCAGCTGAACATGCAGATTGAGGTGGCTAATAGAGAACAGGATTCAGGACGGGAAGACTTACAGGGACAGCTGGATCAGGCCCTGGAAGAGGTGCACCAGCTGGAGGTAAGAGAGCTTCTCAAACATTCTGCTCCATTTGGAATGTTTCTTTTACAGACAGCACAGGTTGTTTTTAAAAGAGAAGTGCTGTTGTTCCTTGTATGCACAAAGTCTGTCCCTATTTGGACTGGTCGATAGTCCTTACACTCGCTGGTGTTGGAGACCCTAGAAGAACAATCTTGTTCCCAATTCAATAAGGTTGTGTATTGGTAAGTATGATTTTGTGATTCTACCTATGGTAGACTGTGCTACTATAGCAAGAAAAGCGCATTAGCAGAAGCGTATTTCATAAACTATCAAGAAGTTTTGACAGTGCATGTGCATATTCATGTGCATTGTTGGGTCACTAGTCTGGTAGCAAGAGCCTACTGGCAAGCTAGCCTGATTCTACCTATGGTAGACTGTGCTACTATAGCAAGAAAAGCGCATTAGCAGAAGCGTATTTCATAAACTATCAAGAAGTTTTGACAGTGCATGTGCATATTCATGTGCATTGTTGGGTCACTAGTCTGGTAGCAAGAGCCTACTGGCAAGCTAGCCTGATTCTACCTATGGTAGACTGTGGTTATAAAGGATTGAAATTAATGGCCAAGTGATTAAGGTAGTAATTTTCATGCACTTCTGAGCTTCTGAATTGGTGGTTGCTGTGGCATTATAAATGTTAAATTTTATTATTATTATTAATACTATAACAAAGTTTAACGTCTGAATACCCCCCCAGGACAAGGTGACGTCAACCGGTCATGACATCACCGCCTCCATGCCACGCTTTGCCCAGGAGCTCCTTGACGAGAAGAACCAAGAGATCGACCACCTCAACGAGCAACTGACCCAGGTCATGCAGGACCTGGAGGAGGCCAATCATGCCCAGGAAGAGGTACAGCACCCTCAAGAGGCTGCAGTAGGCCAGGCTGAGGATGCCAAGTTGAATATGGAGGAGTTGGTGAGTAGGAAGCTAATTTGCTTAGCAGAAGTTTCAGCTTATTGAGATTTCACTTTGAAAGGGTGGTAGGTAGGCTTGCAGGAGACTAAATAATGTATGGTAAATAATCGCTCTTTTTACAACAGCTACCTCTTCCAAAGTTAAAAATACAAAATACAGAAATTACAAAAATGACCAAAAGAAGTGTAAACACAGGAAAAAAGCGGTACATACAACTGTGGACTACTGGAATAAAAGGGTTTGAAGCTGGGATTTGAACTGATTTTCAGTCTTGGCATGTGTTTACTCATAAAACTCTCTGCTTCCAAATCTTCATCTCCCAGGAGAACTTGCAGACAGAGTTCAAGGCTAAACTACAAGCCAAAGATGAGGAGATTCAGAGTCTCAAACAGTCACTAGGGAAGGAGCAGAAGAGAGAGGTCTCAACAAGTCCATCTGCTGAGGAGAAACTTAAAGCCCTGCAGAAGAGCAACATTCAACTCCAGGTACGGATGAACTCATTTTATTGTTACAAATTAGACCATGTCAGATTTGTGATTTCTCAGGATTTTCTCAAAACTCACTTGAGACTTTAAATTTTCTTGTAAAAAGTAAAGCATTCAGTAAAGGGAGAAAGAAATAGTCCACATTGTGTCCAAACCTGTAGCGTTGTATTTCTGGTGGTGCACAGAGTCTGTAAACCTCCTGAATTGGTTCTGAGAGGTTCTGTGTCAAGAAAAAGGTGGAACACACTCCAGGAAGTCATTTTTCAGGAATTTTCAGTCATCAAATCTCATCCCTGCCATGTAACCGGTGACATCATATGTTTACAAAACAGCCTGAACTTTGTGCAGGCACGATTAGTACACAGCACGGTGGAAGAACACATTAAATCTTCTACTTGATGGCGATTGCACTGTCTGATTTTTATAAACTTTTGATGTGGAGAAAGGGGGCACATCTCGGAAACTGTTCAGCTGTTATTTTTATAAGTCTTGAATTTAAGTGGAAATTATGACACAAAATGTAAACTTCATATGACCAGTGTAGTGTCTTGCCTGCCACAAAGGGCCCAAAATGTGTACGGTCACTCTTTTTTGTAAACAAAGGTTACATGGTCCGCTCAGTTCAGGTTGACATATTCTTAAGTCAAGAACAGCAGTTATGAGCTTGTTTTCTTGAGATTTGAGAAAAAAATAACAGTCTCTCGATTTCTCAGACCCAGTATGACCAAGACATTTCCTCCCTGAAGCAAATGCTGCTGGTGAGAGAGAGGGAGGTCGCCCATCTTGAAGGATTGCTGGTCCGCCTGCAGGAGGAAGCCCCCAGTGGGAGTAACATCAAAACTTATAAGAGCCAAATCAAGGCACTCAAACAAGAGATCCAGGTATGAGCTGTACAAAGAAATGCTTAGTCTTGTTTTGAGACTTGCACCCTTGTATAATGTGAAAGCTTCACATGCAATTTCATTGCAAACTGTATTTTATGTTTGTTCCTTCTTTGTTCAACTGAGGACCCGTATACAAATACTGACCGTAATGTACTGTGCTACATGTACATCATGCATTGTTTGGGTGGTTTGATTTGCCAAAGTGGTTTCTTCCTTTTGCCTTCCACCTCTGGGACCCAGGTTCAAATCCCGCTGGGGTCACCATGTGGACAGGGTTTTCAGTCCCTACCTGATTTTGAGGGTTTTCCCTGAAATAACTCTTTAGGGTCTTCCTTCCACATCTGAAACTGAAATTTCCTTCCTTGTCTTCTCTACATGCGGTTCTTGGCTAGTATAGTGGTTAAGTTTGCTGTTCTGAGAAGCCTTGGCTTCACAACAGAATTAAGAAATGAAATGAAAATGAAATCGTTCAAATCACTGATGTATTTGGTTCAATCTTCCTTCAGCAAAAAGACGTAGAGATGACCAAACTGCGTCTACAGCTTGACGAACTAGAGGAGAGGCTCTTCCAGCAGCAGCAGCAGCAGCAGGATCTGGTCGAAGAGCCCCCTCATCTACAGCAGCCCATCCAAGAAGAGACCAACTGGCAGCGACTGCAGCGGGAGCACGAGCTCCGGATTGCTGAGCTGCAGCAGAAGCACGCCGAGGTGCTTGCAACGCTGCAGACACGCCACCAGGAAGAGCTGGGGCATCTGAGGGAGTCACAGGTATCCGACGTGGAGAGGCTGCGAGAGCTGGAGATGGATTATGACAGGAGGATGGCCAGCCTGCAGGGGTTGTCGCCAGGAAAAACATTGGAGCAGGTTCGTAGTCAAAATATTTTCACAAATTTAAAAATCATGTAGATTGCTTTCACGTGTATTTCTGGTCATCTCTCAACTTCCCAAGGGCTAAAAACTCCTGCAGCTTATGAGCACCAAAGTGTTAATCAAAACCTTTATCTTCTAAACCTTCACATGACCCTATTTATACACCTTGTTGAAGGGAAGCCATTTATGATGAAGGATGTTGCTAGAACTCACAAGCCTTCAAACAGGAGTGCCTGATGAAGAGTAGAAGGCAGCTTTTTGTCAGAGGGCATCAATTGTATTTTTGGGGTCGAACAAAGACAAATTTACTAAAGCGGCAGAACCTGCGACCTCTGGATTAACATGTCGGCGCTCTGCCAACTGAGCTCTCTAGCCCTAATAATTGCATTCTCTCTATTTTGTTAATATCTTCGTTTGAGTTGCCAGTCAGAAGTGGATTAACCTGTAACTGCTCTGTATTTTTTTCTTTTGTTCTGTTATATTTTTCTGACAAAATGTGTGGTTATATGGCATTATTAACAAGCTTTTGTCTTTGCATTCAACAGAAGCTGCGAGAGATAAGGTCAGAACTCACTCTTCAACACCAAGAACACGTTCGTGACATTCAACGCACCATGGAACGCGAGACCCAGGTCCTGATGGACCAACTTCGCAACGAGTATGCCCAGCACACGCGCGCAAGAGAAGAGCGCCACCGCCATGAGATGGAGGAAGCCGTCTTGAGAGTGAATCGTGATCTGATGTCCGCTCATGCCGAGGAGGTTGGGAAGATCCAAGAGGAGCACAGTCGACAGCTTGAGAGGGTTCTAGCCGTTACGTCTGCCAGCGCTAGCCCCATGGGTAGCTTCATTGCAGGTGGGGATTGCCACTCAGTAGACCTTAATCATTGTGTGGTTAGGTCTCCTGTATACTCAATGATAAGAATTTCTCTTGTTTTCTTCCATATAAAGTTACCAGACCATTTTATCTTTTCAACCTCAATTTGGTTATTATAGGATTGAATGGAAGTCAAATTAGTTAAGTTATTATTATAAATAAAGAGTGTTAATTTCATTTAGCTGACATTGTTTTTTTGCTTAGACCATATCTCCAAGCAGTTTTGGTCAATGTTTTTGCATAGCAAGATTATCTGCTAAGCGAAATTGGCCCTAGTGCTTACAAGAAATGTTTTTGTTTGTCTGTTCTTATTGTGACAAGATTTTTTTATCCCTGTTTTTAGATACGGCCAACAGGTTGTCGAGGGAGCTCCAAGCTACAGAGAGACTGGACTCCAGACTAGTCAGTCAGCTAAAGACGAGGCAGGCTGGGGTCGGTAAAGAACGGGGGCCAACAGAGGGCGCTGTTCAAAATGGTGGGCTCATGAACGACGGAGACATCCCAGATAGGTTACAGGTAAGAGCTAAAGAAAGTTTTTAAGTTGTGCTAAAACTAAAACTCTTACGAACCAATTTTTACACAAATTTCCCAGCCATGACCCTTGTTTTCTTAAGAAAGACAATTATGATTGCTTTTTGTCACCCAGGAATAAATTGTGACCCCTCTGGGTAGAGATTATTACTGCCATTGGTTAACGATGGCTGCCGGGGCTGCATACTCCAAAGGAGCTGACTGAACGTTTTAGAAATGCATTTGGTCTGATGAACAGGGGTTATAATTTGATTTGATTTCTTGTTTTATTCCAAAAGGAACATACCCCATTACCCTGGGGAAGGGTGACAACAACATTTATAGTATACAAATTGCAGTTTACACCATGACGGAGGAGTTAGCATAAGCATCAGTGTTAAACTAATTATTTTAAACATTGATTTCCTTTAACTTAGCAGACATTCAAATATACTTGGCTAAGCAATATACAATTTTTTCCTGAGAGGTCATTAAAAAATAAATTTGTCTCTTTCCGATAGCATACTAAAATCTGCATTACTTTTACAAACAGTATCATACATGGTTTTTCTCAGAAAATTATACATCGAACAGGCACATACAAAATGCGTTTCTGTTTCCACGTCTTCCATACAGTGAGGGCAAATATGTTGATTAAATTCTAAACCAATGTATCTTCCAGTTTCTACAAGCAGTTTATGCGCTGAACATCTAAATCTGGCCAGATAATGTCTGTACTGAGGATTATTTTAAAAAACATAAATATGGTTCCATTTCGTACCTTATTTTAAACATCCGGTAGGTTCTAAGCTTATTTTTTTGACTGCACATTCCTTTAATATCCATCATGTAACCTGTACCTAACCAGCAGCCGATTTCACGAAACGCTAGGATTAATCCTAACTCGAGTTAGGACCAGTAACTGGTCTTAACTTAAGACTAGTCCTATCTCTTAGCATTGCCTAGGACTAGTCCTAAGTTAGGAAGAGTTTGGTGAAATCGACGGCAGGTACAAATAAATTCATTACGTCGTTCCTCTACAAATTTATCACAAAGAACTCGCTGACTATGGAACCCTGACAAACTCAAGGGAGCATTCCACTTTATCATGTCAAAGGTGTTTTTCAACTTAAGGAACAAAGACGTCCTCCTCCTGTTGCCTAACTCCATGTCTTCTATAAAGGCATTATACAAAATTGAATGAGGAGGTTTTTCGGCAATGTTCAATGTACAGAGGAAAACTGCCCAGTTCACCCAACACAGCATCCTTAGAAGTACGTCTCTTTAAATTCAAAATATATTTATACCAGCTCATTTGAAAAACTTTGGCTTGATCATCACCTTTCTTCCATGTTACTTCAGAGCCGTAATTAGCAATGGGTTTTAATAGAGTATCAAATATTTTCACAAGTACTGGAGGAGATAACTCATTGGCAATGTTTTTTCTAATTGAATAGTACAAATACGAATCAACAACTTCTATGGAGTCCCCATTTATGCTAAAAGTATTAACCACGTTTTTTGCTCTTGATAAATTGTTATTCAAAATAATGACTTTCGTTTTGTTAACACTGACAGTAAGTCAAAAGATCTCCTGATAATTGCCAATGGCTATTTTTGATTTTTGTTACTGATTTATTTGATTTAGAATCCCCACATATTTCCTTCCATTGCAGGCGGTGCTAAACCGACTTCATAACGAAGGCCTCCAGGTACTGTCCCTCTCCGATCTGAGATATCTTCGTCAGCAGACGTCCCCCCGGCCGGACGTCCAAGACGGGACGGATGTCCGGACCCTGCAAGATGCCTGGGAGGCTGAGAAGCATGCGTTACTGGACGCCATACAGTCGCTGAAAGATTTAATCTCCAAGGCTAACAAGGGACAGTGGGTGAGACAATTTCGCCCAATTTTTTCCCGTTTTGAACCCCTGAATTCCATAAAACTTAAAGATAATTATATATCTCTGGGTCTGTGCAAATGCACTGCCACTTTGTTGTTCAGTTTTGGGGGTGAACAAAGAAAAATTGACTAGAATGGGATTTGAACCTGCGACCTCTGGTTTAACGTGCCGGCGCTCCACCAACTGAGCTGTCTTGCCCTGATGTTGGTGGTCTCTCTTTTTTGTCAATACCATGTATCTTAGTTCGATCTCTTTCTCTGGTGCTGAGAATACTGTTCCCAAAAGTTCCTTGGAATCTTTAATTCCAGGGATTACCAAAAGTTGGAAATGCAATCATTTCAACGCTCTCTGAAAATCTAGATCAACGTTTCAGACTTTTGGGGGGGTTAGCAATGACTCTCATCCCTGTTGTAGTTACTGACCAATTATTTCATAACCTGGGGTCAGTTTTATTGAGCTGCTTATAACAGACAATGTTGCTTACAAAGTTTCTGACAAGAAACCACAAGTAGGGTACAAGTCACACACAGTACATATGACATAGTATTTATGCTGTTTACCTTTTCTTGGTTAGAAGAATTATTCTGTGATTTGCTAAGTTTTCTGCTTAAGCAGCTCTATGAAATTGGGTCCTGTACTTTAGAATAATGAGTTAATGATATTTTTAGTGTTTTTTTTGTTTCTGTTGTAATGCTGATCTGTGTGTATTTTTGAAATGAAATTTGTGCAATATCAATTTTAATATTATTCGACATAAACAGAAGGAGAAGTCTGAAGAGTCAGATTGGAGAGGCAAACTCCTCCGTGCCATCCAGTCTGTGTTTGACCGAGAGCGTGAAGCACTCCTCGCTGAGCTACGGACCCACGTCATGTCAAGTGGTGATCGGGACTTATCTCAAGTCCAGCAGCTTGAGAAGAGGATACGAGAGCAGGTAGGATGACATGTATTGACCTGAAGATGAGGGTCATACGAGAGCAGGTAGGATGACATGTATTGACCTGAAGATGAGGGTCATACGAGAGCAGGTAGGATGACATGTATTGACCTGAAGATGAGGGTCATAGATCAACTTTAGGTTGGACAATAATGAAATTAGTACCATGTGTAACTGTGTTTTAGATCGCCAGCATATATTGAAATCAGAAATTTAATACATCTGGGGGTCAAGGGTTTTGTCCTCCATGAAATGTTACACCCAGGTGGTTCAGGAGCCTTCTTTCTCTAGACCAAGGGAAAGACATCCAAGCTTGCTACTCCTTTCTCATTTTGGTCTTGATCTTCTCTTTCAGGAGTTGCATCACAACTCATCCATGGAGCAGATCTACAGTGCGGACCGCGCATCCCTCCTCGCCGAGGTGGAGTATGTGAGGGCGCACTCTGACACCGCTGCCATGGAGCTTCAGGAGCAACGACAGAAGCTGACATCGCAGCTCAATAGCGTTGAGGAGCATGGCACCAACCGGGAACGACAACTCAAGAGACAACGTAAGCATCGTACATCCTGCTTATATTCTGTTCTGTGTTGTGTAACCCTCCTTCCCCTACCCTGCGAGAAATAAATAATAGAATAAATCGACAAGAAAACAACTCCCACAACAAAATAAATAAGTAATATTTTTAAACATTTTTTTAAAAGCTCTCAGATATATTCAGAATAAAACTGTTCTTATCCCCTCCCCTCAGGGGTCTTAAACATTCTATAAAATATTCTGGTTGTGTTTCAGTTGAAATGATGGAGCATAAATACCGTCAGGAGCGAGTCCTGGTTGAGGACCTTCAGACCTCGCTGGCCGTGGATAGAGAGAAGGTATCCCAGCTTGCCGACGCCCTGAACAAGGAAAAGAACCTGGTCATGGAGTTGCAAAATGACATCTCAGAGCTTCATATCAAACTGGATCGCTTAACGAGTAGCAAGGAGAGACTAGAGGCCAAGCTGGCTGAAGTCACGTAAGCAAACATCTTTTGTTATATTTTTGTTCTGCACTTCTGTGACAAAATATCTAAAGCATTTTCCTTGTTGAAATTCTCTGGACAGACTTTACACATCTCAGATTTTATCAGAAAATGTATTTGAAAAAAAAAATCTTGCCACTTCAGATTTTTCTTTGAAGTCACTAAACATCAAATCGCAACAAATACTTTTTAAAATATAATCAGTTAGCTAGGAAGTTTTATTATTCAGTATAAATGAGGAGCAGTGCTTTTTAAGCATTTTGAAATCTTCTCTCTGCAAATATAGCAAATATAATTTGTCTTCAAACTTCTGATAAAAGCCTTGCCAAAGACTAGTGTAATAACTAAACGTGAACTTTGCAGATTCTTCCAGAATTCGGTGTCTACTTTGCTTGATGTTTTTGTAGACATCCAGAAGAAACATACGTGTTCGAAAACTCTTTCTTGTGGAGGAAGGGGAGCTTGGATTTGGGGGGGGGGGGGGGGGGACAGGCTGTTTCTACTTCAGATTAGTTGCTAAGTAAGAGCTTTGAGCTATAGAGATCTACACCAATTTTAGTGACCATAATCATGCTGCCACTATAGTCTTGTTCCCCTTGTGGAAGTTAGTTCTTGAATATTGATTCTCATTCTACTGGAAAAGTGCCAGACTATTACCTCGTCCAGCCTCGATTTGGTTTTTAGTGATTGGAGTGGTAGAAAAAACAAAATGGTGGCACTATGATAAAGGTCTAGGCCAGTTTTCAAAGCCTTGGTTGAAGCCCCGTACCAAAGCGTACATTTTTTAAGTATCTGACTGCGCCTAAGACTGAGCTGGGCCTATGTATTGTTCCAGTAAATTTAAGTGAGATTTGAGATGCTATTATAGAAATATTGACTGCTATGAGGGGCACAGTTAAAATTATAGGCCCAAGGTAATGTCAAAACCATGACTATGCACGAAGCGAAGCTGAGGGCATAGTCATGGTTTTGACATCACCGAGGGCCTATAATTTTAACTGTGCCCCGAATATTAAGCAGTCAATATTTCTTTTATATACCGAAGAAAGGACATCAGTTCGCGCCGTGACACGAACGTATACAACGCGTACAGAAGTACACAAGTGACCTATGAATACAGTGTGTTGCGACTGGCGGGCACAGTCGATTGCTGTGCCCCGGGCACAGTTAATTATGACGTCATCTTGATAGAAAAATGGGGCCCAGCTATTTCAATGACTCCACTTTTAACCAATCAGATTAGAGGATTCTATATATGAGGTATATAATAGGCACTGGATAGGTGTACTGGTAATAATGTGATGCTATAATGTCATTAACCCTCCACTTATAGCCGGTAGGTTGCGTGAACCATCAAACAGCCAAAAATTGTTGAGCAACAAAAAAGTGGATGGTTTGACACATGACAAATTGATTTATCTTCAAGCAAGCTGAAATACTTGATTCTGATTGGTCAACCTATAGCCGCAAGAGCGTGATTGCACGGCTCATGTCAAACCCTGTTCTAACGCGCTGTTCTAATTCTGCGTATTGCGTTATTTTAAGGTGCATGTCAAGTTTTCTTGAAGATGAATTTTTGATTACGTAAGCTCTCGTGGAATAGGGAATAATAAAGCGTTACTGTGTCCTACATATGCATGGGACGCAGAAAGGCTATATTTGTCAGTGTTCCAATAGCTTGTGTGATAACTAATAATATGACCAGCATGCTTATTAGGCGCCTATTGGCGCCTCATACCTGGTTGTTATACAGCGATGGCAAGTGGAATTGGAGGATTCATTCATCTCAATATATCATATAACGTGCATGGCAGATTCTGCATGGGTTGTGGTTTGTGTCTAGATCATGCTTTATAGTCCAAGAAAATTCACAACATCAAATTCATATGTGTCGTGGTATTGAAACAAAGTAAAATTGTTATATGTGTAGCTTTTCGGAAGACCAATGCCATTCATTTTAGAAACGTTAAATCATCAAACTTCATGATTTTTTTTTGATATTTTTTTTAAATGAAGGGCGCCTTCAGTAAATGTTGAACTTGTTTCAACTCTCTTTTAAAGATTTTCTTGGAGAAAAATTTGGTAATGTTTACATTATCTAACATTCGTGACTGACATACCATTGCCATGCAACCAGTATTAATCCAATTCCCTTATTTCTCCCCGTTCCTCGATTTGACATTTGCCCTTTGACCTCACCACCAACAGTGGCATCGCCGAAGGAGTTTTGTAAGTGTGCGCTAATAAAATGCATTAAATCGTGCATCATATCACATCCGAGAAAACAAAAAGCATGGACAATCTAACGTTCTAACAAACACTGCTAAAAAATTGCATACTCGTCATCATACTTGCATACTCGTCATCATACTCGTCTTCACACATGCAAGAAATTTCATTTTAGTTGGAATGGTTTTATAAAGAAACCATTTATTGTAAAACTAACACAAGTCATTGTTTGTTAGGGGCATGTTGCTGTGCATGTTAATCTATTATTGTAAGGGTAATGCTTGTGTTTGACCAAACTGCATGTTTTGGGAGACGTTTTAATTTTTGTTAACTGTATGGTATGTTAGTTGTCTGGGGCCCTAACTGGTCAGTTTAATAAAGTGGGCTATGTTTCATATCGCTGTCAAGGAGAAAACATTGCTTTGCAAGAATCGGTAAAGTTGTTCAAACTTATAATAACAACAATAATCTTTATTTAGAGTGCCAATAATGTTGGTTTCAAAGCACTGTCTGAAATGACTTAACGAAAATACTTTATTTAATTTTCCCCTTGCCCTACACAGGGACACTGACTCCCATAATGCTGCAAGCAAGATCTGCTGTAGCGATGACGTTATGTGAATTGGGTCAATCATAGAAACTGTTTACCTGCAAAAAATATCTTGTGAATGTGTGTTGCTGTTTGTGGACAGAAAAGTTGAAAATATCTGCTTGCAAGTTTAATAAAATTGGGCCTGGGACCGACCACTGCCTTTGTGTGTTTTTTTCTGTGAATTTAGAATGTAATGCCAGAGCTAGATATTCATGAAAGCTGCTAAGCCAACTTGCAATGCGGGAAAGAGTCTTGCTTATTAGCAGAAATACCACACCGGCTGAAATACTGTCATGGCTGTGTATCTTTCAATCATTTGCTCATGGCTGGTTCCTGGCCAACTTTTCCTCAGCACCATTTTTGCTTAGCGATAATTTCTGCTTAGCAGCTTTTGTGAAATTTGGCAGCTGGTTAGGGCAGAACAGACTACCCTGTTAGTAAGTCACTACATCAAGCACATGCGCATCTGCTGCGCAATTTTTGGCAAAATGTATATCAGTCCATATATCAGGTAGATTTATTCCTTGTATGGGAATTTTGTACATGTAACCGTTGTAGTCAATCCGGGTGAAGTAGACACTGGTTTCAGTACAGGATTGTTGATCAATACAAAACATCCACACAGGAGGGTGACAAAATCTTTATGCAAGAATCTTTTAGAGATTTCATAATTTTTGCCTAAAGTTGGGATTGTTCATTTATTTGTTTTTGTTTATGTAAGCCTGCATGGTTGCTGTTGACATGGATGTAATCTCTGGCATGTTGGTTGCTTTGTTTTCTTTCCAGGTAGTCTCATATTTATTTGGTGTACATTTTGAGGAATTTTTGCACTTTTTTGTTCATGGTTTTGGTTAATTTTCATGTGAAGTATACATGTATGAATGGTGTATTATTTTCATATTTTTAAGTTTTTAAGAAAATTCCATTTCTTAATTGTTTTTGCCCCAAACATTCCCGTCTTTTAAGAATCACACAGAGTATTTGGCTGTTCTTTCTCCAGAGCACAACTTGAGTCAGAGAAATCACACTCAAGGAGTATACAGGAGACCCTAGAATCAGAACAGCAGAGTGTACAGAAACTGCACGAGACATTGGAGACAGAGACACATCGGACAGCTCAGGTCAGACAGAGAGAGCAAAACAGTGTAAAGGTATGTAAACTACAGGCATGAGAATCTTCCGGTTTAAATTAAACCGGAATTCCTTATTTTTTTCCCTTTCAAATTTGTAGTCTTCGAGTTCAGTGTGAATTTGATATAAAATTGGGGGGGGGGGGGGGTGAGTTGTAGGGGGTATACATTTGGTTTTCGCTAATCCCTCTTCTTGGTCGGATCAGAAATAATGTAATTTCCTATTTACTTTTACACCGTTCATAACAAATTGCTGCATTGATTTGTTTCTTCCATGTGCATCGTGTATATGCAGCTAGATAAGTCGATAAGTTTAGACTTCTCTCATTCCCCGCTTCATTCACGGCACGGTTTGACCATAATACATGTATGTTTACTGCTGCAGCAAAGGAACATGTGTGGAGACATTGAAAAGCCTACTGACAGCAACGCACGATGTTTTGGATGCGCGCAAATCGTTAGACCTTTTTCTACCAGTCGTCAGTACGCACCTTCATAGGCAAAAGCGCCGTTTCTTCAATACGTTTAATGTGTTTTACGGCTGGAGATATTTTTACGCTTTGAACTATGACCTGGAACTAACTTCAAGATCAATGCCTTGATGCAATGAGTGTGCGACACACTTGTGTGAGGCGGAGATTCGTCGACGTTTGATGGAGTCACATTATTTTTCCAAAATGCTTTGGTTTGTGAACTGTCGGGATAATCTTGGAGATACTAAAAGGTGTTTGAAGACAGGTTTCAATGGCCAAAGGGGGGGGGGGGGGGGGGGGGGCAACACTTAACACAATGATTTACTATCACAGGTAAAGACTCAACAAATCAAAATTTCTAACAAAAACATGACTGCTCCATTCATATTTTCGTGAATTCGGAAGATCATTTTATTTTGAGCTTTTTAAGACAATATACGTCTAGCACTGTTTAATATGATTTCATCTTTTTGAAAGAATTTTTCTCCTATTAACTTGTCCTCGATCCCACCCATGGTCCCAATAACGTCAGAGGGATTCACTGAGTGCGGCCCTGACGCCTGGGTCAACTTGCCCGAATTCCGGACATGCACAAATTCCGGACATGCACAAATTCCGGACATTGCCCAAAATCCGGACACGCATTTTTAGCATGAGATTTTTTCTGTTTTTTATCATCGCATATTCTCATGCCTGAAACTAAGATGACCCTAAACAACCCCCCCCCCCCCCAACAAAATGAAAAAGCAGACAAGCTAAAATATATTCCACTTCAAGAAGATTCAAAGATTATTTCCCTGAAGATGATCAGGGCATACTGATCATAACGATAAGGTTGCCACACTACCTGTTGTACATCAGGGCATACTGATCATAACGATAAGGTTGCCATACTACCTGTTGTACATCAGGGCATACTGATCATAACGATAAGGTTGCCACACTACCTGTTGTACATCAGGGCTTACTGATCATAACGATAAGGTTGCCACACTACCTGTTGTACATCAGGGCTTACTGATCATAACGATAAGGTTGCCACACTACCTGTTGTACATCAGGGCATACTGATCATAACGATAAGGTTGCCACACTACCTGTTGTACATCAGGGCATACTGATCATAACGATAAGGTTGCCACACTACCTGTTGTACATCGGGGCATACTGATCATAACGATAAGGTTGTCACACTACCTGTTGTACATCAGGGCATACTGATCATAACGATAAGGTTGCCACACTACCTATTGTACATCAGGGCATACTGATCATAACGATAAGGTTGCCACACTACCTGTTGTACATCAGGGCTTACTGATCATAATGATAAGGTTGCCACACTACCTGTTGTCCATCAGGGCATACTGATCATAACGATAAGGTTGCCACACTACCTGTTGTACATCAGGGCTTACTGATCATAACGATAAGGTTGCCACACTACCTGTTGTACATCAGGGCATACTGATCATAACGATAAGGTTGCCACACTACCTGTTGTACCAAGAGCCAAGTGGTACACGAAGGAGCTGTTGGAGGAAAGGACTTCTCTTAGACGCTTTGAAAAGCGTTGGCTCTTCACGCACCTCGAGGTTGATAGGCAGACCTTTGTTTCTGCCCATTCCATATATAATAAGCACTGTGATGAGGTCAAGGCATCATATCATCGGAAAAGAATAGAGAACTCTGATCAGAAGACTCTGTTTTCTATTGTAGATGAAATTTCTGGTCATAAGAAATCAACGTCTTTGATTTTACCCAATATTAATGCTCATCTACTACCACAACAATTCATGGACTTTTTTACACAGAAAATCTGTGATATTAGATTGGCTTTGGCAGATGACCTGGAGTTTTGTGACAATTTTGTACAAATCAATTTCTCTATGAATTCATTTACTTTGGTTACACCCAATGATATTATTTTACTTGTACATAAGATGACAGATAAAACATGTTCTCTAGATCCAATGCCAACCCAATTTGTTAATGAGTTTCTTGATCGGTTGGCGCCTATTCTGTGTCGCATCACCAACAGTTCACTAAAATCTGGTATTTTCCCAGCTGCGTGTAAGTCAGCTCTAGTGCGCCCTCTGATCAAGAAACCCGGATTGGATCGTAATGAGTTATTTAATTATAGACCAGTCTCTAACATTCCATTTTTATCAAAGTTGCTTGAGAAGATAGTTTTATCTCAGTTGAACTGCTACTTTAAGACAAATTCCATGTATGCAAGATGTCAGTCCGCTTACAGAGAGGGACATAGTACCGAGACTGCTCTCTTGAAAGTGCAGAATGATGTTGCACTTGCTCTTGATCGGCACTGTGACGTCATTCTGGTATTGTTAGATCTCTCTGCCGCGTTTGACACCATTGATCACAACATTCTCACTAGGCGACTGTCTTCCCGTTTTGGTATTGGGGGAACGGTTTTAAGCTGGCTAAGGTCTTGCCTAACAAATCGAACCCAGCGTGTATCTATTGGATCAATGGTGTCAGACGAGGCCCAGTTGAAATTTGGCGTTCCACAGGGTTCGGTATTGGGCCCGGTTCTTTTTTCCCTTTATATGGTGCCACTTGAAGACATTACTGATCGCCATGGTCTCAGTAGTGTCATGTATGCTGATGACACCCAGCTGTATATTGCCTGTGACACGCCAACGGATATGTCAGTTACTGCCTCCATTGAGGCATGCGTTGACGAAATTAGACAATGGATGCGATCAAATTTGCTCGCACTCAACGATAGTAAAACTGAGGTAATACGGTTCTCGTCAAAGTACAAGACTTTTTCCGATGGTGTTGCCATGGTGGGTGTGCGTGTAGGTAATGTTCAGGTCCATGCTTCATCCAAAGTACGAGATCTTGGAGTCTTTTTAGACTCTGCTGTGAGCATGGAGCACCATGTAACAAGTCTCTGTAAATCGGCATCATTTGCCTTATGGAAGATTGGGAAGGTTCGAAGAATTTTGGATAAATCTTCAACTGAGAAACTTGTTCATGCTTTCGTAACCTCCAGATTGGACTATTGTAATAGTCTGCTTTTTGGGCTTCATTCAAATCATTTGAAGAAATTACAACTCATTCAGAATTCCGCTGCCCGACTGATAACTGGAACCAGAGTTCGGGAGAGTATAACTCCTGTGCTTCGGGACCTTCATTGGTTGCCAGTCGAACAGCGGATTCGATTCAAAATCCTTGCCATAACTTATAAAATAATTGAGAATGTCACTGCGCCGATCTACCTCACTGACCTGGTTGGTCTCCGTGTTCCACAGAGATTAACAAGGCAGAGTAGTGAGATTCGTCTGGAGCCACCACCTGTAAATTCATTAATGACTAAGTATTATGGTAATCGTGCATTCTCTGTTGTTGCTCCCATGTTATGGAATGATCTTCCACCACACATTCGTGCAGCCCGTAGCTATGAATCTTTTAAGTCATTGGTGAAAACGCATTTGTTTCAATCTTTTTATGGAAGTCGTTGTTTACTTTAATTTTTATTGTCTCTTTGTAACCTTTTTAACATGTATTTTTCTGGTACTATTTTTAACAAATGTACAGTGTGCTGAGATAATTGTATGTGGTGCACTTAAAACAATAAATGATTGATTGTTGTACATCAGGGCATACTGATCATAACGATAAGGTTGCCCACACTACCTGTTGTACATCAGGGCATACTGATCATAACGATAAGGTTGCCACACTACCTGTTGTACATCAGGGCATACTGATCATAACGATAAGGTTGCCACACTACCTTAGTCCGGCAGCCAAAGGGGTGAACCATGTTTTGTTGGATATATAATGTTTTTTTGCAGATTCCACACAAGAAGGTCATACTGTTTAAGAATCTGAGTGATGACCCCTCCTCAGGGTTGGGCAATTTTTTATATCGATTATTTAATGATTTTATCGATATTTATCAATACCTATGGTGTAAACACAACCAATACAAGCGTGTAACCCCCAAAATGGCATTAAAAACATACAATTAGCTTACCAAGAAGTAGTATGTAAAAAACAAACTAAAAAAAATTGGGCGAAAGAGGGTGTAGGGTGCTGAAGGGGCGTGGCTAGTGGGAGGAGGCGGTAACTGTATCCAAACACACATGATATTAGAAAACTAAGTACATTTATTTATGATAGAGTTTCTTGTAATAAATCTTTGAAAGAGATTTGTGCATTAATGTATTTAAGGATGATGGATGATGGATGGGGTACGATCCATCAAGGGGCGTGGCCAAGGTATAGTATTCTTCAAATCCAACCTGCGTATTTGCACGACTAAAGAAACCCTGAAGTAAAAAATGTACATGTCATGTACCCTCTTCTACATTGATTTCTGTGGAGATAGAGTTGCATTTTGGGAGAAAGTAGGGGATTGGGAGTCCAGCCCCAAGAAATGAAATGCCTCTTCATTCTCGACAAATCCTATAATGTTGAACCTATCTAATAATGACCTACATTTTGGTGCTATTCCATCCAGTGACGCTGTATCTGATGACCTGTTGTTATTTGAAAATTGTATTTGTGACAATTCAATAATAATATAATAATAATAATAATGTTATGATATAGGGGATGTGGTGAGAAAATTGTTCAACAAAAATGTTGTGACGTTTTTTGACCGTGTGGGTCGGTAGTGAACTGGGGGAGGGGGGGAGGGAGGGGGGCGTTCGAGATTAAGAATAATTTTTCAGATCCATTGGGTAGCAATAGAGAGTCTTCGGAAGTCATGTTTGCTTCCTCATCAGTTGCATATTGGTCGATATAAAGAATCAGGCAAATCTCTTTGTACATCTTAAAAAGATGTAGGGTTATGACAGTAGTGTATGCCTATACGAAATAAAGATATATCACTGGGTATATTTGTGTTTATGAGTAACAGGCGTTTATCCGTTTTTGGACTTTTCAAAGTAAGACAATCAAACCTCATGAGTTTTGTAATTCATATGAATTATTTGAGGGAGAATGATGATCAATGTTGTTAAAAAGCAATGAACATGCAGATCGTAAAAGTATCACATCGTATGAAACCAGAAGTAAAACAAAACTCCAAAACATCTCTCGTGTTCACGACAACCTAAAACCGGACAATGGGTTATCACAGGTAATCAACAAATTATTGCCTCTTATTCAGAGCGACCACAGACTTTTTCAGAAATATTTTTGGATCCACCTTTCTTTGAAGACAACAAAGGATAAACGCCTTGTGACTCCTAAAAACAAACATACCCGGACGCCCACGTTTATTCTGTTATTTCCCATACACTTGTTGCAACCCCACATCTTTTAAAAATGTACAGAGATTTGCCCGATTCTTTTAATCGACCCACATGCAACAGATGAGGAAGCGTACAAAGAATCTGAAAAATCCCCCCTCCCCCCCCCCCCCCCCCCCCCCCCCCCCCCCCCCCCCCCCCCCCCCCATCACTACTGACCCGCACAGTCAAAAGGGTCACAGAATTTTGGTTTAACTATTTCCCGACCACTTCCCTGTTATAAAATAACACAAGTGGAGATAGCCCAGCACAGTTAACATAAATTGGATTTGTTTTGTCACAAAAACAATTTTCAAGTTACAAGTTACAGATACAGTGTCAATGGATGGGACAGTATCAACATTATTTTATTATCTTTAGCATCTCCGTTGCTTCTTTGGCTGAGCTGACTGGGTGGGTCCCTGTAGCTCCGTTTGTTTTGCTTGCCGTTTAAGTTGTTGCGAAAACCAAAACCCAACATCCTCTCCGGTCTGGAATGGAGGTTTCAGATTATCAGGTTATGTAAGGATACAATTGTGTCCTGATCCATGTGATGGAAATGTAATTTACTAAAACTCCTTTCTAAGTCCTTATAATACACGGCAGGTCTCAATGTGATTTATAATAATACAATTATTTCATTTGTCACGTCAGACCAGGTTACTGATAATATAATTGCAAATAATACTGAAAATCTGGCTCTGTAAATAAGTCACAATACTTGTTATATGAATGTAATGCTATATCTTTGGAAGTTCGTGTTAAAATATAGCTGCTAAACAATATTTACCCTTATGCCCTATAACAGTCGAATGTTCAGCGAGACAGCTATAATCATGTGGCTAATTCTCTCCACGTGTCCCGTTGTTTACATCAGCGTGTACCCAGACTCTATCAAATAATATTTCACAAATTGCACCAGAATGGTACCAGTCTGATAAGTGTGTCAAGCTACTGCAGGCTCTTTCTACAACTTGAAATTATTTGGAAATATTCTTTTCTTTAAAAATATGTTTTTAAACATATTTGGAAAGTATAAACAATGTTTTATTACAAATGTTTTTGTGTACGATTTAAAGTGATGCAAATAATATGTTTTGTACTTGCAATATTTCAATTAACTTTAAAGTTACATAAAAAGCAAACAGCGCCACCAATAGTTAGCCTGATATCATGACTATTCTGGATTATAAAATTGGAGGAATATTCCGCCTATATCTCGAATTGCCCAAACTTCACAGGGTGTCATCATGCAGATTCTGTTTGTACAAGGTCCACTGAACATAAATCAGTCAAAACCTGTTATATATCCTCCGCTGCAAGGTTCAGGTAAAAAAAAGTGCCTTTTGGCTGCCGGACTACCTGTTGTACATCAGGGCTTACTGATCATAACGATAAGGTTGCCACACTACCTGTTGTACATCAGGGCATACTGATCATAACGATAAGGTTGCCACACTACCTGTTGTACATCAGGGCATACATGTACTGATCATAACGATAAGGTTGCCACACTACCTGTTGTACATCAGGACATACTGATCATAACGATAAGGTTGCCACACTACCTGTTGTACATCAGGGCTTACTGATCATAACGATAAGGTTGCCACACTACCTGTTGTACATCAGGGCATACTGATCATAACGATAAGGTTGCCACACTACCTGTTGTACATCAGGGCTTACTGATCATAACGATAAGGTTGCCACACTACCTGTTGTACATCAGGGCTTACTGATCATAACGATAAGGTTGCCACACTACCTGTTGTACATCAGGGCATACTGATCATAACGATAAGGTTGCCACACTACCTGTTGTACATCAGGACATACTGATCATAACAATAAGGTTGCCACACTACCTGTTGTACATCAGGGCATACATGTACTGATCGTAACGATAATGTTGCCACACTACCTGTTGTACATTACATACATGTATAATGTCATTTTGGCTAGTAACCTGTCTCAGTGCTAAGCAAAATTGGGTTGTGCTTAGCTGTTAAATTTCGTACTTTTAGCAGCTCTGTGAAAATCTGGCATAGATCTTTGCAATTGGGCACTGATGGTTGCAAGGTTGGATAACACCTCCTTCTTTCACCCTCTTTCTTCCAGGAGCTTAGACACGCCTTAGAAGATGAAAGGAATAAGATGGTGGAGACCTACAAGGATCTGGAAAAGGAGAAGATCCGAGCCAATGGTCTCAAGAGGGAGCTAGATGCAGAGAAAGCCAAGTCCTTGAGTCTGGTCAACACGGAGAGGTCTAAGGCGTCCGACATCAAGACTTCGCTGGACATTGAGAAAACGCGGTGCCAAGAACTGCACTCTGCGTTGCATGTAAGGATGAACCTGTGGCATTAGGTTTCTCTGCCTTTCACCTCTGTGGACCCTTATTCGAATCATACCTCAGACTAAAGCCCTTGTATGTGGATTGGGTTTTCGGTCCCTACCTGATTGCATGGACCCTGATTCAAATCATACCTCGGACTAAAGCCCTTGTATGTGGATTGGGTTTTCAGTCCCTACCTGATTGCATGGACCCTGATTCAAATCATACCTCGGACTAAAGCCCTTGTATGTGGATTGGGTTTTCAGTCCCTACCTGATTGCATGGACCCTGATTCAAATCATACCTCAGACTAAAGCCCTTGTATGTGGATTGGGTTTTCAGTCCCTACCTGAATGCATGGACCCTGATTCAAATCATACCTCGGACTAAAGCCCTTGTATGTGGATTGGGTTTTCAGTCCCTACCTGAATGCATGGACCCTGATTCAAATCATACCTCGGACTAAAGCCCTTGTATGTGGATTGGGTTTTCAGTCCCTACCTGATTGCATGGACCCTGATTCAAATCATACCTCGGACTAAAGCCCTTGTATGTGGATTGGGTTTTCAGTCCCTACCTGATTGCATGGACCCTGATTCAAATCATACCTCGGACTAAAGCCCTTGTATGTGGATTGGGTTTTCGGTCCCTACCTGATTGCATGGACCCTGATTCAAATCATACCTCGGACTAAAGCCCTTGTATGTGGATTGGGTTTTCAGTCCCTACCTGATTGCATGGTTTTGCCCCATTTTTGGATTTCCTCACTCATCTAAAACTGAACATTTCCTCTCATTCTGTTATTGGCGCTTTTGCTGTTGGTTGTGTAATGAAATAAATAAATAGATAAATAAAATATAATAAAATAAACTCTTAATGCCAACACATCCTCTTAAATCCTATACAGAAAGTCTTTCTGACTTTGCATGATACAGCACTGCTGGCCTAAATAACAAATGCCTATCACTGGGTCACCCCTATAGATTTTTTTTTTTTTCAAACAGCTTCAACATTTATAGATACTTAAATATATTTATGAATATTTCAATTCAGAGAGAGCAAGCTCTGAACACCCAGCTTCATGAGTCCCTGGACCAGGAACGCAGCGCCTATGCTGAAAACTCCCACTATGAGAAATCCAACATAGGCGAGCTTCAGGCCCTGCTGGACTCCGAGAAATCCCGGAATCTCGACCTACGGACAAAGGTGAACCAGCTGGAGAACACCATTGCTGGGTTGGAGTCGGTCTCCGATGGTCAGAGGAGGCGGAGCTTGGAGGCTTTGGAGGAAGAACGAGCAGTGTGTAGGCAGCTCAGGGCGACAATTGATAGCTTACAGGTGACTGACTTTTTAAAATGTTGAATCAGACAAAAAAGAAAAGATAAAACTCATTAATCCCTCCTCCCGTGGCCTTTTTGCATATTGGTGACCCTAACCCTCCAATGTCCTCCTCTTCTATGTCACTCCACACCAAATATTTTGGACTTTAATAAGTCTAGATTGGAATGCCTGACCCAGTGAATAAGCATATATTATGTTGACCTACAGCCAGCGGTCCTGAATCCTTAATTTCAGTAAAAAGGATGTCGAAGGATTTAGGAGGGTGCTGGTTAAGGTTAGGGTTGAGAATAAATTCTTTTTGGAGGGTTGATGTTGAAGCAACTCTTCATTCTTTTTTCTCCTTGCAGGTCCAACAGGATGATCTGAATCGCAAACTCTCCTCCGAGCAGGAGAGAGTGACCCTGGTCCAGAAGGAATCTGAGCGTCTGAAGGACAGCCTCCTGAGCCAGAAGGAGGAGGGACGTGAGAGGGACATCATCAGGGAGAAAGAACGGCAGATTGAGCGGCAGAGACATCGAGAGAGGGAGAGGGAACGAGAACTGGAGAGACAGAGACAGGTGAGGAGGGGGAGTGGGGTCTTGAAGGCAGACTGGAGGGCTGGGAGGGTCTTGACCACAAACAAAGGGCTAGGAATCCAAGATAGGATTTGAGAGAGGTCTATGAGACACAAGAAGTTGAATGGGTTCCTTGACAAGAGTGGCCTAGCGGTTTAGTGCATCAGGTTTGAGCTCTGGTGGCTAAGTCTTCGGGTGTGGGTTCAAATCCTGGTCATGAAACTTGTGTCCTTGAGCAAGACACTGAACTAAAACTTCTTCTCTTCATCCAGGTGTAAATGGGTGCATGTGGGGCAGAGATGGTTCTTGTGATTGATTTAGCTTGGTGTGCTACATATTTGGCAGCAGGGGCTGTATACCCCCAAGGGAGCTGAGATGGTGTAAGGAAAGAAATAAATGGCCCTGTGTCCAGGTGTAATAATGTTCAGGCACCATGAATGTCTCTGAGTGACAGATTTGAGCGCTATATGAGAAGGTGCAAGATGGGTTACTGATGCACTACCTATTGTTGGAATGTGAAATATGCATGGGTCCCGTAGCAGCAAGCAAATGTTTTGTTATATATTGATAGCAACGGTAATTGTTTATACTTGCTTGCTGTAATGGTGTCCAGTGTACATTTCACATTTCAGCCGAGTATCTTGGGCCTTCAGCGCTTTATAATCTCTGGTGGTGGGGGGGTATCTTAGTCAAGATCTGTTGCTTGTGACATTGCTATTTGTTTCTAATTGACTCTCTGTTCCTATAGAGTGATTTCAAGTTGGAGCGTGAGTTGGACAGACAGAAGATGCAGTCATTGGAGGAAGAGTTGGATGAGACCAGGCAAAGTCATGAGGTGACATCAGGTGAGCTGAAGAAACTTCAAGACGCTCAGCGACACTTCACCCCGAGGGTCACCGAAGAGGAACTGCAGCAAGCCTACGAAGAGGTTTGTTGTATTCTCTCTGCTGATTAACATCAATCTGGCCAATTTTGTCCTGATTTTCAAAGATTTTCTAATTTTTCATTGTTTATCTCATTTTGGTTGTAGGAGCTGTCCAGAGCCAGTCCAAGTCACAGTCCACATTCCAAGGTCTACGCCTCACGGCTGCAACTCTACAAGGCTCAGCTGGAAGCAGTCCGCCAACGACTTCAGCTTCTGGCCGTCAGACAACAAGAGGAAGTCGCAAGACTACACAGGTGAGTTTGATGAGGTCAAAGGGAACTCTTTTAATGTGGGCACACTTTTTACGACCTGTGGCACTGTACTTTTTATAGACCGTCTTTACCGTATGACCCAGCTGCATACCAGCCTGTCTTCCAAATTCAGGGCTGGATTTCATAAAGATTTCAGATTCATCTTAAGATGATCTGTTGATATTGTCAGAGTTATTTTGTCTTTTGACATCACATTGTGAAGCTTATTTTGGAATTGTTGATTTCTTTTTCACAGAGATGGTCTGGAGAAGGATCAGCAGGAATTGACTTCTCTGCAACGAGGTTTAACAGAAACACTCTCTGAATTGAAGCAGCTCCACGCATCCCTGGCTTTGCACTCTGAGGTGAGAACCCTGTTTTTACACAGTCAATAAAAAATACTATGGGAAAAATAGGTGTGGCTTTACTCATACACCGATGTGTGTATGGTTAAAATCAAATAGAATTTGTTATCCCCAATGGAAATTCAACATCTATTAAATTGTTGCAGGACCCGCTGCTAAATGATAGAATTAGTTATCGGGCTAACTCGGTGGTCTAGTGGTAAAACATCTGCTCTAGAATGAATTAAAAGTCTTCAGCTCAGACTTGAAAATTGATTTTCTAGTTTTTACTTTTTTCAGACTATCCCAATGACTCAAAGCCCGTCAGCGTCTCGACTCAACGATCGCCTCTTGGTTCAGAACGCCGAGTTGAGTAACTTTGCCTCAAGGCTGAGTGAGGAGAAGACTGAGATGAGGTCTGCGCTTGCCAAGCTGGAGGAAGAGGTTTGGAGGTTCAGACAACGGGAGGCTCAATTAGATGAGGTGAGAATGGAGGAACAAATGAATTCAAAATGGCGTCCTCGTTGACGTCATCCATGGGCATTTTCCACACCTCGGCATGCTCCAGCTTGGGCTCTAGCTTGGGCTCTGTCATTAATTTTGGAGAAGTGTACATTTTGCACGGTGTTTCCGACATCAAACGGAGCCCAGAGACAAAGCTGAAGCCAAAGCTGGACCCAGAGCTAAGGTTTTGAAAGAGGCCCTTGTTCCCAGTTTTAAGTATACAACAAAATGAAATCACCACACCATTCATCATCATTCTAACTTATTTTTGTATCTTAAATCAAATTATTTTTTTGGGCTATTTTCTAGGCAACTCGACGTTCTTTGGATAACACCGACATCGCGCTAGCAGAGGAGCGAGCAATGTGGAGTCGAGAGAGGCACGCTAGCCAAGCAGCACTGCAGAAGTCCGAGTCCCAGATCACCCACCTGAAAGTCCAGCTTCAGCATGAGGCAGCCAAGAGAGACGGAGGGAGCCCTCACCTGGCGGGAAGCGGAGAGTTTTCTGAACACCAACATTTGAAGGTAGACCCATGAACCTTTTACATTTTAAATGAGTTTGGCTTTAGTAAAATTCAGTTCACTAAGGTCGATGAAGTTGTGAGTTAAACTTGTAAAATGACTTGTTTGGTCACAAGTAATACACAGTGTTTAATCCTTCCTTTTAAACCAAAGACAGTGTTTGTTTATGAAGTGGTTGGGGCAAGCTTTTGCTTTGCAGCCTCCAAACCAGCAAAGCCTGAAAGCCTGGTACCCTTGTGCCATAGACTATTGTTTAAATCTGGGTATGGGTGTTAGTCTTCTTTTATGAATCTATGCATAAGTTTGCCCCAAACAGAGATTCAAAGTTGAACATTTGCTTGTAACTGAACAAGTCCTCATGCCAGATATGAAATCCAGCAAGTGGTTTATTTATGTTTCCTTCAATCAATATTCCAGTTGCAGAAGATGTACGGCAAGTACCTGCGAGCAGAAAGTTTCCGTAAAGCTTTGGTCTACCAGAAGCGCTACCTCCTACTCCTTCTAGGTGGGTTCCAGGACTGCGAGCAAGCCACACTGCAGCTGATTGCTAAGATGGGGGCGTATCCAGCACCGGAAGACCTGGAGCGACGGTCAAGGCACAGCAAGGCGTTCACCAGGTTCAGAAGCGCTGCAAGAGTTGTCATAGCTGTGTCCAGGTTAGTTGGACAACAAATGTTCCTTTCAAAATGAAAATTTGTTTTTCCGGGGTAAACACATTGACCACCATACAGAAAAGGAAGGATGATAATCCTATATCTATAATTGTTGGGGTAATGTAATTCATTTTTTTCTAATTCAATCCTCTGCTTAACAGACTCAAGTTTTTGGTGAGAAAATGGCGACGTGCCACACGGGTCGGTACCCCTGTCACGACCGGTACCCTCCAGCCAGACCTCACATCACCCTCCCCGAGAGGGCTCCCTTCTTCTTCTATTCCCTCTGTCAGGGTCATGACCCCTGGCAGAAGTGCCCTACCCAGGGGTGCTTACCTCGTCAACGGTGCTTCACCACCTGTTCGTGATGTCACCAGGACTACGACGTCGCGGACAGTCTTCCAAAGTAGTCATCACCGGGCAAGGTCTTCCAGTCCCATCTTATTCCACGGGTAAGCTTTGAACTCTTGTTTGCATGTCTAATGAATAATTCATATAACCCAAATCTTCCAATTTAGCTCTTGTTTTATGAATAATTCATATATCCCAAAACTTCCATTGAGCTCTTGTCTTATGAATAATTCATATATCCCAAAACTTCCAAATAATTCATATCCCACATTTTCCAAAGGTCTGACAGCCAGTCTTTCTTTTAGTGTGTATAAATATTTGAGAATTGCAGATTTTTGTGACTTCCTGCTTACCCCTTACAGTGCGTCCTCAACATCACCACGTCCCGATGGCAGACCCTCAGGGTATCACTCTGCCTCTCATCTTGACAGAACCCTGAGCAGATCGCTGGACAGACCCCTAGACACAACCCTAAATGGAGACCCAGAAGCATCGTTAACAAACTACATCCACAAGCTTGAAAGTCTACAGCAGCGACTAGGAGCCCATATCTCAGGTAAAAAGAAGATTATTGCTCTGCCCCAGTTTAGTAATTTCTCAAGTATTATGGCCTTACCCTCCTAATCATGGAATCATTTTTCCATTGAGTTGAACAACCACTTCCAGTCATTCAACTGCATTGATTGTCTATTGTGGCCAACTGCACAGAAGTACATGTTGCAGTGTACTGTGTAGACATATTCACCACATTGAAACATTTTTCCGACAATTTTAGGAGATGCAAGATACTCTAAGAGATAGTGTCTGAAGAAATGGAGCCATCTTGCTATGTATGCTGCTCCGTAACCACCGTCCCGTCCCAGCAGACTTCTGTGATGTTCCCCGGTTCCTTTCTACACACAACTCTCACTTGATGCTGGTTGCTAGTCGATTTGTACACCCATCAGAAATAGCATGGCCTTATTACGATGTATTGTGAGTATTGTAGCTGGTAGCTGGTGCTAAACCGCCAACATTCACAAACAAAGATTGTATCACTCTCAAAATTATCTCTTCTTTTATCTTTAAAACAGACACCCTTCAGAGCAAGGCCCAATAAAGAACTTATAAAGACCTGTAAGCACAAATACTTGCTAGGCCTAGCAGAAATAGGTTACCGGCCAAAATACTGCACAGTTTACAATGCTACGACTTGTAACTAACTCATTTTGTTTTGCTTAGCACAGAAATTTGCAGTTTAATGAAATTGGGCCAAGACTGCAAGTAAGAATCAAGTGTCAAAGTATACTGAAGAAAAGATGGCATCCAAATAGCTGATTCTAAATATTTTTTACATGTAGAGGACTGGAAAAAAAGCATCAACCAATACACCAGGACAAGATGCTTTTCTGGCCAACCCTTTGCTTCATGCTGCAATTTGAGCATCTCGTTTCTTTTATTGCACAGAAGAAAACATAAAAATGATCACTTCTTTTTTCTGTAGTTGTTCTAAAACTGATAGAAATAGTTTTATTTGTCTCTAGGTTTTGTTCTGGTTAGTAAAACAGCTGAGAATTATTTGATGGAGTTTTTTGTGTGCTAGGTCGTAGAGTTTGGAATATTACCTCAAGTCTAATTTGCATATTAAAAACTGGTTATATCTTATAAGCAATAAAAGTTATCTGTTTATAGGCCTACAGTGATTTTTGTGTGAATCATATTCATATAACAAATAGGCGAACATTTGTGGAAAGTTGTTGAACTAAAAAAATAGGGTTTGGTCATTGAACCGCGAGCAAGATGAATTTGCTGAGTGCATATGCACCCAGTGCCCAAGCTTTCGGCTTCAATTTTTTCATTAACAACTTTGTAGGTAAGAATGCAGTGCGTACATTACTAGAGTATTAGGGGTTACGTATAAGAGAATATTTTCCAGACCTTTTTTGTATATGTCAGCAAGGATTGTGCCAAACGAAAGAATTGTTATTAGTGTTTCCTAGATTTCGTTGGAAAGAATATATATGTAAAGGGAGAGGTGTAGGCCCCTCGTACGAATCTGTTTACACAATGGGAATTTTTGTACAAGTTGCTTGCAGCCATTTGGTACCATGCACACGCTTAGTCCAATTGTCAGCCAATAGCGTGCCAGTCTTTGGCTTGAGAGATCTGAAGAATGCTGTGCTTTATCTCCATCTGCGGCTGCTGTGTGCTATTGACCATTTTTGTTTAATACCACGTGAAATAGGTGTATGGGAAACTCTACCATTTCGACCAATGGGAAAAGCTGCAATTTTCCACAGCCAAATGGCAGTGTGCTTAAATTTCCTCAGTGAGAACTTACACAGATACTGATGTACTCGCCAATATCCCATTTCTACACACTTATGACATTATATGCAAATAGTTTACTTCAGCTATGGGACGTTTTCCCAGCAGCCCCTATAATCCTAATTATTAACTTTTTGTATCAAACCTCGGGCATGGTTTCAGCAAACTACAACGTGGTCTTAGATTTGTTTGAAATCGTTTCAAGACAAAACTCAATAAGCAATAGTGATACTACTTTGGAAGTTGGTTTATTTTTAAAGCTGCATTTAAACTTCAGTTGTGTTGGATTTCTCGTTTTGTAGTAACATTTCAATATTTGTTAGTTCTTTTTCCTTGTTTTTTTAAAGATATGTAAATAATTTGCAACGTTTCTCAAAATTGGCTGTATATATGAAGCTTGCTTGTAAACTAAACATAAAAATGAATGAGAAATTTATGAGACTTGTTAATACTAAAAAGTTAGAAATGATAAATGCAGTATTCAAAAACTAGAGAAAGTTTTGGTGCTCAGAAAAAAATCTTGTCAGGCGTTTTTCTTAAAAAAGTGTACTTAAATTTAGGACATAAACGTAATATGCAAACCACAAAAGCACACATTCCAAAGTATAGAGTAACGGATAATATTTTTTAAACAAGTGTATGAAATCTGCCAAGATAACTTTGTACGATTTGTAAACATTTTAAATGCTCAAATTTACTAACAATTTTGCTGGATTAATTGTAAAAATAAACAAACATGCTGTTGTTATTCTATGCATGGCTTGCCATACCAATTTTAAATGTGAATTACTAAAATGCTGTTAACATTTCTTGATTTTGAGTGTTGCGGTTTATAAATCACAAGCAGAGTGGCACACAAAGGGCCTTTTCAAAACCTTGGCTTCAGCTTTTGCTTTGGGTTGTGACTTTGACTGTACAGGCCATGGCTCCAACTCCATAAGCCGTGTTTGGGAAGGACAACATTTTCAATACACTGCTAGACTGAAGTCAAAACTGCGGTTTAGAAAACGCCACATTGTACAATAGACATTCATCATCTTGCTGCCACCTTTGTCTTGTTCCCTGTGTGGGATAGCAATAATGAACACTGATTCCCAATGTACCAACAAGGATCCAGACTATCTTTTCCATAAAGCCTCAGTTTGGGGACATTGATTTTGATTGGAGCAAAAAGAACAAAGATGGCAGCACCATGAAGAAGGGTCTAGAATGTCTATGGCCCTTTTTGGCTTGGGCTCCGTCTGCCTGAAAGACCCATAAGGGAAGCGCATGATGGAGCCCAAGCCCTAGTTTTTAAAAGGGTCTATGGTACTTCTAGTATTTGGTCATTAACTATTTCACAATCAAGGCTTGAAGCTGTTGTTTGGGAAGGCAGATTTTCCTGAAATTTATCACAGAAATATATTAAAAATTAAATGCTTACATAATTTCATAATTTTGTTAGAACGATTGTAAAAAGCTAATTTACATTTAATAATGCAAACAATGAAAGTCATGCAACTTAGCAGGTAATACTGTGCCAGTGCTATAAAATGAACCATGTTAACCCATTTTCTAGCAAGTAAACCAACTCTTGGAAACCACACAACTGCGTGTATGGTGCCCCAACTGTGCACAGAACTAAATGTTTACGTGTGTATCGAGTGGATGTATTCACCACATGATTTTATTTATCCTTCAAAACCACAGTAAATGATGTTGAATGGTCAAACAGTAAGAGGGTTAAATAATGGAACATGCCTTCCTGTGAAGTTTGCTGTTAATGAGTACATATTTAATATAGTTTTGAAATTCAAAATGGCCTCCCAATTACTGTTGCCCTTTTGATTGTGTGTACATTAAAAAGTTTTTAAAACTCAGTTGAAACTCACAGAGAGGTCTTCACACTTGAGGATGATTTATTTTTTAGCGAGTGGTTGATTTTTATTTTACAGTACAAAATGTGAATTACTTTTAACTGTTTTGAATGTGCATAGATTCTTAATAAATGAATGGTTTAATAAATTTGTTTTAATATTGACATGCACTTGTTCGATGGACGTTTTGTTTACCTTTTGAAGCACCTGTTATCATACTAAAGGTATGGCTCCCTGACACTCCCTTCAAAAATCTAGATTACTTTGGGCGGCTCACACAGCCTAATTCTAAACCCAAATGGTTTATTGCACTTCATTTCTTTAAAATTGTTAAATGAATAATATAGAATATTAATATTAAAGTGTACAGGTAAGACCACCCAAAATCAGGTAGTAAAAACCTTTTTTCCTGGATATTTATAAAATATATAAAACTGAACAAGGAAGGTATCTGAAATTTTAAGGGTTAATTGGTTTCTTAATGTCCTTATTTTTAGGATGCCCAAAATTGAAACAAATCTAATTAGGCAAAAATTACATTATTTTTCAGAATTCATGAAAAATGTTCAACTTCATTTTAAGCATAACTGAGGCAATTCCCAATATTGAATATAAAGACCATGTAACCTTTGTTCACAACTTGCTAACCTTGTACATGCCAGGGCAATTCCTGGCAGGCAAGATAACACACTGGTCATATGGGAAATGTTTACATTTTGTGTCATAATTTCCACATAAATTTAAGAGTTATAAAAATAACAGACAGTTATTCAAGTTTTGAGATGTACCCCTTTCTTCATATCAAGGATGATAAAAAGCAGACAGTGCAATCTCTATGAAATGCAAGATTTTGTTTTCTTCCATACAGATGTGTACAAATCATGCCTGCAGGAAGTCCAGGCTCTGTGGCTCTTTTGTAAACATGTAATGTCGCAGGTCACATGGTCTATCTTGAAGCCCCTGAATGATTTATTAACAGTCTTGGCTTTGGCTAAGGGTACATGATTGTACATGTACATTCCTATACCTACTGCCCAATGATCTATTGACAGCTTTGGCCGTGGCTTAAGGTACATGACTGTAAATGCCTATAATTCAACAACACTGCTCATCTAGCCACAGCCACTTACTAATAGCTTAGGCTGTGTCCGAATTGGCAGCTATGGATGTTGCAGAGTGTTGCTATGAGCACCCTATATGCTTGTTCACATGTCAATCAAGCCACAACAGACGACCAAAGAATACATGACCACTACACTCAACAGTAAGCAACATCCATAGCCATAAGCCACTCCAGGCAGACACACCTCTACGCATGGTCACCATAGATCTGAGCATATCGACCCAAAGCCCATATTGGGAACAGGTTACGGTAGCTGGTGTAGCTGATTGCACATGACTTGTTGAACACACCTTTTATGTTCTCCTGCAATTCAAACAAATTCCAAATTTGTTTTTGATCAATCATAAAGTGCTAAAGCAGATCTATACATTTTTCACATCAAAACTTTGCCTCATTTTAAAATGTTTGTGCATAGGCATACAACCCAGGGGGACAGAGGGGGAGGGCAACTGCCCTCCCAAATTTTGGCAAAACAGTGGGGGGCGAAATTAGGCACAGTAAGAAAAAAATTGACAGAATTTGCGCTGTGTATAATATATAGTTGCAATCCTTAAAAATGAAAATACACGCCAAGCATTGCACATCATTTTTACAGATGACACAGTACCGATACATGGAATCGTTTGTGTTGCTTGGCGCATATTTTCATTTTTACACATTGTGCACTACGCATAACACATGATGGATCCATGGACTTCTGGCTTAAGCAAAAAGACTTTTTCACCCAGTATTAGAAATTGGTACTTATGTTTTTATCTGTGTGAAATTCAGGCAAATCATCCCGTCTGCTCTCCCTAACCAAAGAGTCCCAATACACCCATTATTTATGAAACTATTGAGTAAAAATATTGTTTGACGATACCCAAAATTGACAGGTGTGAAGGTGAAAGGTCATGACCTCTTACCTGAGCCCAATCTCCGTTTGGCAGCTGTCTGTCTCTGATGACCTGGATGCCTCGATCAATGACGTCACGCTCTGGAAATCTGTCAAAATTGAGAAACAACATTTCTCAGTTAAAAACCTTTGCAAACAAAATTATTCACCAAATCGTTTCAGGTTGAACAAAAACATATTTGACTAGAGTGGGACTTTATCAACTGAGCTATCTAGCTTTTATGTTGGCGGTCTCCCTATTTTGTCAATATTTTTGTTACAAAAATCAAGTAAAACTGAATGGGTTAATTTTAAGTAACTTTGGGTTGAACAAAGAAAACGTTGCATCCCCTTTAAGGTGATCCCTGTGCTGCCACTTCCCATGTTGCTTCATAAACTTGGGTGTGATCCCTGGCTAGGCGACAGCTAATGGTTGTGACTGGCAACCCAGAACAAAGATACTGACAAAACAGGGAGACAGCAAACAAAGGGCTAGATAGCTTCAGTTGTTAGAGCGCCGTAGGTTCAAGTTTCGATCTGGTAAATTTTTCTTTGTTCAAACCCAAATTATTTAAAGTTTGCCCTGTGGTACTCCATTCACTTTATGGGTGGTCACAATTTGTCATTTGACCTCCTCATCAATACATCCCTGTCCCTCTACAAACCTGACAGCCATGAGTGCCAGTACAGACCATGCCGTGTTGACAACCTGTGAGGTTTTACTCTGGATGTAGCGACGTTCTTCACAAGATTCAAACTCTTCTCCCCAACCTCCATCTTCCATCTGACGAGAGAGGAGGAAAGCACATGCCCTCTTTACCTCGCTGGATGCCGTCCTAGAAAGAGAAACAAATACATTGTGAGTCAATCACATGGCATGTGTGGCAGAGCGGTTAAGAGCACCGGACTCAGCTCTGGTGTTTCTCTAATCAGCAGAGTGTGGGTTGGAGTCCCGGTCGTGACACTTGTGTTCTTGAGCAAGATACTTTACCACAATTGCTTTGTCCTTCGGATGGGACATTAAGCCATGTTCTGAGTATACTAGGTAGGTAGGGCACATGAAAGAGTCCAGAAGTCCAGAACACTAATCACGGTTCACATAGCAAGCACCCTTGTTTACAGGTTTCCTCAGGCTTGTGAGCTACAGCGATTAAGTTCACTTATGAGGCATCCTTGGTTTCATTACCAAATATATAATAAAAATTAAACATGCCAGCATTTTAAAGAATTCTCTGAAGGAGGGGAAGGTGCCTGTATTTTTAAAACTGTATTAAATTACAGTTCATCCATTTTGATTGGTTAAGAGCAGATTAAGTGGCCATGTTTAGGCATTCTAAATAAACATGTCCTGAGAAGGTTGAGTTTAAAGAGGGCACTATCAGATGATAGCGCTGAGCGTGCACATTTCACGACCCAATTTGAGTTTGAAAGGCGCATATTAGGCTAGTACAAGTTTGAAACTTGCTTGAGATAGTTGGAAAGTTAAGTGCATAAGTTTTAAACTTGCGCAAGGAGCTACTTAGCGCTAAACAAATAGAAATTCAAATCAAAGTTGAGATGAGCTTCTTCTTTTTTTTAATGTTTTTAACGGAAAGGTATTTATGAATGGGAATAAGAGTAGTGACTCGGTGTTAAAAGGCTGTTAAAAACCTTGTACGATTGTGGCAATGTGATATAGGACTTTGCCTTCAGCTTGGTCTTCTATAACGTGGCAAAGACCCTGCCGGGTTTAAACTGCAGTTAAGTTATCACTCTCTTTTTATCCTTACAATTTGAATATGAACAAAATGATTTGGCTGTTGTAAACGGTTTACCAACCAAGATGACCTGTTGTAGAAATGCATAAAATGTTGAAAGGCCTGACGATTCAATCCTCCAGAGTCTTTCTCAAAGGTTTTAGATCAAGGTGCTGGATCAAAATATCAGGCCATTACAACAATTGCTTTGCAAATGTTTGTCACTTTAATGTAACTATGGGGTTCATTTCTTATTTATTTGGCTGGATTGGACAATATCATAGCTTGAAAACTAGTTAGTATAAAGACTGGTGCTCTTACGATGTCTCATAGCTGTATCCCATACAGGCGTAGGCTTCCAAACCAAACCAGGCAGCATAAGTGAAGCAAACACCCCAGGAACTAATTTCAGTAAAAAAAATAATAAAAACAAAATTAAAAACGACATAATCAAAAGAGGGCCTCATTTTGGTGGTAATGTTTCTCATGACATCCGACACATGTTCAATGAAGATTCACAGAGCCTGGACTTCCTGTGAGCGCTAACTATGTACACAGCTCAATGGAGGAAAAACAGAAACATACATTTTATGAAAATGGCAGTGTATGACTCATATTTAATTTTGATTAAAAAAAATTGAATACAAAGGGTGTATCTCAGAACTTTTGTTAACAAGAATAACATCTTAAAAGCTGTTATTTTTACATTTCTTAATTTGGAAATCATGATACAAAACGTAAAATTTCTCATGTGACCTGTCATTGCCTGTCAGGAAATGCTATAGAATGCATGAGGTGACTTGTTTTGTAACCAAGGTAGCCTGGTCTATTGACAACTTGCACTGATGTCACATGCAGCTAAGGTCTGTATGTCTATGGTCAAAGTGCATGTAAAGATATGGTGACGCTTTTTCTAAAGATCTATGAATAACACTCTGGAAAACTAACTCCAAAAATGGCACAACCAAGACTAATTATGTAATGACAGTCAAAAGCATCGAGTCAATAAAGTTTGGCAAAGGACAAAATATTGACAGAACCGAGACGTACCCTTCCCACGATCCATCCCGCCTCTGTTTAAGAGCTATGTACAACAGTCCACGGTCCAGTGTAGCTCGGATTTCAGCTTGACGGTACTCTGGATAAATGTCACTGAACTTTTTGAGCGATTGCATGACGGCCGAGGTGAGTTCTACGTAGGTATAGTCTATCATAATGTCACCTGCGGATGAGAGCGTAACATCTTGTTAGTTTGGAGAAAACAGGGATTAGAGTCATTGCTGACAAAAAGGTCCGACACTAGGATCCAAGTTTTAGGAGGTACATGTATGCTAAAATGATGGCATTTCCCTTTTTGGAAACCACTGGATTTATAGATTGCAAAGAGCTTCTGTTAACAGTATCCCAGCACTAGAGAAGTACATCAACAAGCAGTATCCTCAGCACTAGAGAAGTACATCAACAAGCAGTATCCTCAGCACTAGAGAAGTACATCAACAAGCAGTATCCTCAGCACTAGAGAAGTACATCAACAAGCAGTATCCTCAGCACTAGAGAAGTACATCAACAAGCAGTATCCTCAGCACTAGAGAAGTACATCAACAAGCAGTATCCTCAGCACTAGAGAAGTACATCAACAAGCAGTATCCTCAGCACTAGAGAAGTACATCAACAAGCAGTATCCTCAGCACTAGAGAAGTACATCAACAAGCAGTATCCTCAGCACTAGAGAAGTACATCAACAAGCAGTATCCTCAGCACTAGAGAAGTACATCAACAAGCAGTATCCTCAGCACTAGAGAAGTACATCAACAAGCAGTATCCTCAGCACTAGAGAAGTACATCAACAAGCAGTATCCTCAGCACTAGAGAAGTACATCAACAAGCAGTATCCTCAGCACTAGAGAAGTACATCAACAAGCAGTATCCTCAGCACTAGAGAAGTACATCAACAAGCAGTATCCTCAGCACTAGAGAAGTACATCAACAAGCAGTATCCTCAGCACTAGAGAAGTACATCAACAAGCAGTATCCTCAGCACTAGAGAAGTACATCAACAAGCAGTATCCTCAGCACTAGAGAAGTACATCAACAAGCAGTATCCTCAGCACTAGAGAAGTACATCAACAAGCAGTATCCTCAGCACTAGAGAAGTACATCAACAAGCAGTATCCTCAGCACTAGAGAAGTACATCAACAAGCAGTATCCTCAGCACTAGAGAAGTACATCAACAAGCAGTATCCTCAGCACTAGAGAAGTACATCAACAAGCAGTATCCTCAGCACTAGAGAAGTACATCAACAAGCAGTATCCTCAGCACTAGAGAAGTACATCAACAAGCAGTATCCTCAGCACTAGAGAAGTACATCAACAAGCAGTATCCTCAGCACTAGAGAAGTACATCAACAAGCAGTATCCTCAGCACTAGAGAAGTACATCAACAAGCAGTATCCTCAGCACTAGAGAAGTACATCAACAAGCAGTATCCTCAGCACTAGAGAAGTACATCAACAAGCAGTATCCTCAGCACTAGAGAAGTACATCAACAAGCAGGATTTAATTACACTTGAAGTTAATAGCAGCAACTTTTTTCACCTAGCAGACTTAAAAAGAGTCTGAATTCAGATAAAAGTCCCAAACTTCTTATTCCTGTGAAAATGGCGTAGCTCCAAAAATAGTTTGTAATAATTGGGTCAAGTGCACATATCCTTGTAGCTAGATCAAGGCACTTTACAACATTATTATTATTATTATTATTTATTCAGCCAACACACAACGATACAAAACAATACAAAAATACTTCCAGATGAGCTAGGAGAAACAAAAGCAAAGTAATTACTGTGGTCCGTGGACCTGCTGCCCCACATCTGGTTGTAAACAAGTAGAGTAAAAAATATAAAACAATTTATGTGAAAAATAAACGATAATAAATTAACTATAAATAAACATATGTACATGTACATCAAAGGTTAACATTTTAAACAAAACATTAAAAGCATGAATTATGTAAGAGTAAAACCAGTTTTTAAGAGTGAAAAAAGGAAAACTGAAGAACATTTTGATATGAAATTACAATGCACAAGGCATCTCAGTAAAGAATGTGAAAGCATTGATGAAACCTACGAGAAATAGGCATTATAGCATTGAATATGAATCAAGTTATTAAATAATATATAATTATCCCTGTTCATTGCGCATACTTCAACCATTCCTCAAACTTCCTCAACTCCCTGGGGAGCATACAACCCCCAAGGTGCTTAAATTAGTACTAAGGGGTTAATCAAACACACTACTGTCTCAGCCCCTCTCAGTTTCCCATTTATATACCTGGGTTAAGGGAAGCAAATTTGGTTAAAATTTGTTTGTCTTGTTTTTTTAACCTTACACCAATGTGTGAAAAGCATTATTTACTCAGTGCTTTCGAGAAAAACATATCCACAGGCTACTTGGGCGAGATTCGAACCCACAACCCCAACATCCAAGAACACTAAGCCACTAGACCACTGAGCGTGCCTGGTGCAAGAGGCCAGTTCGAATCTTGTAAGCAGGTTCCATATAAAACGTACTTTTAAAAGGTATATGTAACTATAACACTAATCTTTATTACTGATGCAATCATTACATCTACAAAAATTGTTAAGTGCCCACTGCTATACTTCAAAGATTGGAACCAGCCTCCTGTCACAGGACACAATGGTGGTCTAGTGGTTAAAACATTTGCTCGAGAATGTTGTAGGTTCGAATCCTACCCAAGTAGCCTGTGGTGTTTTTATTCTAAGCAGGACTCAGAAAGCATCATTTCATTTTGATGTAAAAGGTATTTGAGGTGAATGATTTGGACACTCAATTGTTGACTAAAAAGGTGTCTGACAATGGCATTACTAAGACAGTCGTTGTATTTCATGCTGACGATCACAAACAAACGTACCAAAGACTTCCGATGGATTGAGTTTCTCAAGAATAATACCCCCTCGCATGGTTTCGTAAGTTGCAAATCCACCGTCACTATTTCGCATGTTCAGCATCTACAATAAATAAACACAACAGACTTTACTGTTTATGTACACAAATGGAGTATGCAGCACCGGCAGCCGAATTGGGGCACATGTTGCTAACCATTCACATCAACTGTCTTTACCCTCGCAGGTACCCATATACTCCTGGGTGATTAGAAGCAATTATAACTCCCTCTGGCTCCCATATTACCTGGGTCAAGAGAAGCAGTTATGGTTAAGGGTCTTGCCCATGAACTGAAGTGACAAGACCAGGATTCGAACCCACACTCTGATGACTCAGCCATATGAACTCAAGTCCAATGCTTTAGACCGCTCAGCCACGACATGCTACAATCGTGCTTCAATCATTCTCAAACAATGTCATTGATAACCTCAGTTTTTCAGGGTGTATTTTGGGGGGTTAGGTTTTAAGATAACAAAGTTTTATCTTACGACATCCACAGCTTCTTGGTGTCTCTCTTGAGTGATGTGGTCCTTGAGAAAAGGACAGTGCTGTTCAATCATTAGTGCAGACTTGAGTCCCTCAGCAGTGCAGTCAGCAACGATCCAACCGCAGTCACGTGTGCTGAATGGGTACCCACCCTGTAGGTTGTACACAACAACAAAGTCAAATACTATAACTGTTACTTGTATATTCAGTTTGCGGTAACACCACGTGTATATATTTACTTTGTCATCTCCTGATGATGACTAGAGCATACAACCCCCAAAACAAAAACAAAAATTACTCCCCGGCAGTGGAGTAAATAACAAGAAGTCCCCTCGATCCACTAAGAAAAAATTGCAGTACCGGCTGATTTTTTACCTCCCCAGGTAGTACTTAATAAGCAGGACAGTTCTTTTCAGAACTAAGCAGTCTCCCAAATTGTTTAAATGTCAAAAGTCATTTCAACATTCAAATTTGATTTACATTTTCAAGACTTTACCTTGTTCATCTGCCTGTAGTACTTCTGATAATTGGGAGGGTTTTCTGGAATCTGGGTGAGTTTGAAGAAATCATGAGTCCTCTGAAGGCACTGGTGGAGTGATTCGTTCTTTGCAGCTCCTCCCTCCAAGAAGGCCTGAGCAGCAAACGCTGTGTCCCACAACTGGGAGCCATTGGTGCCCTGTGAATATAACAATTTATCAATCTCACCCTCTGTCATCCCATTTTAGTATAATAAATGTCAGCAGGTAAAGTAACTATAAAAATAATATAATGTAAAATAATTGTTTATGTAGTGCTCTTCCTCAATGGCGGGTCTCACGTTTTGAGGAAACTATACATTATACTAACACTTTAGATGAGGGCTTTTTGACAAAGGAGGAAATATTGACTGATATTCAGTTTAAAAGCACCTTTAAAGTGTTAAGAGCCACAACTTGATGTAATTCTCAGTATTGGTAAGTACTTAAGTCACTAGCACGAACATTGGCTGTACATGCTAGTGACTTGCTATTTATTGCTCCATTTGTGTGAAATTTTACAAAAAACAGAAACTGATCATTCTGAGCAGACCATACAAATCAGGATGCCCAGAAATAGTGGAATTACGTCACACTTACAAACAAGATTCAAACAGGTACATACAACACATCAAAGATGATGATTGCCCTACTTTCAAAGTAATCTCACTATATAAGAAATAACTTGAAGAAAATTAGGAAAACTGGCCATAAAAAATGACTTTAGTCAAAGTTACCTGCATTTTCATTCCATCCAAACCAATCCTGATAGCAAAACAAAAGAAAATAGATGTTAAATATTAAATAATCCACAAAGTATTTTAAAAAACATTTTGGTTGAATAGTTTGACAAACTTTAACACTTCATCACCATTTTCTCGAGATGAAAACATTTGTAAGAAAAGAAAAAGTTGCTGGTGCAGGAACTGGGCCTGAAACTGGGTATGACCCCTGGCCACACGGCATTATACGGTTATGACTTCTGACAAGTGCCCTCGAACAAAGATATTCACAAAATAGGGAGACGGCCATTATATGGCTAGTTAGCCCACTTGGTAGAGCACCAGCATAACAATCCGGAGGTCACAGGTTCAAGTTCTACTCCAGTCAACTCATCTTTGTTCACCCCAACATTTAAATAAATACAAAATTGTAAATTAGGTTTTTGAACACAATCTTGGTATTTTTGCTGGTCATATTATCACAAAGTTTCATAATTGTTAGCATAACCAGCGATTCAATAGAATGTAGTTTCGAGTTTTCACAAATTCCAGTTTATACATTCAACAATTTGGGGTTGAACAAGCGCACTGAGCTATCTAGCCCTACTATATAGCAGTCTCCCTATTTTTATATTGGAGACCCCCCAACATTAGGGCTAATAGCTCAGTTGGTGGAGGTCGCAACTTCAACTTAGTCAACTTTTCTTTGTTCAACTAAAACATATTTAAAAAATTTACTCAGTCATTTTCCCTTGTGATTTACTACTTAGTACATCATGCAATCAAATACATAGTACTAGCATGGTGCCAAAAACACATCGTATTACTTTTGTGTCTTGAAACAATGATTCCTGTGGAACTATTTAATTTTAGTGTTTCACAAAGTGACAAACCCCTAAATAGTTGTTGAGTAACAAATTCTATGAATCTGTATTAAAGTAGTGCTTACAGTATTGACGAGTTAAGCAAACTATTCGCCATAAGTGTTATTTTTTTAATGTTATTTTTGTTGTTTTTCATGAATAATTGAATAAAGAGAGAGAGAGAGAGAAGTAAAATGCAGGCCAGGCATACCATAAATAATCAGAAATACGCTCAACATGTTGTTTGAAGATCTCGGAGTCTGGTCCGTCTGTAATCCATCGCACTAACATGTTGATTACTTTGGAGATCTGCTCAAAATAAAACAAATTGTTTTATACTTAAAACAGAACAGACAGGAACAAGAACAAACATCTTGAGTAGAGCAACATTGTGGGCTTTACATATTTGTTTTCTATCACAGTAGAATGCTGCAATAACAAACACCGCAATAACGAACAATCGGCTATACCGAACACAACCCTACCGAACACAACCCTACCGAACACAACCTCTGGCTCACAATTTTTGTGCACAAAACAAAACATGATGAACATTTGCCACAACACATAAGCCCCCGACGGACAATTTTATTTTTCCGATGTTGAAGGTCTAAAAATAGCATTTGAAAGTGAACAAATAGCCTTGCACGGCTGAGAAAGATTGGCAGGTGTTATTTCCCGAATAGAAGGGAAAGTCAGCTAATTAGCTAAGGTTTGAAACTCTTTTAATTACCTGATGGATTTACTTACTCGGGAGGTGGCTTTTGAATGAACCCAGGCTTGAGTGCACGCACGCAGGTGTCCATTTTGCGTCCGTGGGAGAGCACTGAACAATGGTCAAAAGAGGGCGCCGCAGATACAAAAACAACACAAAGCCAGCAGGATAAATTGAAGCATTGAAGTGCAGGGATACAGGTGTGAGAATCACCACACAAAAGTTAAAGGTAAGGGCCGCATATATATCAAATGTTTACATACAAAAAGTGCCCAATAGAGGGCCGAAGGGTGCTGGATGCACTGGAAAATTAAAAGAGGGTGCTCACTGCTTGTCGCTCGCCGACGCCATCACCTTGGATTTGGCTTCGATCGTTCGGTGTAGAAAATTGCTATACCGTACTACTGCTATACCGAACATATTTCATGGACCCTGCCGTGTTCGTTATCGTTCAACTGTATCCCTTTTATACTTACTATTTCCTGCTAAAATCACTGTGGGTTTAACCCCACAATTTTTTTTTATTAAACAAGGACAGTTCCTGACTAAAAATAATTACCCACTATGTCTACCTTGTAAGGGTAGACAGACAAACAGAAATGGTGAAGGATATTGAAAAATAATTGTAATATATTACAAAAATAATTCAAACTAATACCACTCTTTCTCGTTATGACAATTTTACTCACAGGTCCAATACTGATGCATTGAGTGAACTCGTCATCAGCTTTGATGTGGTCTAGGCATTCCTCTAGCGCCCTCTGGCGCCCTTTAGCAATATGGTACTTCTCATATTTATCTAAGCAACCTGTAATCAAAAGACAAAAAGGGAATCATTGTTCAGTTACACAACATCATGAAAATATAACCAAAGTCATAAGTCAAAATGAGAAGGTGGGGTAAAAATAATAATGCCTACGGTTACAACACTAGTCACTTTTTAGGGCCCCTTGGATTCTTAACCAGAAAGTTTCAAAAAACAATAAATAAAAAATCAATAAAACAATTACACAAAAGCGCCATATCTAAGGGATTAACAATGGCCTGATGACGTTTCAACACTAGCAGAGTCTTTGTTGAAGGCTAAATGACCACTCAACACACACAAACAAGTATGTCAGTGTACCAGAAGCAGTCAAGTAGAAATAAATGAAAGGAAATAGGCAGAGCAGTCAGAAGAAGCAAGGGAGGAACAATGAAAATGGAGACAAAGAGGGGGTGGCTAAGCAAATGGGCTAGTTTAACAAGTTGAGGGATGGGTAATTGGCCTACCAAATGTTAAGCTATACAGCCAGCTATGGGGCGTGTACAAGTCCACTTTGGCTATGTTGCTCCGCTGTGCCGGCCAATCAATGGTGTAATAATCCTCCACATAAAGCTCCTTGAATAAAAGATAAATGAGCAGACAATGTTCATCAGAAGTTACTTGTAGATAGATAGATAGATAGATAGATAGATAAAACTTTATTATCCCTCACTGGAGAAATTAAAATGGCCTTGACAAGGAACTGTATGCAAATACAATACAAACGATCAGAACGATATAATACAACTTTTAAAATTACATTAAAAATACACACACAATAATTTTTATAAGTAAAAACCTTACATAAAACAGCAAGAAGGCAGGTGCTAATAAGGGATCAGAGCCAGCCACACGACAGCTCATCGCTCCAACTGCTCATTGTACCATTTGATAGCTGCCGGAACAAATGAGCTGCCGTATCGCTGTGTTCTGATCCTTCTTTGTTAAAAACGTTTACTTCTGGAGTTGGTCTGGAATTTGGAGAGTAGTGGATGGGGTCAGAAAGAATAGAATTAATTCTATTGCACATTAGAGATTTATAAATTATATAGTGCCTCTGGAGACTCTTGTTGAAGGCCAATTACTTTAATTGCTTGCTTGACTATTCTTTCTAGCTTAATCCTATCCTTGGACCTCATATTTCCGAAAATACAAACAAGACAAAAGGTGAGAATACTCTGTACAATAGACTGGTAAAACAATTGCAAGATCGTTTTGTCGACACGAAAAGAGTTGAGCTTGCGTAGAAAAAATAGACGTTGTTGCAATTTACTATATTTTGATTTGGCGCATGCTTCGAAATTCAGTTGGTTGTCAATTTCTGTTCCTAGATATTTGTAGCGCAGCGATATGATATTGCGCTGCATTTGAATTAAGCGACTTTGGCTACGGCTGTGGCTGCTGGCTGAAATGTCAATGTTGAAGAATAGGACTTTTTGGCATTCCAGATATGCCACTTCAGTAACCATTAATTCAGACAAGGTGTAACTGTTGATTCAAATGTGTACAGAAATCGAATTTGGGGGGAAAGTCCACAAGACGGCAGAATGTTTACTAGACCAGAATCAGTTTTTAGAACACCAGAATTGAAACCAAAATAATAAACACCGACAGACCAAGCACTAAGAGAAGATTTATCTTATTTGTTTTTACGGGTAAGAATTCTTCAATACAAGATATCTATCAGTTTGAAACAATTGAACACAAACACAAAACCGCCGGACTTGTCCAGTCATATAACTTTACTTGCCAAATGCTAAAAACACTGGCCTCAGACCTGTGGGCCAGTGTAAATGTGGAGCCCTGATGTAAAGTCTGCAAGTTTGTCATAAAAAGATGAAGTGCCAGGCACAGCAAGACTTTGGAATGTGATTTTTCAATCTTTAATGGTAAACCTGAGAAACTAAAAAACAAGGAAATCAGCTGATGAGCTGCAAAGTTGCATGGGTATGAATTAAATAGGGCCAATGTAATCATTCCTACCATTACACAGTAAATAAATTGCACCGATTTAAATTCCCTGAGATACATGTAAGCTTGGCAGGTTGGGGTCAAAGATTGTTTTTGTCAAAGTAATCATGCTGATTTATAAATAAACTTACAATAAAAGTCACATGTGAAAGTTTCAGCTGAATACAGTGTTTACTTGTTGAAAACATGGCAACAAAAATGTCGCAGTACTTTCATTAAGAGCTTTGAATCCATCCACGCTTAGCAAAGTGACAGCGGGTACAGCATGGCTGCAGCATTGACAAACCCACACCACAGAAATTTAAATCTCAAAAATTTGCCTGAAAGCAATCTTTGGAGATTAAAATTTTTCTACATAGTTTTATTAATTTTGGAGGCACTTCAGACAAAGTAATATCGCAGGACTACTATTACCATCTTTATAACAATTAGGCTTTCAGATAAAAACTACATAATTCTTTTTTGAGGTCAATACCACAGTATGACCCAACCTTAAACCAGAAATGAAAGCACTCTAAACTGGGGTTACCACTAGTTAGTAGTTCATAGTTCATACCATCCTGAGGTCCATGATCAAGTCATCTGGTTCAGCCTGAAACTTGATCCCATAGCAGTAACTCATCGGCAGGTACACCTGTCTGCAATGGCACCAGATGGTAGAAGGATGTGCTGGAAAAAATGTTGGAAAGTTCCTGGAAATGAAAAGCAAAAACATCAAGTAATAAACCATTTAAAGGGAAACTGACTAGGTAAATTTTTTTAAATAATTTTGGGTTTAACTAAGATTAATTACAAAATAGAATTAGCTGTTGCAAACTGCTTACCAACCAAAAGGACCTGTGGTATAAATGCAAAAATTAGTTAGTGGCCTGACGTTTCGACCCTAGCTCGAAGGCTAAATGACATGTTGTGTAGTCATTTAGCCTTTGAGAAAGACTCTGCTAGGGTCGAAACGTCAGGCCACTAACTAATTTTTGCAAAGATAAATTTAGAGCAGGGCTTGAACCTGCGACCTCCGGATTAAAGTTAACAGACTCAAAGTTAACATTTGAACATCGGTTTTTTTAAAGCAAAGTTATTGAACTGAGAAACACAAGACCGTTGGACTTGTCCGGCTGTGAGTTTACTGGCTCAACAATAAAATCAATGGCCTCTGGCCTATGGTCCAGTGTAGAATTTGAGCTCTTGGTACTCACCAGATCTCAGGAAAGAGGGTGTGCATTCCATCCCACTCATACACATTCAGAACCGACAGCCAGAACTTACCCCAAGAAGGGATAGCCGCAGCACCTCCTACAATTACAAACAAGTCAAGAAGTGCACGAGACAATAAGTGAACAAGTCAAAGAGTAAACAAGGCAAAGAGTAAACAAAATAAGCAATTGGCACATACTTATTGCAACTTCAAGTTTTTACACTACTAGCTCTTTTCATTACCACCACAATTTATTCGAGCAATAGTTAAACAATGTTACATACAGCACATATTTGTGTTACTTGTCAAGCAAAGTTTCAAATCCTTAAGAAAATAAGAAATGTGCAAAAAAGCACTGGCAATGTTTTATCAACTGCACAGGTTGTGACAGTGTTATTTAGAAGCGAAAAACCAAAATGTTCACTAAAAAATTTGATGTGATACAACTTCATAATTTACCCTATAAAGTAATCTAGTTTAGTTGTTCAACCAAGTACTATCATTTCTAATTGTATATTTCTTATCACAGAACCATACTATTAAAATTCGAAAATTGTTTTGAAATCTATGTATAGGGTCAAACAAATTCCGAAACAGATACTTGTATAAATTACAGGGAAAATATATTAAAGGTCAAAGGTCATAATTCAATTTTATTATGAAGTTGCTGGTATGGTAACAGTGAATATATGAGGTGTTGTTTCAAGAGTGTGAGTTCAGTTCTAGGCTGGGGCACACATGTCCTTATATGCAAGTTACTTAACCATTAATGCTTCGGATATGACGTGAAGCCGTAGGTCCCGTGTAAAACACCCATTACACTTATTGTCTCATAAAATCATTCTCAACAATATCTAGCACATTTGATACTTTGGTGCCAGGAGTGTCATTTTTGACAACATGACAAATTGTAAATGTACACTATTACTTTCAGTAAGATGTATGTACCTAAGGAATGAAGAAGCTTCCTACATTTCATCAGATCTGGATCTTCAGGACCAATACCCAGGAGTCTCATGGCGACATAGTTGGTTGCACAGCCAAAGACCGTAGGCGGGCCTTCAACATGTCTGAAAATGATAATTATTTTATTCAAGAAGTCTCAGTTACTGGATTTCTGTAGAACAGATTTTAAAATATCTACTGGCCCACTGTTCCGAGTAGAGTATCTTATCTTGGGCTTGTAAACTCACAAGCCCTAGTCAGTGGCGTAACCAGCATTTTTAATTTGGGAGGGGGGACAAGAGGGAATAAAGACATACTCTGAGGGCTTTTTTAATTTAAGGTACCATGCATTCGTGAAATTGTTCCAACTCATTTGGAGGGCATGGGGGAAGGGTTTTGATTAAGGGGTTGCTCTTGCCTCCTGACCCACTTTTGCTTAAGCCACTGCCTTCAGTCTTTTAACTTTGCAAACAAATACTTTTGAAGATTTCCTCAAGCAAAGTTTTAGCTTTTCAAGTCAAATTCACTTCCTAAATGTTCAGCAAATATTTAAAATATAATTTGGTCTTGTGAAAATATTTATGGTCCTCTCAAATGTTATCCTCCGGATTAAGGTGCCAGGGCTTTCCCAACTGAGCTACGAGCCCTATGCTATAGTGTCAATATCTTTGTTCGGGGTGCAAGTAAGACGAGAAGCCATTCAACCTTTACCTGCTGTATTTTAAACCAGGGATCACACCCAAATGTATTTTTATCTAAAGAAAATATATAATTTTCTTTTTCACCGGTAGACACAAAAAATAGTGAAAAATTTGAAATTGATCATCTCTGGATTTATCAAAACAAAAGTGTTTGTTTATTTATTTATTTGTTTATTTCCTTATTTACCTATCTACTTGTTTTGGAGTGGTCTTTAAAAAAATGTTTAATTAAAGTAAAGGCTGCCGGTAATGTTTTTACAGAAAAAAAATCCATGAATTTTGCCATGGAGGAAATAACTCCATGGTTGTACTTATACATGTTAAAACATTTTTCTACCTCATGGATATTCATTAATGAAAAATGCTGGTAGTCAATATGATTGGTTCTGATTGTTCTGGGTTATAAAGATATTTGTGTACACCTGCATAATTTAATTGTTCAAAGTTGCTGGTTGTGATTGAACAAGGCCCAGATGTCTGCTTATATGAAAGCTGTGATACATGTGATAATGTGAGAGAAAATCTGCATTTTAGTCAGACATCATGGCATATTCTTTGATAAAATCTGCTTTTTCAATTGTTCCAAGGTCTGTTGTCTGGAGCTGGCTACTTTAATAAATTATTCCAGGGTAGACACACAGGGATCAAGTAAAATTAACTTACGAACATTATACTTACAAACCCCATCCACCATCTTGACACTGAACAGAGCGCAGGTACCGGACCATCTCCTTCTTAACTGCATCTGGCAATTCAGTCTTTGTGATGTAGCAGACTGTCAGAAGACCTACGATAAAAAGAAAAAAACATAAAAATTAAATAAGTACTGTAAGGATTCTTGCTAGGAGGGAAAATGTTGCAATCCTACTTTAGCCTTAGGTGTTGGGAGGGAGGGAGCTGGCTGGGTCTTTGGTGGGTTAGTTGTGGGCATGGGGAGGGGGGCCGGGTGTATAAAAGTTAACTGAAGACTGAAAACCCATTGTGCATCACAAGGGCCTCATATAATAAAAGTACCACCCTCATAATTTGAGAATATACCTACATTAATGTGTAAGACAAATAATGAGCGCAAGGGTTAAAGTTCACCTGGCATAAGGAAGAGAGGTCCACCGTAGTCTCCGCTCCAGTGGCCATCTTCAGTTTGAAGCTTGGAGTAAAACAGCATACCATTAGTTGCTGCTTCTTGGGCTGTGGCTGGCTTGGCCAGGGGCGGTGCCTCCTCACTCTAAAAGTTTGAAGATGTTTAAATTTGAAAGGCTGAAATGGGCAGCATGGAATATCAAATGATCAGACAGGGGGATTCACTGTGTACCATGTAGATGCATTCACCATGAATTTACCACATGATATCATATTGCAGGGTTGCATAGCTTATCTATTGTTCAAAACCACAGCAGAGCATGAAAAATGGTTACATGTACAGTAAGAGGGTTGACTACGTAGTATGTCTGCATTCATGAGCATCATTTTGCAGGCCAGCATTGATTATCTACCATGTCTACCAATACAAAATCAAAGTGCATGACAGTGAATGGTCTGACAGTAGGAGGGTTAGAGATTTCAAGTGATATTGGAGCTAGTCCTTCAATGCTGTACTCCAAAATAAACAAAAACAAGAAAAGTCGTGTTTGGTAAACACAAATGCCCCACAAGCCAGTCCGTTTCTTTACATTTGACCATTTTAGTGATCCAGAAAAACAATAGGCTTCAGGATCCTGTGAAAAATCCACACACCAGTTTGGAGTTCACATACCAAGTCCTTCTGAAGTTATCACTGGGACATCACTTTTTTTTTAAAGCCATAAAACAGTTTAGTTTTAGCCATAATAATATTGACCAGGGGTGGGGGGTAATATACTTCTGAGGGATACCAACACCGATCCCCATCGAGTCATTTGTACTATCTAGTTCTGTGGGGAAAATAATTTTGACCCTTGACTTCTGCATTGTAAGGCGAAGTCCAATCTACTTTCATGTATTGAGTTTACTGTAATCAATGAAAAAACAATAAAGGTGGTCTGTGCTGAAAACTGATAAACGAAATGTATAGTTATCATTTTGTGTTATAACATGTGAAATGAAACAGAGAAAAAGAGTGCAATACAAGAGTAGTTGCATGTTAGATTGTTATTGGCTCGGGGATCCCAAGACCAATCCACAAACCAAGTTTGGAGTTGATATGACAAGTACATCTCGAAGTATTACTCGGACAACATTTCCTTTGTTTTAGCCATAATGAGCATTTGTTTTTGCCTATAGTCCAACATCGGGGATCGGGGTGGGGGGATATCCCAGGACCAATCCACACGACAATTTTTTAGTTGGCATTTGAGTCCTTCTAAATTGTGATACGTACGCACGCACGCACGCACGCACGCACGCACGCACGCACCCGCACGTCACACCCACCCACACGCGCGCACGCACACACCCACCCACCCGCACGCACGCACGCACACACGCACGCACACACACAAGTGTGTAACAGCCTGCAATCGTGGACCCTCCTTTGTTCAACTCTTTGTGATAGCAACCGTGGACCACAAAGCTTTCCTTTGTGATAGCAACCTTGGACCTATTGTCCTCTTTTGTTATAGGTCCCCGGTTTGAATGTGGTTACCTACTCACCCACACACTGAAGTGTGTAACAGCCTGCAATCGTGGACCCTCCTTTGTTCAACTCTTTGTGATAGCAACCGTGGACCACAAAGCTTTCTTTTGTGATAGCAACTGTGGACCTATTGTCCTCTTTTGTTATAGGTCCCTGGTTTGAATGTGGTTACCTACTCACCCACACACCCATGCACACACACACGGAAGGACATGTCGGAAACAGTATGCCCCTTCGGTGGCTTCGCCACCGCGGGGCATAATAATAATAATAAAAATTATAGTAAAAAGAAAGGGGATCGAAGCCTTTAACTTTGAGGCCCCCTTGCTGTATCTTTAACATTTCCCCTCTAAACATTCTAAATTTATACTCAGAATGATCCATTGTCCCCCGCCCCCCCCAAAAAATGCCTTTGTTCATTCAATTGTATGGAATGCTAAGCCGGACTTTAGATCAATTGAAGGGACGGTACTTAGGGTCCTTCAAAAACTGTAGGTTTTAGGTTTTGTTATCTTTGTGGCAAACAAAAGATAGGTTTATTTTAAGTTGTCTGTATTTACATTGAGTATTTCCAATAATAAATTTGACAATCAAACATGCTTGTTATGGGTACCAGTAATAGAAATATTTCTAAGTGAAATGACAAAAATTGCAAAATTACCATACAATGTAGAAAAAGAAGAAGCGGTTTTGTACAGGTGTCAGTTTGTGGTGTCAGTGGGTATCTTATTTACTCTTTCAGTGTGTTTTCAACACTACAAACTACCCTTTTTTTTTACCTTGTCCTTTTTTATGTAGTTTTGCTTGCCCTTTTTTGGCTAATTGACATTTTTTCTTTTTTTTCTTTCTTGGTTATATCTCTAGTTGATGTAAGGCATTTCTGTTCAGTGCATAGTGACCTCCTGTTGTAAGTGTTTGTTATATTATTATCAGTAGTATTATTAAAGTACAAGTATTACCCATAAAAACATTCCAAGAATTGCCATCAAAAGCCACTGAGGCATTCCATTTATCAGAGCTTGAACTTCAAGACAACATTAGGGCCTATTATCTCTGTTTAATAGGCATACTAAGATCATATACTTAGGCCCAAAGGGCTAAAAGGAGTTAATCCAACACACCACTTGTCAATGCTACCTCAGCCCTTGCAGGGTTCTAACTAAATACGTGGGTTAGGTGAAGCAATTATGGTTAAGTGCTTCAAATGCTTAAAGACACAAGTATTCAAGCTAGGATCCAAACCAGAACTGATGAATAACAGTACAAAAAAGATCTAAAAAATACGCTAATGCGATGCATGATGATGGTCTGCATGTTGATACATGTAGACAACAGCCATCAGGCATTTTGTGCAATAAAAGACACGACTGACAAGAACCTGAGTCTGACTATGGTTTGACACACTGGGACAGGCTGTCTGGCCATCTGGACATACCATTAAACCACTACAAATAACAAAAATACTTACAATATCTAGGCCCAAGCTAAACTTCTCAACAAAGTTTTGCTCTCTGTCCACTGCTTCACCTTCTTCAATGAAACGCCATGTCTGCCGGCCATCTACATTAGAGAGGCGCCACTTTGTGAGATCAGTGGCTGGCTCTGTTTTGTGAGGACCTCCTCGGTTCCTTCGGCCGCTCATGTTTGGTTGAACTTTTGCCTAGATCAGTTAGGGAATCGAAAAGACTAAAAGACGTTTCTATGTATTTGGAGACAATGTTGCAGCCAATTCTTAGTTGGAATGATCGTCGTCCTAAGATCCCTGCCTAGTTGATAATCGTAACCCTCGATCCTCAAGACCGGGGGGTTATGACCAACCATAGGTTCAGTTTGACAAGTTTGTTTTGACCTTGTTTCCACTACATTTCAAATGTACCCGATTGTAAAATGTTGAAAAAGATCGTAGCTCTTGTCTTAGTTACACTGTACAGGTCATATGATTATCCTTGAAGCAAGTCCCTGATCAGCCAACTCAGTTTATCCATTTTGAATTAATGTAATCAAAATGAATTAACTGAGAAAGTTTCATAAAATTTGACTTAATTATTTTATATTTTTAGTACTTGCCTCATCTTTTGTGTGGTGAGATTTAGAAGGCCTAGTCATAGTTTTCGGGCTTCCTCCATGCACAGAGGAAAATAGAACGACAGATGACTCGGAAGTTTGTTTCAAATATCTTACATTTAAAATAGAAATAGAAGTCCTAGGCTATAGAGAGGTGAGGTAGACTACCCCTTCTGTGTCAAGAGCCAATTCAGCCACAAGACTGCACAGCTTAAAACTGTAAACTAAGATAAGACTTGACAAATCACTAAAATGGTGACCTTTACTCGAAGCGAGTTGTCAAAGTATGTTAATGTTGCTTGAGCCATAGAGCAAGGGTGAGCCAACAGTACCAACTATCTCCAGTGTCCATGGTAGGCCTATTATGTAATTAGCCCAATAAATAGTGCCAATGCGCTGTTGTTGTTCCGTCCCAACTTGACAATCGTCCCAACTATAGTTGGGACTGGTCCCAACTTGAGTGTTCAAGTTGGGGCGTCCCAACTGTAGTTGGGATCGCCCATAGATGAGTGTGAAAATTTTCATTATGTGGTTTGGTGCCAACCATTTCATAAAAAATAAAAAATAAACCAAAAAGGAGGTGGGAATAACATATTCCACCTTTTTATTTACCCTGAAAAAGTATACTTTTTAAATCGACCTCAAAACAATCAGTCCTGACCTTAATCTCTTTTGTGGTGATGGTAATTTTTTCCTCTAAAATTCTAAGTCTATATTGCCAAACACTAAAATAAAATCGCCTTTTCTTTAATTTAATTATAGTGGTTTTACTTCTTTTCTTAAGACCAATAATTGATGCATAATATAACAATTTAATTTTTCTGGGATTCTGCTTTCACACACAAACAACCTGCAAATGCAGATAGCTCTGCTTGCTCCGCTAGTACTCTGTACTGTCCCAACTACAGTTGGGACGCCCCAACTTTGAACACTCAAGTTGGGACCAGTCCCAACTATAGTTGGTGAGATTGTCAAGTTGGGGCGGAACATTGTTGCTCAGACTCGGAGCATAGAGCGATTCAGAGTCAGATACGTATTGGCATAGTACAAAAGAGGATGATAAAATTTAATTTAACTATTTTTAATAAAAAGCTTTCCCCTGAATCCCCAGGGAATTTCACAGCTCAAGACCCTCAATATTTAACAGTTTTAACATAGATTAGGATTTAATTAGATTTAAGTTTAACATAAAAATTGATGATATTCATTTAAAATAAAAATGTCTTGTTTTCCATGCTTTCAAGTAAATACTGCTGAACAATACAATGATTTTGATATTGTTTACTGAAAGAAAACTGACTTTACATCTGAACAACTTCAAAAATGTGAGAGGTGTTCTGGTGGAGGTGTTCGAACACCACAACCTACTTTATGTTAGCATTCGCTAAACTCAACAATCATATTGAACTTGAGTTGAAGCATGGTTGAAGTAACAATTAAATTAAAGTAATAACATAGGGCCTATGACCAACTCGATTCTAAACAAGTTTATAAAAAACATATAAATTTATTATAAACATTTATTATAACTAACTACTTTTTCACTTCATACTACTTACGTCTACTCTGCAATAAAATCTCCAGAGATGTTTTTTATCAGAGTATTCTTTTTATCAGCTCATATAAAGCATTGAGGAAGAAAGAGAGTGTATAAAAAAAAGTTAGACCTACCAATGGAGAAACCAAGCGCTCAACCATTGAGAAAGACTCAACTAACTACACAAACTCTGCTGCTGCACGGTCGGTACGCACGAACACATGCACTAAGTCTAGATTGTGTACATGGCCTTTCACCTTTGAACTAAACATATAAATTAATATTCAACTAAATGCTCCGCCTACATGAAGCTTTTCCGGTAATATTGTAATGCGTTCACAAACATTTGATGTAACGCTTGATTTTAAAAAAAATGGTAGATGGAATATTTCGTCGAAAAGGGTTTTTTACAAAAGATTATGCATTGAATTGGTATCAAAAATCATTCATTTTTACATAGATCTTTCTGCAGCTGTGCATACTTAAAGCATGGAGGTAGGCCCTACCTCCATGCTAAAGCGCCGGTACGGTCTCGGGTTCAAGAAGGCGTGGCTTAATAGTCAATTATTAAGTTTACATTCTGTGATTGGTTAAAATTGACCCCTAAATCGAACCATGTGTGGGCGGGCGGCCCCCTGTTGCATGCGACGTCTGGATGTGTAACAGCTAACTTCATCGAACACCACCAGCCTCTTCCTTCCAAGATTGTTTCTGATTTTTGTCAGAATTCCATCAAAGTGATTTTGGAATCAAAATGGCGAGTGGAGGTGCTGGAAGTTCGCTCATCGATGGGGCGATTGGACGATGGCAGGACACCAGTACGATGACAATGGTGTTGGTGACATCAACTTTGGTTCTAGTTCTTGGCGCCGTTTTCCGGAAGATAATCGGCGGGGGTGAAAAGCCGGTAGGAACCCAGGGTCTGTTATAAAGTATAGTGTTATGTTCGTGCAGTCCTGCACGCTACCCATCACTTATCACTATCACTCAGTGTTGGCCTCGATGAGAATAAATAGCAATAATAAACACCTAAACTTAGGAATAGGAACTACATACAAACGTTCATCATCTCGTAAGACGTTGGATATTAAAACAGGCAATGATGAGAACCGTTGTACCTTGTCGCGTAGTTCTATTCATACCTCCATGTAGACCAAGTTACTGGGGCGCTGTACTCCTATTTTCCACTAACTTATTTTTTGCATGAACACTTTAAAACCAAAATACGAACCAGTGAAAAAGCTGGTGGACTCGTGAAATGAATTAAGCTAACTCACTGGTCCTGCTGGCCAGTCACTGAAATAGTTAAGGACCCTGAAAAACCCACACAAAACACACTACAGTTTTAAATTCATCTGAAAAAATGAAAATCAAAGTATGTCAAACTCCTCAAATCAAAGTGCATGAATCCTTATCATTCTTCAGTTTTAATCGTCTAAAAATAATACTCCTTGTGAATTTTGGTGCTTTTTTCCACAGCTACAGCCTATTAAATTAATTGTACTTCTTAATTTTGTTTTTACTTTTTTTAGGATGTGAATCTACCACCAAGAATTCCATCAGGTATTCCCTTTCTTGGTAAAGCAATCGAGTTCCAAGAAAACCCAATTGACTTCCTTGAGAAAGCGTACAAAAAGGTAATCAAACTCCCACCAGTCTTTGTCATTTACTAACCCTGTATCCAAATTGCAACAACAAGTCATTGATTTTTGTTAAACAAAAAGGAGGCCAGACTTATTTTCTCTTCCTTTCTCGGTTTGGTTACACTAACCAGAGTGGGGGAGAAATACAAATGGCTGTGCTGTGTTTTAAGATCAACAGCATTTTGAAAACTGATACGTTTTTCTATGTTAGTGTCAGTAGGAACTAAGTTTTACAATTAAAGTTTACAGGTTGTCAAAGCATGATCATCAACTAAAATTTGTTATTAAACCATCACAATCATATATATTTTGATATGTAATTAACGTTAATTAATCTACCTCATTTTATGTTTACCCTCTCCAAAATTTAATATTTGTGGCAATTTAAATTTCATTTCAATTGTGTCTCATGAAGCAGAAATGTCTATTACATATACCTCTCTTTTGGTTTTATAAAATGTTCTGCTTTTCCAGTATGGCTCGGTGTTTTCTTTTACGATGGTTGGTCAGACCTTCACCTACCTGATTGGTCCAGAGAGCAGTGCCGTCCTCTTCAACAGTAAAAATGACCAATTGAATGCTGAGGAGGTCTATGGGCGGTTGACCACGCCCGTATTTGGAAAGGGTGTGGCATATGATATCCCAAATGCAGTAAGTTTCATATTTTAAAGCCCCACCAATCCAAACCCCCATCCCCCAAAAAGAAAGTGAACAAAGAGCAAAAATGATCAACTATGTTTAGACCAGTGAGCCTGAGAGTACATTTACTAAAATTGCAGTAAGCTTCACACACAAAAACCCTGAAATGCCTACCCCCCCCCCCCCCCCCAAGGAAAGGGGGGGGAGACAGACATCTCATCTCATCTACAAAAAGCTTTTTGTTCCTCAAAACTTTTTAAAATCATACAAGATTAGAAGTAAAATATAATTAATGGCCTGACAATTCGACACAACCAGAGTCTTTCTCAAACTCTAAAAAGATCAGAAGTATTGAAACATTAGCATCAGACATTAAAAGTTATTTTGGAAATGATTCTAAGCTTAATCATTACTTTGCTATCAGTTCCTATTGTTGACTGCATACCCGAACACTTTATGTACAATAACTGAGCTAATTTACCTTTATAATGGTTTGACCTTTGATTGTTTGAGCTCTGTCTGTTTGACCTTTGTTATTTTAGCCAGACTAATTTAAGACAAGGTACTGATCTCTAAAGAGATTGCATTGTCTCTGTGGCTGTCGGTTTTATTTTTATGTATTGCTGATAAGTATAGTATGAATGGAAAAGTTGAAGAATGGCAAAGCTAAGTCATCATTTATTGAATGTAGACCAATCGACTGTTTAACACAAACAAAATGATAATGTTCTAATGACGATATCAAAATACGGTTACCAGCCAAAATACCGGTGACTGTGTGTGACATATTTTTGTTCAGCAGAAAAATGTGAACATTATTTTCTGTTTGAGCAGCTCTATGAAATTGGACCCAGGGCCCAAATTCATGGCAGTGCTAACCACGGAATTCTGGGCTCACAGTCCATTGAAGCACACAAGCTTTAGGTTAGGGACTAGTTAGGTTTGATCAAAAGCGTACAATCCAAAACATTTCAAATTTGTCGGGGGGGGGGGGTTGATTTAGGAATTTTTATTGGCCCTGTTTTTGATACAAGGAAGGAAGTAATGTTTAATGATCAATTTAAGTGCTGGTACCGAATTGGGAAATAACGGTAGAGCATCTACCCACTTCTTTGTACTTTGGAAAACAAGATTTGAAGACTGAGTTTTGTAAGTTGTTTAAATAGGGATAAACGGAAAGATGCTGGTGGGTTTTCAGCTTTTATTCTGATTTTGTGGTGAAACAAAACTTTGACAAATGCAGATGTATATGTATGTAGGGTTAGGGTAGTTGGTAAAGATTAGCAGAGATTGCTTCTTCTTTTTTCATTGTTATCAAGATTAGATTTAATCAACAAACTTTCTCCTTTGTCTAAATTTGATTCATTATAAAAATGATACAAGTTTAGACAAAGATTTGTCCATCAAATTTATGTTGATGAAGCAAAACAAATTCCAGTTGTTCAAATGATAGGAAACTACGCTTGAAACTTGTGTGGCTAAAGACCCCACTTAATCCTCTAATATCCTCTATGGTTAAACTCAACACCAAATTGTTTGGACTTGGATAAGATTGGTATGCATGGCTCAGTGGTGAGCAATTAATAGTTGGGCCTTCAGTCCCTCAAGTCACCCAAAACTTCATGAAGTTTTTAATTTTATTTCATTTACTAATTATGTTTGTGAAACCAAGGACTCTCAGAAAAGTGAACTTAATCACTATACTAGCCAGGAACCCCATGGGAAGAAGACAAGGAAGGAAACCCCAGATAATTATTCCAGGTAAAAGCCCACGCAATCAGATACATGTAGTTACTGAAAACCCAATCCATGTAGTACCCGCGTCGGGATTCGAACCAAGGTTCTAGAGGTGAAAGGCCAGGAAAGATGCCACTGCGCCAACCCGAATACCCAAGGTTTGAGAAGGTTAGGATTTTTAAAGAGTAAAGTATATAAAACCTGTTTTCCTTACAGAAATTCCTGGAACAAAAGAAGATTTTGAAGATTGGTTTGAATGTTGCTCAGTTCCGTAAACACATTGGTCTGGTCCAAGAGGAAGCCCTTGATTATCTGAAACGATGGAAGAACGACAACGGTCAAGAAAGTAAGACTTGAAGGATTCAAACTAGCTCTGTCTGATGCTTCATTCTTGAAAGATCAAAGGCACCAAGGCTTTATAATTTCTGTTAGAACATTTCAAGAGGCACCACAGCAATGAAAAGGGCATGGAAGCATTTGCCTCAGGCCTGTCACTGGAAGAGCTTGGTGTTCTAGGAGGGTGTTTTATTTTAATATCTATTTTGTTTACGGAAGTCACTCTTCATGAGGCAAACATAAACCTGTGTGACCATTGAATCATTTGATGAAATCGTCACTGGTTGGTTGCATGGTACATTTATTATAAACCAATTGTTTAAGTGTAATTTTCCAATTCTGTTTTTATGCAGATCTCTTTGTCGCAATGTCCGAGTTGATCATCTCAACAGCAAGTCGCTGTCTCCATGGTAACAGAAACATTCTTCATCTTCAGCATCATATGCAGAATATCTCTGACAAATCATGAACCGTTTTGCCTGGAAATTTGTCTTTACTAGGGGCAATCATTTTGTAAAGGGCATTTTTATTGGAAAAATCTTAAAAGTAAATGGGAACCTTTTGAAGGGGCACCAAGGCCAAGTATAATGTCTGTGTGTAATTTCAGGTCTGCCATTTTTGTCTTGTCTTTGATCACCTAATTCAATAAGCTTTACAGTTTGGGTTGAACAAAGAAAAGTTGATAAGAGCGGGATTTGAACTTTCGACCTCTGGATTAATGTGCTATCACTTTAGCAACTGAGCAATCTAGCCCTAATGTTGGTGGTCTCCCTATAACATTAGGACTTGATGGCTCAGTTGGTGGAGCAATGGCACGTTAACCCGGAGGTCGCAAGGTCAAATTCCGCTCTTGTAAAAATTATTTAAAATTTACCCAGTCAGTTTCCCTTGTGGTTTATTACTTAAAATAAGATTTTCACAAGTTGGTTTTATGTTTTGGTTTTTGGAAGCGTTCGATTGTTTTAATCATATATAAATGTTGATATATACAATAAAACAAACCTGTGAAAATTTCATTTCAAAAGGTGGTCCCGTTTTGGGGATATCGCCGAAAATCCGGAGCAAATATGTCCATGCAGGAAGAATAATCCCTAATTTTTATAGGAATACACAATCTGAGAGGCGTTTCTGACAGAAATGATTCTAAGATTCAAATAAATTTTTGGCCATAAAAACTGATGTATTTTTACGGCACCACAAAACTTTGAAGTAAAATGTTTCTCAAAATACTTTAAACTATCGAAAGCTGCTGTAGGCTTCTAACCATTATATTCTTATTGCCATTAATTTGAAGAGTGATTACCAAACGTACACCTTCCCTTTAAGAAAGGGAATGAATGTTGTCTTCCAAAAACATTGATGTATTGTCCCTTTATTACTCTATCTAGGATTATTCAAATAAAGTTTTCTGTAATCAACTCCATTCTCCTGACGACTATCAAAGCATACTGATCAAAACGTCAAGTTGTCAAACCACCGATTCTTTTCAGAACCCTCATGACTTATAGAGAGATTACTACATGGTTATACCACAAACCCTATCAGATTATTCACCCCTATGCCATGTTTCTTTCATTTCATTCAGGCAAAGAGATAAGATCAATACTGGATGAGCGAGTGGCTCAACTCTACATGGATCTTGATGGAGGTTTCAATCACCTAGCCTGGTTGTTTCCCAGTTGGATCCCCTTTCCTAGCTTCCGTAAACGGGACAAAGCCCACCTTGAGGTCAAGAAGATCTTCTACAAGGTAACTGTAGAGGGCGCTATGGCACTGGTACCAGTTTGTCTGAACTTCCTAAATTGTCTGAATCTTTCTCAAACTTTTTTTAATGTTAATTGTTTATTGAAATCATAACACCAATATTTGAGAAATTATGTTTTTTTCTCTTTGGGGGGGGGGGGCTGCCGAAATCATTCCCTCTTCCTTTATTTCAACCACCACCTCAAACCCAGCTCGTTCAAGCCTTCATGTTCTTTTAAGATCTGTGAAATGGAATAAACACAGTTTAATTGTTTTAGATTTTGATATTAACTTACTCTCTTTATGCTAACTTTTTGTAATTTAATACGGTTGTTAGTTTTGAGATGGATATAATTGTAGAAAAATGAATTTTGTTGTTTCTTTTTAGGCCATTCAACAGAGAAGAGAGTGTGAGAATCCTGATGATGATATGCTGCAGACATTACTTACAACAACATACAAGTAAGAACTATAGTCTTATCTACTCCATTCACTAGAATTGTACAGCCAAATTTATCTTGCTTGCCACCAGTTCTGGCTGCATCCGCCATAATCTATCTCCTGGTGTTGCACGAGTTTGATGGATTTAGTACTGTATATGACCAGACTCAGTACTGTATAAGACCAAACCATTTATGCTTGGAATGTGGGCATGGCATATACATGTAGATTTTCAGTACTTCCTCAAAAATTCTTCCTTTGGGTTTGCAAGAGTTTGATGGACTGTTTTGCCAAACTAGTCATGCATGGAACTGAGCCTGGTAACTAATCTTGAGATACCCTACCAAAATCCATCCCCTGGGTTTGCCCAGGTTGGATGGATTGAGTACTTTATGACCAAACTAGTCATGCTTGAGTCTGGTGCCCCAGACATGCTCGGACTTGAAATGCCCCTAAAGGCTTCCACTCTCTCACACGTTCTTGGGCATCTCGTTTCCTTCTTTTAGGACATTTCAACTTCTGCAGTTGTTGATCTTCCAAATAACACAGTTACACATTTTGGTTGTTGCATATTTTTACTACCAACAGAAATGGTAACCTACTTACAGATGATGAAGTAGCTGGGATGTGTATAGGATTGCTTCTAGCAGGCCAGCATACGTCATCAACTACAAGTTCATGGCTCGGATTCTATCTTGCCAAAAACAAGGATCTACAAGTAAGCGTTTTTGAAGAAAAGCATTTCTGGATAGCTGGACAAAGCAAATCTTTGCCGCTCCTACTTGTTTAAACATTCAAATTTCAAAATACATTTGTTGAAAAGCAATCCCTGAAAATTTCAGTGCAAGATGTAATAATAGTAAACAGTTCTTATGAATCCCTTTATGACACTGGACGAGCATCTTAAAGTGCTCAATATTTTTGCAATAGGTATGGGGAGCTAGTTTTAGAAGGTGATGCAGTGCAATCTGCAGCCGATCATACCAGAAACACCGGGGCAAACCCCTTCTCTTAACAATGTGTACTGGGTTTCTTTTATGTTCTTTACACCCAAAACAGGACCTACAACCTAACGTCCCTTCCGAAGGAGCAATACTGGTAAAGACTCTTGCTCAGGGACACAAGTGCCACTACCATGGTATTTGTCGTAATAGTCGAATGCAATGCAACAGTGCAATGCATAATTGGTTTTGGAAGAGTACATTAATTCACAGTCCCTTTTTTTCTTCTTTTCTTTCCTTTTTACGTTCTTCCCTCTTCCCAATAGGATCGTTGTTACCAAGAGCAACTTGAAGTCTGTGGAAATGACGTAGATGATCCATTAACGTATGATCAGGTAAACAGTTTGGTATTTTTGTTTGTAATAGTACAGTAATAAATGATGAAAGCTGTCAAAACTTCACCCTCCAATAAAAAACACTGCATGATTTCTATTTCAATAAGTTAACATATTTAAAATAAATTTCATGTAGAAAGTAAAAAAGTGCTCAATTAAACTTTTCTTTTCTCTCCTTCAAACTTTTTTAAGGGAATCGGTGAGAGTTCAGAAGTAATATTTTATGTAATTTAAAATGAAGTACGGAACTAACAGTAATGAAACTTTTTTTAAATTTTATTACTGATATGAATTATGCATGACATGGCTCACTCATAGGTTAAAGAGATGACCTTATTGGATCGCTGCTTGAAGGAGACTCTGAGGCTCCGCCCACCTATCATGACCATGATGAGAATTGCCAAGGTTCCAATGGTAAGCAGCAAGCAGTTATTTTGAAAATGTGTGCTTTTGGTACAGGGTTCAAGTAGGCAGATATAGCCAAAGCAAGAGCCTAAGCCAGAGCCTAAGTCAAAGTTGTGGTTTTGAAAAGTGCCAAGGTTGAATAAGAGAAATTTAAGATGGCTGCAACATAATGGTCTAAATGTATACAGAGACCACGTCAGAATTAATGCCTTCGTGAGGAGCTATGGCCGGATAGCTGAAATGTGTTATAGACCTTATGCATCGATGTCATTACGTTGCCCTCTTAAAGGTAAAAACAAAGATAAAGCAATGGAAAATGTACAGCTATGTGCATGGTGCACAGAATGGTCCAATGAGCAACCTTCTTTTTACCTCCAGCTGAGGGGCTCTACCCAAATAAAGTCATCTACCCAAATGAAGTCATGTGCATAAGGTCCATTCTACAACGTATCTATAGATAAATTCACTTGATTCAGTCGCAACCAGATGGGCAATGTATTGTGTATAAAACCTGCCTACATTGATCATTAAATTGTTTTGCTTCATCAGACAGTTGTTTGTTCTTTGAATCTCTTCTCAGACTGTCCAAGGTTATACCATTCCACCAGGACACCAAGTGTGCGTATCACCGACTGTCAACCAACGCATTGAGGACCAATGGATGCCTGAACCCATGACCTTTAACCCTGATCGGTAAAAAACACCATTTAAATTTCCTTAATATGTATCCCTTTTAAGCACGTGCAGCCAATGTTGTATGATTGGGACTCCAACTCAAGTCCCAGTCGGTTCACAATTCTCATGTCACTGACTCAGATTCAAGTGTAGATCGTCCACAACTCAGACTCAACCATCTGGACTCTGTCATGAGTCAGACTTGAGTCCAACTCAGGTAACAGTTTTCATGTTACAGAATTGGATTTGAGTCACGATGGTCAGAAACTCAGACTTGGGACTCAACCATTAAGAATTGAACTTTGGACTCAGTCCTCAACATTTTGAAAACTTTGCAGAACCCTCAAAGAGGACTGTCGTCATGATCAAAGCGGGCCTGTGGCTGTACATAGAATTATGAACTCTAACCCAGTTACTGGCCTGGCTGTCGTATCACAAAGGGCACTGTCATTATTATTGCTGTCGGTGCGCAAGAGCGTGTGGTAACTGATGTTTATAGTTCACAATTCCGAGTGCAGCCACAAGCCTGTTATGATCATGACGACAGTCCCACTTTACAGGTAAGTGACCCAAGCTTTGGTGTTGTCAGCAGCAGAGTTTGGGTTCAAATCCCGGTGATGACACTTGTGCCCTGGAGCAAGGCACTTGACCATAACTGCTTCGTCAAAAGTTGTGAAGGTAGTGCACTCTGCTCTACCAGCCAGGCTCCTAGTGGATGATACCCATGCCTACATATTTATTGACTGTGAAGTGGGGCATTCCTGTTTTAGCCCCAGGAGTGGGTGGCAACATGCCCCTTGCGACAGTTGATTTGGGTCTATAGCCAAAATAAGTGTAGTACTCACCTTGAAGTGGCCTTGTGATGTAAGGCGATATCTCATAAAAATATTTTTTTTATTTTAATTGTTAAGTTGTTAGCTTCTATATTTCCAATTAACTTAACCACAGGTTCATAGATGAGAGTGCCTCCAACAGTGACAAGTTCTCCTACGTTCCCTTTGGAGCGGGCCGTCACCGCTGCATTGGGGAGAACTTCGCCTACGTTCAGATCAAGACCATCATGTCCGTGTTGATACGCAAATTCGAGCTGTCGTTGGTGGATGGCTACTTTCCAGCCATCAACTACAAAACCATGATCCACACACCATTTAAACCAATCATTGCCTTTACGCTCAGGAAGTAGACATGTTGGGGTTCTTTGCCTGACCAGGGCCCGATTTTGTAGAACTGCTTAAGTACAAAAAGTAGCTAAAAGCTAACAATATTATGCTTACCAGAATAAAGCTACTAGCCAAAATACCATGTCACCTCACCTATCTGTGAGTGGTATCCTACTTAGTAGAACATTTTTAGCAACATTTTCTGCTGAAGGAGCTTCATTTAATTGGGCCCTGGGCCAAATTCGTAGAGTCGTGCAGAAAATGTTATGAAAATTGGGTCCTGTGTCCAGTTGTGAACCAGTCCTGAAGCAATACATTTCATGTTAATCTGGCTGGTAAGATTTTTAACAAATAGCAAGGACTTTTTGCTTGATTTAAAAGGCACTGTAATGCAGTTTATGATATTTTACCAATGTTATAGTGTACCTGCACATTAAAGTGCCATGAATTTTTACCCTCTTATAAAAAAACAGTACACAGTTTTATATGATAACATAATTTCATATTTTTACATGGATGATGACAATGATAGTCTTTCCCTTTGTTAATTCCACTTTGATAACTCTCTTAGGTAAATAGTGTAATAGATTTCATATTTTATGTGTCTACAAAATTATGATTTATATTAATTTTTTTTCCTCAAAAAAGTATAGGTGTTAAAAGAGGTTGGTTTAGAAAAGTTGGATGGGAAGAACTAAAATTAAAATTTAAGAATTTTTTCAGAAGTGAGCTTGTGTGCAAATAAATATTTATTTTAAAAACACTACTGAAGGGCATCTCCACAAACCTTGTCTTTATTTGTTTTGTAGCAGGGCATGAGAGTGGGCTGGCATCAGACTCTACTTAAGCCTGGTTCAGATTTACCGAAGATTGCAGAAAATGAAGGAAATAAAACTCCATACTTATGCTAAAAACAGAAGCTCAGTTCCACTTTAAAAACAATAAAGTTTTCCTCAATCCAGGGATCATAGACAATGTGTATGAATTCACTAACGTATGCGCATGTACATGTATATATGTTCAAGCTTTATGTTTACTCGCATGTTTTGACTGAATTTCTGCAGTCTGGCATAATCTGAAAGAAGCGGATGAGAAAAGCCACTTTAGTGAATTGATGTTTTATTGCTTGTGCTCTCACTAACAGTCTTCCAGAATATAATAATAATCGAAGTCTTATATAGCGCTGGTATCCGCCAATGCAGGCGCTCATGGCTGGCTGTTAATAATGAGGGCACACATAACCACACCAATCCACTCTGCTGTTTCTCGCTGGGGTTAGCTGTTGATTAAATGGGGGGGGGGGGTAGTTTATGGCTCTTAAAATCGTAGGAGGCTGCAAATTATTTTAACTCTAATCCAGGGATCTACACATGTCTGACATACAAGTATTTTGAGCAAGTGACATTAGTGTGAATGGGAACACTGCCTGGGCCAAATGTCAAAGAGTACAAAATAATTTTGCTTGCCACTAAAAGGTTACCGGCCAAAATCCTTGGTCACATGTACCAGTTGTGACTGATTTCCTGCAGTTGTTTGCTTAGCTGAACATTAAGCAGCTGTATGAAATTGGGCCCAGCAGTGCTCGTCTATTATTCACCACTTGCCATTTGTTCTATCATGAAATAAAAAACCTTCACTCAGCTCAGCCCCATCTGTCTTATTCAAAACTGCTGGGATGGGCGGATGAGCTTGTACAAATTCTTGTTCAGAATGTAGAGATGCATGATGGGAACAATTGTACTGCAGTCAGTGCAATTCACACTATGTACACACATGATATGATAAAGCATGGAGACTCCATGGATAATGTAAACGATCTTTTTAAACCACAGTAAGAATAATGTCGCGATCGAGCCCCATTTTAGTATAGGTTTTCTCGGTCAATTTCGGCAAATGAGCAGCCAATTTAACCACCACGCTATTCTATTTCGCGCGAAATCGAATGCTACTAAAAAGGGTCATTCGATTTCGTTTTATGACTAGTCAAATGTACTGTTGCGTCATTCGATTTAACAAAATAATCATTCAATTTAACGATTCATCAAAGCAGCATTCAAATTCGCCGGAGCTTTTTGAGGCGTGTGTTTAGTCATTCAAATTCATTTTTGGGCAGTCATTTCTGTAATCTAAAAAACGCTTTGTTAATAAGGCATATACGGTTCACTTATTTGCACTTGAGTCACTTTGTACTTCGAAGACGAGCTTTTGCTACAGTTTTACACGCATATTTCAATAAGTTTGCAGCTTGTGGTACAACCATACCTAAACATATACGCCAAGATGTCTGGCACGCCAACAGATTGATGGTTGAGGAAGAAACAACATAAACAACAAAAACCAGGAAAAACATAAAGAAACACCCCATTCAAACACAATACAAAATTAGGCCAGTTAACCAATAAAGATCCCCCCCCAAAAAAGAATATAGGAGAAAACAAAGAAGAAAAAACATCATGGGCCCCATGTAAAGTCTCCTGGAACCATAAATAAAGAAAATAAGGTTTGCCTGAATTAAAGTGAAGATACGAAACAGTTGCCTAATTAAATAATACAGATTATCTGTTTATTCGTATTTCTTTAGTCGTACTTATTTGAATTCTCATTTAGCGAAATTGATTGCCTCTTTACGAAATTGAAAAAAATTAAACCAGTAAAATCTCCAGTCGAACCAGCTTTGCTAAATTGAATGATGATTGTGCGTCACGAAAAAGAATGACCATATGCTAAATTGAACACAGTGCAAAAGGAATTTGAATGCCTCAAAACGAAATTGAATGCCCGAATTCTGAATTTCAAACGCAGTAACAACTGGAGAGGCAAAATAGCTTTAATTCGAACGCACGAAAATGAAATCGGCTGCTCATTTGCAGAAATTGACCGAGAAAACCTATACAATGCAAGGAAGGAAAATAATTATTTGCAATAGAATTACACAATAGGGCATCAATAATAAAATCTTTCACAACAAGAAGAGGTGACCATGGGTTATTAGGGCAGTGGGAATGGTCCAATGTGCATATAATTATGTCAGCCCATCACAGCACCATTGGATGAGGCGCTGGGAACAAGCCAATATAAAACAAGGCTTTCCTTTCAGCCTCATTTTGAATACATTAGGTTGAATGAAAGGAAAACCAAATGACTTCTGCACAATGTAAACATAGGCCCAAGGCCTTTTACTCTAGTCTTAAGCTCCAACTTCGGCAGTTATTTTGTAGTGCGCATTCTGCACGGTGCTTTATTGCCGACCAGAGCGTGAGTCTATGTTTAGAAAAAACCTGAAGAATCTCAAACAAATAACTTCTAGTTCGTACTATTTATTACGTTGAAATATCTGTCTGAAGACTGTTTATTGCCATATGGCTTGCAAAAGTCATTGAAAATGTACAAAATAGAGAGGGGAAAATTCTTTAAAATACCAATGAGAGAGAAAAACAGGCATTACAGGTAATCCTTTTAAAATTGCATTTAAATTCAGAAGATGGGCAAATTGTACAGAGCTACTTCCGAGAAACCTTTGCGGTGAAGAAGGACTGGAATTTCATACCCTTAGGTAAGGGACCCTCCTTAATCCTCCATTATCCTCAAGTTTCTGGTAACTCACCACCCAAATGTTTTGACTCAGCCTATTCTTTAATGCATGTTGACATGGTGATCTAGCCATAACCGTAGCCATAGTCGCTAATTCCGGAAGGGGAAGGAAACTAACTCCCATGTTTTTGGATTTAAATTCCAGGCCTGTATTAAAGTGGTGAAGTTTACTGAAACGCATAATTTGGCTCATTTAACACAGCAGATGTTTCCATTCAGCAACTCTCTTCAATTTGCCCAGTTAATCTTTTTTTTTTGAGCACTTGACTATAAAAGGAATTTTGACACTGACTTTTTGTAACAGAAACACAAAATGACACATCTGACTGAAAGACAGAAGTAAACCAAACTGGCAATAAACACACAAATTATACAACATTTAAAAAACCCTAAAAACAATTTTACATTTAAAATACTATTTACAAGTGGTATACAAACAAACCCCTACATAATCCGTTTTTTTTTTTTTAAGAGTTTAACAAAAAACTACACATGAACTGCAACGTCTCAGGCATATTATGGCCTCCAGTCGTCCTAAATCAATCAAATTACTCAACTTTTAAAGTATAACCCAACACTCAACCATTTGAACTGTTAACAGAAAACTGGTCCAAATCTTATAAGCGCAAACAGTAGCAAAGCACAAAACAGTTTTGCTTATCAGAATAAGAACACCAACTGAGATATCATATAAATAATTCCCACTTACCATCTTAAAGTGTAAAGTTGGCCATCTTTACGGACATATCAATCAGTTTTTAATGCACAACTATGTGTTTTGTGCTAATACCACACGTGGCATATGGGAGTTATCAAATTCCGTGCATAATAGGTCAGTGAACTACTTCAAATGCTTGACGCAGCTCGAGGCCAAAACCCAAGTTGCCCGTAAAGATGGCGTCTATCTGAAACTATCTAATTACAAATACCTAAAGACTGGTTTTCTGCTTATTTTTGCTTGACGCAGAAATGTGTTTAGCAAAGTTGGGCCCTGGTTACTTTAGTTCCCAAATCACTCATTTGGGAACTAAAGTAACAAATCCATCGGGTTCTAGCAAAGATCAAGAGTTGGATTCTGAGAGGATTTAGGATTTCAATCTCAATAGCATCAAAGCATTTTAGTGCCAAACTCACAATGACTTAAAGACTTTACTTTCAAGCAAAAATATCTTGGTTTAAAAAAAAAAGAATGGAAGAAAATCTAGAAAGGAAGAAAAAAGAGACAAATCATTGAGTATAATTACAACCCTGAATATCTAAAAAACAAAGTAAAATCAAAGAGCAGTACCGGTAAATAATACTTGGCCAGATCCCTTTTTTAACTAGTAGACTCTAAAAATAGACAATTATCCTGTCAACCATCTTTGTCCAGTTCCTTGCTTGTAAATGCAATCGGCAGTACAGATTCATATTATACAAACAAGGGGCCTAACTAGTTTTCTCCCTAGGTTACATTGAATGAAATGAGAGAAAAACAAGATGGCTGCCCTATAAAAAGTGTTTTTATTTTTGTTTTATGATAACTTCTTACACAGAAATCTCTCCAAAGCTTCTTAGGTGAGAAAGAGGAAAACATTTTTCCCTGCTAAATCTTTGAGGAAAAAAAGCATGCAATCAGACTTAAAAGCTAAGAATAAAGTTCCAATATTCATCTTTTAATAATGAAACTCTCATACAAACTACTTTTATTTGGCAAAATCAAAGATACATCCTTGGTTTTTGGAAGAGTACATTCATTTCTATTCCCCAATTTACACGAAGCATATCATAAAACTATAATTTAAAGGGAGAGTATACCTTTGATAATTACTCCAAAAATTAATGACCATAAAAACTTACTTTGTAAAGATCACTGGAGAGCTGTTGATATTACAAAAAAAATGTTCAAAACAACCCTCTTTGAAGTGATGTAGTTTTGGAGAAAGAGGTAATTTTTCACTCCAACATTCAAATCTGAGAAAGGCTTCAAGCATGAGGTCTTTCCCAGGCATCTGAAAGCACTATGCAACAAGGGTGTTTTTCTCTTTCACCATTTTCTTGCAACTTCGAGCCCAATTTTTCACAGATTTGTTATTTTACACATATGTTGGGACACACCAAGTGAGGATACTGGTCTTTGACAATCACCAAAAGTATACCCTGCCCTTAAAGAAAATGCAGTTTTTCAATAGATAAAGGCTGTCTGGAGCAGGACAATTCCAGCGGGTAAATCGTCTGTTTACTTGTACAAGGCCCAGACAACAGGAAAATTCCCATGGGTTGAAATGGTACATGTACTTTTAAAAAAAGGCTCAGAAAGCCTTACCAGCAATCCTGCAGTGTTTTAACCAGTCGGAAGAACTATAGTAATAAATCTGTGTGGAAGAGATCCGCTCTAAATAAACTACTCGCTTCAAATGGAGGAAGGTGAATTATTTTAACCTAGTGAACTGACTAGTTATATTTAGCAGACCGTTCGATTAAGCTCCGCCCACCATGTCTATCAACGGCAACCACATGGGTGCCCTGTGGCACAAAATACAAGGTGTCAGGCTTTTGTCAAGACTTTTAGACACATATTTGAGGCCAAAATTGGTTAATGCATCAAGGGGGAGTTTAATGGGTTGGTGTATGGAGGGGGGGGGGGGGGGGGGGGGGGGGGAATTAAACAAAAAACTGTGTGGAAATGTTGAGATATTCACCCTGAAAACACTAAACCCATCTTAACCAAAAGCAGCTCATTTAATTCTGATGAATTGGAAAACAAGAAAATGTCATATGACATTTTCCTATAAATACATGTCGCTATCATTTTGCCAAACTGGGGTTTCAATAAACCATGTAACAAAAAGAGTACCTTGCATATTCACGGGCCTGTCTTGCAGACAAGATACTACACTGCTAAGATGGCAGATTTCACATTTTGTGTCATAATTTCCACATAAATTGAAGACAGCTGAACAAGTTTTGAGATGTGCCCCCTTTCTTCATATCAAAAGTTGATAAACATCAGACAGTGCAATCTCCAGAAATATGTAAGATTTTTGTTCTCCCATTGAGCTGTGTACAAATCATGCCAGGCTCTGTGGATCTTTTATAAACAAGTGATGTCACAGGTCACATGGTCTATAGCCTGCATTCACAGTGGGTCAACAAATTTGGTCAAGCTCAGCGCTCTCCTGGTTCTAATTCTATGGGCCGGAACAACACTACAACATAAATATGCATAACCTTGTAATGTGTAAAACACTTTCAGAGAGTACAACCATTTATGCAACACACAATAATCTTGACCAAATTCCATTTCAATTTGTCCCCTCAAGTGGTGAACTTCAGAGTGTCTGACCTATGATCCCAAAGTGAGTCAGACAAAGGCATTGCAACCGTGATGATTACAATCCAAATCTCTCTGCTCGCTTCTTCTTCTTTGCCTGCGAGAAAAACAAAACAAAACAGACAACAAATTTTAATAATCAAACTGAGAAAGTTTGGTGTGTTTTTTTTGCATTTTACCACAACATTAATAATATTAACAATAATGGTAAACAAAATAAAGACACTTATAATATGCCCCTTCTCTTTACAATAAATGCACTGGGTTCTCTTATTTGCATTACACAACACACGGGACCTACGACTTTATGTCCCATCTGAAGGACAAAGCAATAACGGTTAAGTGTCTTGCTTGACGACACAAGTGTCAAGACTAGGACTCGAACCCACACACTGCTGATCTGAAACACCAGAGCATGAGTCCAGTGCACTTGACAACTCGGCCATAACACGCCATAACAAACCTGAATCTTTCAGGGATAGCTTTAAAACCTTCTAAATGATCAAGATTTAAGCTATGAAAGATCTTCAGACAATTTAGTTCAGTTTTTCAATTTAACCCTTGCATTAATTTCCTACGCAGCTACTGTCTGCCCATGGTCTGCCATTTTGTTAAAATGCATGTTAAGATATGGTGCGCGTGTCTAACAGCGCGCACAACGCCTAAAATGAGCCACGGGAAAATGACTACCAAAATGGTACGACCAAGACTATAGTGGTAATAATAGAAATAATTTGGGAGGCTAATCATCCTTTTTTGCAGCTGAGAAGCTGAATTTCGAAACAGGCAGCTACATTATGGTCGAGCACAGACGCACCATATCTTTATTTGAGAGGCTAATCATCTCTACTCGCAGCTGAGAAGCTGAATTGTGAAGGATGCAGTTACATGTACAATATGGTTGAGCCGCAGGCATGTTATAAGGGTGCCTTTGGTAGCCAGCCACATAGACCCATATGGTTGAGCCGCAGGCATGTTATAAGGGTGCCTTTGGTAGCCAGCCACATAGACCCATATGGTTGAGCCGCAGGCATGTTATAAGGGTGCCTTTGGTAGCCAGCCACATAGACCCATATGGTTGAGCCGCAGGCATGTTATAAGGGTGCCTTTGGTAGCCAGCCACATAGACCCATATGACCTTAGAGCACAGCCAGAAGTCAAAATTGCTTGATTCTTCCAGAAGGAGGGAAACTGGAAAGCCAAGAGAAAAGCCCTCTTGGCATTGGAGAGAACAAATGCACAACTTTACTCACATACAAACCTAACCGGGAATCAAACCAGGCCCACGGTGGTGAGGACGACCGCTTTGAGCACTAGCTACCCATGCCAACCATGACATGGTGGTAAAGACACGTGACAGGGATCGAGTCAAGACCTTGAAACAATACAAAAGGGCCCAAGTTATTATTCCTACCTCAGCATCGTCTGTACTGCCCTCTGTTGATAGTCTTTTGACACCCTCTACTGTAGCTGTCGTATTGGTGATCACACCAAACCGTTGCTTCCTCTTCAGCAATCTGTCCACCTCCTCTGTCTAAGTTGTTACAATAAACAAAAATATAGGGAATTGAGTTAAGCATCACCTGGTCCTAATTTCATAAAGATGTCGAGCAGAAAATGGCGCTTAGCAAATCTTTATTCTAAGCAAAAATTAACAGGGACCAGTCACAGACAAAATACAATACATGTACATGGTATTTTGGCTGGTCACCCATTTCTGCTGTAAGAACGTACTCACCTTACAACCCTTATGAGCTCTCAAACAGCATAACGAGGAAAGTCAAGATTTATGACCCAAAATCAACAAGTATTTAGTTTGCTTTACCTGTTTGACAACTTGTGACACCGCAACACCAAATCGTTCTGATCTCTTCTTCAACTTGTCTAACGTCTCGGCCTGCAAAGATCAACAAGAAAGAGAAGAACTCAAGTATTAAGTCAACTGTTGGGAAATGAAAAGTGCAGTAGGTTTTTTGGTGTGTCGTGGCCGAGCGGTGGCCAGCAGTTGAGGAATAGCAGGACAAAGTCTGCAATAACATGGCAGGACAAAGTCTGCAATAACATGGCAGGACAAAGTCTGTAAAGAACATGGCAGGACAAAGTCTGCAATAACATGGCAGGACAAAGTCTGCAATAACATGGCAGGTCAAAGTCTGCAATAACATGGCAGGACAAAATCTGCAATAACATGGCAGGACAAAATCTGCAATAACATGGCAGGTCAAAGTCTGCAATAACATGGCAGGTCGAAGTCTGCAATAACATGGCAGGACAAAGTCTGCAATAACATGGCAGGACAAAGTCTGCAATAACATGGCAGGTCAAAGTCTGCAATAACATGGCAGGACAAAGTCTGCAATAACATGGCAGGACAAAGTCTGCAATAACATGGCAGGACAAAATCTGTAAGGACTGAGCAGCACAAGTTCTTATCAAAACTAAATTCTACTCACCGGCAGTTGATGAATAGCAGGACAAATTCCATGAGACCTTAGCAGGACAAGTTCCTATCCGAACTAAATTCTACTTAGCAAATGTAGATAATATCACATGGTTTTACAGCAAACCAAAACAATGTACTTACAGAAACTGGAGATGTTTTAGCTTGTGTCTTGGGCATGGCTGGGTTTGTGGCTTCAGCTGCCTTGCCACCAAATCTTTGGGGGGGGGGGGGGGGGGGGAATTGAAAATTAAAATTAAAAATTTTTCAAGGCAGCAAAGACTCCTCATAAATACAGAACTTCAATGTCCAAGATCTTGATTTGTCTCACCTTTTTGTACATAACCATGGCCCCCATACTCAGTGATCAATAGGTGATTGTGTATGTACACTTGTTAGTAATTCATAATATCCTACGCCATGATTTAACCAACTTGAGGAATCCTGCAGCATTGGGTAATTTTTTAATTTGTTTCCTCCCCAGCCTAGGTATCCAATCAGTGAACTACAAGATACATACACAATCCATTAACGACCACTGATGCCACGATTATACGTGTAGGTATTTTGACATTTCTGATCTTACCACCCCAATTTGAGATAATTACATAATAGAAACACTTCTTTTAACCTTCATTGGAAAGATCTGATCTTTCTCTTTCCAAACCATTGTAAACTTGGCTATGGACGGTAAACACGACTGAACAAAACTACAGCTTTACAACAAAAAGCCAATGTGTTCGGGCTGGAGTGGCCTGTGGTAAGGAAAAGGGTTAAACACTGATAATGTCCAGAGAACCAGTACTCACTTCTCTAATCTTGCTTGTTTTTTTGCATCTTCTGAAAGTGGTGTATTAAATCTTTCTGCTCTCAAGGCTTTTCTCTATAAACAAAAAAAATAAGTTACATAATTATGGTTGATGTTTTGATAACACTATGTGCATGGAATCCCATGTGAAGAAAATTTGTCAATCTGCTTTTTACCATATTAGAAACATTAGCAGCATTCGTAAAGTCCTCAATAAAAAGTCTGCCTCTATCCTTATACATGCTTTCATTACATCCAGGCTTGATAATGGAAACTCATTGCTTTATGGTATTAACAAGCATCTTATCAAAAAACTGCAAAATGTCCAGAACGCTGCTGCTCGGGTATTATCTAAAACACGTAAATATGATCACATCACACCTGTGTTGAAACAGCTTCACTGGCTCCCAGTCTGTCAAAGAATTAAATTCAAAATCATTTTGCTTGCCTGGAAAGCTATGAATGATAGGGCTCCTCCCTATCTCAAAGAAATTCTCTCACCATATACGCCAACTCGCAATCTTCGCTCTACAAACCAACTTCTTTTAACTGTCCCTAATACAACCACTTCCAACGGCGTTCGCGCTTTTTCTGTATCTGCACCCACTCTCTGGAACTCTCTTCCTTTACATATCCGAGCTACAAAGTCTCTGGACATTTTCAAAACATTGCTAAAAACTCACCTGTTCAATATTTATTATGATTGACTATCTGTTTGTTATTTTTTCCACTTGTTTTTGCCGACACATTTATGTAAATCTGTTTTATTCAATGTGCTCTTATTTCTTTCTAAGCTACGTAATTTGTAATCTTTTTGGTTACTCTTTCTGTTTTTTGTTTTTGTTTGGTTTTTTATGCGCCTCGGAATAAGTTTAGTCTTAGATAGATGGCGCTTTTCAAGTTTTAATTATTATTATTATTATGTACTTGGAATAATCTTTGCTCAAGTTAAACCCCTGTTTGGCAATCTTCAGAAAAGGGAACAATAAAGTTATAATGATGGGCCCCACAAACTTCGTCGGATACAGGTACTTGAGCGAAACTTTTTTAACAGAAATGCTATTTAAACTTGCTTATGATGTGTTTGATTATCATTTGAATGTAATTTAGATTTATTTACGCTTCTGAACTTTTCGTAAATGTCGATCAAAAAATTAGGCCCCCAACCTCGAGGTTTTAGAAAACTAGAAACACTCCCGCCGTTGACGGCGTGTGTAAAAATGATAATACTTTGATGTCATGTGTGGGAGTTTGCTCTGTATACCTCCACGCTGCAAAAAAGCAGCTATACGAAACAGAGCTCCCACACACGACGTGGCATGAATGATGAAGAAAAAGGGCTTTTTGAGAATCTTTATGAAAACCACCGGAGAAGGGTATTCAAAATGATTGTTTAATCTCATGTCAACTCAATTTCCTTATTGATTGAAAACATTTTAAATAAATTTCAGCAAATGATCACTTGTTGCCGTTTTCATTCAAGATTTACCTGAGCAGGAGTTAGTGCAGCATTTGAAGATGCTGGCATAACAGCAACCTTCTGCGCAACTCCAGTGGGAGAGCTGGGTTTGTCCTTAGAGGGCGACATCACCGGCTGTGTCAACACGATCGGTGTGATGATGTTTGCTTTGGTTGGTATTGCTGTCTCCTCTTCTTCATCATCTAGCAGGTCAGGCTCATCCTAACAAAAGATATTTTACACATTTGTCAAACAAATTGTTCAGATAAAAAAATGGCTCGAGTTATAAAGAATATCTGGGCATTTATTTATTGTTCAGGGCCATTTATTCCATTCCTTGAAACCATCTCAGCTTCCTGGGGAGTATGAAGTCTGCGCATCCAGCTAAGTCAACTACTAGAACTATCTCTGCCCTCACAGGATAGTACCCATTTACTCCTGAGTAAAGAGAAGCAATTAAAGTTGCTCAATGACACATCAGGATACTAACCATACACCAAGGATTTTGCCATCAGGACCCAATTTCATAGAGCTGCTTGAGCAGTAAATGTTGCTCAACTATACTGAGCAGGATACCACTCACAGATGGTACATGTGACATGGTATTTTGGCTGGTGACCATATTCTGGTCAGCATAATATTGTTGTGATTAGCTACTTTTTGTGCTTAAACAACTATCAACTTGGGGCCAGAACTTGAGTTTGGCATTGAGTATTTGTTGTGCCCGAGATGAAAACAAAACATTGAGGAAAATGTAACACATCTTACCTCTTGAGCTAAAAGATCACCTTCCTCTTCCACTGTAAATACACAAACAAAATTAGGAACAAATGTAAAACAACCACAAAAGTTTACCATGCAACAAATTTATTTAAGTAACGCATTTAAATAGTTAAATGGTAAACACATACATGATTAGTTAATCATTTTATTGATAATCCCCAACCCTTCAAAATCAAACTGCATGTTTTTTTTAATCTGTTGGACTGAAGACTGCACTATTGAGCTGATTATGCTTTACATTAGACCAGGCATACCACTATAATCAGAGCCCAACAGTTTGGATGTTTTTGTTGTTTAAATTGTTTCTTTGTTTGATTTTTGTGGGTTTTTGTTGGGGGGGTCGAGTCAGGAAGGATCTTAGTAAATCACTCAAAGGATTTGGGGTTACATGTAGTTACACATTTTTGATTAACAATTAATTGATATCCAAGCTCAAACTGACCTTCAGGTGTTAATATTGCATCTGATGGCTCCGTACCATTATCCAGAATAGATTCATCTGTGAAACCAAAATTAGAAATCGCAGGAATTAGTGGCAACATTTTGTTGATCTGGTGTGGTAGAAAGTCTGTCATAAATAATTAAACCAACCCTTCTGCTGCCTTGTTACTTTTTAGTTGCTAGTTCTAATCAACTTAAGCCCATTTTAAACAAGATGGACAATTTGGTTGACCTTTTCACAACTTAAATGCTAACCCTGACAAATTTATGGGAAATAGCCACCTACATGTAGGAATCAAGTTAAACTACCCCCGTTTCAGAGTAGGATAAGTGAGGCAGCCCGGGGTTTAGCTTAATGAGTGTACCAGTGCATCAAGTGTGAAATTAACAAGGAGTAGCAATGGGGTTCAAATTCACAAAGAATTTCCTGAGGTTTTTAGTATAGAATAGTCTGTTTTATTGTCACATACAATGTACACTTGTATACACATATACAGTGAAATGCACTTTGGTTTTGTCTGTCTAAAAACGTTTACTTCCCAGGTACACAATGTATTGGCTTGGCAGTCTGAAAAGGGCTTAGGTCATTCAACCATCTACAATGTACCATGCCATCATGCTAATTTGGTTAGTAAATTGATAACGGATGTATTTGCCACATCAAATCCTCCAAACCATCTCATCTTTTTTCCCCCTTTTTTTTCCTTGGCTTTTTGGATTTACTACTGCACCCAAATGAAATCAGCCATTCATAGCATGGGACCTGGCATGGCATACCATACCATACATACCAATATTACAAGATTTCAAACCTTTTGATGCCGGGTTAAAATAGAGCGGAGTTTTTAGATGGACTTTGGACAGCTCACGACCAGAACACTTTGGGGAGTTCCATCATGGCAAAAACAAACCTTTTGGCTTCACTGAGGATCCTCCCATATCAATCAAACTTGAACAATTCAAAATCCCAAACCTTGCTAACGCTTATGGTAAAATATCCTCCAAAAATTATATCCAGGGTATTTTCAGGATAGGGCCTGGTAATGCAGGTCCAAATAACAATCATTTGACATTGGAGCAGGCATACCAACATTAACTTTCATTAAATAATTTTGGTTGTGAAGCCAAGGAATCTCAGACAACTTAATCCCTGTACTAGCCAATAAGACAACGAAGGTTCAGTTTTAGATGTGGGAGGAAAACCCCAGAGAGAATTATTCCGGGAATACCCTCGCCATCAGGTAGGGACTGAAAACCTAATCCACATAGTGACCCCGGCGGGTTTTAAAGCTGGGTCTCAGAGGGAGAAGGCGAGGAAAGATACAACTACGACAGCCCAACCGCCAAAAAGAGTCTTAACAAATGGGTGTTGAGTTGCCATAGAGTGGAGAATTTTGTAGTGTTACGGCAGGAGGGTCTCTAGCCAAAGAAATTCTAGGTGATTAGGTTAATGTTGACTCATATAAAATGTTGCTGTTTTTATTCATTCTTCATTCCAACAGATTCAAGTACCGGTAAGTGGGTTTTATTTAGCTTTGGGATTATTATAATTTTGTTGAAAACATTGCTGCACACTTCACCCTGCAAACATCACTACCTTTTTCTATATTTCAAAAGTCCAGAAACACATATTTTCTGTGCCATGACTCCAACAATGGAATCGGCCTTACTATAGTTGGAATATGCCTAACTGTAGTTGGGATTAACCAAACTATAATTAGATCTTGCCAAGCTATAGTTGGGCCAGTTCTTTAGTAGTGGCACAACATTCATGTCAGCAATTAGTACTATTATGTAAAGAGCTTGTCTACAGAAAGTAGGAAAGTTAGAAATGCTGTGAAGTCCATCATTCACTTAAATAGTTATCATCTACTTAGAAAGCAAGTACAATACATATTAGCTCTCCTACTCTTGGTTTATTTTTCCCAGTGAGTTGACCAACCATTTGAAACCATTTAATTGCACGGTTTAGTGTATGGTGGCACGACACGTCAGGCCTGGACTCAAAATGAGGCCATGGCCTCTGTTGCCCTGGTCTTGGCCTTGGTATCCCTTCAAATGTTTCCCATATACTTTAAGATTTCCCAATGGAAAAGCACTTTGTAAAGTGAAAAAGCCCTCAACGATGATATTCCAAGCCTAAACTGTGCAAAGAAATTACTTTCTACAATGTTTGTACTGTTTAATACACAACATCTGAAGTATTTTTGTGATATTGAATGAGTGGTCTCACAGTAGGAGGGTTAATACGAAGAAATGTAAGAAAGGCCAACCAAAACCAAACTGAACAGCATTTAAACAATATTTTCATATTGTTAAAATTGAAATGTCTCTATGAGAAAGGCTAATGTCAGTGGACAATTTCACTAGACCTCGCTGTTTAGATACTATCTCTGTTATCAAGTCATGGTTTTATTGTAGGTTAAACTCCTAAACTACCTCAGACAGTCTATCAAAATCCAACTGCATGCTATGTTTGATTCTGCTGACCTGAGCATTACCAAGTGCGGGCCCAGCACTTCATGGTCGAAACTGCAGCAATTGCTTTTATGCCCCTGTTGCCTTGGTGCCCCTTTGAAATATTCCAGCACAAATTTAAATTCCATCACCGAGGTTTCCTTCACCAAGAAAAGCTGCCTTGCCCTCACAACAATAAAGTATCTGGCCTGCAAGTGGAGCCACATTAAGGAAATACACCAAGGGAGAATTTGATAGTCTGATAGAACCCTGAGAGTAGTAATTTTCGTTCCAAATTTGTGCAACCATGGACTGCACTCAGTAAACCGATGATACTTTACACTGGGATCAGGGCAGGCATACCACCATAATCAGAGTCCAACGGTGTACATATAGGTGATGAGTTACAGCACTAGTAAATTGATTATGATTTACATGGGATCAGGCATACCACCATAGTCAGAGTCCAACAGTTTGGGTGTACTGAACAGTTACAAAACATGTAACATGTTGGACTTTCTTCTTCGAGTGAGTAAAAAGCAGCAATTAATTCTAGTGAGCAAAGGAACAGCAGCAATTACAAAGTTTCTCAAGCCAGCATTATCAGGAAAAATTCTAAGTACCAAGCACTGCCAAGACAATAAAAACGCTAAGAGAGGTATACACAATGTAGTACATCCACAGCCTATGGCAAATAGCAACCATTGCAACTAGCAAATATATGCTGGTGTTTTGGCTGACAAACCTCTGATTTCCGTCACAGATTCTTCCCCCGGTATGTCACTTTTGCCAAAATGATCATCTTCTGATGTATCAAGCAAAGAACAAATTAAAAAACATGAGGAAGAAATTGAAAGAGGGTAAAGAAAATTGAGAAATTACAAGATAATTATTGTGTAAGAAAGTTGAGTGGTAGTGGATTAAAAGATCACACATTAGTGTGTTAAAAGAAGTTAATTGATTTGTTCCCATAGCTATAAAACCAGGTGCATTTCTTATACTATTTACCTCAAACCAATAATATTGTTGTAGTTGTACAACAATATGAAAAGAAAGCTGCTGAACAACAATTGTTTTTACTTGCCCTAGAAAAAACTAGCAAGTAAAAACAATTGTTGTTCAGCAGCTTTCTTTTCATTTGATGTAGGTCAGAAGGAAATGTTGTTCATTGTAATGTTGTTTAACAATCAGGAAAACATGTATTATTCATTAGACCAAAAGGCCCTGTATTGTACAGTTGCTCCCATATTTTCGAGAAAAACTCCTATCCTTAAGGCAGGAGTAAGCAAGACCAAAATCTGAAACCTCAGCATACCATTTTCTTCAAGATACTGAGCGAGTCTGTCGACGAGCTCCTGTTTGTTTCCCTTAACTAGCAACCCTCGAGAGGCAAGCTCCTTCTTCAACTCTGGAATCTATGAAATAAAAAAGTTAAGTTCACATCATCTGAGGCAGTGAGCAAAACTTAACATACTTTTGTTATGTTAACTATCCCTTTTGTTATGTTAACTATCCCTTTTGTTATGTTAACTATCCCTTTGGTTATGTTAACTATCCCTTTGGTTGTGTTAACTATCCCTTTGGTTGTGTTAACTATCCCTTTGGTTGGCAATATTAAACCATTTCTCACACTTGGACGTAGCTTTGCTCACACATAGTTTTACCAGGAGATCATCAGAAAAGGCATGAAACCGTGCATGATCAGTGAAGCATGTAAATGGTTTTAAATGGTGAAACAGTGGACTCCACTACAATGGCCGCGCTCAGTATACATCATCAAGGAAAGTAATTCGGAGGGAAATTGTCATAAAAAAATTATTTGTTTTAAATTTTTAAAAGGTTATTTATATATCCAAAGCACTCAGGGCAAGCCAAGAGGTTACAGCTGTAGTTAACACATTTCAGTTGGTTAAACCACTGACCCCTCCAAAGGGAATGCGCCTTGGATCACCGATCGCTTTACGCTTAGCAACTTTTTAAAATGGGGCCTGACTCAGTGCCTGCTGGGGTGTGGCCAAGAAAGCCCAAGGATTAAATTTTACTCAGAGCTTGGTCACACAGGTGGGGCTACACCACCCCAACCTCAAACCAAAGTGAGGCTTAAATTCCTTACCTGTCCAAAAGGGTTGACAGAATGTATACAGAGAGGCACATCCTTTGAACTATTACAAAGTGTTAAAATCATGACAAATAAGAAATTTTCAAGTGCATTGCTGCTTGCTACACTCCATTTTAGTGTGAATCCTTGGCCACACGTCAGGGCCCATTTTTTTTCAAAGCTAAGCGAAACAAAATTAAAAGCGCATTCTCTACAGGCGGGTTGGCGATTTAAACCAGCTAAATGTGTTCACCTACCTCTTAGCTTGCCCTGGGTGTTTTGGATGTTTAAACAAATAACCTTTTAAAAAGATATTTCGAACAATAATTGTGCGACTTTCTCCAAATTACTTTCCTTGATGTGTACTGAGTGCAGCCATTTTGGATTGATCCCAATCATGTCAATCAAATCACGACGTCATCGGCCGGGCAGGCTATGGGCGGAGCGAGGTTGCGAACATTTCAATGGTTGCTTTACGTAGGGAATGCGCTTTTAGTTTGTTTTCACTTAGCTTCACAAAAAATGGGCCCTGATGTGTGGCCAAGGATTCAGCTTGGCCACACAAGTGGGGCTACCTCACAACTAGCCCCATGAATAGGGCCAATCCACTCCGTATCCTTCTGGCCCTAGCACCATTGCAAACCTATTTTTGTGCCCTATGAGATGTTTAATCCATTAAGATCTGGATCATGAAACTTACTGATCGAATGCCAATGTACTTCCAGATAGCCGGACTGCTGGAATTTATTATAAAAACATCACACGTTTTTGATGAAAATGAAATGATTTTCGAGAGTGAACTTTTAAAATTATCTCAACGATCTTGACAACTTGCTCATTGAGAAGTCGTAAACACATTCTCATAATTACGTTCAAAAAAGTGCTTTAAATCAGCGTTACTGTACAATGGGATCCAGCACCAATACAAACGTTTGGGTTGTACTTACCTGTGTCCACAAAATATCTATAAAAATAATGTTAATTCGATCACTGATGTGTTTTGATGTTTTATTTTATTAATAAAATGTTTTTTAATTATTTATATTTACTATTCAGATATTACATTAGGAATTCAAAAAATATGTGAATCTAAAATAGAAAAATAGACTAACTGTTGCAAACTGACCAAAGGGACCTATTGTAATAAGTGAAATTTTAATTTTAGGCCTGACGTTTCGACTCTAGCAGAGTCTCTCTCAAAGGCTTAAGCCTTCGCCAAAGACTCTGCAAGGGTTGAAACGTCAGGAGCGTGTGTGGTGACCATGACCGGAAACAAGTTTATGATGAAAATTCTCTTGAAAATTAATGTTCTTAAAGTATACAGCCTTCATTTTTTTTTCAAGTAATGGAACTTGGTCTTCGTAATTACTATGCTTCAATCTATTTTATTTTTAAAAGAATTCCATTGACATTTTCCGAAAGTTTTTTCTTGAAACCAAGCCTAACCGAGCCAACAATAGGGACAGAAACCAAACATTTGAAATAGCTTCTAACTCTGTTCCTTTGTATTAATCTGATAGTAAATGTTATTCAAAACAAAATGACACCTCATTTGTTGAAATCGGTCCAGGGGTTGCCGAGTTATGCTATTTTCCATATTAATCGAAGACTGCATAATTTTCATACTTTTTTATCAATGGCAAGCTTGGTAATTCATGGAGTTATATCGCTTGTTTACTACACTAAATAACCATAAACAAGAAAGTAAACAAATTAGACTCTTTGTAGTTTGATAATTAAACAAGATACAAGATTTAATCTTTCGTCATTTTATTCAGTATCAATGTCCGCAGAAGATTAAATGGTTCGACCTGCGTATTTGCGTGTTTGCTAGTTTATGTTGCCATGGAAACAAGGTAAACAATGTTGTTTATTAAATTACTGATTTATTGGTGTATGGAAATAATTTAAGTGCGCAATGTGACTCATAAAGGTTAGATGAATTAGAAAAAGAAACATTTATTGATTTTTAATGTTCGAATCTCGGTAAATTTTCGCATAATTACATGTTTTCTTTGTTTACTACATTTCAAAGAAAAAACAATTTGTAAACAAAAGAGTAAACAAAGTAAATAGCCTTTTTCTGCGAACTGGTATGACATATAAATCTGAAATTTTGTTTGTATATAGAGGAATGCATATATGGCAACATATTTCTATATTGGTTAAATTTGATACATGTATGCTGCCATGACAACAAGGTAAACAAATTTGTTTATTTTTGTTTACGGAAAATGCTTAAATTCACCGTTTCTGCATAAAAACCTAGTTAAATGAGTCAAATTAATTATGTTACCAATTAACCTATATATTTACACATAATTACAAGCAAAATGTATCATTATTTACTTACTAGAGCATGTTTTCTTTGTTTACTACAAGAAATTGTAAACAACAAAGTAAACAAAATGAATGGCTTATTTCTTGATGCTTGTGTGCATTATGAACCAGCATTTTTTTTTTTCACAAAATGTGCATGTAGCAAAGTGCAGTCATGTCGAACCTGTACACCAAAATCATTTATTTTATTTTTATTTCAATTTCAGAGAGAGAATTTCCAAGTGAGAACACGGATTTCAACCATATTCCATGGGAAGTGAAAATGACTGATGGCATGCTGTATTGAATAATAATCAATGAATAAATGAACAATAGACATATGGAGTGGTTACACAACAATTTCCAGATCTCCATCTCGATAATCAGTTACAAGTTCATATGAATAGACAGTAGAATAATTGTCCTCCTGATATGCTATATTAAACCATGTGGGGAAACCAGGGACCTGGCTTATCACTTTGCCAGTATAAGGCACTTTCCTCTTGCTGCCATCTTCTGACAACATGTGATGTACGACTGTTTTCCCAACAAGCAGGGGAGTTGCCTCCCTCACTTCACCCTCACTTGTTTGTATTGTTTGTACCGATTGGCCCTCTTCAACTGACAAGGCAGCATCAATGAATTTAAATAAATGATCCTGAAGGTCCAAGTATGGTTTCTGTCTGTATTTGTCTAAATCGTTAACAATATATATTATTATAGGGAGGGCACCCTCACTTTGTAGGGGGGCGAGTGTGTCTGGGGCGACTTTGTTGGGGGTTGAGGGAAAATGTCCATATCCAATCCTGCCATTCGTTATGAAATAAAATAGTATCTAATTTACTCAAATGAGATATTCCTTTTTGTAAAAATTACTAGAGTAGTAGTCTCACTCCTACCTGTAGTACAGTATCAGTACTAGTACTAGTAGTGAAAAGAAGGTGGTGGCAGGATTGAGATACGGGAATTTTTCCAGGGACTCTGTCGGGGGGCAACTTTGAGAGGGGGAGAGTTTGTATGTGAGGGGGAGACTTTCTAGTGGGTGACTTTGTAGTTGACTTTGTAGTTGGCGACTTTGCTGGGGGGCGAGAGACTGGCATTCCTCACAACGGACTCATCATACAATACATATCGCAACTGGTTAACACAAAATAACCATGTTTTTCCAAACACACTGCGGCCTGCCCAGCCCTTTCTCCTTGATTCCCTTTATAAACCTTTATTTCACGATCACTTTTGATTGATTATACATTACATTACAGTAAAAAGTATGTATACAGAATATACAATATTCTACCATTAATATTTCTAACATTAACATAATCAAAATATCAATTTTACCTTCAACTTTTTTAGGTCCACAGATTCTGCCATAATGCCGATACTCTAACTGGTATTATAAATCTGCCGGTACAGTGCGAGTACATCGATGGTGTAGGCTGCTGTTAACCAACTATGTACACGCGGCGTCGGGCGGTACGGTGCAGAGCGCCCTCTATCCAAAGACTGCATGATTATTCACACTACTTCCTCCACAGAGGCAATAAAGGTAATTTTCCCCATGCCCCTGATCGTTGCCTTGGTGACCCTTGAAATGTTCCGGTAGAAATTTACATTTACCCCATAGAGATTCCCTTTAAGGTACCTTTCCCTTTCAAGAGTGAAGTATCCTGCCTAGCTGCATTATGGAGGTATAGTGTACCACGGTGTCTGAGGGGCCGGGTGTATAGAAGACCTCCATGTTCAGACTCGTGGTATACCATTAGTTTTTCCCATAGCGTACAAAATGACTTTGAGGCCCTACACTTGGTAAGATCGAAAAACACAAATGTTCACAGATTCACACATAACTTACATGGTTTAAAGTAAGTAATGGTAGAAAGGGTTCCTTAAAATATTTCTGCCTGAAATGCTATCGTTTCTGAGAAATGAGTAAAACAATAGTTTTTATCGCGCGCGATAATAAACTCGATGTTTGAAAAACAGAAAACACATAAGGTCTCTTTTCACTATTTTCTCGTGACCTCGATGACCAAGGAGCTCAAATGTTCACAGGTTTGTTATTTCATGTATATGGTTAATCACACAAAACATGAACTTTGTTTGCGACTGTTTTGTCAGCTCTACCAATCATGTATAATAGCCCCTATACCTTTAAATTCATTCAAAATCAATGCGTAAAAAACAGTATAGCAATACTAAATCAAAACAAAGTTTTACTGCATAATATTTTTTTGTATAAAAAATAAACCAGTAATTATAACATAACGAGGATGACTTGCGTACGGTAATATTCTGCTACGGGGGGTGCAGAGATCTCGTCACACTCAAAAGGGGCCGGGCAGAGAAAGTCCAAAGACTAAAGAAGACTGGGAGACAAGGTGTGGGCTCTCTCGAAATCAAGAATACAGCCATCGCTTTTGAAACTCCGAGGGGTGGGTACAGACTCTGTGAATCTCCACACAGTAGGCCTACACAGGTAGGGCCTGAGCCATTCTATGGGTTGAATTACTACAGGGATCTGTGTCAAAATCACCTAGTAGAAATGTGTCAAAGTGACGCATTCCGAGTCAAAATCCCATTTTGAAAAAGTTTCCGGTTGAACCTAACCCATGGATCAGGCCCTGAATAGGGTTATAACCGGGGTTTTTTAGAGTATAGTTTCATTGTTTGTCATATATATCGGTTGCCTCTCAATTTATTATCCAGTTGAAAGGCCTGCACTCTTATGATATTCAACCAAGCCCTTTAGAAAGACAACAGAATGAATTATGTTCTTTGTTATTATAATTTTTTTTTTTTAATCATCACTCTCCCTCCACTTGTACATCACATAAGCCCACGCAATGTACATCGCCGTCGCAGAGACCCCGGATGCAAACCGCTGTAGGAGGGAGTCCTTCTCACCAGGGAGCTTGCATGGGTCGATTTGCTCCTTCATTTGACACAGGTTTCCCACAGGTGCGCCAACCAGCCTCGGGAAAAACCGGAGACCAGTGGAAGCTTCGAGTTGCTTCAGAGGGACCTGAATAGGCGACATTCAAAAGAAAAATAACTGAATAACAATTAACGAAGTTTCTATTACAGCTAGCCTTGATAATGTTTATTTTCTTCGAGATGTTTTTTAGTCGTAGTGTAAAGTTAGTTGAATTTACAAATGTTCAACGTAACTGTTATAATTGCATCGTCGGGGTTTGTTAAATTAATTTCCACCGAAAACACTGCACCATGTACGAAATGTACTGTTTTTCTGGTCCTACGGTGAAGAAAATCCAAAAAGGCTTCATATAATAGGGATTCGAGCCCACGACGTTCTTACCCCCTTTTACCTGGAAACTCTTAAGCGGTACGTCCGAGTAGATTGGCTCATTCGGCAGTAGAAACGCCGCTGAGTATAAAGTGATATTGGACGAGTCGCTCGCATTCTCGACCATGATGACTTTGTACAGGTGAGTCGGTACATTTACATAATTTTCGCCCATAATCTATAGACCACATGAGGAAAAAGAGAGAAATTTGTTCTGCAACAAAAAAGTGAAATACGAAAAACTGCACAACTTGTAGGCTTTATTTTACAAAAATTACACCATTTAGGACATTTTGGATCAACAGAGATTATTTTACTGTAAAACGTAAGATTTGTTTCTTCCTTAAATATGTTTTGTTTTGTTGTTTTGGGCAAGTTTTTGCGGGGTGTTTGTGCAAAGTCAAAATGCTGTGGTGGTGAAGAGGCATTATTTTAGATCACATCCGTGGTTGTGTAAACGTTTTTTCAACCTTAGTTTTTTCACCTGTCTTGTTAAATTTTGTAAAATTTAGTTTTTGCCATGATGCACCCCCACATTCGCCGAAAATGCCGTGGGGCCCTTTTTACATTTATAATAATAACATAGTTCTTATATAGCGCATTTTACAATAATGCATCAATGCGCTTTACATTAGTGCCCTGGTCATTGGGCCAATAACATTCCTTTAATCTTTCTCATCTCCCTGGGGAGTATACAGCCCTGGGCTGCCGTGGCGCTCCGAAGGCTTTTTCAAACACAATATCAACCTCTACCCTTGCAGGTACCCAGGTACCCATTTATACCCCTGGGTGAAGAGAAGCAATTATAGCAAAGTGTCTTGCTCAAGGACACAAGCGTCATGACCGGGACTCGAACCCACACCCCGATGACTAAACCACATTTACGAAATTGCTGCGATGCCCTTCAAATTCTAGAAAAAGCACGGCAATTATTGCCGTGCCCTTTTGAACTCGAAGTTCGAGACCTGTGGTTGTATTTATTCATGAGAGTGGGCTTTTTATCGGGACATTACTTGTGACTTGACTTGACTTGCGAAAATTTGACTTGTGACTTGACTTGACTTGCAAAAATTTGACTTGCGACTTGACTTGACTTGAGTGAAAATGACTTGTGACTTGACTTGACTTGAGCAAAGATGACTTGCGACTTGACTTGACTTGAGAAAAAATGACTTGGTTACAACACTGTTTATCATACAGATGACGTAACTTGAATCCATGGCCATGTTTACCACCTGACCGTCCGGTGACCGTTTCGACGTACATGTACGTACCGGGATCAGTTGTTAGAATCGCACCATACGGTATGATGAGGTTGTTTTTTCTGTAGTCGACGAAGTCGTAGTCGACCATTGACCTAGTCCGATGAGTTACTGGTCTGTAAAACATGCCCGTTGTTTTTTGTCATGATGGAAACATTCTTATAGGGCCGGGATCTACCATTGGTTGGACTCGCTCGTCTGTTAGAAGTGGAACTCATGCAGATGACATGAGAACACTGGTGATGATGGCTTCACTTTATCAATCCGGGACTATATTATGTTCATTTGCAATGACTTTTCTATGACCGATATGGCTGCCCCTTTCTGTGCATTAATTGAAATCCTATCATTTCACATTACGTTTATAATATGAAGACCGTCCAGTAGTTACCTCATATCGGACAAACCGCTTCTCCTTTGCCGTGTTCGCCGGTGTCGCTGTGAGGAACACCGGGCCCGAAATCACCCGAACGTCCTGGAAAATCCCGGCAAGACTCCGGCAGTGATCTTCCATCTCCCTCCAGTAATGCTGATTGTCGTGAGGAATCACGTTTGTAAGATAGAAAGAGTCACACATGGCGTCCTATGTATAAGTGAAACAGATTTGACCCCATCAGTATACTTACTATCATTAGAGTCAGTTGAGTAATTTGATCTGTTGAGAGTCATACATTCAATTTAACCCTTTTAAAATTACATGGGTGATCAGATGAGTAATTCAACCATTTTACAGTCAAATTTGACCCATTTGGAGTCAGGATCAGGGGCTAGTTATGACACGAAAAACACGACCAAAGATAAAGAAGCTTCATGGTCTGATTCGAATGTAATCTCTTCCCCCCTGCATGATTAATAATTTCTTTAAACCACAACTTGGTCATTTGACTTCAAAAGAGTCAAGTCATTAATCGACACTCATGCCTACTCCACCTGACTGTATTTGTGATTGGCTCCCGATGACATTTGACCCTTGTTGAGCCCGCTTCCTTCGTAGTCTTCTAACGAGGCGGAGAACAGTTCTTGTACTCGGTTCGTATCTGGCCCGAAGGTGCAATTAGTCATGTCTGCATCACCTATCAAAACAGTAGAATAATCTGTTTAAAATATGCTTACGAGGAATATGAAACAAGTAAACAAGACGGGGCTGGGAGTTGAGACAGTCTATATATACATTCATTCTTAACATCCAATGTTATAGAACCAATACTGGATTGGAGATGTGCAAGTCTCGCGCGTATTCGAACGATTATAGGGACCCTAGTGCGCGAATACCTGTCAGTTTTTCCACGGTAATGTGTTCTGCAACCCACAGAGGTAGTCTCCTAGACGTGTCGTATCCCAAGGCGTGGTCTGTGTAACTCAGCATCTCCGGACCACGGTCCGGTATGCCGTACTTAAGAATGTCATCAGCCCCAGAAGACACTGAAAGACAAAGGTAATAACTGAACTATAATCTTGCCTCTGAATAGTGAATGTAATGTCTGTATGATGGAGGTTGAAATTTTGAGAACCCGAAAACTTGGCAAACAACATTACCAGATGACACCCAGCATTAGCCTAATAAAAATAAAAAAACATTTGAACAATTTCTTCTGAAGAAAAACAGGCTCGACGTTTCGACTATCGTGCCCTTAATGTTTTTTCGGAGTTGTAGTAATAATTTATAAACTTAAGGTTTCGTGCTCTGTACGAACCTTTTGGTTCATGAGCACTGTATTTATACACCTCTACTATCGGCATCACCGACTGTTGCTCGTGAACCATTATCAACCACCAGTAGAAAACACACATCGCCAGGGATGTTATAAACCCTAGACAAAATCCCGTGTATGTGTCATTGTTGGCCTTCACCATTGTCCATTCACGCCGAGACTACCATGCAGAACACAAATAATTTTGCTTCCACCGTGGATTGTGGTGTGTAAATGAAAACTCGCGTTGGTTGGCAAGCCTATATCTCCCTCCAGACAAATTCAAATTCGGGTCAGTTGTAGACCGTAGGCATTTATACCTAAAATAAATTCACAACTTAGAAATATAGTCCTGATAAACACCTAAATCAACCTTTGCACTTTCTGTTTAATAGATAAAGTACAAAAATGTAAACTTTGGGTAAGCCTATTAGTTCTTGTGATAATGGCCATCAGTTTTGTTTATCATGGGTCAATAACTATCTCTTGAACTTGTTAAGTCAAAGGTGTGTATGTCAGTAATAAACCGATCTGACTTTACCGAATTTATATGCAACTAAAACCACTGTGTATAGGCCTAACTCAGTAATGTAGGCCTATTTATGCCTATATATAATAACTCGGCACGCCACATTTAATACTGCTCTCCTCCGTCTACAGTACTACAGGGTAAACGTTGGTGAAGACCAGTATTCTCAGCTTGGTGTATCCCAACATATCCATACAAACAACAAACCTGTAAAAATTTGGGCTCAACTAATAATCATCGAAGTTGCAAGAAAATAATGAAAGAAAATTCACCCGTGTTGCGTAGAATAATAATTGTGTGTTTTCAGATGCCTGATAATTGTATTTTCGCCGCCTTTCTAAGAATCAAATTTTTGGGTGAAACATTATCTTTTCCCCTAAAACTACATTTACTTCAAAGGGGATCGTTGCTAATAGTTCACAATATCAACAACTCTTCAGTGCTCTTTACCAAGTAAAATGTTATGTTCATCGAAGGTAGGCCTATAGCCTGTTTATATACCCTCGGGATCCCCCGGGCCAGATATTATCATCAATTGAATTATGAAGCTCGCTTTGGGTACAATGGCCATTTTTGAAACAACGGCTTTGGGCTTTGGCTCCAGCTTGGGCTCCGTCAGTTATTTTGAAATGGTGAGCTTTTGAGCCAGGCGGCGGGAGATCAGACAGCAGTGATTCGGACCGACGCGTCGGTCTTGATCTTAGTATCTAATAGGCCTATGAAAAAGTTGCCAGGCGGGATACTCACTAAAAACTAAACAAGCAAGCAAAATCGGACAGGCAATTATGAGTATTTACAAAACAAAATAACAACTTCTAAAGCTATAATTTTTTTTATTATTCATAAATAAGGAAGGCTGAGTCGCTCGCGTTCCAGTGCCCCTTTTAACCTAGGGGTTTGGAAGGCCCGACCGCAACACACTATCTATCAAAAATTCACTGGCAAGCTGATTCTCACAATTTTTTGAACTATAACGTTTTGGGGGTCATTAATTATATTCTGTGCTTCAACTTTTGAGGAGAATTGGTAAATTTAGGCGTTAAAGTTGGCCCTTTTTGATTTGGGAAGTGGAGAAGTGCTTCACGAAAACTGGCAGCAAGTCGGTTTGGGAAAAGCACATTTTCGGGGGGTTTTCTGGGGTAGTTAGCAAAAATTCCACGGCTGACCTTCCAAAAATTAAAAAGCATTCTGAAGTTTAGTTGTCCGAAAATATGTTTGATTTGTTTTTCAAGAGGCTGAGAGACTTTTTGAGTATTTTTGAATATTTAGCATGTAGCATTGGTTCATGTGGGAGTTTATTTAGTGTGATGCACCCAGAAGCCGCATCAGAACCAATCTCGGTTCTCCCGATTCTGTCCAAGATACTGGAGCGTCATGTACATAATTGTTATTATAGTTACCTTGTTAGTAATTCATTCCTACTCGAACAACAATCAGGTTTTCGTAAACATCATTCATGTCAAACTGTGCTTACAAAGCTTACCAACTATCTCTTTGAAAATATGGATCAAGGTAAACTATGTGGTTTAGTTCTCATTGACTTGAGAAAGGCTTTTGACCTGGTGAATCATGAGCTTCTGCTTCACAAAATAGATATTTATGGTTGTGAAAATAATGCTCATGCTTGGTTTAAATCATATCTTGACAATAGAATGCAAAGTGTGTCTTACGATGGCCATTTATCTAACTCTTTGCCTGTTACTTTAGGAGTGCCCCAAGGTTCCATTGTAGGCCCATTGTTATTTATTCTGTTTATGAATGACATTATCTTGGAAATTGAGAATACCCAAATGGAACTGTATGCGGATGATTCGACTCTGTACACTAGCGATAAAACCATTGAAGCCATTAATATAAAGTTAACATCTCAGATGCGTCCCCTCTTAAGCTGGATTACTGACAATAGGATGGCTCTAAACATTGACAAAACTCAGTGTATGTTAATTGGTAATCGCTCAAAGGTTCGGTCTGCTGTTGATCAGTTCTCCATTGGAGGACAGGATCTCCAAATAACTGCTGTACAATCACATAAATTGTTAGGCGTCCATTTTGACAATTATCTTTCCTGGGATACACATGTAGAAAAACTGTGTGCTAAGCTCAGAAGCAGACTTCATATTTTAAACAAAATTAAGTATCTTCTCCCACTGAAAGCCAGAAAGGAGTATTATGCAGGTTTAGGTCAACCACTTATTGATTATGGCTGTATTGTTTGGGGTAACTGTAGAAAGGATCTCCTGTGCAAAATCCATATGATAATGAAGCGTTTTGCTAGAAGTATCTTAGATGTAAATTGTTACATATCAAGCTCCACCGTGCAACTTTTTAAGCAACTCGATTGGCTACCAATAAACCGTAGAATTATCTATTTTGAGATTGTTCAAATGCATAACATTGTTCATGGTACTGCTCCACTTTACCTGAAAGATTTGTTCAAGCCAATGAGTGATGTTCACAAATATAACACTAGAAGTAATCAAGTCAATGATTTGTATGTTCCCAGATTTACACTGGCTACTGGTCAGAGGTCATTCAAATATAGAGGAGCCAGTCTTTGGAGTAGGTTGGATGTACAGTTGAAAGCTATCACAAACCCTGTCATCTTTAAACATACTTTAATGCAGCATCTTAAACATGACTTGTATAATTGCCATCAGTTCAATCTAGCAATGAATTTGTAGTGTGCTCTGGTGGGTCGCTGCTCTGATTGTTGACTGTGGGGTTTTTTTGCGTTTGCTCCTGTTTGCCCGTTGTTCTTTTTGTGTGAACAGTGTGATATGCTGTTTATGCTGGGAGAGCGATGGGTGGGCGGGGGTAAGCGTAGTCATTGCTTAGGTATGGCGATCCACTTTGAACTCCAATGCTTATTATGTACTTGTGTGCTTTTTATATATTTATAGTTCTGTTTTTTTAACTAGGTTTTACTTTGTTCTGACTGGGGTGTGGTGTTACCATTGCTTGCCTTTTTAAGTTTGTTCTTTGCTTTTTTATCAATCTTTGTATTGTTTTCTTGTATTTTTTTATCTTATTTTCTGATTGTACTTTTTAGGGATGGCCCATTGAAAATCATCTTTTTAGGTGACATGGTTACCATCATTAAATAAAGCTTTTATTATTAAATAAAGCTTTTATTATTATTTGTAGCAATTGATCACCATTAGACCGAGGACAAATGGAGCTCAAGGGTGCACTACTCTAAATCGACCCAAAATTCATGCGCCAAGCTACTTATCATAATTTGTAAACCCACAACTTATTTTTAATTATAACGTTTTGGGGGTCATGCAACTAATAGAGTGTGTAATTATAAGAACTTATCACAACCGGGGGGTTCTGGGTTTCAAGTTTTGAGGAGATTTGATAAATTTGGGCTATAAAGTTGGCCCTATTTAGCTTGGGAATTGGAGGAGTGCCTCATGAAAACTGGCGGCAAGTCGGTTTGGGAAAAAACACATTTTCGGGGGTGTTTTTTTCTGGGGTAATTAGCAAAAATTCCAAACGGCTGACCTGCCAAAAATTGAAAAGAAATCTGAAGTTTAGTGGTCTGAAAATATATTTGATTGGTTTTCAAGAGGCTGAGAGACTTTTAACAATTTTTTGAGAATTTTTGAATATTTAGCATTTATCATTGTTTGCTATGGGACTCTATTTAGAGGGGTGAAACCTCAATGTTTGTATTTGTAGCTTGTTAGCGCCCTCAATTGATCAACGGTTGCCAATGCATTTCTACCCACAAGCAACAGCTTGCAAATTGCATCATTTGGTACACGTGTGGACTGTGGCTTGTGTGGGAAGAGGTTTGACAGTTTGGTACCTTACCATTGACGAATAAGATAAATGGGAATTTCTTGAAGTATGAAGTTGTCTGTGGATGTATTGTCGTCGGCTGTTTCCTTAAACAGTTTCAGTTTGGAGAAAATATCGTGTGCACTTTTTCGTTTCTCCACCAGCAAACCGCCCAAATAACAATAATTAATGGCGGCAAGATTATTCGGTGGCGGTTTCGCCACAGGTGCAGCGACATCTTTTGCACTGTACAGTATTTTTGCTTATGTTGTTAAACCTGAACCTGAATATAAGAATGAAGGTACGTTCTTACATGTCTTTCGTGTCTTTTAAAGGTAAATTACAGAATTTAACAAACACCTACATGTAAGCTCACTATGGACTAAAATGATACCGATTTTATGATTAAAATCACTCTACTACTCTAGCTAGCAGAAGAAAGGTGAATGGTTACCTGAAATCAAACCGATATGAAATCCCTCATAAGTCAGACATAGAATTCATAACGAATGGTAGGTAGAGTAGAGGTGAATAATTGACAGTGACAGTGCACTGCAGCTGTGATTTAAAGGGAAACAAATCAATTGACCCGAATGATCGAATCCATTTAAAGTGCACAGAAACCCTGGTAAAACAAGAGATTCGTTTTCTCTAGCTCTATAGTCTATCGAAATTGTTAGTTTAAAAAAATACATGGCCACTGTACTACCATGGAGGTAGAATTAGACTACCTCCATGGTACTACTCAGTGACCCTACCTAGCTAGCCCACCTTGTTGGGCTGTTGGTGTTATGGCTCTCTTTTAAAATCGGTCTTATCATATTCATAGTCGCACTTCAGACAAAATAATTTCACAGGATTACTAACTACCATTACCATTATAACAAGTAGACTTTTAGATAAAAACAAACAAACAAATGTTTCGGGGTCATTACCATGATTACCAAAGTATGACCCTACCTAGCCTATTAATATTATAAAAAGGCCAGTGGACAGTTAGAAAATGTAAGGTCTAACTGGCCTGTCTGCATCCTGAAACCTTCCAGAACTTAGACTGTAGAACTACTGCTACCATCTACAAGTCATTCATCAGACCTAACTTGGAATATTACAGTTCAGTTTGGGGAACAGCAGCAAAATCAAAACTGGAGATCCTTGACAGACTCGAAAACAAAGCTTGTTTGCAGAGCTCAGTATCCAGCCCTTTAGCCACTGTAGACGAGTCGCTGGCATAACAGTTTTTAAAACAAATTCAGTGCTCTCTTTTACCCCAACCACTTGACAGTCTTAAACTTTCTCTACAAACAGCACGCCGCTGTACTACAATGTAGGCAGTCGTGTACACACCATCAAAATAAAGTCATCCGCAAATCACGCACTTTTCAACATCAGAGATCCTTCATATCATCCTATGGAACTTGCAAGGCTTTAGAACACACTACCTACATTGTAGCCCAATCAGGCCATTTTTTTAAATCCAGGGTTCATAATGTGCTTGTAAACATGCCCCCTGCTCACAATTTATGAACTGTAGAGCTGTAGTTTTTACTACTACTACTGTACTAGCTTCTTGTCCGCTTGAGTAGGGCCATACACAATTTTTTTTTAAAGAACAGCGAGGGCCTGGTCTTTTTCAAAGATGAAAAGTCATCAAAATATTAACACATTTTTTTCATCAGGGCCATCACTGAAGCTCAGAGACGTCAAACTCAAAAACATATTGAAGTATGGAGTGCCAGACAGAGGTCCTGACGTCCGTTACTATAGCAACCATGCATTATCCTATGACCAATCCAAGAAGATTCCACTATGGGTTGCTGAGCATCTCACCCAAAATGAGCTGAAAGGTACAGAGATTGTCATTTTCTCTATACAATATGTTTACAATGTGTCATTACACATCCTTATTTTCTGCAGGAAATTTAGGCTTGTTGATCTTTTTTTATAGTTTGAATTTGTTAATTTTTTAGAGCTATTTGTAGGTTTCGAGGGAAGAGACACTTAGTAAGGTCTTCAGCTTGTGTAATCGAGAGTAAGCAAAGCTCAAGAGAGCTGCAGCTTCAGGTTTTTTCATAGGTTTTCTCATAGGTTTTCACTTTTTGTAAAAAAATAACATGTTAGGGTTCCTCCATGTGGTATCGGCCACTTGGTTTCCCAAAGAGTGCATAGCTGGCAAAGTTATTGAAAGAGTGTCTCTCATGCGTTTGTCAAGATCTGGATTCATTGAGAAAACAAAAACAGACGCTGACCATGACTGACGGGTGAGTCAAAGAAGTTAAGAAACTATCTGCCAAATAAGTGAAACAAATAGGAAAGAAGAAGTTCTAATTTAAGGGTCACATACATGTAGCTTTAGTCGTGTCAGTTACAATATCTTTGACCACTGTATTAGTATTAGCCTAATTAATATTATAGGTTTCACTGGTCAGTTATGCAAAAGACTGTTTTTTAACAGGTGCTTAGATAATGTTGTCTTAGATAAAGCATTAAAAAAAGCTTGCAGAGGGTTTCCTGGTGGGGGCAGATAGGACATGTGAAAACATAATGGATATCTTCATAGTCCAGAACAGAGTACATAGGCCCTTTATATATTACTTCACTATTGAAATAATTATTTTGTTTGAAAATTTTAGAGTATTTAGGTAAAATTCAAGTTTGTTTATGGCTCCTCACAATAGGTTCTCGTAGATTGGATTATAATAATAAGGTAATTAGTGAAAGTGTTAGTGTATTCACTATTTAGGAGTGGTTGAATAGTTTAATGAAAGTATTGTGTCCTAAAAGTTGTTATACATTTTTTTTCAGGACCGGCTAATCGTAAGCACAGTAACTTCAAAATGGACCCAAACATTATCCCAATTTTTTCATCTCACAACAGTGATTTCTCAAGAAGCGGCTGGTCTAGGGGCCACATGGCACCAGCTGGCAATAACAAGCACAGCCAGGTAGGAGATAAAAACGTCATACTTCCCCTGATGGCTTTAGCAAGATTTCTTCCTTTAATAGTAATGAGCCATAGACATTTATTCAGTGCTTTTAAACCCATTGTATCCAAGCGCCTTACTCTTATAGTTTAAACCAGGCATGATATTCTTTCTACTTCAGTCTGATTTCCGATTTGTATTCCCTTGGGAAAAATCAGGCAAACTGTGAATGAACAGCCTGAAAAGTCTATTAAACCCAACACCATAATGAACATATATCAGTCCTTGTGATAAAAACAATTGTCATACTTTTTTCTCAAAGATCAAATTTCATACCAGTTATATGCAGTATCCTATTCTTGTTCATCAGGTCTTTTAAAGCACTGCTGAAACATCCTCAACTCTTTAGGAGTATGCAGCACCAGCAGCCAAATGGGTGCACAGATTGCTAATTATTCACATCAGCAATCTCTGCCCTCACAGGTACCTATTTACTCCTAGGTAATAAGAGTCAAATTACAGTTAAGTGTCGTACCCAAGGACACAAGTGTCATGACCGGGATTTGAACCCACAGTCCGATGACTCAGCCATCAGAACTGGAGTCCATTGTGAACACTTGAGCTAATCTTTCCGTCTATTAATCTTATTGTACATTATACTTAACTGTACCTGAAAATGTTCTTTATCTTTGTCACACACAGGCTGCCATGGATGAATCTTTCTACTTGTCCAACATTGTCCCCCAAGACCTGAACAACAACAGGGACTTCTGGAACCGCCTTGAGATCTACTGCCGAGATCTCACAAAGACATACAAGGATGTCTGGGTCCTTTCTGGTCCCCTCATCTTACCAAATGTTGAGAAGGACGGAAAGAAATATGTAAAATACCAGGTGAGATTATGAAAACAATTTACAATTATTATTTTCAAATACTTGGATGTGGTAGACTCAATACTATGACACTTTTAGGTTTTGGGTAACTATGTCTGTATACATTTAAACCAACAGTGCGCTCCTTAATGGCCACCATTTTTCAAAAAGGCTATTGACCAAGAGCCCACAAAAGTTATTCAACTATTTTTGGCTTCAACTTCGTTTTAAAGGTATTGTTGATTTGCCAACTCAAAGCTTTCTGATTTCTTTGTTGAAATTTCCTTTTCCAGTCCAAAAGCTTCTTTAAAAATATGTTTTCTTAAGAGTTGGATCACCCCCATCCCTCCAACTTAATGATTACAACAGTTGATATGCATGATTGTCAGTGTTGTAGGTCTCAAGACCGGTCTCGGTCTCGAGACCGGTCTCGAGACCACTTTTTGCCGGTCTCGGTCTCGTACCCTTCCGGTCTCGAATATTTGCCTGGTCTCGCTTCGAGACCAGCAAAATATACAAATTTATTTGATTAATCGTATTCCTTCGCGATCATTTATCACGATAAACAGATAGCAAATAGTTTAAGAAAACTTGCAGTTTGTACAGACAACCTCGCTTGTGGTTGTGTGAGCTTGCACGCAGCGAGCTATATGTACTGTACATGTACATGTACATAGTGCCGTGTGTGTGCTTGTGCCATCGGCTTCACCCATCATGAGTTCGATAAAAATTGGGAGCGAGTTTCTAGCTATGACCAAAACACGCACTACTCGTTGTGAAAGGTAAACAGGTGCATGGCGCATGGTGCAAACAGGTGCATACACTACCTGACTACAGTACGAATTCGCTAGAGTAGCACGATAAAATAAAGTTTTCGCTGTTTTTTAAAAACGATTATCGCAAGATGTCCAGTAATTCTGCTGTGATAAGATTTGGTTTTAAGGACCATTAAGAGATCATGGACGCCAAAGCAGGTACATGTAACAAGAAACATTCTGCAGTTTGCATTTTCTGCTCAACGACAAATCAAATCACGGAAAGATCGGGACAAGTTCAGTTTTATTCACTATGCATTTTAAGTCGGGCCCATAAAGCCAAGTATAGTAACACAAATTAACATTACTTAAATTGATTTCATTGCTCATGATTCTCAGTAAACTGCAAATTGAATGTCAATTATAAACACTGACTAAGCCATATCTTAGTTTCACTTTTGTATATGAAATTCATGAAAGTGGATAAAAATGTAATGTTTTTACATTGTGATCAATGCATGTTTGTCAGCAGAGATGCTGTCCATGTTGATGTTTCTGAAGTGCAACAAAGATATTCTTTAAAAGGACCGGTACCTGTACAAAAAACCAAGCTTGTTTTACATCAATAAAAGACTTTCATTAGGTGTTCGGGCAATCCGCCCGGAACACCTCTTGTTTTTGTACGTTTAAAAAAAAATACTTCTTCTGCTTATCCCCCGCGATTGTCCGCAAAAAAACGCACACTTCCGAAGCTCACACAAACTTCAAACTTCACATGTAGTTAGATCGTTACTTGTAGAAGACACCGCTGGAGTGATGTCATGATGACGTCCTCAGGTGTCGAAATACAGTAAATCAAAGTTTAATATTTCAAAAAATCATAACTCGAAAACTGCTGAATGGATTTGTACATTCTATACATCATCGGACAGGTCTTGGAAAACCCAACAAACAATTCACAAAGAGTGACCCAATTTTATCTTGACTTCCGGTCCAAAACGGAAGTTGAAATTTCAATAATTTATATCTAAAGAACTTCTCGTACTTGAATCGAAATTTTTACACCAGGTTGTAGGATATTGTGCCTTCTCAAACTTTTACACAGAGATGATACTAGTTTGACCTTACTTTCTGGTCGAAATCGGGTGTTAAAGGTAACGTAGGCCTATATATTGACCCGCATTAAAAGCACGTGAAAAGATCTTCTACTGAGACACGTAAAACCGTATCTAACCCAGTGGCACGGTAGCCGTCTGTTGCGTTCCAGTACACCACGCGGCTGGCTGCTCCACTTCCGGCCGCGGCCTGTTCATAAGGTCCTGCACAGGGTCCTGCATGTAACCTGTGTATACACGATACACTAGCACACATTCCGCGCCACGAAGACAGTGTATACATCCACATGACGTGAAACGGATAGTTGAAGTCATATCCACTGGTGGCGCTATACCGTGTTAATGGTCGTTTGTTAACGTACTGCGCTTTTTATAATGCAACAGACTCAGAAATGTACGTCGTTCGACGGTAGTCCAGTGAATAGCTCAGTGCATATATCCTTCGTGTTAGCCTTCTGTTGGCTTGGTGGTAAATATCAACTAAAACGAGTGTATTTTGCTGAACTCTTTTGGTGATTTTAATAAATTTTGAGAACTGAGAAAATGTGATCGGAAAAAGATCAACATAAATTTGACTCTGATCAACACCGGTTTTTACAAGATTTTACTTTTAAATCCTGTTGAATACTTCAAAGAAATATAATGTGAACAGCAAAACAAATTCAACATAAATTGCACATCGTGTAAACTGTAGGTTCTTATGCCCTTATCATAATCATGACAAATGATGTTGCTTCAGTTATCGGCACCACAAAAAGGTAGCAAGCAGACGTAGTTTGATAAAATTTATTTTTGAATTGTTAGTGATAGTCTTTTAAACTATCAGTTCAGTTAGTGACTATTAAAAAAAAAAATGTATACATGTGTATCTAGTACACATTCTGGAGTTTCAATGCATATCCATCGAAAAATAAATAAACTTCATTGAATGGAAAACATAATACTTAATAGTTGTACTTGTGAGTCATTCAAAGGCTCGTTTCAAGATCTGTAGTCAAGATGAAGGGGAAGTGGGGAGAATGTTTCTTCTGTATGACTATAGTGAGAGATTTAAAATTTCAATCATAAACCGGATTTAAGAAAAAATAAATCTAAAAGATTTAATTTTAGTCTGAAACGATTGAAAAAAGCAATAATTATCCGCAGACTGTAAAAAGTGTTTTAATCCTCCGAATGATTTAAAAAGGACGCCAACTTTATCGGCAATGGACCAATCAGGATGATGGGACTACATCACGTGATGAGCTCACACAGCTAACTCAACTTTGTTGGCGGCCATAGATAGACCGACTAGCTGTACCGAGTGCTCGTTAAAAACGTGAACGTTAAACGTAAAATCCGAACGAATTATCAATCATAATCACACAAGTTTTTAATCGGGACACTCGGCGGAAACCTGGAGATCATTTTTCAGATTTTCAAAGGTAAGTGAATCCAATCTTATGTAGTAAAATTTTGGATAGGCTTGCAATTTTTTACACGACGATGTCGTCGTGTGAAATGAACGGGGAGTATGTGGCTATATTAAACGTTGGGCTTCATTTTGTTAACGATGTTCACCGCCTTTTACACACAATGTCCTCACTTTATTCATGTTACGTTCTCATACAAAGGCTACTAGATAGAGAACAAACATAACATAATTTCATCAAGATATAAAATAGCAAGAGACAACGTGATTGTTCGTCTCTGATGAAGACCAATTTCGAGTTCATGTATGTTTCTGTTGGTCGATAGAACCATGGAGGTAGGAAGAAAACTATGATTTGGGCTCTCTGTGCTCAAAATAATTAATATTAAACGATAGCAATTAGTTTTACTTCTTATCATGGAGGTAGGACCATGTTCTTATCTGCTGAACCATAGTGGCACTTTTATGTTTTGCAGAATGACCACCAAAGATTGAAGCGAAATACAATCTAGAAAATATTGGTCAAATTCCTTTTTAAAATTCAATTGTGTGCTGGTCGACAGAAACCAAAAACACAAACAATTATAGTTAATATTCCAGTGACGTTTACTTAGTTAATGCTTTGTACTTCCATGGTACTGATGTCGAGGTTTTCTTAACAATTGTCTGAATGTTTTCCATGTTTCAGGTGATCTTTGTTCCTTACTGGTTGCTGTTTACAGTTTTCCTGGTCCATCCAATGGCAAAGTCGAAGGGTTTCAATTGTAGCTGATGCATGCAGTTTCCTACATTATTCAGATCAGCGGGTAAGTATTTCTTGTTTCCCCTGATGTGTATGGATTCCCATCCTACACAACTAAAAGTTAGTAATTTGCAATCGTTGTCATGGTTGCTAGGGAAAGTAATACTTTTTACATGATAGTGTGTACTGTGCAGAACAGTGCATGCAGTCTAGTGTAGTGTATTACAATCTGGTATGCTTTACAACACTGAAATGTTCACTCTATCACTGTGTTTTAAATAAGTATGTTCTTGTTTTGTAGAATGACCACCTGAGACCTAATGCAAGCATCAATAACAATCTAGGAAAAAAAGACCTAAATCCTTTCAAACTTCAATAATTGTGTCATTGTGTGCTGGTTGACAGAAAATTATAGTAAATAACTAGTGATATAATGTTTAGTTAATGCTTTGTACTTCCATGGTACTGGTGTGAAGGTTTTATTAACAATCGTCTGGATGTTTTCCATGTTTCAGGTGATCTTTGTTCCTTACTGGTTGCTGTTTACAGTTTTCTTCGTCCAGTGGCAAAGTCAAAGGGTTTCAATTGTAGCAGATGCAGTTCCCTACATTATTCAGATCGAGCTGGTAAGTATTTCTTTGGTTTGTTTTCCCTTGATGGAGGTTGTCAAATATTGTATGTTTCTTTCACTGAAGCGTAATACTAATTTCACTGTGCATCATCTCGTACAGTTAAAATGAATCTTATCAGGAAAAACTCACATGGGTTTAATGAGCTCTGGACTTTTAAACTAATTTAGAACTTCAATTCAGTGCTTCAATTGCTTTTGCTTTCATAACAGAAAGTGAGTTTATAATACACATCAGGTTAGAAAAACAAACAAGTATCCATGTTTAAGAGCCTCCTATAGCTGGGTAATATTAGTTTTAATCTGGGAAACCTTGTACACCTTACATGTAGATCCACCTAAGTATCAAGGTCACATACAGGTCATGGGTCACTTGTTTTCATTATACATGTAAATGTTTTTGATCCAGGGGCAAAATTCTTAAAAACATTTCCTCGGGACCAAAACATCCCCCTCCCCCCAATTTAATAACAATAATTTTCAAACTGGTAGTAAATCTCCGCATTTTAAATGAGATGATTTGATTAGTAACTAGAATAATGTGCCTTTTTTCAAATACAGGAGGGGAGTAGGACCCACATCGACGAAGCCATTGCAATCATCTAAACGGATTAGGCAACCTGAACAGTTTCCCAGAGAGAAAACCGAAGCAGTTTGTCTTGTGTCTGGACTGCATTCCAGTCAGTGGGGGATCTTCAGTAGTTGAAGCTTTTGATAAGTTGTTTAAATCTTTCTTTGTGTTTGGGTCAGACTATCCTATAGCGTTAAACAACTTTATTGAGTTCTTTATAGCATTGAAACCAGGTTAATTGACTTACTGATATCCAAGATAACCCTAAGTCCCTACAAACCTAATTTGATGTGCCCTTCAATTCCTTCGGATACAATGTTGTTTAATTAAGAGAAAGATGGTGCATCCTATTTGTTGTAATAAAGTCCATTTTCTATCTCATTCAGGTAAATCACACACAATTTTTTTAAATTGTGTGTGGCAATGTTTTTGTAAAGCACTGCAGGTGTAAATACCGTACTCTTTAAAGCAAGTACCTAAAATCAAGCTAGCATTGTAAAAATAGACTCCAATTTCTCCCTATCTAAGAAACAGACATAAAAACCTTTATTTTGTTTTCATGTGCCATAAAGGATGTATACATTAACAGTCACCCACATCCTGAGAATATTATTATGATGAAATTGCAGTTTTAATCCTTGTGTAATAAACATGGAGACTCAATAGAACTTTTTATGTTCATGGACTACAAAGGTAAACTCCATGTTAAGGTCTATCTAAGAAACTAATAAAGTTTGTAAGAAAATGGTTTTGACATTTTTGCTGTTCCTGTGTTTACTTTCCTGCTGGTCCAGAAATGGTGTGTTTTATATTTTAACCCCAATGATGATTTAGAAATAAATCAAATGAGATTGCGATCATGTAGGTTTAAATCATTCAACGGGTTGAGGTTAAATCTGTAAAGATTTGAAATATAAATCCACTGGATTGATTTTATTAATCCTTTACAGATTAATTTTTTTAAATCTTTTGAAAGATTAATTTTAAATCCACTCTGTTTGTTCCCTAATCACACTCCTTGAAAGATTAAAAATTCAATCCTGTGGATTTAAATTTAAATCCTTGTATTTTTGACAATGGACCCTTGGCCCTTTCAAATAATCTAAATAATGTACTCATTTGCTAAATTATTTTTGTAAGTTCACCTTTGTTTTTCACTTGGCACATATTTAAATACCTATGTCTCGATAAATAAATTCTAACTTCATAATGATGCCATCGGTTTTCAATTCTGGCTAAACAAAAGTTTATTATTTAGAAAATGTTATATTCCGAGTAGCCTTTATTTCCTGTGTATAAACTAACGTTTAAACGTAGAAGATTTACACATTACTTTCTTTGAAATTTCAAAAGCTATCAACATTGTTTTCAGCGATTCAAATAACTAACGCTAACGCTAACGCATCATACCATGCCGCATAGGAGATGGCGATCAACATGGGATAGCGGTTTGGATAGAAAGGGAAAGACAATACTACCAATATCCCGTCATTTTGTCTGTCAATTGGTAGATTAACCAAGTTATAAAAACTAATTAATTATGCAAACAAATCTGATTAATTTACTCCGGCAATAGATATGTAAACAACACACTTAGATAAAGAAAACGTTGAAAAAAAGGCAAAATAGACCATTTTAACCAACTGAAGGTGCTGACAACGTACCAACTTAAGCTTGTCCAATTAAGGTGCCGTGTTCGAGGGTCAAAACAAAAAATAATTAAACTTGCCAAACTCGCCTTCTGGTTCAATCTTCAATTTCAAGTCAAAAAACTTTTCACAAACCCTAGTTTGCAAAGTATTAGAAAGGCCAACCTTCTTCCGCCATCCTTCTCACTATCGGAATGGGATATAAAAACAAACTTTCATGGCACCATACGGTCATAAGCCTAACTTTCATTGAAAGCACTAACTTTCATTGAAAACCCGAACACCTAGTGTTTGTAATCCTACAAACACTACATTTCTAGTTTCAATTATTATGTGTCTAATTTTATTACATGTATGTAATTTACACATGTGGTCTCGAGGTCTCGGTCTTGGTCTCGGACCAAAAGGTCTCCCCCTCGGACCTCCAGGTCTCGGTCTCGGTCTCGGACTCCCAGGTCTCGACTACATCACTGATGATTGTGTTGTTGTCTTACTTCCCAAATCAAATATTTTTCCTCTAGAAGGTGAGGGGTGCTATTTGATGTCCCACTTCAAGGTACTCATTATTTTTCACAGGTTATTGGGAAAAACAATGTAGCTGTGCCAACCCATCTGTATAAACTTATCACCATCGCTGTCCCACCAGCTGAGATTAATAACCAAGAAAACGGGGGTATTTTAGCTGTGGGTGCTTTCATCGTCCCAAACCAACCAATCCACTCCAATCGTCGCCTCAAAGATTTCCAAGTTCCCGTCAAAAATCTCAGTGAGTCTTCTGGACTCACGTTCTTCTCCGAACTGGGAACAAACGTCAAGTTTCAAAATCTCTGTGATGTGGACTCGTGCAACTTGATGTCGCAGGAGAAAATGGAACTTTTTTTTATCGGCCGGCGCCTTGAGAATGCAACAACGATACACAGGCTGGAGGAGAGCTGGAAGGAGCTGGAAAAGAAGAAACTAAATCCTGATGAGTATCTTAAAGAAGCCTACAAGAGGAAACGAGTGGAAATAGAGGAAAAAGAAAAACAAAATGAATCACATTCAGAGCTGTGATCAAGCTCAGGATTTCTTCCCTCTTTTTCCAGTATATTTTAGAACTTTTGAAGAACTGAAGCACACACCATCAAGACAGATTGATGAATATGGCGCCCTCTTGTGGTAGGGAGAGTACCTAAAGCACCTGGCATAATGGACTGGTCCCCTGTATTTATCAAATTATTCAGGCTTCTTTAGGGAGAAAACAGATCGTCGTCCTCATTAGGCCACACACAAAAAAAAGTTGTTGATCGTCCTTTTTTCGGGGGTGTGGGGGAGGGAGGGAGGGCGTTTTTTTAAATTTTTGATGACATGGCCAAATATGAAATAAAGAATAAAGAAATCATCACAATCACTATAAAACAGAGGGTTTGTGTGTTTTTGATGTTTTTAATTGTTTTCTTAAACCCATTAAACTCCTGGATGACATTTTCTATAAATATTTTCAAAAAACTAAAACGCAGTGTAGCCCAAGTAAATATTTGAAAAATTGTTCTTGCTTTGCCAACATGAATAAAAACCTTCTTCAAACATCTTTTCAAACCTATAGAATTTGAAAAAATATCAGCTGAAAAATTTGGGCAGTATAAGTATAAAGAGATATCCAGACATGGGAAAAATAGATCAACACAATGTCAGAGCCAAATTTGACTGAAAATATCATTGTAAAAGGCCGTTTTTTATGAATAAAAAAAAAAATGGGTCGGGGGGTTTTGAAAGGTCGGGCGGGGACGATCAACAATTGTGTTTTTTTTATGTGGCCTTAATATTTTGTAGGCCCTCAAAATATTCTCTATTAGACAGATTTGAGAGCACAATAAAAGGGATACGGTGTTTAAAAAAACTGCCCAATTGTGACCCCGGTGGTTGTTGACTTCAAACTTGAGGTATTTTGGATGACTTATAAGGCCCGTGGTCCAATTTGCCGAGAGGTGTTGGGAATTTTTTTAGATTGATGCTCGGACGTTTGGAAAATTACACCAGTGCAGGGGTGTTTTTATTTAGAGGGGGATAACTCCCCATATCAAATTGAGCAGATAATAAAAGTTCAAGACTCATTTAATAACTGTCTCTTTACTGTGAAAAGCTGTGAGACTTTTAAAGTATTTTTTGTGTATTTTTTTATATTTAGCAATTCCCACTATAAGCAATGTATTTAATGGGGTGCAACCTTCTGGCAGTGTGGCGGTCTCTGCAACAGATTTCAACTGCTAACTTTACTGCTTGTAGACTTTGCAAGTCTCGTGCGCTTTCGAACACGGTGTTACCATTACGCATTGAATCAATGTACAGAATGTGGGACCAAAAAGGTCCCCAAAATGTTTGAATACGCGCAAGACTTGCACGATCTATTTGAGATAACTGTTGAAATATGGGCGTATGGGGACTCTTTGGTTGAGGGGGAGCAGAGGAGAAACTTGCGTATGTAGCCTGTATTTTTGCATTGCTATTGTCTGTTGTGTGTTAATTTATTGTGGTACTGTCTCCTCTCTGTTTTTGATCTGTAATAATTGTAAATACTTTTTATTGTAATTTTGAGTGGTGTGATCTAAAGTGGATGTTTGTATTTTTATATATACTTTTCACACCAGGAAAAGGAATTTCATGTACCTTTTAACATGACTAATAACATTTTGAATTGAATTGAATTGAATTGAGGGATCGATTTGCCAGACGGCAGCAAAGTGGACTACGCCGCGGTGATTTTCACGGATATTGTTGGTTACAAGGACTTTCCAATTTGGCAGTTTGCACAGTAGACTGGATGCAGACTTGTATACCAGGCAGTAGCACTGAGGTTATTTGTCGGCGATCTTTTCTTTTTTAGAGGATGAGTGCAATATTCCTTATCAAAGCTTCTTGAAAAAAAACAAGCCCCCCCCAAAAAAAATGTGTAGGCCTATATATATATATATCTGTATATATAAAAATCAATTAAAATAAACAAATAATGAAAGATAAATTATTTTAAAAAGTTGCAAACTGCCACCCCAAAATACCTGTGGTATAATATTTAATGGAAAAAGTGGAAATGGTGTAAGTTGAGACTGATTCAGCTGGAATACGTGAACGATTGGACTGTTTTACAAGATTCATAAAACAGAACGAAAATGTGACCAATTACTATGGATGATGTGAAAGAATGTATTCATTTGAGTTTATAAGATAAGGATTTCTAAACAACCGTTATGATTTTATTTTTTAAGATGTGCTGTTTTTTGTATTAAAGGTATTATACAGGATTGACAGAGCTGACAAACTAGTGTGTGATCTGTGTGATCAACCATGATAAAAGAAATAACAAACCTAAGCAAATTTGGGCTTAATCAGTTGTGTGAGTCAACAAAAATCAGCTGGGTTTTTTATAGGTTTTTAGAGGAAAATATTTAACAGAAAAACAAAATATAGTATGAAATTTATAATCAGTAAGCTTTCATACTAAAAATAAACAATTATGTTTTTCATCCTTACCAATCCTGTGAAATACCTTAATTAGTATTGTAAGGTTTGAAATAATTTTCGTCGTATAATATTTTGCAGCTACGAAACGACGCTGTTTGTTATATCGAGGCATTTTTATGGTGGGGGAGCCTTTTAGGGACAAATACATAGTTGGGAGCCATTCATTTGCGCGGGGTGATGGGGTACTTCTTTTGAGCTTTGTACAATCTGTGCCTGCAGGATATGTAAAGACCCTGTTTTTTACAAACATTTTTTTATGATGCACTTTTGCTTTGAATGAGAGAAGAGGGGTTGGGAAGAGGGAAGAGGGGTTGAGAAGAGGGGTTATCTGTGTTTAACCAATCTAAAACGAATATATTTATTCCAAATAAGCTAAAACAATTTTGCAAAGCAAAGATTTTAAAGTAAACATGCAAGAGGTCGATATTTTACGTTTTGTGTGCCGCTACACTCGTAGTCGTACGCAACGTACGTGCCCGGCCATTTACGGTACCTCGGATCGATCCCACGCAATCACATGACATGAACTGCCTGCAGCCAGAATTCGCTGGCATACAGCCCGAATTCGCTTGAGCCAAGAAGCGGATTCACTGGTGGTACCCAACACTTGTTTTGAGCGCGAGTACCAGATCAAACGGTCATTTTTAGAACTTGTGTTAACTAATGTGTTCACCTAGCTCTTAGCTTGCCTTGTGTGTTTTGGATGTTCAAACAAATAACTTTTCAATAGGATATTTCAAACAATAATTGTTTTCCGCGATGAGTACCGGGCGCCGCCATTTTGGAATGATCCTAATCATGCCAATCAAACTACGACGTCATCGGCCGGCCAGACTGTGGGAGGAGCGTATAAGTAAAGCAACCATTGAAATGTTCGCACCCTGGCTCCGCCCACCAGCCGGCCGATGACATGTATTTTGATTGGCATGATTGGATCATTCCAAAATGGCGGCGCCCGGCACACATCGCGGAAAGTATTTCGGAGTAGGTCGCACAATTATTGTTTGAAATAGATTTTTAAAAGATCGTTTGTTTGAACATCCAAAACACGCAAGGCAAGCTAAGAGCTAGGTGAACACATTTAGCTGGTTTAAACCACCGAATGGCCCTTAGAGAATGCACTTTGAAATGGTTATAGCTTCAAAAGAAATGGGCGGGATGTGTGACCAAGGATCCAGGAAAAAGTGTATAAAATGTTTGAAAACAATTATAAAAGATATGAAGTTAAATATTTCTTGTCTTTTCGTACTTCTGCACACTAGTACATCATTGTATATTGATTGGGATTAGTTCCAATGCATTTCAATCTTCAAAATAATGACAGTTAAGGTAAAAAAAAATAAAAAAATCCCGACCGACCGACCCCTTCAAATTTTTTTACTGGAGGGCAACTCAAAAATTTTATTTTTTTGGCCTTATCTGTTGGTCCCCAATTATTCCCAGCCGCATTTTAGACAACGTACGCATGGTTTACATCAAACAATGCTTTACCCCTGAAATGGACATGCCCATAATATACGTTACATCGCTTGTGACGTCAGATACAAAAGGTATACATGCACGTGGGCATTTATTGAACATAAAACAATACTTGGCATCATTGATGAAAAAACCTAACTTTGTTGAAATTATCCAATAATAATTTAAAGTGTGTCATGAAAACGAGAGGGTGGGTTTAATCTTGAAAGGCCTTTTGAAAAGTTCGTTCGAAAATGTTCATCCCCAAGATAAAAATTCATAAATGCATTCATTCCTCCATTCATTCAAAGCTGATGCTGCCGTCACGGTCACAAACTGATGACTATTATCACAGCATCTAGGAGTACTGTCTCATTAATTGTTTACCAATCTGTGTGCCTTTAAAGTCTCATTCTTGTCCATTCTTTGATGTCGACTCAAAATTGCTTCTTCTTCCTATCTCTCTTTCCGTCACTTTAGTTACCTTTCTTTCAATGATGAGTTTGTTAGCAGGCTTCACTTACTCTAGCAATGTACCTAAAATCGGTGAGATCACTCACTCATGGATCTTTTAAAGCAGACAAAATTATTGCAGGAAGTCATTGAGTGTAGGTATCATCAGTTTTCAAATGATGGAAACTTAGAAGAAAAACAATCGAATCTATAGGCTTCTCTTTCTGCCCTAATTACAAGTCGAGCATTTTATTTGAATATAAAATAGCATTCACGGCACAGTAGGTGACCATAACTACATCTATACACGTATGTATACATCAACTCATCAAAGGGCTCAATATTTCGCCATATATTTATATAAAAATAAATTGTGTATACATGTAGGCCTACATTAATTTTGAATGTGATTATAACAAAGGCAGAGATTTATTCTCGATAAAAGAAACGCTAGACTTCAACGTAGATTTCTTCTCGTAAGTACACCAAAAAGGCATCATTTGTTTGTTTTTGAAAAAGATTCAGAGAATACATTCAGAAGAACGTTAAGAAGAATTCTCGTTGTTAAAATTCATTTATTTGTGATCGGAATCCACTTCTAGCACAGAGTGACCTACTAATGGATCAGCGACCATTTTCAGGTCAGCATTACATATACTTCCGGTTCTAATTTTTAAATCACATGCAATCACAAAACTATTTACATGCATATTATTCTATTTTGGGGTGCTAATTCCAAGCCTTAAAGGCAAAGTATACCTTTAGTTTTTAGGACCGTTCGATTGTTTTAATCCTATATAAATGTAGATATATACAATAAAACTAACCTGTGAAAATTTCATGTAAAGTTGCGCTGATCATTCAATGAAAAAATAACCAACTCAAGGTTCGTTTTAACGATACGAATTAACAAAACATTTACATGGAGTTATATTATAAAAACTACTTAAAATTTGTGCAAGCGTTGTTCATGCTTTGAATCAACAAGACAGAACGGGGTTTTCCCTTTGTTTTTGTGTGTGTTAATGTTTTGGCAAAAAGAGGGCCATTTCTTCTTTCCGCAAGGTCATTCGTTAAAATCAAGCCATCGATTTTTATTTGGGCCTCGGCCTTGAACCGCAGCCATTTGCCGTCATCCGCTGTGTTATAAAAATGCACCAAACCATGGAAACCTTCCCAGTAATTAACTGTAGTAACTGCAACGCAATAGTCACTGCCGAAGCAGCGACATCACCACCACAAATAACCTATCTCTATGGTAACGTATAAAAGCTCTGGTAGAATATCGAATAAATTAGTTTAAATCAGGAATTTACACAGGAAAAGTGTGGTTTGAAGATTTTTAAGGGGTTGGCACGAAGAGAAGTTATTCACGAGCCATAGATTCTCCCATCGCAGATTTAGGATGGATTCCCCATTCCTGTTGAGATACAAAGAAGAAAAAACACAATTAGCTTAGAGTTTGAGTAAATACAGCAGGAATTTGTGTCAATTAAATTCAGATTTGGTTTTTGGAACAATTCGATTGGTGATATAAATGTACATGTGCACAAAAAACATAAACCGGAGAAAATTTCATTTCAAAAGGTGGTAGCGTTTTTGAAATATTGCCGAAAAGCTGGCGCGGCTCTGTCCACGCAGGAAGAATAATCTGTAATTGGAATGTACGCAATCTAAAAAACATTTCAAGCATGAAACGTTTCTCAAAATGTTTTGAATCTTACTCTCTAAAACCTGATTCCTAGAAGTTTCATAAAATGTTATATGTTACATTAACAAAAGCTGAAGAGCTTCCTACCAAGTAAATTGTTATGGTTATTTTTCTCTTGAAGTAATTACCAAAGGTATACTCTGCCTTTAATTGAAATCTTATCAATTCAATTCCAATCAGAAAAACTATAGTAACAAACTTGCGGGTACAACCATGTATAACACTCCTTTGGGAGAAGTGCTGGCTCTGAGAAGAATGGTGTGGTCTCGACTTTTCGAACAGTATACGCTGCTCGTCTTCAGCAGAATGCAGAGCATACTGTTTGAAACGTCCAGACCACACCGGTTTTTCTCAGAGTCAACATTTCTCCCAAAGCTTCAAACATCACTCACAATTCAAATCAATTATTCGTATACAGTTAATGTAAAATGTTTAACAATTCAAATCAATTTAAAATAATTCAAATCAAATCCCTTAAAATTAAATGAATTCACTTGGAATGTAACATACCCTTTTGATTTAAATCCATAAATATTTCGAAACCTTCTCTTGGTTTCTGATAATGCCCCATCTTGGTTTGCTCCTAACCCATTTCTTTTTTCTATTATAAAGGGCCATTTGCAATCGGTTGTCTTTGGAATGATTGAAATAATTGTCCTATATTATTTGTCGAAATAAAATTCTAATCGATTTCAATTAAACACGACACCTGCTGTGATGTTTTTATAGAGGTGAAATTAATAAAATAAACAATAGAAAAGATAAACTGAGAGTCAATAATTACAAAAATGTGTAAAAATAAAAATAAAATCTATAAAATCAGTGATGTTTTGTTTGGGTCTGTGATACGGTTTGAAAATGGATCGGTATTGGTTCTTACCTGTGCTTCTTGTACTAGAGCGCAAAGTGTGCAGAAACAAATCATCAAAAGATCGTTTGTGTATTCTCCCTGTGGGTGAAAACAAATTCATTAATTTAGTTTATAATATTTTAACTTCGTATCAGAAAGTCTTTGTTAAGAAATAACCATGTTAACAGCAGCACTTGTCATGTTTTCAAAAGCAAAACAACTGAACCCACCAAAAGAAAGAAGGAGGAGAAGAAGAACGAAAGAAGGAGGAAAAGGGAAAACAAAACCCGAAAGAAACAAAACAACAACAAACAAACAAATAAATAAACAAACATTATCTGCACCCCCTAAACCTAGCCCTAGAAAAGCCTTACCCTAGAAAACTGGAAAATGCTGGTTACGAAAAACTAAATAAATACACATTTTTGTACGGCATTCTGAGTATCTTCCAAACATGTCATGTGTAACCTTCGGAACGTTTGGATTGATAACTGATGTCGGTAACTTCGTACCCAAGTCACTTCGTACCCAAGTCACTTCGTACCCAAAATATCAGGTGTCAGGACACTTCGTACATTTACCTTTTCGTACCCGGGACACTTCGTACCTTTTACAAGGTACGAAGTGACTTTACAAGGTACGAAGTGACTTTGGACACTTCGTACTCTGGACACTTCTTACCGTCAGCCGAGTCACTTTGTACCTTCATACAAGACACTTCGTACCTTGAAAACTGATTTTGGTTTTTAATGACCGAACAACTACAGACATCAATATATTTAAATTGAAAATAATAATTTTTTATAAATAACAATTGATAAATAAGTTGTGATTAGTCTTTACAAAATCACTGTTGTCGAAATGAACAGTTGTAAAAAAAGAGTATCTTAAATATTAAAACGAATAAGAAGAAAATATTTTGGTTTTTCTTATAACGTGTTCAATAAATATTGATAAATAAGTTGTAATTAGTTTTGTCAGTTAATAACAGTTAATTAGGATGACATTTTTACTGACATCCAACGGAATAGGGCCCCAACAGTAGAGGGCCGACGGTACGGAGTGACTCGACTGACGGTACGAAGTGACCAGCTTTGCCAAGGTACGAAGTGTCTCGAAGGGGAAACAGGTCAACTCGTACGCACGCAAACTCGTACGCCTGCCGACCCGTACGCAAATTGGTCAACTCGTGCGCCCACCAACTCGTACGCACACGAACTCGTACACAAACAAACTCGTGCGCCCACCAACTCGTACGCACACGAACTCGTACACAAACAAACTCGTACACATGCAAGCTCGTACGCAGGTGTATTTCTACGTGGTTAAAAAAGCACTGGCAGCGGGAATATTATTCTATAAAACATAAAAATATCAAAAAGGCCCTACCAATTAGATTTCATTTTATAGCATCAAAATGGCGAAACCCTTTCCCTATAATTATGACGTTGTGAATTACACTTGCGTACGAGTTTGTGTGCGTACGAGTTTGTGTGCGTACGAGTTTGTGTGCGTACGAGTTGGTGTGCGTACGAGTTGGTGTGCGTACGAGTTGGTGTGCGTACGAGTTTGCGTGCGTACGAGTTTGTGCGTACGAGTTTGCGTGCGTACGAGTTGACCTGTTTTCCTCGAAGGTACGAAGTGTCCCGGGTACGAAAAGGTAAAGGTACGAAGTGTCTGACGTCCAGATATCATACCCAGGTACCCACGTCATTTCATACGGCCCAAGTTGCTTCTTCAAGTCACTTCGTGAAATGAAAATGTGGTACTTCGTCATTAAAATGCCTATTAAAAATGAGCGATACTTGTCCATCTGAATAGGGTAACAACAGGACACTTTACACGAAGATTGCAGGCCTCAAAATTACCAACGGCGCGGCACTGATGACAATTAGGATTACTTTGGGCTTTTGAGGTGACAGTAATTACTAAATCCATCGAAACCACATAAAAATAAACCTTATACAGGAGATTGATTGTGGAGGAATTAGAGGTGGGGGATGCTCATGATTTTAAAATAGTACTTACATCGATGTCCTTGGCTGCTCTAGACATTCCACGAATCTTGGTCATTGACCAGAGACCAACACACCCGAGTACGGAGAGGATACCGTAGGTCATGCAGCTCTCTCCGTTCTGCTCGGCCACCTTCCCGGCAATGTAGCACGGTACGATATAGGTGATCAAACACAGACCGATGTTGTCGAAGCAGCCGAAAAGTCCATTTGCCCATTCGCCCATTTTGAAAAAGTTTTGGTCTTGGTTAGTTCTTGAAGACAGGGAACTTGGTGCTGCTATGACGCGTATTTCTTATCTGACTGCAAGCATCCACCGAATGATGAAGTCTATAATGCACGTACGATGGTCGTTGTGTTAGGCGTACACAACAACTGTCCGAAAATATACAATGCAACCTTTAGAAATTCATTAATCGATTTTAAGAATGGTTGCCAGTGGCGACATTGTTGGTGGAGCTGCATAGTTTTACATGTGTACGACAAGGGCTCGAAAAGGGGTTGGACCAACGGGATGCTGCAGCCTGGCAATTTCAACTGCTATGACGATGGGAAAAGCAACAAGGGCTCTAATTGGCTGGCGCTTCATTCATGAATGAAATTTCTGATTATTTTGTTTGATGGAACAAAAGGTGGACACCCTGGCCACTGAAGCGATATAACACACCTCGTATACAAGCTAGTGCTGCTAAATTGCGTAGTAATGAAAGGAATTTCTGTGAAAGTATACCATTATGATAACCGTCAAGGTGATGCATACTATTGTACAAGTAATTTGTGAATAGCTACCCTATACATGACCGTAAAAAAATCACTCTCTGCATGGGGAGGATCTAAATTCTACCTTTTTAAAACTCTGAAAAATAGAACTTAGCTGTTCCAAACTGCTTACCAACCAAGAGGGCCTATGGTATAAATCTGACGCTTCAACCCATAGTCTTTCTTGAATTGAAGGCTAAAATGACAACACAACACACATTATGGCGTGTCGTGGCCGAGTTCTGGTGGCTGAGTCATCATACTGTGGGTTCGAATCCCGGTCATGAAACTTGTGTCCTTGAGCAAGACACTTAACTAACTGCTTGTCTTCACCCAGGGGTAAAATGGGTAACCGTGAGGGTAGACTTGATTCAAGTCCCTTTCTCGTGCGAGGTCCCTAACACACATGTAACGCGCCAGCATGCAGCCACAGTACAGACATATAATACCAGTGCGCCCTCACCGACAAAATGTAGCTATTGTGGTGGCGATCAAGGAACAGGTTGGGAACAAGTTCAAGGAACAGGTTCAAGGAACAAGTTCAAGGAACAGGTGGGGAATGCAGAGCGCAAAATAATAGTTTTCTGACGATGAGGCAAGGAAGGGCAGAGATAGTTCGTGCGCTTTGGCCGAACTTGTTGTATATTCCACAGGGAGCTGAGATGGTTTCAGGAATGAAATAAATGACCCACAGTGATCAGGGGTACTAATGTGTGTAGTGCAATGATCTATCTTTGGAATTGCGTTTTATATGATATTATCTTTTTATTATTACCTGTTCATCTGTGTTGTGTTGTTTAGCATTCTAGAAAGACTTTTAAGGGTGTTGATATTACTTGTTGACTTGTGTACTGTGAATTTATTTGTAAGTTGTATAGCGCGCTGTGTTGGATTTTTGGCTTGCATGGTTCGAGGAGCATACAGGTAGGGAATCTCGTGTTAGAAGGGGTAAGGGTCGCTTTTATTTCGCCCAAGGAACATCTTAAAGTCTTCAGGCCTTGCCCACACACTTGGCAATATTTACAGCCAACTTAGCTGTATGGCATGCAAAATGTGCATTTCGGTAGTACAGGAGACGGTTTTTTCAAAACATAGGCTATATTTATTTTTACCGATCCCAATAAATGTATGTGGAAAATGACATTTTTCTTGAAAATTACTGGAATCTTTTGCCTGTAAATTGTTTTGTCACACGACCATTAAAGTGTTTGAATATTTTTTGGGAACCAAGGCCAAGATCAATCTGGTAAAAAACGAAGCGTTTCTAATTATAGACCAATATCCCTGATCCCTCAGGTAGAAAAGGTTTTTGAAAGAATTCTTTCTGATCAAATTTTGTCTCATGTACGACCTGCAATTTCTGAGCAACAGCACGGCTTTGTCTCTGGTAGGGATTGTTCCACAAACCTCACATCATTATTACAGGAGGCATACTGTGCTGTTGATAAGAAAGAGCAGTTGGATGTTATTTATACTGATTTCTCTAAGGCCTTTGATCGAATTAACCATATTATCTGCTATATAAACTTAAGTCATACAATATCCATCCGAATGTCGTAGCTTTATTGCAAAGTTATCTTACTGGTAGAAAACATAAAGTTATTGTCAATGGTTTTTCATCCGAATGGAAAACAGTGTCCTCTGGCGTTCCACAAGGTTCTATTCTAGGATCTCTCCTGTTCACTTTATTTGTCAATGACCTTCTTAGGTGTTTAGATAATAATTGTTTATTATACGCTGATGATTTGAAAGTTTTTCGACAGATTAGTAAAAACACAGATACTTTTTCTTTGCAGGCGGACTTAGATAAGATTTTGAGTTGGTCTAAACTGTGGCATCTATCTCTAAAGGTTAATAATGTAGTGTTTTAACTGTGACTCTTAAGAAGACGCCGTTCACGTTTGACTACACCCTAGGTGATACTATTCTTAATAGGGTTGATGTTCAGAAAGATCTTAGTATTTTTATTGACAGTAAACTCACCTTTGTTCCTCATGTTAATTATATTACAAAGAAAGCTAACCGCATGAGTGGTCTGGTATGGCGGAATTTTCGCTCAATGAAAGATGAACACGTTCTTCGCACCTTATTTTGTTCACTTAGAGAATTGTACTGTTGTTTTTAATTCAATCTCCACTCATCAGGCACATTATGATAGAAGGGGTTCAATACCGTTTTCTCAAATTTGTACACAGGACGCTTACTAATGCTACTCAGTGCTTATAATTGTAATTTGGATTGTCTTGATTTATGTGAAATGTACAGGCTTCCACCACTCAGACATAGAAGAATTATTAACGACTGTCTATTTATCTTTAAATTCTTCCATAATCGTTATAACAACACTGACTTCAACCCATTTAGTTTACATGTTCCTAATCGTCGTACAAGGCAAGCCAACAAACACATCCTGTGACATGTTCCATAGAATCGCGTTGAGGTGACAAAACGTGGATTTATATATAAATATATTATATATAAATTACTTTATGTATCTGGGCTTTAATTATATTATTATTTATATTATATTTATATTATCATGTATCTGTTTTCATTTTGTTGTTCTTTGCTTGGTTTTTTTTGGGGGGGGGGTTCCTCCTTTTTTCCTTTTTTGTTTGTATGTATGTATGTGTTTCTAAATTTATTTATTTTGTTTCTTTGTTAGTTAATCTTTTCTAGTTAATTTTCTTTTACATTTATATATTTAATTTTTATTTTCAAATTTAAAGATTAAGTTATTTTATATTTTCCCTTTCCTGTAATTGACGGCTCGTCCGCTGTTGGTTTGGACAATAAATACAAATACAAATAAATACAAATAAAGGCCGTGGTCTCAGTGTATACATTTTTGGAGTCCTGATGTGATTGCTGCGGGTTAGAGCGTGTATTCTCTGCTTTCGCAAATACAATCTCCTGCCCTAGACCGAGTGCGGATTGTGGAAGCGACCATCAAATGCTGATCGCACAAGTGAAAATGAGGCTGAAATCCCAGAAGAAACCAAAAACACCAACAAGATATGATGTTGAGCGGATTCCGAGACAGTTTGGAATAGAAGTAAGCAACAGGTTCTCTGCACTTCTGGAATCGGCAGAGGAAGAACAAATGCCGAATGAACTGTGGGAGAACATGAAGGAGATTGTAAATCAAGCTGCTGAAAGACACATCCCAAAGAAACGGAAACTCAAACAACCTTGGATCTCCGCCAACACTATGAATCTTGCGGACGCACGACGAAAAGCCAAATCATCGGGGGACCAACAGAAATGGCGAGACCTCAACAAAAGATTCAGAAAAGGGGCAAAGGAGGACAAAGCTGTGTTTCTAGAAACAAAATGTGAGGAAATGGAGAAAGAGCAACACAATCCTAGCAGAGTTTTCAAACTACTGAATGACATAACTGGACAATCAAAAGTGAGAACGGATGTGATAAATGACAAAAATGGCACAACGCTCACTGAGGCTGACGAAATCAAAAAGAGATGGGAAGAATATTGCAGCAACCTATATACAAACCAAGACGAGGACACAACAATACTTGTTTCTGAAAACATTGAAAAAGAACCACCACCATTGAAAGCAGAGGTGGAATGGGCTATCAAACAAATTAAGAATGGTAAAGCTCCAGGTGTCGATAACATCCCCGCTGAAATAATTATGGAAGGCAACTGGAGATGAGGGCATTACTGTTCTGTGGAAACTATGCATCCAAATCTGGGAAACGGAACAATGGCCAAGGGACTGGTGCAGGGGAGTATTTATCCCACTGCCCAAATCAGGAAACAAGAAGGAATGTTCAAATCATCGAACCATCAACCTTATTGTTCACGCCAGCAAAATATTGTTGAAGATCATTGCCAACAGAATGAAGAAGAAATACGAAGAAGAGATTGCTGAAGAACAAGCAGGTTTCGTCGAAGGAAAAGGCACCCGCGAACAAATAGTGAATATGAGGAACATCATTGAGAAGTGCAAAGACCAAAATGTACCACTCTACATGTGCTTTATTGATTATGCGAAAGCATTTGACTGTGTAAGCCATGTAAAACTTTGGGAAGACATGACGAAGATGGGATTCCCGGAACATTTAGTGGGCCTTATTGCCCAGCTCTATACTGATCAGGAAGCTAATGTACGAACAGGCTACGGCGATACAGAATGGTTCAAAATCGGCAGAGGAGTCAGGCAAGGGTGCACTTGTCCCCCTGCTTATACAATATATATGCAGAAAACATCATGCGAGAAGTTCTTGAAGAAGAGCAAGGTGGCATTAGCATTGGAGGAGTATAAAGATTAATAACTTGCGCTTCGCTGACGATACAACACTGCTGTGTAACAGCAAGGACGAACTGATGACGATGCTGGAAAACACCAGAAGAGTGAGTAAGGAAAAAGGTCTTCTGCTGAATGCAAAAAAGACAAAGATCATGGTAATCGACAAAGAAAGAAGCGAAACAGACAGGGAAGTTCATTTTGCATGGGGAAACAATCGTGGAAGTCAACGAGTTCATATATTTGGGATCCTGTATCAACAGTAAAGGCAAAAGTGAAAACGAAATACGAAGAAGACTGGCAATTGCAAAAAGACAAGCTATCAAAGTGGATACCATTTGGAAAAGCAGGGGTATATCTACAAACGTGAAGCTGCGACTACTGAGGGCATCTGTGTTCTCAATCGCTACATATGGATCAGAATCATGGACTATGACACAGAAAGACGAGAAAAGGGTGGACGCATTCGAATTGTGGTGCTATCGGAGGCTGTTGAGGATATCGTGGAAAGACAAGAAAACAAACAAATGGGTTTTGCAAAAGATGTGTAAAGAGATGAAAGTCAGAAAGGGAATTGCATTGAGGAAGATGAGATTCTTTGGACATATGGTTAGAAGAGATGGTTTGGAGAAGACGATAGTACAGGGAAGAATGGAGGGGAAGAGAAGCAGGGGCAGACCAGCAATGAGATGGACAGATGACATAAAGCGGTGGACCGGATCAGTAGAGACGCCAGTTACCACCATGGCGAATAGCAGAGATGGTTGGAGGGCTATAATGAAGGCCACAGCAGCACAATTCTGTGCCAACTGACCAAGAAGAAGAAGGGTTTAGTCATCATCCAGTTAAGTCGGTTATCGAGCCAACACAAAATATTAAATTTCTTGGCTTTATTATTGACTCAAGTTCTATGACAGTTGCTTTGCCCACATGTAAATCAAGTCATTTGATTGGAGAGTGCAAATCACTACTGAAGGCAGAAAACGCAACCATTAGAACTACAGCCAAGCTAATTGGCCTCATGGTTTCTAGCTTACCAGGGGTCGAATTTGGGTCTTTGTTTTATAGATCCTTAGAAATAGCGAAGTCAAAGGCTTTAGCAAAACACAACGGGAACTTTGATGCCATGATGGCAATCAACGCTGAAATCAAATCAGATTTGAAGTGGTGGATTGATAATCTGCATTTGCAAAAAAGACGCATTGGGCGTAGCAACCCCGATATGATTTTTTCTTCTGATGCTTCTTCTCGTGGTTGGGGAGGTGCCTTAGAAGGGAAAAGATGTGGGGGGAGGTGGGCAGACGAGGAAGCTGAACACCACATAAACTATCTAGAAATCTTAGCTGCATTTTTTGCACTGAGGTCATTTGCTGCCCACATTAAATGTAAACATATCAAAGTGATGATAGATAATAGTACGGCTGTAGCCTACATCAATCACATGAGCGGAGTAAAATCTAGGTCAATTAATGACGTTTCAAAGTCAATGTGGCTGTGATGGGCTAAAGATCGAGATATCTGGCTAACTGCAACTCATATCCCAGGGGTACTCAATGTTGAAGCTGATCTAGAATCTAGACAGTTTTATGAAAGAACAGAATGGAAGTTAGATCCATCTGTTTTTTCAATGATCACCAAGAAATGGAGTTTCCCAGAAATAGACTTATTTGCTTCTAGGCTAAATAAGCAAGTTGATCGATTTGTGTCTTGGCGACCAGATCCAGATGCGTTACATGTTGATGCATTTACAATAGATTGGCAATATTACTATTTTTATGCTTTCCCTCCTTTCAGTATGTTGGGAAGGACTGTGCAGAAGATACTGTTGGACAGAGCATCAGGAATCCTGATAGCACCATTATGGATGACCCAACCATGGTTTGCACAGTTGTTGCATATGCTGGTAGCACAGCCAATTCTATTGAAGCAGAGCAACAGTTTGCTGCACCTGCCAAATTCCACAACGCAACATCCTCTAAGGAGGACACTCCAACTGATAGCCTGCCTTGTATCCGGAGATCGCTCGAAGAGCGAAATGTTTCGCCAGCAGCTGCCACTATCATCATGGCGTCATGGCGCAAGTGTACAAGAAGACAATACAGAACATACACGAAAAAATGGATACAATTTTGTACTCGGATCAAGGCTGATCACTTGCATCCGCAAATAAATCATGTGCTAGACTTCCTAACAGAGTTGTTTCACTCAGGAGTAGGCTATAGTGCTCTCAACACAGCCAGATCTGCTCTATCTGCACTATGTTCAGCAGAGAACAGTACAACTATTGGCGCTCATCCGCTGGTAATACGATTAATATGAGAGGAGTTTTTAATCTGAGACCAACACTCTCACGATACAGCCATACATGGGACGTCCAGAAAGTTCTGAACTATCTAAAAACTTGCTCACCGGTGAAAGAGCTAACTTTGAAAATACTTACATTAAAGTTACTTATGTTGATTGCTTTAGTAACAGCGTCAAGAGGACAGTCGCTGAAGTTGTTAAACTTAAATAATATGAGTTATACCGAATCTGATGGTTCCTTTATGTTCATTTTCAGTGAATTGCTCAAGCAGAGCAGACCAGGTTATGACTCCGGTGGTTAAGTTACTACCATTTACAAAAGATAATAGATTATGTGTATGTGATACGTTAACAGAATATTTATCACGGACAGAGAAGATTCGTGACTCAAACGAGGGTCAATTGTTTATTAGTTTTGTTAAGCCTTATAAACCAGTGTCTAAAGCGACAATAAGTAGATGGTTACGGGAAGTAATGATTTTTTCTGGTATTGATACTCAGCTGTTCAAGCCTCACAGTGTGAGGGCAGCAGCCACGTCTAGGGCAAAACAGAGATTTGTACCTATTGAACATATCCTACAGACGGCTGGCTGGTCTTCTCAGTGCACCTTTGCGAAGTTTTACGACAAGCCAGTTCACAGCAGCATAGAGTTTGCTGATGGAGTTTTGAGGGACAATACTTAAGATAGTCAGAGTTATGTTTCGTCGAATGATGTATCATGTACGGAAGCCGGATAGTGCCAGGAAATAAGAAGTGAAATATTTTTTCATGAGCGCGATAATATTTTTTTGTGTACCATTTATCTGGCGGCCGCCACTTATTATCCGGCGGCCGCCACTTAATTATCCGGCGGCCGCCACTTAATTATCCGGCGGCCGCCACTTATTATCCGGCGGCCGCCACTTAATTAAGTGGCGGCCGCCGGATAATAAGTGGCGGCCGCCACTTAATTAAGTGGCGGCCGCCGGATAATTAAGTGGCGGCCGCCGGATAATAAGTGGCGGCCGCCAGATAAATGGTACAAAAAAAATATTATTGCGCTCATGAAAAAATATTTCACTTCTTATTTCCTGGCACTATCCGGCTTCCGTAATCATGTGTATGAGGAATAATAAATATGATTTATGGATCATTGATTTGTCCTCGTACATCTCTGGCTTTGAAATCTCATGTGTTCCATGAAGTGTGACCGATGACGTAATAGAATTTCTAAATTAAACGAGACTTCCCTGGAAGTTGAAGTTTGATGGGGATTCTATGTAGTCATCGGGAACACGGAAGGGATCACAGCCCTCCCAATGGTTTTTCTCCCGCCCTATTGGACTTCATGGTACATATACATATATTTTTAAAGATGTACTCGTCTGACCTTTAAAGACTGAAGCTACACGGTACGTGGTGCAATCTCATGTGATCCCTTCCGTGTTCCCGATGACTACATAGAATCCCCATCAAACTTCAACTTTCAGGGAAGTCTCGTTTAATTTAGGAATTTTAGACTAAGAAAAGCAAAAAATAGAAGGGTGCCCAATCCAATCGAAATGTTTGTTTAACAAATGAAATGACATGCATGCTCAAAAGAAATTATTATTGGTCATAAATGACAACTGAAATAGTGTGAGTGGATTGATCCCCTTTCCAAATTAATTCCCCTCTGCCTCCACCCCCCAAAAAAAAATTAGTTTGATTTAATAATAAATAAATAAAATAATTACAAATACTGATAAATAAAAATACAAAATAGAATTAGCTGTTGCAAACTGCTTATCAACCAAAAGGACCTGTGGTATAAATGCAAAAAATAAGTTAGTGGCCTGACATTTCAACCCTAGCAGAGTCTTTCTCGAAGGCTAAATGACTACACAACACACATACAAGCAGACAAGAGTTGCAAGAGTAGTCAAGTGGAAATACATGAATAGAGAGAGTGGAGGGAGAAAAGCAGAAAGCATTCAGAGAAGGCAGGGGGTAAGCAGGGATTATGAAGACAAAGGGGGGGGGGGGGTTATGAAGGGAAGGGGATAGCTTGACCACAAGAAGTTGGGAACACAAAGGACAAAATGGAAGGTTAGAAGAGAGGTAAATAACCGAACAAGGATATTGACAAAATAGGGAGACCGCCATCATAGGGCTAGATAGCTCAGTTGGTAGAGCGCCGGCACGTCAATCCGGAGGTCGTTGGTTCAAATCCCGCTCTAGTCAATTTTCCTTGTTCAACCCAAAATCGTAAATAATTAGTTAATAGGGGGCCTACAATGAAGGGCGGACTAATAAAGTGGATAACTGTGTGGAAAAAGGAGAAGGCAAAAACAAAAGGTTATTCTTTTGTTTTTGCCTTCTCCTTTTCCCACACAGTTATCCACTTTATTAGTCTGCCCTTCATTGTATTAACTAATTATTTACCTCTCTTCTAACCTTCCATTTTGTCCTTTGTGTTCCCAACTTCTTGTGGTCAAGCTATCCCCTTCCCTTCATAACCCCCCCCCCCTTTTGTCTTCATAATCCCTGCTTACCCCCTGCCTTCTCTGAATGCTTTCTGCTTTTCTCCCTCCACTCTCTCTATTCATGTATTTCCACTTGACTACTCTTGCAACTCTTGTCTGCTTGTATGTGTGTTGTGTGTTGTCATTTAGCCTTCTAGAAAGACTCTGCTAGGGTCGAAACGTCAGGCCACTAACTTATTTTTTGCAAATAAAAATACAAATAAAATAAAAACCTAATTTTAATTGTTTTCAATGGAATATTTTGCATTTTTAGATGCTAATGGAAATCATCAAGACTGGAGAAACAATTGATCCATCAACATCTGGACTATCAACGGCTGGATCTATGTGGCTGATCTATGTGGCTGAACCCTCAACATCAACGGCACTATCGGATTATAGGCCTATTAGGAAACATGAAATGTTCTCCTAGTCTTGATCAGAATTTGGGATAACAAAGAGAGTTTCTCGACTAATGGGATTTAACAAAGTTGGTTGTGTATAGACGGCTGAAAAGGACAATCTAAAGGAGTACGTAAATTATGAAACAGATTCTGTGGCTCATTAGCAAATTTTATTGACTCTTTCAATTTATTTTGTTTTCTTTCTAATAAACAGTTGAAAATTAAAAGTTGATCACTACACTTTAGTACACGACTTGAGTGAAAAATGTACAAAATACAAAACTCCATATTCATTAAATGAGGAACTGTAACAATTTGACTTGACTAGCACTGTGGGCTACTGCTGTAAAGTTAAATTTAATTTCAACCTCTGGAAATTTATTTGAAAGCCAGTAGGGATAATGTTACGATATGGACCCAATTTCGTGGCTCGAACTGCTTACCGTAAGCCAAGAATCGCCGCTTGCAGAAGCATGGAATTCCACGCTTACGTCAAGCGTATTTTACAGGTAAGTACGAAAGCCCAATCGTGCCACTGAAGTATATATTATCAGCGGGAACTAATCCGTTATAACGAATTAATAATCCGTTATAACGAATTAATAGTCCGTTATAACGAATTAATAATCCGTTAAAACGAATTAGTAATCCGTTAAAACGAATTAACAATTGGCCCACCTCCATGATGCGACTGAACAGCCGAGTGCGAACTGATGATTTCGGATGCGGATAGCCGTTGACTACAACAACGATGAGTTATGGAACTTTTCGGCGTTCCTGCCATATACGAAATCATCAATTCGGACTCGGCCGTTCAGTCGCACCGTGGAGGTGGGCCGATTGTTAATTCGTTTTAACGAATTAGTAATCCGTTTAAACGAATTAGTAATTCGTTATAACGAATTAACAATTGGCCCACCTCCATGATGCGACGTACTGTACGGCCGTGTCCGAATTGATGACTTCGGTAGTGGCTATGTGGATATGGCCGGAACAACGGTCGGGCACTGCCGCACAGTCACACCATGGAGGTGGGCCAATTGTTAATTGGTGCGACTGTGCGGCCGAGTCCGAATTGATGATTTCGGCAGTGGTATGGCAGGAACGCCGCATCCGAACTCGGGCGTACTTAGTACGTCGCACCATGGAGATGGGCCAATTGTTAATTCGTAATAACGAATTAGTAATTCGTTTTAACGGATTATTAATTCGTTATAACGGATTATTAATTCGTTATAACGGATTAGTTCCCGCTGATAATATATACTTCAGTGGCACGATTGGGCTTTCGTAGGTAAGCAGGGAATTTTTGCATGTGCACTTGCGTAGTCCACGTTACTAGGCATTCTACGCTACAGCTAGCGCAGAAATTCGCGCTTGCTTAGTAAGCGGAGAATGGCGATTGCAAGCGCAGAGTACGATGGTATTAATCAGAGCCATGAAATTGGGCTATGAACAGGATTCACAAGGAATAATTCCTCAATCAAACAAGCACATACAATTTCTTGTGTTTACATTATATGTTGGTAAACTAAAAAGCAAAATATTTTTGAAGAAATACATTATCATGAAAAGTGCAGCCACAGGCAAGACAACATTTAATCCAGTAAGTTCAGGTTAGCTGAAAACTTTATGTACCATCTGGGTTTGGGTACAGCTGTCAGATTGTATTCACTACACAGGATGAAAGTGGAACACGGTTGAATCTTCCCAAATATCCCCAACCCCATCTTTTGCCTTGACGATAAGCCACCTGTCGATATTTCCTGGAGATTAATGAGAAATAAAAATATGGAACAAATCAGTACCAGTTGAGGAAACTCAATACTGTATACACAGTTTCTCACTATTTATTAAACAATAATTAAAAAAATGGAGGGACAGTTGTAGGTTTCCCTCAATCTGTGTAATATAATTTTTTTCTAATCACATTCTAAATAATAATGTATTTTGTTCAACCTGGTAATAAAAATTGAGAGTTTTAACAATAACTTTTGTCTTCACACTACTTACCGGTCAACTGTTCCCTGTACACCCCCTTCTCCGATATTGAGCTGTACATTACATTATAAATGCAAAACGGATTCATACCACTCATCTGGCTACAACATCTCTCTGTATCATATAGGTCTATCCCCAAACCTGTCACATTCAGTTTGCTACAAGTTGTTGGATGACGCAGTGTCCACAAGTACACCTTGATTAGGAGGGAGAGGGGGAAGAGAAAAAAAATTAATAATAAATAATTTTGTCTTCCAGTGTAGTGGGCAAGTACAGGGTGTGTGGTATTTTTGTACTATTTTTTTTAATAAGTTCAAATTGTTTAGGTTCCCGTTTTTATGTGTGTTTTGGTTGGGGGGGGGGGGGGGGGGGTGGATGCATGACCCGATCGGATGACTCATCCATACATGCACACTTAAGTTGCTTTAAAAGTATTTCTTCCCCCATAAAGTGTACACAACTTATTTATCAAAAATTACTGTTGACCTAACGACAAAGCGTGCATACTCTGAGGAATCCTGGGTAAAAGTCAAGGGTGATTCTGCCATTTTGCACAATGCAGGATGGAAATACCAGCCAGAAACTTTCTATCAATCACTTTATAGGACAGGACTATATATCAATTATCCTGCCCAAGAAATAGAGAGATTTAATATTTTCATTTAGCTTCAATGTTTTTCACTAGATCAAAGCAAAACATATTTGTTGCTTCATCTTTTTATTTCACAATTTTAGTATCTTATTTAGTTGGCAAATCAATTACACAGTCTTGCATAAAAATAAATGGAAGCCAAATAAATGCACAACTTGACTCGTATCTGTTCTGTCTAGGTCAAACACTAAACACGATTCATGTACAACGATATGTATGTTTGTACACCAAACACTAAACACGATTCATGTACATGTACATGTACATGTATAGGTGTGTTTGTACACACGTATAGGTATACTCATACATGTGGCAGTGTGCACACACGTACTTTATCGAAGCAATTTGGTTTCACACACGTTAAACTAGAATAGTTTTTCCAATGGAGTGAAGTCAAAATGTTAGGCCTAACTTCACTAAATTCAACCGGTTAAATTCAGACCAGACTATAGTGTAAATGTATAATGATTCCCTTATCGTTGATAAACAACTCACCGGTCGGTGTATACGATCGTTGGCCTGTTCGGCGTTGTCTTCCCTGCATTGGCACACCGCGGCCGGGGGCCCGGGCGCTTGAACGACTCGAGCCGGTGGGTTCAGCACCGCGGATTACGTTGTCATCCTGCATGATTGTCTTTGACTTCGTCTTCTGACGACTGAAATCACTAAACCTACCAGCAGAATTACTGCCACTATTGTTGCTACTGTCATAAGTGACTTCAGCAGTTATGCTATGATCTTCGATCCTAAGATTTATCACTTTTAGCAATGGTGGAATTTGTCGGAGAAAATTCGGAAAGCAGGCTTCAGTGTGCAGTAAAGTATAACAAGACCTTAACCCCCGTGTGACGTCATGCAGTTGGTCTCAGCAGAAACTCTACGCGGGGGTATTTTCGCGATTCGGAGTGGAAGTGCAAAATATAGGGTCTGTAAAAGTGGTTATTTTGGCATGACCGAAAAGGCAAATTCTTTAGATTTTTTTAATGTGTCATAATGAAGTATCATTCTTTAGTTTTATTTAAAAGGGGAACCGCAGCGAAAACCGCTCTAGTGACACTTTAAGTTGGTGTATAGAACTGAGGGCGATGCAATTATACCCCAGCCTGACTACCCAAATACAGGATCAAAAGAATTGCATGGTTGGTCTCACAAACTCGACTTGGTTATGCAAACTAAAAACGGACACAAGATTGCTTTGAGAAAATAAGCTACACTATTTACATATACAAATAGTAACACCAGACAGTCCTTGCTGTGTGGTACACAGTGTTGCTATACTGTACCATCAGACAATGGGTGCGTTCGATTAGCTTCCGTGGGTCGACCCCGGTGTGCTCATACGGGTGAGCCCCTGACATGAGCTAATCGAGCGCCAACTTCCCCCATGCAGCCACACCGATGCATCTTGGGACAGCCGACGGTACCTTTGTGTGCATTACGTCACAAATGTTTCGTGGATTCACGAAAAGATCGCAAAATAGTTATTTTCAAAGTAAAACTGCAACAGTCATTAAATAATTTTACAAGCCCACAGTGATACAAAAGTACCCGGCTTCGAATAAAAAATATACTCATTGCTCACAAAAACGCTGCTTTAATGGTGAAAAATCTTCCTGAAAATGTCCCGCTGAATTACAAACAAAATGGTGGCCATTGTGAACGTTTTTCGCCGTGACGTCATGAACCAGGGTCAGCCCCAAGTAACCTGCTCCACTAGTAGGGCACTTGGGTCTGACCCGGGTGAGCCACAACAATGACGTCAAAGCTAATCGAACGCACTGGGGTCAGACCTGGGACGACCCGGGGAAGCTAATCGAACGCACCCATTATTGGCAAGTCCAAGAATTCACGAAGCTTTAGGATATTTATAAGATATAAAGATGTTTAAGATATATAGAAAGTTTAAAGGGGGCTCCAAGGCAGAGCTGCCAACATTGGTTTTTGAAAATCAGGAAGATTTTTTTTTAAAGTCAGAAAGACTCGATCTCAGCGCGCGTCACGACGATTTTTGCTGAAATAAAAACCAATATTCATGTAGGCCTACAGACAGATATACTTTTGAAATATTACCAACAAATATTGCTGTTTATGTTTTAAATGCTTTGCACATGTTTCTAGTTTTGAAGCACTGACCTATCTTCCTAATCCTATCCTATTGTTGCCTAAATAGAGGACCAGCATGGTCAGACGATGCTAAGTTTAAGTTATGTTCGATAAGAAAACATGTGAACAAAGTTTCCTCCTTTATTATGCTGTCATCTGTGCCCGATTTTCTAAAAAATCTGTAATTCCTGGCGTGCTCAGTGCTTTACTCCTAGAACTATGAGGTTCATTCCGCTATCGTCTCCATTACCCTCATAGAGTGACATGTACAAAATCCTATTCGAAACTTTTTTCCCTTCACGTTTCTGCACCTACAGTTAATTTCCCAAACCGGATCACGCCAAAATTAGGCTCTATGTGTTCCTTATACTCTCATCGAGGTCGGGTTGGGTCCAGAAAATCCACTCCGCAAAACAAAAGTTCCAAAAAATGATAAATTCTCACCGTTTTCAGAATCCTCGCCTTCCGTTAACAAAATGGCCGCCGTTGAAATTTTTGAGCTGGTAATGCTGCGTGCTACGCTGGTAACAAACCCAACGGTTCACGTATACAATCATAGGCGCAATGCTGGTCCACAACAACCAATGTTCTGTATACGTGAATCGTTGATAATCGTTACCATCGTAGCGCGCAGCATTACCAGGAGGAAAATTTCAACGGCGGCCATTTTGTTAACGGAAGGCGAGGATTCTGAAAACGGTGAGAATTTATCACTTTTTGCAACTTTTGTTTTGCGGAGTGGATTTTCTGGACCCAACCCGACCTCGATGAGAGTATAAGGAACACATAGAGCCTAATTTTGGCGAGATCCGGTTTGGGAAATTAACTGTAGGTGCAGAAACGTGAAGGGGGAAAAGTTTCGAATAGGATTTTGTACATGTCACTCTATGAGGGTATTATGGAGACGATAGCGGAATGAACCTCATAGTTCTAGGAGTACTCAGTGCTGTTGTACTGTTCACGCAATGTTTGTCGGATCGGAATCTATGTGTCGCAAAATGTCATTTCGTCCGCCATATTTCACTGAAACATCTGAAATACACGTGGTACAGAACGCTTGATTTTCATCCTAAGTTGATTTTTTAATACATGGCCATTCTTTGTGGTCATCGTCTCTGTATTTTTGCGCATATTTGATTTTTTCCAGCGACTTACCGGTTGCTCTGCAGGGCGGCGCCATTTTGCTTTATATTTCCAACCTCGTTCCCAGTAGTGTACCATCTTGCAGCGTCATTTGCTCGATCGTGAGCAGCGCGTCGTAGCGATACCACTAGTAAACACTGTAAGTATCTCTTCCAGGGGTTAGTGAAGAGAGGTATCGATATAGCTAGCGTGCTGCCCATGGTAGCGAGGCTGATCAGTGCGACACATAGCACATGTATGGATGCGCAGAAGACGAAACTGCGGTTAGAACAACTTTTTCTGCGCATCTATGGCAATTAAATATGCACATGCGCAACCATTATAAACACACACGGGACAGAGGGCTAGGAAATTCGTAAATTTTATTATTTTTTCCATCAGTAGGTTGGGGATCCGGGAGATTTTGACTGCTTGCGGGATGTCGGAAGATTGCCGTCAAATACGGGAGTCTTCCGCAAAATCCGGAAGAGTTGGCAGCTCTGCCAAGGTCATATTAAGTTTTGGGTGCACTCATTGTTCAATAGAGGAATAGAGGAATTGGGAAGACAACAACCTTTCATGACGTCATCCTAAGATAAAAATATACAGGAAAGACAACATCTACTTTAGGATGTCTTCACCCCAAGACAAAATCATCTCAGGATGTCGTCATCTTACGTTTATGATGTCACCATCCTGCAGTAACTTATCTCAGGATCTCAATATGTTGGTTGTCCGTACCAATATGATCATGGCAGATAGCTAGGCTATTCAAGTCAAGGGCTGGTATGAAAACCTTCACGCTGTTTGATTTCGGAAAGAAGTAATTTTATTGACTGCGGTTTCACACAAAACAGCCATCAATCAAAGCCGTCACACAGCCATCATTGTCAAAATACGACGTCATATAATATGCACGAACAATGGCTATTGATATAATTTACCACGAGCTTGGCAGATTTGTTTTCTTTATAGTTACTCTTGGTATACATCGGTGACCCTATCAACGCACCAAGCAGTAATTTATTTCGGTATATACTCTAAAAACTCACGGGTCAGAATTAACCCAGGTTCCGGGTCCCGGGGTATCTAATTAGTTACCCATTTATGTGTCAGGTTGATCTGTATACTGGTTTAAAAAAAATTAGATTTTAACCCAAATTCTACGCCGGTTTGACCCATTCCTGTGTAATTTAAACATATTCCGGGTCATACGGCCTGATGGGGAAACCTGTAAACAAGGGTGCTTGCTATGTGAACAAGAAACACCGGAGTTAGCCCCTACGCTTCCGGGGATAATCGCACTACCAATCCTAGTACACTTACGGCTTAATGTCCCATCCGAAAGACAAATCATTTTCTGGTAAAATATCTTGGATGCCCAAGGACAGAATTAGTGCCATGACCGGGACTCGAACCCACACTCTGCTTGGCGTATACGACACTCCATTTGTTGTAATATGGTGCATAACCATGCCCAAGGATTGTGGACTCCATTATTTAAATTAAGAACTCGTAAAAACCGTAAAAATAATCAAAATGTACACCACAGTGTGTAAAAATAACACTAATTTCTGCCAACACGATTACATTGGTGTTATTTCAACACCTTGTGATGTTAATTTTGGTTTTCTTTTGGGTATATTTATGTGACAACATGGTGTCAATTTTAACACCCCAGTTTTTGTAGTGTGTGTATTGTGTGTTCGTTATATTGTAAAAAGGCCTACAAATTTCTCCTTATGGGGAATAAAGTTTTTATATCCATGATATCTTCGTAGTTATACTACGGTATAGAAAATTGCGAGATCGGAAAACAGCTTTTAAAAAAAATCTTTATTTGCTGATCTCTAAAGTACAAAACTTTATAAATTATAACAGTAATTAATATATAAATATACTTAAAGTGTAATAACTACCCATTAATAATGTTTGAGGAAGGCGCGAGTTATAAATTACACAAAGTCCCGTCTTCAATTATTTTCTCAGCCAAAGTCAATAATACACAAGCCTTTTCGAAACAAAGGCTTTATCTTTACGGCTCCGTGAGTGGCCCGTCTGCCTTGCTTGTTGAAGCCCCGTGCTGAGACGCACGACTTAAAAACTAATTAAGCTGGAGCCAAAGTCGAGGTTTCGAAAAGGTATTGCGAAGTCATCCATAGATGACGTGAGCCTCTTGGATTATACAAAATCTAAATATAGTTCAAAGTTGACCTGAATCCTGATCCGATAAGCAAGGGGCATGTTTTGGTTTTCAAAACAACCCTTTATCTTCCTGAACCGGGCAATATATATTGAATGTAACCGAAAAGTGACAAATCTTTCAGAATTAATACACTTCAACTCCATAAGTCCACAAAACATGGTTATGTGGCAATACATCATTTTAAAGACCTATGTTTGAAAACCCTGTAAATAATTATTTTATAATAATAATAATAACTAGTTCTTATATAGCGCATTTCACAATAACGGTCTCAATGCGCTTTACATTAGTGCCCTGGTCATTGGGCCAATAACATTCCTTTAATCTTTCTCAGCTCCCTGGGGAGTAGTATGCAGCCCGGGCTGCCGTGATGGCGCTCCGAAGGCTTTTTCAAATACAATATCAACCTCTACCCTTGTAGGTACCCATTTATACCCCTGGGTGAAGAGAAGCAATTATAGCAAAGTGTCTTGCTCAAGGACACAAGCGTCATGACCGGGACTCTTAGCTTTACAGACACAAATCGTTATAAAATGCCTGTACAATCCCCGTTGGATTAAAATGGATCATCGAGTTAAATATAATCATACACAACAACAATTACGGAATATCGAAAGCGAGCAGTCGATCTGATGAGGACCAAACTTTATAGAGTTGCTTAGCGCAGAAATAGCCACACTGTACATTAAGTAGTACTTAAGGTGGTAACCCATTTTCAGTACTTAACAATGTTTTTACTGCACAGCATTATTATATTGGTCCCGTGTGTTTGCAAACGCCGTCACACTAACGAAACGGCGTCAAATTTAACCCGGATTCCGGATCTTGGGGGGTCCTGGGTCAGGCTGACCCAGAAACAGGTTAACAAAGGGGTTTTTAAACAAAATTATGTGTCAGTTTGACCCATTTCTTGGTTATTCGGACACAGATTCCGGGTAATATTGACCCAGAAATGGGTCAGGCACCACAGGATCTGGATCCAATTCTGTTTTTGTTTTTTTATTATTTTTTATTTATTATGTACAATATTATATAAAATTGATACCAGCCAATAACATTGTACTTGTAACTGGTACCATGCTAATTTCTGGTGGACAAAGAAACGTTGGTTAAGCAATTCCATTGAACGGCTCGTTGTGAAACTGGTCACGGGACGCTTGTTTCGGTGGTGGTGCAAACATGGATCGATTGGTCACAACATTTTCAGATCACAAGGAAACACCACTTGCTATAGGACTTTCCCCAAACCTCTGCTCCCGCTCGGGGGTCCGTTTTGATGTCAAAGCACTGTTCAATAAAGATGACGGAGCCCAAGCCGGAATCATGAGCTTAGGCCTAGGTTTGGGAAATGCCCTTATAGTACATTAACCACAGTGATATAATAATTATTAGCTTTCTAGATGCACGGAGAGGAAGCAAACACCGCTTTCATAATATACAAAATTACTTTAAAATACAAAATTCAGCCATGACATTAGGAGCGTTGGCAATTAGTAAAATATTAATGATATTTATCTACATTTTTGTTAGACTTTAACGTTTTATATATTTTTTCTTTGACGTTCTCACACTACTAGATACACATAATTATAAAACAAAGTTAAACTAAACATAGGACTTCAGGAAGCGCTTTGGTTAGAATTATACTTACCTCTAAAAAATATCTCTTCTCAGTCTCTTTTGTTAAGCACGTTTGCTTAGCGGTATTGTTTTGCTTAGCAAATGTTAATACTGGATTTACAGTTTTCTCGGATGAAACTTGAGCACTATCGATTTTTTTTTAAAACACATTCATATTGTTTAAAGATTAAAGTGGTATATTATTTCAAACCATTCATGGCAAGACTATTAATACAGTAACAATATTTCATTGGCAAGTCGATTATGTTTTCTTATTTTGACACAATAAGGCTTTACTGCTCACAGCGACCCTTGACCCCAAATAGTCTGGCACCGGTGACGTCATATCCCATGTCTTTGTCACATCTACAAGACACTTTTACGGGATCATGGGACACTTGCGTGGGCGCTTGTTGGCAGCAGACTCAGGCAAATCTAGCGTGCTTTGAAATTTGTGCATGCTCAGAACTACCCAAGCAGTGGAACAAAGAACCTGTAGGCCTATGTCTGCTGCCACCTTACGCCCAAAGTTTGCCATTGGAGAGGTATTCCGTTAGCCTGTCTGCGTGGCGCCCGCCATTGATGGTCTTCCATTATTTTCCATAGAGTGGGTTGACATAGGTCGACGTAGAAGGCTTGTAGATTGGATTTTGAGCCTGTATGATAAAGCAGTGATAAAGATTGACAACAATTGAAATAACAAACTTGTAATCACAGGGAATCAGCCGGTGCAAACTGCCTAGCCTACCAAACTCAAGTACAGAGGCCTGCAGAATAAACAATATTTATTTATTGCTCTTTGTATTTCAAACCAAGTATATTATTTCCAATGCAGGAACTTATTTTAGCGTTGTAGCCATTAAGAAAGACTCTGCTTAGGTCGACAAGCGAGGCCATTAGAAATGATTGCATTCTTCCGATATTTTACCCCATATATTGTTTGAAAAAGGCTAAATAGTTCGAAAAAACATTTTATATTCTTATTGCTACTCACAGACTTTCCATATAAAATTCACCCAAAGGTTGGCTGGATGCCAAAGCATAACTATTATTGCCTTCGACTTGTAAACAATCCAGAGACAATTTGCAAAATACTGTCTTGTTTGTCTTTGTGATGCAATTACCTCATCCCATACTGCGGATTGTTGCTCTTTCGTAAACCTTGTAAATTCTCTCTTGTCGTGCAGATACGTAGCGAGTCTCAAAAGTATAAGAAGAACGACCCCGATGAAAACGATTGCGCCTACGATGCTGAGAACGAGGATGAGAATGTCGCCTGACGTAGGGTCGGTCGCAATGGGAGTTTTACCGTTGTCGCCCCCACCTCCATTTGGATCACACACTGTACAATGTAAAATTAGAGGTAAGAGTAAAAATTAATGAGTTAGTTTCCTCTCAAAACAGTTCACAAGATGTACGTGAGCGGGGAGGAACGCAGGGGTGGTTGTCTGGAGTGATTTGATCTTAGCGCGCGCATTTTAGGTTATAGCAAGGAACAAAGCATGAATAACAGTAAGTCGTATCCCAATGATAATGATAAACGTTGTGCGAAGTGTCCCACTTGCATCTGTGTTTGCTTCAGAGTCCTTTATATGACCCCCTCCCCCCAACTTGGCTGATAGTCATTACTTGTAGTCGGCTTGATGCCTTACTGGTAACCTTTCTATGTTATTTCTAAAACTTTCTGTTTCGTACCGTACACGCGTTTCAGCCTAGTCTTGATTGGCGACGTTCATTTTGTTTAACGTAGTGCGATATCGCAACACGAATTACTGGAGAAGAGATATCTGTATCACACGAACATCTGGATCAAAACGAACGTCTTGACGCTTTTGGCTCTAGACCCCGTCCACATTTGTTTTTCGGGCAGCGATTTAAATATTCATAAAATGAAACGCACGCGCACAACGGTGAGCAGGCTGTGGTCAGACTGTTCCCCTGTATACCCCACTATGATGGTGGAGAGTTTCTAACGATAATCGCTGGCCGTTATTACACAAAGGTGAATGTGTTGGTGCTTGATAATGATAGTTTATATCTGTCCTTTTGCAGTGTGGTGATACTTTATGTACAATCACACAAGAGACTTCTCATTCACGGTGTCACCTTCGATCGGGGTTTCCGTGTAGTGTACACAGTCCATTCAAAAAGTCTTTAACGATATTACATAAAGATAGTAGCTGCTTGAAAAATAGCACTTTTCCCAAATCCAGTCGGGAAATTTTCAACTAAATCGTGACCTTCCACAAAATTACGAACTGCAGTGGTTTGATGACTTTTAAACTCTTCAAGGCCCAATTTAATTCTCGCAAATTCTAATGCTGGTTCAACATTCACAGCCATATTTCTCAAAGCCATTGCCTAGAGGCATACTAACAATACACCTACGTCTAGGTACCATACACAATATCTGTCGCTGAACGCATAATGCAAATTAGCCTCGTTTTGATCTGCCTGTTTTTTTCCGGGCAGCAAATCCAAAATCGTCAAGACGTTGTTTTGATCCAGATTTATAGACTTGCCCAGTCCTTCTGAGTCATCCCGACCAAACAGTCAATGTAGCGCCCTCTACCGGTGGCTAAAACAAAAAACAGCGTCGCCAATCAAGACTAGTTTCAGCCACGTATACTTACCTCTCGGTTGTTGGTCTTGCAGGTGAACCAACACAGTGCCGTTGTCCAGGGTCTCGTAGACAAAATTGTAGGACGTTGAACAGTTGGTGAAGCCACCGGGAAACACGCATAGATTTGACACATTTACTGCATGGAAGACATTATAATGTTCAAGCGAATAATGACACTCGTTTTGTATTTCTTACATGAAAAGTGTAAAACATCTTAACTAGAGCTCTAGAAGAGTAATCATCTTAAACTGAAATAGTAAGCTATGTGTGACGGTCGTACACTCGTCACATAGCATTCCAAAATAGACACCACACACTGGACATAACCGTATCAACCTGTTTATCACCTGTTACTAAAAACTCTTAAAATTTAGGTTATGTGGTGCAAATGGTAATTGAATGCCGGTGTCATGAAAGATTTTGTAGGTAAATTAAAGATAAACTTGAACGAAATCACTGAAACAAATTTGACCCTATATATTTGTTTATTGTCTGTTTAGTTACTATTTAGTCGTAAGTTTGAATTTGTCTTCGCTGCAATTTTGCTGAAACTTATTTTTGACTCAGGGGCGGATACAGGGGGGGGCGTGGGGGCGCACGCCCCCCCTTTTGCTTGAGAAAAAAAAAAAAAAACATCAAGGGGAAAAATGAGGGAGAGACAAAGTTAATGACATAGGCCCTACCTATTAGTTTTTTTCAAAAAAGCTACTAATAATCCGTACCTTGACACTTTGTTTCATTTGTGGACCACTATTAGTATTAATTCACTGACTGATGAGGAATTACACGTGAATCTGTGTGTGTGGACATCGTATTTTTCTCACACACTGAACATAAGCGCGAAACACACATGCCTGGCGCAGGGTCCGGGGGCGTGATGAAGATCATACAACCGCAGCGTGAGTCGACCACCATGCCACACCTGTGTGTGTACATTGTGCAAAGAAGTTTCTGGCTGGAGGTCAGCACGCGTGCGCGCTAAATACAATGTGACTTTTACAATACGAACTTCGGAAACTAGTATTAAGATAAAACAAAAGTGAAGACATAGCCCCATGAATGGGGCCAATCCACTTCGTATCCTTGGCTCTAGCACCATTGCATTCCTATTTTTGTGCCCGATTGAATTTTTAATCCGGGTTATTAAACTTACTAATAGAATGCTACTGTACTTGTAGAAAGCCCTCATGCTTAATTGTTTTCTAAAAACATCACAGATCTTTTGGGAAAATTGTTTGCTTTTCGAATCGCGAGTGTGATTTTTTCCCCACATATTATTAACTTGCGCTAAAAACCATTGTCAGGTTCCCTCAACAATCCACAACAGTTGTACGGATCAACTGCTGATATTTAATGGGGACCAGACTGATTCACTCAGCGCGCCATCAAGGTCTTGTGAAATACGTGTAATGCGGTGCGCATCTTAAGCCCGTCTGCGCAAAAGATATTATGCTCAGCGCGTTATGTAAATCAGTCTGGTCCCCATTAGATCGAATAAATATTGTGAAATTGTTCAGGGAACCCAACTAGTATGGTTCTCGCGTGATCAAAAAATTCACTCTCGCGACTCGAAAGGCAATCAATTTTCCCCAACAATCCGTGATGTAAAAAAAAAATTAGCATTAGGGCTTTCTACAAGTAGGCCTACAGTAGCATTCGATCGGTAAGTTTTATAACCCGGATTAAAAATGACATCGGGCACAAAAAATAGGATTGCAATGGTGCTAGGCCCAATTGGCTAGGATACGAACGAAGTGGATTGGTCCTCTATCGGGCTAGTGAAGACATAGCATCGTATAATCATGGTGTCTCACTCTGTTCAGAAAATCACAGATTTTTTTCGTATTCAAGAAAGAGGATTAATATCTGTTGTGTTTCTTTCAAACTGGTAATTATCAATTGTGCAGATAGTATACACCTATGCAGGGCTGGGGAAGGGGCTAGGCCTCTAGGCCTACCCTCACATTTTCGTACATTAATGTTGTTATTGCTCGAGATATTGCATGAGATTGCATCTAGAATCCTAACTGTTTCGGAGCATTTAAGCGGGCCCCGGAACCGGCCCATGCTGTAAGGGCTTCGCGTTACCCGCTCGTAGGAGCCACAAATTGCATTCACCATTTGCTGCTTGGTAAATTTTCACGCCCCCCCGTTTGGAAAATCCTGGATCCGCCCCTGTTTGTAGTGATTTTTTTATTTATTGTTATTTTTTTTTCTTTTTTTTTTCTTTTTCACTTGTTACCTAGAGGCCTCACTGGCATTTGACTTATTAATGATTTCCATGATCTACTCATACCAACCGTGATCCATAAAACTACTATTCGACATATAGACCATGGGCCGTCCAGTCGTATCTTGCAGTCTTGTTCTCTTCAACAGGGGGTTTACTCAAAAACCACTCAAAAACGAAGATAATAGTACCAACTTGCAATTTTTGCTTGTTCCCACGCTCAAATGTTGCACATTATTTCTAAATTTGGCGACAAAAATGGCCCTAATTTGTGTAACGATATACGGTAACTGAGTCAGGCGTGAGTAGGTTGTCCAATGAAATTTGGGTTCTCATCGGGCAGCTGACCAATCAAAATTGGTCTTATGGATACGTGCGGATGTACGAAGGGGGACGCGTTGCGACGCGACATGTCGAAGTGTAGCGCATTTTAGTTATTTGCACAGTTTGAAGATTGTGCTGCTCATTCTGCATTCACAGAGTGGGCGGTCAATCAGAAGATTGAGCAAAATTCTGCGCAATCTCGATATTGTGCAAATCCATAAAATGCGCTGTACATAAACAAAGCTTCACACATATTGTCCCACAGCTGATCGTCATGTTGGCAACATGACGGAAAAAGACAGAGAGAAGCACTCTAATTTACGGTGTTATGCCCATTTGTCTGGTGTTCTTGAATCATTGACACCTATAACTGAAACATCGTGGACAAAATTCAGACAGTGTGTACAGATTTGGAAGGATCTTGATGGGAAATCGGCTGAAATAGCGAGGTGTTTCTTGCAAGAAAATGGCGGTGATGCACCCATACATGTACCTAACGATGGTGGTTTTCATCGGAAGTGCTACCAGTATTTTACAGATTCTTCCAAACAAAGACGGGCTGTACTTGCCAAGCAGAAGCGAGATAATGAACCTGTGCCTGCTGCTGAAGGTTAGATAATTGTTTCAAGTTATATATTATTATTAATATTGAACATTCATTTGTAACGGAGCAGCTTAAAAATCACTTTTCAATTTTTAACTCGGAGAAGGCTAAACATTTCCAAATTGTAAAAACTCCCGAGAATCTTCCAGACTTCTAAATTTATTTACTTTCAAAAATATCTAACCAAACTGCCGTCCGATTTCAACATTTGTTTAATATCGAAACGGCCATCCTTTCACACAAATTTACATTTTTAACAGAGGAGAATTTCCATATGAAAAAACATAAATGTTAAATAGGTTCTACCTCCTATCAGATTTCATTTTATACTGGCATCAAAGCGGTGAAACATTTTCCCTATGTGAACACGTAGTGAATTACTCTTGCGTATGAGTTAGTGGGTGTACGAGTTGGTGTGCATTCGAGTTTGTGTGTGTTTGAGTTGGTTACGAGGTTGCATCATTACGAGTTGACCTGTACTTGTTTGAATACATAATCTTATCATCATGATGGAACAAATTTGGTCCTAGCTTTATCTTTTATTATTTTTAATGTAAAATTACCAAAAGAGCAAAAAACATTACAGGCATTCAGACACATTTTTTAACACACTACTGACACTGTTTGTAGCTCTGATGTATAAGAGACATGATCAAGAGATATGTTTACCCCAGTGCAGTGGTCTTTGCACAAAGGGTGTATCTCGTATTGGGTACATTTTCTGTTCTCCTACTACTTTAGGTAGTATTAAGTACTACAGACGGGCTATATGACTAATGAGCCATTTCTGTCGGGGTGGTTTCTACATTTGTATCATTTACATTTTAGAAAAACATTTTGCTATAAATTTATATTTATATTTCTTGCTTTTCCCTACCAGATCTCAGTGAGAAGGACATCAGAGAGGAGGACGCGGAGCCTGCTGAAAAAAGGACTCGAATGCTGCGGTCAAGTTCTGCTTTAAAGAAAGAGGGAACCCTATCACTAGCGCATATTTTACCGAGAGTTTGCATAGTTTGTCGTGGAACTCGGTATGCCACAGGTCGTGATGGCAAAAGGAACAGACTACCACTTATTCAATGTGAACTTACTGATGGTGGAAACCTCTTGAAGGCTGCTCAAATGAAAAAAGATGAACATTTGCTCCTTCACATTGAAAATAAAGATTGTGTGGCCATTGAGGTGAGGTATCATTCAGTCTGTTACAAAGATTATACAAGATGCCTGATTAAACATCTAGTTTCACAACCAACACCAGATGAGACGTTTGTTTGCAAGCTCTATGCACAGCATGATTACAGCCGTGTCAATGACGCAAGATATGCTATGTTTTCAATGGCCTGCAAAGCTGAGAATGTCATGCCACCTAATCGGGATGCCCTGCACAAACACAGCAAGCGTGCAAACTTTCAAGCCGCCATCTACAAACATAGCTTTGAACAACACCCTAACATCCCACCTCCCAATGGACATGGATGGAAGTTAATAGATGACACCCTTTGCATAGACTGGATGGATATGGAATCTGCACAACAGAGTATACTTGAACTTGCCAATTGTTCATGCAGTAAATCAAAGTGTAAACTTGGCAAATCAGACACTAAATGTTGCGTATCTCTAGGCCTTTCTTGCACGGAACTATGCACATGTAGGAACTGTGAAAACCACACTACACCTAGTGATGACGAAGAAAGTGATGCCGAGGAGTACATGGAAGATGTAGGTGACGAGGCTCTTGAAGAGGAGGAAGAGAACTTTTAGACCACAAGAACAATTAGGAAGTTATTTTTTAAACATCACATAACCTCATTTGAACAAAAATTCATTGTTCATCAGGAGGCACATGAAGCACATGCTATGTACACACAGTTAGTCCCATGGGCTCGATCAAGCACAATAATAAGTTATAATCAATATTTTGTTTGCATGAATATTACCTTGCACTCATGCTCTTTATGAAAACTTAAAGGGACACGTTATCTTGGATTGGACGATTTTTAAAAGTAAAAAATTATGCCTTTCAATTCTGTGGTTTTCATTTTACTTTGTGAATTAACACGGCCCACCAATTTGTGGGGGTAAAATTTGGATCCACAAAATGGAAGACATTCTTAATCTCGAAGTATAAGAAAAACCACACAACTGCAAGGCATATTTGTGTGGATTATTATATTCTGCTTGTGAAACATCTTTCCAACCTTATTCATAACGAACGCTTTCAAACACTTTTTTAGATACTTATTTTAACTTTTTTCATTATCTTTTTCATAACCACTAGAGCATATAATTTTGTTTTGACGCTACACAATGTGTGTCTTGCACTTAAGTACTTTCCTGAGTTCTGTGAAAAAATTCACATGCAAATCACTCGGGTTGGATTCGACCTCTCAACATTTGCTTTGCTTGATGTCTCTCTCATCTTAGAACACTGAGCTAGCCCGATGGCTAGAGGCAGTTCGAATCATTGGCATTTAATAGAAGTTATTTTTTGCAAAGGGAATAATGGATATTATTTTGTTTTTACCCTACACAATGTGTGTTAAGCACCGTATACTCAGACCTTTCCAGAGTTTTGTGAAATAAACCTCAGGCAAATCACTCGGGTGGGTAAAAACAAAATTATATTCAATATCCTCCATGCAAAAACTTAATATCCACTACAGAGTATGTATATATTATTTTGAAAAGAAAAATATTGAAAAGAACAAGAACTTTGCATTTACATTTCAAATCTTTATTTTATCACACTTCATTAGTATTGGATACACACAGTTTGTACTGTTGTTGACATGAAAGGTTAACATTTGTTGAGCATTCCTTTGTCTTAATGCACACAAATCATGACCATTATGAAATGATAGTATGTGGTTCTTTTTGTAAGTTATTAATTTGTTATTCATAAAGTGGACTGTTTTTAAACTCATACAGAGCTGTGGTAATTTAATTGAATGTTTTTTAAACAGATGATAACAACATTTGTATGACATAACTTGTACAGAAAATCATTTCTCAGGACATGAAAATTCAAGTACAAAACACATAATTTATTTAACTTGTCATTTCTACATGTATTTTTGATTATGCAAGTTGAACTGACCTTCAATAAATTCAAAGAAGGAAATATCTGAGGTTTGTCAGTTTTTCTAAGGGCAGTTTTTCTTTGACAAACTTTTTGGATTAGAAAGTGTATCAAAAACTCTAGTTAGTTTACAATCAGAATGAAATAACATGTTATTTATTTGCTAAGACAGAAGACAGACCCCCTCCCTCCCCCAATCAGAATGAAATAGCATGCTTATTTATTTGCCAAGACAGAAGACAGACCCCCCCCTCCCTCCCCCAATTAGAATGAAATAGCATTATTTGCCAAGACAGAAGACAGACCCTCCCTCCCTCCCCCAATCAGAATGAAATAGCATGCTTATTTATTTGCCAAGACAGAAGACAGACCCCCCCCTCCCTCCCCCAATTAGAATGAAATAGCATTATTTGCCAAGACAGAAGACAGACCCTCCCTCCCTCCCCCAATCAGAATGAAATAGCATGCTTATTTATTTGCCAAGACAGAAGACAGCCCCCCCACCCACCCCTCCCTCCCCAGTCAGATTATTTACACATGATGTAGGGCCTACCCATATCGGAATTGTTGATTGTCTGGAAAAAAGTATATAGTGTTCAACAATTTCAGCCTACTCCCCACCACAAATATAAACGCCAAGTACAGTTGAAAAGTAGTGTTCCATTAGTGATATAAACTTACAAAGGTTTAGAAATGCTTTTAGCATACATGATCTTAAAATTATAAGGGTTTCCACATCATAATGTGAATTTTTTGGGGGGTAAACTGTGCCTAGCTGGAGAAAGCCTCTCTTTTTTTGGTCAATTGAGGGCGCTGTTTTTCTTATGTTTTTCTTTATGTTGAAAAATGTGACATTTTGTCCGTAAATTACACATTAATGTGCAACATTTGAGCGTGGGAACAATTTGATTCTTGCTTAGACACATATTATGTACAACTTGGGCTATATTTTATTCAAACCCCCTCCAGAGAGAACAAGAATCGTTTTCTGGACGGATTTCAGAGCCACGGCCCATAGTCTAATAAATAATTCACTGGTGACACATAATCAGTCTTTAAAAAAACAAGGGCATCATATTTGATCACTGTATTAATGTTGTTGGGCGCAATCTTTGAAAATGGTCATAATAAAAATGTGCGCAAGCCAATTTAAAAATTTGAACTTCTGAACTAAAGTCTGCCCACATAAACACAAATTGCGCGCAGCGGAGGCACAAAATTGACACGAACTACACGGTTTGCATTTGCTTGTGCTGCCAATTGTTCGAACCGAGTGGCTCAGCTCTGCGAACGTTTTGTCCTGTCCCTTTTCTCGAGAACTCCCCTGTTAAGTGAGCTGATACCACTCCCATGATCAGAAATGCTTGACGGAAAAACCTCTTCTTCATCAACACTTGAAATATTTCCACAAACCGCTGCTTTACGAAAATTTGATCAGGTTAATTTACGTTTCAGGGGCCTTTCTCAAACCTCGGCTTGGGCTCCGCCTCCGGCTTGGGCTCCGTTACAAATGTTCTGCTACAGCGTGTATTTGCACGCGGTGGTTCGAACATCAGACGGAGCCTGGAGCCTGGAGCCGGAGACGAAGTAGGCCGTACGGTGTAAACGAAAAGATGCCTGGAAAATGATTTCCGTTCCGACCCCCGTGGGTCTACTTTTTGAAGGTATATTTTGTGAGTTGTAGACATACTAAACACTATACTAAAAGTTCTCCAAAAAATATCCAGTCAAATTTGCAAAAACATGCAAAGTTTAGTAAAAACGTTGTTGGGCGCAATCTGTGAAAATGCGCGCGCGCAATGTGCGAACTGAAGTCTTCCGACACACACAAATCAAATTGCGCGGCTGAGGCACGGTATTGACCATGGGCAGCGCGCCGTATCGATTCCCCCCTTTTGACTTTTCGAGGGAGACCATTGTCTCCCACTGAAAACAACATCCATAGGATGGTTTTCAACGCTTTTAATTTTCTGATCATTTTTCTGTCGATGTCTCTCGCCGGAACACTCGCTAATTCGTTAAAGATTAATGGGCAGGAAAGTGCCTAGGCACACCGTCTCTTTTTTTCTCATGATCCTCCCACCCTCTTTAGAACTGTATAATATAGGCCCTATGATGACGCCTCATTTCTTCAAGCTTGCCTTAATACATGATTCTCACTCGACACGGGGAGAAGCTACATTTTTAATAATTTACAAACATTTATTATTTATTTAACATTTATTTACATTGAACATTTTAACTTCGTTACGGTCCTATTTTCTTTGCATGTCCTTGTTCTCTAATAAAAATTAGCGCATGAGGTCCTTATGCATGTATGCTGTAAATAGGCCTATATCGAGTACGGGGCCTACTATCAAAAGATGCCGTGTTTTTCGTGATCTCACACACATGATCTCATCTCATGACGACGCGCTTGAACACGGCCTCATGCATGATTTTACTCTTCCCTGAAAATATATTGTGCTTTCTCAGCTTTGACAGATTTTAGGTGAACAAAACACTTCGTATTTATCACGGAGTCTTTCTCACCCGAGCGGGGCATGGGCGCCGCCATGTTTGTTTTGGGGCGTTACATGACGTGTGACCTAGGATGTGATTGGCGAATTTAGATCACATGGTGTCTGTGCGCAGGTATTTCAAATAAAATGTAACGAGCCGACGTATCACAACCGTAAACAGTGTTCGATCGCTGTCGATTATCTAGTGCAATGTTTGGTCGATAATTTCTCAAATTTGACTGGCGTTTTTGTGGAGAACTTTCGGAATCGTAATCTCCAGCAATTACTCTGTTAAAAACTGTAGAGTTATCTTAGACCCACAGGGGTCGGAACGGGACGACAAGATACAGTTTACCCCGTATGGCCTAAAGCCCAAGCTGAGGTTTGAGGAAGGTCCCAGAGATGCTTTTTGCATGTAATAATACAGGTTTGTGTGGGGTAAAACAAAAATAGTCCGCCTTGTGACGTCACAGTGTTGTTTTGATTTCTAGTTCGGGATGGTGAAACTCGGCGTTTTTGCCAAGCGTAACGCTAAACAAAACGTTAACAAAACGTTGGTTTTTTTACATTATGACACACTTTTTATTGAGTTCCACTAATTTATATGTAATCATTATGCACCCGTTTACCTTTCTACAACAAAAAACAATAGTGTTAATTTCGTTCAAGTTGATCTTTAACAAGGGAAGTCAAAAGAGGGCGCTATCAGAAGATTTGTCGACACGATTTCAAAATTGTCCACACAATTTATACAGGAGACCGATCAGACACCGGGGGTGGGGGATCCCGTGACACCGGCCAGCCTTCAAAATATATTTTTTACGAATCTTTATTAAAACAACTTACCAGTAGGCAACTCGCTGTCAATGACAACGGCCACCGTGCACTTGTCGCATTCCTCCGGCGAGATGACATCGCTGCCGAAGATTTTGCACTCCACACAGGGGCGATAAGAAGAACATTTACCGATGCAGGTCTGGGGGAAATCAGGGGGCAAAGAAACGTTGATCAAGATGACAAAGCAAAGTGAGACTTTTAAGTTTCTAGGTGGCTGCAGACGAGTGAAGCGAAAGCTAATTGATTAGATTCAATCTGCAAGTATTCATACCAGGACCTGTCTTCCCGAGAAATTTTGTGAAATACAATCAAATGCGAGAAAAATAGTCTCTGTACAAACCCCGAAATCACAATTGCGCCCTCTCCCGCAATGAAGATGAGATTTAATGTGCACAAAACATAAACCATTAATTTGTGATGATTTCACTAAAACGGTACACACAAACTGACGGAGTGTTTATTGAAAACTACATAATGGTAGTGAATTAACTTTACCCCCAAATGATGAAGATAAAGAAGGATTTTTTCTTGACTTTACCCCAAAACGGTGAAGATTTAAATCTGTTTAAAAGGATTTTTTTCTTGAGTGAACTCACCTTGCATGTTTCACATGTGGAACCTTTAAATGGCGAGTTTGCATCGCATTTGCAGCGGTTGCATTCACACACCCCGTTGGCGTTACACATAAGCTGCAAATATTCAGGTAACGGTTACTGTACATTATAAGCCAGTTCTGGCGTTATAGGTGTCTCCTTGATGGACACCAAGGTTTGACTAGACCGTTTTGGTTTACACTTTATCGAAAAACCTCCTACTGCTAAAATGGATTGTTTTAACTGCCAGGAGAACCAGTGGCAGTTTTGGTAATGTATTGGATATATCTATTTTTCCTGTTTTGGAAGATTTTTTTAATAGCCTGAAAAGGCTTATAGAATAGACAAGCCCTTGTGATGTAATGCTTTTTTCGAGAATGAAAGGTCTTAGATTAAATTGAAGCTTGTGCATAAGAACGTACCCCATTTGAAGCCACACATCCAGCGGTCGATATGGAGCAGTCGCATGCGTCACCAGTGAAGCCCGGTTTGCACTTACAAACACTGTGTCTGCTCTTATCATCACACACACACTGGCCTCGGTCTGGCCCTACGGATATGACAATTTGTAGCATTAAAGGATGTGTACAACATTGGTAATTGCCAAAGACCTGTATCCAAACTTGATGTTACCCAATATATACATGAAATAACAAACCTGTGAAAGTTTAAGCTAAATCGGTCTTCGGAGTCATGAGAAAACAGTGAAAAAAACCCTTATGTGTTTTAACTTCTTTTCAAACATCGGAATTTATATCCTGCAGGATAGGCCTAAAGACTATTATTTTACTCATTTCCTAAAAACTATGGCATTTCAAGCAAAACTATTTCAAGGGAAGTTTTCCACCATGAACATCTTTGTACCATGTAAGTTATGTGCAAATCTGTGAACATTTATATTTTCATTCTTACCAATGTTGTACATACCCTTTAAGCAAAATGTACAAAGTAAACCCTTTTTGAATGGATCTTTTGCGAAAAAACAAACATAATACACTAATAATATTAACATTAATAAACAATCACAACTGAAAGTAAAAAGCATCATCGATTTACCTCCGCATAGTTCACCCTTGTACCTCTCACATGAGAAATTGTCACACTCGCAGAACCGTCCAGATATCACCTCATTCTTGTCCTAAAAGTTTGAGAACAAAGTAAAAAATAAGACTTCATTGTTATTTTTGGGGTCCAGTCACTTCAATTTAATTTCGTGAGTGTTTGATTTTAGGCTTTGTATGGTGAGGATAGATTCAAGTTTGTGGGGGGACACTATAACTATAATGAAACGTGGCAGAGCCCAGGCTTAGGCTAGGGCTTGGCTCTGGCTCACGCTTGGGCCCAGGCTGAGTCTTGTGCAATGTCTGCTACTTTAACATTGTTAAAGTTTCAGGTTCCACGAAGGAACATTACAAAATCACTGCTTGAAAAGCTCCATCACGAGGTTACTGGTTAAACACAATCAGTTCCCAATAAGTGCAAGCATTGCTTGTAAACATAGCTGACAAGTTAATGTGTTTCTACGGACATAATAACAAGGACGACGTATACCTGTCTTTCAAAACACGCACATTCCCCGCATATACATTCACCTCGTCCAGAACATGCGATGGACGAGTTACTGCTCCTGTTGATGGAGAGAAAACAAATCGTAGTTAACTAGACATTGTGGGACTCTAGGTGGCAGCAGACCTGGTAAATATCCACGTTTATTCATAGTTCATTCATAGAAACAATGGTTAGGTGGCTTGCTCAATGATACAATTGGCTTGACAAGGATTTGAACCAACTGTACGGTGACGAGGCCATCAGAAACTTGAGTCCGATGCTTTAGACGGCTTGGCCACTCAATTTGTAATCGACACAGCACTTACATAACACTGTTTATGCAAGTATTTCTCTTTCTTTGATTCTGTTTCAAATACTATCCGTAAATTTAACGATAACAGATTGGTAAATAAACGTCAAAATGTTTGTCCTTACGCTCTGCAGGAGGCTACGTTCTCGTACTTGTCTCTGAAAGACACTTCTGAATCCTCACCGCTACTGCACTCACATAGTTTACCGTAACGTCCTGCGTCACATATGCACTGCCCGCAAGACAACGTACCGTTTCCGTAGGAGCAATACTCGCTGTTAGGAATCTGTGTATGCATTACACATAAATAATAGAAAATAAATAACAATCTCAAACTCTCGAAACATCAAACAATATACATCTTCAAAATGTAAGGCCGGGCCTTTGCACACTAACTTGATGTACCAAAAACCCTGCCTTGCGCAAGCTATTCAGGAAGAGTATTGGACTTCACCAAATTTATGCCAACATGTGATGGATCTGTGTTTTTCCACTGTAGGAAATATTATCCCGCTGTTGAAGCAGCCATTTTTTCGTTGGGTTAGCGGCATTGTCAGCCAAGATAAAGTTCCAACAGAATAAAGCATTCAGTAAAGTGATTTTTCTTCAAACCAAAAACTGGAAGTTTTCACTCTTTCATTGATGATGATACAAACACTAAATAAAATTTGAAAAAATTAAATGTACTGTGCCTTTGGTATATTACTGTTTAATCAATATTGGAGTTTACTTTTAAGGTAAAGACAAACAATTAATTATAATATTACCGAAAGATCTTCGCAATCACAGCTGCACATCACTTCTACTGCAATCTCTAAAGCTTCCTCAAAACCAATCGGTCCGATGGTGAAACTACAAAAGACATAATCATCGAGAAAATGTAAGTAGTTGGCTTTATGTTGCCTTGCAATACGGCATCCATCTTTGAATGAAAGGGCAAAATTGATTCAATGTCGTTTCCTTTTGATGTTCTATAATTTCACAACATTGAGACAGTAATGCAGAATAACACAGCCATTGTCATGTTCCCGATGCAGTGATTAATCTTAGGTTGTTTGCTAATTACAGGATTCAAACTGGCCGCTTGTCACCGATACACTCGGTGGTCGAGAGGTATAGGGCACCAGTTCTTGAATGTGTGGTTAGATTGTTCGCATATCAGCAGAGTAATCTATTGACAGCAGCGAGCATACAGCGCACAAAACACATGGGCGTATTTTAAGGAAACATTTAACTCTCTTTTATATCAAAGTCTCATAGCAAATACTGACGGCATAGTTCGCTCTGTCATGAGTGTGACGAATGCGGTCAAGTTCAGAAGATTAACGAGGGGTGCGGTTGGTGGGGGAGACTTCATAACAGGAATTACTCAAGATTCTACATTTGATGTTGTCTACCTTTGCTCAGTAGTGTCATGGCAACTGGTAGCTTCCACCGTGACGTCAAAGCTGACGACCTCACCTAGCTTGAGACCAAGACACACTTTCGACCCGGGGTTCGGCGCCTCGTTCAGACAGCGAGACGTGTAGGACACGGCTAGATTTTCCGGAGCATTGTCAGAGATTTCCACCTTTGCGGTGATTTTCTGGAAATGGGAAAAGTCCAAATGAACTAATAGTGGGCTCACGTTCAATGACGAAGGACACGGAAAATAAATTAAAGAGCAACATAGCATTATTCAGCATCATCACAAAAAGATTTACAAAAAGCTGCCTTGGATTTCTGAACTCACAGCGTAATTTTCCTTGATCAAGCCAACCACGTTAGACGAGTCAGGGGCTAAAATACCAACTGTTGATCCCTCGATGAAATTTGCGAGTTCCTAAAACAATGAAAAAAAATACAAATCAAGTAACATTAATCACGTATGGTGACTTTTTATTTTAAATACAAGTACTTTGAAATTAATTTTGTATTAATTTAAAACTCTTTTTTACTGAAGCGTAAATTGATGTTTCATCCAATGTGATTTCGCTATAAACTGAGCACGGAAATATCATGGAATGTACACTTACCTGGTAAAGGCCAGTGTGGTCCGCCGTTACCGCAAAAATAGGAATGACATTCTGCTCTCTCATGCGGAAGTTCAAATGTCCAACAGACGGATAATCCTTTAGCGAAAAGACCACAAATTGGAGACACGTAATAAAACAATATGCAGAATGTATATGAAAGGTAGTGTCACATATTGGTATCTACTCCACAAATTAATGACCATAACAACTTACAAGGTATATTTAGAAACTCTGCAGCTGTCGATAGTATAAACCTTTTGAAAAGGATTCCCTTTGAAGTATTAATTACGGTTTGGATAACTTTTGACTCCAAACATTTGGATCTGAGAAACGATTCATGCATGAATAATTTATCAGATTTCTGAGTGTTGGTGTCCGTTCGCGAATGTTACTGCCAGAGAGATGCAGTTCAGGTACCCGTTGCCACCTCGCTAATCGTAGATGGATTCGACATTCTTGTGAAATCTCGTATACACCGGTTTTTGCCGTTTTTGTCAGCATTGTAGAGACTGTAATCAGCTGAAACGTTCACACGTGACTTTATTGTATCCTTCTTTACAAATTTGCCTATAAATCAGCATACATTAACATAATCCAATCTATGACTCTACCTTTAAGTGGAATATGCAAACTTTTAAACTGAATGTTTAAACCTTTTAAAACTGAGCAGCCTTTCATCCGGATTGAAAGAGTTTTAATAAAAAGAGCTTTAAATATGATGAGTTTAGAAATTGCCAGTTCTAAAGCTCTTTCAAAACAACTCTTTCATTGCTTTATTTTATAGTTTTGCCTCCACCAAAGTCTCTGTCTTTCTTGCGGATAAAGACAGGGACCAGTCTATTAAGATTGACAACATTTACTTTTAAAAACTTACAAATTCGTTGGCTCTGTCGTTATAGCCAGTTTCACTATTCAAGTGACATTCTCCATCATTTGGATTCACAATCCCAAGTAGCTGAAATAAAAAAAATCCCCCAAATAGTTCACTTCATCACTTTTGTCTTCATTTGTGTATTGTTGTTGGTAATCGGATATAGCACCGTTGCAGCCCGAATGGACACGTTTTGAGTGAAAGCAACGAGTCGTCGTGCGAGCGGAAGGACGAAACGAAAAATAACAGGGTAAAAAAGGGCGTAAGCAATAATGAGCAAAATGGTGTTTCAAGACAACTGAGTGTGCAATTTTGATCGGTTTTCTGCCAATTCATTAGTCACAATAAGAAGGTTAAATCCTGTATAGGAAAGGGAAACCATCTCCTAATGGGTTACTAACAACAAAAATTTAACAGTTGTAATGCCACATTTTGCTTTTGTTAGGAGCCATTTTACGGTCTTTGTCACTGGAACAAAAGTACTTTGTGTGCCTGGAAGAAGGGTATAGAGGCTCTACGGTAGAGCCTTTCGCCCTTCCGTGCACACGACGGTTTTACTTCATGCAAGTTTATTCTAGGTGCTTATTGGGGTGCTGCCTCCAATCGAAACAACGGTACTTTGTAGATCTTCATGTGCTATTGGTCTCAACATTAACAGCTTTTCAGAGTGGGTACCTGTGGAAGGATGGTTATGGTATTAACTTTATAAACATTTGGCTTTCAGATTGAAATTAGTATATAGTTTGTTTATTAACTACCATAATCATGCACTTTGTCTGTAAATAAAATAAAACGCTAAAAACCACTTACCTTTCCGTCACCAGCAATGTGGAAAGCATCGTCGCTAACGTAAACAACGATGTGTCTTGCTTTAGGCAGCCATCCTATTAAATCCTGTCAAACAAGAACAAAATAGGAGCAACCGATGAGGTCAGAAGGTCTAGAATACAGGTGATCCTCGTGCGTTGGGTCCCACCTTTAAGTGCATGACTTTGTTTCATTCAAATATTATGACTCAAACATAATTATGACAGTAATACATGTACATGTTCATTAGATTGACGTCACCTACTTTGCATACTGTGATCTGCATGAGGGCATCAAGTCCGGCCTCGGGGCTGTCCAGGTTTCCAGAGTATGAGGTCTCGTTTACTCTATCCTGAAAGGGGGGAAAATAACACTACAAATTGTTGGGATGACATTTTGATTCTTGGAAATCAACGATGTTTTTCTTAAAATGTCACTTCTATTTCTTGATTGCCAATGACAGCAATCTGTGGACTTGTCTTTTGCTTTGAAGTTTCAGACTTTATGAAGGAGCCCCAACCTATAAACTTGATTTCCCATCTCAAAAGGGCAGAAGTAAACCAAGAAATAACCAGTCCGTTTTCCAGATGAATAGCTAGCACAGCGTTCTCCTGGGTGTGTTGCTATGGTTTGTACATACTTTTTCTTGATATGGCAGGTACATAAGTGCATTCGATCGAAAATGCTTTTTGGAGAAGATATTTTCAAATGGAATCATGCTGGGGGCTAATGGGACACTAGGTAGCAGCAGACCCCGCAGGTAATTTCAGATTGCTTACGTACATAGTTCTAGCATCCATCGAAGACAAATTGACTAGAGCGGAACTTGAACCCGCAACCTCCATACATATATTTAAGTCTGCTGCCACCTAGCGTCCCCGACTTTGACTGCAATTATCAGTTAATCTTTCCTTACCGAAAACAAGTCCGTGTTTACGTCCAAAGGAAGGTGATTTCTGAAGTTATAAGGCGGTTGGCAACCTGCGCACGGCTCTAAAAGACTGTTGAACATTACAGAAGCAAAATAAAAATGTGTCAATTCGAATGTACGAAAAAAATTCCTCGAGATTCTTATCGATCATGTAGGCTATACTGATAAACGTGGCTTCAAATAAAAACTCTTTCACTGTGTGGTTATTTTTCTCCCCCCCCCCCCCCCCAGTTTATGTTAATCTAAACAAACTGAGGTTATAAAAAGGGAAACAACTAGTCCGGTGCTTTTTGTATTATTTGATCATAGCGTGTCATGGCCGAGCGGTTTAGTGCATCGGACTCACTGCAAGTTCTGAATGCCGAGTCATCACGGTGTTGGTTCGAATCCCAGTCATGACACTTGTGTTTCTGTTCACCCAGGGGTAAGTGGGTCCCCCGTGAGCTGAGAACGTTTAAGATATAAGATAAATGGCCCAGTGACCAGTAGTAATATTCTTCAGAGCGCAATGATCATTCTGTATTGCGCTAGATAAGGGTCGATATTGCTATTATTATTATCAAGATAACGATAATATTTTGATCGCATCAGTTCAATTTGGGGGGGGGGGGGGGGTCTCCAAATACCATATTCCTTACTAAGACCGTAGTTCAGTCGGAACTATTTCTGTGGAGGATTGATACTGGTATGAACTTTAAAATCAGTGAATTTCCTCATTGAAACTAAAAATAAACATTACATTCTCGATAAACCTGTTTTTGAATCAATTAATGAATCCAACACTTACCTACTAGGAGCAGTATTTACAAAGGGCAATAGTGTTTTCTCAACAAAGGAGCCAAAACCAAGTCGGAAGTTTCTCGTAATTTCCCCCATTTCCTGTGCTATATATATATATATATATATAAAACAAAATAAAATATTTTAAAAGATCGAAATAAAATTGCTTTAAGAAACAAAATAAATTAATAAATTGCAGGACTCCGGGTTTGCTCGACACTCCTTTGAGTAAAACTTTCAAATAATTATATGATTTCAAATAATTACTAGACTTAAGTTTTTGTTTCAAAACAAAAACAGGGTGTTCTGCATTTGTTCAATAATTCATTCGTTCAAGTTTTGATATTACTCTGGTTGTGGTAGAGTAATGTAAGAAGTGGTCGAAAATGTGAGAAATGGTTTTGCTGATGACGCTATTATGATGTATATAAAGCCTATTTCTTGTCGGATCATAAGTTTGAATCTTTTTGGATTTATGCAACAGGTTTTCAGCAATTGATAGTTTCTTTTTAAAAACTTGTCACGAGACGGCGCTGTTGAAGTTGTTATCATTTCTCTTTCAATTGAAAGGACGAGGAGTCAAATTGTTTTCATATATTTATGTTCACTTCCACTTCTGTTTTCGACCGGAAGTAAAGGTCAAACGGGCCACTGTTTGTGTAAGAGTTCAAGGTCAAATGGAGCCACACTCTGATGTATAGATTGCAAAAATCCTATGTGTGGTTCAGGAGTTATGATTTTTCAATGATTAAACTTCAACTTCCGGATTGAACAGAAAGTCAAGGCCAAATGGGGTCAGGTTTTGTGTAACTTTTGTTGAACTTTTCACGACCTGTCCGATAATGTGTAGATTGTAAAAATCGAACATGTGGTTCACGAGTTATGATTTTTTCCGTTGCTAAACTTCAACTTCCGGTTTCAACCGGAAGACAAGGTCAAACAGGGTCACACTCTGTGTATCATCCATTTAGTTTTTGAATACCTTTCTGATGATTTGTAGATGACAAAAATCCAATGTCTGGTTCGGGAGTAATGATTTTTTCAAATACTAAGCTTTGATTTTTTTTAAAATTGTAAAAAATACTTTGATGACGTCATCATGACGTCACTTCACATTTCACAAGCCATGATCGATGTCTAACAGTACACCATGTTTCAACTCAATCGGCTGTTTAATTTAGTAGATAAACGGCTTCAAAAAAGTGCACATTAAACCTTGTAATTCGACACCTGATGACGTCATCATGACGTCATTGTTCGCATGCCGTCTTCATATCAAGGTTCAAGTACATGCCAAGTTTCAAGTTTGTACATCTTTTACTTTTTGCTAAATCTGCAAGAGAAGGTTCAGAAGGAAGAAGAAGAGGGTGGAAAAAAAACTCTGAACGATTACAATAGGTTTTCGGCTGATGTGCCGAACACCTAATAATGTGTCCCTTATGTTTTGACCGAATTCACAATCTTAGTTGGGCCATCCTAATGTATTATTGTGCAGTGCACATTTTAGGTGACGAAACATAAAATTGCAAAGTAAATCCCCAAATGGCTGACCATAGACTGCCATTAGCAGCGTGTGAAGTCAGTCCAAGAGGCCTATCAGTTTAAGTTTATACCAATCACTCAGTTATCATCAGAAACTTAATTTACATAGTGATCATGTGCCATGGTACACCAAACAGTTTTAAATGGCGTTACGTTTTTTTGCATTATTACAAAGGGTTCAGAATCCAAGTTTGTAAATTATACAAGGTTTTTGGTTTAGTTTGAACAAACTTCGTGTCAAACTAACTACTCCAAAACGAGTCAGGTCACATTGGATCTTAAAGAGTCAACACGTACCTAGTGTATTGGCTAATTGTTTTAGATTTTCTAAATCATCCTTCATGGATCCACTTAAATCCATGACGTAGTAGAGGTCCACCGGATAGTCCCTTGCCTGACGCACAGATACACTCAGATTCACTCTTTCACCTGTAAAATGACATACAGAAATTATACATTGAAATAGTAGTATGAACAATGGGGGTTCTGGACCACTTTCTTGGTTTATACAAATTGAGCAAATGGGGTTCTGGACCACTTACGTTAGGAGCTGTTTTTTACCATATATAGCTCTCAGACCCCATTGATGGGGCTGTCTTACCCCCTTGGCGGTCTCACCAGCGCAGAGCCACTGGCGACCTTAAGAGCGCCCCATTTGTATATATATACATATATATATATACACGATGGAGTGTGATAAATGTCATCGATGTTTTAAGAGGCACTACAACCTGAAGAGACACCAGGAGAACCGTAAGACACCTTGCTTAAAAGAACCCCGGCAATACGTATGTGAGGATTGTGGTGGGGAGCTGAGCTGTGGGTTCTCTTTGTGGAGGCATAAGAAGATTTGCCCGGCACACCGCAGAACAAAAACTTTGACTGCGCATTAGTCTGTATATGTGAATAGGGTGCTCTAAGCAAAATTTATTGCGCAATATTTTCTACCAACGGTAGAGGGACACGATCTAAGAGCTGTGTCAACACCAACGAAAACTTTTGTTTAGCCTGTTTTTCTAGAGTTATATGCCTCAGTCTTACTTTATCTCGACCACAGTTTCGGCATAGCTGTATTTCACTCTGAACCCCCTTACCACAAGATCTACAAGGTATAGAGATATTTCTGCCTTTACGGATCTTTGCCAAGTGGAACTTACAATATTTACCACAGCAGCTCTTATTACAGAGATCAACTTCACCTACTTTAATCCAAGCGCAAACGTTGTGTCCTTTCATTTTTCGTAGATTGATTATCTCAGGTATGTATTACCATGGGTATGTCTAAATGGTTGTCTTTTTATCATTAGGGAATTCCCCATGCACATTGCGCAATAGATTGGGGATTCCCCTATTCTTTGTAAGTTGAACACTTTAATTAGAGATATGTGCTATGCAAGTTATACTGTCACCAGCAAAGCTATTGCCCCCTCTTCAGTTGGTGGACAAATTTGAGTACTTGCAAATTAAGCATTTCAATTAGAGATATATGTTGTAAGTTGTACTGTAATCAATATAAAATGACGAGTTTTGATAATTATATAGATGAACTGCTCGCAGAAATGCAAGCACCTGAAGATCTCTCGAGTATTTTAGATGAACCCATCCCAGAAGTAGTAGAGAAGCGCTTACCTAAGCCTCTGCCTCTAGGGAAAAATCAGCCTTCTCATCCCCCTCGAATAAGAAAGGAGAGAAAACGAAAGGCCATTCTGAGGGAGTTTGACCCAATCCTTCCCTCAAAAACGTTTAAAACGACTCAAGACTATCAGAATGAGATTCTGGCGCTGTTTGAACATAAAGAGACGGATGAGCTAGTCTTTAGGCAGACTCCATGGGTGATAGGGAAATTTCTTCGGGGTTGGAAGATGTCTGTGCCTAAAGGGCATCCCCTCAGCGCAGACCCCAGAGCTTTTCTGGAGGACGTGCGCTCTAGGATTTACCAAAAACTTGTGGAAGAGATTTTGGCTCTCAACGGCATCAAGTTTCAGCTGGCTCTTAAGCTTCAACTTCGGAAAGACAACCCCGATGGTAGTGAGGAATACACCGATACCGTGCTCCGCCACAAACAAGAGTCTGTTTTGCAGGACAACGAGATCAATGATGCACTAGACAGAGCCTTCCCCCGCATCCAAGAGACACTTGAAAAATTTACTCAGAGGGGCTCTGGGTGGACGGTTGACCACGTGGAGGTGCTGTGGCTTGACATTGCTCGGTACCAGCCCCTGAGGGGTGGCTCATACATTCCACTACCCGCAGCGGTTAGAAGCAAGAAGGCGGTCGTCAACGTGAAGAACAAAGATGATCACTGCCTGAGGTTGGCCCTTCGGGCTGCCCTCTTCCCCGCCAGATACCATGTGGATAGACCATCTCAGTATCCCACCGATGATGGCCTCAATTTCACGGGGATTGACGCCCCTACACCCTACTCTCAGATCCAGAAGGTTGAAAAACAGAACAATCTAGCCATCAACATATTCGGCTGGGATAAGGGTGTTATCGTCTACGGACTAAGCAAACAGCCCATGGACATGCCTAGAATTAACCTCTTGCTGTCGAGAACGCAGGCAAGTTTCACTACACCTGGGTCAAGAACCTCAACCGTCTTCTCTTCCAAGAAAACAAGCACAGGGGGTGTACGCACTTTTGCGAGAGATGTCTTCATGGGTACTCGAGAAAAGACCTCTTGGAAGCCCACAAGCCTGAATGTCGCGGGATCGGTCAAACGGCGGTGAGGGTAGAGATGCCAGAAGAGGGAAAAAATAAGCTGACCTTCCAAAACCACCACAAGCAGCTTCCCGCCCCTTTTATCATCTACGCAGACTTTGAGGCTCTAACCACAAAGGTAGAGGGGCCCGAGCTTGATCCCACGAAGAGCAACACTCGGAAGACGCAGCACCACGAGGCGTGTAGCTATTGCTATATAGTCGTTCGCTGCGATGGACAGGCAAAACCACCTGTAGAATATCGAGGGGACAACGCAGTAGAGCACTTCTTAAAAACGATCCAAGATGAGGAGCGAAAGATCAAGGCAGTGCTGGCCAACCCCCAAACCATGATGATGACATCTAAAGACTGGCGGGCCTTTAAGACAGCCACCACCTGTCACGTGTGTGAGAAGCCACTTGAGGGGGACACTGTCCGCGACCACTGTCATATTACTGGTAAATACAGAGGTGCCCCACACAACGCCTGCAACCTGAAGCTGCGGCTGAGCCCTAAAACCACAACCATACCGTTATGGTCTTCCATAATTTGCGGGGTTATGACTCTCATCTCTTGATGCAGGCTATTTCTAAGGTAGAAGGCAAGATCTCTTGTATTCCGAATAATACCGAGAAATACATCAGCTTCTCCCTCGGTCAGCTCCGATTTATCGACAGCGTCCAGTTCTTGCTGTCCTCTCTTGACAAGTTAGTCGCAGCCAACCAGCCTGAGTCTTTCCAAATAACGAGCGAGTACGAGCCATGCAAAGAAAGGCGCGATCTCTTGCTGCGTAAGGGTGTCTACCCGTACGAGTATATGGACTCTTGGGAAAGGTTTGCAGAGCCACATCTCCCTCCGAAGGAAGCCTTCTACAGCAAGCTGTCAGACGAGTACATTAGCGAGGCTGACTACGCTCATGCACAAAAGGTGTGGGGGTCTTTAGATGTCACACCATGGGAGACTACCACGACCTCTACAATCGCACAGACGTGCTCCTCTTGGCAGATGTCTTCGAAACTTTTCGGAAGACCTGCATGCGACAGTACGGTCTAGACCCCGCACATTACTACACCAGCCCTGGCCTCTCCTGGGATGCGTTACTCAAAAAGACAGGTGTAGAACTAAAACTGCTTACAGACTATGACCAGCATCTCTTTATCGAGAAGGGGATGCGAGGTGGTATCTCCATGGTATCTAAACGCTTTGCGAAAGCTAACAACCCTCTGGTTGAGGGCTTTGACCCCTCCGAGCCAAACAGGTACATTTCTTACCTCGATGCTAACAACCTGTATGGGTGGGCAATGAGCCAGCCGCTGCCTATAGGGGGCTTTGAGTGGGTGGAAGAGCTGCAGCTCCAACTTTTGTCTACAAAATTTTTAACAGAGCATCCGACAGACAGCTTGGAGGGTTACATCTTGGAGGTGGACTTAGAGTACCCTGTAGAGCTCCACAACGCACACAACGCTTATCCGCTGGCGCCGGAGCGCATGGTTGTTCAGATAGAGTGGATGTCTGAGTATCAGCACAACCTTCTAGGTGTTGGGGTGGCACCGACAGAGGTTGAAAAGCTGGTTCCCAATCTCCACGACAAAGAACGATATGTGCTACATTATCGCAACTTACAGCTGTACCTCTCTCTCGGCATGCGCCTGAAAAAGATCCACCGGACTCTTCGCTTTGAGCAGAGCCCTTGGATGGAGCCCTACATCCGGATGAACACGGAGCGCCGGAAGGAGGCAACAAGCGACTTTGAAAAAGACCTTTACAAACTCATGAACAATTAGTGTATTTGGGAAAACGATGGAGAACCTCCGCAAGCGGGTCGACGTCAAGTTGGTGCGCAGTGATGAAGAAGATAAGATTAGGAGACTTATTGCCAGCCCGGCCTTTGCTCGGGCGAACATTTTTGATGATAATCTCGCGGCAATCCAGATCCACAAGAGCCGCCTGGTACTCAACCGACCCGTCTACGTGGGTATGAGCATACTCGACCTCTCGAAGCACCTCATGTACGATTTTTATTATAATCAGATTAAAGCTCGGTATGGGGAACGGTGTCAGCTCCTTTACACAGACACAGACTCTCTCCTCCTAGATATCGAGACCGAGGATGTGTACAAAGACATAGCCGAGGACAAGACCCTCTATGACACATCCGACTACCCAAAGGAACACTTCCTCTACAACACGGCGAACAAGAAAGTACTGGGCAAGATGAAGGACGAGTGCGCTGGGCGCCCCATAGCCGAGTATGTGGGGTTGCGGCCCAAGATGTACTCTATCCTCGAGGCCGGCGGAAAAAACATCAAGAAGGCCAAAGGTGTGAAAAAGTCTGTTGTGAAGAAGCAAATTCGCCATGAGCAGTACAAAGAGGCACTATTCCAAAAAAAGACCTTCCGCCACGGGATGCCTGTGCTGCGTTCTGAGAGGCATAGAATCTACGGGCAGCACCTGAACAAGGTATCACTCTCCCCCCTGGACACAAAGAGGTGGATAGCTGAAGACGGTGTAACTACACTGGCCTACGGCTACAGGGAAACAAAAGAAGATTTGTTTGATGACAGCATCGACGAGATCCTCGCTGAGATGTAGGTAGTAGGACCCCATCAGGTGGCAGCTGGGTGTCGGGAGGCACCACAAGGAGCTCTTCCCGTACAAACCCACGAGCCGGTACCGCATGATCTTTCGTATACGAAAGATCAAGATAATAAAGAACAGGCTCTCCGGGTTTGGTGACTGAACGACCAAGCCGGTGCACCCGGAGGGACCATACTGGGTCAGTTGCGCGACGACGCCCACCTTCCAGCTCACCTGGCTGGTATAGGTAACGAACACCCACATCCGAGGGGAGCTTTTGCTCGTTAAGACCAACAGGGCGGTCTGCAATGACAGAGGGCTTTTGTTTCACCGATTTTGCCTTTATAGCTTCCGAGGGCTTTTTCCCAGTCAGTCTGGTTACCTCAGTGTTTAGAGCCAGGACAACAGCGGGAAGCCGTGCTACCCACTCAGTCGACCTCTCATCATCTGGGAGACGCAGCTCTACCGAATACTGATGCCCAAAGAGCCTTTCTGCTAGAGTTCGGTTGAATCTTTCTACAATCCCTTGCGCTCGATGTAACTCTCTTTCACCCCGTCGGACTTTGACACCATGTTTTTCCAGGGTCTGGGATACAGAGCCCATAAACTCACGCCCAGGGTCAACCTGTAGTAGATTCGGCCACTTCAAAGGTCCACGCTTGTAAATGCGGGACAAGGCAGTAGCTACCTCGGCGGACTCCTTTGAAGTCAGCGGTTCAGCTTCTTTGTAGCGGCTAGCAACATCAACCACGGTCAGAGCGTATTTATAAATCTTTCGGCCTCTGGGCAGGCGATCGTGTGGGAGAAACAATAGGTCAGCTTGGTGGACTTCATTAGGCACTGAAATATCAAATTTTTGGTAAGGCACGTGGCGGGGGGTTGGGAGATATATCTGCCATATGGCTTGTCTTTTGAGCCACGCCTTGCTCACATCTTGAGTGACTTTTGCAGCCTCAGCCAGTCTTCGTATGGCAGCAAGTCCCTTCCAGTATCCCTTTGGACTGTAGTACAAAGCAGACAGTTTAGCATCCATAATCAAACTTTGTATATAAAAGTTTATGTATTCATATACATATATACCTATAACAGGCAACTATCATTTTTATAGCCAAAAAAAGAAGTAAATTTAATCTGATTGTACGGGTATAAGTTTTACAAAAGATTAATATTACTTGGTAAGCATATAGGCTGCGAAAGAAGTGACTCCAAGCCCCATGACGACGAAGGCGATTTCGCGATCACGTTGCTCTGGGGATGGTAAGTAGAAATCCGAGAGTTTGGGTTTTGGTTCTTCGAGCACGGGGGTCATAGAATCGCTGTCAGCTATAAGATTGTACTGGCGAATAGCTTCATCAACATCGCGGAAAGTGTGCACGGCATGTCCTTGGCGGCGAAGCTCTTCATTAATCCAGTCTAGGCGTGCGGCCCGCTTGCGGTACCAGTCAGACTGCGCAGCTTGAAGTTGTTCTACAGCCTTGTCGTGCCGTTTTCGCTCCTCTTCAGCACCTGGATCACGCATCATTGAGAACAAGAAATTTGACCCAGAGAACGCAAGTGCGTTTACGAGTGCTCCGCCAACAAGCATTGCAATAGAAGCCATCTTCAAAACAAACGTTTGTATTTATATACAATATTGTTTATTACTTTAATATGTCTGCAGGGAGTATCCCCTGCTTAACAAGCATGTCTTTAGGCCAACATCTAGTATGACCATGCCAACATCAAACGGCGCAAAGTCTAACTTTGGCGTAACACCTTTTATGATTTTTTTACCGAGGGTAGCATATCCAACGGCAAGTCCACTCACTACGGCGGAGTGGTACGCCAAATTAGCAAGTTGTTTACCATCAGTACTTGGGGTAGACATTTCGTTGGTTATCAACAAAAAGTTATTGCATATAATGAGGGTTAGGCTGTTCGTCTAATATGGAGTTAGTTTGGCGCGCACTTGTCTTTAATTTTTGCTTACAGAAATTAGGTGGTGCAGACAAACTTAAACTTTTGTCTGCAACAGGTTTTTTGTTTGTAGTTGTTTTAGCATATAACACAGCCCCAATAGCTATAACAGTTCCTGCAAAGATTGCATAATCTAAAAACTTTGATTGTGATGAGGTTGTCTCGACGCGGTCTCGCTTTAGAGTCGGATAATGATCTGTTTGCGAATCATTTTCTTTTGGGTTTTTAGTTTGATCGGGCTTGAGACTCTGTTTGGCCTTTTGCAGCTGTTCTTTCAGCGCTTCTTGTTTTGCTTTTCTAGCTGCTGCACCTTTGCGACCAGCTTCAACTTTTTTTTGATCTTTATTTAAAACTTTAGTCACTCTCTCGACTTTTTGCTTCGATGTCATCTCTAGGTCTTGTGCTGTCGTCTCTAGAGCTTGCGTTGCTTCTGTCGATGTTGTTTCTAGGTCTTGTGTTGCATTCATCTTTATCTTTTGCATGTAAAAGATGACTCTGGTCTTCAAATTGACAGTGCTTAGCAGTTGTCATAGCTGCTTTTAGCGGAGCTAAATACATCCCATAGCGGTAATACAGCTCGCAGCAGGCTGTCGTCAGCGCATGTCCGACAAAAGGGTCCTCCTCAAGGTCTATGACGAGCTGAGGTCGATTTTCGGGTGGAATGGGTAAAAATGTGCTAACCGCTAGTGCGTACATCTGCAAGGCAGACCCACCAAGTGTTTTTGTCATTGAGGCTCCTAGCCGTGCCTCATAACGGCTATAGTGTTTAGAAATCTCGTCGTCGCTCATCACGTCAAGTTGTGCAATGGTTAGTCGGTTTCCTATATATTTTTGGGCTGTGCCGCCAGCCACAATTGCCGCCAGCCGAGTCCGTTTTTGTTCTTGCAAACTTTTGTCTACCAAATCTTTTGGATTAGTTTTGGGCTCGCAAGGGGTGTTTGTTTTTGTAGTGGTATCAGTATCTTCTTCCAACAGTTGGTCAATCAAAGCATCACAATCCATCTTAGGCACCAATTTCGTGAGCGAAAGTTTAAGTTTTGAGATTGAATGCGTTATTATGCGCTTGAGTCTAACATATTCAACAAACATAACAAGAAACACTGTCAGCTGTATAATCTGTATAGCTAGCTGTGTTTGCTCCCACATTATGCTAAGCAGTCTATTAAGCTATGTTAGCAACCGGCTGAGCAGTCTTTAGTATGAGCTTAGCATGTTTAACTTTAGATAGCTTTTGTCTAAGCGCATCTCGCTCCTCTCTCGTCGGGACAACGTCGTTCTCTCGCAAGCAATCTTCAAAGGAGTCTCTATCCTTACAGTGGAAGAGCCCAATCCACTTAGTCTGCTCGCGGAGGTCTTTAAGAACCGAGTTGTACTTCTGCGTCAAGACCCACACAGATTGAGAGGCGTGGCGCCCTGAGAACGCGAGCTCAGACAGCATGTCTTTCTTTTTGGTCAGGGCTTTACTGGCTGAGCAGTCGTCAATGATGTACAAGTCGGCTCGCTGGCAAAGATCGAGTAGAAGGCTCGCAAGTATTCTTGGAGTCGATCGCCAGGGTCTACAATAAAGACCTCTGGGTCTGTCCACACCCATGATCGCTCGTGGTATGTTTTATTCCAACGAATTGTGGGGCAGAGTATGACGATGTGCAGAAATGCATCGCGGTAGTGACCTTCGAGGATGTCTAAGATAAAGACTGTTTTTCCACAACCGGTCTGGCCACAGATGATGGCTGAGTGGGGTAAATCTTTGTTTACAAAATCTTTTGTAGACGAAAGTTTAGAAGAGCGCATTGATAAATCGACCATTTTCGATGTTGAGCTGCGCGTCCACCATGATAACATACAAATACATGTTCAATGTGCCCGCCGTTTCTTCTTTTTTGGTGATCTGGAGTGTGACCCCCTCACTTCCATTTTCTACGCGCCGACCGCTGTCATCATCGTTGCTTCTCATGTCCAGCCACAGACCGTACTTTGTGGTCAGGTACTCTCCGACCGTTACGTCAGACAATGCTAAGTCTTTGGTGATCATTGCAGTCGTAGGGTGGCACTTGGTTGAAGGGCTGCTGGCGAAGTACTTTCGAGCCTCATTCCACTGTTGGTGTGCACGCATGCCCTGTGCGTACAACTGGTTTGGCTTCCCCTCGATGGTGACCTCAACTTTTTCGATCTTGGGGTTGTAGAACGCTTCTGTATCTCGGTCAAACGCGGTCACCTCTGCTGCATCCTCGAAGAGCATGAGTATTCCCTTCAAGCTTCGGGCTGGAACATTGAGATTGACGTTCCACATCGTATCTTTCTTGTTGAGAGTGACCGTGCGGTGACGCAATATGCGGTCATACAGGATAGCAACTCGCCCAGCATACTGGTTGCGAATCAACCGGGCCAGGTTTGGCTCGCTCATAATTTCAAACTCGAGAGAGATGTTGTCGATGGCGTATTTAGCATCTGTATCATCGGCTGCATTTATAACGCGTCTGTAGTTATTGAAGGTAAGCTCGTACTCTAATCGGTGACCAAAGGCTGACTGAAAGAACGGCATGTGGCTCTCCAACAGTTCAAAATCTAGCGGAATGCTAAATCTATTGCTGTAAGCATCTGCAATAGCCTTGTCTTTCGTCGTAGAACTATCACCATTTCCAGCGCCCACCCTCAGTTTAATCATGTTGGTGTCTTCCGCCACATCAATGCCCTGATAGACCAGAGACCGGCGCTCTCCCAACGTTTTCCAGAGGTCGGTGTAGCAACCGATAACATCGCTGTCATCTATAGACAAGACCTCATTACCGCTGATCCTGACTGTTTTTTTCTTCACAATGGCTTGGCCAAGGTTTTGAACCACAGTTCGGTTGTCGTCGGTCGAGTTTAGAGTGATGCTAAATGCGAGGCGGGCTGTACCAGGAACAATCACATCCTGGGCGCCAAGGTTGGGAAATCTCACTAAAAGATGCCCATTTGGGCCGATGGTAGAGGGATTGTTGGTTATAACAACGCTCTGCCGTATGCCTTTGATCCCGAGTGGATCCCGCAGGCTTCGGAGAGGATTTAGTTTGCGTCCGTACTTTGATGATGCCATTAATCTTTAATGTTCGTATACAATGTGTATTGAACCTTGTGTGTTCAATAGAGATAAACTTATTCAAGTATAAGTTTAATATGGCAGAAGGTGGTTTTGAACTAAACGATTTTGATGTACCCGAAGCACAAACAGAAGGTGAGGAAGAAACCAGTTTTATTTTTCCTGATCCTCCTGTCCTGGAACCTATAGATGAACAATCAATACAAGAATACGGCGACCGCATCAACCAATTGAATGACCAAGTTCTTACAGAAGAGCTGCTACAAAAGCGAGACCGCTTAGTAGATTCTTTCTATGAAGAGACCAAACGTACTTACGATCTACTACCTTCAAAAATTGAATACAAGCGGTTTGAGGTCAGCAAAAATGGTATAACTCTTTACTGGGTAGAGGGTGATAAAAAGATCCGGATAAGCTCTACCAAAGGATCAACAAAATTTTTGGGATTGGGCACCATTGCCAACAGTTTTGGCTCTGGGGGTGCAAGAGCCATTAGAGATTTTCTCAACCTGCCCGGGTACGACAGTTCACTGCGTCGTCTTTCTCAACCTACCCTTCGCGAGCTCGAAAAGGTTGCTGATAAAGCAGAAAATGCAGCCCAAGCAAACCATGATGATATGGATGAGTCCTTTGATGATGTATATAATAGTTTTTTATCAATGGTGCCGCATATCGCTGAAAAAGAAAATATTTTGCCTGTGAGGGAACTTTTAGGCCTTGACGAAGCCCTGAAAACTTTGCGTGGTACAAAAGCGGTGCAAGAGAGCAAAATAGTTTCTCTCCAGCAGCTGATCGAGGGCTATCGCGAAGAGCTTAAACGACCCGGAACAACTGAGCGAGCGGACCAAATCGAGCGTGAAATTGCAAAAGCTGAAGATCAGATCGCAACGACTCAAGACAGCGTCGATGTCCTCAACCAACAACTCAGGTCACAGTTCCGTCAAATTCGTGACACCATATCTAGCGTGCTGGATAAAAACAAACCCCTGGCCGAGCGGCTGAGAACCCTGTTTCGCGAACAGGGGGTCACAATATTCAGCATTATCACCGCACTGGGCTTTATCACCAGCACTCTGGTTCTTGCCTTGACTGGTGGACCAGCTGGCGGGGTTAAACCGCCAACACCTCCCACACCTCCCGCAAGTAAAGATGGGATAAAAGAGTGGACAAAAAACACTTGCAAGCTCTCGGGCGCCTTCTAGCCCAATTAGCTGGAAAAGCCGCAGCCGCACTTCCCGGTATCATCGGAAGCATTATATCTTGGCTCCTCAACCTCTTGAGTAAAACTGTTGGCTGGCTCGCGGGAAACCTGTGGGCAATAATTGTTGCCATCGTCGGTATACTGTCAACTTTTGTTTACAAAAGATTAGCGTAACTGTCGTAGAGCAAGCCAACCGAGACCAATAGCAACGCCACCAACAACAAGTGCAGTGCGCCCATCATAGTGCGCTTGCCCTTCGGCTACTTCCTCCGCTGCAAAAGTTTGAACGGGCAGACTGAGAGCAGGCTGTGTCGGAACCGCGGTATTTACAGGTTCCACCTCCGCTAGACGCGCTGGCCTTGCAGCTGGTCCCTCCATGTCTTTTGCGGGTAAAAGATTCTCGACCGCTGCGTTTATACCGTGGTTAAAACCCAATTTTTGCCCCTGCCCCGCGATCACAATCTCGTTGTTGTAGTCCCGAATGGTCCCAATCTGCAACTCCATGTTGCTAGGAGACATATATAAGCCAATTCCGAAAACATAGTCTACCTTAGAGCGGGCGTATCGAAGCACGTCTTGGTAGCGTGCTACTGCACTCGGGAGGTCTACGGGGCTTGAGACCGCATCCTCGATGTTAGCTAAGAACTGTTTCTGGGTGTCAAATGCGGTGCCAGTACCGAGAATGCTCGAGCGAATCTGTGCTTGTGCACCTAAGATAGCCCAGACATATGTTCGGATAGAGTCGTTGATTCTTTCGACCCCAGGTTGGGTAAAGCCCTCTGACTTGTCGAGGACAAACCCTGGTCGATGTAGTCGACGCTGAACGTGGCAGGTCTATCACCAAAGCTAATGCGGTCTTTTCTGTAGTCATTCGACGAAACACCAAAGCTTGGGTTGAGACCACCACTGGCAACCAAATCGTCGCTCACCTCTTTGATGGAGCGCACTGAACCTTTCCACCAATGGTACGGCGTTCCAAGACCACTATTTTGGCTTATGTTTTGCCGCCAGTCTGTGTGGTGAGACGCAAAACTCCGCGCAGATTTGCTCATAATTATACCCTCTGGTTGTATGGGGTATCAAAGGCATCCCAAGTGTCATCTTGTGGGAGTGGCACCTGCATCTCTTCAAGAATCCTTCGCACTTGGTAGTATACGTGAAAGAGATAAACTGATCGCACCATCGGGACCTTAGAGCTAAGATGGTCTTCTGCAGAGACACCACACCCTGTGGTAGCACACCACACTGCAAAGTTGATCTTATTTTGCCAAAATTTCATCGGGTTTGAGCTCCACGTGTCCACTACATCATCACTTTGTATATGTGGCAGCCTATACCGCTCCGCCGACAATATATCCGGAAATATGGTGTCAAAGCTCGCTGCGTTAGTATCAACCTGAATTGTAACATGTTGCAATATAATGTTATGCTTTGTAGAGTACACTCCGCCTTTTTGGTAAGATGCATCCGTATTAAAGCCGTAAGCTTGGTAAGGCATGACAACACAAACAATCTTTTGTAGACAAAAGATTAGTTATGTTTGTTACACAGACAAATATTCAAAACGAAAAAGCGTCGCTTCTCCAGACTTCAATTAACAATATAAATGGTAAGCTCTATGTTACCCTCAGAGGGTTTCATTGTGATTTTGATTATATCTATCTTAACCATTCCGTTGAATTAATGTGGTACCCTGAAAACGATGGAGAGATCAAACATGATGGTATTTTAACTTTAACATTAAATAAAGGAAGGTATACTTTTGAAGATATACAACAGCTGTTCAATAAAAATCTACCCCAAGTATCAATCAATATAAGCGAAACAGTGATTGTCTCTATCAATACTGGTAATGGGTTTTTATCGAGAAATAACCATGAAGATCGCTCACTATTGGGCTTCGACTTTGAATCATGGCCAACAGATACCCCGTTGTTAGGAGACCTGGTGGGAAAATACCCTATCATAAATTGTATTAATTCTAAGCTGTTTTTTATACACCTCGATCAAATTTCTGCGACCTCTAATATTGTTGATGGTGCTCCTTCTTCGCTGTTAGTCATAATCCCAGCCGCATCCAAAGGTATTATAAACATTAATCCTACTTATCCTAGTTACAAAAAACTTGAAGTGGGACACATATATCAACTAAATTTTCGCGTGTTAAATGAAAATAACATATTGATAAGTAACACTCCCATAACTGTAGTGCTTGAAATTCGAGAAAATGTCTAGATTTGTATCTGTATTAAAGTTATAGGCTTGGTTTGTTATGACTGTATTAACAACAATCTTTTGTGGACGAAAGATTAGTTATGTTTGTGACACTAACCGATATTCAAAACGAAGAAGCGTCGATTCTCCAAAATGTAATAGATAATACAGAAGGTAAACTCCATGTCGCCCTCAGAGGTTTGCTATCGAAATATTGGGTCGTCTTCGGCTGGAATTCTGTGGCGTTCTACCTCAGGCGATAAACCTCAAAAGATTTCAGTCCCTATAGGAATGTATACCTTTGAACACCTACAACGTCTGTTCAAAGAAGAGATACCCCAAGTATCTATCGAGATACATGAAGCAACAGGGCTGGTCATGATAAGCATTCCAAAGAGAGTCTCTATAAAAATGTCTTCTGATATACGCCGAATCTTAGGCATCCACGAAAAAGGTTGGATTGATGGAGAATACGAGGGAGACAGACCCGCTAGCTTTAATGTTCACAAGTGGCTCTTCATTCACCTAGATCAACTTTCTACGGTCTCCAATATTATTGATGGCGCTCCTTCAACATTGCTGACCATAACCCCAGCCGAATCTAAAGGTATTATAAACATTAATCCTATTTGTCCTATGTACAAAAAACTTGAGGTTGGGAACATACATCAACTGAACCTTCGCGTGTTAGATAAAAACAACACATCACTACAAAACCGTGACAATCCCATAACTGTAGTGCTTGAAATTCGAGAAAATGCCTAAGCTTCCAACAGCTCCTCCCATCGAAACGACAAAGAGTTTATATCCCGTTCTTGAGAACGAGCAAAACGACCCCGTTCTTGATCATAAAGACGAAGGGTCTGACTTTCGCTTGACCGAAATCCGCAACCTCGAGCGCAGCCTTGAGAAAGAGAGAGATGACCGAGCCAAGCTGTACAAAAAGTACCGTAGAGCTATCAATATCGTTGATAGTATTGACGCAGCGTTGATTTTATCCAGCCTTGGAATGGGAGCTGCTGGTGTAGGGTTGCTCACCACAATTATAGCCGCACCTATTGTTGCTGCACTTGAGGGTGCTGCAGTTGTTTGTGGTCTAACCGGTATTGCCGGTAAGTTCGTCTCTCGGCGTCTCCTTGTAAAAGCCAAAAAACACAACGAGATTCATGTTCTCGCCCTATCCAAGCTCAACAGTGTTTCAGATGTGATCTCACACTCGATACGAGATGGACACATCTCCCATGAAGAGTTCAAGCTCGTACTCGACGAGATAGAAAAATATAACCAAATGAAGAATAATATTCAGAAAAAATCTCGCAAAGCTTCCGATACTCAAAGCAGTAAGGTAGAAAAAAAAGAGTTAATGGCCGAAGCCCGGGCTTTAATAATGAAAGAGCTTGCGACAACAACTTTGAAATAAAGTGTGGTTGCTTTGTCAAATTAATCTTTTGCAAGCAAAAGATTAGCGACTCTTATGACCCTCCACCCAATTATTCACAAACGTAAACAGTTTATACTCCATCGTGTATAGGTATATATGTATATATATACAAATGGGGCGCTCTTAAGGTCGCCAGTAGCTCTGCGCTGGGGAGACCGCCAAGGGGGTAAGACAGCCCCATCAATGGGGTCTGAGAGCTATATATGGTAAAAAACAGCTCCTAACGTAAGTGGTCCAGAACCCCATTTGCTCAATTTGTATAAACCAAGAAAGTGGTCCAGAACCCCCATTGTTCATACTACTGAAATCAATCACAGGTTATTTTTTCACTGTGAAGTTGTAAACCAAAAAGTGACACGTTGAAATCAATCCCAGTTAAGTGAAAGGATGCTGCGCCTGTTATATTTGTACATTTTTACTTTCCTTTGTTTCATGCGGAAAATTAAACAAGTTGGATGAGGTGTAAAATACTGATCAACAAATGAGTTAGGTTGACCCATTTTCAGTCATTGTCGACACGGTTGAGGGTCAGTGCTTACCTGGGAATCGCTTTGTAATGTTTCATCAAACAGTGCTCTACATCTACATCAACAAATTTAGTTCATTATTGAGGTCATATCTCAAGGTCATACTTACCAGGTCGTAGTTTTAGTCTGATTTTCTGGGGTGCAACTTGAACGGCATCGCCTCGATCTGAATCTGCATCCCTTAGCTCCTCGTTCTTAAAACAGATATGAATAATTATGTAAATATCATCGGGTATAGGCCTACGGTACAATTAAATATTGTTCAAGAATAGCATTATTATTATTAATGGGAATGCTATCTCAACTTTTTTTGTATGTGTTTGTTTATTATTTAAATTTAATTTTGATCAAAAAACAGAAACACTTCTGCCGTTGGCGGCGTGCGTCAAAATGACAATACTTTGAAGCCATTATTTGGGAGTTTGCTTTGTTATACCTCCATGCTGCAATAAAGTGGCTATACAAAACGGAGCTCCCCTCACACATATGCAGGTGTTGGGATTCTAATGTCACCCAGTGCCAGGAGAAGCTTACTCTCCTCGTATTTCATATCTGACCGCATCATGGCAGCAAGATTCCAGCTCACAGCTCAAGATCGGCACACTACTGGTTGTGAGCATTTATGCACCAACATCCACTGCGGATGATGCCATCATCAACAACTTCTATGACCAACTGCAAGATTGGCTGACCACAAACAGGAAGCCCCGTGACACTGTCATTCTGGCTGGCGATTTTAATGCCAAACTTGGATCTACAGCTATTGCCCCTGTAATGGGACCTCATGGTTTTGGTGAGCGTAACGAGAGAGGAGACAGATTGATCGACTTCTGTATGGCTAATAGCCTCACAGCGCTCACTCGTGGTTTCCAAAACGTTCTACTCGGAAAGTCACCTGGATTAGTCGTGCAGTCTGACTGACTGCCAGTCCTTCAGTGCATGCTTCGACACTGATCACAGACTTCTTCTCTGCAACCTGAAACTTAAGTTTGGACGACGCCCCAAGGCCAGTGGCACACACAATCGAAAACCGAATGTTGAAGCTCTGAAGACCACACACATTGCTAACAAATTCCGCTGCAAAGTGAGAAGTCGTTTGCAAGAATCACACCAACTGGAAGAAATTGCATGTGTTATCCATGAAGAGACTCTAGCAGCTTGTGGTCCACAGATTTCACAGCGCAATCAACCCTACTTGACAGAGGAAACTCTACGGCTGGTGGAAAAGAAAAAGCAAGCATTTGGAACTGCAGCCTTTACCAGTCTCAGAAAGGAGGTCAAACAAGCCTGCAAGAGGGACCTAGAAGAGTGGCTAAACAACAACATATCAAAGATGAACTCAGCCTACCGCCAACATGATGTACGCACTCTTTTCAGAACAGCTGAACTGCTTCTTGTGAAAGCTAAACCACCACCCCCTAATATCAAGGACAGCAATGGAGTCGCGTTGCAGACAGTAGAGGAAGAGCTACGGAGATGGCACCAATATGCTGAATCCCTCTTTGACTCAAACCTAGCACGTCCAGTCACAACCAACAGCTCACACACAGTGTCATCCATTCACACAGCTGATGAAGTCAGACGAGCTATCTACGCACTGGGTAACAACAAGGCCGCAGGACCAGATAACATCATGGCAGAATCCATCAAGACTGCGGCAGAGGATGAGCAGATATTCCAGGCCCTATACAAGGCAGTCTGTCTGATATGGTCTGAAAGCAAGTGACCACCATCTATGACATCTTCAGTGTATATCCCCTTCACAAGAAGAATGACCGAGGTGACTGCAGCAACTACAGGACACTCGCGATGATTAGCCATGCAAGCAAGATAGTCCTTGGCATCATGCAACATCGGCTTGCAGTTGTTGCCGAGCAGGTTGTTAACCCAACTCAGTGCGGGTTTGCTCGCGGTAAGGGCACCACCGACGCTATCTTCACCCTGAAGGGAGTGGCAGAGTCTTATCGAGCGGTGAAAAAAAGAGCTTCACGTGGTCTTTGTCGATTACAAGAAGGCCTTCGACAGTGTCAACCATGAGCTTCTCTTTGAAAAACTACGCTTTTTTAATGTTGAAGAGGATGTGTTGCGCCTCATCGAAGACCTGTATATCAACGCTGGAAAACGCATCCGCTGGAAAGGTGGACTGACCGATGACTTCACAACACCAGCTGGTGTAAGGCAGGGATGTCCCCTCTCCCCTACGCTGTTTAGTTTGTACACAGAATCACTCATGCGGGAATGGTACCAGAGCACTACTCACATCTGTGCACCCGACGTCAATGGCATCGAAATAAAGGAACTGAGATATGCAGACGATCTAGCCATATTCTCACTGAGCCTTGCAGATGCCGAAGAGTCACTACAGATACTGGGCGACATCTCCAATGAGTATGGGCTCGCCATACACCCAGGGAAGACAGAACATATGGCTATAGCGAGCATGGATGGAAGCAATGACAACATCTTCTATGGAGATGCTCCTACCCCCCGCGTTAACACCTTCAAGTACCTGGGTGTTACCATCAGTGACGACCTCAACGACAGCCTGGAAGTGCGAATGCGCATAGGCATGGAAAAAGCCACCTTGAGGAAAATCAAATATCTCCAATCCCCACGTGTCTCTGCGGAGACAAAAATGAAGCTCACAGAGGCATTGATCATGTCCCGTGTCTTATACTGTGCTAACACGCTCACACTTAAAGGGCCTATGAAATAGATTTTTTTAATGCTGGAAACAATAAAGTATGCCTATTACAACATATATTTGATTTTTTTTTTTTTTCACAAGCCATTTTACACCATTAAAAAAATCATTTCGAAATTTAGGGGGGCCGCAGCGCCCCACCCATACCTCCTCATTAACATAAAATCCGTGACGTAAACAAAGGCAATTCAGCAGAACGACTTGTCATACGTAACGTCATGTGTGTGTGGCCACCCGACCGCACCGCCGAGCGAACACACGGAAGGAAAACGTTCAAAACAGTTTGTCTCTCTCTTTTGGGGGTCTTGTTACGTCGATTTTAAGAAATGCCATCAAGGTGTGTTGCTGCTGGGTGTAGCAACACCACTAAAAATGGAGTTAGTGTCCATAAATTTCCAGCGGACCCAAAATTCAGACGGATATGGACGGCAAATGTGAAGCTGACCAGGGCCAAGTGGTCTGGACGGAGCGAGCAGCCTATGCTCTGCAGTGCCCACTTTGAGTCAAGTTGTTTTGAACGTGGCCTTCACAACCAGTTTGGCATAAAGTACAAGGCTATGCTGTTGCCAGATGCCGCGCCAACAATTTTTCCAGTAAGCAAGAAGGCTGGAGAAAAGGAGAAACGACCGGAGAAAAGGAGAGGTGCTTTTTGGAAGCGAGAAAAACTCAGGGTAAGTAATTTTGGCTGTATGGAAACCACCCGTGCGTGCACACAATTCACAATACCCCTCAACACCGCAGTCATGTTCTACAAACATATCGTCCTTTTTCGCATTATTGTTGACGACATCATATCTGATCTTATATTCTAATATATACATGTAGTTTTATAGAATGTATCAAAAGTCCCCTGACTGAACACGTACTTGTTCCACTTATATTCCACCCCCCAAATATGGTTGCGTTATTGTCCATCGGTGGAGGCTTGCGCTTCGTTTCACGGTACCCTGTGACCGGCCGGGTCGACTGTGATCAACGTGTACGGTACACACATTTCTTTCTGGTTCTGAGGTAAAGGAAGGGGAATCCTCACCTAATCCGGACATTATTTTCTTTGTTTTTGCGATTTATTCCAGTGGAGTATCAACGTACGCCTTGACGATCGACTCGACTCGGCTGTATACTTAAACTGCGCGCGCCTGGGCACCAGACCACGACTGAGATCTCGATCTGGGAGCCGCTGCCTTTGTGTACGTCACGAACAGCGCCCTCTTGTGGCGTCTAAAATACGAAAGTTTCGGGGGGGTATTTTTTTTATTGAATTAAAATACAAAAATGCACTCCAGACACTAAACAGTTTTTAAAAATAATTTCTTTTCATATGAACTAATTTAGTAAAGCTATAAAAAACACACACAAAAAATACCACTTCATAGGCCCTTTAAAGCTGCAGACATCCAGCGCATAGACAGCTTTGGTAGATACATCTGGCGCCAGCTACTGGTCAGACTTTGTCACAAATGAAAGCCTCAAAGCACTGATCGGCAACAGGTGGTGTCTCTCTGCCAACACAATCATGGAGCAAAAAGTCGCTTGGCTTGGTCATGCAGTACGGCAGGGTGGTCTTGTAGCAGCAGTGCTTGACGGAACCCCACTTGGACACCGTCGCGGGGTTGGAAGACCCAAACTCCGCTGGATCGACGGCCTCACCAGGTGGAGTGGCCTCAGCGTGGCTGATCTAACTGCGGCGACCCTACAGCGACGCAAAATCACCCCTGCACCAGCCGCACAACCCAGGAGAAGTGGACGGTTGTTGCGTCAACGGGCAGTAGCCTACGACGTTTGATGATGATGGCTCACACACATGACGTAACATGAGTGATGACGTAACAGGGCTTTTCGCGGCTCTTTCTGAAAAGCACCGTAGAAGGGTATTCAAAACTATTGTTTTTTACACAATTAAAATCTGTTTAATCTCATGTGAATTCAATTTCCTTATTGGTTGAAAACATTTTTAAAACAAGTAGGTCTTTAATGTCCCACCCGCATTAAAAAGCAGTATACTTCAACAAGCTAACAGTCGAATTCATATGATTCTTGTTCTTAAAGGCCATGACTTCAACTAATTAAGTTGTTATTTCAACTCACCTGACTGCGTTACGAACCACTGAAAACACATTATAGGCCTAACTATTTTCGTGACAAGAAACTAGTATCGTCTGCTAACGTTTTGTTGTCCGCCATTTTAAAAACCACCAACACCTCAGAAATACGTTCGCCTGTGGTTGCGAACGTTCGCCAACGTTGTTGGCGCACAACTTGTTCTACTGAAAATTATTGTTGGCAAACGTTGGCAACATCTGCGCAAGTGGAACTTACCCCAGGTAGGGACTGAAAACCTAATCCACATAATTATTATAAGAGTCCGGTATGGGCTGGGATTTGAACCATGATTCACAGAGGTGAAAGACCGCTTGTCCAACTTGTACTCCCCCCCCCCCATTTCTTAACAACAAAATTAGTGTGTTACAATTTTCTAATGATTACAAGTAGGATCGGTTACCCTATTACCGTGGGGGTTAGCGCTTTTTTGTATCCAAATAAAAAAATATTACCAACCGGTGTAAAGTGTCCTGTTATTATCATTGCTGTCCTGTTATTATCATGATCTTTAAAAAAACACTGAAAGTGAGCATGCGCGTGGTGCAATTCTGGAGGATAGCCTCCTATTATCGTGGCATCATGCTGACATGTGACATGTATGGTAGCCGATATTGAGGGCGCACTTACTTCACAGCGGCAGCAAATGGTATTTTTTACGAAAATAGCCCTTGTTTTAACTCCGTACTTCTGTGTACAATTTCGAGAGTGTGACACGTCCAATAACATAAATTAAAATTGCAAAAGTGAAAATTGGGGCTAGCACTTTGAATTTACGTCAACAGAATGAACTTGGCGATAAACAACTGTGTAAAGACAAGGGGTACGTTTTGACATACATGGTCAACGGAAATTCACAAGTTCAGTAAAAGGTCATTTAAAATCATTTATCATTAAAAATTTACCCAGTCAGTTTCCCTTGTGGTTTGTTATTTGATATCCGATATAAAAAGTCGCATCCCCTGGTGATCCCCTGGCTGCCGCTTCCCAGGTTGTATCGTATACTTGGGTGTGATCCTTGGCTACATGGCAGTTTACGGTTGAATGGCTTCTGACTGGCACCCACCGAACAAGGATATTGACAAAATAGGGAGACCGCCATCATAGGGCTAGTAGATAGCTCAGTTGGTAGAGCGCCGGCACGTCAATCCGGAGGTCGTTGGTTCAAATCCCGCTCTAGTCAATTTTTCCTTGTTCAACCCAAAATCAAGTTCAGTAAAAAGTAAATTTTTGTACATTTTTTGTATAACTTAACAGGAGATGATAAATTCTTTCTCGGACGTCCACAAAATAGTTCGCAGGGCCATAGTTACCGGTTCACTTATTGAAAGTCGTCGCCTGAGGGAGTATTGACAACGAAAAAAGAGGAATTTCTGGTACCACGGTATTATGAGACCCACGGTAATATGATGTTTGACTATATAACTTGTTTTGGGAAGATTAAACGTATTCATGTCTGTATGGTGTGTACCCGAATATATTGATTTCGCAAGGAGTTATATGCTCTTTGTCATAGCGCCCCATATGGCCAAAAATAGAGAAATAGTTTGACATTTTGAAATTACTTGAACCTAAAATAAGATGCCCACCTTTACAGATCCAATTAATCATACAAACCTGTTCTATGCCGACACTGCTGACTGGGTAGGTAATATCGAGGCATGTTTTGTTGATTAAACTCTGAATTAGATCACAGCTTAGAAAGCCAGTATCTTCCGTATAACCCTGAAGAAAAAGAAATATTTGAAAACATTTGAACTTTTATTTGAACTTTAATTCCAAAAATGCACGTAATGACTTTATTGATTAATGCGCTCTCCTTGTTAATGTATTTTCACACAAACTTCAAAAATGAAAAACACTTAGGTCTACGTTTTCAAAATTACACCATGGAGCAATACCATGGAGGAAGGAAAACTACCATGGAGGAAGGAAAACCACAATGGTTTCATTTATATCAGGAAGTTATAGGTGACCTTGGCTTGGCAGGAAGTGACGTATTAGCATACGCGTTGTTTGGTTAACACTAAGGGTAGTCTTGGTTCCAAGACCCTCCAGTGATGTAGTCACGAAAACCTAACCGCTATCTAAACCGCTATCCACTAGAGGGCGCTATCATTTCAGTAACCGCTATCACACCACGAACCGCTCTATGTTCGTGGTGTGATAGCGGTTATACGGGAATGATAGCGCCCTCTAGTGGCGAGTAGTTATTGGGGTGATAGCGGTTTAGATAGCGGTTAAGATAGCGGTTAGGTTTTCGTGACTACATCACTGGAGGGTCTTGGAACCAAGACTACACTAAGGGCAATCAAATCACTGCATAGGGATTAAAACAAAAACAAAGAAACACAGTTGGAGGAAATGGGGAGGGTGGGAGACACGCATGCCTTTAATTATCTCACAAGGAATAATTAAGGTCAATAATATTGCTTTTGTGGAAGTGAAGCAGAGAATAGAAAAGAGACCAATCTTGATTAGCCCGTACGCGAAAGTGTTGAGGGCCGTGCCGTTCTTGCTAGGGGCCTGACCAGTTTCCGGGTCAGGCTGACCCCAAAAATTGTTTAGTTTTTTTATAGCTCGCATTTGAGCTAGCTCGGATTAAGTTTTAACCCATATTTCTGGGTAATTTTCGACACAAATTCCGGAGCCAACTGAAATAGGGCAAGTCCCCTGGGACCCAGAATCGGCTCAATTCTGAGCCGAGAGTGTTCACATTGTATTGTTTATCATTGATCATTGATTTGGTTAAATTGATTGCATCGTTTTAGTGATTTTCATTATTGCAGTGGAGGCCGCCCTGCGACGTCGCAATAGAAGGGTCACTGCACTAACCTGCTGTGCGCACCAGCCACATGCTGGATCAATGGCAATACAGTCCCCGCAAGTCCTCCCTCCAGAACATACATTATCGTCCAAATCCGACGGCTCATTGAGTACTGTATCCGTTACTGTTTGATAAGCAAAAATATTCTATATTCAAATTTGGGGGCCCGAGAGTACAGTGTTACACGCAGGACGAATTTAATAAAGCAGACAATAGCTACCGGTAATCATAAAACAATTTTGCTTACCATTGTTACCAGCCAAAATACAATTCACATGCATACTAAGACTGGTTTCTGACTTGGTTTTGCTAAGCAGAAAATTGTAACATAATATATCCCGATTCTATACTATACACCAAAAGTTGGCGTAAAACAGTCCTTGTTTTGGTTGGAAAAAACATCCAAACCAGAAATAATAGTATTACGTACTTCCCCTTATGTCAAAATCTTTCGATTTTCAAGGTTTTCTGTTTGTTTGTCACCACATCCAGATTGCGTGAATGAAACAACGACAACTGTTGTGTGTGCGAGTACGCATGCATACGAACTGTGCACCTAAGGACAGACAATTGCTGGGGACATCTGGGGAATTCTCCTGTAATGACGTAAAAGGTTTAGTCATAAAAGTTTCACTCAAATCAATATCATCTGTATGATCTGATAACTCACAACTAGTTATCTTATCCTTACTAGTCATTAATCTAGTGGTCACACATGAAGGAAAAATACCCGGGATATCTTCCTCCAAGTGAGCAGTATTATTTTCACTACTCACAGTTTTACTCATTACTGGTTCAACAACAACTTTGCGACCAGCAACATCATTACCTAAGAGTAAGGTTATACCTTCTAAACCCTTTGGTAAACTTGGGGTTACCCCTATAGCCACAGGCCCTGTGACCAAATCCGACTTTAGGTTAATATTATGGAGGGGAACTTGAATACACTCATTACCAACACCAGTTACTAACACATTAGTCCCTGTATAAGATTGTTCATCTATATGGAGCTACGCCCTTAAGGAGCAAGGACTGTGACGCCCCTGTGTCTCTAAGTATAACCACTGGATACTCGGGCGAGTCTAATTTACGCTCACCAAGTGAAACAAATCCCTCTGTAATAAAGGGTAAATATCCCTCACTAATGTCAGACAAAGAGCCTTTGACTTGATCATAGTTTTCAGGAAGTGAGCATGGTACACTTTTAGTGAATGCAACCGGCTTAGAAAAGTTGTGAACATTGGCCCTCTTTTTTCTCAAGTATGCAAAACAATTAGGTTTTGCGTGTCCCGTTTTGTTACAAAACGTGCAAGCATCGGTCGACTTATTTGAGGTTTGCCATTTTACTCTACTCCCCGAGTTATCATTGTCGGGTTTGCCATCATTATTAAATGACTTAAAGGCCAATGGAGGACTATTACGAACCCGACATTTACTAGGGTCATGATTGCCCTTAACAAATTTCTTTGTGTGTGTTAACACAAAATCGTCCGCTAATCTAGCGGCTTGGTGTAACTCTAACTTGTTGCTCCTCTAAATGCATTTTCACATCATCTGGGACACAATTTTTAAAATCCTCCAATAGCATGACCTGCCTTAACTTTGCAAAGTCATTGTCTACACTACAAGCGTTACACCATCTATCATAGAGAATCTTTCTCACGTGAGAATTCAACATAACACTGCTTATCCTGAATTTTTGCATTCCGGAATTTTTGCCGGTATGCCTCGGGTACCTGCTCATAAGCTTTCAGAATGGCCGATTTAACAAGGACATAATCTTTACTTTGTTCAACCGGGAGGGCTGAATACACCTCCTGCGCTTTACCAGTTAAAACACTTTGTAGCAATAAAGTACGCATATCTGATGGCCATTGAAGCCTGTCTGCTACCTTTTCAAACTGACCAAAGTATTTATCAATTTCTTTGTCCTGAAATTTAGGAACTAAACGAATATGTTTACTGGGATCAAAGGCTATGGAATGCGTTTGTAAAATCGGTTGTTTCAACTTAGCCAGTCCCAACTCAACCTCTGCCTTTTTTTCTTTGCTCAATTTGAATTTGCAGCTCGAGTTCTTTTAGTTTAACGGCGGCCTCCTCTGAATATTGACTAGTTCCAATAGTTTGGGTTTCTAGCATACCTTCATCTACAAAGAATTCCATCAAAACAGCCTTTAAGTCTGCTTTTTTCATGCTAGCAATCACAGAAACATTATAATGTTTAGCCAAGTCAAATAATTCAGTACGTTTCAAAGTGTTGAGCTTAGTCTCCGAAGGAGAATCTTCAAAGTATAGTTGTAAATTCATTGACATCAAATTTGCTTGCCATGGTTTACGATATGTTAACTAAAGGCCAGTAAAACAAACTGGACCACACTGAAAAAGTAAAAAGTATGTAGTTCATCGATTGATCTTGCAAATTTGTTTGTTCTTCTTTCGCATTTCTTTCGTATTTCCCGGACAAGCCCCCAATTCTGTTACGTACTGAAAAGCACGACAGCGATATCATATAAAACGGGACAAGAACAAAAGACCTTGTAAGTAAAAGCACAGAAGCAATCAATGAAATACATTCAAAATGATATTTAATACATAAATCAATAAGCAGAACAATGAGTTAAAGCAAGATTAATAACGGTAAAGCCACATACATTATTACAAAGCAGTTAATAAAGCAGGATTTAAGCAAAACGGAGGCAAAACTGAATGGTAAGCCGGCAAAGATAAATAAAAGCAAATCAGGTAATATTTACCTTATAAAAAGGAGGCTGAATATGCCCCCGCCCAGTCAGTCCCCTAACAAGATTTAAATAGTGCAGACGTTAGGCCCAGCATCTCCAACAGCAGCCCAAGCCCACAGTAGATCAGCCCACAGTCACAGGTCGACTCGGGAGTTCAGCTCGGAAGCCACGACAGTCCAGAGTCCGGTAGGTCACTCTTGGCCATGATCCATTTGGTGGAGAAGGAGGAGTCGTCGAAGACGGAGGAGATGCTGGCCCAACGCTGCACCATAACGGGTCGTACAATATGTATGCCTGCATGGGCACTGACTGAGCCCACACAAAATGTGGTCAAGCCTTTTAAAGGGTCTTACCCGCGCATAGCCACAAAGACATTCCAAAAAGAAAAGGAACAAGTGGGAGGGAAGTATGTCAGGAATGGGGTCGTAACACTATCGAAAGCTGCTGTAGGCTTCTAACCAAATAGTGTTTATTGCCATTAATTTTAAGAGTAATTACCAAACGTACACCTTCCCTTGAAGAAAATACATTCTTCAACACTGTAAAAAACACTATGTGGACGTGTGTAAGTCCACATAGTGTTTCAAGTCCCTACATTACGTGAACCACTTTTGTTCTCAGATCCACACTTCGTATTTAGCGTAAAAACAGTGTTTTTTACAGTGTTGAAGATTAGGATTTTCCTTAAGTGTGCAGAACAAAGGAATATTGTAACACACAGCTGTGTTTTTTGGTTTTTTGTTGTTCTTAGATTGTGTGAACATGATCAGGCTGTATGACCAATCCGAGCCTTCGTATTTGGTAGGCCTGTACCGGGTAGTCGGGTATCCAGCAGGTATCCGGATACCCGAATGCCGTTGTCGTTACACGGCTCAATTTTATCGGTTCCATTACCCGAAACGTACGTGAAATGTCCATGTAAAATTAGTAGAAAAGAAATTCAACAATCACCGACCGAATCATTTCACCAAAATAAATTAAAATATTTTAAACATAAACAACCAATCGCAGATGTATATTAAACAAAAGAAAAGGAAAAACAAACAAACAAACAAATTGATTCATAGCCTATATTCGCCCAATGTTCACCATGTATCAATCTTTTGTTGTTACCAGGTTCCATTATCGGTTCCATTAACCGAAGCTTACTGTGAAAATGTCTATGTATTGTAACAATGTTTATCCCATTATTATCTTGATCTCTTGGATGCGAAATGAGATTGCAAATGAAACAAGAGTTCGTTGACGCATTTTCTACCACCATGGTCAAGTGTGAAAACCGAGCTCCGTGAATTGTAGGGAAAAAAACACCGCCAACATAGGGCTAGATAGCTCAGTTGGTATACAGAGCGCCGTCACACTAATCCGGAGGTCTTTGGTTAAAATCCCGCTCTATTCAAAGTGTCTTTGTTCAACCAAATTGTTTTATTCCAGTCAGTTTCCCTTGTGGCCTGTTATTTGATATCTGGTATAAAAAGTCGTATCCCCTTAAGGTGATCCCCTGGCTGCCTCTTCCAATGTTGTATCGTATACTTGGGTGTGATCTCTGGCTACACGGCAGTTTACGGTTGAATAGCTTCTGACTGGCACCCCCCGAACAAAGATATTGACAAAATACGGAGACCGCCAACATAGGGCTAGATAGCTCCCAGTTGGTAGAGCACCGGCACTTTAATCCTGAGGTCGTTGGTTCAATGATCCCGCTCTTGTAAATTTTTCTTTGTTCAACCCAAACACAATTTAAATTTTACCCATCCCCTTGTGGTTTATTATTTGATATCAAATAAAAAACACTCACAAACTTACTGAAATTTTGAGATTTCTTCTTTCGTTTATTTTGATACAACTTACCTTGTGAGCAACACTGTGTTGACAGAAGAACGAGTACTAATACAAAAGCGGAAAGCGGATGTTGTCTGTGTTGAGTTTGGCCACCCATAATTAGGACTCAAAACTTCTTTTGCCAAGGATCTGTTAGAAAAATCAACAAAGAACCAGGAAATAAATCAGTGAAAATAGTTGTCATATAAATTGTTCTAAACTTATTTATTGATAATGCGTGGAGTAGAAATAGGTATCCTGTCGTTTTTGTTTTTCCCCCCACCCCTGATACGTACAACTCGTTTTTGTATCATTCGCACACAAATATTTTTCCCATTCGCTCTGAGCACGAAATTATCATGAAGGCGTATCACTGCACAAGTTGCTTATACTCGACGTAACATTTTCTTGTATAAGTAACATGTCTCTTTGTTTATTGAAAAATGTATAGAGAAATAATTTATTCTGGAAAAAAGGGGGAAAAAATGATTCGAATTGTTTTCAACAGACTTCCTGAAAGTAGAATCAAAGAGACATTTTTATTTTATATTGAAACAAATAATATTTTAGCTGCTTTAAAATTTTATTTTTTTAAGTTAATAGTTCATATGCAGCCTATATTAGGTAATTTTACATGAATTTCTTAACAATGAATTCACTATGGGCATGTTTGCTGTCAGGAGCCTAAGCAGGAGGCTTAGGCTCCGTACCGAAATGGTACGTTTTCAAAATGACTGACGGGGCCCAAGCCAGAGCCAAAGCCGAAGCCGTGATTAAAAAAGTGCCACAATGTGTATACACAAAGGCCAAAGATTATAACAGGTATGCATAGAACACAGCACAGTTGTTTGCCTTATATTAGTACAACATGGTTCACTTAAAGGGAGGGTTATATATAATGACTTGTTTAGAGGCACTGTAGCTGATGATCAAAAGATTTCCTTCTAAAGAAAGTGGTTTTACAGAAAAGGATCCAAAAAAGTTCAATCTGAGAAACGTTTCTTGCATGAAATCTTTCTCGGATTGTGTATTCCATTACAGATTATTCTTCATGCTTGGCAAAACTGCTCCAGATAGGCCTATTCGGCGATATCTCAAAAACGCTACCACCTTTTGAAATGAAATTTTTACAGGTAAGTTTTCTTGTCTACATTTATATATGACTAAAACAAAATCAAACAGTTCCAAAAAACAAAGATAAACTTTGCATTTAAAAAACTTGTGTTAGGCCAAGAATACAACCGGTTACGTGGTGGCGTTGCCCGTACCATAGGCCTACCGTTTGATGTAAAACAATTGAGAAGTTCGATTTTTTTGTAATAAATACATACAGTAAGTTAATTTTTAATTATTACATTTAAAGAAATCTTGATAATGTTAACAACATTTTTGCTTTTATAAAAATGTATTCATAGTTTATGAAGGCTGGAGCTATATATAACCATTACGCCAAGCCGTGCATAGCCTGACAAACTTCCGCCAATCGTATTGCTCAATCCTTTTGACCAAATCGTTTGTGGTCAAAATGACATCGCAACTTGGTCGTGTTAAACATTATTTTGAACACTGTCGTGGTTGCTTTTTCGGACAACTGACCACGAAAGTTGTCAGATTTTTTTGACCACGAAATTTTTAACCATGTATTTAAGTGCAGCCCCACCCCAAAAAATAACAACAGAGCGGCCGGGAAAGGGCGTTTTTCCACCGTGGGCTAAACACACCGGACGGCCATGGTACGGGAAGACCTCACTTATACCTCATTATTGATAGTACATTGTATTATAATGAGCTAATGCCGGTGTGACACAGAAAACCGCTAATACTTCAAACTTCGCTGTTATATTACCTGTCCAGTGAACGTTTTCGTCCAGTAATTTTGCATAGTTTAAGACGTCTGAACATGTGTTGTTCACACTGAATGCAAAATGCAATTAGGAGCAAATGGTACATTTTGTGTAGCATTTTGCTTTGCTGTACAAGGGAAATCCTTCACTGCTGCTGCTGTCGTATGTTGTTTTAGAGTACCGAATTGGTGACTGGTAAATTATTATGTATTTTGTTCATTCAGTGCAATCTCAACACTTTGAAATGATCGGTAATGATTTCTGCGATGGTTTCATTTCAGCAAGGTTATTTTCAAAAGAGTGTCTGGATAGAATAACACAACTTAGGACCGACAAAATTGTAAAAACAAATTATTACTGCACCTTTGTTTCCAAAAAGAGTGACATAGGATGAGCCAGGGTCTTTCTGGCTGGCAAGTACTAATTGGTCATATGGGAAAGTTTACATGTTGTGTCAAAATTTCCACAAAATTTGTCCAGGACAAGTTTTGAGATGTGCCCTCTTTCTTACGGTCAAAAGTTGATAAAAATCAGACAGTGCAATTTCCATAAAATATCAGCTTTAATGTTTTCTTCCATTGAGCTGTACAAATCGTTCCTGAAGGAAGTCCAGGCGATGTGGCTCTTTAGTAAACATGTAACGTCACACGTTACATGATTTAAACGCTTTGATCTGCGACTGCGTTTATGGAACGTATATCCCTGAAGAAAGTACTTTAGTTGGTGTGCTTTTTTGCAACTCATGAATATTTATCGATACTTTCCACACCATGCCCATAATAGATCGATCCATTAAGCCCCGCCTCCTTACGAGTTGACCAATCACAGCCGTGAAACCCGATCACATTAGTGCAAAGATCACCAAACGGCTCAAATGGTGATCAGATTTCGCGGTTGTGATTGGTCAATGAGAAATGGGCGTGGCTTAATGGATCGGTGTATTAGCACGTGCTCGAGCTTTGACATAACGTGCGCGCGAAACTAATTAACAATCTGAAAAATTTCCCTCCAGGAACATTGTCAGACTGTGATAATGCAAACAACACCAATAATACGAGTAAAACAAGTACATACAACGAAAACTACACCAATGCTATACCTTTGCATCCGGTTGTGGTAAGCTACTGGTGGTAATTACAGAACAAAAGGAAGGGAACCCAGCGGAAGGTTGATCAAATCACACTGTATTACCTTGGTAACCTGAGTCGGGTGTAGGTGTTGCTATGACAGGTCAAGAACCTTGTATTATGTTTAACGTGAACGAGAATCCCTTGCCCCCCCCCCCCCCCTTTTCTTAAAAAACAGATATTTATTGACGAATTTGAACAAATATATAATGTAACCTTTTTTACTTTTAAATATGACATTCATCTTGTTGGAGCTAAATGCCTGTAGTTTGAAGTGGGTCGTCAACCGGGCCCAATTTCCTAGCAGAGTAGATTTACGAATGCTTAACAGTTTGCTGCTTTGAAAAAATAAGCAGGATACCATTACCAGTCGCAGATGTAGACATGAGTTTTAGCTGGTATTAGCGTTGGTATACTTACATTGATATCATAATTGTTTTGTGTTCATCTACTTTTTGAGCTCATTGTGGAACATGATTTTTTTTAATGGTCACGAGTTGTATTTGCATGACTTCTGACTAGTACATTTATTGAAACCATACATGATTGTGCTGTTGTGGCTTTCAGTTACACTACTATAAATTAATAATTCTAAATTTATAAACAATTAGCGTTAAATAAAAATTATAATTAACACACCACCAAACCGACCAAATACAGTATGTATAAATAAGGACAACTCTACATCACCGAACACTAAGTCAATGAATCTTGTAAACCGTGCGGCCCAAAACCCCATAAGGCGTGGTGGTTAGCGCTTTGACATACAGTACATCAAAACAAAATGAAGGATACATTTTTAATCCCATTATGAAACCCCCCTCATCCGTCAAGTTGAATCGGCTCTGGATTATTGGGCTCAATTGAAGCCCTTTGTCCACCCAAAGCACGGTTTCAAAACAACTGAATGGTGCCCAATCCGGAAACAAGGGCACAAGCACACCTTTGTAAAAGGCTCCCTGGCAGAGATTTTAACATGGGACAAATTTATCTACGCGGCAATGTTGACATCGCGTATAAAACCACACACAAAACAACACAGAGCCGCGTAGAATGGGCCAATATCCCCAAGTATGTCTGCAACGTTAATTGGTTAATTCTCTCAAAGTGATAGAGGAACTTTCTATTATATAATAACGTTGTGCAGGAAGGCGGCCATTTTCTCATAAGCTGTCATGGCGTCAGATAATGGGGGGGGGGGGGGGGGGGGGGGGGGTCATCGTCATATCGTACCGGCACTATATATGACGATATGACCCCTAATATATACTATCCCTGTGCTTTAAAACCACTCTGGATTGTTATCAACCACTCCACGGCTATTATAAGAGCTTATTGAATATTGTTAACCGATAATAATATTATTTATTGCGGGCTGTGAAACAATATTCTCACTGTTAGGATTTCAACCCAATTGAAACAAGAAACATACACACACCGTAAGTTTGAATATACACCGTAAGTTTGAAAACACATTCTGTAAACATATCTTTATACGTATGGGTTTTTCTGTATAGTGAAAACAAAAATACGGAATTGAGCTATATACAAAAACCTGGGTCAATTTGACTCTGATTTGGGGTCCAATGGGGCCTGCCCATTTCCGGTTCAGGCTGACCCAGTTAGTGGTTAAGGAATGGGATTTAAAACACACGTTTTTGCCTTATTTTGACCTATTTCTGGAAACACTGCCTTTTCATATTTTTAATAACCTTTCTATAAACGATGATTTTTATAACAATGCCCAGTTTTTAGTCATGCTACTGCCGTATACCGATTTTGTAACTCATGTAAAGCTGACGTCTGACATCACCAAGTTGTTTTAAACAGCTCTTTTAGCTTTTTTCTCGCTTTTTATTTATTTTATGTGTCTTTTATGGTCCTTTGTTATGGTTGTAGGTATATTTTCCTGTGGTGAAGTTTTTGTTTGTTTGTCAGTCCGTCTTTTATCTGCCTGCCTGTCTGTTTGTTTGGTTTGTGTTGCCTTGTTTGTTTTGTTTGGGTCGTTTGCCTGTTTGTTTTTGTGTATTTAGTGTGTTTGTTTGTTGTTTTAGTGACTGCATATGTTGTTGTCTGTTTGTTTTGTGGGGGTATTGTTCTAGCAATGCAAAGGTCGTGGGTTGGAATCCCACCCAGTGATTTGCCTGTGTATTTTTTTTCTCTCACAGAACTCGGGTAAGTACTGAGTGTACAATGCTTAACATGCTTAACACACATCGATGTAAGGGTAAAAACCAAATTATTTGTTTGTTTTTGATAAATTTTATCTACATATTTTGTTATAATTAATGTTTTTAGTATAAATTATTTATTTATTTTGTTTTTTATGACCAGTGGCTTGTGGAAGACCAATGGCAGTGGCTTTTGTGACTGTTGTACTTCCCTGGATTACTCTGGTCAAGATATTTTTAGTGTCCGAATATTTAAAATAAATAAATAATAAATAAATAATAATGACATAGATTCGTGTCTTACTGACTCCGATGTACGCTTGCTATAATTTGGGATTTGGTTGGGTACCACAGTCTGTTAAGGGAAAACCCTAATTAATGCTCTTTCTGGCATTCATTTTCGTGGTAAAGTTTAGTCATTAGAGTTAATTTTATAAAATAAATCGGTTTGTGCACCTGTGGTTTCTAGACCAAAACGTAAACATTAAACAGAAAGGTGACGGATGTCCTGTCTATTTTGTTGACCAATGAATCATGAAATGATCCATACACATAATGCAAGGCCCATGAAATAATTAACTTATTCACGTCCATTTCTCCAAACGAACAATGAGGGAAATTGAGCCACTCATGAGGGAAAAGAAAACCACCCCTACTACAGAAACAGGACGAGAGGCACTTAATTTTAACTCATAAACTTGTGTGAATTGACAGATCAACTTCAGCATCCCGGTCATCAACATAATATATTATATCATCATCAACAGTGTGCGGAACCTTTTTGCGAACGGACTTAATGCAAGTCTACGTTACCCCCTCCCTCCGCTCCCCACCCATTGCTGTCAGTGACCGTCGACAATGCATGATCGAAGCCGCTGGTTGGTGAATTAGACTTGACTCAAGCCTGGCTTTCTATACGCTATAAATCAGTCGCGCCGTCCTCGTAGCCTCTCACACTGGACCCGACTTGAGCATAAGTCTAATGTAGGGTGTAGAGCTGATCTTCCACTGCGGTATAATAGCATAGCATCATTGACGTCTCTTCCCGAAGATAAACATAATGCATTAAAACCGAATAATGAGCGACGAGGCCGTAATGCACGTACTGTGCTCTGCAATGCGTTAAATCCGACACACGCTCATAGTTTCATTATTAAGCAATCAAAATTATTATGATTATGCCGCATCAAACATTCCCGAATTGTCTCTTTTTTCGTATCATACATTCTGCACGCAACACACAGCAAACGAATAGTAGACAAATTGTTTTCTATATATATAACCGCATCACCGGTCACGTCAAATATTATCATAATTTATGCACTTTCGATTTGTTTATCATTAATCATAACTGTGTTTTCATTCATGAAAAATTAATATCGGTTTCGTGATGATAATATATAAACCATGTTGAACAGTCCGAAGGCAAGGAAGAACATCGGTTAAAAAATAGACTTCCTAAAATGTTCCCTGATGTATATCTATATTTCCTTAAAGGCAAGAGTTACCTTTGGTTTTTGGAACCGTTTGATTGTTTTAATCCTATATAAATGTAGACAATCTACCATAAAACTAACCTGTGAAAATTCATTTTAAATGGTGGTAGCGTTTATGAGATAATCACCAAATATCTGGAATGGGTTTGTCCACGCAGGAAGAATAATCCGTAATTGGAATACACAATCTGAAAAACGTTTCATGCAGAAACGTTTCTCAGATTGAAATGTTTTTGAATCCCTCTCTCTCACACCACATTCCTTAATAAAAGGGATCGTTTCTCAAAATGGTTTAGTATGAACAGCTGCAGTGCTTCATACAAAGTAAGTTTTTATGGCCATTAATTTTTGGAGTAATAACCAAAGGTATACCCTCCCTTTAATAATACACGTATGGCAAAGAAAGTCACGCATGGCGTGTTTGAGTATTACACAATATACAGATGAAGATTGGTATGTGCACGTTCATGTGTGTAAAGACGCCCTCTTTAACATTCCACGGTTTTTAATGATAGTGTTAACAGATGTGATGTGACTGCGATGTAACTTTTTTGTGGCAAATTTATAAAGGATATTCGACCAAAAATCCTCATCGCAAAAAACCCCCGCGGGGGAAAAACCATTGGACTTAATTATCAAACCACTCCTGTGATAATAATGTGATAACAATCCTTGATATTTTGTCTGCGGAAGAAATTAGACAATAGATATGCCTGTTAAAGACATGGCCCGCAGGAATACCCGATTGATTATCCAGGCTAAGACAAGCTTGCTGATGAAAATAAAGTACTGGGACCAAGCCCTTAAAGATGCTAAGCATGCCTAAGTATGATTCCCTGAGCACACAAATGAAAAGAGAACCATTCATTCACATGCACATTACATACAATTTAGGTTAGTAGCTAACTTCTGCTTGGCAAGCTTTATAAAATATAGACTCTACAAATTGAGCCTGGTTCGAATCCAACCGGGAATTTGGAATTCGAATCATCCTTGTTGAATGGGTTTTCAGTCCCTATACCTCATTGGATTTGTTTTAACGTCCTTCCTTGTCTTCTCTCCATGTCTAGGCTATAGTAAACTGATTCAGTTTGCTTTTCCGAGAATCCTTGGCCTCACAACCAGAATTAATTAAATGAAAAATAAGCCCGTTGAAAAGTAAAAACCCTTCAAATAACGACCAAATTGGCTTCACAACCACCACACAAAGAATCACTGTATTCATACATATACCCTGTTCGCGAACCTGAAGCTATTTCTGCAATGAGCACTAGTAATAATTAATAGTATTCAGTATTCAGTGCGTTCACCTTATAGTATTTATACTGACAGTCTATTCATTGATGAAGGAGTTACCAACCACGCTACGGTGTATACACTATATAGATTTCGTCAATGCTAATCAATAAAGGCTGTATGTGTCATCACAATAATAAAAACAAGAGTCATGCTTTAATGTACAGTTTACATATAAGGTTGTTGACATGTACTTTAAAGTGACTTGAAATGTGAGGTGTTTACAGAAGGGCAAGATAAGCAGAAGTAGAGAAGAAACAGGTCGGGGAAAAAATTGTCCTATTTTTGAAATTTTGCTGGCATAATGTAATGTGTGTGTTAGTGTGTCGTATAGCCGAGCGGGTCAGACGTCGATCTCAAGTTCTGATGTTCGAGTCATCATAGTGTGGGTTTGAGTCCCGGTCGTGACACTTGTGTTCTTGGTTCAAGAACACTTAATAAATGCTTCTCATCACCAGAAGCCTCAGGCGACGGTACAGTTTGTTAATTTGAATGATTAGTGTACCAATTTGGCTGCCGGTGCTGCGTACTCCAAATGAGCTGTTTCGGGAATGATTAAGGCCCAAATAAACGCGCTATGATACACTGTTTACAAGTGCATAAATGCTTTTACTATTTTGTATGTGGGAAACAAATGAATGCCGTTTGTGTGGAGAAAACACCCAGATTTGTTCAAGACATTATAATTAGACCGTCATGCGCCAGTGCTCATTATTAAACAAACAGAATCTTCTAACCCAATCATCACCAGGTCATGGGGCCTGACCCATTTCTGGTTTAGGCTGACTTGGAAACTGGGGTTTTTTTAAAGAATGGGATTGAAGCTCGGAATCTGCACCAATTCCACCAATTTGTTTTGTTATTTTGACACAGATTACTTTTTTGGTATAGGGTCACACTAACCCATAAATGGGTTAGACCCCCTGGAACCGGGTCAATTCTCAGCTTGTGAGTTTTTACTGTGCAGTGTGCATTCTAGCTTGTGAGTTTTTACTGTGCAGTGAGCATTCTAGCCTGTGAGTTTTTACTGTGCAGTGTGCATTCTAGCCTGTGAGTTTTTACTGTGCAGTGAGCATTCTAGCCTGTGAGTTTTTACTGTGCAGTGTGCATTCTAGCTTGTGAGTGTTTACTGTGCAGTGAGCATTCTAGCCTGTGAGTTTTTACTGTGCAGTGTGCATTCTAGCCTGTGAGTTTTTACTGCAGTGTGCATTCTAGCCTGTGAGTTTTTACTGTGCAGTGTGCATTCTAGCCTGTGAGTTTTTACTGCAGTGTGCATTCTAGCCTGTGAGTTTTTACTGTGCAGTGTGCATTCTAGCCTGTGAGTTTTTACTGTGCAGTGTGCATTCTAGCCTGTGAGTTTTTACTGTGCAGTGTGCATTCTAGCCTGTGAGTTTTTACTGTGCAGTGTGCATTCTAGCCTGTGAGTTTTTACTGTGCAGTGTGCATTCTAGCCTGTGAGTTTTTACTGCAGTGTGCATTCTAGCTTGTGAGTTTTTACTGTGCAGTGTGCATTCTAGCCTGTGAGTTTTTACTGCAGTGTGCATTCTAGCCTGTGAGTTTTTACTGCAGTGTGCATTCTAGCCTGTGAGTTTTTACTGTGCAGTGTGCATTCTAGCCTGTGAGTTTTTACTGCAGTGTGCATTCTAGCCTGTGAGTTTTTACTGTGCAGTGTGCATTCTAGCCTGTGAGTTTTTACTGTGCAGTGTGCATTCTAGCCTGTGAGTTTTTACTGCAGTGTGCATTCTAGCCTGTGAGTTTTTACTGTGCAGTGTGCATTCTAGCTTGTGAGTTTTTACTGTGCAGTGAGCATTCTAGCCTGAGTTTTTACTGTGCAGTGTGCATTCTAGCCTGTGAGTTTTTACTGTGCAGTGAGCATTCTAGCCTGTGAGTTTTTACTGCAGTGTGCATTCTAGCTTGTGAGTTTTTACTGTGCAGTGTGCATTCTAGCCTGTGAGTTTTTACTGCAGTGTGCATTCTAGCCTGTGAGTTTTTACTGCAGTGTGCATTCTAGCCTGTGAGTTTTTACTGTGCAGTGTGCATTCTAGCCTGTGAGTTTTTACTGCAGTGTGCATTCTAGCCTGTGAGTTTTTACTGTGCAGTGTGCATTCTAGCCTGTGAGTTTTTACTGTGCAGTGTGCATTCTAGCCTGTGAGTTTTTACTGTGCAGTGTGCATTCTAGCCTGTGAGTTTTTACTGTGCAGTGTGCATTCTAGCTTGTGAGTTTTTACTGTGCAGTGTGCATTCTAGCTTGTGAGTTTTTACTGTGCAGTGTGCATTCTAGCCTGTGAGTTTTTACTGTGCAGTGAGCATTCTAGCCTGTGAGTTTTTACTGTGCAGTGTGCATTCTAGCCTGTGAGTTTTTACTGTGCAGTGTGCATTCTAGCCTGTGAGTTTTTACTGTGCAGTGTGCATTCTAGCCTGTGAGTTTTTACTGTGCAGTGTGCATTCTAGCCTGTGAGTTTTTACTGTGCAGTGTGCATTCTAGCCTGTGAGTTTTTACTGCAGTGTGCATTCTAGCCTGTGAGTTTTTACTGCAGTGTGCATTCTAGCTTGTGAGTTTTTACTGTGCAGTGTGCATTCTAGCCTGTGAGTTTTTACTGCAGTGTGCATTCTAGCTTGTGAGTTTTTACTGTGCAGTGTGCATTCTAGCCTGTGAGTTTTTACTGTGCAGTGTGCATTCTAGCCTGTGAGTTTTTACTGTGCAGTGTGCATTCTAGCCTGTGAGTTTTTACTGTGCAGTGTGCATTCTAGCCTGTGAGTTTTTACTGTGCAGTGTGCATTCTAGCCTGTGAGTTTTTACTGTGCAGTGTGCATGCTAGCCTGTGAGTTTTTACTGTGCAGTGTGCATTCTAGCCTGTGAGTTTTTACTGTGCAGTGAGCATTCTAGGCGATAAATATTTGTTGTCTAACCGTGAGCAGACGTGGCCTTATCAGGCTCAAGAGTCCCTTTTTAAAATTATAAATATTTGTCTTTTTAAGTAGCCTATATAGTGCATGCCATAACGGGCATATTTAGTCGATATGCAATACTGTAACGGGGTACTTGTTATGTATGGGAAAGAAAAATCACAGCTCCAAGTCCATTTTATAAATTCCGCTATATAGCTGTACACGCATTATGCCTCTATGCCTTGCGATATGCGGAAATGGTTGGATGTGGGTGAGGCCAATTCTGTCAAGGTAAAACTAGGAAATCACTGAGCTATCACATCAAAAACTAAAGAAGTTCACAAAGTTCACCGATAATTACAAATCATGAAGTCGATTTTGTCCAGATCTTTTGATATTTTGAAAAAAATAATTGTTGCCTTACGTTGGATAGCTCATTGATCGCACGACGATTCAAAATGCTTGAAATTTAATCGCTAAATTTCAAGAAAATCTTCACGGAAAGGTCATTTCCATTACTGGATTGAGTTACCCCAAAATAATTCCACCAACAGTAGGTTTAATGAATCTACCAGCACGGTCAAATGTCATTAAAGCTTCTAAATGAATTTGCGCTAAGCACCGAATACTTTTGCTAAGCAGAAACATGGCATTTATCAACCTAACCGTTATAGGGATATGTATTGCCTGTAATCGTTTACCTGCTTGTTTTTGGCTTATCAAATAAATTGGTTAAGCATTCCGATCTGGGCCCTAGGCCTATTTCACAGAGCTGCTTAAGCAGAACATGTTGCTTAATAATTTCCCGGTAAGAAAATATAAGCAGGAAACCACTCACAGACTGTACATGTTACATCGTAATTTGGCTGGTAACCTTAATCTGGGTAAGCAGAATTGTTTTGTGCTTAGTTACTTATTGTGCTTAAGCAGCTTCATGAAATTGGGGTTTGCTTATAATCGTTAATAGGTTACAAGGTTTCAAGATTATATCACTAAAAGGAAATTCAGCTTTAAAATCGTTCACTCTGTTTTTTCTAATCGTTATCGAAGCAGCAGATGACCTTTACTGACGGTTATATTATAGAGTTCCGTCACTACTCCTCGGACTACAATGTGTCCGTCTGCATACAATGAACATAATATTTTATGAGTCTATCATTTAATTCCGATCATCAAATGAGAGGGTCAACTTCATACAGCTGGTATGCCCACTGTCACGTTGTGTGTTTGTCTTATTTTCATTTGTAAATATAGTAATAATAACGACAAGATTAGGTATAACACACGAGCGCACAAAATGGTCGCAGACCGTGTTCATGTTTTGTGTGATAAACAATATACATGAATTAACAAACCTGTGCAAAAAGTCCGTCGATAATATTTTATTTTCTAAAGTGGTAAGCAAAACAAAACAAGCGTAAAAAAGAACCTTAATGGCTTGAATCGGGCCTTAATTTTCAAATAAAATCGTCTTCATTTTCAAATAAAATCGCCGCCGCCCCCCCCCCCCCCCCCTGCTGTGGGGACAGATAAAAAGATAAAAATACAGACAGAGCAACTAGTTTATCAAGTTATTGTTTGTGGCAAACAGCTGGACCTAATGCTATTTGTTAAGAAATTAAGTATTGGCAAATAATACTTAAAGGCACAGAACACGTTTGGTAATTACTCAAAATATATATTAGCATAAAAACTTAGGTAACCAGCAACGGTGAGCTGTTGATAGTATCAAACATTGTGAGAAACCACTCCCTCTGAAGTAACGTAGTTTTTGAGAAAGAGGTAACTTCTCACTAAAATAATAAAAGACTTCATGCATGAAGCCTTTTATTAGCATCTGAAAGCACACAAAATTGTGCAACAAGGGTGTTTTTCTTTCTTTATTTTCTTGCAACTTCGATGACCGATTCAGCCCAAATTTTCACAGATTTGTTATTTTATGAATATGTTGGGATACACCGAGTGACAATACTGGTCTTTGATAATTACCAAACATGTTCAGTGCCTTTAATGTATAAACTAATTTATCAGGTTTTGGTTTGTAGCAAAAAAACAAAAAACATGTCAGTTATTACGAAATTATGTCTTCGCAACATAAATAGTTACATAAACTATAAATATCAAATGTTGCTTTGTAGCAAACAACAAAAACATATCAGGTTATAGATTAAGAAATGAAGTCTGTGTACAAACAATAAAAACGGAACACAAACAAGGCTCCACTTCATTTTGACAAACTGTAATCACTTTAACTAAACATGTGGCGACAATGATAAGACTCCACCGGTAAAGGAAATGCAATTGATTTCACATACTCTCAGCATGGAGGAGACTCTCCTTAGTCTGACCTCTCTAACATCCGATCAACCGTTTGCATAAATAACGCACCAAATAACATTTTTCCCGCGCAAAATACCCAGTAGCAGACGACATTGATTGATCATCACGCCACAGCACCTCATGAAGCATTTCAGCATGAAATATTGCTTAACAAATTGTGTGTTTGCTTAGCAGCAATTAGTGGGGACCAGTGCTTTTAATTTGTGTATACACAAACATTTTGCTGGTAACGTTAAGAGCAATATTGCCTTATGAATGTTGTGTTTGTTTCGTCCAAAATAGTGGGAACCATTCCTTTTTAAATGTAGATGTTCCGTCCCAACTATACAATCGTCCCAACTATAGTTGGGCTGGTCCCAACTTGAGTGTTAAAGTTGGGGCGTCCAACTGTAGTTTGGATTTCCCATAGAACTCAACGGGATAGCCTCCGCGAAAACGATAACCGTGATGCCGTGATCGATCATGATGGGCACTGGACATGCGGGCGGGGAGCGAGCGAGCGGGAAGCTCCCACTGCTGCGATCAGCGTAAAGATGGGAAGGGTTGTCTCAATTTTATTTCTTTTGCTGGCACTAAATTTACTAAATTTACTTAAGTCAGCACTAAATTATTTAGTGCTGACTTCAGTCTTGTCACACACTTCACACACACAACCAGCAAAACACAACCATGCTGGCTCCGCTGGTAGCCTATATACCCTGTAGGTAGCCTTTACCCTGTATACCAGCTTTTTGCTGGTAATGTTGTTCTTCTTAGCACGATCTATATGTACTTTTACTGTTCACGAACAGACTAAGACTATTTCTTATAAGAGCCAACAAAGTTCAAGCAAACACACACACACACACCCCTACGCAGTTAACATTGTTAGGCCTATAGACAATAAACGCATAAACAATGTTTTAGAAAGAAAGGGTGAAAAAGATAAATGAACTTAACACAGACAATTTATAAACAGAATACATTCATAAAATTTCTCCCTCGTTTTTGCACGTGTATTGAAATAATATAATCAACGACAAATTAACTAAAACTGAACAGCAAGCATTATGTGGCGTGTCGTGGCCGAGCGATATTAAAGGGAACCGTTGCCTTGGATTGGGCGATTTGGGCTATGAAAAGCGTTTGAAACCGTTTGTTATGAAATGCACATTATGGTTAGAAAGTTGTTTTAAAAGTAGAATATAATGATCCACACAAGTTTGCCTCGAAATTGTGTAGTTTTCCTTTCCCTGTACAACGTATATTTTCCATACAGATGCACGAGCAAGACTTCTTTAATCGCATAATAAGTACTGGATGAGGTTCTCTGAATATAAAACTCGCGTCTTCCAGATCCCCGGCCCCACAGGCTATAGGTGATCCCCGGCCCCACAGGCTATAGGTGATCCCCGGCCACACAGGCTATAGGTGATCCCCGGCCCCACAGGCTATAGGTGATCCCCGGCCCCACAGGCTATAGGTGATCCCCGGCCCCACAGGCTATAGGTGAGCATTTTTCCTAATTCGGAGCTTACATAATTGTAAACCTTGCACTTACTGTAATCCGTTAACAAAATATGGCGTTTATCTTTCAGCAATTTATGGGTGCCGGTGAAAGTCTAAACTTTACATAAACGATATTCTATAATTATGTGCTCTTTCCATAAATTATTGAGATTATTGTTTAGCACGTACGTCACCAAGATTCAGTTTCATGGCATGCGCACCGCTTACCTCGAAGCGTAAAGCGCGTGAATCTGTGGGTTGTGAGCGGAGAATTCCACGGTAAGCAGCAGTGCCAGGAAATTATGGTCAATCGTCGTAAAATTATATACTCATTTGTTTTATACAGTGTCGTTTTATCAAACTATGTTATGTTCGCTGCCATTCTGTTATTAAAGTTGTCAGACGTGATTTCGCAGGATATTAAACACGATGAGGGATACAAATTGTACATCAATTGCCAATTTGAAACTAAGTTTTTGGCTTGGCTGTAGGGCCTAGCCTATATAGGCTCCGTTTGCCAGTTTGAAGCCCCATACCAAAAACCCCGAACGTTTTCAAAGTAATTGACGGAGCCTAATAAAAACCGCAGTCCAAGTCGAAGCCATGGTTCCTAAACTTTAGGGTCATAGACTGAGACTGCATCTATCTTGTTTGTATCCACCGGAACGAGGCTAGAAGTGTATAAGAGTCTGACCCCGTTGTTTTCATAAAGCAAAAAACAGTATTGTATAGGCTTAATCACTACTGGCCACAGTGAAACATGAAAATTAGTATTAGGGATGTTATTTAGCCTCCCCGCTATTTAGGTTTTATACACAATCGTATGAATATCGTCACTTTTAAACTTGAGATATGTACTTTTTTCTTCTCTGTTCAGTATAATTATTGCTTTGCCATTGTATGATTATTGACTACACTGAATGTTTTGGGGACAGAGTTAATTCCTTTCTAACCTTATAATATAAGTTTTAGTGTCCAAGAAACATGGATCTCAAAGCTACCCATTACATCTGATTCCCTCACCAGGGATGAGAAATTTCGGACTTTTAAACAAAACAATGCTGTATTTTTCTACAAAAGTAAACAAGTCGTACTCTTTGATACCCTCTCCATGCAGCACTGAGGATACTGTTCACAAGAGCTCCGTTTAATCTATAACTCCAGGGATTATCAAAAGGTGGAAATATCATAGTTTCAACACTATACACCCCTAGATCTAAATCACAGTTTCTGAATTGTTTTGTCAGCACCCCTGTTCCTCACATTTTCACGAGAAACGAAATCCAACCCAAAACAATCTTTGCCCCTCCCATTTCAAAGGACGATTCCCAAATTCTGAAGTATAAGTTCATAGAGACATTGAGGTAGAACTAGAAGACAAAGTATAAGTTTGTACATAGAGACATTGAGGTAGAAGACAACCCAATCATTGTATTAAAAACATGTGTGTATTTCCCCCCGATGATCATTAAAACAATTCCTTGAACAAAGCGGACATTAATAGTATCCTTCATGACTTCAGAGATTCTAAAACCACCAAAGCATGAACGGTTCAAGGTATTTTGTAGTTAGAGCGAATTTAATTCCGTCACGTGCCGGTGGTTCAAGGCTGCACACGTTCCCCTCAAATGATACAAACCTCATGGTTAGAGTACGTCAGAAATCACCAGCAAGCTTCTAATATTACTGTTTTTGAGATATTCGAGGTTTGTGAATTCTGAATTTTCCGAATAGACTATAAGTAAGTCTCGCGCGTATTTGAACATTTTGAGGACCACTTTGGTCCAACGGTGTTTGCTTTAACGCAGGAAACAAACTTTAATACTGGTTCCATTGTTCGAAAACGCGCGAGACTTGCACAGTGTTTTAATATGTGCGAGACTTGCACAGTCTATTGCGAGCGGGAACTATGTACCATGTTTCCAAAATACAAATAGGCCTACTTTGAAACAACGAATACATTCACGTTTCAGGAAATATTTTATTCCCATTTTATTTACGTTTGTAATCATCTTTTGTTATATCCTTTGCTTTCTGTTTCAGCTTGTCGTTTGCTCAGATTACGCCCTTCTGCCAGCCAGACACACACAGGTGCCCTTTTCCAGGAACAAAAGACCGTAGGCCCTAAACGCAATAAAATGGCTCCTTACAGAAACTATAAGGCATTACTGTTACATTTTTCTTGTTAGAATAACCCCCAGTCATGTTTTCCCATTCCTCTTGCAGAATTTTAACCCTCCTGAAAACTGACCAATCACGCTCAGTTGTCTGGAAAATACAATTTTGCACATAACTGCTAATGCCTTTCTCCTATTTCCCGTAGTGTTTTGATAAAACTTGTCGTCGCTTTGGCAATCTTAACACAAATTGAAAGGTTTTATCGCCACACGCCCAAAAGTTGTGAGGGATTGACCACGGACGCCCAAAACAAGTAGTTCTTTGTTCTGCTCGTATAATTTTGTTTCAAGAGCCTAAAGGGTCCGAGTCTTAAGGTTGTTTGGGTTCCAGCCTTCATTCCATTAACATGTACACTCGGGTGGGTAGTCGGGTGCAGTTTGGGAATGGTTGATTACTCTTTTGCTCTTTCCGCATTGCTCCATGGTATAACCATGGAGATGGTATAACCATTACATGGAGCATGGAGCAATCATGGAGGTAGGATAAGTAGTGGTCGCCCTCTTTTGCCTTAGCCCATGTTACATGACACCGGCACACAATAATACTACCAGATAGACCGACTACACATCTGTGTGTACATTAATGGAATGAAGGCTGGAACCCAAAAAACTTTAAGACCCTTTAGGCTCTTGAAAAAATGCCCGGCACAAATATGCAAACTATGCAACAAAGTATGCGACAAAGTATGCGATAATATTTGCGACAGCATGCAAATATTTGCAAAGATATTTGCGACATCGCAAATATTTGCAAAGATATTTGCGACATTGCAAATATTTTGCAAAGATATTTGCGAGATATTTGCGAAGATATTTGCGACATCGCAAATATTTGCAAATATATTTGCGACATCGCAGATATTTGCAAAGATATTTGCGATGTGCGTGTCCCTTCAGGGCCACCATACTAGTCCACCGCGCGTTGGCAACACAATTCATCAACACCTCAGAACTACCCCAACCAGCCCGTTGATAAACTTAAAGGGAAAGTATGTGAACTATGAATTGGAAATTGTTTCCCATTTTGTTGTTTTAATAAAGGTATTCTCCAGCCATTGCTCTATGCTCCAACCAATGGGTGAGCAATTCATCAAATAATGTTGTGTTCACGGCGGTTGAGTAAAAACAACGAACAATATTTTAGAGTGAATATTCTACACATGTGTATTGTTCGATTGCAGCGATCAAAATAAGCAATATTGATTTCGGGTTTCTTCTAATATATTCTATCGACTTTGACAGTATTTTTCTAGAGAATTGGGCACTGGTAGGCCTACACTCTTCAAAACCCGGGTCAGGATTGACCTGGACTCTGGGCCCAGTGGCCCTGACCCGGAAAGCGGTTTGAAAATGGGATTAACTCTGATTCTGCGTCAGAATTGGGTTCACCCCACGTGACACGGATCTGGCTCAATTCTGTTTAGAGATTGAAATTCAGGTTTGAAATGTAAATGATTTTTGTTCTCGATATACCGTACCAACCCTGTTCTTTAAAGGATAAATGTATTATACAATTGGAGTTGGTGAGTGAAAGCTTACGGTACTGATTATAAACTAAAAGCTTTACGTTACTGATTATGATCTGAAAGCTTACGGTATACTGATAATGAAGTTCATGCTAAAACAAATTTGTCTGTGAAATATTTCCTTTTAAATGAAGTCTTTCGGGAAAAAAATGTATCTGAAAAGTATAAACTTAAAAAACGCAACAGCTGATTTCGGTTAGATTAGGCCTACAACCAATATTATGGATAATGTGTTCACACGCTGAAATATTCTACATGTTTTTTCCACTGTTTTATCCGACTCACACAACATATTGAGCCATAAAATTTCACAGGTTTGTTATTTCTTGATTACATACACTGCGACTATATATATTTTGTCAGCTTTACTAATCCTGTATAATACCTTTAAAGTGCTGAAGAGCCCCGCTGTTCCCGCTGTATGCCTTATACAGGCGATGTTCAATTAACACCTGTCGACACCTTGCAGATTTCACCCCTGACTACACTAATCAAATTAGGCGCTCCCGTAAGGCCGCATTGCGCCCCTTGTACACTGAGTTTTGCATTCAAAGAACAGGATCCGTAATTATCGAGAGAAAAGTTATTTGAATCAGCTGAAAGCTCAATCATTATAAACTGTATAGCCTATGAATCAGTACATCAAATCTTTCATTAATTCTAGCTGGTTTCCTTTTCATGATTAGGAGTTGTATCATGTTTTGTATTTTTATGTCCATCTATCTATCTAGCCTATGTCACTACACTGCAGAAGGAAGGAATTTTTATGTGAAATTGCCAAATAAATAAATAATAAATAGGCCTACACTCACTGCCACACAGTCAGTAAAGTACAGACATGATATTCAGCCATTCTGATTTTGGGGCCCACAGAAAAATCAGCAAAATTAGGTTATTAAATAGAATGAAAATCCTATCAAAACCTTTGTGTAATAATGTATAGGTCAGCTGTTTTTCTTCAAACAAAATTTTCTAACTTTTTTCCAAGGGCCAATTATCATGCTTAAAAATAGAATTTAAGGACCGTGCCACCGTTGCATGTTTGGATTTCAGCAGTCGAAAAGGAACGAATTCACTCTTCAAAAAAACAAGAAACAATCCTCTTTCTTTGAAAGAATATAATTTGATCAGTTTAGCATACCTTATTTTTCATTTTAAATCATAGGGCCTAAGTCTTTAATAGATGTTAATTTTATCATCTTTTGGTTGGTAAGCAGTTCGCCACAGCTAATTCTATTTTCCTATTTATTTTGTTGCAGTGTGTTTTCTGAGTTACAATGGACCATGGCCGGACAATAGACCAAATGGAGTGAAATGGAGTGGGAAAACATCTGAAAACAATAAAGGAAGTTGTAGAAACTTATATCTTCTTTTTTTAAATGAGTTTTGGTGATTTTAAAACGAACTGGTTGTGTAACATTTTAAGGTTTTGACGATGAAATGTACACTCTAATTTTCTCGTGAAGACATTTGGGGTATACCAAGCGAAACGTCAAATTGTTACACCACCGGACCCACTGGTCTCCTCAGAAACCACCACAACTCATTAGTGAGATACTGACATGACTCAAGCTTTGGTTTCTAAAATGAGGAAGTTGGTAGAAATTCTATTCATAAACATTGTCTGAATGTATGTTTCTTAAAAAAAACATCCTTGTCATGAAAACCAAAAAGGGTATAATTATTTATTATTTGTTGTCCTGTACAGATCCAATATCGGAAGCGTGGTGTTAACCAACACTTGGCAGGCTCATGATGCCAACAAGTTAAGATTCCGAGTTCGCTGTATTGTCTTAATCAGTAACACCTTGATTATCTTTTGAAATAACGTGAACAAAATGTATTGCAGAGGAACGTCTTGCTATACACCTAGATATGTGTGTTCAGAATTCCCTTTTTTGTCGAGTTGAGATTTGTGTAATAGGTTTCCCATTTATTCTGAGGATTTGATGATCTTTCAACTTGGCACGACATTTAAATTGGCCGATTTTTGCCGAAAATGGCCGGGAAAGTCTGTAAAAACAGTTGATACAGACTGAAAGAGGCTGTTCGAATCCTTAGCAGCGGGTACCGCAACGATTTAATAGATGTTGAATTTTGCATCAGGGATAAAAAAAAACTAATCGATTAGTGTCAATCTAGAAGCGTAACTTTTAAAGAAATTGATAATTCAATGGATTTTTTCCCACCATCATGACAATCACACCATGTAAGTTATGTGCGAAATCTTACCAATGTTGTGCAAACATGACCAGACTGACACTCTGTTACTTGTGTAACCACCAACAAGCACACTCAACTCCGGCACATTCATGTCCTCCCGCCCCCATACCACACCCTACAACCAACCACAGAACAAAGACGCGCCTAAGTAAACTGTTTCCGTTCGCCACAAAAACTACCACCAGGATTGCAAAATCTATGCAACCGATTTTAGACCATACTATTTCGTTAATAATAGTTTCTCAACGTCACATCATAAGAGATGCTTAAGACTGGCTAAGCGTGCAAACCGTTTCTACTAACCAGAAAAAAAAGATCATCAGCGAAAATAGTAGGCCTATGTGACACTGTATGCTATTTGTTACTGATATACAATACATTGCCTGGTCTCTGCTTAGCAAAGTTTTAAGCAACAATTTGTTTTGTGCTTAAAACAGGGTTGTAGGAAAATAGACCAAAATGGAGGGTCTGAAACCGAAGCAAGCTTCCACACTTCCACCCAGCTGGGCTCAATTTCAAAGAGCTGCATAAAGCAGAAAATTGCTTTAAAAAAAATTCTGCTAAGCAAAAAATTGCTAGGTAGAAGGATACTAGTCACAGATTGTACATGAAAATTTGTATTTTGGCTGGTAACCATATTTTGGTAAGCATTATTCAGGTGTGCTTAGCTACTTTTTGTGCTATAAGAAGCTCTATAAAATTGGGCAGTGATTTACGATATTCATTGAAGAACACCCCCCCCCCCCCCTTTCAAATTGTGTGGGGAACATAATTTTCCATCGGGAGAGGGAGCCGTGAATACCGGAACCTTCAACCAATCGCAAAAACGGCCGAACACCGTCTAAGAATAACACTCTGTATACAGATTGTTCATCGTGTCCGACCTTAATTAACATATAAAGCTAGAGCAAGGAATATATTACATTTTTAAGTGACCTGTTTTCAAAGAGGGATATGCTGATTTATAGCCATGGCGACCGCGCAGACACAAACAAAAATGTTAATTTTCAAACCATGCAGTGTAACGACAGGAAAAATGTCCGTATTACGACTGCCACTTGTTCACTCATTGTTAACAAAAAAGCAATATCTCATTGAAGTAAATAATAAATTACTGTTTCATTTTATATAGTGCATGAAAAGTGTGGCTGTCGGATATGGTCATTTTACCTCACGATGAACGCTAGTAGAGGAAATCACCAATGTAAAACTCACCGATATCTGTCAATAGGGATGTGTTGTTGAAAAAAAATACCACCTCCGTAAAACGGTAGGATAACACCGTGTCTGTCAGCGGTCACCTCAGCTCACCGGGCCTCCCCGTCTCATCCACCCGTTGATATTCCTCTCGGTTTCTGGTACTCCTGGAGAATTATTGTGCAATTCAGCTACACAAAAATCGCAACTATAATCAGCAGATGCCCTACTACTGTACATGTGCCACACGCACAATACGTTGTTCTTGTACAGCAGGTCTCCAGTTAAGAAAAAATAGTGTCCATCTCTCGTCAGCTGCTAGTATAGTATAGTCCCGTTCAAATACTCGATAGCTGCGCCTTCACGAACAAAACACACCGGTCGTGTGTGCTAAATACATTAAACAAAAAACCTGCCCCAATTTCACAGGAAACGGGATATTTTTCTGCACAAACTCAGGTTTGGAGACGTTTCTGTTGAGTGTATGAAATGTGTGTGCTTGCTTTGACGTACTGTACGTAAGCCCGGATCCGAGCATCAGCTGTTGTCGACGTTCTTGATCATTGTGCATAAATAATAATAAAGGTGAATTGTCGTATGCGTGTGTGTGCGTGTGCGGAAAACGGGCAATCCACGCGCTTCCTTTCGCAAGTACATCATGTACATGTACATGTACATGTACATGTTATGCATGATTAACTCCAATTGAATATACCTCGTCCCTCTTAACACTTAACACTCAGTGGCACGAGGTACACAAACATAAAAAGTAAAGACCGGACGAATAAACGATTTCCTTTAAATTAGTTTTTAAGTTCGAGGTCAGGCCAGGGTAAACCATAAACTGAAAAAACCACTGTCATTAAAATGTATTGTCAAATTTGCGTACATTAAAAGAAATGAATTAACATTGTTGGCTTCTCCAATTACAGTGCTGAATACCATGATATCGAATCTTTTAATGCATGCATTGTTATTTTTGTGTTATCTATAGACAGCTTTTCAATATTCTATCACTGTACTAATTAACTAATTAGTTTTCACGTCTTTTGTGCTAACACTTGGTAGGCCCTATAGATCATGGTCTTGAACAATCAGGTTCCACTGGTCATTAAGAACAAACCCCAATCAAGCCCTAAAGACAAGTCTCAAGTCTTAAAGAAAGTCTCAGTGCAATAAGTCTCAAATTCTTAGGCAATTGTCTCAGGTTGAATTTCAAGTCTTTTGTTTTATATAAGCATGTCAAGTATTAAGTCTCAAACCATTAGGGCAAGTCTTTGGTCAAGTTTCAAATCCTTGGATTTTTAGGTAATTAGTCTGAAAGCAATTGTCTCAAACCAGTTAACTTGCATATAGTCTCAAGTCCTTAAAGGCTATGTCTCAGCTAAAGTCTCAAATTCTTAAGGGCAAGAAGACTTAAGTCAAAGTTCAAGTCCTGAAAGGCGATCGCCTCAAGTCAAGCCTCAAATTCCTTATTGTGTTATAGAAGACGGAGGTTTCACTATAAGTCAGTAAAGGAAGTTGTATAGGATAGGAATTGAAGTCAAGTCTCAAGTCAGTATCTCGTCATGGAGTGAAGAGTTTTAGTTCAATCCCTACAAATTTATAATTTTCAGTTTGACTCAGACAATCAACGCTATACATTTTCCTTAATTTCGACAAAATCTAAAAGTAGCAACCATAGTTCCAATAACGGATGCGATACAGTTGAGAAGGAAACACCCACACAGGTTCGTAACTCAGTCAGCTCAGACATGTAACACAGTCCGTGCAATAGCTATACATGTATAATGGCCTTTTCTTTCCAGCGTGGATTCTGATTACGTTTATATCAACGTAATGCAATCCTACCGAGCACCCACGAGAGTAGCCTTATGGCTAGACTTGCTACTAGTCTTCTCTCTCTTCATGTGGGATTGTCAAAAGAGTGTATGCACCACCACAGAGATGTGTGTGTGGACGTGTGTAGAGAGGTTTCGCAAGCGTACGGATACGGATACAGATACAGATACGATATCCGTATCCGTTCACGTTAGATGCGCGTCAGATTTTGTTTCGCAATCATAGAGTTATGTGTCAGGCCTGGGCCAAAGTATAGACACACATTGGCATATGTTTTGCGAGCAAAACAAATCCAAAAACATTTTGTGTAAGTTCTTGTGCATTGGAGAATTTGATTGAATAGTATTTTTGTTTAACTGATCGTTTTCGGACCCCCACGTTAAACGCGTGTAAAGAAAGTTTCCGGCAAGCATGTCGAAATAGAGACGACTGTTTATACTGCATTTTCCCAATATTTTGCTTAGAAATGATGAACACATTTCTATCTATGTCACGAATGACATCTTTAAAAGCAATACCGGGGAAAATGTTTGTAATTTAGGGCAAAAATACAACTAAAATCAGCAAAACGGTATCCGTTTTTAACGTACGTGTATGAGCTCCCGTATCCGTTGTCAACGCGCACGCAAAACACGGAAGCCACGGTTACGCGTCACGTGAACACACAAAGTGTCGACGTATCCGTATCCGTATCTGTATCCGTAGCCTTGCGAAACCTCTCTATTGTTTGAAGTTCCTACATTGTGTGGACCTTTTTGTTCTCAGGTCCACACTTCGTATGTAACACTTCAACACAAAACAAGACAAAAACTCAAACAACCCCCATTTAACAAGATGACTGTTTCTGTTCACTCACTCACTCACTCCGTCGACCCAAGTGGCTACTTGAGACGAGCGCGATGATACACACGCCACACATCACGATCACTCATGCAGCCGGTTAGTTCATCCGTATTCTCCAACCCTGTATCTTCTTTCATCGTCTTTACCATGTTCTTGATTGGCCTCCCTCTGCTTGGTTTTCCATTTTTTGGCTCCCACAGGATCACCCTATATGCTGGTAGCTCCGGATGCCTGACGCAGTGTCCAGCAATGCTTAGACGTCTTGACTTGATCTTCTCCGAGACCTTTGGCAGGTTGCCATAGAGCTCGGCATTTGTCATATGGGCCTTCCAGCTCACGCCCAATGCCTTCCTTGGCATCCGGGTGTAGCACCCATTGAGTGACTTGGTCAGTGCTGCTGTGAGGGTCCATGTCTCACTACCGTAGAGAATTGAATCGTCTCAATAGTCAATTGCCGCTTGAAAGTATCTCACCTTGAGCATCTTTGACAGGTTTGACCTCCAGATTTTCTTCATGTCATGAAGAGCTTCCATGCCAGGGCCTTCCGTACTTTGATGTCTTTTACAGTACTATGCATCCTGGCACCGAGGTATTTGAAGTCGTCATTGAGCTTGAGGGATGCACCACCGTTGGTCATCAGGGCATCATGGTCACTGATGTTAAACACGGTGTACTCTTGTTTTCTTGGCGTTGAGGTGAAGCCCTACTTTCTCACATTCCGACTCCACTCTGCTCAGCAGCTCAAAGTCAAGATCAAATAGGGTGACTGGACCAATTCTTCTGGACTTCCTTGGTGTGATGGTGAAGCCCAGATCTTCGTGCTCCTTGAGTGCCTGTCTCAGAGCGTATTAAATCGAGAACGATGATGAATCACTGGATGAACAGGAAAGGCGCCAGTGTGTCACCTTGAAGGACTCCAGCAAGAATGTTAAATGTATCACTGTCTCCGTCGGGGGTGACAACTTTGACGATGGTGCCGGTGTAAGTAGCCTCAATTGCTTTGAGAAGTCGAGGGGGGACTCCATATTCCTTCAAGATCTTGATCATTTTGCCTCGATGGATAGAGTCGAAGGCCTTCTTGAAGTCAATGAAAGTCAGTACAGCAGGTAGATTGTTCCGCAGGGCCAGAATCTGTGTAACCGTAGACCTCTTCTCCCTGAAGCCATTCTGGTTGAACCTCAGCTTGGGATCTATGGCCGTCCTTATACGGTTGAGAATCAGGCGGTTATAGATCTTGGCTAGTGTACACGTGTGGCTAATCCCACGGTAGTTGTCGGTCTCCCTCAGATTGCCGGATTTGGGGACTGGGATGATGCTGGATAAGGACCATTGGGCAGGTTTGTCATTCATCATTAGTGCTGTGTTTACAAAACTTGAGCATGATGTCTGGAGGTATGCCATCCGGCGGACCCGCACTCTTCCCTAGCTTGAGAGATGTCTTAAACTTCCTGAGCTCCTCCATTTTGAAGGGTCCATCATCTATTTCGATATCTATTTATATGACATCCTGTATGTTTTCATCCTCCTCGGTGACTGTTGGGGGTCGCCCAGCAGGTTCTTGAAGTGGTTAAACCAAGTCTTTACCCGTTCTTCAGGTGTAGGACAGCTGATTTGACTCGCCTTGGTCTTCTTAATGTCACCTATCTCATTCACGATCTTCCACGCTTCTCCGTGTCGCATCCCATCGCTTGCTGCCTCTACCTCACTGATCTTGCGCTCTAGCTCCTCCTTCCTATTATTAAGTGTGTCGTACACCTCAAAGAGTCGAGCCTGGGCTGCCTTGAGGCTGTCTTTGGACTCAGTAGATTTTCCCCTGATGTATTTCTCATGCCTCCTTCAACTTCTTTCCGTGCTTTGATAACATCAGGGTGGTCGGAGTGGCAACTTCTATATATGCTTCACTTTGGGTAGACTCTTCATTGCTTCAGAGTTGGCCTCGATAAAGTGCTGGTAACGTATAGTTGCGCTCACTCTCCTCCTTGCTTCATTCACCACGTCCTCCTTTTCACTCTTTTCTTCCTTCCCCAGTGCCTGGAAGCGGTTGACCACCTCCACCATGTACTGGTCCTGTAGCTCAGGCTGGGAAGAAAAGTACTTCCAGTCAATCTTCTCTTTGGGGCTGGTTTTCTTTGGTTGTCTCAAGCATAAGCCTCACTCGCATAGACACTACTCGGTGGTCTGATTTGACAGTCTTGAAGCTGCTGTATGCTTCAGCATTGAGAACACTGTTGCGCCATTTACGCATGATGAGGATGTAATCGATCTGGCGCTTGGCTTCTGTAGCCCTGTCTTGGAATGTCCAGAGTTTTCCTCGTCGTTTCTGAAATTGGTTGTTGGCTGCTATGAGGTCCTGCTCTTGTAGAAGATTGACTAGGTTTTGGCCACTTCTGTTAGACTCCTCAGTGTGGTAGGTATAGCAGACGTCTTCTGGGCCGAGACGGGCGTTAAAATCGCGAAGTACGGCCAGAAAGTTGTGAAGTGGAACCTGTCCAATCTTTGCTCGGAGGTCCTTGTAAAGCTGCTCAACTTCAGCCTCATCGCTGCTGTTGTGTGGTGAGTAGACCACTATACAGTGGTGATCGACAGGGTTTACCATCAAACTCGGCAACAAGTATACGTGGGCTGACTATGTAAGACACTCCGCAGAGCGCTTCATCCCCTCCACCTCTTTGAACCCGACCTCCTCGAATTCATGGACATGACGATGTTCCTGGATCCCCAGAATGTCAATTCCGCAGTTCCGACTTCGTCCCGCCAGTTCCTCACACCTTGATTCTTCTCTGATGGTGAAAGCGTTGAAAGTTGATTATATTATCAACTTCTTGCCTTTAAGAAGGGGCGCAGTGGCCTTGACTCTGTAGTCAGACGGATCCCTCCCCACGGGGTTTAAGGACCCGTCGTCATAATGCCCTGAAGGGCCAGGATCTTGGTCAGCTGCTGAATCTCCTGCGGACTCCAGCCGCTGTATAATTCTTATAAAGCTGTATAGGATTTGATATAATGTTGTGTGTCATCTTGCTTTACAATGCTGTACTAGCCTATAGGGGCGCCGTACTGCAGGCCGACTCGACCGTTGGGGTGTTAACCCTCTTCCGCCCATCGTTCCACCCCACCAGATGGTATGAGTGTCCCTAGACACGAGTCACGCCTAACCAGTTGTACTACATGGCCGCAGGAGCAGATGCGTTGGAGATGCTCAGCTGTAGTCTATGCCTCAAAAGGCGACGGTAGACACCGTGAAAGCAGAACTGCTCTTTCTTTGAACCAAAATTGGGGTTTGAAATCAGAGTTTTCCTTCTTAGGTGAGCTGCCAACTAAGGCTGCGAGCCCCACCAAACCGAGTTTGAAATCAGAGTTACTCTTGCTGTTACTGTTACTTAAAACAAACTCTTATGCCATTCGCTCTTAAAGAGGCTTAAATATGTATATTTTTTATCACTCGCCAATCTCTATAATAATGACTGAACAAAAATGATTTACTCCTGGATGTGTTTTTTTTTAGCCGGCTCATTATGAAAAGAAAGATGATTTATTGTATACATTTTTGACCACGTAGGCCTACGGCAAAGCTAAGAGCGAGCTGCGCTGTCGTCTGGGGTATAGCCCACCGATGCAAAGACGGATAACGGCTTGCACTTGGAATGAAGCCTCGGCTGCCTCGCTAATGAAAAGTCACAGGCCTTCGCCTCTCAATTTACTGTCATACAATAAACAATAACGTGAAACCGAGCCGATGTGAGTAATCAGTTATAATTTACGAGACTAAACTTGGGACGGGCAAACTTGCTGCCTTTTGTTGCGCACATGGCTTATTACTTAGTAATTACCATAGAGAAAGGTCCTTTCTCTATGGTAATTTCCCATGGGGAGCTCGAGATGCACTGCTTGAATTTCAGACCCTTTTCTCTCCCCCAACCTTTTTGTGGCAAATGATGTGCAGTCTTCATTTGGAATTTATAATGCAGATTTTGAGAACCAGTACACAAGTTGAAGGCGGGAAAATAAATCCCATGTGTCTAGTCGGACTGCTTACTACTATTGTCTCACAAGTTTTCTAGTGATCGACTCCCTGAAAATTTTTTCCTGTTGCTCGCCCTCATCAAGACGACGCAGGTCTAACGAATTAGCGCCCTCTGATGATTTATGTAACCAGGCATGACCGTTTATCTGCAAGCAGATATGTAACCCCCAAAAGAAGAACAAGCCAAATATCTCTCCTCCCGATTTTATGGGGTGGTTGGTCGAGGGGAATGTAAAAGGATAACACAGATGACCTAGTTTTTCACGAGATCAGCTGCAGTGACTGGTGATGATTTCATTCGAGATTATCTGTTATACCAATTTTATGTGTTTTTGTTTGTTATGGTGTTTGTTTGCTTGTTTTTCGTGGTGTTTTTTGTTTGTTTGTTTGTTTGCTTTTATGTTTGTTTATCTCATTACAACACAGTTGTAATTTGGAGCTAGGTTGAAAAAAAAGTCAAGTGGATCCAAGCCTGAAACCACGCCCACTTCTATCACCCGAACAAGAGGGCGCTATTTCGTTGGCCTGAAAAGAGCCCCAACTATGACGTCCAGTCCAGGGGCCTTTCTCAAACCTCGGCTTGGGCTCCGGCTCCGTCTGATGTTCGAACCCCCGGGTGTAAATACACGCTGTAGCAGAAATTTATAACGGAACCCAAGCCGGAGACGGAGCCCAAGCCGAGGTTTGAGAAAGGCCCAAGGTGTCTCCCACGAAAGGCCGAAGGAGAGAAGGAGGGGCGAGGCTTGTATAAATACTAATTTATGTATATTTTTATTTGTTTCAATCAATTTTTGTTTACAGATTTATTTAAATTCTTAAAATATACTATATATAGGGGGCCTAACCATTTTAAAGAACTTAGGATATTCCTTTGAGAAGTTTTCAGCAATGATCAGCATTGAAACTTAACCCTGTTTAATCAATGGTTAATTTGATAAATTGGTCATTCAACTTCAAAACAAGGAAATAATATTCGGTCAGTGTTTTTGTAACTGTCACGGTGTCGGGAGAGAATGATAGAGTTATATAGGTGGTATATTAGACCATTGTCGTATTCAGCTCAATACGCTGCATGTGTTTGTGGAAATGGAAGACAAATCTTATTTTCTTTGAAACTTGAGCCGTTTTCATTATTTTTTATTCAGCATACTATGTTTGTTCATAAAGGCACAGCTCCCAAGTTGAACGGACGAAAACTGACGAAGGATGCACATAATGTTTTTCTTAACTGGAGGGTCTACTCTACACGAATAACACGTGTGGATACATGTACACGGACTTGTATGTAAGTGTACATAATATGTAAATGTACATGTATGAACGATCGACAGCGCGCATACAGAAAATTGATATAGGCCTACGTGAAGTTGGTTTCTCGTTTGACGTTCGATATTCGACATTCGAATGTCAAACAAGTACCAGTTAGTCGTTTGACATTCAACTTTCATTTATGCACAAAACCATATGAAACTGTAATGAAGCACTGTTCACATGCCCAGACCCCATGGGCCGGGCCACTACATAAAAAATAGGAGAGGAGGGTTCAAGGAACACGCCCATTGTCACCTTGACCCGGCCCATGGGGTTTTAATATTTTTTAAAATAGATTTTTGAAAAATTAATAACTTTACGTGCGAACATACTATACCGTACATGGGTTATGCACTTAATCAATGCATTTACTCCAAGTTTTTAATGGTCATTTTCACATGTCCAGACCCCATGTATCCCATTTGAGGTCCTGTAGCATTCCAGTTACGCTACTGGTTCTTACGGTAAAAAGCGATTACCGCAAGACCAGTATAGCGTAACTGAAATGCTACAGGACCTCAAATGGGATACACTTCAAAGATGCCGCACCACACTGTCTTTACAAAGAAACTCACTCCATAACTCCATCCAACATTAGTAATCTTCGTTGCAACCAAGGGAATAGACCAACAACTCGGCAAAATCAGACTCTAAATTATAATACCATCTCATCAAACAAAGACTGATACCGTTACCCCTTGTATCCGAGAACAAAACCAATGATCTGGAACTCACTCCCGCCACAAGTTAAATCAGCCCCTGACGCCCTATAATTTTAAGTCACTCCTTGAAAAAATTAAATTTTAAGTAGGCCGGAGCTTGCATGCATGAGGGTCTGCACGTTTATAAGTAGCCAAGTGGCGGCGGTTTGTGCAGTAAGGACACTCAAGACAAGGCAAGACAAGGCATGGGCCGGGCACCACTACATACAGGAGGAGGGTCCAAGGAATTACACACCCATGGTCACCTTAACCTGGCCCATAGGGTTTGAGTATTCTTTTATAGATTGTTTAAAAATTACTAACGTTGGCCCCCTACACAATTTGCATCGTGCTGCATTACTTTACGTGGTTTATGACTGTAAATAATCATTGTTTATTTAACATCTTGTGATTAAGCTGTTATATAATACCTACAAATTTAATTGAAACTAGCGGGATGCCGCGCTTCGCGCGGCACCCGCTAGGTGGGCGCGATTCTTGCACATAAAATGCGACCACGGTGCATGGGGGAAGGGGGTGGGGGTAATAGACCCTTCCCATGAAATATTTAAATTGCACTTCACGCGTGCGCACTTACACTGGTGGTTGGCAAAATGATGGAATATTGCCTTTTTTTGTGTGGCCCGGGTGGCGTGACGCAGACGCGCTTGTGCGTCTACTTAGTGCACAACTCTATGGCGTTTGCCAACCAGCAGGGTCTGTACGCATGCGTGAATGTAATTAGCATATTTCATGGGAAGGGTCTATTGGAGAGGATATCAGAGTTTATAACTTTCAGAATTGGTTTGGTAAATATATTTAAAATCTGTACGCAATGTAGTTATGTCCTAATGATAAAATGTCGAGCATGCAAAAGGTGTTGAGTGCGGTCGAAGGCGAAGCGTAGCCATCCCTCACCCTTTTCGCCCCCTTTTCTCGACTACGAAGCATAAGTTGGGACGTGTGTTTTAATATTTGGGAAGGATATAAAAATGCAATGATGCATGCTTGGCATGATATGTAGGTTTTTGGATATATCAAGACTTTTTGAATATCCAACAAAGGCCATGAAATATATGCTTCTGTGCTCCTAAAATTTGTCAAATGTTTGAATTCATGTATAATACTTGATTTCCTTTTTTCTTTATTTCTTAAATGTGTCTTTGTTTCTATATTTTCTCTTTCTGAATATCCGTGTTTGCCCGTGGTGAACTTTGTATTTTCTCAGTATTCTATTTCATTGTTTCTGTAATTAGGCCTATTATGTGTTTTTCTGACTCAGTGGTCTGTTTGTCTTTTTATTTGTTTATTTTGTTTATGTCTTAGTTTCGTTATTTCCTTAGTTGCAGGGGGCCTATTATTTATCTCTGATATGTTTGTTGATATCTATTGACATTTATTTTGTAATGTTTTTATGTCACTATGTTACAGTTGATTTCGATGTTTCTATGTCACTATTTCTGTGTTTTTAAAATTATTTTGGCATGCGTTTGTTTCCGTATTTCGTTCTTCTAGATTTTGTAAATGGTTGATAATACAATAATAATGTTAAGTATTACAGGGGTGTGATTTTGCACATTTTGTTGATGACAGTTTTGTAAACTTGTTTTTGTCTTGACAGACCCTGTTGTTCAAATTTTATTCATCGTACGTCTAAAGATTTAAATAGGAAACGAAAATAAAATAAAAATGATTTGTGTGTTTTCGTTTTCCTTTATTTGTTCCTTTCTGTCTCTCTTTGATTTCTTGATTTATCTTGTTTGGAGGAGGCTTTATTTTTTTCCATTTTCCCTTTCATTGTGTCGTTATTTGTTGCTTTCTTTATGCCTTGTTTCTTTATTTCTTTATTGCTCGGAAATTATTGGTTGTATTTAGGCCTACATACCACTAAATGCAGGTAACGACTAATATTCGACAATGCTTGTCTTTGTGAATATTATGTTGTTATTCAGTCAATGAGTAGGCCTAACGTAAGCAGTCAATTTATGAAAGAAGTAGGGCCTATAAGGAAAATTTATAAAGGGGACATAGGAGGTCACATCTGCCCAATAAAATGAAATGAGCTGGAAGAAGACAAAGCATCATTAACAGAAAATATGCAGTATCTGTAGAAATTAGGATTACTCCCCCCCCCCCCCCCCCCTCCACCCACCCCACCCCCCCCCCCCCCCCCCCCCCCCCCCCCCCCCCCCCCCCCCCCCCCCCCCCTTTGAGCTGCATTTTAAATCAGTCATCTCGCTATATTAGTATAATAGGCGCGGGGAGACATTGGAACACCAGTGCCAACCCAGTAAGCGGTGTCCTGCAAGCGAAACTTCCCAGAATGCACAAATGCAATAGCGAACGCAAATTTTAAGACTGGCAAAACCCCCCAATTTATGTTTTGAATATGCAAAATTTTTCCAAAAATCAACACCCACAAACCCTCACGCAAGCTCCGCTGCAAAAAAAAAAAAAAAAACATGCCTGACGGGTATGAAACACGCAAGGGCCGACCAACGCGGGTATCCAGCTGCCGTTGCACACAATCGCAGGTAGAAACATAGCGTTGTTCATCGAAAATAAGGGCACCAGTTATCCCAACATGCAAATTGTTTATTGCGTGCATCCTTGAGAAATTACCTAAGTCATGCAGCGCTACTTCTGATTGTTCACTGAAAAGACTCATGGGTCGTTAAAACCGTGGACTTTCGGTGACATAAAATGCAGTAGATATTAATTGATAAATTATTTAATACCATTTAACTCACAAAACTTGCAACAAATATCTTCTGAAGACAAACAACATTAAAACAATCTTTTCGAGAGAGCTGGGAAATTGTGGCGAACACCCAAGACCGAGGTAATAACGGACCAATCAAACGTGAGAAATAATCACACGTGAGAAAATCGTCGCTAGTACACACTCTCTTTCTAAAGCGTTGTTCGATGGAAAATGAGGGCACCAGTTATCCCAACATGCAAATTGTTTATTGCGTGCATCCTTGAGAAATTACCTTAGTCACGCAGCGCTACTTCTGATTGTTCACTGAAAAGACTCATGGGTCGTTAAAACCGTGGACTTTTGGTGACACAAAATGCAGTAGATATTTATTGATAAATTATTTAATACCATTTAAACCCACAAAACGTGCAACAAATATCTTCTGAAGACAAACAACATTAACACAATCTTGTCGAGAGAGCTGGGAAATTACGGCGAACACCCAAGACCGAGGAAATAACGGACCAATCACTCGTGAGAAGTTATCACACGTGAGAAAAAAAAGATGGCGACCCAATAAAAAAGATGGCAGCCCAGCGCAACCTCGTCCTCGAGGGGGCGAGGTCACCGTGCGCAAGCGGACGGTCGGATCTCGCAGCGCCGCGGGGTGGAACTTGGCACCGATTTTAATTATATAGATACTACAAATAATAATGTGTCAAATGGATTCTTAGAGAGTTCACGGCTGACCCCAAAATTTAATGGTTAAGTATGGTGTTCTAAAGGCGACAGATATGCGTCGCGTCGTGCCGTCGCGTCGTCCGTCGCGTCGTCCGTCGCGTCGTCCGTCGCGTCGTCCGTCGTCCGTCGCGTCGTGCCGTCGTCCGTCGCGTCGTGCCGTCGCGTCGCCCGTCGTCCGTCGCGTCGTGCCGTCGCGTCGCCTGTTTTTCAATTGATTTGGACCTTCAATATTTCGCCAAAACATTCTTCACTTTTCTGTCAATTGGTGGCGCTCTTTGATTATTTCCGCCATACTCGTAGTCGAAGTGAGTCTGATGAGGTTGTCGAGATTCTAGATGGCAGATGTGTATAGTTTGATCAATCCCTGCTTGCCGTGTCATCTCAACAATATCCTTTTAATTGTAAAAACATGTCAAGTATTAGTTTTTACTACCTCGGCCTCCCTACCATGCCTACTAGCCTGTAAAATAAAGCAATGTCAACAGCAGCATCGTAGGAAAAATACTACCTAAATTATTATTATTATTATTTTTTCTTTTTTTCCTTTTGAGTGGAGCTCTTATAGACTCCGTTTATTCAACTCAAGTAATTACAAGTATATACATCTCCTATGGAACATTAAAGCAAGTACTGATAGATCAGTACACAAGTACAGGTTACTAGAAACTAAAGGACAATGAACAAAAGTTGATATTACATATCAAACAAAGGCAAGATCAAAACATGAAAAAGCAACTAGTACAAGTAAAAAGATTAAAATTAAGGCGTACACAAAGGACAGTAACTGAGAGGTGACAAAATTCGATTTTGATCAGAACATAAATTTTGGACTCTCGTCTTCATTGAAAGTACACAGGAATTTGTACAATTTGTTAAAATTACTTGTTTGGAGCCTATTCCTCTCCCTTAGTAGAAATGATCTGAGAGTTTCTTTGTAGGTCTTGATAATGTTTGTGTTTGTGAAAACGTTGTCCTCATTGAAGACCAGATCACACCGGATTCTCCAAATAACATTGATCATCATGCCAACAATTATCATAGATACAAATGACAAATTAATACATAAAATTCTTATACAATCACTGAGACAAAAGAAACGGCAGCCAGTTTGTTTGCTAATTAAAAATTCGACGTATAACCAGGGTTCAACCACCTCATTACAATATAGAAACAAATGTTCGACAGTTTCAGTGTCGGATTTACAGAAAGGACAGTCGACTGTATCTATGATTTTCATGCGTTTAAGTTTATCTCGGGTTGGCAGAATCCTGTGATAAAGTCTAAAAAGGGTGTCCTTGTCTTTGGCGTCCATAATATTGTTCATGTTTTAATAATTTGGTCCAAATATTGGCCCAGTCGAACTTATCAGTGAGGCCTAAAATCGAGGCCCACTTTTCCTGTGCTTTTGGAAAAACAAATTCTTTGACCTTCAATGATTTGTACATTAATTTCGTGGTAATTTTAGAAAAAGGTACCAAACCCTGATCCCCATGGTCAATTTGGAACTTCAGCCAGCTGCTTGGATGGTTTTTAGGCCCACAACGTTTTTCTTTGAAGAGGACTGGATTGATGTTTTGTTCAAGACGTTTAGCTATGCGTCCAGCAGTGATACGATTAATTTTACACTTCAATTCCTTAAAGGTAATTGGTCTGTTATTTTTAACAACATGTTGAAATTTGATGATGTTATTCTTTGTTAAAACAGGACTCGCTAAATCTGTATCCTTATTAATCGTAACCACTGAATTATGCCAGAGAGGGATATTCATTACTTCCAAAACTGAGGTGAATTCTGGTCTGAAAACACCCCCTGATTTTTCGTAGGCTGCAAAAAGGTCCATATTAAAGGGAGTGGTCTGCAGTGACTTTTTCTTGGTTTTACCAAACACATACCAACCAAGATTATGGCTTTCGCCGGGTTTCTCGATCCAATAGTTAAAGAAGGATTTCCATTTACCATTACTTTTGATATAATTACTCAACCACATCAGTTTTAGACTGCGTAACCTGACCCTGACGTCCAAAAGACCTGTCCCTCCCATGTATCGAGGTCCGGTGATAGTGGCACGCTTGATTTTGTCCGGTTTACCTGACCAGTAAAAACTAAAAATAATGTTTTCTATTTTCTTTAACACTCTTCCGGGCAAGAGACAATGTTACCCACATAATTTAGTCTGCTTCCGACCATGACGTTCACAACAACGGCCTTGCCCGTCAGGGTCAGGTCCCGCTGTCTAAACATTTATTTAACATGCATTTAAGTTTGCTTATTCCGGGGTCCCAGTTGTCAGCCGGTGTAACATTGTTTCCAAAAAGAAGACCAACAATTTTCAATTTATCATTGTTCCAGTTGAAGCCACACGGCTTGTCCATTCTGTTCTTCCATTTGCCAAGCCATAATAGACCCAAGGTTTTACTTGTGTTTACCTTAGATCCGCTACCTTTACAATATTTATACAAAACATCCGTAATGACTTGAAAGTGACTTTCTTTAGAAATAAAAACCGTGGCATCATCGGCATGCTGGATAATTTTAACACATTCAGTTCCACCTGGACACTGAATACATGCAACCCATTATTGATTCTAATTAGAGTTCCTAAACCTTCTGCACAGACTGCATAATAACAATGGAGACAGGGGACACCCTTGTCTGATACCTCTACTTATTTGGAAAGGTCTGCCAATGAAGTTATTTACAATGACGCAACTCTCAGGATTACTATATAAAAGCTTGATCCATTGAATGAATTTGGGGGGAATCCCCATTTTCTCAAGCATGGTGAACATATAATTCCAATTATTTCTATCGAAAACCTTCTCCTGATCGATACTTAAAATAGCTGCTTCCTTATTGTTCCAATTAATATAATCTATGCTATCACGCAAAAGTGTGAGGTTGTTGTGAATGTTTCTCCCCGGTACGTACACCACATGTCTGTTCGTCACCTATTATGAAAAGCATGGCCTTTTTAAAACCTATTTGTGAGAACTTTGGCCAACAGTTTGTAATCACATTTAAAAGGCTAATCAGTCTCCAGTTCTTGAGATCAAATTTACCTAAATTATTATCCACATGGTTGGTGGGCTTGCACAAAATTACTTTATTGATTATAAAGCAATGAAAAATTACTTTATTGATTATGAAGCAATGACCAAAAGCAAAACCATGTAAAGCAATAAATCAAGTGAATTATAAACCAAGACCAACAGTAACACTACTGAACTAACAGGATTTATAAAAACTACTAAAAACAACAAAACACATGTGCCAAGGAAGGTTACAAATTAAAATCAAAATGGCTCTAAAATCGAGTCCATAGCAGTATGACTTGAAACAGGCAAAACTTAAAAACATGAAGAACCACCAGTACATAAAATCAAAGAAGTGATGGTGGGAGAACACACAGGCTGCTATCTGTAAACTATAATACATTTAATGTGTGACTTAATTACCACTACTTAAGGATTAAGGATTAAACAAGAGGGTTGTTTATTACAGACGATTCCTTGAAATGAACTTGTACCAGGGTGCTACAAGAGATTAAGTTGGAATAAACAGTGGAAGGGAACATATTAGACACTTGTCTCTCCGTGGTCCTTTCTCTATGCTCCTACTGAACACGGTTTTTCTGGACCTGTTACATAAATAAGCCATCAAAAGGGAGAAACTTCCTCTAGCAGTAAACACAAGAAGTAAAATTACATCAACAAACTCTCACACCAAATTTCAACCAAACAGATAATTATTGTTACATCCTTCCCTTTTTAAACTTTGAGTGGGAAGGGGTAAACTTATCTAACAATGAGAAATGTTTCGGAAGAAAAAGGTGATAAAATTAACTAGTGTTCATTAATAAAGTAAATTTTCATGGCGAATATTCAAATAGAATTACTGGCTGGAAATAGTACGTTTGTTACTTTCGGTCATTTCCCATTGTTTTGTTTTTTTGTTTTTTTAAACAGAAGTTATGTGTGCATGCCTTTTTCACAGTAAATAATAATATGCCATAATATGACAGAAGAGTTAATTTACCAGAGTACATGTAGCAGTGATTAAAGTGGTAATTGGCCCGTTTATCTTAAAATTATGTAATATCAATAATATTTGTAATGACAACGGATTAATATATCGCCTTTCGCAAGCCTGAAAGTTCATAAGTAGCAACAATTATGCAAAAAGGAGGCAAAGACAACAATTCTTTGTTTAACACCAAATCATAAAAAAAAATACATGGTCATGAGTCCTTGGTGTTTCTAACATTAAAACAAAATACATGGTCATGAGTCCTTGGTGTTTCTAACTTGATGATAAATTTGTAAATGTTCATTTCAATACTGATTGGGCAATAAATTACGGAGTGACACAATGGTCGAGTATGATTTATCTGTCACTAGTCATGTCAATATTTAGCAGGTTTATTAACTGACCTTTCATTTGGCCTGAACGGCTTTTCCAAATTGACGGTTTCATCTTTGAATTGTTAACATGTGTGAGATTTTTAGAAGTGACAGAGTTATGGATTACACAATAGAGAGTAACGTTACACGAAGTGACACATTACAAGAAACAAATCACTTTGAGAAAATTTGAAAAAGGTGTATAACATTAATAATGTGCCATACATTTCCATCGGTAACTTGCTCTGATAGCTCCCTCGGAAGCTCGGAACTTGGGGGTTATTTTCGATTCATCAATGACACTTCAACCACACAACAACAACATCATACGTCTGTCATCATTTCACAAGTACATGGACAAGAGTGCCACTGAAAAAGTCATTAGTTTTTGAACTGTACCATGATGCACAGTCTCTTGCAGCGCCACCAGGAGGCACAATATATAGGACGAGCTACGCGACGGGCGACGCGACGGACGACGCGACGGGCGACGCGACGGACGACGCGACGGGCGACGCGACGGACGACGCGACGGGCGACGCGACGGACGACGGATGTCCAAGTCACCATGCAAATCAATTGAAAAACAGGCGACGCGACGGGCGACGGCACGACGCGACGGGCGACGCGACGGACGACGGAATACGCGACGGCACGACGCGACGCACATCTGTCGCCTTTAGAACACCATACATTTGACGGATACAACGTAGGATATACGATCGTCGTTGCGTTCTCACAGTGGAGGTCATGTTAAGATTTCTTTGCATAATCGGTAGATGAGCTCTCATCTGTGACCACTGATTTCTATTACTGACAGTATACAGATCAGTGCCGTGCACAATGAAACCTGTGGCGGATTCGCCAAGTAGGATTTCGCAATCCAACTGTCTGGATTGGCAATTAATTGGCACTAGAGGGCGCACATTAAAAAACTCATCAGAGCTAGCAGGGGGGGCGGAAGGGGTGTTGCGCAATCATTTGCGATCGCTGTTTGGGTACACTCCATTTTAAAAATAGGTAATGACCATTAAAAAACAAAATAAAAATCCATGTATACCGTTAAAATTCTCTCTTTATCAGCACTGAAAACATAACAGTGTATATCGTAAGAGTATTTTCAATTGTTGAGATGCTTAATTTTAAATAAAGTGCGTAAAAATATTGTCGAAAATTTTCCGTTGGTTTATTGCAGCGGCTAACGTGTATGAATGGGTCCAGGTGGGAATTTCGTTACAAATGGTCTCCCCTAAAATGGCTACAAATATCGACATAATGTGAAAAAAATTATCGTTCATCCTCTGATTTTTGTCCATTAACGTAATATTTAGGAATAGATCTTTCATTCCTGAAAGTTTAATCAAAATCCCTCGGTACATCCTCTAGATATTTGACGATTTGTAAAAGTGTTTTTGGAGAGAATGGATCCCGCCAATACTTATTTTGCGTTCAAACGATCTCTGTTGACGGACGGGAACATTTGCCGCAGGTAATTGTAATTCTGAGGCAACATACACATCTAAAACAGATATGTTATACATGTCGTTTAGGTTAAATATATGTTGTTTATTAAATAGTTAATTTACTGAAGCAGTTGGCAAGGCAAAAACAAAATTTACAAATGTTTTCTGGTGTAAAGATTTTGTGAATTTACAACATTTGAAGATAACAATACCCTCTGATAAAATGGACTCGTCCAGGCAGTCTCAACGGCACGCAGCGGAGAGCAACCGTAAATTCAAATAGTGTGTACTGTGCATACACACACATCCGTTTGTACGTGGGGAGCTTCGACCAGTCCACGTCCCGTCTAGACTATGGGCCGTGGCTCTGAAATCCGTCCAGAAAACGATTCTTGTTCTCTCTGGAGGGGGTTTGAATAAAATATAGCCCAAGTTGTACATAATATGTGTCTAAGCAAGAATCAAATTGTTCCCACGCTCAAATGTTGCACATTAATGTGTAATTTACGGACAAAATGTCACATTTTTCAACATAAAGAAAAACATAAGAAAAACAGCGCCCTCAATTGACCAAAAAAAGAGAGGCTTTCTCCAGCTAGGCACAGTTTACCCCCCAAAAAATTCACATTATGATGTGGAAACCCTTATAATTTTAAGATCATGTATGCTAAAAGCATTTCTAAACCTTTGTAAGTTTATATCACTAATGGAACACTACTTTTCAACTGTACTTGGCGTTTATATTTGTGGTGGGGAGTAGGCTGAAATTGTTGAACACTATATACTTTTTTCCAGACAATCAACAATTCCGATATGGGTAGGCCCTACATCATGTGTAAATAATCTGACTGGGGAGGGAGGGGTGGGTGGGGGGGCTGTCTTCTGTCTTGGCAAATAAATAAGCATGCTATTTCATTCTGATTGGGGGAGGGAGGGAGGGTCTGTCTTCTGTCTTGGCAAATAATGCTATTTCATTCTAATTGGGGGAGGGAGGGGGGGGTCTGTCTTCTGTCTTGGCAAATAAATAAGCATGCTATTTCATTCTGATTGGGGGAGGGAGGGAGGGTCTGTCTTCTGTCTTGGCAAATAATGCTATTTCATTCTAATTGGGGGAGGGAGGGGGGGGTCTGTCTTCTGTCTTGGCAAATAAATAAGCATGCTATTTCATTCTGATTGGGGGAGGGAGGGGGTCTGTCTTCTGTCTTAGCAAATAAATAACATGTTATTTCATTCTGATTGTAAACTAACTAGAGTTTTTGATACACTTTCTAATCCAAAAAGTTTGTCAAAGAAAAACTGCCCTTAGAAAAACTGACAAACCTCAGATATTTCCTTCTTTGAATTTATTGAAGGTCAGTTCAACTTGCATAATCAAAAATACATGTAGAAATGACAAGTTAAATAAATTATGTGTTTTGTACTTGAATTTTCATGTCCTGAGAAATGATTTTCTGTACAAGTTATGTCATACAAATGTTGTTATCATCTGTTTAAAAAACATTCAATTAAATTACCACAGCTCTGTATGAGTTTAAAAACAGTCCACTTTATGAATAACAAATTAATAACTTACAAAAAGAACCACATACTATCATTTCATAATGGTCATGATTTGTGTGCATTAAGACAAAGGAATGCTCAACAAATGTTAACCTTTCATGTCAACAACAGTACAAACTGTGTGTATCCAATACTAATGAAGTGTGATAAAATAAAGATTTGAAATGTAAATGCAAAGTTCTTGTTCTTTTCAATATTTTTCTTTTCAAAATAATATATACATACTCTGTAGTGGATATTAAGTTTTTGCATGGAGGATATTGAATATAATTTTGTTTTTACCCACCCGAGTGATTTGCCTGAGGTTTATTTCACAAAACTCTGGAAAGGTCTGAGTATACGGTGCTTAACACACATTGTGTAGGGTAAAAACAAAATAATATCCATTATTCCCTTTGCAAAAAATAACTTCTATTAAATGCCAATGATTCGAACTGCCTCTAGCCATCGGGCTAGCTCAGTGTTCTAAGATGAGAGAGACATCAAGCAAAGCAAATGTTGAGAGGTCGAATCCAACCCGAGTGATTTGCATGTGAATTTTTTCACAGAACTCAGGAAAGTACTTAAGTGCAAGACACACATTGTGTAGCGTCAAAACAAAATTATATGCTCTAGTGGTTATGAAAAAGATAATGAAAAAAGTTAAAATAAGTATCTAAAAAAGTGTTTGAAAGCGTTCGTTATGAATAAGGTTATGAATAAGTGTTGTATAGTTCTTGTTCACCAAGCACGATGGTAGGGCATCCTTGCCTTTCTGGATTTCTTGCTGAGCCAAAGCTGTGTCGAGCTCAAGAACAGAGGAATGGGATACACAATGGCCAAAACCATTCAACAGCCCAATCAGTTGTGCTGAGCCTGTGAGATGGCGTACAGCCATCGCTAAGGAAATGTGCTTCGGCATTGCCCTCTTACCCTTTGTAGCCATGTATATAATATCCTGGGCAATTGCCAAAATACGTCGACTTTCTCCTTCACCTACTTCAACACACTCATCACTTGGGACATCTGAACAACCAACAACCCAGGCCAGAAAGTTGAATAATTTTGAGGGAACAATTTGTTGGGCAGAGTCAAGAGTCAAGTCCAAAGATGTTGGTGGCCATGGGATATGGTCCCCAGGAATATGCTCCATGTCTTTCTTTATATCGAGAGCAGTAGAAAAGCGGTCTCGCAAAGTGCTCACGTCAGTGCTGCCTATCGTCGTTGCAGGAGGGGGATTTTCAAGCTGTTCACTTTCGTCTGTTTCACTGTCCGTACTGCTTTCTGACTCCTTTGCAGCTGCACCCGGATACTTGAAGTTTGAATCTAACAACAAATTTGCAGTAGACAAGGTGTCAACATACACGAACTCACTTTCGTACAGCCGATTTGGCTTCATGAAACAAAGCTGTGGGTAAGCTTGCTTCAAGCGCTGCTTCAAGCTCCAGGTTTTATATGAGGATGAATCATCATTCTCCACTTCCTGTACGACTTTGTCAAAATTTCTTTTGATTTTAGACATTCTCAATACTTCTTTGTCATTAATGACACGGCCATCTATGAACTTCTTGCAGAAAACCTTGAAAGCTTGAGAGTACATTGCATCTGGTGTTGGTTGTGAAACTAGATGTTTAATCAGGCATCTTGTATAATCTTTGTAACAGACTGAATGATACCTCACCTCAATGGCCACACAATCTTTATTTTCAATGTGAAGGAGCAAATGTTCATCTTTTTTCATTTGAGCAGCCTTCAAGAGGTTTCCACCATCAGTAAGTTCACATTGAATAAGTGGTAGTCTGTTCCTTTTGCCATCACGACCTGTGGCATACCGAGTTCCACGACAAACTATGCAAACTCTCGGTAAAATATGCGCTAGTGATAGGGTTCCCTCTTTCTTTAAAGCAGAACTTGACCGCAGCATTCGAGTCCTTTTTTCAGCAGGCTCCGCGTCCTCCTCTCTGATGTCCTTCTCACTGAGATCTGGTAGGGAAAAGCAAGAAATATAAATATAAATTTATAGCAAAATGTTTTTCTAAAATGTAAATGATACAAATGTAGAAACCACCCCGACAGAAATGGCTCATTAGTCATTAGTCTGTAGTACTTAATACTACCTAAAGTAGTAGGAGAACAGAAAATGTACCCAATACGAGATACACCCTTTGTGCAAAGACCACTGCACTGGGGTAAACATATCTCTTGATCATGTCTCTTATACATCAGAGCTACAAACAGTGTCAGTAGTGTGTTAAAAAATGTGTCTGAATGCCTGTAATGTTTTTTGCTCTTTTGGTAATTTTACATTAAAAATAATAAAAGATAAAGCTAGGACCAAATTTGTTCCATCATGATGATAAGATTATGTATTCAAACAAGTACAGGTCAACTCGTAATGATGCAACCTCGTAACCAACTCAAACACACACAAACTCGAATGCACACCAACTCGTACACCCACTAACTCATACGCAAGAGTAATTCACTACGTGTTCACATAGGGAAAATGTTTCACCGCTTTGATGCCAGTATAAAATGAAATCTGATAGGAGGTAGAACCTATTTAACATTTATGTTTTTTCATATGGAAATTCTCCTCTGTTAAAAATGTAAATTTGTGTGAAAGGATGGCCGTTTCGATATTAAACAAATGTTGAAATCGGACGGCAGTTTGGTTAGATATTTTTGAAAGTAAATAAATTTAGAAGTCTGGAAGATTCTCGGGAGTTTTTACAATTTGGAAATGTTTAGCCTTCTCCGAGTTAAAAATTGAAAAGTGATTTTTAAGCTGCTCCGTTACAAATGAATGTTCAATATTAATAATAATATATAACTTGAAACAATTATCTAACCTTCAGCAGCAGGCACAGGTTCATTATCTCGCTTCTGCTTGGCAAGTACAGCCCGTCTTTGTTTGGAAGAATCTGTAAAATACTGGTAGCACTTCCGATGAAAACCACCATCGTTAGGTACATGTATGGGTGCATCACCGCCATTTTCTTGCAAGAAACACCTCGCTATTTCAGCCGATTTCCCATCAAGATCCTTCCAAATCTGTACACACTGTCTGAATTTTGTCCACGATGTTTCAGTTATAGGTGTCAATGATTCAAGAACACCAGACAAATGGGCATAACACCGTAAATTAGAGTGCTTCTCTCTGTCTTTTTCCGTCATGTTGCCAACATGACGATCAGCTGTGGGACAATATGTGTGAAGCTTTGTTTATGTACAGCGCATTTTATGGATTTGCACAATATCGAGATTGCGCAGAATTTTGCTCAATCTTCTGATTGACCGCCCACTCTGTGAATGCAGAATGAGCAGCACAATCTTCAAACTGTGCAAATAACTAAAATGCGCTACACTTCGACATGTCGCGTCGCAACGCGTCCCTTCGTACATCCGCACGTATCCATAAGACCAATTTTGATTGGTCAGCTGCCCGATGAGAACCCAAATTTCATTGGACAACCTACTCACGCCTGACTCAGTTACCGTATATCGTTACACAAATTAGGGCCATTTTTGTCGCCAAATTTAGAAATAATGTGCAACATTTGAGCGTGGGAACAAGCAAAAATTGCAAGTTGGTACTATTATCTTCGTTTTTGAGTGGTTTTTGAGTAAACCCCCTGTTGAAGAGAACAAGACTGCAAGATACGACTGGACGGCCCATGGTCTAGTCGCGATGGTCGAATGAGATTATTTTCAACGTAGGTGGCGCGCTGGTGGCGCTACCCCTTCCGCCCCCCCCCCCCCCCTGAGAGCTAGCATGTACCGTTGACTCGGTTAGCACGAAACCCGACTTGAACCAAGTCTAGTCGAGCTGAGGAGACAGTCATTCTGTCAGTGACATCTATAGATCTTCTTTAGTCCACTCGACAATACGCACACTGTACCTCATCATGAGATTATCTTTACTATGGTTTCTGATTCTGCTGTACGAGACATATCATCTTAAACGCACCTGTCATCCTGCCTCCTTGACCCACTATGCATGGATCATCAAATAGTTCTTAGATGTTCTCATCTCATCCATCACCTATCTTGTGAACGCATCCCTCAATGATCTGGTGTGGTACCCACAAGTCTCTTAAATATCCCAAAATTTCACCAGCCCTAAAGAAACCAACCCTAGATCACAATAGTGTAACGCAGGAAATTATGTGGGGTCTTGAGATGATTTTCTCCACTTCACTGGTTTCTATGTGTTCGATGAGCGTGCCGGAGCAGAGGGGGGGGGGGGGGGGGGGGGGAGTGTGGACATCGGAAAACAAATATGATGCACAAGAGCAAGCGTGGTTATGTCAAAACTTGGTTGTGATTTATTCGTCTAACAAACGTTGCAAACACTGTATGTACAACAAAATGTACAACAAAATCTAGCTTGTAGATGTGAGAGGCAAGTCTCTGGTTTAAGGAGCCATTCGTAACAATCCATTACAATAAGTTGACGGACATCCTTCATAGTAATCGTCAACATTAAATAACTCACCGAAACACGCACACAGACAAGTACAGGCCAAATGCACATGCCCTGTTTTGTAGGAAACCAATACTCATAAAAGAAACTCCTACTGAAGATAGTAACTGTTTCCCATGAAAATTCATATTGTGTACTTACTGTACAAGCCAAAAATTTATGTTTTGGGAAAAATTTTACATTTGTCGACTTCAAAACGACAACTTTTGCAAAGCAAACTGAGCTCTGTCACACGACCATTCACAATTCACGCGTTCGGGGGGATCGTGGAGGCCGATCTGCTCCACCCACAGCGCCCCACAGTGGGCGGTCTATTTGCCGTTTAATCACTAGTTCATTCATAGTAACTGCACAGTTAGTTACTGTAAATCCTAATGAATATTCAAACCAAATTTGAAAGAAATTAACGTAATTTTACTGTACGTACATAACCAATATTCATAGACTGTATTCATTAAACCAGAAAATGTTTGCCGTATTGAAATGACCTAGCTGTGCGCCGCGTGCAAGTTCACGGTGCCGCGCGCTGATTGGCTAATCTCATTTTGTTTACGTAAATGTTACATTAACCGCAGGGGGGGGGGGGGGGCGGAAGGGGTAGCGCCACCAGCGCGCCACCTACGTTGAAAATAATCTCATTCGACCATCGCGACGTGGACTGGTCGAAGCTCGATCCCCACGTACAAACGGATGTGTGTGTATGCACAGTACACACTATTTGAATTTACGGTTGCTCTCCGCTGCGTGCCGTTGAGACTGCCTGGACGAGTCCATTTTATCAGAGGGTATTGTTATCTTCAAATGTTGTAAATTCACAAAATCTTTACACCAGAAAACATTTGTAAATTATTTTTTTGCCTTGCCAACTGCTTCAGTAAATTAACTATTTAATAAACAACATATATTTAACCTAAACGACATGTATAACATATCTGTTTTAGATGTGTATGCTGCCTCAGAATTACAATTACCTGCGGCAAATGTTCCCGTCCGTCAACAGAGATCGTTTGAACGCAAAATAAGTATTGGCGGGATCCATTCTCTCCAAAAACACTTTTACAAATCGTCAAATATCTAGAGGATGTACCGAGGGATTTTGATTAAACTTTCAGGAATGAAAGATCTATTCCTAAATATTACGTTAATGGAAAAAAATCAGAGGATGAACGATAATTTTTTTCACATTATGTCGATATTTGTAGCCATTTTAGGGGAGACCATTTGTAACGAAATTCCCACCTGGACCCATTCATACACGTTAGCCGCTGCAATAAACCAACGGAAAATTTTCGATAATATTTTTACGCACTTTATTTAAAATTAAGCATCTCAACAATTGAAAATACTCTTACGATATACACTGTTATGTTTTCAGTGCTGATAAAGAGAGAATTTTAACGGTATACATGGATTTCTTTTTGTTTTTTAATGGTCATTACCTATTTTTAAAATGGAGTGTACCCAAACAGCGATCGCAAATGATTGCGCAACACCCCTTCCGCCCCCCCCCCCCTGATTAACCGTTCGATATGTCGCGCAAAGTCACCGACTCACTGCGTGATCGTTAAATATTCATTACTTCCCAAATCGCTGCGTGCTGTAATAGATCGATCCATTAAGCCCCGCCTCCTTACGAGTTGACCAATCACAGCCGCGAAATCTGATCACCATTTGAGCCGTTTGGTGATCTTTGCTCTAATGGTGATCAGGTTTCGTGGCTGTGATTGGTCAACTCGTAAGGAGGCGGGGCTTAATGGATCGGTGTATTGGCTAGTATAAATGACATGACAGCTCATTAAAGTTTGTCACTCGGCCTGTGCGTACTTATTGTAATGCAAGACTGATTGTCAGAATATTAATATGGTGTTCCATAATGTGCCACTCCATTTTCATTTTTTTCCGTCGCGTTTTCAATTTTGTCCGTCGCGTTTTCAATTTTGTCCGTCGCGTTTTCAATTTTGTCCGTCGCGTTTTCAATTTTTTCCGTCGTGTTTTCAATTAGTTTTCCGTCGCGTTTTCAATTTGGTCCGTCGCCTTTTCATTTTGGTGCCGCGAGAAATTTAGTGCCAGCACCAAATTTCTAAAAACATTGTCAACGACCGTCATGGGCCGTCGTTGACAGTGTGAACGAAATCGCGAATTCTCGAATTTTCATTTGAAAAGTTGTCATCGAAAAATCATAAAACCTTAAGTTTTTTCTTCAAAGATGTCTTCCTTATATCCCAAACCATCATGCCTAGGCGCCCCCAATTAATTAACCTACTAATTAACTCAGCCCAATTGTAACAATTGCATAAATTAGCACGTATGCGAATTAACTATTTAACGTCTGGAAGAAACACGCAATTTTCATTTGAAAGGTTTTCATCGAAAAAACATAATATCTTAAATGTTTCGGGGGGGGGGGGGGCTCAAGCCCCCCGAGCCCCCCCGAGCAACAACTTTGCAGTCGTCCGACAAGGGAATGGACTATAAACACTGTAACAAAAGTTTTTCATTTTTGTGATCTGTCACACAGATAGGACATGGACCACTTCAGTGAGATGACATGAACTCCAAGCGAAGCGCGGCATCCCGCTAGTAGTTGTAAACATCTCAACAGGTGGCCTAGCTGTCATTACAATTCTTATTCAGGGCTCACGCCCAACTTTCTATAAGCACACATTCCTAGGCTATGACCTCAAGACCTCCCCCCCCTTACTGACCATTACTCACTCCCCTGCTGACCATTATCTCATCCAATCTTATTCTAGGAAATGATATCATTGATTTTATGTATTTTCTCTGTATGTAATATCATTTCTAAATGTAGACCTACCCCACTTTCAGAGAAGCCTTAATAACCTCCCCCAATTCTCATTTAGTGTTCTTATTCTTATGGTGTTCCATATGTGCCACTCGTGTCCGTCGCGTTTTCATTTTTGTCCGTCGCGTTTTCATTTTGTCCGTCGCGTTTTCAATTTTTTCCGTCGCGTTTTCATTTTTGTCCGTCGCGTTTTCAATTTTGTCCGTCGCGTTTTCAATTTTGTCCGTCGCGTTTTCAATTTTTTCCGTCGCGTTTTCAATTTTTTTCCGTCGCGTTTTCAATTTTGTCCGTCGCGTTTTCAATTTTTTCCGTCGCGTTTTCAATTTTTTACGTCACGTTTTCAATGTTTTCCGTCGCGTTTTCAATTTTTTCCGTTGCGTTTTCAATTTTTCCGTCAGCACCAAATTTGTTGCTGGCGAGAAATTTAGTGCCAGCACCAAATTTCTAAAAACATTGTCAACGACCGTCATGGGCCGTCGTTGACAGTGTGAACGAAATCGCGAATTCTCGAATTTTCATTTGAAAGGTTTTCATCGAAAAAACATAATATCTTAAATGTTTCTTTACAGTTGTCTTCCTTATATCCCAAACCATTATGCCTAGGCGCCCCCATTTAATTAACCTACTAATTAACTCAGCCCAACTAATTAAACAAATGCAAAATATAGCCTGTATGCGAATTGACTGTAACAAAGTCTATGGTTAAACACGCAACTACCTTTTATTTTGATTTTTGAAAAGTTGTCATCGAAAAATCATGTGCTGGTTTTAGGACATGATCTTGATATCAGGAGAAGAGGTTTTTTTCATACTATAGGTTTTCTCGGTCAAATTCGGCAAATGATCAGCCGATTTCATTTTCGTGCGTTCGAATTAAAGCCATTTTTGCCTCTCCAGTTTTTACTGCGTTTCAAATTCAGAATTCTATATTTCAATAACTTTTAGGCCAATGTCAGCGTGCTTATAGTGGCTTATTGTAAGATTGTATGAGCTAGTCTATATCACAGGAGTCTCCCTTTCTCCAAGCCAATGGTTTTGATGGGTCAAAACTGTCGTAGATATGAATTGTTGCAGATGTAGTTTTATAGGTTTTCTCGGTCAATTTCGGCAAATGAGCAGCCAATTTAACCACTGAACCATTCTATTTCGCGCGAAATCGAATGCTACTAAAAAGGGTCATTCGATTTCGTTTTATGACTAGTCAAATGTACTGTTGCGTCATTCGATTTAACAAAATAATCATTCAATTTAACGATTCATCAAAGCAGCATTCAAATTCGCCGGAGCTTTTTGAGGCGTGTGTTTAGTCATTCAAATTCATTTTTGGGCAGTCATTTCTGTAATTTGTGCAATCTAAAAAACGCTTTGTTAATAAGGCATATACGGTTTACTTATTTGCACTTGAGTCACTTTGTACTTCGAAGACGACCTTTTTGCTACAGTTTTACACGCATATTTCAAGAAGTTTGCAGCTTGTGGTACAACCATACCTAAACATATACGCCAAGATGTCTGGCACGCCAGCAGATTGATGGTTGAGGAAGAAACAACATAAACAACAAAAACCAGGAAAAAACATAAAGAAACACCCCATTCAAACACAATACAAAATTAGGCCAGTTAACCAATAAAGATCCCCCCAAAAAGAATATAGGAGAAAACAAAGAAGAAAAAACATCATGGGCCCCATGTAAAGTCTCCTGGAACCATAAATAAAGAAAATAAGGTTTGCCTGAATTAAAGTGAAGATACGAAACAGTTGCCTAATACAGATTATCTGTTTATTCGTATTTCTTTAGTCGTACTTATTTGAATTCTCATTTAGCGAAATTGATTGCCTCTTTACGAAATTTAAAAAAATAAATCAGTAAAAATCTCCAGTCGAACCAGCTTTGCTAAATTGAATGATGATTGTGCATCACGAAAAAGAATGACGATATACTAAATTGAACACAGTGCTAAAGGAATTTGAATGCCTCAAAACGAAATTGAATGACCGAATTCTGAATTTGAAACGCAGTAAAAACTGGAGAGGCAAAATGGCTTTAATTCGAACGCACGAAAATGAAATCGGCTGATCATGGTTTGCCGAATTTTTGGTTTGTTGGTTAACATTGTTTGTTAAGGACATAAGTGGCACTTTCTTGTGATATGAAAGAGTAATGTTTATATTATATGTTGTTGAGAATTAATATGATACCAGGAGTATCCAGTTTCCAAGTCTCAATGCATCAGGATTGATAACCCTGAACAGAGTACGAAGACAAATAACATAATATGGTTTGATAAGAAATGTAATTGTTAACCTCTGAGAATATGAACAACAATTTAAGGTTAATTTATCTGATGTTAAAATGTGACTCCATCAGTTGGGCTTACTAGCTGTTAAACAATTAATGGCAATGCATATGTTTAAAACCATCCGTCAGTTTGTGATAAAAACAACAAAAATAGGAAATGTTGTTGTAAATCGAATGGTTTTAGTTTTTACCTGTACAAAATTTTCTTGTGCTAAGCTACTTCTTGGGCTTAAGCATGAGCTCTATGAAATTGGGCCCAGGTCACTCAGTAATTTGCAAATGTTATAGAACTTAGGTTTTTCGTTTGTAGTAAAGTGTGTGTGTGGACATAGGTGTAGGTATACACATTCAAACCGGGGACAAAAGAGGACAATAATTTTGGTCCCCGGTTGAGTATAAAGGGTCCTCAGTTCAAAAGTGTGCTTTAAAAAATTGGAGATGCTGCCGAAAAAAATGTTGTACAATCTAAAACAGGATAATTAGAAGTTCCCCGATTGCATGTGTGTGAGGTCCCAGACAGTGTGTTTTATATAGTCAATGTTTGTTCATTAGGAAAACAAATGTTTGCTAACAAACAAAACAAAAAAACGGTAAATGAAATATGTAACCTTTTACTTGATATTTAATGTGTTTATGTCAACTTTCTGAAAATAAATATTTTCTAAAGATGGCAAGTGTGGTTTTATGAAATTGTGGAAAAGCATAGGCAAGTCTAGAAGATTGATTTCAACAGATTAATCTGGGCAATCACTTTTGGTGCGAGTAATTAGATAAATTCATGTTTTCAGATCCAACATGTTTATGAAGGAATGGGTTTCGGTGATTATTTTGATTTCCCCACTCGCAGTCAGTAACATCTTCATCGTAGGAGGACACTGGGCTCATGACAGGGTTTTAAAAGATTAAATTTGTTTCTTCTTTATTTACAGCATCATTGAGATTAAAGAAATCAACTCTGCAGCAGAAAGTACGGACCTGCATCAATTACAGGGGTGTCTGTGCGTGAAGATTTATATAACAAACTCATCAGTAATTCGCAAACGGGCTATATTATGCAATTGTTTAATTAGTTGGGCTGAGTTAATTAGTAGGTTAATTACTTGGGGGCGCCTAGACATGATGTTTTGGGATTTAAGGAAGACATCTGTGAAAAAAACCCTGACGATTTTACAATTTTTCGATGACAACTTTTCTAATGAAATTTTGGTGTTTGTTCCAGACCTTATACTAAATTCGCATACGGGCTATGTTATGCAAATGTTCAATTAGTTGGGCTGAGTTAATTAGTGGGTTAATTAAATGGGGGCGCCTAGGCATAATGGTTTGGGATATAAGGAAGACAACTGTAAAGAAACATTTAAGATATTATGTTTTTTCGATGACAACTTTTCAAATGAAAATTGCGTGTTTCTTCCGGACGTTAAATAGTTAATTCGCATACGTGCTAATTTATGCAATTGTTAAATTAATTAATTAGTAGGTTAATTAATTGGGGGCGCCTAGGCATGATGGTTTGGGATATAAGGAAGACATCTTTGAAGAAAAAAATTAAGGTTTTATGATTTTTCGATGACAACTTTTCAAATGAAAATTCGAGAATTCGCGATTTCGTTCACACTGTCAACGACGGCCCATGACGGTCGTTGACAATGTTTTTAGAAATTTGGTGCTGGCACTAAATTTCTCGCCAGCAACAAATTTGGTGCTGACGGAAAAATTGAAAACGCGACGGAAAAAATTGAAAACGCGACGGAAAACATTGAAAACGTGACGTAAAAAATTGAAAACGCGACGGAAAAAATTGAAAACGCGACGGACAAAATTGAAAACGCGACGGGAAAAAATTGAAAACGCGACGGAAAAAATTGAAAACGCGACGGACAAAATTGAAAACGCGACGGACAAAATTGAAAACGCGACGGACAAAAATGAAAACGCGACGGAAAAAATTGAAAACGCGACGGACAAAATGAAAACGCGACGGACAAAAATGAAAACGCGACGGACACGAGTGGCACATATGGAACACCATAAGAATAAGAACACAATGAGAATTGGGGGAGGTTATTAAGGCTTCTCTGAAAGTGGGGTAGGTCTACATTTAGAAATGATATTACATACAGAGAAAATACATAAAATCAATGATATCATTTCCTAGAATAAGATTGGATGAGATAATGGTCAGCAGGGGAGTGAGTAATGGTCAGTAAGGGGGGGGGGGGAGGTCTTGAGGTCATAGCCTAGGAATGTGTGCTTATAGAAAGTTGGGCGTGAGCCCTGAATAAGAATTGTAATGACAGCTAGGCCACCTGTTGAGATGTTTACAACTACTAGCGGGATGCCGCGCTTCGCTTGGAGTTCATGTCATCTCACTGAAGTGGTCCATGTCCTATCTGTGTGACAGATCACAAAAATGAAAAACTTTTGTTACAGTGTTTATAGTCCATTCCCTTGTCGGACGACTGCAAAGTTGTTGCTCGGGGGGGCTCGGGGGGCTTGAGCCCCCCCCCCCCCCCAAGAGGGTCAAAAAAAAAAAAAAAAAAAAACGGGGGAGGAAGAGGGAAGGAAAGAAAGAAAAAGAAAGAAAAAATGGGGGAGGGGAGGAAGGGGGAAGGGAGGAAGGGGGAAGGAAAAAAGAGCCGAGGGAGAAAAGTCGCAAATGTGTGTGTAGCTTTTGTTTTTTTATTTCCGGTGGCAGTATTTTCTTTTCTTCTTTTGCCATTGGCATTTTTGTTCCTGCCAAATTACTCTTTTATACAGGAGGATTCGATAACGCGAGGTGCGAGGTGCGAGGTGAAAGATTTTGAACACCATTTTATGACAACTCCCTTGTAAATTGTTTAAACTTGCAACAATAACATAGCCTATTAAGCATTTAAAACCAACGGGCTAATTTGTCCAGGATGAAATATATCTCACGTCGTTCCGGCATTCAATGTTTTTCCCCCTTATGGATTTCCTGTAGTACTACACTTGAATTTGAGAAACGCCGGATAGTAAGGTTTTTTTACCCGCGATGTTCAAACCCGCGATGTTTTTAATGAATATGCATGGTACCAGATACCGACCAGATCCAAAATGAATATCATCACGCGTTGCTTCTTTTCCACATTTTTCATTTTAGTCGGCTATGTTCAGGGATTAAAAAGGTCTTCAATCCTACCCTTTCCAAATTACACATCACATTTATGCTCTGGTTAAACTTATAATTTCACTTTTTAGCAGTAATCTGATATAAATTATTACATTGTATTATGTGACACCACTTTCGCAAAACAAAGGTTTATCTGTAGGATCTGGGTTTGCCGCCCACTTATTCATGGAATTTGCCGCCCAGTGATGAAAAGTAGGTAATAAACTTAAAAAGATTTATATGGATCAGAAGTGCTTAAAAAAAAGATTTATATGGATCAGAAGTGCTTAAAAAGTATGTTTTTTGTTTCTAATTTTATGCATAAAGAGGCTTGATTTTTCACCCCTAAAACGCCAAAAGCTCAGAGCTCCAGGGGGCTTTGCCCCCTGGACCCCAACGGGGCTTCGCCCCTGGACCCCACCAGGGGCCGTCGGCCGGCCCCTGGACCCCACCCAATACATTGGTTTGAGCCCCCGCCCCCCAAGACATAATCCTGGGTGCGCCGCAATTGTATAATATACTTTAAAACATGAAAACATGATGAACACGATTTTACGTTAAAATAGGTAGGCTACCTTTAAAAAAACATAAGAAACACTAAAATCCCAGGGGGCGGATCAAGGTGACCATTGTGTTCCTTAGACATTCATCTTGTTTTTTTTATATATTAGACATTCATCTTGGTTTTTTTTTATGGGGTCTGTATACACTGAATGAAACCAACCATACAAACTTGGAGTATAAAATGCAAGTTGATCAATGTGCTAGGGGGTAGGGCCTACGTAAGGATTTTGTACGTCGATATACTATTTTTTCGAATCTATAAAACAAATATTAAAACCCCAATGGGCCGGGTAAAGGTGACCATGGCATGGGTGTGCTCTTGGACATTACTCTTCAATTCTGTATGTGGCTGGTGCCTGGCCCATGGGGTCTGGACATGTGAAACTGACCACTCACATACAATGTACGGTTGGATGTTCGCACGTCAAAATATTAATTTTTCTAAAATCTAAAAAACAAAAATACTAAAACCCCATGGGCCGGGTCAGGGTGACCATGGGTGTGGTGGTCCTTGGACATTCTTCTTCAAAAACTGTATTTTATGAATAGTGGTGCCCGGCCAATGGGTTTGGACATGTGAAACTGATCATTAAAAACTTGGAGTAAATGAAGTTCATAGGAATATAAATTTGTAATTGAAACCCAATAATAATTATTGAAAACCCTATGGGCCGGGTCAAGGTGACAATGGGCGTGTTCCATGGACCCTTAATTCTCTCTTATTTTTTTATATAGCGCTGCCCGGCGGCCCGTGAAAAAGTGCTTCATTACAGTTTCATTGGTTTTGTGCGTAAATGAAAGTTGAATGTCAAACAAGTAACTGGTACTTGTTTGACATTCGAATGTCGAATATCGCATCGAACGTCAAACGAGAAACCAACTTCACACACACACACCGACCGGTGTCAGAGAGATTGCTGGGCTACGTCTTCGTTTTGTTACCTTGGATCGATCCACGGACGGACGTGCATTCTCAAAATGGCAGTCGGAACGTCGTTGTTCATGTTTTCAAACCTACTTCAATTTAATGTGTTACGTCGTATCCATCAGCAGATTTATATGATTACATGTACATATTTGTGTTTGGTGTCATTGCAAGGGTTCCCATTGCAGTGCTTGGCAAGGAGCGGTAGGTCAACGTCAAGTCACTCATCTCATGTCTTAATTAATCATCTGTTCATAACATAGGTTAGAACCGTTAGGTTCATGTTAATAAAAGAATGTAGGCCTAGACTGCACTCTCGGACTGTACATGTACTACTTCTGGGCAATTCCACAGAAAATATTACCTCAAGGTGAAAATGGTAAACTTTATATGCAAGCTTAGTTTTCAACTGAAACTCACATGAAACTTGAAAGGTCTATATTTTTATTTTGATGATCAAGTGACAAGTGAAGTAAGTAAGAAATTGCATCAATGATCATTTCAATACTTTTCAGCTATTGAAAGAAAATACTGTTACTTGTTAGTGTTTAAAACCGTTAATAAAGCTCCAAATGGTGATTTTTTTTGTAATATTGAATTAAATTGGAAAAGAATGATATCAAAAGGCCCTACCAGTCGTTTATTTCTGCTTCAGACTGAAGTAAAGACTTCAAGTTCATACACCATCAGAATGGAAATTACCAGAAAGTCAATGTATAAAGCGAACACAGTCTTTGAAATTGAGCCTATTTTCACCATGTATGGTCCATAATGTCCGTAACACTTTAAGTTGACAAGTTTTTATAACAGCTTATTAAAGTGTTGCTTTATTTTTGTTCCTAATTACTTTGCAAAGCTAAAATGTGTTATTAAATAATAACATATATATGTGAAAAACATGTTTTTCATATAATTATCTGTTGTACTTTCTACAAAAACTGCGTTACGGATATTATGTAGCAAAGCGTATTAAATGGACATTACGTGAACATGTACATTGACATATAACACAAATTTGTAATATAATACTAAATTTGTTAAAATTTTCTTATATCTGTATCCAGATCAGAATTTGCTCAGATAAATACATTTAGTAATTGTCTTCAATCTGTCAAATATAATGGGGACACTACATGTATGTACAGGTGAAGAATTAGATGCTGCCTTAATTAATGCCAATCTTAAATAATACAGATGCATGCCTGACACAGATCCAACCTACATGTATGCTCTGTGTTCTTAACAAACCCAGTATTAAGATTAAGATATTAAACTCCTTTTCAAAAGTTTACAGTGAAGGGATAAAGACACTGGGTGTTGTAATCTGCTACGACCATGATTAATTAGTGTTTAAAACAAGAAGAAGAACATAATTTGCACTTCATTTGCAAACTAACTAGTCGGGAGTGTAACATACATCAGCAGAGTGGAACATCACCAAATAGCTTGATGGATACAGGTGGTATTACAGGTAAGTCACATTGTATTATTTGTTTGAACTAAAAAGTAGATTTGTTCATTCTTGACACATTATTTAGAATTAAATAAACAAGCTTTTAATGTATTACTGACCAATGCCGTTTGTAAATTTCTACTCTATGATGTGTTCTTTTTATGATGATCAGTACTTTGCTATAATTTAATATCATTTATTTTACTACTTTCACAAAATCACAGGTAAAGAGAGCAGAGAAGCTCAAATCATCGAAGCCCTTCGCATTCCACAATGGAAATAAGGAACGGATGCCCCTTCCAGAATGATATCCTTGCAGAATAACTACAGATATGCGGCTCCTATTAGTATTTAACCCTGGGTCCCAAGGCTCCCATTAAATCACTGGACATGTCAATAGGGTGTTTGTGAATTCAACCCCATGGGTGACTACACTATCTCAAAGGGGGGGGGGGTTCGAATATAGGATTACATGTAGTATGACCGGATCGGTTCTTATGTTATTGATAGAAACAAAAAATGTGCCTACCAAGACCGCCCCCTTGCTTGATGCAGGGACAAGGCCTTATGTTTGGGGTAACTAAAAGCAAGACTGTGAAAATACACAATGATTTATTTTCTGTTTAAGTAACAAAAATTCCCCAAACTGCCTCAAACTTACTTATCTAATCAGTTTGTAATAATGAGTTTTTATTAATTCACAGTCATATGTGAAATTTTTCATTATTAGTAAATGTTTTTTGTTTTCATGTTTTTGAATCGTAAAAAAAATTGACAGCAATTTTACCTTGAGAATCATACAGATGGTGGGAACTGAACTATTTTGGATAATAAAGTAATATAAAACCAAATTAACTGGGTCATTTTAGCATTTTATGAAAGTGGTCAAAAGTGTAATGTCTGTAATGCTCCAAATGTCCGTAATGGCATGTTTTGTGCTCTGGAAACCAAATACGCGACAAATTCTATCAAATCTACTATGTTCAAAGTCACTTCTACTCTATGCTTCTACTTCTACTTCGTTACTCAGCAGGATCCATCAGCACGATAAGTTACTAGTTAGGACATGAACACCAAGGAGCAAAATATTTATGTGTCCTGCTCAAGGACACAAGTGCTGGGTGCAAGATTTGAACCCACATTGTGCTGATTCAGCCACTGCAACTTGAATTCGGTGCGCTAGACCGCTCGGCCACGACACGCTCTAGTGAGGTCGCCCCCAGCCTTGGGCATTGTAGTGCATTCACTTTAATCACGTCTGCCACTTTAAGAGTTACGCATGCGCATTCCAGTTGTGTTTTAATAATAATAATAATAATAATACGCAGTTCTTATATAGCGCTTTATACTCCCGATGGGTGTCTCAAAGCGCTCAGTATTTTTCCTACAAGGTATGTGGGGTTAAGTGTTGAAGTATGAGACCTATTCCTTTGCATAGCACCATGTAATGGTTTACAAGGTGCTGTGGCGCAATATGCAGCCGATCAAACCAGGAACACCGGGGCGAACCCCTTCTCTTTACGATAAGTGCACTGTTTTTTTTTTACGTGCATTACACAACACACGGGACCTACGGCTTTACGTCCCATCCGAAGGACGAAGCATGTGGTTAAGTGTCTTGCTTAAGGACACACGTGTCACGACTGGGATTCGAACCCACACTCTGCTGATCAGAAACACCAAAGCTTGAGTTCGGTGCTCTTATCCACTCGGCCACGACACGGCCACGAACAGCCTTGCCAGTGGAAATGGTGGCGTTGTTGCGTCGTTCGCCCAGAAGTTATATTAATGATTAGAACCACAATGGAGTAAGTTCCACATTCAGTGCTCCAGAAGTTTGGACTAATAAATATGTTAAAACGTACATCTGCATCCGGTTGAGTTACTGAGGGATAGGACATAACAATTGGCGACGAGGATGGGATCCCTTAACAACATTTTGTTGCTGGCTACGATTCAAAATTAATGAACGAAAACAACGTCAAGTTCGACAAAGTTTCCAGCCCACAGCCACAACAACACCGATGCATACACCGTACGTGCCCGCCTGCATAGCAGTAGCAGCCTACACACAACGCTAGCCTCGCCCATGCCCGCCCATCACACCACAGCCAAGCCCCAGATTCCCGCCGCAACCAGAGCAGAAAGGACGCCGATCGATATATTCACCAGTGCCGTTACAACGAGCTTACCCAGCCCCGCCCCGTTGTGTACTCCTAGCCATCATTGCATGATCGTCAGTACAGGAGGATTTCCGGAGGTGTGAGCCCAAGACGATGGTTAACTGGAACAGCCTTGCCAGTGGAAATGGTGGCGTTGTTGCGTCGTTCGCCCAGCCATAAAACGTATGTAACGTAAAACAGTTTATGAAATTGAAAAGAAAACAATTGAAGAGGATCATCAAAGCTAAACCGTGGAAAAACGCAAAGAAATAAAAGAGAGGATTTGTGAGGAAATAAAGTCCTGTTTGAAATGTATCAGGAGTGACTAAATTCTGACAAATTACGCCGAGAATCCTAAACGTATCCACCGATGTCACCACTTCAACTTTATGGCTGTGAAGAAATGTTTGTGATTGCCCGATGCTGATGCCCCGCCAGCCTAACCCCTACAAACATTTTGTGATTGCCCGATGCCGATGCCCGCCAGCCTACCCCTCCCCCCTCCAGCCTACCCCTCCCCCCTACCCCCTCCAGCCTACCCCTCCCCCCTCCCCCTCCAGCCTACCCCTCCCCCCTCCCCCTCCAGCCTACCCCTCCCCCTCCAGCCTACCCCTCCCCCTCCAGCCTACCCCTCCCCCTCCAGCCTCCCCCTCCCCCTCCCCCTCCCCCTCCCCCTCCCCCTCCCCCTCCCCCTCCCCCCCCCCTCCCCCTCCCCCTCCCCCTCCCCCTCCCCCTCCCCCTCCCCCTCCCACCGCCTACTTGCCTGCCTGCCTGCCTGCCTGCCTGCCTGCCTGCCTGCTGCCTGCCTACTACAAGGATAATCAAATGACTATGGACAATAGGGCCTGAAAAGGACTATGAACTATAGGGCCTGAAAGTGAAAAGGACTTTATAAAACGTAGCATTTATACATGTTGAATATTTTTATGCACATGTGCCCATTTTAAATGCCTGATTTATCTTGTTCATAATGCCAAAGTTATAGACAGTTATATATTGTCTTGTTAGGGAATTACTGCCTTAAAAACAGCGATTTTATGGTTAAGCACAATTTATGCTAAATATTGTGTTTGAAAAAAAAAAAAAAAAAAATTAATAAAATTGCTCTCAGTTGTATATTGCCATACAGTTGAGTTGATGCAATTGCTCGCTGCCCAAAAATTACTTCCTGTGCAAGAACTGATCTACATTGTTCTTTAAATGCCAATATGTTATTTGTGAAATATTGATTGTATTATTGCTGGTATAATTTTATTTCCATACAATGGCAACCCCACTTAGTGGTACCATAGGTGTCATCCCCCCATTCGATTCAACGCAAATCGAAGAATGGATTGAGTTGCTAGAGGCTTGGTATTATGCTAATAATGTTGCTACCGACGAAAAGAAGCGTTCAGTTTTGTTGACAAGCCTTGGGAGTAAGGGTTATCATACACTCAGAGCCCTTCTGCAGCCCCACAAGCCGAATTTCAAATGGGGTCCAGCACAGCAACAAGCCTTTGCCAAATCTAAGAAGTTGTTGGAGAGTGATGCACTACTGGTGCACTTTGACCCCAAGAAACCGTTGTTGCTACAAACAGACGCAAGCCCTTATGGACTAGGTGCTGTTCTCAGCCATGAGATGCCAGATGGAACAGATAAGCCTATAGCTTTCGCCTCCAGAACACTAACGCCAAGTGAGCGAAATTACGCACAGTATGAGAAGGAAAGTCTCTCAATAGTCTTCGGATTGAAGAAGTTCCATAAGTATCTACATGGTCATAGATTCTGTATAGTAACAGATCATAAGCCGTTGGTATCACTTTTTGGAGATAAGCCAGCCAGCCCTATGTCTTAAGGCAAGAGTAGTCCGATGGCACATGTTACTCTCAGCGTATGAATATTCCATCGTCCACAAAGCAGGCAAACTGCATGCAAATGCAGTGCTTTGTCACGCTTGCCAGTAAGCACCAAGGAAGATGAGGCCCCTTGGATCCATGACGAATTGGACAACTCCGTCGAGAAAACACGCATCAACTTGCTGGTAGAAGTTGAAAGCCGACCAGTAGATGCCCAGGAGTTAAAGGGACACACCGGCTTCGTTGGGCTATTTGGGGTATTTTGGCTACAAAATAGACTAAAACATGACTCCAAAGGTCTTCCAGGAATGGAGAAGAACGGTTCCTAAAAGAAACCACCAATTTTGGTCGTTTTTGAGCATTTTTCAAAAAACGAAGGTCACATGGGTTATCCGAACCACTTTTTTTGTTTGGATAACCCTCGTGATCTTCGGAGTTAGTTTTACTTCCAGCCGTATAAAAATTAATTACTGCACCGAATTCAACTCTGTTTTTTAACAAGAATTCATGAGTATTTGACACACAAAAATACGTATTCAAATTATGGATACAAGTTGTAAATAATACAAAAAAGTCGAACGTAAGATTTTATTTCAGAGAGTCCGAGCAACGGAAGCGTGTCTTACAGTGCACAGCGTGGGGACTACTACACGTAACACAGGGGCAGTCGTGTCGCTTGCAAGCAGAGTATCTCGGCAGTGCTACAGCGCGACGGAAACCCACTAGCCAAGAGATAGCTGTACCTGGAAGCTCATGAACATGTGGGAGGAGTAGGGAGCCAGACCACCAACTACGTTGTCGTTTTTGCGGGTTTGCTAGTCGGTACACCTCGCTGATCGAATCCGTTGTTTCAAAATCGCAACATTCCAATGCTCTGTGTACGTTCCTTGACCCGATTTGTACCGAATTTCTTGGTAATTAAATAAGATTTATGTCAATACATAGGAATACCACTTTTATATTGACGGTACGATTAGTTTAAACAAAATTTGTGACAAACAATTCCAAAAAAACGAGCCCCCGAAAAAAAAAGAAAAAAAAAAGGAGCCCCTGAAGGGACAGGTGAAAAAGAAATAAAAAATTAAAAGGTGGAAGAAAAAAAACTCACTCGAAATTTCTATTGCATCCCTCGACACACAAAATTCCAGCAAAATCATTTCGTTTCCTCAAAATATTATTTAATTCGATGAAAATATAATTTGTCTCACAAAATATTATTTTTCATTTTGTGAACGCAGTGTGTTTTTCTAGGTAACGAAATAGATTATTTCTAGAAAATAGGTTCTCGTTCCCTTGAACATGCTTTCTTTCCCCCGAACTACAGTTACATGTAAGTTCCTCAGAAATACGCTTTTGTTCCCTGAAGATACGCATTCGTTTCCTCGAAATATGATTTTGTTCGCAAGAAATATACTTTCGAAATATGCTTTCCTTCCCTAAAATACGCTTTCTTTCCCTCGAAAGCAGTTTTCGTACCCTAAAAAAAAGCTTTCGATTCCTTGAAATACGAATTTGAATTTTTTGCCCGAAATATACTTTCATTCACTCGAAATATGCTTACGCTTCCTAAAAATACGCTTTCGTTCTCTCGCAATGAGATTTTGTTTCCCAGAATTTCTCTTTCGTTCCCTCAAGATAGCTTTTGTTCCCTCAAGATAGCTTTCGTTCCCCTGAAGTCCAATCAAACCAACTTGTTACATTCATTTGTGAGGGGCGACTTTGAGAGGGGACAAGTTTGTATGTGAGGGGGCTACTTTGATAGGGGGCGACTTTGTAGTTGGGGACTTTGTAATTGGCGAGTTTGCTGGGGGGGCGAGTTGACTGGTTTCCGTGTCTGTTGTTTATACACACTTCCAGATGGATAACGTGGACTGGATCCTAATGCCTTGTCGTGGTAAAACACTTACATAAACAGAGCACCAGTCTACTTGCAACATTGCACAGCATGTGTCCCGTAAATTTGACACTTGCAACGGCTGGTAAAGCGTATACGGTGACCTTTGACCGCTTTTGTTTTTTTCGGTCATTTCTCGTTAATTACGTGATATTTTTGTATAAAAAAAATATAAAAACCATCTAGAAATAATTGTCTTTGATTCTACATGACTAAATTACGTGAACAGGTAACCGGTGTGTCCCTTTAAAGGTCTTGCCAGACAAAGACCCCCTTCTGTCAAAAGTGCGTAGCTACATCCTTCGGGGATGGCCAGATAAACATAACACCAGAGGAGAGTTGTCTTCATACAGTAGCAAACAACAAGAGTTCAGCCTTGGAGATGGTGTTGTGCTATGGGGTTCAAGGGTAGTGATCCCACAAGATGCCAAGCTACGTAAGCTCCTAATGCAAGAATTGCATGCTACCCACCCAGGAATTGTGAAAATGAAGATGCTGGCCCGGTCATACTTTTGGTGGCCAGGAGTTGACAAAGAACTGGAAACCCTAGTGAAGGAATGCCCAAGTTGTCAGGAAAACCAGAAGCTGCCACCACATAGCCCGATCCATCCATGGGAGTTCCCTGAGGGTCCGTGGCAACACTTGCACATCGACTACGCCTTAGTTGAAGGTCACGAAGTGCTGATAGTGGTGGATGCATACAGCAAATGGATAGATGCAATAAAAGTCAACTCTGCCTCATCTCAGTCTACCGTCAAGGTGATGCGGAGATTGTTTGCATCCCATGGTATTCCAGAAACCATTGCAAGTGATAATGGTACACCATTCGTATCAGAGGAGTTCTTTTGTTTTCTCACCGTGAACAATGGAGTGGAACACATTCAAACTGCTCCAAAGCACCCTTCCAGCAACGGCTTAGCTGAAAGAGCTGTCCAGACAGTTAAGCATGGAATCCGAAAAATAAGAGGAGGTGACCTGGAGTCGGGATTGCAGAAGTTTCTACTTCAGTATAGAGTAACCCCACAAGCAAGTACAGGAAAGAGTCCAAGCGAACTCCTGTATAAACGACTACTACGTACCAAACTAGACATGATACGCCCCAACCTTGCCAAGAAAGTAAAACGACAACAAAAACACATGAAAGATCAAGCAGATAGAGGAACTAAACCAAGAACCCTCAAGACAGGAGATACATGTAGTGTCTTGGTAAAGAACTTCGGAGCAGGTCCTACCTGGCTGCGTGGTCATGTTAGAAGTGTCATCAGCTCTAGTCTTTTTGAGATACAGCTGGATGATGGTCGATCAGTGAGACGCCACATCGATCACATGAGATATGGGGAGTACAACCCAACTCCAACAAACATGCCTGAAGTCATTGTTCCAGACTACCAAGAAGAAACCCTACAATTAAACTGCCCATCGATCACATGAGATATGGGGAGTACAACCCAACTCCAACAAACATGCCTGAAGTCATTGTTCCGGACTACCAAGAAGAAACCCTACAACTGCCCATATGTACAACTGATCCAATTCAAAGCCAAATTACTGTACAACAAGAAGTTGATTCTGCTGATCCTACTCCTGGGCTCGATTTCACAAAGAGTTAAGATTGATCGTAAGTGCAAATCCATCGTAGTTGCTTAGCAAAGAGTGATGTCACAATACAAATCACTATGGTAATACTGATAACTCGTCATAAGATGAATCTTAGTGCTTTGTGAAATCGACCCCTGAACCAGATCAATCAGATCAGCAGTCGCACTCTCCTTCACCAAGAGTTTCTGCTAGAGCCAGACGTCCCCCAGAACACTTGAAAGATTACATTCTGTATAAGTAATTACATTTATACTCGCATAACGATCTGCAGTATTACAATTTTTCTTGATCAAACTTTTTGCCCAATTTGTTTTCAAAGTTAAAGCATAATTCATGATTGCATATCTCCAGTTTATGGTTTTTATGAAAAATTGTTTGGTTGTTGATGAGTTTTTCATGTTTGCGATTTTAAAAGTTGCCCTGATGTTATCTAAAAAGGGAGGAATGTAGTGTATTCACTTTAATCACGTCTGCCACTTTAAGAGTTACGCATGCGCATTCCAGTTGTGTTATAAGAAGTTATATTAATGATTAGAACCACAATGGAGTAAGTTCCACATTCAGTGCTCCAGAAGTTTGGACTAATAAATATGTTAAAACGTACATCTGCATCCGGTTGAGTTACTTAGGGATAGGACATAACAGGCATATTGATAACTCTCGGCACTAATCTCTGGAAGGGAAGCATTGAAAAACAATGTTAAATTGGCTTGAACCAAAAGTGCACAGAGCGTGCACACTTTTATTAAAAAACTTTGAGCGCTTTTATGGTGTAAAACTTATGTTGTGGTCATACTTGAATAAAAGTTGTCAACCCAATTGTTTTGACAGTTTTTGACAGAATGACCCCCCTTTAAAGTTTACTATCAATCTGAATTCGTCAGTAATACAGAACTGTCAGAATTTTTTCAATTCTGTGACTGTTTTGCAAAAATGAAACCGAATTGAACCTTGAAACTTGGAGTACAATTGAACCTCAACATCAAGACAGCACCTGAACAATAACACCATGATGTTATGTTTGTGAAGATTTGATGCCATGTGAATGAATTAGTTTCCATTTTGTGGAAAAAAGCATTTGGCAAGCTGTTTTTCCCATAGACATGGGACAAAATCAAGCCTGTCTGTTTTTTTGTTTGGAGAAAACACAACATGTGGCTCATGTAAACAACAATGAGTATGGCATTGGGTTTTTGCTTGTGCTGCACACAGCCCTGACTTTTATTTTGAGCCCGGCAAATAGCACACACATACACGCAGGAATGTTTGTGTTACTCTTATTGAAGTGTGATTAACATATTTTGACAATCAAGACTTGAAATTTAGCCAGTCTTACATGTACACATAGGCTTATAAGATTATTATTGGAAGATATATGTTTACATACAATATGAAGGAGAAACTGTGCCAAACAATGGTTTGATCTTGCAATCTTGTGGTTTGAAATCTTGTCATCCTCAGATTTATCCTTTTTGTACTTCAAGAGACATTTCACTACAATTTTTTTTGTAATACAAAGTATTGTGGTGTGACGATATTTCAATAATAACAAACCTTAAGATATTGTTATGGGATAAATGTTAGTACATGGCAATTTTTGATTATATCAGGGTATGGCCCAAGCTTACGTTATGTTGAAGAAAACACTGAAGTGCTTTGCATTCGGATTTCAGATGAAAGACGTTGATTCTCAGAATGTAGACAGCAGAAATTAAACTAATGTTTAACTCATCTTTCAAATTATTACCAAGTCAAATCAAAAACAAGCAAAATTAAGCAAACCATGAGTGGAAATGTTTTAACATCAGAATGGGAGTTTATGATTGGACATTGACATTACTCAGAATGGGAGTTTATGATTGGACATTGACATTACTCAGAATGGGAGTTTATGATTGGACATTGACATTACTCAGAATGGGAGTTTATGATTGGACATTGACATTACTCAGAATGGGAGTTTATGATTGGACATTGACATTACTCAGACTCATAAAGAGATGAATATCCAAATATCTGATTCCGGCATATTCTTTGCTTGAGTTCCTGCGATGAGATAAAAAAACAAAACGTAAATGGAAGCATTTCTACATACAATAGGAACAAGGCTCTTGTTGAACCTCGTCATACGAAGTTGCGTGACACATGCCTTGCTTTGGATGGTTTCATGGACAAGCTCATGCACTCAAAGGATGACCAGGATTCTAACCCACAATCTAATGACTTTGCTCAGTCATGACACTAGGAACAAATGTGTGGTTATTTAACTGGTTAACCAATTTACTTTCAAATCATTCACTCATTTCCCCCTTTTTTAGTGCCTGGATACTCGGTGATTGATGAAGCTATGCACACCAACATACATGTGCATTCATTCAGGGAGGACCAGTTGCTACCAAATATCCCTTCATCTAGACAAAAACGACAGGGAATAACAACCCCTCGCTCAATGATTGTAGATGAGGTAAGTTTGAGGAGTTTTTCAAACTAGATAAAAATTAAAAAGAGAAATATGTACTGAGTGGTATAATGATAGAGACAAAATACATAAAATAGTAACAGCTTGTGTGATTGTGGCATGCAAGCAGCATGGTGGCAATTTGGGAAAAAAGGACGACAAGTCGGTGCTGTGGAAGTTTGCATTTTGGAATTGATGGTATTGTGAAAGTATGTCTAAATGCTTTTGAGCCATGTACATAAGCTTGTAAGGAGGTTAATTTGAATTGTATCATCTGTTAACTGTATTACATTTGTTAACTCTGATTTACTGTCATATGTTTATTTCACAGGATCAGGGTCATTTATACTACAATTCATCATATTATCAAGGGCAAAGCAATCATTATATTGACTTAGAAAGAGAATCATCCTTTACTGTGATTCCACACAAGGCATTATCTGAAAGTCATCTTACTGCAACAGTAAGTTTCTGTTATCCTTAATGTGTCATTTATTTACAATGTACCTTTCCTTAATTGTAATTTTGAATTGGATTGGACAGGCAGTCACCAGCTAGACCCCATTAAAACAGCTAGGCCCCAGTAATACCATAATTGTTTGGATTGTCTGTGCCTCACAATTCAACCTCTTGCATTGATGTTTGATTTCAATGAAATGCTATACTGTGAAATGCATGTCGTGAGTAAACTGTAGGTCCTGGGCACTTTTGCTAACACTCAATTTTTGCAATGAGTGATTGCAATGAGTGGTTGTACTCACTGTGTTGTCACTACTTGATTAATTGTGGAGCCACAATTCAAAGTACTAATGTTGTGTTATGAACTGATTCACAACTATGCAATGAGTGCATCTGTGTATTGATTCACAACTATGCAAGAGTGCATCTTTGTATGAAAATGTCATCTCTCTGACATTGCACCCTTGCACTACAAGTAGTAAATTGTTATTATACAGTTGCTGCAACACACAAGTGCAGTTGCGCAATGACATGACATAGGTTACATCTATCATACACTGTGGCTTGGCCTTTACTAGAGTGAAAAGGACTCTGACCTTTAATAACATTATGTGTGGCTTGTGATTGTTCCTGAATTATTTATTGTGTACTGGTTGTCATTTGCGGCTGGCTAGTCTAATTTCCTTCCTCCATGGTTACAACTAGTCCATTAGTTACACACGACTACTCAAGTAGTTTGATTCACTTTTGGTTGTGTTTTGTTTTGTTTTATGAAGAAGTTGTCTTAGAGCCTAAGTCTGATGCCATCGGTACCAAACTTTAACAAAGCTCCATACAAGAACATGAATTTCAATGATTGTTTTCTTCTAGGTGGTTAATCTACCATTTGTATTTCCATTCTATGGCCACAATGTTACAAAGGCTTACATTGCTACTGGAGGTAGGTTCAGCATTTCATTTACTTTGTAAGCTAGCCATATGAGTCAATCATTCAATCAACCATCTCAACATCCATTCCATCAGTCAGACTTTTTGTCTTTCAATCATAAGATTATTTAATCATTCAGACATACCTTCATCCAATCATTCAATCATACCTTCATTAAATCATTCAAGTATTCAGACATACCTTCATTAAATCATTCAATCATTCAGATATACCAATCATTCAATCATTCAAGTAATCTGTATATTTTGTGAAAAAATAAAAAATTTGTTTTGAAAAGTCAAAGTCAATCAATCAATCAATTAATCAGAAACCTGTAAATATTGTATTAAGAGTAAAATCTTAATAGAATACCGCTACTACCAGCTCCAGAACAATGTTCCCTTTTTCCTCAAGAAATGGGGTCTCTGCAACATTTTCCAAATCACTGATAATGAAATTGAATGGATCCTGTAATTTTGTTTCTTTCCATTTCATGCCGTACGTCTAATGTATATTCTGTATATTTTGTGAATGAATAAAGTATTTGTATTAAAAAGTCAAAAAAAAAGTCAGACATACCTTCATTAAATCATTAAATCATTCAGATATACTGATCATTAAATCATTCAATCATTCAGACATGCCACTGATAATGAAATTTAATTGATTCTGTAATTTTGATTCTTTCTGTTTCATGCCGTACGTCTAATGAAATCGCTAATGTGTTTTTGAATGTAATTTCAAACCCCCTTTTTGTTGTAACAGACATGTCTAGTCTATTAATGTAATTTTTAGGTTTTCTTTGTTTTTGTATATTCTGTATATTTTGTGAATGAATAAAGTATTTGTTTTGAAAAGTCAAAAAAAAGTCAGACATGCCATCATTAAATCATTCAATCATTTAGACACACCGATAATTAAATCATTCAATCATTCAATCATTCAATCATTCAATCATTCAGACATACCATCATTAGATCACCGCATCTGTAGTATTACTGTAAAAAAACAAGGTTAATTTTTCAGTCATTCAGTTATTCAATCATTCAATTATTCAAATCAAGTTCACTCGATCAGTTATTAAATCATTTAGTCATTTAAATTATTCTGTCATTCAGTACATTCAATCTCTCATTAATTTTTGTTTTTTATCAGCCTAAAAGAGGTAGTTAGCCAATCACAATTTGATACCTATTAGACTGAACACATCTTATACATAAATCAGTCAGCTATGGGTCAGGCAGTGGTTTACCCTGTTTTATTTGCCAAGCAGTTATTTATGCACAAGTATTACCATTACAATATGAGAATGTCAGAAAACTGTAATAAAATGCAGAGGAAAAAAAGTTACTGAAAATGTTCAGTTCTTTTACTCTTTTTGTCACTTTGGTGCATGAAATGAAATTACTAGCTCACTATGAAGGTACATGTATGTAATGTATGTAATTTAATTGCGAGGTTTTGCGTGCATACGAATATGGATACATACACAGATATGATAACTATATCTGTTCACGTTGGATGCACGTCAGATTTTGTTTCGTGATCATAGAGTTATGTGCCAGGCCTAGGCCAAATTATAATTCTTGTTACGCTAGAGAATTTGATTGAATAGTATTTTTGTTTAACTGTTCATCTTCAAACCCACACATTAAACGCATTTAAAGAAAGTTTCCAACAAGCTTGCATTTTTTTATTTTTTTCTCTTACAATTGACTGACTGACACATTTTTGTCTATGGACGACACCACTAAAAGTAATTTTGTCGAAAAAGTTTTAATCTAGGACAAAAAATACAACTAAAATCAGCAAAACGGTAACTGTTTTTTAACGTATGTGTATGAACTCTGGTATCCGTTTAAGTCCAAGCAAAACGTGGACTCCGTATCACACACAAAATGTTGATGTATTCATATGCTTATTCTTAGATTTGCAAAACCTCTCCTATGTTTTAATCTGGTTTTTATATATTGGGTCATTCATGGTATACAATTTCCGTCTATAAAGTTAAATGCTTAAGGTTGTATTTTCACAGGTTTCATATATCTTGGTACTTTTTTTCATGAGTACATATCAGCAAACCAGTATGTGGCTCCTTTGATGGGAAACTTTGATCCTAGCATCAATGATTCTGCTATTATAAGATATGCAAATAATGGTAAGTTTGGATTCATTACTGTCATCAATGGGGTAAAACTGGTAGGACATTTTCCCTTACATCTTTTGTAAAATGAATGAACGCGGCCATTATTAGTGAGTTTTTTGCAGGTATTGTTTATATGATACATGTATCTTTGGAACCTGGCCACAAACCCTACCATTACCTAATTCTTCACCTCAAAAAGTAAGAAAATGATGGCAACCTATCGATCTCTCATAATCCTTGTTTGTACAACAAAAAGACGAAGGTCTTGAAATAGACTGCAAGTCTCGCACGTATTCTGACTTTTGGGACCACTTTGGTCCCATGTACATTGCTTTGACGCATGAAGGAAACAAACTCACGCTCTGTAATGGGACCAAGTGTTCAAATACGTGCGAGACTAGCATGGTCTGTTGGCGATTAAACAATAACTCCAGAAATTTGCATATTTTAAGCATAAATTCTGTACCTTTTGTCCCTTTTCGTATGGGGGGGGGAAACGAAGTGTAGCACGCTGAGTGCGTGCCTGTGCATGCTACACAATGGAATGTCCAGGTGTGTTAACATGTCACCCTATGTTGACCTCATACTTTCAAAAACAAAATCTGGATGTACACAAAGACCTGTTAATCAGTTGTATGGTTGCTGGTCCATAAAGGTTTTGTGTGTATATACTATAATATGCATCTTTCGACAGTATAACTGATATAGTGACTGAGGCAGGTACTGTCAAATGTAGCTGTAATTAAGAACACAGGGGATCCTTGAATTTTGTTTGGTGTAGTGGTCATTCAGTATAGCAAGGCAGCGGCCTCACAAGATGACGAATATCATGATTGCGTCTGTGAGCAGTGAGCCATGAAGTTCTACCAGTTTTGACTGCCTTTTAAAAATATTTTGAGGTTTCTGCCATCTGCCAAAACTGCCTTTGTTTTCGTCGAGATTTTATTTTTTATTTTTTTCCTGTTATACTTCTTTCTGAATATTTCTGGTTATGTTTACAGGTGAAATTTGTTATCATTCGATCTCAGGAACTACAGTCTTTAAAGACACAAACAATACATCATTTGAAAGCCTGTGCTCTAACTTATAGCTTATTCCTTTTTTGATGATACTACTGATTGAAAAATATCCGTAAATGTATCCTAAAACAAGCACCCCTGGCATTGTTCGTTCTGACCTTTGGACCTTTCACTCTTGCATTTGGTTCACTGCTTCGCTTGTCTGTGGTCCTTTCTATGGTTTATCTAATGATGGCAGGATCCTACAAACATAGCGCCCTTGTAAAGCGCCCTTGTAAAGCGCCTGCTCACTTGTAGAGAGTCCTTAAACTATTAAATACAGATGTGTGTTTAAGGGATATGAAGATAAATAATAACTAGAGGTTCAGTTTTTGTTAATTACAAAAACAAGGTGTTCGTGGGGAGTGATTGAATGAATAGGTCACGACTTTTACCTTATCAATCCAATGCCTGGTTCAGAAGGTATGAACTTTTCAAAAATTTAACATCAATTTCCGGTTTGGACCGGAAGGAAGTCAATGTCGAATAGGCGTCACAATGATGTGTAGTACGTGAACAATTTATGAAGACCTTTTTGATGTTGTCTTGATTGAAAAAATCCAATGTGTGGTTCAGAAGTTGGGTTTTTTCAAATATAGAGTTTCAACTTCCGTTTTGAACCGGAAGGCAATGTCAAATGAGGTCAATCTTGGTAGCGTTGGTGGTGTTATCTGAGTTCTTTCTTATGACGTATAGATGATAAAAATCAAACATGTGGTTCAGGATTTTTGTTTTTTGAAACATTAGATATCAATTTCCAACTTTAACCGGAAGTCAAGGTCAAACGGGGTTGCATATTGTGTAGCACGTGATCAGTCTATTAAGACCTTTCAGATGATGCATAGATTGAAAAAATCCAATGTATGGTTAAGATGTTATGATTTTTTCAATTCTTACTAAAAACTTTGAGTATTCCCTACAGCGCCCTCTTTCGTTGGACGAAATAGGGCACTGTTGGAAATACTCAAAAAATTTCGCGCCACATCACACACGCACAGTCAGCGCTTGTACTGCATGTAGCGTACATAGTGCGTTGTCGATCAAAATGGGGAAAAACGTGTGGGTCAACAGGTGTGCTTTTACGTTCTTTTCCGACCAGATAGTAAGATCAAAATGTTGTTATTTCTGTGCAAAAGTTTGAGCGGGATTGCTGTTCTACAATCTGACACAAAAATTATGCTGAAATGATCAGTTGTTTTAAAGACATGAATACGATAAGATATTGCGAAAAATTGAACTTCCGATTTGAACCGGAAGTAAGGTCAAATGCTGTATGGGTTCTGTGTAGCGTTTGTAGAACTTTAAATTACCTATCCGATGATGTGTAGATTGTAAAAAACAAACAAATGGTTCATGAATTATGATTTTTACAAATATTAAACTTTGATTTATTATAATTCAATGCCCGATGACGTCATCATGACGTCATTAGGTTTGTGTTGACTTGATACTGAGGTTCAACTATCTGATGAGTTTCAATGTTCAATTCAATCTCAATCTTGAGTTATTGCGTAGATAAGCTCGAAAGTTGTTTTTTGAAGGGAAAACAACAAAGGCGAACTTCGACCCAGGGTAACGACCCGGAAGTTAAGGTCGTACGATTTTGGCGTTAACTTTTCAAATGTTGCCCAAGTCTTGATCTATCCGATGCCCAAGTATAAACATCATAGCTTCTATATTCGTTCAGGGATATTAGGACAATTAAATACGGAAGCATTAAGGGGTTATTAGTAGCGGTTTTTGCCCACTTCATGACAATGAATTCTCCCACCACAATTCATATCAAGGTTTTGATACTTATTAATAAATTTAGCCTAAGCGGGGTAGTTTATTATTAAAAAAATTATATCATCTGAACCATATGTCAAGGAGTTATAATCTTTGTGCCATCTTTTAGCTTACGACACATACAACATTTTATTCAAAAATTGTGACCTTTATTGACATTGATCCGGTACAAACAGGAAGTTCTAAAATTCAAAATCTATATCTCTTGAACCACTTGTCATAAAGTCATGCTACAACACAAGTCTTACCCCTGCGATGTAAGGCCCTATTAAAATGATCGGTAATTAGAGAAAGCAGATCACTAGTTGAGCAGGAATGGCGAAACCCAAACTGGCTGTCAGTTACAAGGTCATTGACCTCCTGATATCCAAGGAGCTGTTGACTAACAAAGCATTCAAAGATTTTCTTATTATGGGAAGCAGACTAACAGGACGATAACTACATTATAGTAGATTCAGAATGCCTGATTTCACCTGGCGCCCTGTTTGACTGCTCTTTATTATATTTTTTTGATAAAATAGCTTGTTAACTATTTTTAACAGTGTCAATAAAAAAATGGAGTTGCAAAGTTGAAAAGGAGAGGAAGCCCAAAGGTGCATAATTGAATAATTGAAAAGGTCCTCTAAAACTAAACAAACACATATTTGACTTTGACATCTGGGTCAAATAAGATATTCAAATTAGAAATTTCAGCTCTGCAGTCAATACGGAATTTTGACGTAGTTTCATTGCATGAAATTTTACAGTGCCTTATAACAACAAGTTATTTGGGGTTTCGGCTATCCGCCGAAACCACCTTTGTTTTCGTCAATATTTTTTATATTTTTTATTATTTTTCTTTCCGAAAATGCTCCATAGCATTTACACGAGAATTTTGTTATCGCTTGAAAGCTTTTACTTGAAACATATAAGGGGAAAGTGGCAATGAATAGCCTCAGGTTGCACCACAGCTCATTGAGTAGCAAACATTTTTGACACCATAAGGGCTTAGCACCTGCATTAACCCCCCACCCCACACCAACTTTTAATTTTCAAAGTTGGACAAAATTTAATACATGTACATATGGGTGTTTTGTTATTATGTGACCATGTAGGTACTGCATTCACAGTGGAGTGGAGTGGTGTTCATGTACAGCACAATGTTGGAGGTAAGAGAATTGAAGTTTTAAATGTTAATCTGAATTTGATAATTGTTGAAATGATTCTCTGTCCAGTCAATTTGTACCTGTAATTCACAAATGTTTTAAAGAAAGTATTTTAATTACATTTCCTACTGATGAGGATTTAAGCATGTAGCATTGCTCTTGGCAATGCTACCCTTTACTGACTGGTTATCTGGTTGTGAAACCATGAGGGTGTACACAATCCAAGTGTCTTAATAAAAATCAGTATAATTATCTCTACATTGCCTACAACGCCCCGTAGGTCCGTCGGTGCGAGGTCAAGGCCAAGGCCTCAGTGGTTAGTTATTTTATGTTTTCTGCATCACCACTTTACCTTAGGGTTGATATTTTGGTACAGAATTTGGATGGAGGGTTACCCTTGAGAAAAGGCTACCTGAAATTATTTTAAAGTAAGCAGGTCAAATGTCAAGGTCACAGTGCGTAAGTACAGGAACATGGTTTGTGGACAACTTTGGATACCTAGAATTTACAAGGACTGAGGAGTTTCAACAGCATTGCTATTATTTTTTCTTCTTAACACTTTGAAGGACAGTAAAGTTTGCTGTATTCAGGGTCAACAGTACATTTTTCTTTAGAATAAGTTGATTATCAAAACGTCTTGAGCATGGCCGATTGTCTTGATCAAGGGTTGGATTACATGGAGGCAGCCATCAATTTGCCTCACAAAGCTACTCATAAAGGTGCCGTAATTTCCTGCGTATAATGCGCTCGGCGTATAAGGCACAGATCCTCAAATTACCAAAATAAGATTCAAGGGTTAACAGATAAGGCGCAAAATATTTTTTACAATGTACACGCTCGCTTAGTCTCATACTGCATGCTGGTACATCAACACATACAGGGGTCATTGTGATGGCATAGGCCCATTTATTATAGCGCAAAGGGATCATAATTTTTTAATCACGAAGACAAGTAAAACATCACTTCGCTTATTTCATGGGAAGGGTCTATTTGCCTCACACAGCTACTCATAAAGGTACATGGGTTGATTGCATGGAGGCAGCCATCAATTTGCCTCACACAGCTACTCAAAGGTATGGGTTGATTGAATTGAGGCAGCCATCAATTTGCCTCACACGGCTACTCATAAATGTACATGGGTTGATTGCATGGAGGCAGCCATCAATTTGCCTCACACAGCTACTCATAAATGTACATGGGTTGATTGCATGGAGGCAGCCATCAATTTGCCTCACACAGCTACTCATAAAGGTATGGGTTGATTGCATGGAGGCAGCCATCAATTTGCCTCACACAGCTACTCATAAAGGTACATGGGTTGATTGCATGGAGGCAGCCATCAATTTGCCTCACACAGCTACTCATAAATGTACATGGGTTGATTGAATTGAGGCAGCCATCAATTTGCCTCAAACAACTACTCATTTTCTGACAATTGACAAACTCGTCTTTGAAGAAAAGGTATAAAAAATGCTTTTATTGGTAACACTTGAAAATAAAATGAAATTCCAGAGTTTCTTAACATTTACCACACAATGTCACTGTTCAAACTTCTATAAGCTTTTGATGAATGAAAAAAATGCACGATAATAACAATAATTGTTGATTTTAGGCATGAAATTGCGAAATCATTGATAGTTTTTGTTTTTGCATCATGATTAAAATACTAACTGTTTTGAGTAATATATTGCTTTGTCTAATACCACACATTACCTGATGATGCAGTTGGGAGCTTCACATTTCAAGCGACCCTCTTGAATGATGGACATATAATATTTGCCTACAAAAAGGTAAGTATGGTTCTGCATAACAACATCACTTTGATTTTCTGTCAATGTGCTAATTGTACTAGTGCGTAGTATGAACTTGCATGGCCTGTATTAATACACAATATGCATGCCTATTGTCAGATTGTACAGTCAAAAAAGCTCCAGTTTGATCCACATTATGGTTGAAGTGAAATTGCTTTGTTACAGAGAATGTATTTTATTATTACAGTATGAAATGGGATAATGTTTTTTTGTGTTATCCTGCCATACATTATCTGGACATACATGTACATGTATAATGTAGACATATGCGTTGCCTAAACCTACAACTGTATCACCAACTTAATTGACGGAGGTAGAGAAACCTGTATTCATTGCAATAAAAAGGCTGTTTCTCCTGGTAAAAGATGAACATCTGAAATTTGGTAAATAGTTTTATCTCCCACTCCCAAGTATTTATGAAAAACTTCTCCAAAAGATTTTGTTCACTGCTTAGTTTGTGTTTGTGTCATTGTGCTTTTCATATTGTGAAATTAATTCATATCCAGTGTACACATGACATAATTCATGCATGGAGGATCAGGTTTGAGTCTATTACATTACATGTATGATGGATACATTGCAGGTACCCGTATCACCATTAGCAATCCATGGTGGTAATGGCCACAAGGTTACAGTTGGTGTGTCTGATGCTTATTATGTTGACAAGTATTTAGAAGGTAAGTTACGTTGGGTCTTCAAACTTGCAATGTATTTAAAAGTTTTAGTTCAATAATGAATGGACACGTTTCAAATGCTGACTTTCTCATTCTCTGTTTCTGACATGAATTTACAGGGCATTGAGGCACTAGGTAACTGCAGAGAGACTGTCCGTCTGAGTAGGGAAAAACTTTGGATAAGGCGCATAAAGACTTCTCCAAAAGATTTTGTTCACTGCTTAGTTTGTGTTTGTGTCATTGTGCTTTTCATATTGTGAAATTAATTCATATCCAGTGTACACATGACATAATTCATGCATGGAGGATCAGGGTTTGAATATCCAAGAAGGAAATGACTAAATTAATAACCTTTTGTTTTTGCCTTCTCCTTTTCCCACACAGTTATCCACTTTATTAGTCTGCCCTTCATTGTATTAACTAATTATTTACCTCTCTTCTAACCTTCCATTTTGTCCTTTGTGTTCCCAACCTCTTGTGGTCAAGCTATCCCCTTCCCTTCATAACCCCCCCCCCCCCCTTTGTCTTCATAATCCCTGCTTACCCCCTGCCTTCTCTGAATGCTTTCTGCTTTTCTCCCTCCACTCTCTCTATTCATGTATTTCCACTTGACTACTCTTGCAACTCTTGTCTGCTTGTATGTGTGTTGTGTGTTGTGTGTTGTGTGTTGTCAGTTGTCATTTAGCCTTCGAGAAAGACTCTGCTAGGGTCGAAACGTCAGGCCACTAACTAATTTTTTGCATTCTCTGTAATGGATAAGTTTGTTGTCCTTCTTTCCTGTGTCCATCTTGGCTCATATATCTCCAGAGCAAGATGACTTTAACCAGTTATTGCTAAAGCTGGAATCTCTGGAACTTGCCTCGATTGAGCAAATCACAATGGAGTACAATGGTGGAAATCTCTGGATGCCACATAATCCCTTTCTTGCATCAATGGCCTGGACTTGACTTGGGATTACACAATAGCCCATGCTCAAAGGCAGAATTCCAGCATTATTTTTTTCCGCGGCCTCTATGTGGGTGAAACGGAGCATTGCATGGTGATTGAACGCTCTGTCCCTGCTCCTTAGTGAAAAGTGGGGGTGGCCTTTTTTCCGGTCATCTGATGTGAAACGAAAATACAAAATGCACATCACCAAAATTCTAGCAGGGAAAATATTGGTATGTCACCACGACGTCTGGTGTAAGCGTTACGTCATGGTTTCATTGTGACAGCGATATTTCCAACATCAAAATATTACAGTAATTCAAAAGTTAGTCCCTCTGATGAACACAGAAAAATTGAGGAATTTCCTTGAGGTAAATGGTTAATTGGACTAAATTAATCACGGCTGGCAGTCAATGGTGTCCCAGAAATTCACAAGATTTGAACCTGCAACTTCTGGATTATTGTGTCGGTGCTCTACCAGCTGAGACATTCAACCTTAAGCTGCGGTATAGCCAGGGATCACACGAAAGTGTATGATACAATCTGGGAAGCAGCAGGACAGGGGATGCAACGTTTTGTTTCAAACTTTAGGTATTAAACCACAAGGGAAACTGAATGTGTACATTTTCGTTCAATATCTTAGTTGGTGGAGCACCAGGAGGTCGCAGGGTAAAATCCCGTTCTAGTGCAGTTTTCTTTGTTCATCCCAAAATTGAATTAATATTTACCAAGTCAGTTTCCCTTGTAGTTTATTACTTAAAATTTGAAACAAAACGTGCTATTTTTTCATAAAATGGAGCTCATTCTTTAGAGAGCAGTTTACTTTTGTGTTATGATGGATTCTTTGTCACCTTTATAAACAGTTTGTTTTGTAAGATCCACCATCCTAAAACAAGCCTGTTATAGTATGGCTTGAATAACTTCATTCTCACAGAACAACAAAACTCCTGAAAATTGCTGCCCTTAAGATTAGATTAAACATGTTTCTAGTTAGGATTGCCATATAATGGATACTGTGAGTTTAAGGTCTGCATAAGCTATTGGGGTTTTCCTCAAAATATTGAAAACTTTCATCCCAATCGATAACAATAGTGGAAGGTAAAACTTGCTGATATGAATTTTCTGTTATTAATCTAGGATCATCTGTAATCCAACGCTACATCTATCGCTACCATGTAATAGAGCTTGATGAACAGCTTGTAGTGGATAACACTGCCTTTGTGTTGACTCCACTCAAAAGTAAGCTTTATACATAAACAAATAAAAATAATTATTAATCCAACTTAATTATTTTTGGGAACAAAATAAAAATAACAAACATTCTCAAAAGAGGCACCAAGACTTTTCTCTTTCGAAAAGACTTGAACTAAAACCCCTCATTTGTAAGCCATGGGCACAAGTGAGAACAATGAGAAACAACCCTGGCAGACAGTTACAGTCTAAACCCCTGCGCCTTTCTATCTGTGCTGACCCAACGAAGGGTGACACTGTGATTGCATACACTGTGCATGTTACACAAGTTGTCTGAGTGTCCTGGGGTGTTATCACTTCAACTGCTGTTGCACTTGTACCTCACAGGCTGACAGGTTGCTCCTGGCTGGCAGGTTATCAAGCCAACCATCAAACACCAAAGGACACTTTAATCTTGGTTTTATAAAGCCCTCTTGCCCGTTTACTTGAGAAAAAAACAAATAATGCGTGAGTACACTACAAGCCTTCTGGCATTAAGTGGTTAACAGCAATCATCTTTAAAAGGCAAGAATATTTTGTCAAAACTTTTTTTAAACATAGAAACTTTGATGTTTTTACTCTTTGTGAAAACAGTGAAGGTGTGTAGTAGGAGACTTAAAAAACACATTAAATTCAACTTGTAATACAAAATTGAATTGATTTTGGGTTGAACAAAGAAAAATTTACTAGAGCGGGATTTGAACCAACGACCTCCGGTTTAACGTGCCGGCGCTCTACCAACTGAGCTATCTAGCCCTATGTTGGCAGTCTCCCTATTTTGTCAATATCTTTGTTCGGGGGGTGCCAGTCAGAAGCCATACAACCCCTTAAGGTGATCCCCTGGCTGCCGCTTCCCAGGTTGTATCGTATACTTGGGTGTGATCCCTGGCTACACGGCAGTTTGCGGTTGTATGGCTTCTGACTGGCACCCCCCGAACAAAGATATTGACAAAATAGGGAGACCGCCAACATAGGGCTAGATAGCTCAGTTGGTAGAGCGCCGGCACGTTAAACCGGAGGTCGTTGGTTCAAATCCCGCTCTAGTCAATTTTTCTTTGTTCAACCCAAAATCATTTAAACATTTACCCAGTCAGTTTCCCTTGTGGTTTATTATTTGATATACAAAATTGAATTGTTACTTGAAATTCTACATGCAGCTTGCAACCAGTTGAGTCAGTCTTGTAAAACCTGCTTAGGAAGTACTTTGCCAACATTTAAATGTGGATGGTGCAATGCATTAAGTGTCTGCTCATCAGGCTTTGACCGCAATAGACAAGAATGGACACTATCTGGATGCGACAATGAGGTAAGAAAAAATAACTTCAACATGCATGGAAGAAAATTAGATTAGATTTTGCAGTTAATTTTGCTTCTTCACACGCACTAGACCTACTTGCAGTAAGTAAAGCATGAGACATCAAATTAAGCTAAAAACACACATTGATGAACTTTGCTGATACGCGCAAATTGCAGGTCAATACGCATGAATTGCGGGTTATAGTACACAACACATTTCAGTTTATGAAAAATAACACCTTTTTAAGTGTTGCTAATTTTTGTTTTTTCTTCAGAAACGAAGTGACGTGGCAGATTGTGGTAAATATCAATCTTTCATCTACTTAAAGGTCCCATGAATTGGATTTTTTCCAGCTTATACTAAAGTATGCACTTATTAACCTATAAATGTCAGTTTGTTGAAAACAAATAAAAAACAAAGTTAGGGGTTAACTCCGCGCCCCTAGAAGGGGACAAATTTGTGAGGTAGACAAAGGCACATGGCGTAGGTTGGTGAGTAGCAATCAATACGTGTGGATGTAGTAACAACATGCAACCTTATGTAACTTCATGCACTTCGTTTCTTTGGACAAATCTTATGATATTTGGCTTTTGTTATGGACAACTTTGTCAAGGTGTGTTGTTGCAGGTTGCAGCACAACTAAAGACGGTGTCAGTCTTCACAGATTCCCCAACCAGATCCAAAATACCAATGAATTCAGCTGCTATAAAGCATACTGTACCAGGGCTAAATGGTCAAGAATGTGTATTGTCATTCTGTGCCTCGTTCTACGTCATGAAAGCACGCCATGAAAGCATTCTATCAGGAAATGTTAAAATGGATAATAAAAATTGTAAGGAATAAAATAAGAAGTGAGAAAATCAAGTTTGCTGTTAGACACTTGCTCTGGCAATGCAAAGATCGTGGGTTCGAATCCCACCCGAGTGATTTGCCTGTAGATTTTTGTCACAAAACTCGGGGAAAGTACTGAGTACACAGTGCTTAACACACATCGTGTAGGGTAAAAACAAAATTCTATTGTTGCAAACTGCTTACCAACGAAATGAACTATGGTAAAAATGCAAAAAAATAATTAATGGTCTAATGTTTCGACCTCGGCAGAGTCTTTCTCGAAGGCTAAATGACAACACAACACATAAACATAAACAGGGTATACAAGTGTAACAGAAGCAGTCAATTGTTAATACATGAACAGAGAGAGAGAGGCAGAAAGCATACAGAAAAAGCAATGGGTAAACAATGAATAAGGAGACAAAAGCTAGGGGGTGGAGGGAACGTGCTGTTTGACCATAAGAGGGCAAAAAGGACAAAATCAAAGGTGGGAAGAGGGAGAGAAAGTAATTACTTAGTGAATGAGGCAGACTAAAATGGAGGATATCTGTGGGAAAAAGAAGGAAGGCAAAGACAAAATATGTTTAGTAATTTTCTTCTTGAATGACCATTCAACTCCATGGGACCTTTAAAGTTTGCTGTATCTGTTGAACATTACCGTAATTTTCGGATTATAAACCGCCCGGCGTATAAACCGCACTGCTCCAAAATATGGAAAAAATATTTAGGTGTCGGCGTATAAACCGCGCGGGCGTATAAACCGCGCGGGCGTATAAACCGCGGCCAAAATGTTTAAAAAACTAACCTCAAAACACGGAAGTGAAGTTCGCAAAACTGCGTTTTGGGTGATTTTTTTTCTCATACTATCAGTCCTGAATTATACTTTTTCCATCAACAACCATTTTCAAGAATTCGTGATTTGATGATCGGTTGTGTTGACCATGTTTTGAACTTCGTTGGCAACAAAATCTTCGTGAATCAACGATCGGTCGACAACGCACACCGAGAAATAGTTGAACTTTGCCCTGCATCGCATCGCCCTCTGTTGACAAAAGCTGTTCACGTTTGATTAGACTTAGACTGGGCCCCGAGCCTCGAAGTGTGGCGTCAGATGTTCAGGCTATGTGCTATACAATGTGCAGGCGCTATCTACTCGATCCGTCGGAAGTCTAGCCAAGATCTTATGAATGGAACTATCAACGGCCAATCATCATGCGGTCCTCTTTGTGGCGATGTGCAGTGACAGCGGGCGGCACATCAGTCAGTCATTGTAGTTGCCACAGTGCGAGTTGCGTTGTAATTAAAGTCGAAATGTATTGAAGTTGACACTATTGAACGTAATTGAAATAATCTATTAGGATAGCATTATTTTTGTAAGCAGGTAGCACCCCCTTTGCGGGGCCACATTCCTGTTTATGTTGATAGTACGTTTATTATTGTGATACTGAAAAATTCCAATAACAATTATACAAATTAACAAAGTTAAATTCTACCTTATTATTATGAGAGTGAAAATATCCAATTATTATTACCGGTATACAATAAAAGTGAGGGAAAAACACCAGCCACCAACTTGTCTTTAATTCCCTTATTGAAAGACCCATATCCCGAATCAACCATTCAAAACCTTTTCACCCTTATTTCCCGTCTACTCCGATATTTTTATTTATAAGGAAGTGATTACCCTGTCCATGTGATTACGCAAACAAATAAGGTAGCGCATTTTTATTTCATTATTACCGGTATACAATAAAAGTGAGGGAAAAACACCAGCCATCCCCATTATTATTATATAAAATCCCTTTATTTAAATTAAAACCCCACAAGATTTAATATTGAAAGAACCCTTTATTTAAAATCACGCCCAAATATTCTAAGACCAGTGATAAAAAGAAACACTGCCCTTCAGAGTTTACACAAGTGCCGCTACTTGTTCAAGGTGACTGGACTCAACAATGAGGGCGGTTGAAAAACGATTTGACGGCATGGAGCAAGTTCGATCAACGACCGCCATGTTAACCATAGTTCGACTAACTCTGATCGAACCCGCGCTAGTCAACGATAGTTGGACCAGTCTAGTCGACTATTCGCGACCATCCAATCGAGGCTGGTCGCATCGTTGGTTACCAATAGCAATTTGTCATATCGCAGTGTGCTGCAGTGCAGAGAGGACCAGTTATTCTTAAAATGGCTGAATCAACACAGAAGAAGTGAGTTCCGAAAACAAAAGTCAAAATAGTAGGAAAGCGAACAATGTTTATTTATTTCAATTAAAGCTTGCCGTAAATTTTGGGCACTGTCCGTCTACATGTACTATCGCCCAACGCACACTTGTGAGATGTGCTGATGTAATAAGCAAATATCGTCCGTGTCACTATCGTCCATGTCATCCAAAAACGTAAACAAATTACAGGTCGTCGTGGTGCGCGGCCTCCATCTTTTTCACAGACGGTCACTAACGACGACTAGAGAGTCGTTGGCACTTTTATTTCAGCGCGCATGTGCTCCGTACGTCACGAACTAGTCCACGATTGTACCCTGATCGAACTTGCTCTATAGTTCTTTGCAAAAAATAAGTTAGTGGCCTGACGTTTCGACCCTAGCAGAGTCTTTCTCGAAGGCTAAATGACAACACACAACACACATACAAGCAGACAAGAGTAGTCAAGTGGAAATACATGAATAGAGAGAGTGGAGGGAGAAAAGCAGAAAGCATTCAGAGAAGGCAGGGGGTATAAGCAGGGATTATGAAGACAAAGGGGGGGGGGGGTATGAAGGGAAGGGGATAGCTTGACCACAAGAAGTTGGGAACACAAAGGACAAAATGGAAGGTTAGAAGAGAGGTAAATAATTAGTTAATACAATGAAGGGCAGACTAATAAAGTGGATAACTGTGTGGGAAAAGGAGAAGGCAAAAACAAAAGGTTATTAGTCATTTCCTTCTTGGATATTCAAACCATGGGGCTGAGTGGTCTTTATGCGCCTTATCCAAAGTTTTTCCCTACTCAGACGGACAGTCTCTCGGCAGTTACCTAGTGCCTCAATGCCCTGTAAATTCATGTCAGAAATGGAGTGGTTAGGAAGGTTGAAGTGGTGTCCTACAGGTGTATCCAGCTTTTGGGTGTTGACTAGCTGTGGATCTGTGGCCATAGAAACGCCTCTTGAGTGTAGTTCTTGTTTCACCTATATATTGAACACCACAGACTCTGCAAGATATTAGATAGATTAGATTAGTGGTGGTGCAGGTGACATGACCCCTTGTCTTGTGGGTGGTGCCACCAGTATGGCTGGTAAAGGAGTCTGATTCCCTGATGTGTTGCCTACAAACGATGCATTTGGATGTGTTGGAACACCTAAAAGTACCCTGTGGCAAAGGGGGATTAACATCATCATTAATGGGGGGAACTTCTGCCCGGACGATGAGATCCCTGAGACTGGGTGGGCGTCGGTAGGCAACTATGGGTTCTTCCTGTACAGCACGTTGAAGCCGATCTGATGTGTGAAGAATATGATGGTTAGAACTGGTTATTTTACGAACGGGAGGAAGTGAGGGGTGGAAAGTAACAACAAAAGGAACTTTCCCTTTGGAACTCCGTTGTTGCCTGGGTCCTTTGGAGAGTACAGACTCCCTAGAACGAGCCTTGACTTTCTGGATCGCTCGATGGACTGCTAGGGAGCTATGACCCCTGGAAACAAGGTGTTTCTTGAGTTCCTGTGAGTGGTGGAAAAAATCAGAATCATTAGAACAGATTCGATGGAGTCTGAGGGCCTGACTGTAGGCTATGCTGGTTTTGCAGTGTCTGGGGTGACAGCTGGTTGAGTGGAGGTATTGATGTTTATCTGTGGGCTTAACAAAGAGATCTGTGGTTAATCCATCATCTGTCTTTATGACCTTGACATCCAGAAAGTGGGTGTCCTTGGTCGAGTATTCATTCGTGAATTTGATGGTCCTGTGGAAGGAATTAATGTGGTTAATGAATGCTATGAGGCTTTCTTCATCACTAGTCCAGATGAAAAAGATGTCATCGATATAGCGCCACCAGACCCATGGACGGCAAGGGGCCGACGCCAACATGCGCTGTTCAAGTTGACTCATGAAAAGGCAGGCCATTGAAGGTGCCATACGTGTACCCATTGCAGTGCCATGTACCTGTAGGAAATTCTTACCCAAGAACGAAAAGTTGTTTTTTGTTAGAACATGTTGCATGAGGGATACAATGTCAGAAATGGGCGGTGACACGTGACCACTCTTAAACAGGGCTGAGGAGCAGGCAGCAATCCCTTCATCTTGGGGGATGTTGGTGTACAAAGAGGACACATCAAAAGTACCGATGATAGCTGTGTTGGGGACCTGCTTCTGAATACCTGAGATTTTATGAAGGAAATCTGGAGTGTCATGAATATATGATGGAACCTGTGGCATAAGCGGCTTTAGAAAACTGTCAACAAAAAGAGATATATTCTCAGTGGGGGAACCATTGCCAGATATGATGGGTCTCCCTGGGTTGTCTGGTTTGTGTACCTTGGGAAGGAGGTAAAATCTTGCTGTTCTACAGTCTACCGGGGAGAGAAACTTGTGAGCTTTCTTGGAGAGGTGGTCACGGTCATTCATCTCGTCCAGTGTTTGTTGAATCTCCTTTGAGAATGTGCCTGTTGGATCAGTGTCAAGGGGTTTGTAGTTAGTTTGGTTGTTGAGTTGTCTCATGGCTTCATCGATGTATTGCTGACGACCCATAACAACAACAGCAGAGCCTTTGTCAGCTGGCTTGACGATGATGTCCTTCCTTGCTCGTAGAGTCTATAGTTCTTTGTGTACGTCGTCCATTCACACTCATCTGCCGTGGCGGTGTCACGTGTATGTTGAGCTGAAGAAACTGCTGATCAGTGGCTGACACGAGTGTAGCCTGAATGTCTGACGTCAGCATATGGAGATCGCTGGGATAAATAGACAGGGGACCAGTCTAGTCTTACTCGAGTTTCGCTGATTGTTCATCTCTGAGGGGGGACTGAACTCTAACAATAGGGCGGTTGATAAACGTTTTATAAAGGCAAAACGGAATACAAATGAGGTGGGATTTTCAACAGGCATTTTCAACAGGATTTTGTCATCACACAGGCATGTTTTGCAGGATTTTTTATCGTTTAAGAACATTGTTTTTATTTAGAATATTTTACAAACGATCTTTCTTTATAAAAATGCTGTTTTTTCTCTTCAATATTTATACGTTGGCGTATAAGCCGCCCGGCGCATAAACCGCAGGAGTTCAAAAAAAGGTCAAAATCAACGTATAAACCGCGGTTTATAATCCGAAAATTACGGTACAGTCAATTAGGACTATTCCGACTGATACAGTGAAATCGGTAGGGGGGGGGCGCTGGTTAAACAGTTCTAAATTTGTTTGTGTGTACACGTAAATTAAGTGTTGATTGCAAAGCCCATGTTTATCATGTTAATATCAGGTTTACTGATTTTAATCACTGATGAGTCAATCAATTCAAAAAGTATCACATTGAGAAAGAAAAAACATTATTGTAGTCAAAGAATGTTCACATTAATTAAGTTTTTTTTTAGGGTAGAGCATTCTTCAGGAGACGACCAGAGCATACTTGTTGAAACATTGAGTACAAAATGGCTCTTTTCAGAGACATCTTATACCACACCATGTTATTACAAGTGTGTCTTTTCTCACAATGCATACATGTACTCTCTTAGTTTGACTTAGTCTGTTCTACTTATTAAACCTATACACAATAAGTTGTTTGTTTTGGTATGAATTTATGACCTTTATAAGGCGTTTAGTCATGTTAGTACAGCAGATCAATTGGGGCCCTCATTATGTCAAAAAGATAAAGAGAAAATGTTAATAAAGGAGGAAGCTTAAAACACGAAATAATCTGAATAATTGAGGTACAAGAAAAAAGAGGAAGTAAATGTAGCCAACATGCAAAGTTAAAGTTAATGTAGACAAACAAGAAACTTTGCCCTTAGGAGCGACTCTAGGTCGACCCAATTAAATTTTGGTTTAAAACAGGCGAACTTAACAAAACATTTACATTTAACCAAGGCGCGCTCCAGAGTCGTTCCGAACAACTGCAACAATCGATCTTTCGACTTCTAGAGGGCAGTTGCTCCTAACTATTTCAGACGACGAACTTCCTGCGTATAAGACGCGTCTTGTCTGACTTTCAAAGGTAAACAAAAATCACTGCGTCTTATCTTCCGGTGCGCCTTATCTGATTTGATTGTGATGATTACTATCATACTATGTAAAATCTTACATTTATACTGCAAAATAGTTCTTTTATTTCGTCCAGGGTAATTCTACATGCAACATTTTTCTTAAAATAAAACCTACTCCGTTCAAATTGTTGACGAAACTTACCGAAGAAAGAAGTCACTGGCCGCATGCTGCTGCCCACAATAATAATAACAATACTGTCACGAATGAGCGACGATCAATACTGCACACAGTACACTGCTATATCACATGACAGGTACTAGTCTTTATTGAACAAGTCGTTTTTGTATGTTATCGAACAGAGGGCGTACATTCTTATTGTGAAAGCAATATTAAGAAAGCGCCCTGTAGCGTTCGTTGGTTCTTGCATGTATTGTAGCATTCAAAAAAGCGAGATAGGAAGACTAGCAGCCAATTCATTGGGAAACGTTGGAAAACGTGTGTCTTTGTTGTGTAAAAGAAAAACTGTAAAGCTATGGTTTTAGAAAAAATCTTTAAGACGAAAATGAAGAAATAGAAGTTTTACTTGTCTTCACGGTTAAAAATTACAATCCCTTTGCGCTATAGTAAGTGTGCTTATACCATCACAATGACCCCTGTATGTGTTGATGTACCAGCAGTATGGGACTTGGCGAGCTTGTATAATGTGAAAGATATGTTGCGCCTTGTCTGTTGGTAATTTTAGGTTTCTGCGCCTTATACGCCGAGCGCCTTTTACGTAGGAAATTACGGTACTTAATTCAATAATTTGGTTCGGCGCGACTTTAGAGCGCGCCTGTCTGAACCGGGTGTTACTTCTTTTCAGTATATTTTTTTAACTGAAACAAAGAGAAGGAAACGGTAATTGTTAGAAAAGAAAGAGCATGAAAAGAGGAAACTCTAGGTTTACAAATGACAAAGTTAAGCTGTGTGATAATACAGTGTCCCCAGTTAATAGATGGATAGACTTTACCAAGCGAGAAATCTCGTATGATATTACGTCCTTCTAGCAGTTTTAGGAATAGACTTAAATCGTGATCCTGGCCCCTTTTTCATGGCTCTGTTAACGATAAGCATCAAAATCAGCATGTTCGGTGGCTGAAATTCCACTCCTAATGAAAGTGGTTTTCAAACTATCTTGCCAAAACCTGCTTAGATGAAGATATTTCTAACAGGTTCTGCCTATCATGCATGGATAATTTGTGGTCTTTGGTCAAACCAGTGTCAATGGCGAATTTGCTCAACAATTGCTATTTTTGTGTTCACTTTAAGCAAAAAATCAGATGTTAAAAATGGGTTATAGACCATGTGACCTCTGACGTCATTTGAAAATCATAACATGATGCGCGCGCATGTCACCTGGCAAAACCTTTGTGTACTTGACATCCAGGGAACATGACTTGGACAACAGACTTGTCAACAGAGGGCGGTTTGAATGTAAACAGAGGTCACATCGTCTATACCTTAAATAATTTAGAGAGACACCTAAATGTAAAAGACTGTATTTATTTTTTCCTTTGTATTGGGATTTTCTTTGTGAATTCAACTTGTGTTTTTATTGAAGCCTGATGTTGTATTTTGGGGCAGTAATGTTTTGGTAATGTTGATATTGTAGGTGTGTCTGCAGGAGGAGTGATTGGCATTCTCATCGGCATACTAGCACTGATTGCCATCATTGCATTGCTACTTTGGCTTGGCTATAGCTATACACATCCAACATCTAATTCTGGTATATTTCTCATTGAGGTACGTAGGTCATCTTGGCTATTAATCCTTTCTTTAGGGATGCATTTCATAAATGCTAGGGTTGTTCCACAGTTATTTTCCTAAACGGTTATTAAACGGAACTTGTGACTTCCGGTTAACTGTTTCCACCGATTGCAATCAGAACTATGAGCTGACCTGTATAAGAAGCAAATGTCATCGCCCTTTCTAGGACCGATCAAGATGAACAGTAACGCTGTACCTATTCTTCACAATCACAAAACAACAAACCACAACAAATTACAGGGTGGTGAAAAATAGGGCATTAGAATTGTAAGGTATAAAGATAAGACAAAGGCACGTCAATCATTCTCCCTAGATAGCATCTGGGTTAACATTTTCCCAATGTTTAATTTTCTGAATTTCTTTAATTTTAATTGTGGTCTTCGTTTTGTTGTTGTTAGGTGTTTGTTTTTGCTGTTGGCTTCGTTTAGTTGTTAAGGCAATTTGGAAACAGATTTTAACATTGTAACACGGTTAAATGTCCGAACGCTAATAAATGCATGATGTATTCTTGTCCTTGCAGTTTCGTCATTATTTCAAGAAAGATTCACGTCACAATATGTCTAATGAAGATCGTCATGCAGTAAGCATTAGTGGTGATATCCATGACAATGTAGAAGCCAATGGTAGTGCAGAGAAATCAGGTGATGTGTCTCTATATGACCAACCAACAGCCACTCTGTCTGCTCCTACTGCTGCTAGTAATGACTCTGAAGATCCTGATGTTAAACCTATCTCTGCCGATGCACCATCCATTGTACAGGCATAGGTTGCCATGGTTACTTGTTAAATAATTGATACCACCTTGATTGTCTTGATCATTGTTTTGTACTTGTTCTAATTGGCCTTCGTGAAGGTATGTTGACAACAGTGGGCTTACATGTACAACAAAATATTATTCTAGTTAAAAGGATTTTGCTATAGCTGTGTTAGAGAATAATATCCTGCAGAAAATCAAATCCATAGGCATACAATTAAGGTTGGATTTGAACCCCAAACCCCACATTTTAGAGCAGATATCTCAACCACTAGACCACCGAGAATGCCCAAAGACGGGAAGCCACTTCCATTCTTCTAAGCAATTTAATAGATGCATTGGTAATAATTGAATCCAGCCTGAGCTGTTATGCCTTAGAATCTTTTTCTGCAGTACTCGGGAAACGTGCTTAATCACACAACAGTGTAGGGTAAAAATATATATATATTGAATTTTAATAAGTTTTAGTTTCTTACAAGAAGGTGAGGTTAAATTAATCTTAACATTATTAAGTGTGTCATGTTGGATTCATCCAGCAGGAGGCAATTAGAATCATTGAGAATAACGGATTACTGGTCAATGTTTTAGGAACAATAGTGGAAATGCACTTCAGTTGTTCTATTTTGCTAAACCAGAGGTTATATGGAAGCTAATGAGGGTAATTGATTTCAGTTTTAGAAAAGATTCAGTCATTTAGAAAATCATAAAAAAGAGTTGACTTGTTAACCAATTAATATAACTGCTTTTTGCACAGTCAGTTACATAGTATAATGGAGTAAAGTTTGATGTCTCATGTACTTATCAAGCATTAGCTGTATCATCATCATTTAGAAGATTAGCTTCAATCCCATCATCATCATCATTTAGAAGATTAGCTTCAATCCCATCATCATCATCATTTTGAAGATTAGCTTCAATCCCATCATCATCATCATTTTGAAGATTAGCTTCAATCCCATCATCATCATCATTTTGAAGATTAGCTTCAATCCCATCATCATCATCAGTTAGAAGATTAGCTTCAACCTCATCATCATCATCATTTTGAAGATTAGCTTCAATCCCATCATCATCATCAGTTAGAAGATTAGCTTCAATCCCATCATCATCATCAGTTAGAAGATTAGCTTCAATCCCATCATCATCATCATTTTGAAGATTAGCTTCAATCCCATCATCATCATCATTTTGAAGATTAGCTTCAATCCCATCATCATCATTTAGAAGATTAGCTTCAACCTCATCATCATCATCATTTTGAAGATTAGCTTCAATCCCATCATCATCATCAGTTAGAAGATTAGCTTCAACCTCATCATCATCATCATTTTGAAGATTAGCTTCAATCCCATCATCAGTTAGAAGATTAGCTTCAATCCCATCATCATCATCAGTTAGAAGATTAGCTTCAACCTCATCATCATCATTTAGAAGATTAGCTTCAACCTCATCATCATCATCATTTAGAAGATTAGCTTCAATCCCATCATCATCATCATTTTGAAGATTAGCTTCAATCCCATCATCATCATCATCATTTTGAAGATTAGCTTCAATCCCATCATCATCATCATTTTGAAGATTAGCTTCAATCCCATCATCATCATCATTTAGAAGATTAGCTTCAACCTCATCATCATCATCATTTTGAAGATTAGCTTCAATCCCATCATCATCATCAGTTAGAAGATTAGCTTCAATCCCATCATCATCATCATCATTTAGAAGATTAGCTTCAATCCCATCATCATCATTTAGAAGATTAGCTTCAATCCCATCATCATCATCATCATTTAGAAGATTAGCTTCAATCCCATCATCATCATTATTTAGAAGATTAGCTTCAATCCCATCATCATCATTATTTAGAAGATTAGCTTCAATCCCATCATCATCATCATCATTTAGAAGATTAGCTTCAATCCCATCATCATCATCATCATTTAGAAGATTAGCTTCAATCCCATCATCATCATCATCATTTAGAAGATTAGCTTCAATCCCATCATCATCATCATCATTTAGAAGATTAGCTTCAATCCCATAGCAGCTTGTCAAGTTGTTAATGATCACATGACACAATATATTTTATGGTGCAAACACTCTTAGTTTGGTTATTTGTTAAATTTTTTTTTATATGTGCTATTTATCTTTTGCCATTGTACTTGATACCAACTTTGGCATTCATGGAAATTTCATGTTATAATGTCTTTCATCTGTTCAAAAGGTTTCACTGAATTGTTAGGTAATAAGTTTTTAAATTGTCTTATATTTTATTTTTCTGGGAGGGAGGTACATCTACATGACTCACGATACACTGCTGTTTGTGCAACACCATGAACAAATTAAAGTACAGATTTAAACTTGGAGGAAAAATAGGATTAAAGAAAGCTTTGTACTTCTGTCAACAATAGTAGTGATATAAATCATATCACTAAAAAGCATATTTGAAAATAGCTAAATTAATGCCAACTAACCTCAATTTTAGGTACGAAACATGATTTGTAGTGAACATTTTTCAATCTGTAAGCTTAGTTTGAAAAACTTAGAAAATTCCTATTGGAAATTTAGCAATGCAAACAAATTCTGCAAAAAACAATTTTTTTCCCCCCTGATTTATTTATGAAAATTTCACAGATTGTTTTTGTGATTTGCATACTGAAAACTAGGGAAGAAGGACTAATGTTCCCTTCCAAAACACAACGATGTAATTTAACAGGTATTAAAAAGCGTAACAGACTGGTAGTATTATCTTGAACTGCCCATAATTGATTCTTTAGTTTTTGAAATGATAATATTTGAATAATTTAGAAATACAGCCATCTGTTTTGAGGTACACTATACTTGGTGCAACTGAGCTCCACTTGAAATTACATGGTTACTGACAGGTTTGGGGTTAACATTTAGGGGTACACCATACATATATGCACATATACAAATCATACAAATCTACAAAACAACATTTTTTCGAACAAGCACCATAACCAAATGAGACAAGTGGCCTTGTGAGACGGCCCTTCTATCATGCCTGGTTGTTATTTGTATTATAGTTTGATGTTATTATGTAACCTGTAACAAACATTAAGAAAAAAAACCTCATAATGTATTCATAAAGTAATTTTAAAAGATATTCACCTCTATATATAGAGTACACTTTTATAACTAGGCTGGAAATTGTACATACGTTTCTCTGAGTACATTTTGTACACTGAATGACAAAGTTTAGGATAATTTACATGGTGTAAACAAGATGGGCATTATACACTTTACTTTTATAAGACAACAAAGTCAATACACATTTTCATTCAAAGACTGTTGTTAAAAAACATAGTTTTAATACACCTTTATTGAAGACAGAATCAGGTACCACCTTTACAAAAATACAGGCTTGAGGTACATGTGTCTTAAAAGACAAAATAGTATAATATTTATACAAGTTTATTGTTAACTGTTGAGACAAGTCAGGGTATGTTGTTAAGGTGTTTTTTCTTACACATATCAATGTGCACTGTGTAAATTTAACCCATTTAGTGTGTTTGAGAATGTCTACTCATTGATACTGAGGACTTCAACAAAAGGAATGTCATCGATTGGATTTTGTGTTAGAAAACAAACTTAGTCCAAACAGTGACAGAACCAAGGGAAATATACGGTTAATTTGGGTTGACAAACCTGTGTGTGGGTGTGTTAACTCAAGATGGACCAAGTTTGTGTGTCTCACTGTGTGAAATAAAGTAACTTATTTGTATATTAAGGGTATTCATACATGCAAACTATCTGTATAAATTTGAAATGTTCTTCAAAAGTCTGTGTATATATTACAAATAGATTCAAAAGACCTTTAGGGCCATTTATGTATATATATGCTACAGAATATTTTGTACTTCAGAGTTATGACACACATGTATTTAGATAACTTTTTGTCAGCAGTAATTATTTGAATTGTACACATTACTTAAGTTCTCTAATAAATAAATCTTAAATAGAATTATCTATGGGATTTTGTAGGCCAAATCCGAATTTATACAAACTTACCAGTCTATTTTTTTTAAATATCTTAAATCTGTTTAATTGCAGTTGTGTTCTTGTGTCATGTAAAATCCAAAAATACTCAAATGGCTTGAATGTTTGCAGCTTACCTTGTCAGTAACTCAAATTTAAAACTGGCAACAATTGTTCTCAAAAATACAACTGGATAACACTGGTGTACCTTGGCCAGTTATCAAAATAAATCATTTGATACATGAATAACAACTATATGCAATTAATGTTGAAGTAAAACTTTTGAAGTTGCTTAATTAAATTTGTTTTAATCTTATGTGAATCACACAGATGTTGCAAGGTACAACTGATAAGAATTAAAATTGAAGATGAGGCAAGTTTTATATTATTCATATTTGAAGAAATCATTATTTTGTATGATTGTTTGCATGTAGGTCTCGAGACCTTTTTTGTGGTCTCGGTCTTGGACTGCAAAAGTCTCGGTCTGGGAAGGGCTGGTCTCGGTCTGGGAAGGGCTGGTCAGGGCTGGTCTGGGAAGGGCTGGTCTGGGAAGGGCTGGTCTAGGGCTGGGAAGGGCTGGTCTAGGGCTGGGAAGGGCTGGTCTAGGGCTGGTCATGGGCTGGTAAGGGCTGGTCTAGGGCTGGGAAGGGCTGGTCTAGGGCTGGTTAAGGGCTGGTCATGGGCTGGTCATGGGCTGGTAAGGGCTGGGAAGGGCTGGTAAGGGCTGGTCTCGGGAGGACTGGTTGCCTGGTGCTATGTTGCTTATTAACCTGTTCTCTCGCACGCACACTGCAAAAGGTCAGTTTGGTCTTTATTCAAAGCACAAACAACACTCTGTGTACAAGTTTTTGAGATGAGGGAGGAGATTGAAGCTTGAATGAAGACCAGGTTGCTGATTCTGAATGGTACCCGTGCATCAGTTATTTTACTGGTTACACACTGTATGGTCCGTGCTGCTCTTGCCAATGTGTTGATCGACGCAAAACAACTCAAACACACACACTCCTGTAGATTGCACAATGGACTGAACAGCCTCATGTCAGGGTGATCATAGTTTGGTGCTTTAGCCTTTCCTTGTGTATAATCTTTGTCTGGTCCGTGTTAATTTAAAGAAGAGTTACATGTATAATGCTTAATAAACCGACTGATTTGTTCTGGCTTACAAATCACAAGAAAGTGGAAAAGTGGGGATGAGCAAACACTGTGCAGAATGAAAATGATTTTGAAAAAAGATATCTGAATCATGATCATGTGGGACAACATATAATCAAGAATGGGTTGAGTATCGGGGTGTGGCGTGAGAGGTCACTTCATGTTGGTTCGCACTCCAAACAAGACGGTTTAAAAATATCCCGTGCCTTGCACCATCAGTATAACGCAGTAGAAGCCAATTCTAAAATGACTGCTGCTACGAAAGAAGATCTCGAAGAAGTTTTAAGAGCATTTAGAGAGAGTCACAAGGATCAACAGAGTTCATTTTCTCAGTCGCTGGAAGCCACTAAAGCTGAATTCAATGAGGAAAAACCAGAAGACGCTCCAGTCCATGCAAAGAAAAATGTCCACAGCGTCGGAGAAAAAATTGAAACGGGAAGGAAACAAGAAGCAGTTTGAATTAAGTACAAAATCTCAATTTTATCAGAGTATACCATAGAGAATAAAACCTTTCATTTTGAATAAGAGGTAATGCAAAAGTCATGCATTCTGATCATTGGAACAGTTACAAAAGAATGGGAACTATATTACGCTCACCTCGTAGACGAAGCCATCGAAGACCCGGCCAAAGCAGAAACTCATCTAAAAAAGGCCAAAGATTCGATCACAGCCAGACAAAAGCTGATCAAGCTGGCAGAGCAGAGCGAGTATGGCTTGGCTACGGTTTCAGAGTATGAAACTAACGAACTGGCATCGGACGAGGATTATGAAAAAAAATCCAAAGAGCAGAGGCCCGTGCAGTAAAGAAAATCAAAATGAAGCAAGGTATACCAACCAAGCACCAAAGAGATTCAAAAAAGACTGGCCTGCTCCTCAGAATCCTGCTGTTACTGCTCCTTCCAGCCTTTTTGATAAGGGGAGCCAGAACATCAGACAAGGGAAGAGGAGATGCTTCTTTTGCGGAAAGTTCGGGCATTGGAAAGAAAGCTGCCCGGCAAGATTCCAGCGCAATACACCACCCCCTGAGGCTGAACAGTCAGTCCCTCAATCCAGTCATTAGCCTCTCATCATCTACCCTTTCAGATTCAAAACACAGCCTGCCCTAGATTCAACTTCTCAACCTGATTGATCAGGTTGAGCTCAGTCAGGACCTGCTACAGCAGAATTTGCCTCCATGATTTCTTCCCTGACTCACCATCTATGAACCCAGAGATCCATGCTCCATCACTTGAAACTTACATGTATGTATACATGTTGTTAGTTCACAAATTAATTCCAATGATCACTCCACCCCGACAAGACTCCTGACAAACGAGCATGGAAGGACATCATCATCCAGCCAGCTGACAATGGCTCTGCTGTTGCTGTCATGGAAGTCAGCAGATCTGCTTTAATGATTCCGATTTTTCCCACCACTCACAGGAACTTAAGAAACACCTTGTTTCTAGGGGTCATAGCTCCATACCAATCCATCGAGCGATCCAGAAAGTCAAGGCTCATTCTAGGGACCAAAGGACCAAAGCAACAACAGAGTTCCAAGGGGAAAGTTCCCTTTGTTGTTACTTTCTACCCTTCACTTCCACCTATCTATAAAATAACCAGTTCTAACCATCATATTCTTCACACATCATAATGACTCCAATGTGCTGTACAGGAAGAACCCATAGTTGTCTACAGACGCCAACCCAGTCTCAGAGATCCCATTGTCCGGGCAGAATTCCCCACAATTAATGATGATGTATAATCCCCCTTTGCCACAAGTAACTTTTAGGTGTTCAAACACTTCCAAATGCATTGTCTGTAGACAGCCATACCAGTGGTACCACCCATAAGACAAGGGTCATGTCACCTGCGCCACTACCAATCTCATCTGTTCAATATATACATGTAGGTGAAACAAGAACTACACTCAAGAGGCCTTTCTACGGCCACAGATCCAAACACAACCCTCAAAAGCTGGATACATCTGTAGGACATCACTTCAATCTTCCTAATCACTCAATTTCTGACATGATTTAACAGAGCATTAATGAGGCACTAGGTAACCACAGAGACTGTTCATCTGATTTATAGGGAGAAACTGTGGATAAGGCGCCTCCAGACCATTCAACCCCACGGTCTGAACATCTAAGAAGGAAATGATTAACAACTTTTTGTCTTTGCCTCCATCTTCCCACCTTCGTTTTTGTCTTTTGTGTTTCCAACCTCAACCTCCCATGGTTGTTAAAACCAGCCCCTTCCTACTACCCCCAAACTTTGTTTCCTTCTTTATTGCTCATTCCTTGCTTATTGCTCATTCCTTGCTTTTTCTGTGTGCTTTCTGTGGGTTTATCATACACTGTATGGAAGGTTTTTATTTCTTTTAAATATAACTTGTATAAACTGAATTGAATTTAATTGAAATTTTGATTGAATTCATGAGTAAAGTTACTGTAAAAGTATTGCATACAGTCTACAGATATAGCGGACGGATGCTTTTTTAATGCAGAATGTAAATCTCCTTATTGTCTAATTAAGGATAATAGATGTTGGTGCTATCCCATCCAGTGACCCTGTATCTGTCGACTTGTTGTAATTTGAAAAATGTATTTGTGACAATACAATTCCAAATATAGTAACTGTGCTTTACTATTTCCACTTGTGTTATTTTAACTGGGAAGTGGTGGGAAAATAGTTCAACCAAAATGGTGTGACCTTTTTTGACCATGTAGGTCAGTGGTAAACTGAGATCAAGGATATTTTTGCAGATCCTTTGGGTAGCAATAGCTAACTTTTGGAAATCTTGTTCGTTTCCTCTTCAGTTGCATGTAGGTCGATTCAGAGAATCAGGTAAATCTCTTTGAACATCTTTTATAAAAAAGATGTGTGGGTTGCAACAAATGTTTTGGGAATGGGGGACATAGCCGTGGGTACATGTATGTCTGTGTTTTTGAGTAATCAGGCCTTTATCCGTTGTTAGATTGTTTAGAGTAAGGCAATTAGATCCTCAAGTGTTTCTTGTAATTCATATGAATTATGTGAGGGAGAATGGAGGTTGCTTTCAGACTCAGTTGGCTCTGGTGGCAGTTTTGCTCTGATGATCATTTCCTGGATGTTTTTGTCTTTTTTGAAAGCAATGAAAGGTGGATTCGGAAGTATTTCCGAGAGTGTGTCATCGCTCTGAATTTGAGGCCAGAATTTGTTGATTGCCCGTGATATATCCTAGGTTGTCGTGAAGACGAGAGGTTTTTTGTGGTTTTGCTTTGCTTCCGGTTTCTTATGAATCATGTATCGAAATCTATGAAAAGCTTAGGGAGTAAAGTAAACACATATTAGGAATTTAATTTATTCCAGTGTTGCCCTACTGCCCATTCTGTTTGTTTCTGTGATATTATGGTAGCCTTTCTTACTTAAACTACAATTCCTTAATTACCAAAACATTTATGTAAAGTTTTGGGTAATGAAGAATCAGTACCAGCATTAGCGTCAACGAAATATGTTATGACAAATTGCTTGTATTTAATTCACTCTTACATGCCTTACTTACAAATTTATCAAATTTATGCATTAGTGTGAAGAGACTTCAATTGTACTGTACATTTTTTTCTCTCTTTAAGTCTCCAATTGCTCCAAATGTGATATCAAATGAATATGTACATGCATTAGTCATTAGTCTACGGTTTAAAAGTGGAGTCAAACATATAGGCCCCTTGAACTGACGTCTGCCAATAATCTGCCATTTTTTGAGGAAAATTGCACTTAAAGCTACACAGTAACACAATGGGAAAATGACTCCCAGTATGGGGCAACCAAGCTTAATGTGGTGATGATGTAGGTGAATTAGGTCAATACACACGGACATAGATTAATAGACCATGTGTCATGTATAGTATGGTGACTTTGGGAATTTACCTAATCACAATTAAGTGCACCAACAAGAGTTTGTCCTTGAAAGGCCATCTGCAAACAAGGCAGTCAACATGCAAGAATTTTGAACTTTGCATTGACAAAATCATTTAAAGTTTTGTACATACATACATAAACATCATCCTAAACAACATGTCTGCAGGTTTTTTCTACAGAACTCAAAAGAAAGTACCGAGTATCCAATGCTTAGTACACATCCCTGTATAATAGATGTACATGTACACTATGTGTACCAACAAAAAGAGAAAATATCTGACAAATAAAGCTTCTATGAACAATGATTTCAGTTTTGCATTTTATACAGCATGAACAATTTCAGTTGCAATGTCAGAAATAAAATGGTGGTTCAGGTGAACCACTCAACTTGTGTTTATATCATTTTGTGTCCAAACTAACACAGCATAACAACACACTAGTAGTCAACTGAATAAAGTAATGTCATAAGGCATGTTGTGTTCCTCGAGTGTGATTAAAGCTTGGATGGAATTCTGGTTGATTCTAAGGCACTTGTCATGTCTGTAGTATCCATTTCTGGTCTTCTGCATCATTACATATATGAAGGGCTGCATAGATGACAAGCTTTTCATATTTACTGCTGAGACATTGTCCTGTGCTGGGGTGGTAAAGCATCTGCCAAAATCAAATACAGAATATGAAATGTTAGTGTAAATCATTAAACCAATACATCAATACATCATGACCATGATCTTCATTTGAATGACTTTTTTATCATATCTTGTCCGTATTATTTGTCAGGAAATTGTGTTTGTCATACTTATAAAAATATTTAAACAAACAAACAAACGATGAAAAAACTGGCATATTCACTTACATGTAAACTCATAGACAAATCAAATCGGGATAAGCCTTGCTTAACAGAATAATTTCTGGTGCCTAAATTATCAGAGTGTGGGCTCAAATGATAATAATCATAAACAAGCTGTAAATAATTGGGGTCTGTAAGGAGCAAGACAGTATGGGTTAAAAAAAAAAAATCTACAAGACCTGACAATTACAAGGCCGTATGGCCCCTCAAGGTGGGGATGCAAAACAGAACAAAGAACATAACAAAGAGAACAAAGAACATAACAAAGAGAACAAGAACATAACAAAGAAAAATATAGTTATTAACATCATGTGTGAATTCAGCCAGATTATAGGTACAAGGGAAGCAGGATACAGGCAAGAAGTTCCAAAGTGAGGCAGTAAGTGGAAAGAAACTGGACGAGTGCTTTACTGTAGTTGCTGGAAGGATACGGACAATACAGAGATGTCATCAAGTAAAATAGAAAAGAAGAAAAAATTGTCAGGAAAAACAGTTCAGAATGTGAACAACCACTAAAACAACACTGGCGCATATAAGATACAATGATCAAATACTTTAGAGCAGTTACATAGTAGGTAACATACCTGGCAAAAACAATAGATCCTAAAAAAACAAACTTGGGGAAATCTGCATTGAAACCAGATTGCTAACAGCATAGAGTGACTGACAACCATACTGAACTGGTTAGAGTGATTGAATACCATACACACTTGGAGCATAGAGTGACTGAGAACCATAGTGAACTGGTTAGAGTGATTGAATACCATACAGGCTTGGAGCATAGAGTGACTGACAACCATACTGAACTGGTTAGAGTGATGGAATACCATACAGACTTGGAGCATAGAGTGACTGACAACCATACTGAACTGGTTAGAGTGATTGAATACCATACAGGCTTGGAGCATAGGGCGACTGAGAACCATACTGAACTGGTTAGGGTGATGGAATACCAAACACACTTGGAGCATAGAGTGACTGACAACCATACTGAACTGGTTAGAGTGATTGAATACCATACAGACTTGGAGCATAGAGTGACTGACAACCATACTGAACTGGTTAGAGTGATGGAATACCAAACACACTTGGAGCATAGAGTGACTGACAACCATACTGAACTGGTTAGAGTGATGGAATACCATACAGACTTGGAGCATAGAGTGACTGACAACCATACTGAACTGGTTAGAGTGATGGAATACCAAACACACTTGGAGCATAGAGTGACTGACAACCATACTGAACTGGTTAGAGTGATTGAATACCATACAGGCTTGGAGCATAGGGCGACTGAGAACCATACTGAACTGGTTAGGGTGATGGAATACCAAACACACTTGGAGCATAGAGTGACTGACAACCATACTGAACTGGTTAGAGTGATTGAATACCATACAGACTTGGAGCATAGAGTGACTGACAACCATACTGAACTGGTTAGAGTGATGGAATACCAAACACACTTGGAGCATAGAGTGACTGACAACCATACTGAACTGGTTAGAGTGATGGAATACCATACAGACTTGGAGCATAGAGTGACTGACAACCATACTGAACTGGTTAGAGTGATGGAATACCAAACACACTTGGAGCATAGAGTGACTGACAACCATACTGAACTGGTTAGAGTGATGGAATACCATACAGACTTGGAGCATAGAGTGACTGAGAACCATAGTGAACTGGTTAGAGTGATTGAATACCATACAGACTTGGAGCATAGAGTGACTGAGAACCATACTGAACTGGTGAGAGTGATTGAATACCATACAGACTTGGAGCATAGAGTGACTGACAACCATACTGAACTGGTTAGAGTGATGGAATACCAAACACACTTGGAGCATAGAGTGACTGACAACCATACTGAACTGGTTAGAGTGATGGAATACCATACACACTTGGAGCATAGAGTGACTGAGAACCATACTGAACTGGTTAGAGTGATTGAATACCAAACACACTTGGAGCATAGAGTGACTGAGAACCATAGTGAACTGGTTAGAGTGATGGAATACCATACAGACTTGGAGCATAGAGTGACTGACAACCATACTGAACTGGTTAGAGTGATGGAATACCATACAGACTTGGAGCATAGAGTGACTGAGAACCATACTGAACTGGTTAGAGTGATGGAATACCAAACACACTTGGAGCATAGAGTGACTGACAACCATACTGAACTGGTTAGAGTGATGGAATACCAAACACACTTGGAGCATAGAGTGACTGACAACCATACTGAACTGGTTAGAGTGATGGAATACCATACAGACTTGGAGCATAGAGTGACTGACAACCATACTGAACTGGTTAGAGTGATGGAATACCATACAGACTTGGAGCATAGAGTGACTGACAACCATACTGAACTGGTTAGAGTGATGGAATACCAAACACACTTGGAGCATAGAGTGACTGACAACCATACTGAACTGGTTAGAGTGATGGAATACCATACAGACTTGGAGCATAGAGTGACTGAGAACCATACTGAACTGGTTAGAGTGATGGAATACCAAACACACTTGGAGCATAGAGTGACTGACAACCATACTGAACTGGTTAGAGTGATGGAATACCATACAGACTTGGAGCATAGAGTGACTGACAACCATACTGAACTGGTTAGAGTGATGGAATACCAAACACACTTGGAGCATAGAGTGACTGACAACCATACTGAACTGGTTAGAGTGATGGAATACCAAACACACTTGGAGCATAGAGTGACTGAGAACCATAGTGAACTGGTTAGAGTGATGGAATACCATACAGACTTGGAGCATAGAGTGACTGACAACCATACTGAACTGGTTAGAGTGATGGAATACCATACAGACTTGGAGCATAGAGTGACTGAGAACCATACTGAACTGGTTAGAGTGATGGAATACCAAACACACTTGGAGCATAGAGTGACTGACAACCATACTGAACTGGTTAGAGTGATGGAATACCAAACACACTTGGAGCATAGAGTGACTGACAACCATACTGAACTGGTTAGAGTGATGGAATACCATACAGACTTGGAGCATAGAGTGACTGACAACCATACTGAACTGGTTAGAGTGATGGAATACCATACAGACTTGGAGCATAGAGTGACTGAGAACCATACTGAACTGGTTAGAGTGATGGAATACCAAACACACTTGGAGCATAGAGTGACTGACAACCATACTGAACTGGTTAGAGTGATGGAATACCAAACACACTTGGAGCATAGAGTGACTGACAACCATACTGAACTGGTTAGAGTGATGGAATACCATACAGACTTGGAGCATAGAGTGACTGACAACCATACTGAACTGGTTAGAGTGATGGAATACCATACAGACTTGGAGCATAGAGTGACTGACAACCATACTGAACTGGTTAGAGTGATGGAATACCATACAGACTTGGAGCATAGAGTGACTGACAACCATACTGAACTGGTTAGAGTGATGGAATACCAAACACACTTGGAGCATAGAGTGACTGACAACCATACTGAACTGGTTAGAGTGATGGAATACCATACAGACTTGGAGCATAGAGTGACTGAGAACCATACTGAACTGGTTAGAGTGATGGAATACCAAACACACTTGGAGCATAGAGTGACTGACAACCATACTGAACTGGTTAGAGTGATGGAATACCAAACACACTTGGAGCATAGAGTGACTGAGAACCATAGTGAACTGGTTAGAGTGATGGAATACCATACAGACTTGGAGCATAGAGTGACTGACAACCATACTGAACTGGTTAGAGTGATGGAATACCATACAGACTTGGAGCATAGAGTGACTGAGAACCATACTGAACTGGTTAGAGTGATGGAATACCAAACACACTTGGAGCATAGAGTGACTGACAACCATACTGAACTGGTTAGAGTGATGGAATACCAAACACACTTGGAGCATAGAGTGACTGACAACCATACTGAACTGGTTAGAGTGATGGAATACCATACAGACTTGGAGCATAGAGTGACTGACAACCATACTGAACTGGTTAGAGTGATTGAATACCATACAGGCTTGGAGCATAGAGTGACTGACAACCATACTGAACTGGTTAGAGTGATGGAATACCATACAGACTTGGAGCATAGAGTGACTGACAACCATACTGAACTGGTTAGAGTGATTGAATACCATACAGGCTTGGAGCATAGGGCGACTGAGAACCATACTGAACTGGTTAGGGTGATGGAATACCAAACACACTTGGAGCATAGAGTGACTGACAACCATACTGAACTGGTTAGAGTGATTGAATACCATACAGACTTGGAGCATAGAGTGACTGACAACCATACTGAACTGGTTAGAGTGATGGAATACCAAACACACTTGGAGCATAGAGTGACTGACAACCATACTGAACTGGTTAGAGTGATGGAATACCATACAGACTTGGAGCATAGAGTGACTGACAACCATACTGAACTGGTTAGAGTGATGGAATACCAAACACACTTGGAGCATAGAGTGACTGACAACCATACTGAACTGGTTAGAGTGATTGAATACCATACAGGCTTGGAGCATAGGGCGACTGAGAACCATACTGAACTGGTTAGGGTGATGGAATACCAAACACACTTGGAGCATAGAGTGACTGACAACCATACTGAACTGGTTAGAGTGATTGAATACCATACAGACTTGGAGCATAGAGTGACTGACAACCATACTGAACTGGTTAGAGTGATGGAATACCAAACACACTTGGAGCATAGAGTGACTGACAACCATACTGAACTGGTTAGAGTGATGGAATACCATACAGACTTGGAGCATAGAGTGACTGACAACCATACTGAACTGGTTAGAGTGATGGAATACCAAACACACTTGGAGCATAGAGTGACTGACAACCATACTGAACTGGTTAGAGTGATGGAATACCATACAGACTTGGAGCATAGAGTGACTGAGAACCATAGTGAACTGGTTAGAGTGATTGAATACCATACAGACTTGGAGCATAGAGTGACTGAGAACCATACTGAACTGGTGAGAGTGATTGAATACCATACAGACTTGGAGCATAGAGTGACTGACAACCATACTGAACTGGTTAGAGTGATGGAATACCAAACACACTTGGAGCATAGAGTGACTGACAACCATACTGAACTGGTTAGAGTGATGGAATACCATACACACTTGGAGCATAGAGTGACTGAGAACCATACTGAACTGGTTAGAGTGATTGAATACCAAACACACTTGGAGCATAGAGTGACTGAGAACCATAGTGAACTGGTTAGAGTGATGGAATACCATACAGACTTGGAGCATAGAGTGACTGACAACCATACTGAACTGGTTAGAGTGATGGAATACCATACAGACTTGGAGCATAGAGTGACTGAGAACCATACTGAACTGGTTAGAGTGATGGAATACCAAACACACTTGGAGCATAGAGTGACTGACAACCATACTGAACTGGTTAGAGTGATGGAATACCAAACACACTTGGAGCATAGAGTGACTGACAACCATACTGAACTGGTTAGAGTGATGGAATACCATACAGACTTGGAGCATAGAGTGACTGACAACCATACTGAACTGGTTAGAGTGATGGAATACCATACAGACTTGGAGCATAGAGTGACTGACAACCATACTGAACTGGTTAGAGTGATGGAATACCAAACACACTTGGAGCATAGAGTGACTGACAACCATACTGAACTGGTTAGAGTGATGGAATACCATACAGACTTGGAGCATAGAGTGACTGAGAACCATACTGAACTGGTTAGAGTGATGGAATACCAAACACACTTGGAGCATAGAGTGACTGACAACCATACTGAACTGGTTAGAGTGATGGAATACCATACAGACTTGGAGCATAGAGTGACTGACAACCATACTGAACTGGTTAGAGTGATGGAATACCAAACACACTTGGAGCATAGAGTGACTGACAACCATACTGAACTGGTTAGAGTGATGGAATACCAAACACACTTGGAGCATAGAGTGACTGAGAACCATAGTGAACTGGTTAGAGTGATGGAATACCATACAGACTTGGAGCATAGAGTGACTGACAACCATACTGAACTGGTTAGAGTGATGGAATACCATACAGACTTGGAGCATAGAGTGACTGAGAACCATACTGAACTGGTTAGAGTGATGGAATACCAAACACACTTGGAGCATAGAGTGACTGACAACCATACTGAACTGGTTAGAGTGATGGAATACCAAACACACTTGGAGCATAGAGTGACTGACAACCATACTGAACTGGTTAGAGTGATGGAATACCATACAGACTTGGAGCATAGAGTGACTGACAACCATACTGAACTGGTTAGAGTGATGGAATACCATACAGACTTGGAGCATAGAGTGACTGAGAACCATACTGAACTGGTTAGAGTGATGGAATACCAAACACACTTGGAGCATAGAGTGACTGACAACCATACTGAACTGGTTAGAGTGATGGAATACCAAACACACTTGGAGCATAGAGTGACTGACAACCATACTGAACTGGTTAGAGTGATGGAATACCATACAGACTTGGAGCATAGAGTGACTGACAACCATACTGAACTGGTTAGAGTGATGGAATACCATACAGACTTGGAGCATAGAGTGACTGACAACCATACTGAACTGGTTAGAGTGATGGAATACCATACAGACTTGGAGCATAGAGTGACTGACAACCATACTGAACTGGTTAGAGTGATGGAATACCAAACACACTTGGAGCATAGAGTGACTGACAACCATACTGAACTGGTTAGAGTGATGGAATACCATACAGACTTGGAGCATAGAGTGACTGAGAACCATACTGAACTGGTTAGAGTGATGGAATACCAAACACACTTGGAGCATAGAGTGACTGACAACCATACTGAACTGGTTAGAGTGATGGAATACCAAACACACTTGGAGCATAGAGTGACTGAGAACCATAGTGAACTGGTTAGAGTGATGGAATACCATACAGACTTGGAGCATAGAGTGACTGACAACCATACTGAACTGGTTAGAGTGATGGAATACCATACAGACTTGGAGCATAGAGTGACTGAGAACCATACTGAACTGGTTAGAGTGATGGAATACCAAACACACTTGGAGCATAGAGTGACTGACAACCATACTGAACTGGTTAGAGTGATGGAATACCAAACACACTTGGAGCATAGAGTGACTGACAACCATACTGAACTGGTTAGAGTGATGGAATACCATACAGACTTGGAGCATAGAGTGACTGACAACCATACTGAACTGGTTAGAGTGATGGAATACCATACAGACTTGGAGCATAGAGTGACTGAGAACCATACTGAACTGGTTAGAGTGATGGAATACCAAACACACTTGGAGCATAGAGTGACTGACAACCATACTGAACTGGTTAGAGTGATGGAATACCAAACACACTTGGAGCATAGAGTGACTGAGAACCATAGTGAACTGGTTAGAGTGATGGAATACCATACAGACTTGGAGCATAGAGTGACTGACAACCATACTGAACTGGTTAGAGTGATGGAATACCATACAGACTTGGAGCATAGAGTGACTGAGAACCATACTGAACTGGTTAGAGTGATGGAATACCAAACACACTTGGAGCATAGAGTGACTGACAACCATACTGAACTGGTTAGAGTGATGGAATACCAAACACACTTGGAGCATAGAGTGACTGACAACCATACTGAACTGGTTAGAGTGATGGAATACCATACAGACTTGGAGCATAGAGTGACTGACAACCATACTGAACTGGTTAGAGTGATGGAATACCATACAGACTTGGAGCATAGAGTGACTGACAACCATACTGAACTGGTTAGAGTGATGGAATACCAAACACACTTGGAGCATAGAGTGACTGACAACCATACTGAACTGGTTAGAGTGATGGAATACCATACAGACTTGGAGCATAGAGTGACTGAGAACCATACTGAACTGGTTAGAGTGATGGAATACCAAACACACTTGGAGCATAGAGTGACTGACAACCATACTGAACTGGTTAGAGTGATGGAATACCATACAGACTTGGAGCATAGAGTGACTGAGAACCATACTGAACTGGTTAGAGTGATGGAATACCAAACACACTTGGAGCATAGAGTGACTGACAACCATACTGAACTGGTTAGAGTGATGGAATACCAAACACACTTGGAGCATAGAGTGACTGAGAACCATACTGAACTGGTTAGAGTGATGGAATACCATACAGACTTGGAGCATAGAGTGACTGACAACCATACTGAACTGGTTAGAGTGATGGAATACCAAACACACTTGGAGCATAGAGTGACTGACAACCATACTGAACTGGTTAGAGTGATTGAATACCATACAGACTTGGAGCATAGAGTGACTGACAACCATACTGAACTGGTTAGAGTGATGGAATACCATACAGACTTGGAGCATAGAGTGACTGACAACCATACTGAACTGGTTAGAGTGATTGAATACCAAACACACTTGGAGCATAGAGTGACTGACAACCATACTGAACTGGTTAGAGTGATGGAATACCATACAGGCTTGGAGCATAGGGCGACTGAGAACCATACTGAACTGGTTAGAGTGATTGAATACCATACAGACTTGGAGCATAGAGTGACTGACAACCATACTGAACTGGTTAGAGTGATTGAATACCAAACACACTTGGAGCATAGAGTGACTGACAACCATAGTGAACTGGTTAGAGTGATTGAATACCATACAGACTTGGAGCATAGAGTGACTGAGAACCATACTGAACTGGTTAGAGTGATGGAATACCATACAGACTTGGAGCATAGAGTGACTGAGAACCATACTGAACTGGTTAGAGTGATTGAATACCATACAGGCTTGGAGCATAGGGCGACTGAGAACCATACTGAACTGGTTAGAGTGATGGAATACCAAACACACTTGGAGCATAGAGTGACTGACAACCATACTGAACTGGTTAGAGTGATTGAATACCATACAGGCTTGGAGCATAGGGCGACTGAGAACCATACTGAACTGGTTAGAGTGATGGAATACCAAACACACTTGGAGCATAGAGTGACTGACAACCATACTGAACTGGTTAGAGTGATTGAATACCATACAGGCTTGGAGCATAGAGTGACTGACAACCATACTGAACTGGTTAGAGTGATGGAATACCATACAGACTTGGAGCATAGAGTGACTGACAACCATACTGAACTGGTTAGAGTGATTGAATACCAAACACACTTGGAGCATAGAGTGACTGACAACCATACTGAACTGGTTAGAGTGATGGAATACCATACAGGCTTGGAGCATAGGGCGACTGAGAACCATAGTGAACTGGTTAGAGTGATTGAATACCATACAGACTTGGAGCATAGAGTGACTGACAACCATACTGAACTGGTTAGAGTGATTGAATACCAAACACACTTGGAGCATAGAGTGACTGACAACCATAGTGAACTGGTTAGAGTGATTGAATACCATACAGACTGGGAGCATAGAGTGACTGAGAACCATACTGAACTGGTTAGAGTGATTGAATACCATACAGACTTGGAGCATAGAGTGACTGAGAACCATACTGAACTGGTTAGAGTGATGGAATACCATACAGGCTTGGAGCATAGAGTGACTGACAACCATACTGAACTGGTTAGAGTGATGGAATACCATACAGACTTGGAGCATAGAGTGACTGAGAACCATACTGAACTGGTTAGAGTGATTGAATACCATACAGACTTGGAGCATAGAGTGACTGACAACCATACTGAACTGGTTAGAGTGATGGAATACCATACAGACTTGGAGCATAGAGTGACTGACAACCATACTGAACTGGTTAGAGTGATTGAATACCAAACACACTTGGAGCATAGAGTGACTGACAACCATACTGAACTGGTTAGAGTGATGGAATACCATACAGGCTTGGAGCATAGGGCGACTGAGAACCATACTGAACTGGTTAGAGTGATTGAATACCATACAGACTTGGAGCATAGAGTGACTGACAACCATACTGAACTGGTTAGAGTGATGGAATACCATACAGACTTGGAGCATAGAGTGACTGACAACCATACTGAACTGGTTAGAGTGATGGAATACCAAACACACTTGGAGCATAGAGTGACTGACAACCATACTGAACTGGTTAGAGTGATGGAATACCATACAGACTTGGAGCATAGAGTGACTGAGAACCATACTGAACTGGTTAGAGTGATGGAATACCAAACACACTTGGAGCATAGAGTGACTGACAACCATACTGAACTGGTTAGAGTGATGGAATACCATACAGACTTGGAGCATAGAGTGACTGAGAACCATACTGAACTGGTTAGAGTGATGGAATACCAAACACACTTGGAGCATAGAGTGACTGACAACCATACTGAACTGGTTAGAGTGATGGAATACCAAACACACTTGGAGCATAGAGTGACTGAGAACCATACTGAACTGGTTAGAGTGATGGAATACCATACAGACTTGGAGCATAGAGTGACTGACAACCATACTGAACTGGTTAGAGTGATGGAATACCAAACACACTTGGAGCATAGAGTGACTGACAACCATACTGAACTGGTTAGAGTGATTGAATACCATACAGACTTGGAGCAAAGAGTGACTGACAACCATACTGAACTGGTTAGAGTGATGGAATACCATACAGACTTGGAGCATAGAGTGACTGACAACCATACTGAACTGGTTAGAGTGATTGAATACCAAACACACTTGGAGCATAGAGTGACTGACAACCATACTGAACTGGTTAGAGTGATGGAATACCATACAGGCTTGGAGCATAGGGCGACTGAGAACCATACTGAACTGGTTAGAGTGATTGAATACCATACAGACTTGGAGCATAGAGTGACTGACAACCATACTGAACTGGTTAGAGTGATTGAATACCAAACACACTTGGAGCATAGAGTGACTGACAACCATAGTGAACTGGTTAGAGTGATTGAATACCATACAGACTTGGAGCATAGAGTGACTGAGAACCATACTGAACTGGTTAGAGTGATGGAATACCATACAGACTTGGAGCATAGAGTGACTGAGAACCATACTGAACTGGTTAGAGTGATTGAATACCATACAGGCTTGGAGCATAGGGCGACTGAGAACCATACTGAACTGGTTAGAGTGATGGAATACCAAACACACTTGGAGCATAGAGTGACTGACAACCATACTGAACTGGTTAGAGTGATTGAATACCATACAGGCTTGGAGCATAGGGCGACTGAGAACCATACTGAACTGGTTAGAGTGATGGAATACCAAACACACTTGGAGCATAGAGTGACTGACAACCATACTGAACTGGTTAGAGTGATTGAATACCATACAGGCTTGGAGCATAGAGTGACTGACAACCATACTGAACTGGTTAGAGTGATGGAATACCATACAGACTTGGAGCATAGAGTGACTGACAACCATACTGAACTGGTTAGAGTGATTGAATACCAAACACACTTGGAGCATAGAGTGACTGACAACCATACTGAACTGGTTAGAGTGATGGAATACCATACAGGCTTGGAGCATAGGGCGACTGAGAACCATAGTGAACTGGTTAGAGTGATTGAATACCATACAGACTTGGAGCATAGAGTGACTGACAACCATACTGAACTGGTTAGAGTGATTGAATACCAAACACACTTGGAGCATAGAGTGACTGACAACCATAGTGAACTGGTTAGAGTGATTGAATACCATACAGACTGGGAGCATAGAGTGACTGAGAACCATACTGAACTGGTTAGAGTGATTGAATACCATACAGACTTGGAGCATAGAGTGACTGAGAACCATACTGAACTGGTTAGAGTGATGGAATACCATACAGGCTTGGAGCATAGAGTGACTGACAACCATACTGAACTGGTTAGAGTGATGGAATACCATACAGACTTGGAGCATAGAGTGACTGAGAACCATACTGAACTGGTTAGAGTGATTGAATACCATACAGACTTGGAGCATAGAGTGACTGACAACCATACTGAACTGGTTAGAGTGATGGAATACCATACAGACTTGGAGCATAGAGTGACTGACAACCATACTGAACTGGTTAGAGTGATTGAATACCAAACACACTTGGAGCATAGAGTGACTGACAACCATACTGAACTGGTTAGAGTGATGGAATACCATACAGGCTTGGAGCATAGGGCGACTGAGAACCATACTGAACTGGTTAGAGTGATTGAATACCATACAGACTTGGAGCATAGAGTGACTGACAACCATACTGAACTGGTTAGAGTGATGGAATACCATACAGACTTGGAGCATAGAGTGACTGACAACCATACTGAACTGGTTAGAGTGATGGAATACCATACAGGCTTGGAGCATAGGGCGACTGAGAACCATACTGAACTGGTTAGAGTGATGGAATACCATACAGACTTGGAGCATAGAGTGACTGACAACCATACTGAACTGGTTAGAGTGATGGAATACCATACAGACTTGGAGCATAGAGTGACTGACAACCATACTGAACTGGTTAGAGTGATTGAATACCATACAGACTTGGAGCATAGAGTGACTGAGAACCATACTGAACTGGTTAGAGTGATTGAATACCATACAGACTTGGAGCATAGAGTGACTGAGAACCATACTGAACTGGTTAGAGTGATTGAATACCATACAGACTTGGAGCATAGAGTGACTGAGAACCATACTGAACTGGTTAGAGTGATTGAATACCAAACACACTTGGAGCATAGAGTGACTGACAACCATAGTGAACTGGTTAGAGTGATGGAATACCAAACACACTTGGAGCATAGAGTGACTGAGAACCATACTGAACTGGTTAGAGTGATGGAATACCATACAGACTTGGAGCATAGAGTGACTGACAACCATACTGAACTGGTTAGAGTGATGGAATACCATACAGACTTGGAGCATAGAGTGACTGACAACCATACTGAACTGGTTAGAGTGATTGAATACCATACAGACTTGGAGCATAGAGTGACTGAGAACCATACTGAACTGGTTAGAGTGATTGAATACCATACAGACTTGGAGCATAGAGTGACTGAGAACCATACTGAACTGGTTAGAGTGATTGAATACCATACAGACTTGGAGCATAGAGTGACTGAGAACCATACTGAACTGGTTAGAGTGATTGAATACCAAACACACTTGGAGCATAGAGTGACTGACAACCATAGTGAACTGGTTAGAGTGATGGAATACCAAACACACTTGGAGCATAGAGTGACTGACAACCATACTGAACTGGTTAGAGTGATTGAATACCATACAGACTTGGAGCATAGAGTGACTGAGAACCATACTGAACTGGTTAGAGTGATGGAATACCAAACACACTTGGAGCATAGAGTGACTGACAACCATACTGAACTGGTTAGAGTGATTGAATACCATACAGACTTGGAGCATAGAGTGACTGAGAACCATACTGAACTGGTTAGAGTGATGGAATACCATACAGACTTGGAGCATAGAGTGACTGAGAACCATACTGAACTGGTTAGAGTGATTGAATACCATACAGACTTGGAGCATAGAGTGACTGAGAACCATACTGAACTGGTTAGAGTGATTGAATACCAAACACACTTGGAGCATAGAGTGACTGACAACCATACTGAACTGGTTAGAGTGATGGAATACCATACAGACTTGGAGCATAGAGTGACTGAGAACCATACTGAACTGGTTAGAGTGATTGAATACCAAACACACTTGGAGCATAGAGTGACTGACAACCATACTGAACTGGTTAGAGTGATTGAATACCATACAGACTTGGAGCATAGAGTGACTGACAACCATACTGAACTGGTTAGAGTGATTGAATACCAAACACACTTGTAGCATAGAGTGACTGACAACCATATTGGCGTGTCGTGGCCGAGCGGTCAAGAGCACCGGACTCAAGTTCTGGTGGCTGAGTCATCAGGGTGTGGGTTCGAATGCCAGTCAATGAATACCACATTGATCCTGTCAGAGTGATTAAGTACTAAATTGACCTAATTAGAGTATAATACTGACCTAGTTTAGTGAGGATGAAAAATACAATGACTTAAATGGCAGAGTATCAAACTGACCTGGTTTTGCAATTTCCATGTTTGTGAGCCCCCTGATCCATGACATTTCATCAATCTTGGTAGTGCAGCACTATTACTCTCAGGCATATCCAGGCATAAAGAATCAGCAAGACGTAACTCATTAGTTTGACTTTCATACCATAGCTGTTTTAAATCAACAAATTTAAATAATTCTAAAATCCTGAGCACATTTTTAAGTATTACATGAAAGTTTAAATGGTGAAATGGCCTGATTAGGCTTACACAGTTTGGTAACTTTTGGATTCCAATGCATTGCTTCACAAGTAAATGTACAAGAATGGATATGCAAAATTAGGTTTTCACCTTATCATTTAAAATACATATTAAAAATGCTTCACTGTAGTTAACAGTTCAGGTTTAGTAGCCACAAAGTCTCTGGGGTGCAGGACATTGGCAGTAGAATGGATAAGTAAGGTTATCTTTTGCCCAGGCAAGGAAGCACATTTTAGCCAATGATAGGGTTTGTTTGAAGACACTGCAAAAGTTCATCAGCAAATATTTAGATTTTGTATTTCTTTAATGGGCCATGGCAGTTATTTGTCAGGCAATGTGTCTCATTTATCCCTGAACTGTGTAACAGCATGCCATACGCTAGACAAGAGCAGCAAATGACCCGCATAGCTTGGATGCTTTGGGTTATTGGTGGGGCAGCTCTCAAAAATCTGTTTAACTTGACATCATAGCAGAAACAATTATTGTTTAGAAGGTGCAATGTCAAGAATCATACCAATCTAACCTACATCATAACCAAAGGGAGGGATTAACAGAAAATGAAGGAATTATGCAGAAACTTTCTTCCTATGTTGTTTATCTATGTAAACTTAAACATTGTAGCATCCAAATGATTAGCCCTTGAAGTTATTTGTTTTTTCAGAATCATGATGAATCCTGAAGAATCCTAAAAGAACGTAGGATTTCAAAGAGTTATCAAGCAATTTGTAGCACTCCATTATATTTTCGGTCTAAAACTGTACAAATAAAATTAAGACATTGCTTTTAAGAAAGTGCTTCAAATCTTGTTTCCTTTTTTCAAAATAGTTGGCAGAATCAAATTCAAAGATAATTTGTTTTAATGGTGTTTTAAAATGTAGTTTCATGCCAATGATACGACTAGAATAAAAGGGCATAGCTCTGTGGAAAATTGGAGTTACATTTAAGCCTTTTTAAAATTAATTAAGCACACATTAACACCCAGAAAATTAGTCAATGCAAACACTATTCATGTAAAGCCCTGGTACTTTGTTTCAAAGGGGCAAGGCAGTTCTGCCTTGACTTTTTCAAAAATCAGGGCACCAAGTTAATTTTCTTGAAACTTTCAATGGCAATCATAAAAAGTTGACAGGGTATCATGCTATTTAGAAAAACCTGATTTCCATAAAACTAACAATCAACCAAATTAACACATTCTTACAAAGTTCATGTAAATTACTCAGGTTTTCTTATACGTCAGTTTCCTTGCCGCTATTATATACTCAGGTTTTCTTATACGTCAGTTTCCTTGCCGCTATTATATACTCAGGTTTTCTTATACGTCAGTTTCCTTGCCGCTATTATATACTCAGGTTTTCTTATACGTCAGTTTCCTTGCCGCTATTATATACTCAGGTTTTCTTATACGTCAGTTTCCTTGCCGCTATTATATACTCAGGTTTTCTTATACGTCAGTTTCCTTGCCGCTATTATATACTCAGGTTTTCTTATACGTCAGTTTCCTTGCCGCTATTATATACTCAGGTTTTCTTATACGTCAGTTTCCTTGCCGCTATTATATACTCAGGTTTTCTTATACGTCAGTTTCCTTGCCGCTATTATATACTCAGGTTTTCTTATACGTCAGTTTCCTTGCCGCTATTATATACTCAGGTTTTCTTATACGTCAGTTTCCTTGCCGCTATTATATACTCAGGTTTTCTTATACGTCAGTTTCCTTGCCGCTATTATATACTCAGGTTTTCTTATACGTCAGTTTCCTTGCCGCTATTATATACTCAGGTTTTCTTATACGTCAGTTTCCTTGCCGCTATTATATACTCAGGTTTTCTTATACGTCAGTTTCCTTGCCGCTATTATATACTCAGGTTTTCTTATACGTCAGTTTCCTTGCCGCTATTATATACTCAGGTTTTCTTATACGTCAGTTTCCTTGCCGCTATTATATACTCAGGTTTTCTTATACGTCAGTTTCCTTGCCGCTATTATATACTCAGGTTTTCTTATACGTCAGTTTCCTTGCCGCTATTATATACTCAGGTTTTCTTATACGTCAGTTTCCTTGCCGCTATTATATACTCAGGTTTTCTTATACGTCAGTTTCCTTGCCGCTATTATATACTCAGGTTTTCTTATACGTCAGTTTCCTTGCCGCTATTATATACTCAGGTTTTCTTATACGTCAGTTTCCTTGCCGCTATTATATACTCAGGTTTTCTTATACGTCAGTTTCCTTGCCGCTATTATATACTCAGGTTTTCTTATACGTCAGTTTCCTTGCCGCTATTATATACTCAGGTTTTCTTATACGTCAGTTTCCTTGCCGCTATTATATACTCAGGTTTTCTTATACGTCAGTTTCCTTGCCGCTATTATATACTCAGGTTTTCTTATACGTCAGTTTCCTTGCCGCTATTATATACTCAGGTTTTCTTATACGTCAGTTTCCTTGCCGCTATTATATACTCAGGTTTTCTTATACGTCAGTTTCCTTGCCGCTATTATATACTCAGGTTTTCTTATACGTCAGTTTCCTTGCCGCTATTATATACTCAGGTTTTCTTATACGTCAGTTTCCTTGCCGCTATTATATACTCAGGTTTTCTTATACGTCAGTTTCCTTGCCGCTATTATATACTCAGGTTTTCTTATACGTCAGTTTCCTTGCCGCTATTATATACTCAGGTTTTCTTATACGTCAGTTTCCTTGCCGCTATTATATACTCAGGTTTTCTTATACGTCAGTTTCCTTGCCGCTATTATATACTCAGGTTTTCTTATACGTCAGTTTCCTTGCCGCTATTATATACTCAGGTTTTCTTATACGTCAGTTTCCTTGCCGCTATTATATACTCAGGTTTTCTTATACGTCAGTTTCCTTGCCGCTATTATATACTCAGGTTTTCTTATACGTCAGTTTCCTTGCCGCTATTATATACTCAGGTTTTCTTATACGTCAGTTTCCTTGCCGCTATTATATACTCAGGTTTTCTTATACGTCAGTTTCCTTGCCGCTATTATATACTCAGGTTTTCTTATACGTCAGTTTCCTTGCCGCTATTATATACTCAGGTTTTCTTATACGTCAGTTTCCTTGCCGCTATTATATACTCAGGTTTTCTTATACGTCAGTTTCCTTGCCGCTATTATATACTCAGGTTTTCTTATACGTCAGTTTCCTTGCCGCTATTATATACTCAGGTTTTCTTATACGTCAGTTTCCTTGCCGCTATTATATACTCAGGTTTTCTTATACGTCAGTTTCCTTGCCGCTATTATATACTCAGGTTTTCTTATACGTCAGTTTCCTTGCCGCTATTATATACTCAGGTTTTCTTATACGTCAGTTTCCTTGCCGCTATTATATACTCAGGTTTTCTTATACGTCAGTTTCCTTGCCGCTATTATATACTCAGGTTTTCTTATACGTCAGTTTCCTTGCCGCTATTATATACTCAGGTTTTCTTATACGTCAGTTTCCTTGCCGCTATTATATACTCAGGTTTTCTTATACGTCAGTTTCCTTGCCGCTATTATATACTCAGGTTTTCTTATACGTCAGTTTCCTTGCCGCTATTATATACTCAGGTTTTCTTATACGTCAGTTTCCTTGCCGCTATTATATACTCAGGTTTTCTTATACGTCAGTTTCCTTGCCGCTATTATATACTCAGGTTTTCTTATACGTCAGTTTCCTTGCCGCTATTATATACTCAGGTTTTCTTATACGTCAGTTTCCTTGCCGCTATTATATACTCAGGTTTTCTTATACGTCAGTTTCCTTGCCGCTATTATATACTCAGGTTTTCTTATACGTCAGTTTCCTTGCCGCTATTATATACTCAGGTTTTCTTATACGTCAGTTTCCTTGCCGCTATTATATACTCAGGTTTTCTTATACGTCAGTTTCCTTGCCGCTATTATATACTCAGGTTTTCTTATACGTCAGTTTCCTTGCCGCTATTATATACTCAGGTTTTCTTATACGTCAGTTTCCTTGCCGCTATTATATACTCAGGTTTTCTTATACGTCAGTTTCCTTGCCGCTATTATATACTCAGGTTTTCTTATACGTCAGTTTCCTTGCCGCTATTATATACTCAGGTTTTCTTATACGTCAGTTTCCTTGCCGCTATTATATACTCAGGTTTTCTTATACGTCAGTTTCCTTGCCGCTATTATATACTCAGGTTTTCTTATACGTCAGTTTCCTTGCCGCTATTATATACTCAGGTTTTCTTATACGTCAGTTTCCTTGCCGCTATTATATACTCAGGTTTTCTTATACGTCAGTTTCCTTGCCGCTATTATATACTCAGGTTTTCTTATACGTCAGTTTCCTTGCCGCTATTATATACTCAGGTTTTCTTATACGTCAGTTTCCTTGCCGCTATTATATACTCAGGTTTTCTTATACGTCAGTTTCCTTGCCGCTATTATATACTCAGGTTTTCTTATACGTCAGTTTCCTTGCCGCTATTATATACTCAGGTTTTCTTATACGTCAGTTTCCTTGCCGCTATTATATACTCAGGTTTTCTTATACGTCAGTTTCCTTGCCGCTATTATATACTCAGGTTTTCTTATACGTCAGTTTCCTTGCCGCTATTATATACTCAGGTTTTCTTATACGTCAGTTTCCTTGCCGCTATTATATACTCAGGTTTTCTTATACGTCAGTTTCCTTGCCGCTATTATATACTCAGGTTTTCTTATACGTCAGTTTCCTTGCCGCTATTATATACTCAGGTTTTCTTATACGTCAGTTTCCTTGCCGCTATTATATACTCAGGTTTTCTTATACGTCAGTTTCCTTGCCGCTATTATATACTCAGGTTTTCTTATACGTCAGTTTCCTTGCCGCTATTATATACTCAGGTTTTCTTATACGTCAGTTTCCTTGCCGCTATTATATACTCAGGTTTTCTTATACGTCAGTTTCCTTGCCGCTATTATATACTCAGGTTTTCTTATACGTCAGTTTCCTTGCCGCTATTATATACTCAGGTTTTCTTATACGTCAGTTTCCTTGCCGCTATTATATACTCAGGTTTTCTTATACGTCAGTTTCCTTGCCGCTATTATATACTCAGGTTTTCTTATACGTCAGTTTCCTTGCCGCTATTATATACTCAGGTTTTCTTATACGTCAGTTTCCTTGCCGCTATTATATACTCAGGTTTTCTTATACGTCAGTTTCCTTGCCGCTATTATATACTCAGGTTTTCTTATACGTCAGTTTCCTTGCCGCTATTATATACTCAGGTTTTCTTATACGTCAGTTTCCTTGCCGCTATTATATACTCAGGTTTTCTTATACGTCAGTTTCCTTGCCGCTATTATATACTCAGGTTTTCTTATACGTCAGTTTCCTTGCCGCTATTATATACTCAGGTTTTCTTATACGTCAGTTTCCTTGCCGCTATTATATACTCAGGTTTTCTTATACGTCAGTTTCCTTGCCGCTATTATATACTCAGGTTTTCTTATACGTCAGTTTCCTTGCCGCTATTATATACTCAGGTTTTCTTATACGTCAGTTTCCTTGCCGCTATTATATACTCAGGTTTTCTTATACGTCAGTTTCCTTGCCGCTATTATATACTCAGGTTTTCTTATACGTCAGTTTCCTTGCCGCTATTATATACTCAGGTTTTCTTATACGTCAGTTTCCTTGCCGCTATTATATACTCAGGTTTTCTTATACGTCAGTTTCCTTGCCGCTATTATATACTCAGGTTTTCTTATACGTCAGTTTCCTTGCCGCTATTATATACTCAGGTTTTCTTATACGTCAGTTTCCTTGCCGCTATTATATACTCAGGTTTTCTTATACGTCAGTTTCCTTGCCGCTATTATATACTCAGGTTTTCTTATACGTCAGTTTCCTTGCCGCTATTATATACTCAGGTTTTCTTATACGTCAGTTTCCTTGCCGCTATTATATACTCAGGTTTTCTTATACGTCAGTTTCCTTGCCGCTATTATATACTCAGGTTTTCTTATACGTCAGTTTCCTTGCCGCTATTATATACTCAGGTTTTCTTATACGTCAGTTTCCTTGCCGCTATTATATACTCAGGTTTTCTTATACGTCAGTTTCCTTGCCGCTATTATATACTCAGGTTTTCTTATACGTCAGTTTCCTTGCCGCTATTATATACTCAGGTTTTCTTATACGTCAGTTTCCTTGCCGCTATTATATACTCAGGTTTTCTTATACGTCAGTTTCCTTGCCGCTATTATATACTCAGGTTTTCTTATACGTCAGTTTCCTTGCCGCTATTATATACTCAGGTTTTCTTATACGTCAGTTTCCTTGCCGCTATTATATACTCAGGTTTTCTTATACGTCAGTTTCCTTGCCGCTATTATATACTCAGGTTTTCTTATACGTCAGTTTCCTTGCCGCTATTATATACTCAGGTTTTCTTATACGTCAGTTTCCTTGCCGCTATTATATACTCAGGTTTTCTTATACGTCAGTTTCCTTGCCGCTATTATATACTCAGGTTTTCTTATACGTCAGTTTCCTTGCCGCTATTATATACTCAGGTTTTCTTATACGTCAGTTTCCTTGCCGCTATTATATACTCAGGTTTTCTTATACGTCAGTTTCCTTGCCGCTATTATATACTCAGGTTTTCTTATACGTCAGTTTCCTTGCCGCTATTATATACTCAGGTTTTCTTATACGTCAGTTTCCTTGCCGCTATTATATACTCAGGTTTTCTTATACGTCAGTTTCCTTGCCGCTATTATATACTCAGGTTTTCTTATACGTCAGTTTCCTTGCCGCTATTATATACTCAGGTTTTCTTATACGTCAGTTTCCTTGCCGCTATTATATACTCAGGTTTTCTTATACGTCAGTTTCCTTGCCGCTATTATATACTCAGGTTTTCTTATACGTCAGTTTCCTTGCCGCTATTATATACTCAGGTTTTCTTATACGTCAGTTTCCTTGCCGCTATTATATACTCAGGTTTTCTTATACGTCAGTTTCCTTGCCGCTATTATATACTCAGGTTTTCTTATACGTCAGTTTCCTTGCCGCTATTATATACTCAGGTTTTCTTATACGTCAGTTTCCTTGCCGCTATTATATACTCAGGTTTTCTTATACGTCAGTTTCCTTGCCGCTATTATATACTCAGGTTTTCTTATACGTCAGTTTCCTTGCCGCTATTATATACTCAGGTTTTCTTATACGTCAGTTTCCTTGCCGCTATTATATACTCAGGTTTTCTTATACGTCAGTTTCCTTGCCGCTATTATATACTCAGGTTTTCTTATACGTCAGTTTCCTTGCCGCTATTATATACTCAGGTTTTCTTATACGTCAGTTTCCTTGCCGCTATTATATACTCAGGTTTTCTTATACGTCAGTTTCCTTGCCGCTATTATATACTCAGGTTTTCTTATACGTCAGTTTCCTTGCCGCTATTATATACTCAGGTTTTCTTATACGTCAGTTTCCTTGCCGCTATTATATACTCAGGTTTTCTTATACGTCAGTTTCCTTGCCGCTATTATATACTCAGGTTTTCTTATACGTCAGTTTCCTTGCCGCTATTATATACTCAGGTTTTCTTATACGTCAGTTTCCTTGCCGCTATTATATACTCAGGTTTTCTTATACGTCAGTTTCCTTGCCGCTATTATATACTCAGGTTTTCTTATACGTCAGTTTCCTTGCCGCTATTATATACTCAGGTTTTCTTATACGTCAGTTTCCTTGCCGCTATTATATACTCAGGTTTTCTTATACGTCAGTTTCCTTGCCGCTATTATATACTCAGGTTTTCTTATACGTCAGTTTCCTTGCCGCTATTATATACTCAGGTTTTCTTATACGTCAGTTTCCTTGCCGCTATTATATACTCAGGTTTTCTTATACGTCAGTTTCCTTGCCGCTATTATATACTCAGGTTTTCTTATACGTCAGTTTCCTTGCCGCTATTATATACTCAGGTTTTCTTATACGTCAGTTTCCTTGCCGCTATTATATACTCAGGTTTTCTTATACGTCAGTTTCCTTGCCGCTATTATATACTCAGGTTTTCTTATACGTCAGTTTCCTTGCCGCTATTATATACTCAGGTTTTCTTATACGTCAGTTTCCTTGCCGCTATTATATACTCAGGTTTTCTTATACGTCAGTTTCCTTGCCGCTATTATATACTCAGGTTTTCTTATACGTCAGTTTCCTTGCCGCTATTATATACTCAGGTTTTCTTATACGTCAGTTTCCTTGCCGCTATTATATACTCAGGTTTTCTTATACGTCAGTTTCCTTGCCGCTATTATATACTCAGGTTTTCTTATACGTCAGTTTCCTTGCCGCTATTATATACTCAGGTTTTCTTATACGTCAGTTTCCTTGCCGCTATTATATACTCAGGTTTTCTTATACGTCAGTTTCCTTGCCGCTATTATATACTCAGGTTTTCTTATACGTCAGTTTCCTTGCCGCTATTATATACTCAGGTTTTCTTATACGTCAGTTTCCTTGCCGCTATTATATACTCAGGTTTTCTTATACGTCAGTTTCCTTGCCGCTATTATATACTCAGGTTTTCTTATACGTCAGTTTCCTTGCCGCTATTATATACTCAGGTTTTCTTATACGTCAGTTTCCTTGCCGCTATTATATACTCAGGTTTTCTTATACGTCAGTTTCCTTGCCGCTATTATATACTCAGGTTTTCTTATACGTCAGTTTCCTTGCCGCTATTATATACTCAGGTTTTCTTATACGTCAGTTTCCTTGCCGCTATTATATACTCAGGTTTTCTTATACGTCAGTTTCCTTGCCGCTATTATATACTCAGGTTTTCTTATACGTCAGTTTCCTTGCCGCTATTATATACTCAGGTTTTCTTATACGTCAGTTTCCTTGCCGCTATTATATACTCAGGTTTTCTTATACGTCAGTTTCCTTGCCGCTATTATATACTCAGGTTTTCTTATACGTCAGTTTCCTTGCCGCTATTATATACTCAGGTTTTCTTATACGTCAGTTTCCTTGCCGCTATTATATACTCAGGTTTTCTTATACGTCAGTTTCCTTGCCGCTATTATATACTCAGGTTTTCTTATACGTCAGTTTCCTTGCCGCTATTATATACTCAGGTTTTCTTATACGTCAGTTTCCTTGCCGCTATTATATACTCAGGTTTTCTTATACGTCAGTTTCCTTGCCGCTATTATATACTCAGGTTTTCTTATACGTCAGTTTCCTTGCCGCTATTATATACTCAGGTTTTCTTATACGTCAGTTTCCTTGCCGCTATTATATACTCAGGTTTTCTTATACGTCAGTTTCCTTGCCGCTATTATATACTCAGGTTTTCTTATACGTCAGTTTCCTTGCCGCTATTATATACTCAGGTTTTCTTATACGTCAGTTTCCTTGCCGCTATTATATACTCAGGTTTTCTTATACGTCAGTTTCCTTGCCGCTATTATATACTCAGGTTTTCTTATACGTCAGTTTCCTTGCCGCTATTATATACTCAGGTTTTCTTATACGTCAGTTTCCTTGCCGCTATTATATACTCAGGTTTTCTTATACGTCAGTTTCCTTGCCGCTATTATATACTCAGGTTTTCTTATACGTCAGTTTCCTTGCCGCTATTATATACTCAGGTTTTCTTATACGTCAGTTTCCTTGCCGCTATTATATACTCAGGTTTTCTTATACGTCAGTTTCCTTGCCGCTATTATATACTCAGGTTTTCTTATACGTCAGTTTCCTTGCCGCTATTATATACTCAGGTTTTCTTATACGTCAGTTTCCTTGCCGCTATTATATACTCAGGTTTTCTTATACGTCAGTTTCCTTGCCGCTATTATATACTCAGGTTTTCTTATACGTCAGTTTCCTTGCCGCTATTATATACTCAGGTTTTCTTATACGTCAGTTTCCTTGCCGCTATTATATACTCAGGTTTTCTTATACGTCAGTTTCCTTGCCGCTATTATATACTCAGGTTTTCTTATACGTCAGTTTCCTTGCCGCTATTATATACTCAGGTTTTCTTATACGTCAGTTTCCTTGCCGCTATTATATACTCAGGTTTTCTTATACGTCAGTTTCCTTGCCGCTATTATATACTCAGGTTTTCTTATACGTCAGTTTCCTTGCCGCTATTATATACTCAGGTTTTCTTATACGTCAGTTTCCTTGCCGCTATTATATACTCAGGTTTTCTTATACGTCAGTTTCCTTGCCGCTATTATATACTCAGGTTTTCTTATACGTCAGTTTCCTTGCCGCTATTATATACTCAGGTTTTCTTATACGTCAGTTTCCTTGCCGCTATTATATACTCAGGTTTTCTTATACGTCAGTTTCCTTGCCGCTATTATATACTCAGGTTTTCTTATACGTCAGTTTCCTTGCCGCTATTATATACTCAGGTTTTCTTATACGTCAGTTTCCTTGCCGCTATTATATACTCAGGTTTTCTTATACGTCAGTTTCCTTGCCGCTATTATATACTCAGGTTTTCTTATACGTCAGTTTCCTTGCCGCTATTATATACTCAGGTTTTCTTATACGTCAGTTTCCTTGCCGCTATTATATACTCAGGTTTTCTTATACGTCAGTTTCCTTGCCGCTATTATATACTCAGGTTTTCTTATACGTCAGTTTCCTTGCCGCTATTATATACTCAGGTTTTCTTATACGTCAGTTTCCTTGCCGCTATTATATACTCAGGTTTTCTTATACGTCAGTTTCCTTGCCGCTATTATATACTCAGGTTTTCTTATACGTCAGTTTCCTTGCCGCTATTATATACTCAGGTTTTCTTATACGTCAGTTTCCTTGCCGCTATTATATACTCAGGTTTTCTTATACGTCAGTTTCCTTGCCGCTATTATATACTCAGGTTTTCTTATACGTCAGTTTCCTTGCCGCTATTATATACTCAGGTTTTCTTATACGTCAGTTTCCTTGCCGCTATTATATACTCAGGTTTTCTTATACGTCAGTTTCCTTGCCGCTATTATATACTCAGGTTTTCTTATACGTCAGTTTCCTTGCCGCTATTATATACTCAGGTTTTCTTATACGTCAGTTTCCTTGCCGCTATTATATACTCAGGTTTTCTTATACGTCAGTTTCCTTGCCGCTATTATATACTCAGGTTTTCTTATACGTCAGTTTCCTTGCCGCTATTATATACTCAGGTTTTCTTATACGTCAGTTTCCTTGCCGCTATTATATACTCAGGTTTTCTTATACGTCAGTTTCCTTGCCGCTATTATATACTCAGGTTTTCTTATACGTCAGTTTCCTTGCCGCTATTATATACTCAGGTTTTCTTATACGTCAGTTTCCTTGCCGCTATTATATACTCAGGTTTTCTTATACGTCAGTTTCCTTGCCGCTATTATATACTCAGGTTTTCTTATACGTCAGTTTCCTTGCCGCTATTATATACTCAGGTTTTCTTATACGTCAGTTTCCTTGCCGCTATTATATACTCAGGTTTTCTTATACGTCAGTTTCCTTGCCGCTATTATATACTCAGGTTTTCTTATACGTCAGTTTCCTTGCCGCTATTATATACTCAGGTTTTCTTATACGTCAGTTTCCTTGCCGCTATTATATACTCAGGTTTTCTTATACGTCAGTTTCCTTGCCGCTATTATATACTCAGGTTTTCTTATACGTCAGTTTCCTTGCCGCTATTATATACTCAGGTTTTCTTATACGTCAGTTTCCTTGCCGCTATTATATACTCAGGTTTTCTTATACGTCAGTTTCCTTGCCGCTATTATATACTCAGGTTTTCTTATACGTCAGTTTCCTTGCCGCTATTATATACTCAGGTTTTCTTATACGTCAGTTTCCTTGCCGCTATTATATACTCAGGTTTTCTTATACGTCAGTTTCCTTGCCGCTATTATATACTCAGGTTTTCTTATACGTCAGTTTCCTTGCCGCTATTATATACTCAGGTTTTCTTATACGTCAGTTTCCTTGCCGCTATTATATACTCAGGTTTTCTTATACGTCAGTTTCCTTGCCGCTATTATATACTCAGGTTTTCTTATACGTCAGTTTCCTTGCCGCTATTATATACTCAGGTTTTCTTATACGTCAGTTTCCTTGCCGCTATTATATACTCAGGTTTTCTTATACGTCAGTTTCCTTGCCGCTATTATATACTCAGGTTTTCTTATACGTCAGTTTCCTTGCCGCTATTATATACTCAGGTTTTCTTATACGTCAGTTTCCTTGCCGCTATTATATACTCAGGTTTTCTTATACGTCAGTTTCCTTGCCGCTATTATATACTCAGGTTTTCTTATACGTCAGTTTCCTTGCCGCTATTATATACTCAGGTTTTCTTATACGTCAGTTTCCTTGCCGCTATTATATACTCAGGTTTTCTTATACGTCAGTTTCCTTGCCGCTATTATATACTCAGGTTTTCTTATACGTCAGTTTCCTTGCCGCTATTATATACTCAGGTTTTCTTATACGTCAGTTTCCTTGCCGCTATTATATACTCAGGTTTTCTTATACGTCAGTTTCCTTGCCGCTATTATATACTCAGGTTTTCTTATACGTCAGTTTCCTTGCCGCTATTATATACTCAGGTTTTCTTATACGTCAGTTTCCTTGCCGCTATTATATACTCAGGTTTTCTTATACGTCAGTTTCCTTGCCGCTATTATATACTCAGGTTTTCTTATACGTCAGTTTCCTTGCCGCTATTATATACTCAGGTTTTCTTATACGTCAGTTTCCTTGCCGCTATTATATACTCAGGTTTTCTTATACGTCAGTTTCCTTGCCGCTATTATATACTCAGGTTTTCTTATACGTCAGTTTCCTTGCCGCTATTATATACTCAGGTTTTCTTATACGTCAGTTTCCTTGCCGCTATTATATACTCAGGTTTTCTTATACGTCAGTTTCCTTGCCGCTATTATATACTCAGGTTTTCTTATACGTCAGTTTCCTTGCCGCTATTATATACTCAGGTTTTCTTATACGTCAGTTTCCTTGCCGCTATTATATACTCAGGTTTTCTTATACGTCAGTTTCCTTGCCGCTATTATATACTCAGGTTTTCTTATACGTCAGTTTCCTTGCCGCTATTATATACTCAGGTTTTCTTATACGTCAGTTTCCTTGCCGCTATTATATACTCAGGTTTTCTTATACGTCAGTTTCCTTGCCGCTATTATATACTCAGGTTTTCTTATACGTCAGTTTCCTTGCCGCTATTATATACTCAGGTTTTCTTATACGTCAGTTTCTCCTTGCCGCTATTATATACTCAGGTTTTCTTATACGTCAGTTTCCTTGCCGCATTATATACTCAGGTTTTCTTATACGTCAGTTTCCTTGCCGCTATTATATACTCAGGTTTTCTTATACGTCAGTTTCCTTGCCGCTATTATATACTCAGGTTTTCTTATACGTCAGTTTCCTTGCCGCTATTATATACTCAGGTTTTCTTATACGTCAGTTTCCTTGCCGCTATTATATACTCAGGTTTTCTTATACGTCAGTTTCCTTGCCGCTATTATATACTCAGGTTTTCTTATACGTCAGTTTCCTTGCCGCTATTATATACTCAGGTTTTCTTATACGTCAGTTTCCTTGCCGCTATTATATACTCAGGTTTTCTTATACGTCAGTTTCCTTGCCGCTATTATATACTCAGGTTTTCTTATACGTCAGTTTCCTTGCCGCTATTATATACTCAGGTTTTCTTATACGTCAGTTTCCTTGCCGCTATTATATACTCAGGTTTTCTTATACGTCAGTTTCCTTGCCGCTATTATATACTCAGGTTTTCTTATACGTCAGTTTCCTTGCCGCTATTATATACTCAGGTTTTCTTATACGTCAGTTTCCTTGCCGCTATTATATACTCAGGTTTTCTTATACGTCAGTTTCCTTGCCGCTATTATATACTCAGGTTTTCTTATACGTCAGTTTCCTTGCCGCTATTATATACTCAGGTTTTCTTATACGTCAGTTTCCTTGCCGCTATTATATACTCAGGTTTTCTTATACGTCAGTTTCCTTGCCGCTATTATATACTCAGGTTTTCTTATACGTCAGTTTCCTTGCCGCTATTATATACTCAGGTTTTCTTATACGTCAGTTTCCTTGCCGCTATTATATACTCAGGTTTTCTTATACGTCAGTTTCCTTGCCGCTATTATATACTCAGGTTTTCTTATACGTCAGTTTCCTTGCCGCTATTATATACTCAGGTTTTCTTATACGTCAGTTTCCTTGCCGCTATTATATACTCAGGTTTTCTTATACGTCAGTTTCCTTGCCGCTATTATATACTCAGGTTTTCTTATACGTCAGTTTCCTTGCCGCTATTATATACTCAGGTTTTCTTATACGTCAGTTTCCTTGCCGCTATTATATACTCAGGTTTTCTTATACGTCAGTTTCCTTGCCGCTATTATATACTCAGGTTTTCTTATACGTCAGTTTCCTTGCCGCTATTATATACTCAGGTTTTCTTATACGTCAGTTTCCTTGCCGCTATTATATACTCAGGTTTTCTTATACGTCAGTTTCCTTGCCGCTATTATATACTCAGGTTTTCTTATACGTCAGTTTCCTTGCCGCTATTATATACTCAGGTTTTCTTATACGTCAGTTTCCTTGCCGCTATTATATACTCAGGTTTTCTTATACGTCAGTTTCCTTGCCGCTATTATATACTCAGGTTTTCTTATACGTCAGTTTCCTTGCCGCTATTATATACTCAGGTTTTCTTATACGTCAGTTTCCTTGCCGCTATTATATACTCAGGTTTTCTTATACGTCAGTTTCCTTGCCGCTATTATATACTCAGGTTTTCTTATACGTCAGTTTCCTTGCCGCTATTATATACTCAGGTTTTCTTATACGTCAGTTTCCTTGCCGCTATTATATACTCAGGTTTTCTTATACGTCAGTTTCCTTGCCGCTATTATATACTCAGGTTTTCTTATACGTCAGTTTCCTTGCCGCTATTATATACTCAGGTTTTCTTATACGTCAGTTTCCTTGCCGCTATTATATACTCAGGTTTTCTTATACGTCAGTTTCCTTGCCGCTATTATATACTCAGGTTTTCTTATACGTCAGTTTCCTTGCCGCTATTATATACTCAGGTTTTCTTATACGTCAGTTTCCTTGCCGCTATTATATACTCAGGTTTTCTTATACGTCAGTTTCCTTGCCGCTATTATATACTCAGGTTTTCTTATACGTCAGTTTCCTTGCCGCTATTATATACTCAGGTTTTCTTATACGTCAGTTTCCTTGCCGCTATTATATACTCAGGTTTTCTTATACGTCAGTTTCCTTGCCGCTATTATATACTCAGGTTTTCTTATACGTCAGTTTCCTTGCCGCTATTATATACTCAGGTTTTCTTATACGTCAGTTTCCTTGCCGCTATTATATACTCAGGTTTTCTTATACGTCAGTTTCCTTGCCGCTATTATATACTCAGGTTTTCTTATACGTCAGTTTCCTTGCCGCTATTATATACTCAGGTTTTCTTATACGTCAGTTTCCTTGCCGCTATTATATACTCAGGTTTTCTTATACGTCAGTTTCCTTGCCGCTATTATATACTCAGGTTTTCTTATACGTCAGTTTCCTTGCCGCTATTATATACTCAGGTTTTCTTATACGTCAGTTTCCTTGCCGCTATTATATACTCAGGTTTTCTTATACGTCAGTTTCCTTGCCGCTATTATATACTCAGGTTTTCTTATACGTCAGTTTCCTTGCCGCTATTATATACTCAGGTTTTCTTATACGTCAGTTTCCTTGCCGCTATTATATACTCAGGTTTTCTTATACGTCAGTTTCCTTGCCGCTATTATATACTCAGGTTTTCTTATACGTCAGTTTCCTTGCCGCTATTATATACTCAGGTTTTCTTATACGTCAGTTTCCTTGCCGCTATTATATACTCAGGTTTTCTTATACGTCAGTTTCCTTGCCGCTATTATATACTCAGGTTTTCTTATACGTCAGTTTCCTTGCCGCTATTATATACTCAGGTTTTCTTATACGTCAGTTTCCTTGCCGCTATTATATACTCAGGTTTTCTTATACGTCAGTTTCCTTGCCGCTATTATATACTCAGGTTTTCTTATACGTCAGTTTCCTTGCCGCTATTATATACTCAGGTTTTCTTATACGTCAGTTTCCTTGCCGCTATTATATACTCAGGTTTTCTTATACGTCAGTTTCCTTGCCGCTATTATATACTCAGGTTTTCTTATACGTCAGTTTCCTTGCCGCTATTATATACTCAGGTTTTCTTATACGTCAGTTTCCTTGCCGCTATTATATACTCAGGTTTTCTTATACGTCAGTTTCCTTGCCGCTATTATATACTCAGGTTTTCTTATACGTCAGTTTCCTTGCCGCTATTATATACTCAGGTTTTCTTATACGTCAGTTTCCTTGCCGCTATTATATACTCAGGTTTTCTTATACGTCAGTTTCCTTGCCGCTATTATATACTCAGGTTTTCTTATACGTCAGTTTCCTTGCCGCTATTATATACTCAGGTTTTCTTATACGTCAGTTTCCTTGCCGCTATTATATACTCAGGTTTTCTTATACGTCAGTTTCCTTGCCGCTATTATATACTCAGGTTTTCTTATACGTCAGTTTCCTTGCCGCTATTATATACTCAGGTTTTCTTATACGTCAGTTTCCTTGCCGCTATTATATACTCAGGTTTTCTTATACGTCAGTTTCCTTGCCGCTATTATATACTCAGGTTTTCTTATACGTCAGTTTCCTTGCCGCTATTATATACTCAGGTTTTCTTATACGTCAGTTTCCTTGCCGCTATTATATACTCAGGTTTTCTTATACGTCAGTTTCCTTGCCGCTATTATATACTCAGGTTTTCTTATACGTCAGTTTCCTTGCCGCTATTATATACTCAGGTTTTCTTATACGTCAGTTTCCTTGCCGCTATTATATACTCAGGTTTTCTTATACGTCAGTTTCCTTGCCGCTATTATATACTCAGGTTTTCTTATACGTCAGTTTCCTTGCCGCTATTATATACTCAGGTTTTCTTATACGTCAGTTTCCTTGCCGCTATTATATACTCAGGTTTTCTTATACGTCAGTTTCCTTGCCGCTATTATATACTCAGGTTTTCTTATACGTCAGTTTCCTTGCCGCTATTATATACTCAGGTTTTCTTATACGTCAGTTTCCTTGCCGCTATTATATACTCAGGTTTTCTTATACGTCAGTTTCCTTGCCGCTATTATATACTCAGGTTTTCTTATACGTCAGTTTCCTTGCCGCTATTATATACTCAGGTTTTCTTATACGTCAGTTTCCTTGCCGCTATTATATACTCAGGTTTTCTTATACGTCAGTTTCCTTGCCGCTATTATATACTCAGGTTTTCTTATACGTCAGTTTCCTTGCCGCTATTATATACTCAGGTTTTCTTATACGTCAGTTTCCTTGCCGCTATTATATACTCAGGTTTTCTTATACGTCAGTTTCCTTGCCGCTATTATATACTCAGGTTTTCTTATACGTCAGTTTCCTTGCCGCTATTATATACTCAGGTTTTCTTATACGTCAGTTTCCTTGCCGCTATTATATACTCAGGTTTTCTTATACGTCAGTTTCCTTGCCGCTATTATATACTCAGGTTTTCTTATACGTCAGTTTCCTTGCCGCTATTATATACTCAGGTTTTCTTATACGTCAGTTTCCTTGCCGCTATTATATACTCAGGTTTTCTTATACGTCAGTTTCCTTGCCGCTATTATATACTCAGGTTTTCTTATACGTCAGTTTCCTTGCCGCTATTATATACTCAGGTTTTCTTATACGTCAGTTTCCTTGCCGCTATTATATACTCAGGTTTTCTTATACGTCAGTTTCCTTGCCGCTATTATATACTCAGGTTTTCTTATACGTCAGTTTCCTTGCCGCTATTATATACTCAGGTTTTCTTATACGTCAGTTTCCTTGCCGCTATTATATACTCAGGTTTTCTTATACGTCAGTTTCCTTGCCGCTATTATATACTCAGGTTTTCTTATACGTCAGTTTCCTTGCCGCTATTATATACTCAGGTTTTCTTATACGTCAGTTTCCTTGCCGCTATTATATACTCAGGTTTTCTTATACGTCAGTTTCCTTGCCGCTATTATATACTCAGGTTTTCTTATACGTCAGTTTCCTTGCCGCTATTATATACTCAGGTTTTCTTATACGTCAGTTTCCTTGCCGCTATTATATACTCAGGTTTTCTTATACGTCAGTTTCCTTGCCGCTATTATATACTCAGGTTTTCTTATACGTCAGTTTCCTTGCCGCTATTATATACTCAGGTTTTCTTATACGTCAGTTTCCTTGCCGCTATTATATACTCAGGTTTTCTTATACGTCAGTTTCCTTGCCGCTATTATATACTCAGGTTTTCTTATACGTCAGTTTCCTTGCCGCTATTATATACTCAGGTTTTCTTATACGTCAGTTTCCTTGCCGCTATTATATACTCAGGTTTTCTTATACGTCAGTTTCCTTGCCGCTATTATATACTCAGGTTTTCTTATACGTCAGTTTCCTTGCCGCTATTATATACTCAGGTTTTCTTATACGTCAGTTTCCTTGCCGCTATTATATACTCAGGTTTTCTTATACGTCAGTTTCCTTGCCGCTATTATATACTCAGGTTTTCTTATACGTCAGTTTCCTTGCCGCTATTATATACTCAGGTTTTCTTATACGTCAGTTTCCTTGCCGCTATTATATACTCAGGTTTTCTTATACGTCAGTTTCCTTGCCGCTATTATATACTCAGGTTTTCTTATACGTCAGTTTCCTTGCCGCTATTATATACTCAGGTTTTCTTATACGTCAGTTTCCTTGCCGCTATTATATACTCAGGTTTTCTTATACGTCAGTTTCCTTGCCGCTATTATATACTCAGGTTTTCTTATACGTCAGTTTCCTTGCCGCTATTATATACTCAGGTTTTCTTATACGTCAGTTTCCTTGCCGCTATTATATACTCAGGTTTTCTTATACGTCAGTTTCCTTGCCGCTATTATATACTCAGGTTTTCTTATACGTCAGTTTCCTTGCCGCTATTATATACTCAGGTTTTCTTATACGTCAGTTTCCTTGCCGCTATTATATACTCAGGTTTTCTTATACGTCAGTTTCCTTGCCGCTATTATATACTCAGGTTTTCTTATACGTCAGTTTCCTTGCCGCTATTATATACTCAGGTTTTCTTATACGTCAGTTTCCTTGCCGCTATTATATACTCAGGTTTTCTTATACGTCAGTTTCCTTGCCGCTATTATATACTCAGGTTTTCTTATACGTCAGTTTCCTTGCCGCTATTATATACTCAGGTTTTCTTATACGTCAGTTTCCTTGCCGCTATTATATACTCAGGTTTTCTTATACGTCAGTTTCCTTGCCGCTATTATATACTCAGGTTTTCTTATACGTCAGTTTCCTTGCCGCTATTATATACTCAGGTTTTCTTATACGTCAGTTTCCTTGCCGCTATTATATACTCAGGTTTTCTTATACGTCAGTTTCCTTGCCGCTATTATATACTCAGGTTTTCTTATACGTCAGTTTCCTTGCCGCTATTATATACTCAGGTTTTCTTATACGTCAGTTTCCTTGCCGCTATTATATACTCAGGTTTTCTTATACGTCAGTTTCCTTGCCGCTATTATATACTCAGGTTTTCTTATACGTCAGTTTCCTTGCCGCTATTATATACTCAGGTTTTCTTATACGTCAGTTTCCTTGCCGCTATTATATACTCAGGTTTTCTTATACGTCAGTTTCCTTGCCGCTATTATATACTCAGGTTTTCTTATACGTCAGTTTCCTTGCCGCTATTATATACTCAGGTTTTCTTATACGTCAGTTTCCTTGCCGCTATTATATACTCAGGTTTTCTTATACGTCAGTTTCCTTGCCGCTATTATATACTCAGGTTTTCTTATACGTCAGTTTCCTTGCCGCTATTATATACTCAGGTTTTCTTATACGTCAGTTTCCTTGCCGCTATTATATACTCAGGTTTTCTTATACGTCAGTTTCCTTGCCGCTATTATATACTCAGGTTTTCTTATACGTCAGTTTCCTTGCCGCTATTATATACTCAGGTTTTCTTATACGTCAGTTTCCTTGCCGCTATTATATACTCAGGTTTTCTTATACGTCAGTTTCCTTGCCGCTATTATATACTCAGGTTTTCTTATACGTCAGTTTCCTTGCCGCTATTATATACTCAGGTTTTCTTATACGTCAGTTTCCTTGCCGCTATTATATACTCAGGTTTTCTTATACGTCAGTTTCCTTGCCGCTATTATATACTCAGGTTTTCTTATACGTCAGTTTCCTTGCCGCTATTATATACTCAGGTTTTCTTATACGTCAGTTTCCTTGCCGCTATTATATACTCAGGTTTTCTTATACGTCAGTTTCCTTGCCGCTATTATATACTCAGGTTTTCTTATACGTCAGTTTCCTTGCCGCTATTATATACTCAGGTTTTCTTATACGTCAGTTTCCTTGCCGCTATTATATACTCAGGTTTTCTTATACGTCAGTTTCCTTGCCGCTATTATATACTCAGGTTTTCTTATACGTCAGTTTCCTTGCCGCTATTATATACTCAGGTTTTCTTATACGTCAGTTTCCTTGCCGCTATTATATACTCAGGTTTTCTTATACGTCAGTTTCCTTGCCGCTATTATATACTCAGGTTTTCTTATACGTCAGTTTCCTTGCCGCTATTATATACTCAGGTTTTCTTATACGTCAGTTTCCTTGCCGCTATTATATACTCAGGTTTTCTTATACGTCAGTTTCCTTGCCGCTATTATATACTCAGGTTTTCTTATACGTCAGTTTCCTTGCCGCTATTATATACTCAGGTTTTCTTATACGTCAGTTTCCTTGCCGCTATTATATACTCAGGTTTTCTTATACGTCAGTTTCCTTGCCGCTATTATATACTCAGGTTTTCTTATACGTCAGTTTCCTTGCCGCTATTATATACTCAGGTTTTCTTATACGTCAGTTTCCTTGCCGCTATTATATACTCAGGTTTTCTTATACGTCAGTTTCCTTGCCGCTATTATATACTCAGGTTTTCTTATACGTCAGTTTCCTTGCCGCTATTATATACTCAGGTTTTCTTATACGTCAGTTTCCTTGCCGCTATTATATACTCAGGTTTTCTTATACGTCAGTTTCCTTGCCGCTATTATATACTCAGGTTTTCTTATACGTCAGTTTCCTTGCCGCTATTATATACTCAGGTTTTCTTATACGTCAGTTTCCTTGCCGCTATTATATACTCAGGTTTTCTTATACGTCAGTTTCCTTGCCGCTATTATATACTCAGGTTTTCTTATACGTCAGTTTCCTTGCCGCTATTATATACTCAGGTTTTCTTATACGTCAGTTTCCTTGCCGCTATTATATACTCAGGTTTTCTTATAAGTCAGTTTCCTTGCCGCTATTATATACTCAGGTTTTCTTATACGTCAGTTTCCTTGCCGCTATTATATACTCAGGTTTTCTTATACGTCAGTTTCCTTGCCGCTATTATATACTCAGGTTTTCTTATACGTCAGTTTCCTTGCCGCTATTATATACTCAGGTTTTCTTATACGTCAGTTTCCTTGCCGCTATTATATACTCAGGTTTTCTTATACGTCAGTTTCCTTGCCGCTATTATATACTCAGGTTTTCTTATACGTCAGTTTCCTTGCCGCTATTATATACTCAGGTTTTCTTATACGTCAGTTTCCTTGCCGCTATTATATACTCAGGTTTTCTTATACGTCAGTTTCCTTGCCGCTATTATATACTCAGGTTTTCTTATACGTCAGTTTCCTTGCCGCTATTATATACTCAGGTTTTCTTATACGTCAGTTTCCTTGCCGCTATTATATACTCAGGTTTTCTTATACGTCAGTTTCCTTGCCGCTATTATATACTCAGGTTTTCTTATACGTCAGTTTCCTTGCCGCTATTATATACTCAGGTTTTCTTATACGTCAGTTTCCTTGCCGCTATTATATACTCAGGTTTTCTTATACGTCAGTTTCCTTGCCGCTATTATATACTCAGGTTTTCTTATACGTCAGTTTCCTTGCCGCTATTATATACTCAGGTTTTCTTATACGTCAGTTTCCTTGCCGCTATTATATACTCAGGTTTTCTTATACGTCAGTTTCCTTGCCGCTATTATATACTCAGGTTTTCTTATACGTCAGTTTCCTTGCCGCTATTATATACTCAGGTTTTCTTATACGTCAGTTTCCTTGCCGCTATTATATACTCAGGTTTTCTTATACGTCAGTTTCCTTGCCGCTATTATATACTCAGGTTTTCTTATACGTCAGTTTCCTTGCCGCTATTATATACTCAGGTTTTCTTATACGTCAGTTTCCTTGCCGCTATTATATACTCAGGTTTTCTTATACGTCAGTTTCCTTGCCGCTATTATATACTCAGGTTTTCTTATACGTCAGTTTCCTTGCCGCTATTATATACTCAGGTTTTCTTATACGTCAGTTTCCTTGCCGCTATTATATACTCAGGTTTTCTTATACGTCAGTTTCCTTGCCGCTATTATATACTCAGGTTTTCTTATACGTCAGTTTCCTTGCCGCTATTATATACTCAGGTTTTCTTATACGTCAGTTTCCTTGCCGCTATTATATACTCAGGTTTCTTATACGTCAGTTTCCTTGCCGCTATTATATACTCAGGTTTTCTTATACGTCAGTTTCCTTGCCGCTATTATATACTCAGGTTTTCTTATACGTCAGTTTCCTTGCCGCTATTATATACTCAGGTTTTCTTATACGTCAGTTTCCTTGCCGCTATTATATACTCAGGTTTTCTTATACGTCAGTTTCCTTGCCGCTATTATATACTCAGGTTTTCTTATACGTCAGTTTCCTTGCCGCTATTATATACTCAGGTTTTCTTATACGTCAGTTTCCTTGCCGCTATTATATACTCAGGTTTTCTTATACGTCAGTTTCCTTGCCGCTATTATATACTCAGGTTTTCTTATACGTCAGTTTCCTTGCCGCTATTATATACTCAGGTTTTCTTATACGTCAGTTTCCTTGCCGCTATTATATACTCAGGTTTTCTTATACGTCAGTTTCCTTGCCGCTATTATATACTCAGGTTTTCTTATACGTCAGTTTCCTTGCCGCTATTATATACTCAGGTTTTCTTATACGTCAGTTTCCTTGCCGCTATTATATACTCAGGTTTTCTTATACGTCAGTTTCCTTGCCGCTATTATATACTCAGGTTTTCTTATACGTCAGTTTCCTTGCCGCTATTATATACTCAGGTTTTCTTATACGTCAGTTTCCTTGCCGCTATTATATACTCAGGTTTTCTTATACGTCAGTTTCCTTGCCGCTATTATATACTCAGGTTTTCTTATACGTCAGTTTCCTTGCCGCTATTATATACTCAGGTTTTCTTATACGTCAGTTTCCTTGCCGCTATTATATACTCAGGTTTTCTTATACGTCAGTTTCCTTGCCGCTATTATATACTCAGGTTTTCTTATACGTCAGTTTCCTTGCCGCTATTATATACTCAGGTTTTCTTATACGTCAGTTTCCTTGCCGCTATTATATACTCAGGTTTTCTTATACGTCAGTTTCCTTGCCGCTATTATATACTCAGGTTTTCTTATACGTCAGTTTCCTTGCCGCTATTATATACTCAGGTTTTCTTATACGTCAGTTTCCTTGCCGCTATTATATACTCAGGTTTTCTTATACGTCAGTTTCCTTGCCGCTATTATATACTCAGGTTTTCTTATACGTCAGTTTCCTTGCCGCTATTATATACTCAGGTTTTCTTATACGTCAGTTTCCTTGCCGCTATTATATACTCAGGTTTTCTTATACGTCAGTTTCCTTGCCGCTATTATATACTCAGGTTTTCTTATACGTCAGTTTCCTTGCCGCTATTATATACTCAGGTTTTCTTATACGTCAGTTTCCTTGCCGCTATTATATACTCAGGTTTTCTTATACGTCAGTTTCCTTGCCGCTATTATATACTCAGGTTTTCTTATACGTCAGTTTCCTTGCCGCTATTATATACTCAGGTTTTCTTATACGTCAGTTTCCTTGCCGCTATTATATACTCAGGTTTTCTTATACGTCAGTTTCCTTGCCGCTATTATATACTCAGGTTTTCTTATACGTCAGTTTCCTTGCCGCTATTATATACTCAGGTTTTCTTATACGTCAGTTTCCTTGCCGCTATTATATACTCAGGTTTTCTTATACGTCAGTTTCCTTGCCGCTATTATATACTCAGGTTTTCTTATACGTCAGTTTCCTTGCCGCTATTATATACTCAGGTTTTCTTATACGTCAGTTTCCTTGCCGCTATTATATACTCAGGTTTTCTTATACGTCAGTTTCCTTGCCGCTATTATATACTCAGGTTTTCTTATACGTCAGTTTCCTTGCCGCTATTATATACTCAGGTTTTCTTATACGTCAGTTTCCTTGCCGCTATTATATACTCAGGTTTTCTTATAAGTCAGTTTCCTTGCCGCTATTATATACTCAGGTTTTCTTATACGTCAGTTTCCTTGCCGCTATTATATACTCAGGTTTTCTTATACGTCAGTTTCCTTGCCGCTATTATATACTCAGGTTTTCTTATACGTCAGTTTCCTTGCCGCTATTATATACTCAGGTTTTCTTATACGTCAGTTTCCTTGCCGCTATTATATACTCAGGTTTTCTTATACGTCAGTTTCCTTGCCGCTATTATATACTCAGGTTTTCTTATACGTCAGTTTCCTTGCCGCTATTATATACTCAGGTTTTCTTATACGTCAGTTTCCTTGCCGCTATTATATACTCAGGTTTTCTTATACGTCAGTTTCCTTGCCGCTATTATATACTCAGGTTTTCTTATAAGTCAGTTTCCTTGCCGCTATTATATACTCAGGTTTTCTTATACGTCAGTTTCCTTGCCGCTATTATATACTCAGGTTTTCTTATACGTCAGTTTCCTTGCCGCTATTATATACTCAGGTTTTCTTATACGTCAGTTTCCTTGCCGCTATTATATACTCAGGTTTTCTTATACGTCAGTTTCCTTGCCGCTATTATATACTCAGGTTTTCTTATACGTCAGTTTCCTTGCCGCTATTATATACTCAGGTTTTCTTATAAGTCAGTTTCCTTGCCGCTATTATATACTCAGGTTTTCTTATACGTCAGTTTCCTTGCCGCTATTATATACTCAGGTTTTCTTATAAGTCAGTTTCCTTGCCGCTATTATATACTCAGGTTTTCTTATACGTCAGTTTCCTTGCCGCTATTATATACTCAGGTTTTCTTATACGTCAGTTTCCTTGCCGCTATTATATACTCAGGTTTTCTTATACGTCAGTTTCCTTGCCGCTATTATATACTCAGGTTTTCTTATATGTCAGTTTCCTTGCCGCTATTATATACTCAGGTTTTCTTATACGTCAGTTTCCTTGCCGCTATTATATACTCAGGTTTTCTTATAAGTCAGTTTCCTTGCCGCTATTATATACTCAGGTTTTCTTATAAGTCAGTTTCCTTGCCGCTATTATATACTCAGGTTTTCTTATACGTCAGTTTCCTTGCCGCTATTATATACTCAGGTTTTCTTATAAGTCAGTTTCCTTGCCGCTATTATATACTCAGGTTTTCTTATACGTCAGTTTCCTTGCCGCTATTATATACTCAGGTTTTCTTATACGTCAGTTTCCTTGCCGCTATTATATACTCAGGTTTTCTTATACGTCAGTTTCCTTGCCGCTATTATATACTCAGGTTTTCTTATACGTCAGTTTCCTTGCCGCTATTATATACTCAGGTTTTCTTATACGTCAGTTTCCTTGCCGCTATTATATACTCAGGTTTTCTTATACGTCAGTTTCCTTGCCGCTATTATATACTCAGGTTTTCTTATACGTCAGTTTCCTTGCCGCTATTATATACTCAGGTTTTCTTATACGTCAGTTTCCTTGCCGCTATTATATACTCAGGTTTTCTTATACGTCAGTTTCCTTGCCGCTATTATATACTCAGGTTTTCTTATACGTCAGTTTCCTTGCCGCTATTATATACTCAGGTTTTCTTATACGTCAGTTTCCTTGCCGCTATTATATACTCAGGTTTTCTTATACGTCAGTTTCCTTGCCGCTATTATATACTCAGGTTTTCTTATACGTCAGTTTCCTTGCCGCTATTATATACTCAGGTTTTCTTATACGTCAGTTTCCTTGCCGCTATTATATACTCAGGTTTTCTTATACGTCAGTTTCCTTGCCGCTATTATATACTCAGGTTTTCTTATACGTCAGTTTCCTTGCCGCTATTATATACTCAGGTTTTCTTATACGTCAGTTTCCTTGCCGCTATTATATACTCAGGTTTTCTTATACGTCAGTTTCCTTGCCGCTATTATATACTCAGGTTTTCTTATACGTCAGTTTCCTTGCCGCTATTATATACTCAGGTTTTCTTATACGTCAGTTTCCTTGCCGCTATTATATACTCAGGTTTTCTTATACGTCAGTTTCCTTGCCGCTATTATATACTCAGGTTTTCTTATACGTCAGTTTCCTTGCCGCTATTATATACTCAGGTTTTCTTATACGTCAGTTTCCTTGCCGCTATTATATACTCAGGTTTTCTTATACGTCAGTTTCCTTGCCGCTATTATATACTCAGGTTTTCTTATACGTCAGTTTCCTTGCCGCTATTATATACTCAGGTTTTCTATACGTCAGTTTCCTTGCCGCTATTATATACTCAGGTTTTCTTATACGTCAGTTTCCTTGCCGCTATTATATACTCAGGTTTTCTTATACGTCAGTTTCCTTGCCGCTATTATATACTCAGGTTTTCTTATACGTCAGTTTCCTTGCCGCTATTATATACTCAGGTTTTCTTATACGTCAGTTTCCTTGCCGCTATTATATACTCAGGTTTTCTTATACGTCAGTTTCCTTGCCGCTATTATATACTCAGGTTTTCTTATACGTCAGTTTCCTTGCCGCTATTATATACTCAGGTTTTCTTATACGTCAGTTTCCTTGCCGCTATTATATACTCAGGTTTTCTTATACGTCAGTTTCCTTGCCGCTATTATATACTCAGGTTTTCTTATACGTCAGTTTCCTTGCCGCTATTATATACTCAGGTTTTCTTATACGTCAGTTTCCTTGCCGCTATTATATACTCAGGTTTTCTTATACGTCAGTTTCCTTGCCGCTATTATATACTCAGGTTTTCTTATACGTCAGTTTCCTTGCCGCTATTATATACTCAGGTTTTCTTATACGTCAGTTTCCTTGCCGCTATTATATACTCAGGTTTTCTTATACGTCAGTTTCCTTGCCGCTATTATATACTCAGGTTTTCTTATACGTCAGTTTCCTTGCCGCTATTATATACTCAGGTTTTCTTATACGTCAGTTTCCTTGCCGCTATTATATACTCAGGTTTTCTTATACGTCAGTTTCCTTGCCGCTATTATATACTCAGGTTTTCTTATACGTCAGTTTCCTTGCCGCTATTATATACTCAGGTTTTCTTATACGTCAGTTTCCTTGCCGCTATTATATACTCAGGTTTTCTTATACGTCAGTTTCCTTGCCGCTATTATATACTCAGGTTTTCTTATACGTCAGTTTCCTTGCCGCTATTATATACTCAGGTTTTCTTATACGTCAGTTTCCTTGCCGCTATTATATACTCAGGTTTTCTTATACGTCAGTTTCCTTGCCGCTATTATATACTCAGGTTTTCTTATACGTCAGTTTCCTTGCCGCTATTATATACTCAGGTTTTCTTATACGTCAGTTTCCTTGCCGCTATTATATACTCAGGTTTTCTTATACGTCAGTTTCCTTGCCGCTATTATATACTCAGGTTTTCTTATACGTCAGTTTCCTTGCCGCTATTATATACTCAGGTTTTCTTATACGTCAGTTTCCTTGCCGCTATTATATACTCAGGTTTTCTTATACGTCAGTTTCCTTGCCGCTATTATATACTCAGGTTTTCTTATACGTCAGTTTCCTTGCCGCTATTATATACTCAGGTTTTCTTATACGTCAGTTTCCTTGCCGCTATTATATACTCAGGTTTTCTTATACGTCAGTTTCCTTGCCGCTATTATATACTCAGGTTTTCTTATACGTCAGTTTCCTTGCCGCTATTATATACTCAGGTTTTCTTATACGTCAGTTTCCTTGCCGCTATTATATACTCAGGTTTTCTTATACGTCAGTTTCCTTGCCGCTATTATATACTCAGGTTTTCTTATACGTCAGTTTCCTTGCCGCTATTATATACTCAGGTTTTCTTATATAGTCAGTTTCCTTGCCGCTATTATATACTCAGGTTTTCTTATACGTCAGTTTCCTTGCCGCTATTATATACTCAGGTTTTCTTATACGTCAGTTTCCTTGCCGCTATTATATACTCAGGTTTTCTTATACGTCAGTTTCCTTGCCGCTATTATATACTCAGGTTTTCTTATATGTCAGTTTCCTTGCCGCTATTATATACTCAGGTTTTCTTATACGTCAGTTTCCTTGCCGCTATTATATACTCAGGTTTTCTTATATGTCAGTTTCCTTGCCGCTATTATATACTCAGGTTTTCTTATACGTCAGTTTCCTTGCCGCTATTATATACTCAGGTTTTCTTATACGTCAGTTTCCTTGCCGCTATTATATACTCAGGTTTTCTTATACGTCAGTTTCCTTGCCGCTATTATATACTCAGGTTTTCTTATATGTCAGTTTCCTTGCCGCTATTATATACTCAGGTTTTCTTATACGTCAGTTTCCTTGCCGCTATTATATACTCAGGTTTTCTTATACGTCAGTTTCCTTGCCGCTATTATATACTCAGGTTTTCTTATACGTCAGTTTCCTTGCCGCTATTATATACTCAGGTTTTCTTATACGTCAGTTTCCTTGCCGCTATTATATACTCAGGTTTTCTTATACGTCAGTTTCCTTGCCGCTATTATATACTCAGGTTTTCTTATACGTCAGTTTCCTTGCCGCTATTATATACTCAGGTTTTCTTATACGTCAGTTTCCTTGCCGCTATTATATACTCAGGTTTTCTTATACGTCAGTTTCCTTGCCGCTATTATATACTCAGGTTTTCTTATATGTCAGTTTCCTTGCCGCTATTATATACTCAGGTTTTCTTATACGTCAGTTTCCTTGCCGCTATTATATACTCAGGTTTTCTTATATGTCAGTTTCCTTGCCGCTATTATATACTCAGGTTTTCTTATACGTCAGTTTCCTTGCCGCTATTATATACTCAGGTTTTCTTATACGTCAGTTTCCTTGCCGCTATTATATACTCAGGTTTTCTTATACGTCAGTTTCCTTGCCGCTATTATATACTCAGGTTTTCTTATACGTCAGTTTCCTTGCCGCTATTATATACTCAGGTTTTCTTATACGTCAGTTTCCTTGCCGCTATTATATACTCAGGTTTTCTTATATGTCAGTTTCCTTGCCGCTATTATATACTCAGGTTTTCTTATACGTCAGTTTCCTTGCCGCTATTATATACTCAGGTTTTCTTATATGTCAGTTTCCTTGCCGCTATTATATACTCAGGTTTTCTTATATGTCAGTTTCCTTGCCGCTATTATATACTCAGGTTTTCTTATATGTCAGTTTCCTTGCCGCTATTATATACTCAGGTTTTCTTATACGTCAGTTTCCTTGCCGCTATTATATACTCAGGTTTTCTTATATGTCAGTTTCCTTGCCGCTATTATATACTCAGGTTTTCTTATACGTCAGTTTCCTTGCCGCTATTATATACTCAGGTTTTCTTATATGTCAGTTTCCTTGCCGCTATTATATACTCAGGTTTTCTTATACGTCAGTTTCCTTGCCGCTATTATATACTCAGGTTTTCTTATATGTCAGTTTCCTTGCCGCTATTATATACTCAGGTTTTCTTATATGTCAGTTTCCTTGCCGCTATTATATACTCAGGTTTTCTTATATGTCAGTTTCCTTGCCGCTACTATATACTCAGGTTTTCTTATACGTCAGTTTCCTTGCCGCTATTATATACTCAGGTTTTCTTATATGTCAGTTTCCTTGCCGCTATTATATACTCAGGTTTTCTTATACGTCAGTTTCCTTGCCGCTATTATATACTCAGGTTTTCTTATACGTCAGTTTCCTTGCCGCTATTATATACTCAGGTTTTCTTATATGTCAGTTTCCTTGCCGCTATTATATACTCAGGTTTTCTTATATGTCAGTTTCCTTGCCGCTATTATATACTCAGGTTTTCTTATACGTCAGTTTCCTTGCCGCTATTATATACTCAGGTTTTCTTATATGTCAGTTTCCTTGCCGCTATTATATACTCAGGTTTTCTTATATGTCAGTTTCCTTGCCGCTATTATATACTCAGGTTTTCTTATATGTCAGTTTCCTTGCCGCTATTATATACTCAGGTTTTCTTATACGTCAGTTTCCTTGCCGCTATTATATACTCAGGTTTTCTTATATGTCAGTTTCCTTGCCGCTATTATATACTCAGGTTTTCTTATATGTCAGTTTCCTTGCCGCTATTATATACTCAGGTTTTCTTATATGTCAGTTTCCTTGCCGCTATTATATACTCAGGTTTTCTTATACGTCAGTTTCCTTGCCGCTATTATATACTCAGGTTTTCTTATACGTCAGTTTCCTTGCCGCTATTATATACTCAGGTTTTCTTATATGTCAGTTTCCTTGCCGCTATTATATACTCAGGTTTTCTTATATGTCAGTTTCCTTGCCGCTATTATATACTCAGGTTTTCTTATACGTCAGTTTCCTTGCCGCTATTATATACTCAGGTTTTCTTATACGTCAGTTTCCTTGCCGCTATTATATACTCAGGTTTTCTTATATGTCAGTTTCCTTGCCGCTATTATATACTCAGGTTTTCTTATACGTCAGTTTCCTTGCCGCTATTATATACTCAGGTTTTCTTATATGTCAGTTTCCTTGCCGCTATTATATACTCAGGTTTTCTTATATGTCAGTTTCCTTGCCGCTATTATATACTCAGGTTTTCTTATATGTCAGTTTCCTTGCCGCTATTATATACTCAGGTTTTCTTATACGTCAGTTTCCTTGCCGCTATTATATACTCAGGTTTTCTTATATGTCAGTTTCCTTGCCGCTATTATATACTCAGGTTTTCTTATATGTCAGTTTCCTTGCCGCTATTATATACTCAGGTTTTCTTATATGTCAGTTTCCTTGCCGCTATTATATACTCAGGTTTTCTTATACGTCAGTTTCCTTGCCGCTATTATATACTCAGGTTTTCTTATACGTCAGTTTCCTTGCCGCTATTATATACTCAGGTTTTCTTATACGTCAGTTTCCTTGCCGCTATTATATACTCAGGTTTTCTTATATGTCAGTTTCCTTGCCGCTATTATATACTCAGGTTTTCTTATACGTCAGTTTCCTTGCCGCTATTATATACTCAGGTTTTCTTATACGTCAGTTTCCTTGCCGCTATTATATACTCAGGTTTTCTTATATGTCAGTTTCCTTGCCGCTATTATATACTCAGGTTTTCTTATACGTCAGTTTCCTTGCCGCTATTATATACTCAGGTTTTCTTATACGTCAGTTTCCTTGCCGCTATTATATACTCAGGTTTTCTTATATGTCAGTTTCCTTGCCGCTATTATATACTCAGGTTTTCTTATACGTCAGTTTCCTTGCCGCTATTATATACTCAGGTTTTCTTATATGTCAGTTTCCTTGCCGCTATTATATACTCAGGTTTTCTTATACGTCAGTTTCCTTGCCGCTATTATATACTCAGGTTTTCTTATACGTCAGTTTCCTTGCCGCTATTATATACTCAGGTTTTCTTATATGTCAGTTTCCTTGCCGCTATTATATACTCAGGTTTTCTTATATGTCAGTTTCCTTGCCGCTATTATATACTCAGGTTTTCTTATATGTCAGTTTCCTTGCCGCTATTATATACTCAGGTTTTCTTATACGTCAGTTTCCTTGCCGCTATTATATACTCAGGTTTTCTTATATGTCAGTTTCCTTGCCGCTATTATATACTCAGGTTTTCTTATATGTCAGTTTCCTTGCCGCTATTATATACTCAGGTTTTCTTATATGTCAGTTTCCTTGCCGCTATTATATACTCAGGTTTTCTTATACGTCAGTTTCCTTGCCGCTATTATATACTCAGGTTTTCTTATACGTCAGTTTCCTTGCCGCTATTATATACTCAGGTTTTCTTATACGTCAGTTTCCTTGCCGCTATTATATACTCAGGTTTTCTTATATGTCAGTTTCCTTGCCGCTATTATATACTCAGGTTTTCTTATACGTCAGTTTCCTTGCCGCTATTATATACTCAGGTTTTCTTATACGTCAGTTTCCTTGCCGCTATTATATACTCAGGTTTTCTTATATGTCAGTTTCCTTGCCGCTATTATATACTCAGGTTTTCTTATACGTCAGTTTCCTTGCCGCTATTATATACTCAGGTTTTCTTATACGTCAGTTTCCTTGCCGCTATTATATACTCAGGTTTTCTTATATGTCAGTTTCCTTGCCGCTATTATATACTCAGGTTTTCTTATACGTCAGTTTCCTTGCCGCTATTATATACTCAGGTTTTCTTATATGTCAGTTTCCTTGCCGCTATTATATACTCAGGTTTTCTTATACGTCAGTTTCCTTGCCGCTATTATATACTCAGGTTTTCTTATACGTCAGTTTCCTTGCCGCTATTATATACTCAGGTTTTCTTATATGTCAGTTTCCTTGCCGCTATTATATACTCAGGTTTTCTTATATGTCAGTTTCCTTGCCGCTATTATATACTCAGGTTTTCTTATATAGCATACATTGCAGACGTTTTGCGATCAGAGTTCAATTATTGCTATTTTTATATTTTTGTTGTCACATTCTTATTTTGATTAAAGGGACATGTTGCCCTGGATTGAGCAATTTGGGCTCTAAAAAGCGCATGAAAGCATTCAAAAGTCATGACTATGGTTGGAAAGATGTTTTAAGAGTAGAATATAATGATCAAAATTATTGTGTGGTTTTCCTTTTACTTTGTGAACTAACACGGTCTGCCATTTTGAAGATTCAAATTTTTGACTCCACAAAATGGGAAGACTAAGTAACTAAATATTTTTAATTCATCAAACACTTACTTGGTTTTTATCTCTTCTGTTACATTTTTGCAATGCCAGCTTACTTCCCTTCTGCATTGCTGAGGTTTGAGCAACCATACACAGTGCTGTTGAGATATGGTGAATCTGCAATCCATCAAAAGACAACATCATGGGTATGGACAAATAAGCCTGTACCCAAATCATTTAATCAAAAAAACTTGCCTGAAGATGAAATCTTAACCTCAGTACAGTAATCAATCCTCTCTCAACATTTATTGACCAATTATATTTTTGCCATTGTGTAATAAGATCATTGAATCTGACTGTTTGTTATAATGATGTATGATGTATTTGGATGCATTTTATTTTTCTTAAACCAGGAATTTGTATTCACTGTTTTTTGTATTCAAGTGCTACATTTTAAAATTAGCCATACTTTGCATAGATCAAACACCACTTCAAAACAGTGTTTATGCTGATGGTTGGTTTTCTATGTTCTATAACAAACAATTGACAATATTCTGTCGGCACCATGCTATGTAAAATTTGTCATTCTGAATAAGGTGTAGAAAACCATTTTGTTTCGGTATGGCTCATTCACTTAAACTTACTGATATGTAAATTTGAGGGTAAAATCCCCACACCTATTAATACCAAACAAACGTGATGTTTATTGATGATCGTTTAAATGATTTTAAAACAACTTCAAGTCCCCTTTGGATTATCCATCAAAGCTCACATTGAAAGAACAAAACAACATAATGCATCTATTCATTATTTGTATACACTAAAGAGTTCACCAATGATAGCATTTGTATACAACCTTGATAAACTTTAATACAAAGTGTTTGAAACACATTGTGGAAGCAGAAGAAAGAGTTAAAAAATAAACTTTTCACAATCAATGGTCTACTGGGAAGTACCGTAATTTCCTGCGGATAAGGCGCTCGGCACACAAGGTGCAGTACCTCAAATTACCAAAATAATATTCAGGGTTTAACAGATAAGGCGCAACATAAGGCGCAACATATTCTGCATAATGTATAAGCTCGCGAAGTAACATACTGCTTGTACATCAACACATACAGGGGTTATTGTGATGGTATAAGCACACTTACCATCGCGCAAAGGGATCCTAATTTTATAATCACAAAGACGAGTAAAACATCAATGCTATTTTTTTCATTGTAATTTTTTCCATATGTTCGTTTTAAAGCCATAGCTTAACATGTTTTCCTTTCCACACAACGAGCACGCGCAGACACACGTTTTCCCAACGTTTCCCAATGAATGGGCTGCTAGTCTTTGCTAGTCTTCGCTGAATGCTGCAATACATGCAAGAACCAAAGAACACTAGAGGGCGCTTTCTTAATAATGCTTTCACAATAAGAATGTACGCCCTCTGTTGGCGAGAGCATTTCACGATAACATACAAAAACGACTTGTTTAATAAAGACTAGCACCTGTCATGTGATATAGCAGTGTACTGTGTGCATGCATTGATCGTCACTCATTCGCAACGGTTTTGTTATTATTGTGGGCAGCAGCATGGCCAGTGACTTCGTTCTTCGGTAAGTTTCGTCAAAAATGTGAACGGTGTAGGTTTTATTTTAATAAAAATGTGTGATGTAGAATTACCCTGGACGAAATAAAGGACCTATTTTGCAGTATAAATGTAAGATTTCACATTGTAATCATCACAATGAACTCAATCGAAATCAGATAAGGCGCATCGGAAGATAAGACGCAGCAACTTCTTTTTACCATTGAAAGTCAGATAAGATTCATCTCATCCGCAGGAAATTACTGTACTACAGATATTGAAACCTACCAGTCCTTTACGTATTGCCAGTGGTGGTCTCTTGTGTGCACGCCAAGCGGTATTAACTCCTAGATTGCTGGTATCATTAGGTAATCGTAACTCCGGATAAACATTCTCTAAATACCACTTGAAAGATTTACATTCTAATTTCTGTCTCAAAGAGACCCTGCTAGACACATCCCCATATTCCTTGTCACGTGCTGCTTTATTTGTCTGGAAAAAGTACTCCTGTGTAGAAAACATACATATATATCAACTTAAAAGGAAGTCTTTGAAATAGGGCTGCTGTTGATTCCATCAGAGTCAGGTTGTTTAACTTAACATATTCAATCATGACCTTTTTTAAGGTAAACTCTCTTTTACATAGAGCCTACCATTTTTTTGATCGTTAACACTGTGTTTATTTTAAATCTTTTGATACATGTACATGATCCACTATGAGAGAACAGTATAAAATACAAAATAAAAACCCCAGCAGAATACCTTATATTCATCCATCCAGACATGAGCTACTCTTAGTGCATTACGTAATGTGGTATCTTTGCCTGACGGAGACCCATAAGGACGCCTTTTTCTGAACACATGACCAACCCTTGAACATGGTACAATTTCTAACGAACCTCCACACTGCCAGATCTGTAGAACAATTACAAATTTATAAGCTTTTCAGATTTGTATTGTTATATTACAGTTTCAACTCATGCAGCATACTGTAGTTGAAACTTCAGTAATCTACAACTGCTATTTATGTGCAATGCACAACCATTGTTATGTGAAGCACAATGAACTCTTCATTCTTACAGTCAAATTCCCACCCACAGTAGTGTGGTAGGAGGAGTCTACGAACGATACTTACCCGTAGAGCCAGTACCAATGCATTTTCCCTAACCGACAGGTTTAGTACGCTAAGAGTTTTAATATATACGCAACAGCGCCCTCTCTTGTCCCAGCCACGAAGCCCTGCGGTCTGGCCACCATGTTGTATTCCTCTTTTCTCGAAGGCCACCCAGAGGTACCTCCAGAGGATCGAGCTGTCGTGGGGAGGGATGCTCTACGGGTAAGTATCGTTCGTAGACTCCTACCACACTACTATGGGTGGGAAGTCTACTTCACTCAACTTACCTGTAGAGCCACTACTAATGCATCGACTCGCACCGTGAGAAGGTGGAGGGACGTGAGATGCTGTTGCGTAAGAACTAAAACTACCCATAAAATGGAAGAAACAAATCTTGTTGTAGCAACAAATTACAAGCCTAGAGCATAAAATACACAATACTGGTTGTACTTACTGTATGTCTAAAAGGCCTGCAAGTCTATCGGCTCTCGACCGGCTTGTCCTCTCGGTTGGCAGTGGGCCTTGGTGCTGCCAACGCCACTCTCCCCATCGCTCCGTCTTGTTGGAGGACATCCTTCAAATAGCATGAAGTAAAGGTGCTTGACGTCTTCCAGCATGCTGCCTGGATAATGTCGTTGATGGGCACGCCCTTGAAGAATGCCCATGACGCTACCATATCTCAAACTTCATGAGCATGGACAGGGGTTTCGAGAGGGGTAGGCCAAGCATCTGTTGAAGCTGCCTTGATTGCCTGCACTATCCAGCGGGCGATCGTGTCTTTCGAGGCCGCTTGATGTGGGGGAATGGAAGTAATAAGAAGCTGCTTGCATTCTCCCGCAGATGTTTTGTGCGGCTCAAGTACCACTTAAGCGCCCGTACTGGGCACCATAGTTTATCTGCCGGGACGGAAGACACAGACTTAAATCTGGCACAAAGATGTCTGGCGGGTGAAAAGATGGTGACTGATTCTTTGTTAGAAAACCCACCCCTCCCTGTTCCCAACGTATGTGCCCGGGATCAATCGTCAGAGACTGGAGCTCACTCCGTCGGCGGGCGGTGGCTACCGCTAGAAGAAAGGCTACCTTGATTGATGTCTTGGTGAGAGGAACCTCACCCAGAGGCTCGAAGGGAGGCTTCGTTAATGTCTCGAGAACCTGTGAGAGGTCCCAGGAGGGAACTAACCTTTTGGGTCAGGGGGCGCTCGACAAACATGCGGGCGCATATGGAGCCTGCAAAAGGGTATCAAGTCCACCATTCTAGCCATAAGGCCAAGTAATCGTAGCCACGCTACTGCTGGTACCGTCGACTCCCGTAGGAAGAGACAAACACATTGCCATAAGTTAGACAGACGCTCCGCTGTCGGGCAGGCGACTCTCCTCTGGAGGTCGATCCATGCCCCGAGATAAGTTGGACATTGTGTCGGGATCAGGTGCGACTTCTCTTCGTTGATGATGCTAGGGAAGTCGCTAGCCCCACCGTAGCGTCCAGAGCGCCTTATGCCTCTGTCTCCGACCGACCTACGACGAGCCAGTCGTCGAGGTACATGAAAATTGTACAACCTTGTCTTTGGAGCCTTGCCCCCAGGGTTTTCACAATTCTTGTGAAAACCCTGGCGGAGGTTTTTAGACCAAAGGGAAGGGTTAGGGGAGACATCTTTCCCCAACCAATGGATATCCAGGAGCCAACGTTTTTCCAGTTTATGACCGCTAACAAAAGGATTGCCAGCTCATGAATAATTAAGCATAAAAGAGGTCAACCCAGCTTTGGAGGGCTCATTACGAAACCCTATTTGTCTACCAGATCACAAGTATCAGTTACTGTACACAAAAGAGTTCAGTAGTTAAGCCTCTTCTTTTGTCAAGGGATTATAGGATAAGCAGTGTCTTGGGTGTCCATTGTCAAGTCAGAAGTAAGGGTAGTTTATTAGGGGATTAGCTGGAAGTTAAACAGTCCCTTTGTCTGCTCTTGACTCTGTCTAGCAGCATGAATATTCTCATAGCTGTGACCACTGACCTGTAGAAAATTAGCTCATTATAGAGAAGGTAAGAAACCCTGCGGATATCTGCTGGTTGGGGAAGGATGTCTCCCCTTACGAACTCAAAAGTCCTTTCCTTGTAGCGGAACCGGAGGAACCTTGACTGATCGGGGCGGACCGGTACATGTAGGTATGCATCCTTTAGGTCCATGGATGCCGCCCATGAAAGTGTTGGCACCGAGTCCAGAACTACCATGAGGGTGTCCATCCGAAATCTCTTAGGTCTGATCAATCTGTTTAGTGGTCTCAGATTTAGAATGAGCTGCCAGGCGCCGGTCTCCTTCATGGGTGTCAGAAAGAAACTTGACATGAAGCCTGAGAGTTCTTGACTTGAGGGCACTACGCGAATGGCTAGCTTGAGCAAGAGGGACTGGATCTCCCCCTATGGAGAGCCTCGCGTTTTGCCCCCAGCGTGGGAACCTGCGTCTGGCGGATAAGTGTGCCCGACAGGGGGTGCTTGTGAATTCTAGAACGTAGCCATCGCTGATCGTTCGAAGCACCCACTCGTCGGGGATCGTCGAGTCAGAAGAAGGAGAAAGGATGTCCCCTGCATCCCGTGTCTGGAGGCAGTGTCGACCTTACGTAAGGTTTCCTCAGTCTTAGAGCGAACCTTGTCAACGAAGGTGCCTTTCAGCCTGGGATACGGCCATAAAGTCGGCCTGGGACACGGAGTCGCCATGGCGGCTCGTTTTCCCACTACGGCTGGGTGACTTTCTCGAAGAAGAGCCCGAAAGGGGCTCTTGAGGCCAGGAGCCTGCGTGGCTCAGGGGGTTGGAAACCCGAAGCCACCACTGGTGCCTCCACGCTGGGTCCGGGGCTCGAGCGAACCCGTTAACCAAGCGTTCCCTTCATCGCCAGTCCGGCACGGGAACCTTCCCCTTGCCGGCCAGCTTGGCTTTCATCCCCACCTTGCATTTAGTGGTCGTATAGAGGACTCGCTCGAGCCTGCCGATCGACCTGCAAGGCCCCCGGCACTCACCAGTACTGGGTGAACACCGTGCTTTGAAGGGGACACTACCGTGTCCCCCAGCATTTCCAGGGCGGGATCCTACTTCGGGCCGGCGCTAAGAGAAAAGAGGAATACAACATGGTGTGAAAGTTTCAGCTCAATACAGTATCTACTTTAATCTATCACAGTATTTTCATTAAGAACATCAAATCTATCCACGTTTAGCGAGGTAACAGCGGGTACCAACCACATCTCTGTCCACAGAATTCACAAACGATCACCATGGAAATTTGAATCTCTAAAACTTGTCTTGAGGTTAGTTTTGGAGATTTAAATTAAATCTACATACCTTTACTGATTTCTAATCAACGGGACATTTTCTGAAACACTTTCAAAGTGAAAAAAAGAAAAGTATTTGAAGACCCCGCGAGTACCAACTGCTTATTTTGATTTCCGTAAATCAAACTAAGCAGATACATGAATGTGCCAAACACATAAAACATTTTCTGATTTTTTACTAAAACTGGATTGATATCTAATATTGATGAAGTTGATTGGTCGTCTGGTGTATTTATTCAAAACTGGAGGATGAAAATGAAACTTCACAAAGTAAAAAAACTAAATTAATCTTTTTAGTACCATATGAAAAACAATCTTTAACAAAAAAATCACTATACATGTAAATAGACAGTTACTTCACTCTCTTACCCTAAATGATATTTCAAGATTTTCTCCACCCCAAACATCCATTCCTTCATCATATGCCCCAAGTTCATGGAAGTACAAACGATTTATGGCGAACAAACCTCCTGCCATTGTCGGTGAGCTGCAGAAAATTTAAGTAAAACAATTAAACATTACTGTCAGGGTTTTTTAAGACAAGGACTGTTTCTGCATTTGTAGGAAATATTTAATGATTCAATCTGATTACGTTGGTTTGTTTGTTTGATTTTTTGGGGGGGTGGGGGGGCTTTTGTTGTTTTGTTACACTTCCCACATGTGCACTCAACCATTGGCTGGTGGGCCATCATAGAGATAATTTTTATTAAAGCTTAAACAATAAAACTCTCATGTATGAATAATCCAGCAAAATAAACTATATTTGGAGGACCATGTAGGTCTTGCATGAATTACAATATTTTTTGAAACCTTGGGTTCCAATGTAAGTTGCTATAATTAAACATATAAAGGACCACAAAGGGCCAAATGTTCCAATACACGCAACAAACTTGAACAGTCTATTCCAATCTTAACATTTTCAGAAAAACTCAGAATGAATTGATAACAAATTTACCTAAACATTTAGACTTGTAAAATATTATGTAGTCCTAATATCATTTCATCCCTGGTCTATTCATTATGCACTGTGAACAACCTGATGATGACTTACACAATGACCTTATGACAACAAAGTTCTGATGTCATCAGATCACCGTAGGTCAAACGAAGTTGTGTTTTATGTTGGTAACATTGAAAATTAGTGAGCCCGGAAAATGTGTCACATTTCCTTGCATAGAACAGCATTAAAATAGACAATTCCTTGAAAGTGACACTTATTGTAGGTTTTCAAGAAATTAAAATTGATATAAAGAACACATCTTGATGAAGAAAACAATAAAGACTTTATGATTTTACATTGAAAACATTTGAAAAGAAAACAAAACTTTGTGGAACACTCAGTGACTGACATTGACAATGACCATTGTTGATGACTGACATTGACAATGACCATTGTTGATGACTGACATTGACAATGACCATTGTTGATGACTGACATTGACAATGACCATTGTTGATGACTGACATTGACAATGACCATTGTTGATGACTGACATTGACAATGACCATTGTTGATGACTGACATTGACAATGACCATTGTTGATGACTGACATTGACAATGACCATTGTTGATGACTGACATTGACAATGACCATTGTTGATGGTCGCTGACCAACTATTCAAAATTTGGTAATAGCCATAGGCCAGCATCAAATTTAATGAGGGCTCACTTCAGCCTAGTCTGCGCCTCAACTCGGGCATTGCTACATATCGCAATCTGGCAATGCCCAAGTTGACCTGTAACCGAGAGACTAACAAAAAAAACTTGAATATTGTCAACCAGAGGTGGAAAAAAAATGGATCAAACTTGATCAACTTGTTCTTGCCACAAATTTAAAAACATCTATAAAACAGGTAACAGTGCAATGATGACGTCATGTTTTTTTTCTTTCTAAATTTGAGCATAGGCTTTGTCCTGACGTATTGTTTGTGTTTTTAAAGAGAGTTATTCTCGAGATCGAACACTCACAAGTTTGATGTGTTTAAAAGCAATGAGATTTTTGGGGAAGTATAATAATGACATTTCATGAATTAGGCAATAACAGGGTGGGGAACCTGTCTTCACAGCATGGTAATGACCATGTTTTATTTTCAATTTGTTTAGCATAGCAGACTCACACAAGTCTATTGTAGTCAGCAATGAATATGCAAAGCATATGGTTTTATTTCCCCAGTTACCTTATTTCGAGTATGTGTAAATCAGTGAGCCATGATATGAATCCATGAGACAATATGCAGAATAATAATAAAAACTAGTTCTTACATGTATATAGCGCATTTTACAATAACGTATCAACGCACTTTTTATTAGCCCTGGTCATTGGGCCAATAAACATTCCTTTAATCTTTCTCAGCTCCCTGGGGAGTATACAGCCCGAGCTGCCCTTGCGCTCCGAAGCTTTTTCATACACAATATCAACCTCTACCCTCACAGGTACCCATTTATACCCCTGGGTGAAGAGAAGCAATTATAGTAAAGCATCTTGCTCAAGGACACAAGTGTCACGACCGGGATTCGAACCCACACTCCGATGACATAACCACCAGAACTAAAATTTGATGCTCTTAACCGCTTGGCCATGACACCCTATGAGAGACCGTGACGGGTGAGATGTGTTAAGCTTTGGCAGAAGGTATATCGCTATGAATTATTGGAAATTTCTGACATCCCAAGGCAAGGATTCATGCCTTTTTGTCGTGAATTGTACCTTCTGTACTTTTTACCATTTGTTTCGCTTTCTTATTGTATACTGTTTAACTTTTTATGTACAGCGCCTTTGAGCAATTTATTGGATATATGGCGCTTTATAAATGTTGTTATTATTATTATTATTATTATTATTATTATTATTATTAAGGCACGGTCGTAAGTAAGATCAACCAGCCGAATTGCCGGAGCTAATTTCAAGGCGATTTTGCCTGAAAATCATACCTTAAAGTGTTACAAGAGCGATTTTTGTTGCGGTTCCGTTTTCAATAAAACTGTAGAATGATACTTCATTATGTCAAATAAATAAAAATATATAAAAAATCCTTTTTTTTTGGACTGCCACTCCGAATCGCGAAAAGACCCCCAAACTGCATGATGTCACAGAGAGGAAGAGGTCATGTGTTGTCATACACTTCCCTGCACACGCAAGCTTGTTTTGCCAATTTTCTCTGACAAATTTCACCATTGCTGAAAGTGACATTCTTGGGAGAATCATAGCATAACTGCGGAAGTCATTTATGACAGTAGCAGCAATAGTGTCAGTAATTCTGCTAGTAGTTTTAGCGACTTAAGTCGTCAGACGACAAAATCAAAGACATGCAGGATTACGAGGTAATCCGTGATGCAGAACCCTACAGGCTTGAGTCGTTCACGCGCTCCGGTAATAATTATTGCACGACGCGATAAAATATGGTGGGCCCATCATTTTAAAAACTGTCTTTTGAAATTGAGTATCATACATGTTACAGCCATATCAACCCATGTACATGTAAGACCATGGAGCACAGCCTGAGATTGAAAGTGTTTGATTTTTCCAGAGGGAGGAAAACCGGCTGGCCCGGCAAAAAATCCTTGTGGCATGGGAGAGATCGCAAAACTCACATATGGCCTTAGCCGGGTATCGAACCTGGGTCACTTTGGCAACAGGCAAGTGCTTTACTTACAAGCCAATCATGCCAACCATGCCACATGTTAAAATACCCCACATGACCAGTCTTTGACTAATCAGGGTGCATAAACTCTCTTGAGGTATTTTTTGATACAAAATAATATAAATCTTGATGAAAACAAAGGTAGTTTTGGCTGATGGCCAAAACCCCAAATAAAAAGTATGGTTATCTTGACATTAAAACCATAAATACACAATTGAAAGATACATGATTGGTTGGTAACTTACCTGAATGGCTTGACGTAATCTTCCTTGCCCTTCAACAAACTGCTATTAAGATTCTCCCATTTGAAATGCAAGCCCCAGTTGAATCCCCCTTTTACCATTGGTGATGCTTGATAGGTAAATGTATCCGAGTTTATTATATCAATGATAGGACACACCACCTTGTGTCTATCACTCTGAATGCGCACAAGAAGAGGTTCTAACCACTTTTCATTCACCTTCACGCAAACAAAAGAGATGAACAAATATAAATTATACTTTTAACAAAGATGTACATGTATGTGCTCCACATGTTAGCAAAGATTTTGCTTGTGGGAATGCCTTCTTCACATTATACTAAACATTTTTCACTTACAAGGCTAAATGCCAAAATTCAGGGCTAAGATTGTAAGCATAGAGTAGTGACCATTAGCACGATTATCGGTTGTGGCTTATACATGTAGCTAACTTATATGACTAACTTATGGTTAACTTACTAAACATTAAAATTCATGCCCCGTCTGTTTTTTCAAAAAATTACTTTTGAAAAACAAGCAAAAGATGAGAAAGATGAATAATAAACCAACAGAATAATTAGTAGAGCCCGGTTGTATGAGAATCCAGTGAAAGCTGACCTTGACCTCTGTGTCTAAGTAGACTCTGTGTATTGATACCACATGACATGCGTACATGTATGGCAAAATTATATCACATGGCATTTAGGTATATGGCAAAATGGATCTTCCGCATTCTCTGTTTATTTTTGGTAGATCTGCCAAGTATATGTATTCTAGGTGGCTGATGTGGAAGGGAAGTTACACTGGAAACAAAGTCCCTTCAGGAGAAAAATTGTTCAGATGAACTCTCCGTTGTCACAGTGACTAAAGAAGATGTGTATAGATGTGTATGTGTGAAAGCATGTATGGAGTTGAATAATACAACATGCATCCTAGTTTACTAATACATGTCATGTACTACATGTATGTTTAAACATTAGCCATACTCCAGGTTGGGAAAATGACAATCTAAATGAGATGTCTGTAGGAACTGGAGTGGAAAATGTTTGGCTTCTCAGGACAAAACATCCTCAGATTTCTTGTCAAATATGTCAATGTCAATGTCAATGTAAATATTCAATTCATTCTCTGGAGCCCACTAAAGGTCAGAAGAGGTTGTTAAGCACCAGGGAATGACAGAATGAGGTAGAACATGTACATGTAAGTACAATACTACAAGCAAGCAAACTTTAATTCACATTCACACGACCCCAGAAAGTTGTCAAGATTATTTGAAAATTCAATCTAGGTTGATTTGAATGTACAAGTTAAAACATCTAAAAGTAATAGAGTAACCTTGGACCTTGGTACCATGACAATATAGACCAATTGCCAGAGCGCCAATTGCACGACCAATGCTTACATGTTATCACGTGACTTACAGTGGGTGCTATGTCATCGCAGCTAATGGCAAAGACGTGCAAAGACTATGCTGGACCCATCCATAAACCGAGAGTGGGCTATATTTTTATTTGTAGTAAATAATAACACATTTGCCAAGTCCCCCTATTAAAGGTGTGTGTTGTGACATTGATTTAAATCCCATTACTGTTTCATAAGGTACCAGTATTAAACCACAGAGAGATTTATTTTGAGTTATGTACTACCGGCGTCAGACGACCATGTAGCCATCCTCGCCCTGGTAAGTAATGGAGGAGTCCAACCTGGGTTACACAGACACCCGGTCTTTTGTTTGTAATGTAAATCACAGTAATAAAAGTAAAGAGCGTGGGAAAGATGACCGTTTAGCCTTGCGGAATTTCAAATAGACAAAGGAATCATACAGTTTTGGAAAGCCTTTTCTTTTGGATAATTTTAGCTTCAAAATTGTGACATTCTTGTGCTGAAAAGTGCTTGATCGCGTCGTCCGCATGCATCACATCGTGCAGAATTTACAAGACTTGCCAGAACCTGTCCGAACTGGCTGTTTTTTAGCCACTCCGGTAGGTTACAGACTCTGGAATAATCTTCACATACAGGTACTTCCAGACAGACAAGTCTTGATCAAGTATGCAAAAATCAATGTTCTTTACAACAACGGCACTTTCCTATGGAGGACGCCTTGTTTGTTGATGTTTTAAACCCACTATAGGTCACATGACATTGGTCACGCAATCGGTCTATTGTTGTCAAGTTGTTCTAAAAGCATTGGCCATTTTGATGTGGTCAATGTTATGGCAATATGAGCACAACTTGAGATATCTGACTTCATGCCAATAGGGGCTCACCTCACAATGACTGTCCAAAAACATGAGTACATCTCCTGTAGCTACTCTTGCTCCAATGGTGCGTGCCCTGATAAGACCTTCCCTCTGATGATTGTGAAGTACTTTTACCAGTGGAGACAAATTTGCAGAAACATAGTCATCAAGTTTAGTTTTCAAATGGTCTGAAAAAGAGATATTTCTAGTTAGTTAATTCGGGTGCCATATCTTATTTTCACATATGAAATTAAGGGCAACCAATTACATTCCTAGATGTTGGACAAGGGGTTTAAAAGAGATACACCAACCTGTGCATCCAAGGCACATCATAAATGAATGCTGGTAACTAATTCTTCAATTCCTCCAAATAGTTTTATAATGGTATTTTCAAATGAAGTATGTATGTGCTTACAAATCTCAAAAATAGCTCCATGGGGAGAAGAAAACCTCAAGCAGCAAAAACAGATCATCTCTACTTTCAATCCCTCACAAATACCATCTTCATTAAAAATGATACTGCAAGTAGAACCCACACAAATTTCATGATGGTTTGACCAGTTTTATGATGGTTTGACCAGTTTTTATAACTTGCACAAGATTCATTTGAATCCTTAAACACACCAACTAATACACCTGGTGAGGAGTGTTGCATAAAAGTCAGTCACATTCCAGCCACATTAGAACATATTCTGGAATGGTGATAGTCAATACGATCCATTTGACTGTGCATCTGTGCCAAACAAGCATTCCTCTGAGAATGTTACACTAAAATGTTCCTTGAGAACTTTTTACCTGTATGATCGTCGGCTGGTGTCATGAGATGTGGTCAACATTGTTCAAGTTGTTGGGTTTTTAATTTTTTTTTCTAAATTGCCTGTTTAATTAGCTGTTTCGCAGCGAAACAGCTCTTGTTTTTGTTAGAGTTTTTGTTTTAATTTTTATTCTTCAGACTTCCGGAAGTCATTGAAATAACGCACAGTTCGTTCTAAGCGGCCTTTTGCATAGTTCCTAAAGAGCAATTGCGATGAAACTTTCAGTGAATGAAAGGCATTGGTGCAATAATGTGTCTAAAACAAGGATGTCATGATGACGTCATCACCTGTCACGTGACGTCATCTTAAAGGTTTATAATTTAAATATTTGAAAATGCGTATCAAATCAGCCACAAGAGACCGTAGGATTCTGTTTGCAGGATTGGGTAGGGATTAATTAGGGCTTCATTTTATTCAGTGTGCGTGACCTCACGTGACCTTAACCAGGAACCTTGATACATCATAACTGCTTTGAATACAAAAAGACTTTCATATTCACTTGAGTAATTTGAAAATATTATTAGCGAAACAGCTCTGCATTTGTTCACAAATGCAATCATGTCTAGTTTCAATTTCCTTTTCCCATGGGCAACCCCCACCCATGTTTTAGGTACAAATGTCACTTCTAACTGGATAAACAGTCCAGAAACCATTAAGCTTTAACTCACCACCATGACCTTGAACCTTTTCACCCCAAAACAATCTCAACCTTTATTTTCCCAAGGGCAACCCCCACCAAAGTTACAAGTCCAAATGTCACTTCTGACTGAAATTACAGTCTGGAAACAAAAGTGCACACAGTCGTAGGCAATGACAATACCCCTCTAGCCCAGTGGGTTGAGGGATTAAAACACTGTAATACTGTTGACTGTTGTGGGAAAAAACCCATCAGAACCCTCCTTATTCCTTGACAACTTTTGGTTGGTAATCCCAAAACTTTTCCATGCCTACATGTATGTGCTGTGTTATTCCGGGTGACCAAAACTGTCCGCCATGAGCCAGTTAAGGAAACAAATTGTGGATGATATAGGCTAGTTTTCTGTCGTAAAGTGGTTTTCAACTTATTTAATGCATACATTGTATATTTTTCTACAATACTAATTATGGCCAAAAGCAAAAGGCTTCTTTAGCAATCCACTATGAAGCTACTTCTCCCGTTTATTTTTCATTCAAGTTGAGTCTACACGAGGTCATACAATAATACAGTAAATTACTGCAATGATACATGTAGGTCTTTTGGTTTAGCTACTGTACAAAGGTTTCCACTAATGAAATTCCAATATGCAGGAAACATGATCAGACGGCACCAGAATGCTCATTCATAGCACCTTTGCTGGCCAGTGTAAAATAATAAAGCTTCTTACCAAAATCACTACAATCATCCAACAAAATGATTTCATGAATGAGATTCCTTGGAGTCCTATCCAGTACACTATACACAGTGCGTAGCAAAGTGGACCATGCTTCATTGTAGAAACAAATTATCACACTTACTGTCAGATGTAGATCTGTTGAGTATACCTTGTATTTACATCTATGGAGAACACAAGCAAACATAACAAAATTAACTGCATGTATCAAATCATGTTTGTTGACAATTTTGTGACAATCTGCCATGACAGTTTGGTAAACATTCAATATTGACATTTTCCAGAAGCATTCACCGACTCCGAATACCCTTCCTCTTTTAGTTATTGTATACAATGTACATTAATATCAGGGAAACAAAGTTAAGCTTCAACCTTTGCAGGTCAATCAAAATTTTAAATTAAACATGTAAATTGTTTGTTTTGATCAGAAAAGATCTGCAAAGAAAGTCACTGCATGTTTTTCAAACAGCCAACACAATTTACCATCTCAATAATTGATGATCTGCTTATTTTATTTCATTAACCCTTACTCCACAGGCCCACTTGCCTACAGGTGACCTCAATACTATACTACAATATCCCCCTCCTACATGTATGTATGTTAGTGTTACTGCACAGAAGGAAGTTCAGTTTATTATATTGCAATATTAAAGGAAGATTCATACTTGGAAAAAAGGGGAACTCAAAGCAACTCGACACCACAAACTTTCAGAAAAGAATTCACCCAACTTCAACATGTGTAATTTACATGATATTTCTCTTTACATTTAAAAGTATGATTTAATCTTAAAGCACATGTGTAATGTATTACATACAGCTTAATACTTACAATGGATTTCGAGTGTCTGTGACATTACGATGATATCCCACTCGCGTACTGACAAGCTCGTTAAAGGCATGCTTTCTGAATCCTTCATCTCGCAATTGTCTATCTCCATCTGTTTTTATTATTCCTAAATCAATTATATCATTACCTTTCAGGCTGATACCTTGTTTTTGGTTTAAGTCACTTGAAATGTTCACTTGCCTAATAATAAGGTTTTTGTTAATAAAGTCGTTGTAAATATCGTCATTTTTGGAAAGTTCTTCAGCTTTTAATTCTATATTGTTTGTGAGTTTATAGTTAACAACCAATCGGTGGGGAAAACGCTTGCTGCCTTGTACATCAACATGTTCACGTTGACTTACTTCAGCTAAAAACATATAAATGATGACAGCCCACGTAATAGATGATACAATCAATCCATAGCAGAAACAACGCAGATGTAGGCTAGCCATCTCTTCACATCACTCTTGAACTCTTGCTGTTAGTTTGCTGGACGAATTTGTTCACAATCTGTCAAAAATAAATATATTGTCACTGTTATTTAACTCTTTGATTTACATTAGCTGCAATAATCGCAGCTCTTCGTTATGTCACTCAAGGCCTACGACAGACCATGTGTTGAGATTTTGTACATTCTGGTAAAGGGTCTTATGGACTTTGTGTTATTTAAATTTTACATACCCAATTGGGGTAAATTAAAAAATGTTGGGAGTATCCAGGGTCATGACTACCGAAGTACAGTAACTTACAGTATGGATCAGGCCTTAGGAAACACTAACACAAACGCTCTAGTTATGTGGAAAGGGGCATTGTATAACTCATTTGATCAAACTCATGATCAAATGCAAATACTCCAATCATATTTCTCCTAGTCTGTGCATTCCATGCTTGGATCGGCGATTGCTGTGCGTACGTGATAGATTAGGCTTGTGTTGTATACATGTACTGTCATTGTGTTGACGGTTAGACATGCTGGCCCATTTGGGCAATTTTGATGTATGAAGCTATTTAGTTTGGCAGATCCAGATGATCGGGCCAACAACCAATCAGCATAAGCGTAGTGGCGAAAGCGATTTGATTGGTCCCAAGTTAAATATGTCAGCCAATGAGAGCAGAATATTGGCAAGGCATTTGTTACCTTTTTGGAGGGAATTTATTGCTTAGCGTCACTTTGTTACAGCTTGTGATTTAAGTCAACTTTTATAACACACCGCCTCCCCTATGGCCCCACCTTGGAAAGGGCAGTTTACTGCAAAAAAATGACAAACAAATTAAAGGTCTTATTTGTACATGTACATTTCCTACTTGGGAAATTTTTCGTGTCAGTAACGCATCAGATTTTTTCATAAATTACACCAAAACGAGCGCGCACATTTTCGTTTTAATGTGCTGTCCACAAATGAGCTACAATTTTTAAGTGACAACTGGGGAAAAAATCTCGGCATAAAAACGTGAGTTTCTATTCGAAAAATGATTTCACCTCCTGGAGGTACATGGGCGTAGGGCCAAGGATCGGAGGAAGTCAGAGTATTGGCACATGATAAATGGGGCTAGTCTAGGCTAGGACTAGGACAAGTGCAGTAGCTAGGACTTTCGGAATAGGAGGACTAGATTATCACACCATAGAATTAGATTAAGATCATTATTGCCGTACAAAAAAATACAAGATTTCTGAATTCTAGTCCCTCCATCACACCATCCATCATGGCTAGCTTATTCAATTGTTCCATGGTTGCACTCACACTCGTCATTCCACTCGCAGCTACACTAGACTTGAGGAGTTGCGCTCAGTACAAATCAGTGTCCCTCTTTTCCAGTCAGCAAATGACAGAACGTCCACGACGACCCACTTCTAAGTAGGTCCGTACGTTTATCGTAGGACGCCCTGTATTCAGGGGGTCCCTGAAATCGAGGCAAACCTTTGACCACTCTGCGCGCGATGTAAACAGTCCCTAGATACAATTTTTGTGGTTTGACTTGCCAAGCAAAGAGTCTCCTCTCATTTGACCAAAACTTAGAAACATGTAAGGCTCCACTGGTTAGTTGCACTTGTAAATGCAAAAAGTTGTGGTATTTTAGGCATTTCTGCAAGGTACAAAAATATGTCATACTGTCGGGGCCATAAAAAAAAAAATTCCCACCGAAAAAGTTTCATCAAACACTTTTTCAATTCACAATTCACGATGATCAAATCATGTGACTGAACATTCTGCTGAGCATTCTGGGGAAAAAAATACAGAGGCTTAAAGAAGCCACGTGCCTTATATCATTTTCTAATAGTCTGGATAATTTTTTTTTGTTAACACTCTATCATTTTTGTTATTAATATTAAAATTTAAACATCAGCTTTGTGATTCGATTATCACTGTTTATTTATATGCTTTATTATAAATGTTAAGAAACATAAAAAGACACAAAACTAAATAAAAATAAGATTTGAAAGCCAAGAATTATTTACATTTTTTTTATTTTATTTTATTTTTTTAGTTTTTAAAAAATACCATGGTTATTTTTAAAACTAAATAAAAAATATGTTGAATAAAATGAAGAAAACTGCTGGCTATAGAGTCATACACTAAGTCTCACAGAACACTAATAGTCACTGCAGATGTTTCTTCCACGTATGGCTTCACCCGGACACCATACTTTCTTGTTTGCATCGAAAACAGGTCAAACTCAAAACAAATGAGACGCTATTGAAGTCATCGAAGATCGGTGCGTGGTGTGAAAGTTTCAATGTCCATCACGTTTTAATATATGTTTGCATATTTCTTATAAACAAAGGAAGGTAATTAGGGCATCAGTTGATTATGGAATATTTTTATTTTTTTTCAATTCAAAGAAAAAGGCATACTACATCGAAAACCGGACAGGGGAGGATACATGTACATTTTGTAAATCAATGGTCGTGCATACAATTTTATTCTTACCATGATTACATACAAGTGGTGATTGGGCTAACCATCGCAACTGTGGTTTTATGTACAATTTCTGCACATAAATGGAAATAATGGGCGAAATAATACAGCATGGTACTCCTCTTCTCTGGGGAAAGTAATTAAATCATTGATAAGCGAGACTGCGACACACGATTCTTTATCATGCATACTTTCGGAAAACATTCAGTGCGCTAGTTCGTCCGTACCGTATTCGTACACACACACACGACGTACAATGTATAACAAAATAATATTAAGAATGTTTAAGTACTGAATATTGAGGGCGCTATCACGCAGTTTCTTCCTGATCCGACGATATTTCACGGGGAGATAAAGTCTATGGTCTAAAGTAAAGAGAGAAGACTGTCCGCTACATATGCGAGGGGGATGACCTAGCCTTCACGAAAGACACTGCACATTACACAACTTTGAGAACAGCATCCCTAAAGTGAAATAAAGAGAAGTATAACAATAAGATGTCATTGTTGAAGTTGTTTTTCTCATAAAAATTTGCTTTTTGCCTTAAAAATCAAAGTGAGAAGATATTTTTCGATTCTTCTTTCATGTGTGTTCGCTGTTTGTTAGCCGAATCTTCCTCATTATGTCCCTGCTGGTTGGAGGGATGAGCTGAACCAACACTACTCTAACGCTGTATCTATCAATCATGTATGTATACATGTATGTCATGTATGTAAATCTAGTGTATGTCTAGTAGTTGATAACATTATCATAACATTTTTTAAGACGTCTGAATCTGGTTTTGTTTATCGCAAAATAATATAATAATAAATAATGATAATTGTCAGTTCTCATTGCGCATTTTAGTGGCATCAAACATTTCACTTTTTTGCCAATAATACGCCCTCATTAAGTAGACATTAGGCCTCAAGATTTATATTGTGAATTGGTAACCAAACTTTCTGAGGATCAAATAAAAAACAATTTAAAATAAAAAATGGCAAGGATTAAGTTAGTTAATTAAGTTTTGATATTTGTTTTCCCCTGAACGGACGAATAATCGCAGAGAGTATGACCATGTATAGACATGGTCAACAAAAGGACCATCTTATCATTTTAAATTTAACCTTTGCAATGCTGTTCTGAAAGACATGTAATGCTGTTCTGAAAGACATGTACCTGGGTTTTGATACTAGAAAACACTTAAAAATTATAGGAAAACACCCTAAAACAGCCGCAAAACTACTTACTTCAAAACAGTGTGACGGGCAGGTGGACTTCTTCTCCAACCATTGGGCACATCATCATTGAATAATCCGATCGAACAAAGTCACTCTGTTTGGGCTGTTTTCAACTTCTCCAAGTCCTCCTTTCGCCGCCGTTTGTTCCTGTGCAAGCTCATATCATAAACAGTATACAGTGTGTTTACCCACGTCTTGAAGTTGCGTTGAAGGATTTCCAGCCTGATGTAACAGGAGCAGACATTACATTTGCACAAAAGAGCATGTAGCTTGAATCTCCCTGAAGGAAGGACTTGGAGAAGTTGCAAGAAGTGATAACTTTGGATTAGGCCAATGAAATTAGATCACTAGTTTCTCGTCAGCGCCCGCATGTGATTTTGGCCCCGCACCAAAAAAATTAATTATTTACTGAAATTTCATTATAAAAAAAAACAACATTGAAAATCCGACGCAAACTACTCCTTTAGCGAAAAGATTCTGTTCCGGTTGCGCGGTCCGTGTTTTACAGCAACCGCCATGCTATCTACATCCACCTTGTTTACAGGTCGTGTAATACGTGCAAGGCCTTTGTGCATGGAACTGTGGTCGTATTGTCGCAGTGGTCGAGGTTGAACCCTTGCGCTTACGCGAGCTACGCGGTCGAACAATGGTTTGACAGGCCCAGGCGCAACTGTTAGCCAATAATAATTTGCCTTATTTTTTCTTGGTGAGAAATAATGAATAATGAGTTATGAAAAAAATATATATATAATTTGATAAATGGATTCTGACGAGAAACTAGTGATCTAATTTCATAGGCCTTATGTTGTAACTGGCCAACAGTGTTTTTGGTTAGGGAAGGTTCCCGATGTTTTCCTGTAGTTTTTTGTATTTTTCTGGTAGTTTCCTGGTATTTGGGGGTATTTCTAAAGTTTTCCGGTATAGTAGTACCAAAAATACCTCTGAGGCCTACAATGTATGTAGGTCTACAGGCCTATCCTGTTTCACACAAAGGTTTTGCAGATAATTGTATTTCTGCAAATTATCTTATTCTGGTTGATCTGTGTCTAGCCATAAAAGAACACCAGATGTTAATCAGATTAAAGTTAATGAGATGCCAAGAAAAGACAGGGCACACAGTTGAAACAGGTGGATTGAACAACTTGTTTATGAGACAAAGAAATTAAATAATGGGCTAATTGTAAAACTTAAACATGATGGACAATACACTACAGACGATCTTAAGTCCAATAATAAGGATGATCAACGCACTTTCGGGTTTGAAGAAATGGGCCCCTAGAGTCTCTTCTGCACTCACACATTTTGATATGAGTAAGGTCAAGATTTTTTTTTCATTGTTAACATCTTGCCTCAACTGAAGTCTACAAAATAGTTGAAGGGAAAACAAGTCAAATTGTCCCACATGCAGAGACACCTGATCAATTTTTAGTCTTTATAAAAGCCCCTCAACCAGAACCTAATCAAAAAGCTTCATACAACAAGGAAAAATTTCCAAACATACATTAACAGCATCCAAGCTACATGTATTCGTTTCATGGTCTCTGTATGAGATCATGTGTGTTGTTCACTTTTAGATATCGTCACAACACCTTCTACTTCGCTTATCTCCAAGCCATGTATGTAGTGTGAACGTTTTGCACATTGGGTGTAGGCAGCTTCTTTGTCCGCTGTTTGCCCAACGTCCAACCAATCTGGAACTTATCATAGCAAATGCCCAACATAAAGAGCGTTTATCTAACGAGTGGCTAACGAATGACCAACAAATACACAGCGTATTGCGACGTACATCAACTTTTATCAGGCATTCATCTATTCACGCGTGACGCTAAAGTACTGATAAGGTAACGTGCATGTACAGTACAGCTACAGTATACATAGGTAGCATTTTTTAGTCACATCTGTGACGTCACTGACCTAGCTCTTTCATCATTCTTGATCTGCTGGTCATCAGAGATGGTGGATGCTCAGAAACTCCGGATTCAATGTATGTTCTGGCCTTTCATCAACATGAAAATGACCTGAACCTGAGGCACGTCAAGTAACTGGCTGCAGCACGCTAGGCATGCGTTGGGTATTCAGTGGCCATTTGTTGCGTACGTTCAGCATTCGTTGGATGAACGCTACGCATGCGCTGTCATTTGTTACATGGAGGCTAGTTACACGTTAGCATTCGTTGTGCATTCGTCTTATAAGTCAAGAGTTTGCTAAGAAACATGAGAATTTTTTGCTGAGAATTTGAGCGTAGCTGGACTTTGCCAATTTTTTTGAAAACATTCAGTCTGCTAGGCATAAGTTAGCCCTATTAGCTACTATGTTACAGGGCCTTCGAGGATACTTTGAGATGCACCCTATCCTTCATTATTTGAAATGACATACAAGAAAGTATGATACCTGCTTTCAGATTGGCAGTGAAAGAGTGGAACAATTAGTTTAATGCACATGTACATGTACTACAGACTGTAGAGCCCTACCCCACCATTTTGTAGGCAAACCATAGAACATGTTGTGCATGTTGGTAAGTGGCCCCAATTGACATGATTGAGGACTGCTTGATGAATTTTAGTTGAGTTACACAAAATATATCTCACTTGTCAGGTGATTTGTATTGTATCGTAGTGTCTAGATGTAAGTAATTTCAGGTATTTTCATTTCTACATTTTTAAAGTAATGATTCTTAATAAAAAATGTTAAGTTTTTATTCAATCGAAGCTCCAAACTTTGCCAAGGGATAAGCAAATTATGTACTTGGTTCATTTGTTGTGTTACATCCATTTGAAACATTGTTTTGCAGATTGTTTTAAAAGGAACACATTGCAGTGATGTCTTTGAAGCCAAGGGTTGTCAACTTTGATGAAACTTGGGACAGGTTACTGAAGACTGTAAAAGGAGTCATACAGCTGGGAAATGTTAAGAGGAAAACATGGAATGATCGTTTCTCGTATCCTTTTAAAAACTTTGTGTCTAGTGAGATTTTCTAATAGTAGAAGGCATGTAGGTCTACTATTGTACACTGTACTTTTGTATGCAATTAAAAATGAATAATGATAGTATGATAAATGTAATATCAATGATTATCAAACTTTTTGAAATCCAGTAAGTGGAAAAGTTGGTACAATAATAGGGAAATACAAAAGAATGTTTTTCGTCAATACAGGTATGTATAGCGGTGAGTTTTTTTGTGGACTCGGACTCGGTCTTGAAGCACCTTGACTTGGACTTGGACTTGATCCTGGGACTAGGCATGTCTCGGCTCGAGACCGGGAAAAAATGGGGGAAAATTTGCAACCTTAGCTTCTTTCATGGTGCCTATGTTGGCCTCGATCATTGATAATGAACAACAAATTGTTTTCGTGGTTGTATTCAATTGCCTATGGCCTTTTTATACAAACCACGGTCAACCTGCCAATAACGTTTTTGACAAAACTAAGCGGAATCTCAGACTTTTGTCATATATCCATTTTTCATTGGTTTACGTTGATTGGTTCATGGAGATTCTTGGTTCATCTCCATAATTGATCGTAGTCTAATTGAGGCCACCCTCACATCAGCTCTTAGACAACCTCACAACCTATTACACAGACAACCAACTGAAGGCAAATCCTACCAAGACCCAGGTAAGCCTGTTCCACCTACAGAATCGTGACACTGGGAGGAAACTGTCCTTGATGTGGAACGGCGTCCACCTTGAACACTGCAACTTCCTGTATACCTCGGCGTCACGCTGGACTTGACGCTCTTGTACAAGCAGAATATAGACAAGGTGAAAGGTAAAGTAAGAACCAGAAACAACCTTCAGAAACTGGCAAACTCCTCATGGGATGCCAATGCATCCACGCTCCAGACAACTGCTCTTGCGTTTTGCTACTCTGCTGCAGAGTATGCCTGCCCTGTCTGGGAAAGATCCTCTCACGCATTGAAAATTTACCTTGCCCTGAACGACAGTTGCAGATCCATCACTGGCTGCTTAAAACCAACGAATGTAGACGGCCACCATGTCCTGGCTGGCATTGCCCCACCTGGTATACGTAGGTCAGAAGCCAGCAGTACTGAGCGCCTCCGACAAACAAGACACCGGCCATCCATGTCATGCCTACCAACCAGCTCCCAGCCGTCTACAGTCAAGGAGGAGCTTTCTTCACTCAGTTGAACCACTGACAGCTTGCTCTGAGGTGGCCAGACTTGCACTGTGGGAGAAGACAGCCACTATCGACAGTCACCATCACGAGAAGCTGCCCCTCCCAACTAAAGCACAGCTACCCCCTGGACATAGGAAGGACTGGAAAACATGGAAGTCCCTCAATAGACTACGTACAGAGGTGGGACGATGCAAGATAAACATGAAGAAATGGGGATATACTGACGATGATGACACCAATTGCGATTGTGCAACATCACCCCAATCTATGCTACACCTTCTACGACGCCCAGCCCTTGAGGAGCAGTGCTGCCTTGAAGACCTGATGGCAGCAAACAAGAAAGCTGTGAGATGTGCCGAATCCTGGCCAAACATTTGAAGAGTAGATGATGGACTCAAAAAAAGATCGTAGTCTAGTCCTAATTGTTAGTGATGATCACCCTACTGATGATCTCCCTATTCCTGAGCTTTCCTCAATGTTACATTTACTCCTCAGCTATACTCTCAACATCATCAGGTCCCTTCCTGTAGGGAAGGCTCCTGGTCTTGATGATCTACCATTCTTGATAAATGTTTCATATTTTTCTTACCTTGGGCCAACTTCCTCAAAGTTGGAAACTTGCTAAAGATGTCTAACCAGTCTTTAAGTGGGGTGACCATTTTCTTGCTAATGACCTTGTTTGTTAGCAAGCTGAGAAGAGAGTATTCAGGTGAGGTTGCGGTAACACCATGTGTAAATCTTTTTTGAGTAGTGGTGGTGCTGAGAAGAACCGGTGATTGACAACTCAAAGTTTCGATCAGTATCTCTGATTGTCTTCAGGAGGTTGCTGGACTCTTTTGCTGGATGACCACTGCTTATTCTGCCAGTTCTGAAAAGTTATTCCCGTCCCTGTGCCCAGAAAACTGTCTGAAACCCTGATAGTACATTAAGTGATTGACCATGTTCTCCTGTTGTATCTAATAATAATAATAATAGTGGTTCTTATATATAGCGCTCATATCCGTCACTCAGTGATGCTCAAGGCGCTTCAACATTCAGTGTTTTACCTGCAGGGTATGTGGAGCTAAGTATGAGACCTACTCTTTTACGTGGTGCAATATGCAGCCAATCAAACCAAGAACACTGGGGCGAACCCCTACTCGTTTCGATAAGTACACTGGGTTCTTTTACATGCAATACACAACACACGTGACCAACAGCTTTACGTCCCATCCGGACGCAGCAACAATGGTTAAGTGTCTTGCTTAAGGACATAAGTGTCACGACCGGGACTCCAACCCACACTCTGCTGAACAGAAACACCAGAGCTTGAGTCCGGTGTTCTTATCCGCTCGGTCATGACACGCTAATAATGTTGGGGTGGCCCAGCTTCTTTTATGCAATCTGAATCATCATTAACTTATACGATGTTTACATCCAATGATGAACAAACAATCCTTAACGCACAATATTGTCAGTGATGTGTATGCTTTGTGTGTAGCCTTTCCTGAGCCACATAGTAACCGCTTGTATGAAGAAACCAAGATTTTTCTGGAAGAACACATAGCAGCATTACACAAGGTATGGATAACTTTACCCTTTTGAATTTTTATTTTTATATTTTATTTTATGCTTTCCATTTTTTTCATTTTCGTATGGTTGAGTCTTAATTTTCTTTTGTTGATATTTCATATTTTGACAGGATGTTAGTCAAGCTGGAGATAGTCTTTTGTCCATTTATCATCGTCACTGGGAAGAATACAGTAAAGGAGCCAGCTACTTGGACCAATTGTATTCGTAAGCTTGTTCTTTAGTTGACTTAAATTCTGCATTAGTCAAAGTTTATTATTTATTCAAGTCTTTTGAAGAGTCTGACTTAATATGTTGAAGGAAAAACCCATTTCATTAACCACTTCATGTTGGTATTTTAAAATTATGTGCCCATGTGAGGTATAATTTTCAGAACTCGAGGAGCTCCTTGAGTAATCGTTTGCCTACTCCTATTTTTTGTACACGACAACATCAAATCCTGATGTTAATTACAAAAATCTTTGATGTCTCTTCTTTGTCAAGTCGGGGTTTCATTGAGGAAACAATGTTTTCAGAGCAGCTCAAAAACGTTTTGAAAAATAATACAATGGGTGGCTACAGAAGTTGTTGCAGAATACCAACGCGAAGTGGTTAAAAAGAACATATTAACCCGTATCTGGGGCTGGTTGGGTTTGAACTTTGACATGTAAATTATTGTAGTACATAGAGTGTCATCCACCTTCTTATACTGACTCTTGGTATCTTTATGATTTTCTAAATATATACAGTTTCAAGATACTTGGGAAACATATCTGCCTGATTTACTCTTGGTCGAATCCGTTTTAACATACATTTTACTTTATCCGCGATGCAAATTTAACTTCAATTAAATAACAGGTGGACATCTTGTATGCTTGATAAATGAAGTATTTTACTGAGCACTTAATTAATTGGATGTTTTCATTAGAATCCATTGTGAAATAATATACTCACCAGTGTTGGAGTCAAGACCTCAAAGTCCGAGACCGAGACCGAGACCGAGACCTCATCTACTGAGACTGAGACCGAGACCTTACAGTCCGAGAGAGACCGAGACCTCCCCATTCGAGACCAAGACCGAGACCTCATTTAAATAAGCATAAAAACACACAATTTACATGTAGGAACATGTGCACATTTAAAGCAATTTTATTTTGTGTGAAACCACAACTCTACTAAACATTTCCAAAAACTTATTCATGCTATTAAAACAAAGTTTAGTACTGATAAGAACAGGATTTTCCATATTTTAAAAGTGGGACAAAACTGCTGATGGTTTGCTGGCTGTCCGTATGATTTTTGTTCTGTAAATACTCATTGTATCTGTAAACAAAGTTAATTGAACTTGTAAAGAGTTCTTATAAATAGTATATTAGAGCTTCTGCAAATTTTGTAAAATCCAAGTGAGAAAAAAACCTGGTAAAATACAATTTTCATTGGAAATAGCTGCAAGGAAAAAAAAGTATGTTAAGTTTTTCAAAAAGCCCACGTTTATCCAAGTTAATTTGGGGGGTAATAACCATTATACTACTAGTAGTAAGTAAGGGGTGGTACGTACTTTTACCTTGTGAAGATGACTCACAAATGAACGCAGAGCTGGTCCCTGCCTGTTCAGTGATGCGGTTTGAACGAAAACCAAATTTGCCGGATGCTTATGCTTTTCTGTCTTGATGCCACAAACTCTTTATGCTCCGCAAAACAACATTTAATTATCTGGGAGTTGCTTGACATGGTCTGACTGTCAGTCAATAAGACTGCACTGAAGAATGTATTAAACGCAAACTTGTTTTCTTACAAACTATTTGTATTTACATAGGAAGGTCTGTATGCCACAGCGCAGCGACACATCAGACTGGTTGTGTGTGTGTACATGACGACACGCGGTTTGTTAATGAGAATAAGGACAAAAGTTCATGCTGCAGCGCGGAAATTATGCTGGCTATCTCCCACACAAGAATCTTTTTGACATTCACTACGTGTTATTTATTGCATGCTGATTCAGGCAGCAATGCCTACAGGCAATCACAATCCAATATTTAACGCGTAGTGAATGTCAAAAGATTCCTGTGTGGAAGATAGCCAGCATAATTTCCGCGCTGCAGCATGAACCGTTTGTCCTTATTCTCGTTAACAAACCGCGTGTCATGTGCACCACATGTGTACATGTTCTGTTCATTCATTCAGCAGCGCGCGACATTAAGTCGTGTCGTCGTTAATCAAATAATCAAATAATTCAAGTTCAAAAGTTTTCAAGAGTTTTTAACGGGTCTCGGCAAGGTCTCGACCCAAGACTATTCGAGACCTGAGTCCGAGACTGAGACAAGACAGAGACCTCAACATTTCGAGACCTGAAAATTGCAGAGACCTGAAAAATATGGTCTTGAGACTAGTCTCGAGACCGAGACCTCCGTCGAGACCTCCAACACTGATACTCACATCCCAAATGGAATTACAACTGGGAAAAGTTGATTTGCTCTTAAAAATAGCCCTTATGTACCTACTAGAGGTAAGTGCATGGTTTTCTGATTGAGTGTAGTTAATGGGGCTGGGAAAGGTAACTTCTGAAGTTTCCAAATGGTGGTATTTTTGTTGTTAAATGGAACTATAACTTAAAATCCAGTATCAAATTATTCTGTTCAGAAATATAAGGCGTTGGTTTTATGTGGTCAAATTTGTTCTTGAGAAGTAGTAGAAATTTTGCTTTTGTGGTCTTGAATCTTCATGAAACAACAATAATGTTGGAAACCCTGGTCAAAATGACCTTGTTTTTGAGTCAAGGGATTACTTAAGTTCTATTTTACTAATATTATGTGCAAAGAGAATGGTAGCAGAGAATAGACTAAACAGGCCTAAAGAAAAGGCGAGCAAAAGATTTTCTGCCAGGGTTTAGCTTCATTTGAATCTTGGTTGATTATTTAATGGTTAATTGAGTCTAATAAGTTTGGACTGGGGTTTGGTGTGGTTTTTTGTTAATTTTAAACTGAAAGATTTTTAAAAGTTGACTTTTAAGTGAGATTTCTGTAAAATTCTGTGCATATTTTCAGATTCCTTCTCCTTCACCAATCATTTTGTTTTATCCTGATGTCTGATGAAGTACCCTAAGCTCTTCTTGCAATTACTGATGTTCAGAACTTTGGTTTAGTTTTGAACATATACAATGTACTTTTTCAGTATTTGTTCTGTTTCCCTAAAAACTTTCCATAGTTCACTGGCTTGACATCTTCAGAATTTGTAAAACAATCAGGTTGACATTGGGGCTATGCCATATGCTCTGTACCGCAGACCTTCTTCTTCTCTCATGTTTACAAAAGGGGATGGGACAATAAAGTTGCCCAAGTTGGCTGTCAAGTTTTTTTTTTCTTCTTTTTTCTGTTGTACGATAAGTTGAAATTCAGTGACAACTTTGCCTTGAGTAGAGCTGGGTTTCAATGACATTGTATTGTAATGCGGCTGTGATACTAGTGTTGATTGCACTTGATGGTTTGCTTTCTTATAGTTACCTAAATCAGCAGTTTATAAAGAGACAGAAAATGAGTGAAGCTGATCGAACATTTGGTTTCATGTTGGATACTGGTGAGGAGCAACTCATGGATATTGGTGAGGTAAAGACCTACGATAAGGAACAAGTTACATGTGAATTGTTTGGTGTGTAATTTGTAAAAAGAAAAGAAGAAATACATGTTTATTTTAAGTTTGCCCTACACAGAATTATCATAAAGCACAGTAAGATTAGTGTTTTCCCAACACATTAGTCTTGCAACAGGGTAAAGTTCATATTTGCATTGGTTTTTGCCCAACACTGGTGTAAATTATAAAAGCACTGTGTACTCCGTTCTGTCTAGATCTTGCAGAAAAATCCAAAGGTACCCCAGATGGGAAATGAACCTGTGACACTCAGGATTATTGAGCAGAGATCTTGACTTCAAGATCACAGAGCTCCCCTGGTGAATAGCAGCTATAAATTCTTTTTAATTAGAATTTATTCTGAAAATTGTTTTAAAAAGTTCTGTCAGGAATTCCCAAAAATTTTAGGGACTACGGATTAACTTTTTGAATGCCCAAACCAAAATTTTTTTTTTGGAATATTGTCAGAATGAGACCATCAAAACATGCAAGTACAGACTAAAAACATTCTCATAAATGCATCAGAATTTCCTTTTCTCTACCAAGAAAGTTTTTGCATGTTGGCGTCTCTGACTTATCTCCCATGCTGATAACAAGTAGGGTTTGAAACTTTGCATCATGAGAGTTACATAAAGTGAGGTTTGCGGTGACACCATGTGCATAATACTCATTATAAGTAGTGGTGGTTCTGAGAAGAACTACTGGTGGTTTGACAACTTGGCGTTTCAATCAGTATGCTCTGATCGTCTTCCAAACCTTACTTGAATGCTGAGAACAATCGGGGCAATCTATTGATCTCCTGTAATCTTGGTTTGTCAGACAAAAGAACAAGAGTCTTGAATTTGAGATTACACACAAACAAAAATCACTGGTAAAAGGGAGTTTTTGAGCATGAATAAATCACTGGTAAAAGGGAGTTTTTGAGCATGAATAAATCACTGGTAAAAGGGAGTTTTTGAGCATGAATAAATCACTGGTAAAAGGGAGTTTTTGAGCATGAATTCTAGTACTTTTTGTCCCTCTTTGTAATGTAAGTAGAAAACAAAGTGTAACAGCATAAATGTGTGCAACTTATAATGACTAAATTGCACACTATAATTGTGGTTTAGGTTGGCTCAAATTATAAACAGAACCAACTGAACACATGGTCCATGTATGGGGTTGATCACTGCATGTAATGATGTGAATGTATGATTGAAATTAAGTTGGTTCACTTTGTGATTGTTCATTACAATGGGGTAGACTTTCTGGAACCAGTGGAAAATTATAATTTACATCAATTTATTTTATGTAATCATTGTGAGAAATCATGTGAAACTTGCTTTCCATGGTACAGTACTAAAAATTACAAAAACACCTAAAAATAAAATCAATGAAAAATTACACAAAAGTACCAAAAACTAAACCACAACAACAGCAATTTTATTTAATGGTATGGTCATTATTTGTTTTTTGTGTCATTTTGATACTGATTTATTGGCAAAAGTATCAGGAAAGACACAATAAGAGCCACTTGCGAAAGTTTCATTCGAATATTCCCCTGCTACTTATTGAAAAAAAACCCAGGTAAAAACCTGCAACAGAATTTTCATCAAGAACTTCATTGTACCACTGATTTATTGGCAAAAGTATCAGAAAAGACACAATAAAAGTCACTTGCAAAAGTTTCATTCGAATACAGTGTCTACTTAATGAAAAAAAAAATAACCTGCGACAGAATTTCCATCAAGAACTTTGACTCCATCCCTGCTCGCCTCTCTGGTTGTATTTAGGGCAGCTTTCAAACGGACACCATGGACATTTCCAAACTTTGCCTGCAGGCAAACTTTGGAGATTCAAATTTTTCGACATCATTTTATTGATTTCTAATCAACAGGATGCTTGCTACCATTACCATCCTTATAACAAAGAGGCTTTCAAATAACAATTACACAGATTCTTTTCAGGGTCATTACAAAAGTATTACCCTACCTTTCAGTAAACAAATTCTGATAAAACTAAAGTTCAAACTGTCGATGGTTTGTTTGTTTCAATCAACGGATGTAGAGGTTGTTTGCTGCCAGTCGTACAATTGAATTTTCTCAAAGGCTATTATCAACTAAGTTTAGAACACCTTCCATAGCAGCACCTGTAATTCTACTGGCATCTTTTCCAATTGGTTCATGTTTCTTTTGTTTATGGACAGTATGAGAGTTAAACCAAGGGATTGAAGAGAAAGTGATTACTTATTGAATAGCACTCTTGTTGATCAGTATTCAAAAATGTTGTATTAACAGCAAAAGATTAGAGTTTGCTGACTTAGAGTAACCCTGATTAGTTTTTTGTAAGCCTGTGATGTGTTGGAATTTCAGTTCATCTGGCTATCAAGATACAAGTTGCATGTTTCAAGATTCTCCTTTAACAGAAATAACATTAATTTTAAAAGGTTGCACAATATGTTTGTTCTTTTGAAAATTGAAAATAGTTTTACTTAGTTTTGTTAATATTGAAAATTATTGACAAACAACGGCGGCAGCCTTTCCATTCGTGTTTGCCACATTTGTACATCATAGGTCTGGAACCAGGGGGGGGGGGGGGGGGGGGTTAACAAACACAAAAAACATGAAAAGGATTTTACAAGGCTTTTTTCCCAGAACCCGTTGTCACTTTTTGGGGGTGAAAATAAAGCGTGTCAAGGTATGTGCCTGCCTGTGTACATTACACACTGGAAAGTCCAGGTGATGTCACATAACTTTAGTTTCTAATTTTGTATTTGCAGTTGGCCCTTGATATATGGAAGCGACTGATGATCAAACCATTAAGGAAGAACCTTGAAGCCTTGCTTCTTAGAGAGATAGACAAGTAAGTACAGTAAACACCATATTTTAAAACTTTTGATCACTAGACAATATTTTATGATAAGATGACATTCCTAACAAGGTTTAAAACGAGGGGTTCATAGAAGACTACATGCAATGAATGCATACAGTGGCCACAGTCGAGGATTGTGAATACAAAATGGTTTCTTTTACAGATTGCGCACATTGGTTACTAACAAGGGTTACAGACAGTGTTACATGTACATGCAAGTGTTACATGCAAGGTTACAGATAAAAGGGTTACATACAAGGGTTACATACAAGGGTTATATACAAGGGTTACAAACAAGGATTACATACAAGGGTTATATACAAGGATTACATACAAGGGTTACATACAAGGGTTATATACAAGGGTTACATACAAGGGTTATATACAAGGGTTACATACAAGGGTTACATACAAGGGTTATATACAAGGGTTACATACAAGGGTTACATACAAGGGTTACAAACAAGGGTTACATATAAGGGTAACATATAAGGGTTACATATAAGGGTTACAAACAAGGGTTACAAACAAGGGTTACATATAAGGGTTACCATACAAGGGTAACATACAAGGGTTACATACAAGGGTAACATACAAGGGTTACATACAAGGGTTACATATAAGGGTTACATATAAGGGTTACATACATGTACAAGGGTTACATACAAGGGTAACATACAAGGGTTACATACAAGGGTAACATACAAGGGTTACATACAAGGGTAACATACAAGGGTTACATACAAGGGTTACATATAAGGGTTACATATAAGGGTTATATACATGTACAAGGGTTACATACAAGGGTAACATACAAGGGTTACATACAAGGGTAACATACAAGGGTTACATACAAGGGTAACATACAAGGGTTACATACAAGGGTTACAAACAAGGATTACATACAAGGGTTATATACAAGGGTTGCATACATGTACAAGGGTTACATACAAGGGTTACACACTAGGGTTACATACAAGGGTTACATACAAGGGTTACATACAAGGGTTACATACAAGGGTAACATACAAGGGTTACATACAAGGGTAACATACAAGGGTAACATACAAGGGTTACATACAAGGGTTACATATAAGGGTTACATATAAGGGTTACATACAAGGATTACATACAAGGGTTACATACAAGGGTAACATACAAGGGTTACATACAAGGGTTACAAACAAGGATTACATACAAGGGTTATATACAAGGGTTGCATACATGTACAAGGGTTACATACAAGGGTTACACACTAGGGTTACATACAAGGGTTACATACAAGGGTAACATACAAGGGTAACATACAAGGGTTACATACAAGGGTAACATACAAGGGTTACATACAAGGGTTACATATAAGGGTTACATATAAGGGTTACATACAAGGGTTACATACAAGGGTTACATACAAGGGTTATATACAAGGGTAACATACAAGGGTTATATACAAGGGTTACATACAAGGGTTACATATAAGGGTTACATATAAGGGTTACATACAAGGGTTATATACAAGGGTTACAAACAAGGATTACATACAAGGGTTATATCCCTTTCATTACCAGCAAATATTTCACAGTAGGACCTTGCATACCAGCAGTGTGTTACCCCTCACAATGCTTCTGCACCAACGAATTTGTGTGGATTTTAATGAAGAGCGCCACCAATGTGCAGTGAGTGATTTTTCATGTGTATTGTATGCACTGTACAGGCATACAGTGTAATCCTCCATGGTGTAAGTAAATCAAATAGCATTATAGCATACCACCAAATCTAAATCATTTTATGTCACTGAACTATTTATTGAAGGACATTAAATCCAAATGAACCACAACAAAGTGTTGACAAACGACCACCCCCTCCCCCTCCCCCCCTCTTTCAAAGTTGCCTTGGATTGCGGACACACGAACACATTTTTGGCGGCAACATTGAATAGGGGGGGCAGGGGGGGGGGGGGCTATTGTTAAAAATGCCTACAAATATGGAGCTACATATTTCTTTATGCCATAAATTTAAACCAAGTGCAATGTATGGTAATTCTCAAAGCAAGGAACGACGCACATTGGATATGTACATTGTTTGCAAATCATCCTCGTTTGTTTTCTCTTGTGTAATCGACGGTTACTACAAACGATGCAGTCACGTTTTCTTCCGGAAGGGTTTTTGCCAGGAAAATGCATTTTCTCTATCATCCCAACAGGAAAGTTATTCGCATTGGATCGTCTACAACGCAGCATTGTAGAACGCTCCCAACCCGTGAGCAAGCCGTCTATAACTTGAAGACGGAAGTCAAGATTACTGACATGCTTATTTGTTGGTATGCTGTTGAAAATTACCGTAGCATTGAGCATACATATGTTCAACATACTAAAAAACACCCGTTTCCACCATTTCAAACTTCTGTGTGTATGCGTGTAGTACTGACAAATTTGATTAGCGAGATCTGTTCCTCCCATGAATTTGTTGTAGTAATCTATAGATTTTGGCTTAGCAATTTCACGCAATCCACTTTCGCTTTTCTTACACCGAATTTTTTTGCTTATTACTTGGCAATCGCCTACATTTGTTAGGAATACAACATTTTTGTTATCACGCCAAACAATGCATAACTGACCAGCCTTCTCATAAAATTTGGGGTCATCTCCCTTTTTCATTCCATTTGTCTTTGGGTGTGCTGCACGAGGTATGCCCCGTGCCGTATAACGCACAGGACCACTACATCCAAATCCTAGGTTGTCCATTTTTGATACCAGAGCTGGCCTGTTAAAGTAATTATCACAATAAATTACATGTCCTTTATGTTCAAATCCATTTACAAGTTCAAGGACGACTTCTCCTGGGATGGTTAGGTCAGAGGGATGGCATTTTGCTGGGGATGATTCGGTATTTACAGGTGGCCTTTGTGAAGTCTTCGTCTCCTTGGGAGCAGCTCCTGTGTACAATACCCAAGAGCACGTGTAACCAGTCTCCGACTCATTCAAAGAGAATGCCTTCATTCCCCATTTGACCGGTTTTCTGGGCATGTACTGTAGAAACCCGAGTCGTCCCTTAAATTTGATCATACTCTCATCAGGAGATAAGTTCTGTCCAGGGTAATACAGGTTGCGAAATTTGGGGAGGATGACATCCAGCAAAGGCCTAACTTTCTTAAGCTTGTCACATCCAGAGGCTGGTTGAGGCAACTGGTTGTCAGACAGGTGAAAAAATCTCATAATGGAACTAAATCTATTTCTGGACATAATGGATGGATACAATGGCGTGAGTAGAACTTCAGATGTTGACCAGTACATGCTGTACTGAGGTGACTTGTTGATACCCATAGCAAGCAGGAGTGCGACAAATGCCATCATTTCATTTAAGTGAGTGGGGGTCCAGGACGTTTGTGAAGCAGTTTGTTCTGCGTAGCGGTTTGTTTCGTCTACAAGCATATCCCAAACCGTACTGCAAAAGAACAACTGGAATACCTGTGTTGCAGAAAGTCCTGTAAAATCACTGGTGGGGCCGGCATCTCCGGTGAATTGCATCGGCTTCCTGTTGAGACGACCGATCTCTTTCCAACCCGATCTGAAGTCTGGTTTCTTCCGTGTAGATTTAGCGTTTTCCTGCAGTAGGAAAGAGGAAAGAGGCAAAATGCATGAGGGCGCTGTAGATCTATCACTTTACGTAAAGTGTGCTATATGCAGAGTTATTTGAGGACCCAGATTGATGAAAATGTTATTATGTAACCTTCTCGTTCCACAAATATAGGGCAAGGGGGTGGGGGAGGGGGAAGGGGTGAGAAGGGAAAGGGGTGGGGGAAGGGGTGAGAAGGGAAAGGGGTGGGGGAAGGGGAAGGAAGTGGGGGAGGGGTGTGCATGCAGTTGCCATGTCAAATTGTTGTAATGATCTTTCCCTTTGTTTGTGTGCTTTTTAGTGTAATATTCCTTATCGCAAATAATAATAATAAAACTTATATAGCGCTGGTATCTTAACCGAGGGTTAATTCATTGCGTTGCACCAACAGAGGGCGCCCTTCCGCAAACCATTATGGGATAAATCTTTACATCCAACATGGCCGCCAATGGTGGCCCATCGTTGATGGTCTTTTTGTATTCATTGTTGTCCGAGTCGACACATCATAACTTTAAGTGACAAACTTAATCATTAAGAACGCCCGCAGAAACGCCTTTTTACTGTTCAATGTACCTTTAAGAGCCATTGTCCTAAATCAAATTAAAAGCCAATGTAAAAAGGGGTACTTTTGGACAAATTTATGCCCAAGTTATTCCTGCCCTCTAACTGCATGCACGGTCATGACCTACTCCCTAACAACATCGTGCTTACCTGCTCCACCTCGCTCGCCGATTCGCTGGAGGTTGATTCACCACCATCCTGCGTGTCGATCTCCCCTTCCGAGTCGATCTCCCCTTCCGAGTCGATCTCCCCTCCTTCCGAGTCGATCTCCCCTCCTTCCGAGTCGCTGTCTGCAAATATCTCGGCCAAAATTTCAGCATTTCTATCGCCGTCCATAATGTTGCAGCCACTTGTTCGTTTGAATGAATGCGCGCCAACAGGTCCGCGGGGGAACGCTATAAATTACAATGGGATTAACTAATAGGGTTACCATACAAGGGTTACACACTAGGGTTACCATACAAGGGTTACACACTAGGGTTACCATACAAGGGTTACACACTAGGGTTACCATACAAGGGTTACACACTAGGGTTACATACAAGGGTTGCATACAAGGGTAACATACAAGGATTACATACAAGGGTTATATACAAGGGTAATACACACTAGGGTTACATACAAGGGTAACATACATGTACAAGCGTTATATACATGTACAAGGGTTACACACTAGGGTTACCATACAAGGGTTACACACTAGGGTTACCATACAAGGGTTACACACTAGGGTTACCATACAAGGGTTACACACTAGGGTTACCATACAAGGGTTACACACTAGGGTTACCATACAAGGGTTACACACTAGGGTTACCATACAAGGGTTACACACTAGGGTTACCATACAAGGGTTACACACTAGGGTTACCATACAAGGGTTACACACTAGGGTTACCATACAAGGGTTACACACTAGGGTTACCATACAAGGGTTACACACTAGGGTTACATACAAGGGTTGCATACAAGGGTAACATACAAGGATTACATACAAGGGTTATATACAAGGGTAATACACACTAGGGTTACATACAAGGGTAACATACATGTACAAGCGTTATATACATGTACAAGGGTTACACACTAGGGTTACCATACAAGGGTTACACACTAGGGTTACCATACAAGGGTTACACACTAGGGTTACCATACAAGGGTTACACACTAGGGTTACCATACAAGGGTTACACACTAGGGTTACCATACAAGGGTTACACACTAGGGTTACATACAAGGGTTGCATACAAGGGTTACATACAATCGCTTCAAATTAGAGTAGAAACATCCGAAATGCCAAACACCTACGGAGCGCCATAAGGTTGTGTGCAAAAAAGTGTTTGGGTTTTCAGAACACACTGAGGAATCAAAGACCAAGAACTTGGACATTTTTGAGTGGTCAAAGAACATGGGCTCCAGCAGTTGTTTATGTCAAAAGAACTTGGGGCTGAAAGGGTTAAAGAGATATACACTTGGCATACTGAAATGACAGCAAACCTGTTTTTCAAGAATATTTAAGAGTTTCGTTATTACTTTTGTTCAATTTCTACTAGTTTGATAAAAGACAGCAAAAATTTAGGTCAGAAATGTAATATGTTGGTTACAAGGTTTTTTATGTAAACATTTTTTTTTAAAGGAACATTTCTTTTCTGTCAAAGGTGGAACATTTTAAAAGTGTGAAAATCTCAAGTTGATTGTATTGATTTTTGTTGGTTGGCAGGGATCGTTGTGGTGAAGACACTAATCAGACTGTACTTCACAGTGTTATAAATTCACTTGTTGATGTAGAGCAGTACAGACAAAAAGACCAGGTTCAGGTATGTATTAAATACATCTAGATCCCTTCTTTGTTAGCTTTTTAGTGGTCAAACAAGGAACAAACCAGCAAGTATCGCCATCTGCAATACAAGTGAATGCAAGAAGACTTCATGTGATTTCTGACACATTTGAAACACATCCATAACTAGCAAAATTCAATGAGGAAAAGTTTGTGCAATTATGTCACTGGCCCGATTAAAAATATACTTTACAAATGCAATGTACATAATTGACTTTCTACAAAAAAGCAAGCATCTGATTCTGAACTGAAAGGTACAAATTCATAACACACTTGTAAACAAATATTGGATGCATGTGAGTCTATTATGGCAGTGTGTATATTCACAATGTGAAATCTGGACTATTCCATTTCATGAGGCGAAGCCAATTGAAAAGAAAAAGCCAGATTTCATTCTACAACAATACACAAATGAAATGTATTCAGTATTTGTCACAACTAGACCCTTGTCAATTTGTTCACAATAAATATAAGCATCCACTAATTAACCCACTTTGGGTAAAGTCAAGCCTTGAGTCCAGGCGTGACATCTTGAATGCATTCTACACAATGAGCCTTCTATTCTGAGTGAGTCAGCAAGTCATCAACTCATCCGCTGTTGAATTACCTCATTAACTTCTCCACAAACACCTACTGTGTTGAGTGCTTAGGAACTGTCTCATACATTTATCTATAATATAGTTGTTCACTTGTTTGGACTGAATGTCAAGCCCAATTCTAGATTGGCTACATGTCTGTTTGAATTTGTAAAACTTGGCAAAAGGGAGACATTATTATTATTCAAGAAAGAAATGGGATGATAATGTTCAAGCATGACCATTGTTGCATGTTTTAAAGTGGGATTTGTTAAACCGGATATGGTTTGAAGATAATTTTCAATTGTTTTTATTCAGTTCTACCAAGATCTGTTGGAGGAAAAGCTTATACATGATACTGGAGAGTACTACAGAAAAGAGTCAGCCAATCTTCTACAAAACCATAACTGTTCACAATATATGGAGAAGGTATGTGTTTTTTCTGGATCAGGTCCAATTGTGTTGTTGTTATTTTCACTATAATTAGCTGTTCCGACTTAGAAGTCGGAACAGGTATTGTTTTCGTCAAAATGTTTATTAGCTGTTCCGACGTAGCGGTCGGAACAGCTATTGTTTTCGTCCAGATTTTTATTTTTTTTCTAAATTCTTATTCTTTGTTTCTGCCTAAATCCCATAGCAATTGCACACGTTTTTTGTTTAAGCCTAATATCCTAAAGCGTAAATACGAAAGAGTTAGATCCTATATCAAATTGAAGCTTAGAACATAAACTTAACTCTAAATGTAATAAATGTTAAAATTCTTAATTAATTAGTAACTTAACAGCGAGGTGAGTATTTAATTAGCCAACCTTGTTAGCACCATATCTCAAAAAGTATAGACTTCTGGGATACTGTAGATGTGCTTTCCGGCCTAAAATGTGGAACGACGTCACAATGACGTCATTTATTGCGCGTTTTCGCCCGTGTACAAAACATATGGAGATAGTAAAAACAAATCCGACTTCTAGAAACATAATTTTTCAATTAAGCTCAAATTTAACGTCCTAGATTACACAAATGTTTCTTAAAACGTTTTATTGACGGTCAGTTTAAAAGCATCAAAACTTATTAAAACGTTGTCAGTAGAACTTAAACCCAAATTCTCAGGCAAATTTAACGCCATGGGTACTCTGCTTAGAATTTGATATGTGTTTATAAACGAAAAGGAGTCTAGTTTTAACTTTTTCGCGACACTTTTTGAGGTTGATTTATCCGAACCGTAATAATGTAGATGTTTAACCAGTTGATCGGAAGGTTAACCGTGTGACCGTCACAGGAAGGCTTACAAAGCCTGAGCGTTTACGGTTGTTTTTCTAATTGTGTAACCGTTTCTGAAATGGTTGGTAACACGCGTTTCATGAACACAAAAAAACATTAACACAACCACTCAAACGATAAAAAACATTGGGTCTTCATTGCAACATTTTGACTTTGCGCAATCACCCTGCAAAATAAACAATCATGTGCTATCGATTTGTTGTGGAACGCCCTCTAGCATTCAATGTTTCTTGCAACTAATGCCGCAAGCAAAGTAATGAAATAACAAAGACTTAAGCCTGTAAACTGGAAACGATATGGGTGTGTGTGGCATGGGATCGTTTGCTGTGCAAATCGTGATCGCAATTATTATGGTCAGCATTTCGCAGCACTTTTCAAATGAATTTTTCAACGTTTATCCCAACCGTACAAATGTGAACGTTTAACCGTAAGATCTGTCACTTAACCGTGTTATTGTCACAGGCTTACGTGTATAAGCCTGCGCATTCACGGTTATTTTTTGTAAACATGGAACCGTTTCTGAAACAGTTGGTGACCCGTGTAACAGCAGTTTCATAAACAAAATTTTAAGTAAAAAAACCTGTTTACACAACCACGCAAGTGATCAAAAACATTGTGTCTTCATTCTTCATTGCAGCATTTTGACTTTGCGCAATCACCCTGCAAAATAAACGAGCATGCGCAATCGAATTGTTGTGGAACGCCCCCTAGCGTTCAATGTTTCTTACAAATATTGCTGCACGCACAGTTGTATTGAAATAACAACGACTACGAGTCTGTAAATTGGGAATGATATGTGTGTGTGTTTGATGGGATATTTATTTATTTTATTTATTTATTTCTTGACCAAACCAACAGCGGACAAGCCGCCAATTACAGGAAAGGGTAATATACACAAATATTCATATAGTCTATAATATGTATATATATATTTAACAACAATTTTATAAATATTAGAAACATCTTTGGATAGAAAACAAAAGTAACAATTATAATTTAGATAAAATACTAAGAAAAAAAAAGAAGAAAAAAAAGCAAAGCGTCTGTAAACATAATTTTATATACATATAAAACAATATAAAATATTAAATATTGACAAGTAATTAAAAAAGTTATTTAAAAATACATTTTTAAATAAAACAACTAAAAACAAAAATAAATGTAAAAATAACAAAGGAAACAGTACATAAAAACCGATGAACAATAAATTACGCATTAATTACTGGCAGAGGATATGGCACGTAAAACCTGAACACGAAAGGAATTATTGTGCTGTGAAAATCGTGATCACAGTTATTAAGGTCAGCATTACACGGCACTTTTTGAGTGAACTTTTCAACGTTTATCCGAACTGCAAAAATGTAAAGGTTTTACCAGATGATCTGTTATTTAACCGTGTAACCGTCACAGGCTTACGTAAGCCTGTAAATTCACGGTTATTTTTTTAAAACGTGTAACCATTTCTATCTGTGTACAAACCGCATGGCGCTAGTATAAGTGTCAATGTTTTGCTGGTCTAAAACACAACATTTTCTAAATAAATTAAATTGGAATAAGTTGCATATCATTGTGTTCCTTATCAAATTTGTTAGTAAGAAAACCACTTTTTTTTTACTGTGACGTCATCAGGTGTCAAATTACTGTAATTCAAAGTTTATTACTCAAAAAATCATATCTCCTGAACCACAAGTCATAAAATTGTAATGTTTGTTTTGTAAGGTAGCTTTCAACAATTGCGAAATTTTATTAACTAAAATAACCCAATTTTGACCTTTACTTCCGGTCCAAACAGGAAGTTCAAATATTGAAAAAATCATATCTCCTGAACCACAAGTCATAAAATCGTAATGTTTGTGTTGTATTGTAGCTTGCAACACTTGCGACATTTTATTCAGAACAATGACCTTACTTTGACCTTTATTTCCGGTCTAAACAGAAAGCTCAAACTTGAGATAATCATATCTCCTGAACCACATGTCATAAAGTTGTAATGTCTGTGTTGCAGGGATGTGATTTCTCTGTTTTAAACCGGAATTCCGTTTTTTTTGCCCTCCATAAAAAAGAATATATATATATTTTTTTGATTTTTTTTTGATATTTTTTTTTTTTTAAAGATCAAATTCATTAATAAATAAAAACAAAACCATATATAACGCCCCAGATTGCAGAGTAGGGCTTTAAAAACCAGAGATAAATGTTATTAGTGGGCTCCGTGCTCGCAAGTCTTCGAGCTCGCCTGAGTTCAGGTTTTTTTTTCAACCGCCTATCACATCCCTGGTGTTGTATTGTAGCTTGCAACACTGTTCAAAAAGATCACCTAATTTTGATCTTTACTTCCGGTCTTAACAGGAAGCTCAAAAATTGAGATAATCATATCTCCTGCACCACATGTCATAAGTTCGTAATGTTTGTGATTTCTTGTTTATTATAAAAACAAATTTACGAATCAGAAAACCGGAACAGCTTCGTGTTTGTACACAAACACCCAATGTCTAGTTATAAATTGTAATTGTAAATTTGGCATGGAGGATTGGTCCTTTTTTCAAATTAAACTGTACAATCAAGTTGTACTTCTTTATGAATGATTCCTTAAAATAAAATAAAACCCAAACCCCACGCCCAAAGGGGCCTTGTCCTGAATGTTTATTGGACTTGCCTCCACACTGTCTCAGGACTTCACTATCAATTGTGGGTGGAGGGTTGAAAAGGCCAGTTGCATCCCTTTTATTTAAATGTCTTGTCTCAGGTGGTACATGTACCACCACCACTAATTTTGTATGTCTGATATAAACTTTCTGGTGTACATTGCAATACATAGGTCAAACAACCATACTCAAAGTAGACATTTATGTGGTCAAAAAACATTTGAGACCTCTGTGTTTATATGTGGATTTTCATTTCTTTATTTGAATTTTTAAAGTGATTTCATGTTTTTCTGTCCTATGTCAATTAAAAACTGCAGTTCCACGTGGTGCATGCAGTGTATTTTGATTGCGCTGACTTTGCAGAAGTGATTTCATGTCATCAGCTCTAAGTTGAACATGGGTGTCAGAGACTACACTTTGATAAACACTGCAAAGTGCCTGTTGGGAACCAAACTTGCCTGGAAAAGTGATGTACATGTAATGTTCTGGCTATGAGACTGAAAGCACATATTGACTTAAGTACATGTACATATGTATGCATAGTAATCAATCAATGTATTTTGGGGGTAGCGAGGTGACATTTGACGACTTGTCTTACGAGTGACATGTCTCAATGAATAATTAATTTTTGCATTCAGCATATCGATGGTCAAGTTCCTCAATGGTCAAGTTGGTCAATGGAAGATTACGTTATCTTGTCACCATGTACTTGTGCTGCAAGTTTTACGAGTGGAAATTGTTTTGTTTTCTATCCAACTACTTTCATATTGAATATTCGTGAAACCGAGGTACCAAAAGATAAACTAGAGCAAGAACCAGGAACTGCAATTTAGTGGACTTGGGTTCGACATTAGACCTCAAATCTGCAAGTAAAAATGGGGCCGAGCTAAGATACCATCCTGTAATGGTGTAGGGTTCTCCAGACTTTTTAACCTCATGGTCTGAACATCTGAAGAAAAATTGCCTTTTCTTTTCTTTATTTCCACAGATGCCCTTCCCCCATATTTTGTTCTTATTCACCAATTAATTATTTCTCCTTTTCCTTATTTTGATTTTCTCTTTTTTCTTTACCCTTATTTATGTGTACCCTGTATTTGTAGTTGTAACTACATGTACCAACTCGCTGTCTCCTCCCTGATTACTTCTGTTTGTTCACCTTCTAGCTGACTGCATTTTTCTGCTCCTTTTTTCCTTCGTCTCCACCTGTTCTGTTACACTAATATACTTTGTTGTGTTGTGTTGTGATGTGTTGTGTTGTCATTTAGCTTTTGAGAAAGACTCTGGAAGGGTTGAAATGTCAGTCCATTAAAAATGTTTGCAAAAATAAAAAGACTTGACACTATAATTGCTTTTCCTCATCAAAAAATGTGTACATGTCAGGCTTAGAGATTATTGACCTGAAAGGCTAAGGGTGTTAATGTTTTCAGCAATGAATAAGGCCTGACGATGTGCTGGTCTATATAAGTATTTTGTAGTGTTTAATGATGCACTATGTAACTTGTTTTGTATTGTCTAACTGTCTGAATCTTTTGTTATACAAAGAGCTGTAAACCTGCACGTAATCTGAGTTTATCATACATATATACAGCCCTTACATGTACCTACATACCTGTTCTTTTGTTCATGGTTTTGTTTATTTGATTCCTCTTTTGAGATGCCCTTCTGTTTCTTCCCCTTTTGTTTGTATGTTTTTCTGTAGTTCTTCTTACTGTACTTAACTTGTCCTTGTGTATGTTGTACTTTTTACAACATCACTGTAAATTGTGTGTTATGTTTTGATAAATAAAATAATAAGTACAGGGACAGTGTAAGGTAGTGACAATTTGATATACTTAAAGCACTCCTTAATACGATAATAGGATAAGCAAAACCTTTTTTCTCATTCTTTAAAAGGTCCTTCAAAGATTGGAAGAGGAAAATTTTAGAAGTCGGAAATTCTTACATCCTAGTTCGTACAACAAAGTGATGCATGAATGTCGGACACGGATGGTAGCTGATCACATGTCTTTCCTTCATGGTGAATGTAGGAATATGGTTCGCGCTGAGATGCTGCAAGGTAATTACCATGGACTTCAAAGGACATACAGTAGAAGCACTGTAACATTAACTAACAGAAGCCAATAGCCATGTCTCTAAAATTGTGGCAGTTTATATTTATTTATACAAATTTTTTAAACTTTTTTTTGGGGGGGGGGGTGTACTTTTTGTACCTTTTTGTAACTTGTCATGGTAAATACCATTTTATTTCCCTGTACAGGATTATAAAGTGCGTTCAGTTTTATTCTAGACTTTGTTTGGTGGAATTAGTTTATGTGAATTTCAGAAATAGAAAGAGGGGCTCCCAACACTGAGACTTCTACTAAACATTGGAAAGTACACATTGCAGAGGATTAATGACTCAAACACTAAATTCTTAAGTAAAGATCCATTCATTTTAAGTTATGAGTTGTAAAATGTATGTAAAATAAACATTAATGTCATATTTTGTTACAAGATCTTGCAAGAATGTACAAGCTGCTAAAACCAGTACCCAATGGTCTTCATATCATGGTTACAGAATTACAAGAACACATCAAGCAAACAGGTAGGTAGTTGATAACACACAACTATTCAACAAATAAGATCACCAGATTATTTAGTTAACCAGTTCGACGCGGGATAAATTTTCACAGAATTTACCCCCCACGCGGGATACTTTTGTGAATTTTGTTGAAATAAAAAAAAAAGTGCAAGTGCTGGCATAATTTTATTCTTTATGACAATTTTCTGAAATAAAAAGCTCTGTGATTTAAAAAACATGTCACAACAGGGGAAAACACCTTCACATTTCTCTCTTTTTGTTTAAACTCACATTTCACCATCTCAAGATATGGATCCCCCAGAAAAATTTGCATTATTGAACTATTACCCTTACTTTCCTCTGAACTAGATGAATCGGAATTAGAGGACCCTGACGATACAAAATATCAAAGAATTTCCGTGTCATTATTGTACACGCGTTTTCTCATGGAGGCCGCCATCTTGATTTTGTCAACAAATGTCATCTCAATCGTTGTGTTCATCGGCTGGCCCTGTGTCCGTAAAAGTTCAATAGCGCCACCAATCGCTAGTAAATTACACTAGATATATCCCTGGTACCCCGCAATGCAACTACAACTGCATACACAATTCGCACGCTGAGGGTAACGGCGATTCATATGTAAATTTGGCGAGTTTACTCGTCCTCCTAGTGTCAGTAAAAAAAATTCTCGCGAGTTAACTCGTCATTCGCGTCGAACTGGTTAATAGACGTAGACATATTAAGTATATTATAATTGTGTTGAATTTATATACATGTAGCTGGGATTTATTGATAAAAGAGTGCTATCATCTGCTGTACATGCACTAAGTCATGTGGATGCACCTGGGTTGGTTTTATTTTGATTGATTTCACAAAACTTCTGACTGGTGCCCCTGAACAAAGATTGACAAAATAGGGAGACCCCAAACATAGGGCTAGATACATTGTAGCTCAGTTGGTAGAGCACCGGCATGAAACCCAGAGTTTGTAGGTTCAAATCCTGTTTTGGTCAATTTCTCTTTGTTCACCGAAAATGGATTTATTATTATCTAGTTAGTTTCCATTGTGGTTTTTTCCTTGGTTTTATTTTGCATACAAACCTGATGTTTGTATGATTGTTGGCAGTTAATTTTCATTCAGTGCTTTTCATTACACTGTATGATAAAATAATTTACCAAGGAACAAAACACATGGTTAGCAAATTTATTTACACATTTAATATATTCAAACCTGTGGCCCAACATACATAAAATTAATAAAATACAAACAAACCCTTCTACACTTCTCAGATAATTTTTTTTAAAAATACATGGGCACACTACAACATGTTTGCACCCAGATTTTGTTTAAAGCAACTGTGCTTGTAAATTGTAGTGCTACAAACAAAATAAAGTTACTTGTGTCTCTGAACTAACTTTGGTTATTTTTTATCCTATAACTTACAAAGGTTTACAGTCAGTTTCAAGTCTACAGGGTGACAATGTAAGTTACAGTATAATGTGTGCAATACATATCATGCTAAAATATTTGAGAAAATATATCATGAATTTGTCACATGAAAGATACACAGTTTATCTTCCATACAGTGTATCTATTAAAACATTCCTCTGTTCACAGGCTCAAACACTTATTGAGAGAGAGGAACTCCAACAAAATAGTTTTTCAAGATACCTGGAGCAATTATTATTATTTTTTTAGAATGAAATCATGACACTGAACAAAGTACAGAAAACAAATGCAACATACTATACATGTACATGCACATGGCATATTCTTCAAAATATGGACCATTTGCAAGTCTGAAAATTGGACTCTTATATTTTCATAAGTGAAAGCTAATTTTTATTTTTATATAGTGTAATTAACTACGAGGTACCTGACATGTTATCATACACAATATTGACAACCGATGTCTTTCAACTAAATCGAGGTAAAAGGTTTGGAGTCTCGAACGTCAGCATTTTTGACGGACTTCAACTACCACTATAGATGTAGAGGTATTTAAATGATCACATGTTTATATTTGCTGAGGTACATATTTTCTTTTGCATGCACAGGTTGTGGGGGCTGATGCCAAATACTTTAACAGCAAGAGAAAAAAAAAATCTGACAATTGAAAAAAATAAAAATAGCGAATTCCCGAACGTCATTTTTTTCCGTCACAAATTTCAACAATAAAAAACATGTCAATTAACCAAAGTTTCAAACATTCAATAAATTCGAAACCAATATGATGAGAAACGTTTAAATAATTATTAATTTGAAACAATGACTACTACGATACCTGGTCAACAATAAGAGTAATCCCTTTTTCAAATTTATTTGGCTCTTTTGAGAAAATTTTGTTTTTGGTTAACAGTGACTCGTCTGGACTATCAGCCAAAAGCCACAATCTGGAATCACGGCATGCTGGAATCACTGACTCTCTTTCTATGCTGAGAACAATAAAAAAACAATCAGGGCTGCATATTGATCTCTCATAATTTTTGTTTGTCGGACAAGAGGACAGAAATTCTGGACTACTCATCAATCTCTGATAAAAGGAGTTTTAGAGCAGTTTAGAACCTTTTTACCGCTTTGTCGGGGGCAAACAAAGTGTGAGATCGTGAGTTCATGAAAAGTGCACACTACACAGGGAATTTTCCAGACTTTTTCACTTGTCTCCAGCTGTTGACCCCAAACCATACAAAATGTTCCAGGCATGTCATCATGTCAACCCCTGAACCAAAACGATATTTTGAAAACATTTGCCAGCCCTCACTCCTGTGTCCTTGAAATTTGTATGTTTAAACTCCCCACCATCGTTAAGTGATTAAGAGTGTACACGTAACAAAAGAACAATCAAGAATGTTCTGTTTGATATTAAACCTTTCAAAAATAGTAACTACATCAGTTAAACCTCAGAGAGGAAAAGTACAATTGATAAAAGTACCACACATTGTTATGCTTGGAATTGCTACTTAATGTCAGCTGACATGACAAAAGTTTGTTTCTAATAACAGGCTGTATAAACGTGTGTAACATGTGCTGAGTGTGTGATTGTTAGTGATCACAGGCTTTTTTAATGATCTTTGTCTTTTATGTTTTAATATTGATATTGACAGGTTCATGCTCACTTTGTTGATGTTATCTTAGCATTGCATACTAAGTATAGCAGTATGGTGAGTCAAACACTGGGAAAGGATAAAGTCTTCACTATGGCATTAGATAAGGTACTACATTTATTCTGTTAGTTGGCATGTGTGTGTTTGTTTGTGTATTTAAACTGTGCAAATAACAATATTTAAAAATACAGTGCTCACAAGACTATTAGTTGCTCACAAGACTATTATATCAAGGGAATTACAAAGTGGCAACGAGGTCTTAAACAGCCCTTTAATACCATCAGGGTTGTAGTCATGTGATAAAGGACCAAGCCATAGACGAGATCCTGTAGCGCACAAACCTTGACCCTGCAAGGTTGTAGTCATGTGATAAAGGACCAAGCCATAGACGAGATCCTGTAGCGCACAAACCTTGACCCTGCAAGGTTGTAGTCATGTGATAAAGGACCAAGCCATAGACGAGATCCTGTAGCGCACAAACCTTGACCCTGCAAGGTTGTAGTCATGTGATAAAGGACCAAGCCATAGACGAGATCCTGTAGCGCACAAACCTTGACCCTGCAAGGTTTAAACAGCCATTTAAGACTCAGTCACTATTTTTTCCCAATCCTAAATGCCCTTTTTATAAAAAAGCGTAATAATGTTTGAAAATCTATAAAACCTTTCTGGAAATTTTTACTTCCTGTCACGTCCCAAGACTCTGTTTTGCAAAGGTTCAAATTGCATGATGTGCTCAACAATTTTGTATATAGGCACATGCTAATAGAGTTTACATTAAGTGCCATGGTGTATTGATAGCGTTATGTGTAAGTTAGCGTTTGCGTAAGCTTACGCTCCATCAATCAATCTTGCACCGTATCCCGCAGGACATTGGCTCCACGAATTTTCACTCTCCATTCTTGCCTATCTTGTGCTCTTCGGGGTTCCAGGTAGAAGGTGCTGTTAATGATGATGTCATTTTCCCATCTCTTCCTTGGCCTACCCCGTCTATTTTTTCCAGTTACTGTTTCTAGTAGGATGCATTTTGGGAGTCTGTTGTTTTCCATTCTCACTATGTGGCCAAACCAGGCAAGTTGGGTCTTGTAGATGCTTGAGGTGATTAACTCTGGTGGGTCACCACCTGCTGATATTCTCCTCCACACCTCTTCATTTCGCACCTTGTCTTGCCAGGAGATGCTCAGGGTTTTGCGGAGGCAGTGCATCTGGAAAGTTTCTAGCTTTTTTTGGTCAGCCTTCCTGATGGTCCAAGCTGCTGAGCCATACAGGAGAACAGGAAAAACAAGTGCATTCACAAGGCGCAGTTTAGTTTTTTGTGTTACATCATTGTCTTGCCAGATCCTTTGGAGCTTCACAAGTACCACGGATGCTAGCATCACCCTCTGTTTTATCTCACAGGAGGAGTCGTTGGATGGTGTCAAAGTCACTCCAAGGTATTTGAATTGTGATACCTGGTCCAGTGATGAACCATTGATTGTGATGTTTGTTGTTGTTTCAAGTTCTTCGAGTGTGAAGACCATTACTTTGGTTTTTGGTACACTGATCTCCATTCCGTACTTATTGCTGGTGTCATGGACCCTGTCAAGTAAATTGTGGAGGTCAGCTTCTGTCTCTGCTAGCAGTGCGATGTCATCTGCAAAGCGTAGGTCCCGTAGCCTGTACCCGTCTACATTTATCCCAAACTGGTCACATTCAGCAAAAGCCTCTGACAGGATGTTTTCCAGGAAGAAGTTGAACAGGTCAGGAGATAACAGGCAACCCTGCCGCACTCCGATGGTAGTTAGAAACCAGTCGGTGTGTTCGCTGTTTATTCTGATGCAGCTCTTAGCCTTGCTGTACAGATCCTTAATGATGTTAATAAGTTTTTCAGGGATGCCATACTGTTGTAAGACAGCGAACAAACCAAAATGCCATATACGGTCGAATGCCTTTTTATAGTCAACAAACACAGCAAACACCTTTCCACCTTGTTTCTCCAGTCGGTGTTGGATGAGAAGTCTTAGGGCGAAAACCTGTTCCACTGTGCTGCGGCCAACTCGGAAACCTGCCTGTTCTTCTGACAGAATAGCTTCGACATATGGTTTCATGCGCCTTCTTATTATCTCTAGGATAATTTTGCTACCATGATTGATAAGGCTGATGGTCCTATGGTTCTCGCAGCAACTGGTGTTTCCCTTCTTTGGTAATGTGACAATGATTGACTTTGTCCACTCGTCTGGTATCCTTCAGATGACCAAATATCATTACAGATGCGATGATACCTGTCGATCATAATATCACCTCCCATCTTCAGTAGTTCGCCTGGTATCTCGTCTGTTCCCGGAGTTTTGCCTTCTTTCAGCTTGTGGAAAGCTTCCACAATTTCAGACCGGAGGATTGAAGGCTCGCTGTCAGTAGGCATTGATGGCATTTCTGCACAGACTGATGGATCTGCCACTGTTTTATGATTGTACAGTGTCTTGCCATATTCAAACCACCGTTGTTTTATTTCTGTTGTGTTTGATAGGAGTTCTCCCTGCTTGTTACGGATGCACTTGGTCGTTGGTTGTCTGTCCAGGCCTTTGCTTATGATCTTGATAGTGCTGAATACTTCTTTACTCTTGTTCTGTTCCATGTTGTTTTCTATTTGCTGACACTTGTCTTTAAACCACTTCTCCTTGTCACCTTTCAGGCTCTTTTGGACTTTTCTTGTCAGCTCGTTGTGCACTCGCCGCAGGTCGCGATCTTTCAAAGCTTCCTTTCTTGCTTTACGCCGTTGGGCCGTCAGGTCAAGGGTTGCGTCTGAAATCCAGGGTTTCTTCTTCGATTTTGAGTTACTGAGTATTGTATCTGCTGTTTCCTTTATAATGTTGTTAGTGTGTTGGATGAGTGCATCTGTATCCATTCCTCTATTGTCTACTTCGTCTTCAAGGACGCAGAATCTGTTTTTAATTTGTAATTGGAACCTTTGCTTTACTTCCATATCAGCGAGTTTGTGGAGGTCCCACTTCTTCCGTTTAAGTGCCTTTGGTCCCATCTTAAACTTGATTTTGATCTTAGCCATCAGGAGGTTATGATCAGACCCAACATCGGCACTCAAAAATGTTCTGGTGTTTTCTACAGATGTCTTCCACCTATCTCTGACTAGGATAAAGTCTATCACATTCTTGGTTTTATGATCTGGTGATATTCAGGTCCACTTGCGGGATGCTTTATGTTTGAAGAAAGTATTAGTCACAATTAATCTATTTTCCTTGCAGAAGTGCAGAAGACGTTCCCCTCGATCATTTATACTGCCGTAGCCATGTTTGCCAATAGTAGGACTCCAGGTTTCAAAGTCCTGACCAACCTTGGCGTTCAAGTCTCCAGCTATAATCAGGACGTCTTGTTTTGGCACACCCTCTACTTTCGCTTGGAGGACGTTATAGAAATCTTCAATTTCTTCCTCTGGACAAGTCGAAGTTGGAGCGTAGACTTGAAATAGGGTCAAGTTCGGTCCTTGGCCTCTGCATCTGATGGTAATGATGCGTTCATTGACAGGTTGCTAAGTAGAACCCCTACACCTGCTTGGCCTTGCTTGGTCGCACCAGAAAATATAAACTTTCGTCCCTTCTCCAGCTCGACCATTCCTTGGCCTTTCCAGCGTGTTTCTGCAACTCCAACTATGTCCCATTTGAGTTTGTCTATTTCATTTACCAACAGGTCTACTTTTCCTGTGGCAAGTAGAGTTCTCACGTTCCAGGTCCCTATGTGGATTGGGTGTTTGGCGTTGCTCAGCCTTGGGTGTTTGTCCTTATTTGGCATTGGTTCATCTCTAAGATTTCTTCCAGGGGTAGAAGCATCGGTTGCCAGCCGTCCATTTGTGAGAACTGGGTTTGGGCTGACAACGTCATAGATTGCTGGTCTACTTTGTTTCGAGTTGAACTCTTCCCGTTTTTTGTTTAAAGTGGTCGCACTATCCTTGCGGGGTCTCGAGGAAATGCGGGAAGCTTGTTTAACCAGGCGACCTTCCATCTGGTGTACTTTCTTGCGTATTTTTAAACACTCCTTACCAGGTTTATATCGCACACTTAAACATGGCCACGTGATCTCCTCTCGACCAATCAGAATGGATAAACTGTCTGGGATATTTATGAATTGTACTTTCAAGTCAATATGATGAGTACAATTATTAGTTGTCATTTTAGACTCTTACCTTGTTCAGGGTTACTCATAATTTAGTATTTTAGTCAAAAAATAAAGTTTTAAACATACTTGAAATTCCAACAGCAAATAAAGTGCATTAAGGCAACCGTGCTTTACTGAGCTGTCTATAAAATTAATGAAAATCTCTTTTGTTTGCAAACACAAATTACAACATTACAAAAGATCAGTAATCCAATAATGAAAGAATATACCAAGTACAATTTTTCAAGTGGGCATGTATTTTATCCTTCAGTGTTAAACAGAAGGGAACATCACTACAAAAGTGTGCTATTTTTATTTACAAAATTGTAGAAAGTGATGAAATTATACCAAGAGTTTTTACAAACGTAGTTTTTAACGTAGAAAGCTGACATTTTGTTCATGTATTCTAGGTGTCCTTAACCACACTTGAAATGAATTCAGATTTGGTCCAAAAATGAAAACTAAGATATGAAAATACATTTGACTTTATGTACATGTATTTGATATGAACATCAGTTCCAGCTCTGAAAGTACAATTACACACATACATGTAAGTGAAGTGCTAGTGTATGGTAATTACTTCACAACCAGGCGTATGCTGGAAATGTGTCTGTGATGCGCTGCCGTTATACCTGGTTTGCAATCTTTTAAAATTAAAATGCAAGCCAAGGAATGCACTAGTTTTTACAGATAATGCAGTACACAACACAAATATATGGAGTTATGTGCGTTGGTTGGCATGTACTTTCATTTTTACTCATTCGTACAAGGCATGACGGACACATGGATTTCCGGCCTTTAAGAACACAAAGCACATGGTCATAGGGGAAAAAGAAAAACATTTACTTGATTAAGCATTCCACTAGTATAAACTTGTGCTAGTTAAACATTGCAGACTGAATTAATGATTGGCAAGTAGTAGCACTCTGCTTGCTTGCTTGCTTGCTTAAGTTGGCAATATCTACCAGATAATGGCTCTCCACTGTTCCTTATCCCCCGTAGCAGGTAGTTCTTCTTTCAAGAAGCCTGTATCATGACAAATGATGTCTCTAGAATAGGTGGTATCGGTCTTCCTCTTGGTCGTCCAAAGCACCATGCTGCTGACAGCAACCTCAGCATGCCTCTGGCAGTCCCCCGCAAAACTAAGTCTCCTAACCCTAATCTTGTCATTGATCATTGATAGTGTAACATACCGATCATGAGTAGTAAAGTGCATTGCAACCCTTGTACCACTTTCATCATTCTGTTATAGCACCCATCTAGCCTCTTCTCAGGCCTCACAGCCATAGAGCAGGACTGACTCAACTGTAGTGAAGAAGAATATGAGCTTCAGCTTTTATTAGGGGTTTCGGCCTGGTTGCCGAAACGCCTATTGTAATCGTCCAGATTACTGTTGTTTTTTATTATTATTATTATTATATTTCTTAACGGCCTTTTCTCATATGATTTGTACACGGATTTTGTTATGGGATAATCTTATACTTAACCATGTCCAATCGTTACAGTTTACATACCAATTTGTAGGCTATAACTTAACTTATTTTTTCCGATCTTGACGTCACCATTGCGTCATTCTTACCTGTTTTATAGCTGTTTAAAATTTGTGGCGAGCGGACGGCGAGTGGACGACTGCGTCATTTTCGAAGCCGACCTGCCATGCTATTCCTTAAGTACACGTTAAAAAGCCCATAACGCGGCACGGAATTCACATAAATTCTGATCAACTCGACAGATTAATGAATACCCAAACACGGATATCAGTCCATAGCTGCACCATTTCCTAATAAATAATTTTTTTTCCATGTTTTTTCCCCTTGTGTTGACGATATTTAAGTTTTTCTGGTCATCTCTCGGTTACATGTCGACTTGACCAATCCCATACCCGATGTATGTAAAAGTCCGAGTTTTAGCCCAGACGAAAACATTTAAACACAAGAGGGCGCTAAACAAGTTTACCGTAAATATTTCACGGTGTTGTCTTTGCAGCCAACCTCAAGAATTACACAACAGATTTTCAAACTTTTTTCAGTTATAGACTCCCTGGGCATTGGAGATTAGCCTTGAGTAACCGTGACCCCATGTTGACCTTTACTTCCGGGTCAACCGGAAGTGGGACCATATCTCAAGAACTACACAATCGATTTTCAAACCCTTTTCAGTTATAGACTCATTGGGCATTGGAGATTAGCCTCGGGTAACCGTGACCCCATGTTGACCTTTACTTCCGGTTAAACCGGAAGTGAGACCATATCTCAAGAACTACACAACCGATTTTCAAACCTTTTTTAGTTATAGACTCCTGGGCATGGGAAATTAGCCTTGGGTTACCGTGACCCCATGTTGACCTTTACTTCTGGGTCAACCGGAAGTGAGACCATATCTCAAGAATTACACAGCCGATTTTAAAACTTTTTTCAGTTACATAATCCTTGGGCATTGGAGATTAGTCTTGGGTAACCGTGACCCCATGTTGACCTTTATTTTTAGTTTAAAAGCTCCTTTCGATTCAGTATCAGAATTAAGACCAGGTTTAAGTTTTTAGGCAGACTTAAGTGAAAAAGGGCCTGTCAAAGGTCAAGAGTCTTCTTATCTTGAAATCAGACCAACTTTAAAGCTTTGAAGCACTTAATCGAAGCAAAAGTCATTATTTTTGTGCAGTCTGCTAGCTTATGACACATTTGACATTTTATTGAAAAACATGACCCTCGATTTAACCTTTCCTTCCGGTTTAGACAGGAAGTTCAATTTAAAAAAACAAACAAAATTTCCTGAACCACATGTCGTAGAGTTATACTTCTTTGTTTGTCTTTTTTTTCCATGAACCAAAACCCCTCTGTGTTCGTTTTTACGAACACCTGATCTCTAGTTCTATTTGACATTCCTATCTAGCCTCTTCTCAAGATGTTTGGTCACCATCCAGGCCTCACAGCCATAGAGCAGGACTGACTCAACTGTAGTGAAGAAGAATATGAGCTTCAGCTTTTACTCTATTTGACATTCCTATCTAGCCTCTTCTCAAGATGTTTGGTCATCATCCAGGCCTCACAGCCATAGAGCAGGACTGACTCAACTGTAGTGAAGAAGAATATGAGCTTCAGCTTTTACTCTATTTGACATTCCTATCTAGCCTCTTCTCAAGATGTTTGGTCATCATCCAGGCCTCACAGCCATAGAGCAGGACTGACTCAACTGTAGTGAAGAAGAATATGAGCTTCAGCTTTTACTCTATTTGACATTCCTATCTAGCCTCTTCTCAAGATGTTTGGTCATCATCCAGGCCTCACAGCCATAGAGCAGGACTGACTCAACTGTAGTGAAGAAGAATATGAGCTTCAGCTTTTACTCTATTTGACATTCCTATCTAGCCTCTTCTCAAGATGTTTGGTCAACGTCCAGGCCTCACAGCCATAGAGCAGGACTGACTCAACTGTAGTGAAGAAGAATATGAGCTTCAGCTTTTACTCTATTTGACATTCCTATCTAGCCTCTTCTCAAGATGTTTGGTCATCATCCAGGCCTCACAGCCATAGAGCAGGACTGACTCAACTGTAGTGAAGAAGAATATGAGCTTCAGCTTTTACTCTATTTGACATTCCTATCTAGCCTCTTCTCAAGATGTTTGGTCAACGTCCAGGCCTCACAGCCATAGGGCAGGACTGACTCAACTGTAGTGAAGAAGAATCTGAGCTTCAGCTTTTACTCCATTTGACATTTCTATCTAGCCTTCTCAAGATGTTTGGTCATCATGCAGGCCTCACAGCCATAGAGCAATAATAAGGGAGACTTGTACACGCCATGGCGCAGAAAATATTCCTAAACTAAACTGACAACTGAGAAGACGTGTATACAAATAAACAGAAGGTGAAACATCTTACTGAAAGAGTTGGGTTTTGAGATAGTTTTTGAATGTGAGGTACATGTAGGAAGTCTCCTTTTCTCAATTCAATTGGGAGTGAGTTCCACAAGGAAGGACCGGACCGACTTTGCAACTTTTGAGCTGAGGCTGATTCCCCTGTAGTTGTCTTTCTTTGTCAAGTCACCTTTTTCAGGTATGAACATGATATTAAGCCTTAACTACTGATCAGGTTTTGTCCCTTCTAGACAGGCTGTGTCCCACATATGAAGAATGATATCAAAATTATAAAGCTTGACAGTCTCTGCAGAATTCTCTCCCAGTCCACAGCTTTTACCTATCTTGATAGCTTGTTTTGCTTGTCTGTATTCAGCCAGAGTGAATTGAGAGTCGTCAATTGGGACACTCGCTTCTTCATCTGCAAGCTGTGAAGGGCTACCCAGTAATTTACTCAAACCCTGATACCAGGCTTGTGTCCATTCCTGAGCTGCTGCACCCTTAATCTGCCCTCCATTGATGGTACGTCTTCCAGCTACCTTGTTGATGACTGCCCATGCCACACCATACTGCCAATCATGACTAGCTGCCTTAACCTGATCAATCTTGCACAGAGCATCTTCTCTTAATTGGAGGTGTGCAAGAGATTTTCTTTGGCCTCATACAGTGCTAGTCTACTTTCTTCATCAGCTGTTACCATATTGGCCTAATGAGCTGATTTCATTGTCCACTGGGCCTCTTTGACATCAATGAGATTGTGGAAGTGAATATATCTCAGTCTTTTTCACACTAGGACACACGATTTAGCTGTCTGAAAGACTGAATAAACCTGTCATACCACTCTGTTGGGACCTCATGCCTCTCAGCTTATAGTAGCTGAAACCTGTTCTTAACCTCAACCTCAGACCTCGCTTGTAACTCTCTGTTCATAGAAAAAGCCTTCTAATGGTACCTGATCTGTTTCCTTGTATGCTTGTTAGGGGCAAGATCAAGTGCTCCATCCATCCACACAGATATCTCCCATTAACTAGGATCAACCCAGACAGTGACTTCATCTCAATATACCCTTATATGAAATATGCTTATTACATTCACTCATGCGTACAGACTATTGGTTGGTAAACAGTAAACACCATAGAACTTTGCACTAAGCAGATGCACAAACGCGTCTGCGTCACGCCACCATCAGCCCTGCACAAAAAGAAGCAATGTTCCATCATTTTGCCAACCAAAGTATTAGTGCGCACGTGTGATGGTCAATTTACATATTTCATGGGAAGGGTCTATTGCCCTCAATCTACATCCAACACAAGGCTACCTGATATCCAAATAACACATGTATGTAATTATGTCCTAATTTCCAAATGTCTAAATGAATAAGGACCCAACTAACACTGTATTCTCTCATGGAATATCGGCACTTCCATTTTTATGTGACATAACATTGTGAGCAATTTAAAGCAGAATTCATCACATTAATTATGTTTTTTTTAAGCCTTCTACTGCTTGAATGTAAATACCTTTTGAAGGTTATTTGACTATAGTTGTTAAAAATTAGTTAACTGCCCGTTTTTTAAATTGTGTTTCTTTTTCAAGATGCATTTATCACTTGCAGGTAAGATTAGTTTATCAGGTTGGCTCAGTGAGTTTTGCCTGCCTTTCAACCACTGTGGATCCCAGTTCAAATCCAACCGCATACTGGAGCCTTGCATGTGCATTGGGTTTTCAGTCCCTACCTGATGCCTGGGTTTTCCCCATAAGGTTTTTCCTCCCACATCTAAAACTGAACATTTCTTCTTGTTTCCTATTCATCCTATTATTGGCGCTAATTTTGTAGAAACGATTTTTAAAACAGTGTCTTAACCAATAACAAGATTTGAATGATGTAAAATGAGATATCAGTTGGAAGGTTTTTCCTTCTTTCTTTTTTTGCTAGGCATGTGCTGCAATAGTCAATGATAGACCCAACCCAAGACTTCCATGTAGATCACCTGAACTGGTAAGTTACCGCTTTATTCAAGTCAATGACATTTGTTAAATACCTAAAGTTTACAAAATAAATCACTTTGTTTATTTCTAACTTTAACCTGTAGAATTAATCCAAAATCCAGGAAAATTGTGATTCAGATGTGTAAATACAGGAGGGACAAAGTAGTGACAAGCAGTTTAATGTTCTTAACATTAATACCACACCCTTCGAGAATGTCATATTTTGACCAACTTTAATGTAACAATTATTTTAATGGAACAATTATTGCAAGTCACACTACATCACCATTACATCCCTAGTTGTCATAAAAATTTCCACTCGAGTGTGCTGTAACTTGAAAAAAATTCCCTATACATTTAATTATATATGTCTTTCTTATTTTCTATTTAACAGTCTCCCATATTTTAGATTAATAATAAAAACAATATGAGACATTTATAAAGCACATATTGCAGGAACCTCTACTATGCGCAACACAAAACAATGAAATATATTTAGCAATTTGTTTAAATAAATGTAGATTCAAACAGGTGAGTCTTTAAAAGTCCCTTGACAATCAAATCAGAGTCAGCTTGGTGAATATCAACTGGTAGTCATTCCATAATGAAGGTGCAATGAAATAAAAGTCCCTTGACAATCAAATCAGAGTCAGCTTGGTGAATATCAACTGGTAGTCATTCCATAATGAAGGTGCAATGAAATAAAAGTCCCTTGACAATCAAATCAGAGTCAGCTTGGTGAATATCAACTGGTAGTCATTCCATAATGAAGGTGCAATGAAATAAAAGTCCCTTGACAATCAAATCAGAGTCAGCTTGGTGAATATCAACTGGTAGTCATTCCATAATGAAGGTGCAATGAAATAAAAGTCCCTTGACAATCAAATCAGAGTCAGCTTGGTGAATATCAACTGGTAGTCATTCCATAATGAAGGTGCAATGAAATAAAAGTCCCTTGACAATCAAATCAGAGTCAGCTTGGTGAATATCAACTGGTAGTCATTCCATAATGAAGGTGCAATGAAATAAAAGTCCCTTGACAATCAAATCAGAGTCAGCTTGGTGAATATCAACTGGTAGTCATTCCATAATGAAGGTGCAATAAAATAAAAGTCCCTTGACAATCAAATCAGAGTCAGCTTGGTGAATATCAACTGGTAGTCATTCCATAATGAAGGTGCAATGAAATAAAAGTCCCTTGACAATCAAATCAGAGTCAGCTTGGTGAATATCAACTGGTAGTCATTCCATAATGAAGGTGCAATGAAATAAAAGTCCCTTGACAATCAAATCAGAGTCAGCTTGGTGAATATCAACTGGTAGTCATTCCATAATGAAGGTGCAATGAAATAAAAGTCCCTTGACAATCAAATCAGAGTCAGCTTGGTGAATATCAACTGGTAGTCATTCCATAATGAAGGTGCAATGAAATAAAAGTCCCTTGACAATCAAATCAGAGTCAGCTTGGTGAATATCAACTGGTAGTCATTCCATAATGAAGGTGCAATGAAATAAAAGGCTCCTTGGCCATAGAATTTTATGGAAACAGTAGTTCGTTGTCAGTTAGGATTGGCCAGCAAAATGAAGAGCTCAAACAGGAATATATTTTTGCAGAAGATCAGATATATAGTCTGGAGATAGTCCATGGAGAGCTTTGTAAGTGAGGAGATTTAATGTGTATGCCAGTGGAGTTCTTGTAAGATAGGTGTATGTTGAGAACAAGGTGTGCTGAGACGAGGCGAGCAGCGGTGTTTTGAACTCATTGAATCTTGGAAAGTTCTTTATCTGAAAGTCCAGTGACAAGAGAATTGAATTAGTCGAGTTTAGAAGTGACAAAGGTGTGTACAAGTAGAAGAGTGTAATCATCATCAAGATTGCATCGGACTTGACCTACTTTTCTGATTTGCATGAGAGCTGCTTTGCAGATAATAGTTACTTGATCGGTATACACATCAAAAAATCGAATTTTCTGGTGTGGGGGGTAGCTTTAAAGGCTAAGTATACCTTTGGTTTTTGGAACCGTTCGATTGTTTTAATCCTATATAAATGTAGATATATACAATAAAACTAACCTGTGAAAATTTCACTTGAAAAGGTGGTCGCGTTTTTGAGATATCGCCCCAAAAAAGGAGCAAATATGTCCACACAGGAAGAGTTGGTAATGTTTGTGTTAGTTTTGTATAATTTTTTTTTCTCTCTATTTTTTGTGTGTGTAGTTAGCAAAACACTGTGATACGTTACTCAAGAAAAGTGCCAAAGGAGTCAGTGAATCTGAGGTAGATGATAAGTTACAGCAGTCCATCTTAGTCTTTAGATATATAGATGACAAGGATGTCTTCCAACGGGTAGGTCATTTAACTACTTTTCTATGTACATGTATATACATTTAACTGTGTGTTTCTACTTTTGTAACTTTATTTAGCTTTTTGTTGATGATTTGTTTGGACATTTTTATCTCTCAGTAAATTTGAATCCATTGCTCAACATCCCCTGGATATATTCCTGCATCCCACTCCAAAATCCTATATTGCATCTTGTCACAATAAAAACACATGTCCTTGCTTACTGCATCCAACCCAGCAGCCTCCCCCCCCCCCATAATTTGGGTAGAAAATTTTGTTTTTTCTTAATCATTGACAACTGGGTTAAATAAGTTTCCGGTGAAATCACCGGCAGCCAGCGCTTCTGGACAACACTGAAAATGTATGTAAATAATTTAACTTCTATTAACCAGGGCACGACAGTTATGGCACTGAAAAGGGAAATTTTTTGAGGGGCACCACGGCCTTGGCATCGACGGCACTGGTCGTCGTGGCTCAGTGTAATTCCAGGCCTGAGAGGGCATGTTTGCATACCAGCATATGAAGTTGGTCTCAATATCTCCAACAATATCTGTCATCCGGTCTCAATATCTCAAACATTGTAAATAGTACTTCCTATAGCATCGATTGTACTGAGAATTTTCATTGCATGTACAGTGTATCTGAGAACTAAAAATATGGAGTGAATGTTACTCCGGCTCAAAGCGTTTGCTACACAAGCAGTATCTATACTGTTGCTGTGCATTTGTACTGTTGCTGTGGCCCACCTCCACCAACACATTGATGGTTCAATTTGTGTGAGCCCTATTACTCTGAATGCTGTTTTTCCATTCAACTATGGAAGTGTACTCGTGTCTAAATACACTGGTGTTCGGCATTTCAAATATGCTGGGAAACAGATGACTTATTACTCCAACCATGTTGCCAATTTTCATGTTCAACTTGGCCAGCCGTTATTGGCAGGAGACATCGAGCTGAATCCAGGACCAGTAAACGGTGACTGCAAGGTATCTCTTTATTTTCAAAATGTGCGCAGCCTCAAAAACAAACTTGATGATTATAAAGCATCTCTTTATATCAATATTGAGACCAACCCTGGGTAAAACGAATGATCTCAAGCTGTAGGACTGTTTTTCTAATTTTGTTAATTAAAACACTTTTATTTTAATTTTTTTCGCTGAACTTAATTTTCATCCAACCCTGAACACCCCTTAACAAAGTGGCTGAACCGATTTTGTCCTAGAGGTCGTTCACCGGGTAGGCCAGCTGTCACAAAGTGGGTCTGCGCCAAGGCGGCAATTCCCTTGTGTACAAAACTTGCCGCCATAGTATCAACACATGCTCTCTGTCATCTGTCTGTGAATGGAAAACAATCCTGACCCAGAAATACCCTATAGGTGACCTGGTTACTGTTTCTTGTTTACCCTGTGGCTGTTTCATGTGTCAATTTCACTAATTACATAATATGCCTACCGCGTGAGCACATCCGTTCCTCGGGGAAAATCACAAACAATCCGCTTCTCGCAGGGTTTAATCACCAGGTTATATGCTTAACTGAAACCTGGCTGAATCACCATGTGATGGATGCTGAGCTGAACATTCCTGATTGTGTCATCTATAGACGTGACAGAAACAACAATAAGAGAGGAGGTGGACTTTTAACATAAGTAAAAAATTATATTATCTCAAGAAGGCTTCACGAATTTGAAAAGGAAGATTGTGAACTGATGTGGGTGGAACTTGGAGTTTCTTCAAGAACAAAAATGTGTGCTTGGACTTTATTATCGACTGCCAAATGCCAGCGTAGACTCGTTGAACTCCTTACAGCAATCTCTTGAGTCGATTTTAGTGCAATACAATAGACAGGATATTTTATTATTAGGGGATTTTAACCTTCCTGATTTTAAATGGTATGATGATGGTTCGTATGTTTTAACCAAAAACAATGCTCACAATACCCTTTTTTGTGATCACATTCTCAATGGTTTGTCTTTAGTGCAATTCGATACCAATGCTACTCTATTGGATAATATTTTAGACTTGATACTTTCGAATGAGCAGTCTAGTCTTAATTGTAATGTTAGTATTGGTGACAAGATTTTTGAATCAGACCATGAATCTCTACTTGTTGACTTTGACCTTCAGAAAAGCTTTACCAGTTGACAGAATAACAATAATTCTCATTTCGCCAGGGTTAATTTTCCCTGGAATATTTTAGATTTTTATGAAGATGTCAATGATGCAGTAGATGCGTTTTACTCTATTGTTAATTCAGTTGTTAATGAGTGTGTCCCTACTGTAAAGTCTCTTAAATGTAGTCCCCCTTGGTTTGATAAAGAAGTCAGAAAATCTTTCAAGCTTAAAAACTCTAAACATAAACTTATGAGTGTCTGATTTTCATATTGAAGAGTTTAGGATAGCCAGAATAAATTTCAAGCATCTGTGTCGGACTAAACATGAATTGTATATCAGCAAATTATCTGGTAGACATGGTAGACTGCAAGAAAACCAAAGAAGATTCTGGTCATGGCTAAAATCAAATTACAAGCAATCTCCCACTCCTTTGGTAATTAGTTTGGATAATAGGCATGCCTTTAGTAACAGCTCAAAGGCATCCTTATTCAATGATTGCTTTTGTTCTGTTTTCAGGAGTGACTGCACTATTGCTTGTCCAGATCTTCCTGAGTACCCAGTTGGAGCCTTGGTCAAACATTTTGGTAATCCGAGGTCGCGTGGAACAGCTACTTAAGAAAATTCAACCTCAAAAAAGTTCCGGTTATGACAATGTCAGTAACAAAGTTTTAAAACACTGTGCATCTCCCCTTATAGTGTCCCCCTCATCACTTGGATTTTTCAGAAGCCTTTGGATTCTGGTATTATTCCCAACCTTTGGAAATCTGCTAATGTATGCCCAGTACATAAGGCAGGCTCCCGTACTTCAGTTAAGAATTTCCGTCCCATTTCACTTTTACCCATTCTATCCAAAGTTTTTGAGAAAATTGTTGCTGAGAACATAGTGGGTTACATATCTCCTGTAGTATGTAACAATCAGCATGGTTATGTCCCTGGGCGGTCATGTGAAACCAATCTTGCTACAATGCTATCAAGTTCTTACCTGGCGCTTGATGAAAAGATTCAGTGTGATGTCATCTACACTGACTTTTCTAAAGCCTTTGATACAGTCAATCACGATCTCTTATTGTACAAGATTGGCAAGTATGGCATCTCGGGAAATTTGTGCAATTGGATCAAAAGTTACTTTATTAATCGTCAGCAGAGAGTTGTTTTCTGTGGAAATGTCTCCAGCTGGCAACCTGTAACTTCTGGTGTCCCACAAGGCTCTGTCTTGGGCCCTTTGCTTTTTAATATGTTCGTCAATGATACCCCGCTATTTTCGATCATTCTCCTTGTCTCTTATCTGCTGACGATTTGAAGCTGTTTCTCGCGGTCCGGGTGCCTGATGATGCTCGGCTCCTTCAGGAGGATCTGGACAGGCTCCTCCTAAATGTAAAGCCCTTACTTTGACTTTAAAGAAACGGCCTGTTTTGTTTAATTATGTACGTCTGGAAAGAGTCAATGCCCATAAGGATCTAGGTATTTTAATTGACTCTAAATTAACATTTAATCATCATGTTGACTACATTGTTGCCAAGGCAAATCGAATGTTAGGAATTTTCTGGCGTCATTGCAAAAGTTTGGATCCCCAAACTAAGCATGTGCTTTATTGTTCTATTGTAAGACCCAGCCTTGAACTTTCCTCTGTATGTTTCAATTCCATATCTGCAACTCAAGCAGAGCGTATTGAGCGTGTTCAAAGAAAATTCCACCATTTCCTTAGCAACGGTGTAGCTGACACGGTTGAAGGTCAACCGCAACTTAAACTTAATTCCTTGGATTCACTTAAACAACGTAGACAATCTATGGACTTGATTTTTCTCTACAAGTGTATAAATTCTCATTTTACTTGTAATTTGATAAATTTTTCCCCCTGAAAATTTCCCGTTCTAATCTCCGCTATCTTGATGTGTTCAAAGTTCCCTGTAGCAGGGTCAGTGCTACAAAGAATGGGTTTATTCACTGGTTGACTTCATTATACAATTCCATTTCTAACTCCAATCCCAGCATCAATATTTTTAGCCAGTTAAATCATCTACCAGACGTGTTCTTCTGGGGCCCACGCCCACGCGGGGAACGTCTGGCCCAGAGTGAGCCTGTGTCTTTTTGTCCATTTTACGTTTGTGTTTGTTGTATGTATATGTCCTTTTAAAGTATTTTATTGTTAATTACTAAAAAAATTATCCATCCGTTTTTGGCGCTTGCGCTGGGGATGCTGTGTGAAATAAATAAAATAAAATAAAGTTAAATCAGCTTGAATGTCATCCATATGAGCTTGGATACTCCTTCTGTCCGTGAAAAATTTACAGAAAGCATTAGCAAGAACTACAGGTGAGTCCTGGGTTGATGGGTTAATCGAGGTTTACTAGTGAGGTCATTGAGGATATGATGCAGAAGACTTCCTTTGGGGTGGATCCTATAAGTGACTCTTTGTAAAAGTCAGACATGGCTTTAATGAGGACTTCAGCAAGTTTGCCTTTGGATTGTTCATAGGTTGCACAGTCCCTGGCGAGTCTGGACTTCAGCCTTTTGCGTTCAGCTTGATGAAGTCTGGGTCTCACGTCATCAACATCATTTTTTTACCACTTTGGTTTAATGCATTTGGTATTGGGTTTCGAAGTCAACAAAGCTGCATGTCAAAAGCATTGTTTACTGCAGAGTTGTGTCAACTTCGCCTTCACATGTGTCCTAGTTTGTGGGTAGGGCCTGAGGCAAGTTGTTTTTAGGGCAAATGCTGTTAGCGTAGAGTGGACATGAGATGTATCACATTTGTGAGGACAGTTATTTAAAATTTATTAAAGTTATTTAAAATCAAGACAGATTAATTTTCCAGGTAATTTGTCCAGGTACTCAATGAATCAATCAAAGTCAATGAGATATATAGATGACTTAAGTTTGATTCTTGCAGATGGAGGAGATCTGTAGTTTACTGCGAAGTGAAAGTTATGAGTGGTATCAGATATAAGAGCATGCTCAAATGTACAAGCTTCAAAATTGTCACATGGAACATGTACTAAGTTAAGCTCGTCATCAAAGATGTCGGCATACCTCCATGTTTGTCCCCAGGTGGAATGTTAATGCACATGATTCCTGGTGGGGTTGTTTCGTTAATGACTACTTGATCAAGCCAAGTTTCTGTTGGAAACATTATGTCAATGTTCTGAGATATCATGTAGTCACAAATGATCAGGGATTTATTACAGGCAGAGTAGACATTCCAGTGAGCTACATTAAGATTGCTGGAATTATTGTCTTGTGAGGGACTAAGTTGTGACGTAGATGGTTACAGACCATTTCGGACATTTGGAAAAGTGTTCTTAATTTTACGGTGGATGTGAGAACCAGCCTGTGGACTTCAAAGATGAAGCTCTCCCAGCTCCTGAAGATTGTGGAATACTTGGATTGGCAATGTAAAGAATACTTTGAGAGAAGAAAATGAAAAACACAGAAAAAATGTAAAGACTACACAAAATTATCTGGTCATTTTGGTTTCGGTCTTTTAAATCTTATGAGCTGTCATTATGTTTTGTTTTGATTTCTAAATGGTAAGTGTATAATCAGCTGGCCACCAATTGAATGCACAAGTCATTGGGTTGGGTCCAGAAAGAAAAAAAAATATCATTAAAAAAACAAAGAAGTCACTTTGAAACGCTTGAAACTGAAAAGTGTGGCTGTTTGAGATGGGGGAAAATAATTATTATAGAAAGAATGAATTATCTTATTAGTGTCATTGGTGAAGGCTAAATATTATAACAATGCAGTATGGCTTTGAAAGTGTAACACCCATTGCATAAAACATCATTAATGAGCACCATTACACCATATCATTGCAATTATTCACCTCTTTGGATCTTCTCTTGTTTTGGTAGTGTTTCCCAAAAGGAACACCTTAAAATGTGTGAACAATCTGAAATAAATAGTTCTTCTGGTATCAATCTCAACTTCAGGTAGTTCTCAAAAGCTTTGAAAAATATATCAGCTCATGGCAAATAAATACCCATGGGTAAAATCTCTACCATTCTAACTTCATAAGGAACAGTAAACTGAAAATCTGACATGATGCTGTTTTATGGTTATATAGTGTATTCAACATATGAGTGGGACTGAATAATTGTAAATTTATTTTATGATTCTTATACCACTTTGTATGATTGTATTGCAGTTCTATGCTCGTATGTTAGCAAAAAGGTTAATCCATGGCTTGTCAACATCAATGGATACAGAAGAATCAATGATCAACAAGCTCAAGGTACATGTATGGCAAAGGGCCTTCACTATTGGCTTCTTTTGAACTTAATTTTCATCCAACCCTGAACACCCCTTAACAAAGTGGCTGAACCGATTTTGCCCTAGAGGTCGTTCACCGGGTAGGCCAGCTGTCACAAAGTGGGTCTGCGCCAAGGCACATTATTGTTAAATTGAATATCAGAATAGTGTGATAAAAACATTAACAGAAAAAAATAGAATTAGCTGTTGCAAACTGCTTACCAACCAAAAGGGCCTGTGGTATAAATGCAAACATTAGTTGGTGGCCTGACTTGGTGATCCCTTTGGTGATCCTCCTTACCTCCCTTGTTCTTTGTCATATTTTGTTTTGTTTGTTACTTACAGGTTGTTTTTCAGTGTACATTTCCTTTTATTCAATAACCTGTTTTCCTCCCTCAGATTATTTCTGACTTTGTTACATGTAACTCTACAGTTTTTCTCTACAGCTTTCTTTCATGTTTGTTTTTCTCTTTGACCATGTCTAACCGAAGATGCGTTCGCTTGTTTCAGGAACTTAGGAAACTTAAAGAGAAAGCACTGCGTTATTCATATCATCAAGACAACTACAGGTTCTACACGCTAACCCGTTTCATTCCCACAGGTTTACAGGTTAAATTTGACCCAGACCTTGGGTCTCTGTCTAACCCACTTTGCAGACAGTGGAACAACACACTCCATAGTACATCGCTTAATCTCATTCGTATTCTAACAGAACACTGTGAATTTTGTCTCAAACAGCTTTAACCAAGATATATCCTATCTTGGAGCAGAACTTAGATCCATCTGCTCACTTGCCCGTTTTGAGCAATTCACCAGTGAGAAACTTGTTCTGAATTCTAGGAGAAATGACAAGATTGGCCGTCTTGTCTCGAAACAGCAACAGTACAGACAGAGATGATTCAAGCGCAACATACCCCCTGAGGCTGACCAGTCAGTCCCTCAATCCACAGTCATTAACCTCTCATCGTCTACCCTTTCATATACATGTACAGAACACAGCCTACTCTCCAAGGGACTCAACTTCTGCCCCACTCCCCCACAGTGAATCAGGTTGAGTTCAGTCAGGACCTTACTGATTACTACCGCAGAATTCGCCTCCGTGAATATTTCCTTGATTCACCACCTATGGATCCTGAGCCATTTTACTGCAAGAGTAAATGGGTGCCACCTAAGAACTGTGTGCCATCTCTTGCAACTTACATACAGGTTGTTAGTTCACAAATTAATCCCAGTGATCATTCCACCCACAGGACTCATGACAACCTCCCTAGAGAAGAACGTGAGGCCCTTAAGACTACGAGCACAGAAGGACATCATCATCAAGCCAGCTGACAAGGGCTCTGCTGTTGTTGTTATGGGCCGTCAGCAATACATGAAGCCATAAGACAACTCAGCAACCAAACTAACTATAAAACCCTTGACACTGATCCAACAGGCACCTTTTCAAAGGAGATTCAACAAACACTGGACGAAATGCACGACCAAGACCACCTCTCCAAGAAAGCTCACAAGTTTCTCTCCCCGGTAGACTGTAGAACAGCAAGATTTTACCTCCTTCCCAAGGTACACAAACCAGACAACCCAGGGAGTCCCATCATATCTGGCAATGGTTCCCCACTGAGAACATATCTCTTTTTGATGACAGTTTACTCAAGCCGCTTATGCCACAGGTTCCATCATATATTCATGACACTCCAGATTTCCTCTGTAAAATCTCAAGTATTCAGAAGCAGGTCCCCAACACAGCTATCATCGGTACTTTTGATGTGTCCTCTTTGTACACCAACATCCCCCAAGATGAAGGTATTGCTGCCTGCTCCTCAGCCCTGTTTAAGAGTGGTCACATGTCACCACCCATTTCTGGCATTGTATCCCTCATGCAACATGTTCTAACTAAAAACAACTTTTCGTTCTTGGGTAAGAATTTCCTGCTGCAGTGGGTACACGTATGGCACCTTCAATGGCCTGCCTATTCATAAGCCAACTTGAACAGCACATGTTGGCGTCAGCCCCATGCTGTTCCTGGGTCTGGTGGCGCTATATCGTCCAGGCTAGTGATGAAGCAAGCCTCACAGCATTCATTAACCACATTAATTCCTTCCACAGGACCATCAAATTCACGAAAGAATACTCGACCAAGGACACCCGGTTTTGGATGTCAAGGTTATATTAAGACAGATGATGGCTTAATCACAGATCTCTTTGTTAAGCCCACAGATAAACATCAATACCCCCACTCAACCAGCAGTCACCCCAGACACTGCAAAACCAGCATAGCCTACAGTCAGGCCCTCAGACTCCGTTGAATCTATTCTAATAATTCTGATTTTTTCCACCACTCACAGGAACTTAAAAAATACCTTGTTTCCAGGGGTCATAGCTCCCTAGCAGTCCATCGAGCGATCCAGAAAGTCAAGGTTCGTTCTAGGGAGTCGGTACTCTCCAAAGGACCCAAGCAACAACAGAGTTCCAAGGGGAAAGTTCCTTTCTTCGTTACTTTTCAACCCTCACTTCCTCCCATTCATTAAATAACCAGTTCTAACCATCATATTCTTCACACATCAGATCGGCTTCACGTGCTGTACAAGAAGAACCCATAGTTGCCTACCGATGCCCACCCAGTCTCAGGGATCTCATCATCCGGGGAGAAGTCCCCCCCCCCCCCCCCCCATTATAATGATGATGTTAATCCCCCTTTGCCACAGGGCACTTTTAGGTGTCCCAACACATCCAAATGCATCGTTTGTAGACACCACATCAGGGAATCACAGACTCCTTTTCCAGCCATACTGGTGGTACCACCCATAAGACGAGGGGTCATGTCACCTGCACCACCACTAATCTTATCTAATTAGCTGTTCCGACCTACTGGCGGAACAGCTATTGTTTTCGTCAAAAAATTTCTTATTATTAGCTGTTCCGACCTAGCTGTCGGAACAGCTACGAGATTTTTATTATTTTTATTATTATTAGTTGTTCCGATGCAGTCGGAACAGCTATTGTTTTCGTCGAGATTTTTATTATTTTTATTATTATTATTATTTTTATTATTTCATTTCATCACAGCCTACAAAAGAAAGATCACATTTTCCTTTGTGCCGGTAACTCCTTGAGTCGGGCTACGTCCCGTAGCCTTAGATCTCAAGGGTCTTTCTCAGGATTCTCGCTGTTCCCAAAAGTGCTGCCTTCTGTAACAGATCTACCCTCACAGTTGTATCTATTTCATCTAGATGTTTCCCCAGTGCCTTCGGAATGGTGCCAAGTGCTCCAACCACCACAGGGACTACTTTCACTTTCACCTGCCAAATTTTACGGAGTTCCCTGGCCAGGTCTTGGTACTTTTGGATCTTGTCTAACTCCTTCGAAGCTACCCTTATGTCACCTGGCACTGCTATGTCAATGAGATGACACATCTTCGTCGTCTTATCCAAGACTACAACATCCGGACGCCTATGTTCTATAACATGATCAGTCTGAATGTTAAAGTCCCAGAGGATCTTGACCTGATCGGTCTCTATAACTTTCTCCGGCACATGGTCGTACCATTTCGCAGTGACGTGGACATCATACTTCTTACACAGATCCCAGTGGATCATCTTGGCCAACTTGTCATGTCTTCCCTTGTACTCCGTCTGGGCCATCTTACTACATTCGCTGACAATATGAAATACAGTCTCCTCAGCCTTATTACACATTCTACACATAGGAGAGACGTTTGCTTTCTCTATCCTTGCCTTCATTACATTTGTCCTTAGCGATTGGTCTTGCGCCGCAGTAATCAAGCCCTCGGTTTCCTTCTTCAGCTCTCCGCTCCTTAACCAATTCCAGGACTTGGTGCTCGCCACTTCTTCAGTGCATCTCAAGAATCGGCCATGAAGCGGTTTATTCCTCCAATCCTGTTGCCTTTCCTCTTTCATTACCCTTTTGTACTCCTTTGGCCCAACTTCGTCTGTCCTCGTATATCTTTGCGCAGCTTTCAACAACCTCTCCTCGGACCTCCCGACATGACACTGCAAACTCCTGCGTTCGATGTTAACGCTGTCCGCCACGCTCAGCAATCCCCTTCCGCCCTCTGACCTCGGAAGATAGAGTCTACTAACATTTGACCGCGGATGAAGCATGCCATGCATGGTCATGAGTTTTCTTGTCCTCCTATCAGCGACATCTAGATCTTGTTTAGTCCACTCGATAATACCCCCACTGTACCTCATCAAAGACACGGCCCAGGTGTTAATCGCCTTTATCATGTTACCCCCGTTCAGTTTAGACTTCAAACATTTCTTTACCCGTCGGAACCCCATAGCATTTGCACACGTTTTTTCTTTAAGCCTAATATCCTAGAGCGCAAATACGAAAGAGTTAAATCATATATCAAATTGAGGCTTAGAACATAAACTTAACTCTAAATGTAAAAAATGTTAAAATTCTTAATTAATTAGCCACTTTACAGCGAGGTGAATATTTAATTAGCCAGACTTTAGACCACTCTATCTCAAAAAATAGACGACCGATCGTCAAACTGTTTTCAGTTTTAGACTTCTTGGGTACTGTAGATGTGCTTTTCGGCCTAAAATGTGGAACGATGTCACAATGACGTCATTTATTGCGCATTTTCGCCCGTGTACAAAACACATGGAGATAGTGAAAACAAATCCGACTTCTAGAAACACAGTTTTTTCAATTAAGCTCAAATTTAACGTCCTAGATTACACAAATGTTTCTTAAAACAAGAAAGGTATTATAGACAATCAGTTTAAAAGCATCAAAACTTATTAAAACATTGTCAGTAGAGAAAAAACCCCAAATTCTCAGGCAAATTGAACGCCAAAGGTACTCTGACTAGAATTTGATATGTGTTTATAAACGACAAGGAGTAAATTTTTTACCCTTTTTTAAAAAGTTAAAAATGCACCGTTAAACTCGTATAGTGCCCTCAATCTATATGAGTTTAACGGTGCTCTTTCTAGGGTTTCCTAGACTCGTTCAAGTCCTAAACCCATTTATGACGCGTGTTGTTGACGTTTTTGTAGAATATACATAGAGTCATCATTCCTGTCGCCGACTGACACAAGTTTACGTTCATTCACAAGAATCGAAAAGAATTTGTCTTGCTATCAGCGCAGCGTCGTGTAATTCAGATTTCAGCGTAGACGTAAAGAATCGGAGCGCCGCGTTCTTGGCGATGTCTACGGCCTTGCAGACTTGTCTGTGCTTGGGTCCCGTTCGCCGGAAAACGATATGTTTAAAATTTCTTGTGCAAAGGCATTACTTCAGGAAACCGCGATGTATCAGTTACAAAACTTGATGGCGCTTGCAATAAGGCAATAAAAAGAGCTGATTGAGGAAAGGTGTGGTAAAGAGAAATTAGTTTTTCCATGGCTAAACGGTCAGTGTTGGATTTGGGGGTGTGAAGAGACAAAATTACAATACAATCGTATCCCATATGAATTTACTGTTTTAGCCTAAACAAATATAACATACTCGATTGGCATTTCAGGGTAGAAAAATTGTTACGATTACGAATTAAATACAACATCATTTTGTTTACATGCATTTACAGTTATTTTTTAGTAAACTCGTAATCATTTCTGAAACGGTCAGTTACATGTGTAACCGTTGACATTTATTATGGTCAAAATTTCGTGACACTTTTTGAGGATGATTTTTCAACATTTATCCGAACCGTAATAATGTAGATGTTCAACCGGTTGATCGGATGGTTAAACGTGTGACCGTCAGGCAGGCTTACAAAGCCTCGGCATTTAAATGTAAACGTAAACATTTAAACGTTTAACAGGATTATCGTTTGGTTAACCGGGTAACCGTGCAATCGATTTGTTGTGGAACGCCCTCTAGCGTTCAATGTTTCTTTCAACTAATGCCGCACGCAAAGTAATGAAATAACAAAGAATTAAGCCTGTAAATTGGAAACGATATAGGTGTGTTTGGCAATTATTATGGTCAGCATTTCGCAGCACTTTTCAAGTGAATTTTTCAACGTTTATCCGAACCGTACAAATGTGAACGTTTAACCGTAAGATCTGTCACTTAATCGTGTAACCGTCACAGGCTTACGTATAAGCCTGCGCATTCACGAATTGTTGTGGAACGCCCCCTAGCGTGCAATGTTTCTCACAAATATTGCTACACGCACAGATGTAATGAAATAACAAAGACTACGAGTCTGTAAATTGGAATGATATGTGTGTGTGTTTTATGGGATATTGTGCTGTGAAAATCGTAATCACAGTTATTATGGTCAGCATTACGCGGCACTTTTTAAGTGATTTTTTTCAACGTTTATCCGAACCGTACAAATAAATGTAAACGTTTAACCGTAAGATCTGTCACTTAACCGTGTAACCGTCACAGGCTTATGTATAAGCCTGAGCATTCACGGTTATTTTTGGTCAACATACCGTTTCTGAAACAGTTGGTGACCCGTGTAACAGCAGTTTCATAAACAAAATTTCAAGTAAAAAAAACCTGTTTACACAACCTTGCATGTGACCTAATATCCTAAAGCGTAAATATGAAAGAGTTAGATCCTATATCAAATTGAAGCTTAGTACATGAACTTAACTCTCAATGTAATTTTTTTTATTATTCTGAATTAATTTGCCCATTTACAGTGAGGTGAATATTTAATTAGCCAATCTTGAGATCACTGTATCTCGAAAAGCCTTGGGTAACCGTGAACACAACTGGGCATGTGATTAAAAACATTGTGTCTTCATACTTCATAGCAGTTCTTTGACTTGGCGCAATCACCCTGCAAAAGAGAGCATGCGCAATCGAATTGTTGTGGAACGCCCCCTAGCGTTCAATGTTTCTTGCAACTAATGCCGCATGCAAAGTAATGGTCACAATTTTCGCAGCACTTTACAAGTGAATTTGTTTACGCTGATCCCAATCGTTAACATTTGAACGATTAACAGGATTATCGTTTGGTTTAACCGGGTAACCGTGCAATCGATTTGTTGTGGATCGCCCTCTAGCGTTCAATTTTTCGTGCAACTAATGCCGCACACAGAGTAATGAAATAACAAAGACTTAAGCCTGTAAATTGGAAACGATATGGGTGTGTGTGGCAATTATTATGGTCAGCATTTCGCAGCACTTTTCATGTGTATTTTTCAACGTTTATCCGAATCGTACAAATGTGAACGTTTAACCGTAAGATCTGTCAGTTAACTGTGTAACCGTCACAGGCTTACGTATAAGCCTGCGCATTCACAGTAATTTTTTTGTAAATGTGTAACCGTTTCTGAAACAGTTGGTGACCCGTGTAACAGCAGTTTCATGAACAACATTTCAAGTAAAAAAAACTGTTTGCACAACCGGCATGTGATCAAAAACATTGTGTCTTCATTCTTCATTGCAGAAATTTGACTTTGCGCATTCACCCTGCAAAAACGAGCATGTGCAATCAAATTGTTGTGGAACGCCCACTAGCGTGCAATGTTTCTCACAAATATTGCTGCACGCACAGTTGTATTGAAATAACAAAGACTACGAGTCTGTAAATTGGAATGATATGTGTGTGTGTTTTATGGGATATTGTTCTGTGAAAATTGTGATCACAGTTATTATGGTCAGCATTACGCGGCACTTTTTAAGTGAATTTTTCAACGTTTATCCGAACCGTACAAATGTAAACGTTTAACCGTAAGATCTGTCACTTAACCGTGTTACCGTCACAGGCTTATGTAGGCCTATAAGCCTGAGCATTCACGGTTATTTTTGGTCAACATACCGTTTCTGAAACAGTTGGTGACCCGTGTAACGGCAGTTTCATAAACAAAATTTCAAGTTAAAAAACGCGTTTACACAACCGTGCATGTGACCTAATATCCTAAAGCGTACAAATATGAAAGAGTTAGATCCTATATCAAATTGAATCTTAGTACATGAACTTTTAATTAAGAATTTAAAAAAAAATTACATTGATAGTTAACTCTCAATGTAATTTTTTTAAAAATTCTTAATTAATTAGCCCATTTACAGCGAGGTGAATATTTAATTAGTGGGACCATATCTCAAGAATTACACAGCCGATTTTCAAACCTTTTTCAGTTATAGATACCTAGGGCAAGGGAGATTAGCCTTGAGTAACTGTGACCCCATGTTGACCTTAACTTCCGGGTCAACCGGAAGTGGGACCATATCTCAAGAATTACACAGCCGATTTTCAAACTTTTTTCAGTTATAGACTCCTTGCGCAAGGGAGATTAGCCTTGAGTAACTGTGACCCCATGTTGACCTTAACTTCCGGGTCAACCGGAAGTGGGACCATATCTCACGAATTACACGGCCGATTTTCAAACTTTTTTCAGTTATAGACTCTTTGGGCAGTAAATGTTTGACAAGGGTTACCATGATCGACCCCATGTTGACCTTTATTTGGTTGTTAATTTTTGTTTATGAATCAGAAAACCGGAACAGCTTCTTGTTTGTAAACAAACACCTAATGTCTAGTTATTATTATTATTCTTTGTTTCCACCCTAAATCCCATAGCATTTGTACACGTTTTTTCTTTAAGCCTAATATCCTAGAGCCTAAATACGAAAGAGTTAAATCATATATCAAATTGAAGCTTAGTACATGAACTTAACTCTAAATGTAAAAAATGTTAAAATTCTTAATTAATTAGCCAATAGTGAATATTTAATTAGCCAACCTTATAAGCACCATATCTAAAGAATTACACAACCGATTTTTAAACTTTTTTCAGTTATAGACTCCTTGGGCATTGTAGATTAGCCTTGGGTAACCGTGACCCCATGTTGACCATTACCTATGGGTCAACCGGAAGTGGGACCATATCTCAAGAACAACACAACCGATTTTCAAACTTTTTTCAGTTATAGACTCCTTTGGCATTGGAGATTAGCCTTGGGTAACCGTGACCCCATGGTGACCTTTACTTCTGGGTCAACCGGAAGTGAGACCATATCTCAAGAACTACACAACCGATTTTCAAATTGTTTTCAGTTATAGACTCCTTGGGCATGGGAGATTAGCCTTGGGTAACCGTGACCCCAAGTTGACCTTTACTTCTGGGTCAACCGGAAGTGGGACCATATCTCAAGAACTATGCAACCGATTTTCAAACTTTTTTCAGTTATAGACTCCTTGGGCATTGAAGATTAGCCTTGGGTTACCGTGACCTCATGTTGAATTTTGCTTCCGGGTCAACCAGAAGTTAGACCATATCTCAAGAACTACACAACCATTTTTCAAACTGTTTTCAGTTATAGACTCCTTGGTCATTGGAGATTAGCCTGGGCTAACCGTGACCCCATGTTGACCTTTCTTTCCGGGTCAACCGGAAGTGGGACCATATCTCAGGAACTACACAACCGTTTTTCAAACCTTTTTTCAGTTATAGACTCATTGGGCATTGGAGATTATCCTTGGGTAACCGTGACCCCATTCTGACCTTTACCTATGGGTCAACCGGAATTGGGACCATATCTCAAGAATAACACAGCCGATTTTGAAACTTTTTCAGTTATAGACTCCTTGGGCATGGGAGATTAGCCTTTGGTAACCGTGACCCCATGTTGACCTTTACTACCAGGTCAACCGGAAGTTGGACCATATCTCAAGAACTACACACTTGATTTTCAATTTCTTTTCAGTTATAAACCCTTTGAGCGAAACAATAATACACGGAACAGCTTTGTGTTTGTTCACAAACACCTAATGTCTAGTTATTCTTTGTTTCCACCTAAATCCCCATAGCAATTGCACACATTTTTTGTTTAAGCCTAATATCCTAAAGCGTAAATACGAAAGAGTTAGATCTTATATCAAATTGAAGCTTAGTACATAAACTTAACTCAAAATGTAATTTTTTTTTAAAATTCTTAATTAATTAGTCACTTAACAGCGAGGTGAATATTTAATTAGCCAACCTTGTTAGCACCATATCTCAAAAAGTATACCCCCGATCGTCAAACTTTTTTCAATTTTAGACTTCTGGGGTACTGTAGATGTGCCTTCCGGCCTAAAATTACGGACGACGTCACAATGACGTCATTTATTGTGCATTTTCGCCCTTGTACAAAACAAATGGAAATAGTGAAAACAAATCCGACTTCTCAGGAAAAATGATTTTTCAATTAAGGTCAAATTTAACGTTCTAGATTACACAAATTTTCTTAAAACAAGAAAGATTTTTTTGACGGTCAGTTTAAAAGCATCAAAACTTATTAAAACATTGTCATTCTCAAGCAAATTGAACGCCGTGGTTGCTCTGCCTAGAATTTGATATGTGTTTATTTACGGAATGGATTCAAATTTTAAACTCGTTCAAGTCCGCGACCCGTTTATGACCCGTGTTGTTGCGTTTCGTGTTGTTGCGTTTTTTGTAGAATATACATAGAGATGCATTACTGTCGCAGACTGACACAAGTTTACGTTTGTTCACAAGAATCGAGAATTGAAATATTGAGGGCGCTATACGAGTTTAACGGTGCTCTTTCTTGGATTTCTTAGACTCGTTCAAGTCTCGTTCAAGTCCTAAACCCATTTATGACCCGTGTTGTTGCCGTTTTTGTAGAATATACATAGAGTCATCATTCCTGTCGCCGACTGACACAAGTCTACGTTCATTCACAAAAATCGAGAAAAATTGTTGATGTCTGAGCGTCGTGTCGCTCAGATAGGTCGTTATTCAGGTTTCAGCATGAACGACGAAAACATTTCGCCGTGTTTTAGGCGATTTTGCCGGCGTGGTAGACTTGTCTGCGCTCGGGTCCTGTTCGCCAGAAAACGATATGTTTTAGCAATAAAAAGAGCTGATTGAGGAAAGGTGTGGTAAAGAGAAATTAGTTTTTCCATGGCTAAACGGTCAGTGTTGGATTTGGGGGTGTGAAGAGACAAAATTACAATACACTCGTATCCCATATGAATTTACTGTTTTAGCCTAAACAAATATAACATACTCGATTGGCATTTCAGGGTAGAACAATTGTTACAATTACGATTTAAATACAACAGTATTTAGCTTTACATGAATTTACGGCTATTTTTTAGTAAACTCGTAATCATTTCTGAAACGGTCAGTTAAGATGTGTAACCGTTCGCATTTATTATGGTCGAAATTTCGCTACACTTTTTGAGGCTGATTTTTAAACATTTATCCGAACCGTAATAATGTAGATGTTTAACCGGTTGATCGGATCATAGAGCAAGGGTCGGATGATTAACCGTGTGACCGTCACAGGCAGGCTTACAAAGCCTGAGCATTTACAGTTGTTTTTGTAATTGTGAAACCATTTCTGAAATGGTTGGTAACACGCGTTTCATGAACAAAAAACCCATTAACACAACCACTCAAACGATCAGAAACATTGGGTCTTAATCACAGCATTTTTACTTTGCGCAATCACCCTGCAAAATAAAAGATCACCCTGCAAAATAAAAGTGCAATCGATTTGTTGTGGAACGCCCTCTAGCGTTCAATGTTTCTTGCAACTAATGCCGCACGCAAAGTAATGGTCACAATATCGCAGCACTTTTCAAGTTAATTTGTTTACGCTGACCTAACCGTAAACATTTAAACAATTAACAGGATTATCGTTTGGTTAACTGGGTAACCGTGCAATCGATTTGTTGTGGAACGCCCTCTAGCGTTCAATGTTTCTTGCAACTAATGTCGCACGCAAAGTAATGAAATAACAAAGACTTAAGCCTGTAAATTGGAACAATATGGGTGTGTGTGGTATGGGATCGTTTGCTGTGCAAATCGAGATCACAATTATTATGGTCAGCATTTTGCAGCACTTTTCAAGTGAATTTTTCAACGTTTATCCGGACCATACAAATGTGAACGTTTAACCGTAAGATCTGTCACTTAACCGTGTAACCGTCACAGGCTTATTTTCTTTAAACGTGTAACCGCTTGTGAAACACTATAGTTGGTGACCCGTGTAACAGCAGTTTCATAAACAACATTTCAAGTAAAAAAACCTGTTTACACAACCGACATGTGATCAAAAACATTGTGTCTTCATTCTTCATTGTAGAATTTTGACTTTGCGCAATCACCCTGCAAAAGCGAGCATTCGCAATCGAATTGTTGTGGAACGCCCCCTAGTGTTCAATGTTTCTCACAAATATTGCTGCACGCACAGTTGTATTAAAATAACAAAGACTACGAGTCTGTAAATTGGGAATGATATGTGTGTGTGTTTTATGGGATATTGTGCTATGAAAATCGTGATCACAGTTATTATGGTCAGCATTACGCGACACTTTTTAAGTGAATTTTTCAAAGTTTATCCGAAACGTACAAATGTAAATGTTTAACCGTAAGATCTGTCACTTAACCGTGTAACCGTCGGAGGCTTACGTATAAGCCTGAGCATTCACGGTTATTTTTTGTCAACATACCGTTTCTGAAACAGTTGGTGACCCGTGTAACAGCAGTTTCATAAACAAAATTTCAAGTAAAAAAACCTGTTTACACAACCTTGCATGTGACCTAATATCCTAAAGCGTAAATATGAAAGAGTTAGATCCTTTATCAAATCGAAGCTTAGTACATGAACTTAACTCTCAATGTAATTTTTTACAACCGATCGTCAAACTTTTTTCAGTTATAGACTTCTTGGGCATTGGAGATTAGCCTTAAGGTAACCGTGACCCCATGTTGACCTTAACTTCCGGGTCAACCGGAAGTGGGACCATATCTCAAGAACTACACAACCGATTTTCAAACTATTTTTAGTTATAGACTCCTTGGGCATTGGAGATTTGCCTTGGGTAACCTTGACCCTATGTTGACCTTTACTTCCGGGTCAACTGGAAGTGAGACCATATCTCAAGAACTACACAACCGATTTTCAATTTCTTTTCAGTTATAAACCCTTTGAGTATTAAATGTTAGACAAGGGTTACCATGACCCCATGTTGACCTTTATTTCTGGTTTAAAAGCTCCTTTCGATTCAGTATCAGAATGAAGACCAGGTTTAGGTTTTTAGGCACACTTAAGTGAAAAAGGGCCTGTCAAAGGTCAAGAGTCTTCTATCTTGAAATCAGACCAACTTTAAAGCTTTGAAGCACTTAATCGAAGCAAAACAATAATACACGGAACAGCTAATGCCTAGTATCTTGCAGAGTTTGTGGTGTTCAATATATATAGGTGAAACAAGAACCACACTCAAGAGGCATTTCTACGGCCACAGATCCACAGTCAACACCCAAAAGCTGTAGGACACCACTTCAATCTTCCTAATCACTCCATTTCTGACATGAATTTACAGGGTATTGAGGCACTAGGTAACTGCAGAGAGACTGTCCGTCTGAGTAGGGAAAAACTTTGGATAAGGCGCATGAAGACCACTCAGCCCCATGGTTTGAACATCCAAGAAGGAAATGACTAACAACCTTTTGTCTTTGCCTGCTCCTTTACCCCACAGATATCAGCATTTTTAGTCTGCCTTATTTACTAATCATTTACTTTTTCTCCCTCTTCCAACCTTTCATTTTGTTCTTTGTGTTTCCAACTTCTTGTGTTCAAGCCAGCCCCTTCCCTCCATAACCCCCCCCCCCTTTTGTCTCCCTTATCCCTGTATACCCACTGCTTTTTCTGAATGCTTTCTGCTTCTCTCTCTCTCTCTCTCTCTCTATTCATGTATTTCCATGTGACTGCTCTTGTTACACTTGTTTACATGTTTATGTGTGTTGTGTTGTCATTTAGCCTTCGAGAAAGGCTCTGCTAGGGTCGAAATTTCAGGCCACTAACTAATTTTTGCAAAAACAATTCACCGTCCATTGTGATAGAAATAAGAATCAATATAGGTTTGTCCACAAAATTGTCTGAGAGAGTTCAAAAATACCTGATGCTAGAGTAACATTTAATGGCTAAACTGAGATTGATAATGGGCTGGCACCTCTATTGCTGTATGTGTTATGTAAATCCAATGGGATTACGATGTTTAGACAAGGAAAGTTTGCTAGAAGCCTGTGATATTTGTGTTAAACCTAAGATCTAGTGAGTAATAGCAAATATATATGAATACTATAATTAAATGCTTTATGCTGAATTGAATGTGGATTGTTTATTTTTAATCAACTGACTGAAATGCATTAATTAATTTGTGCTTTTAGCAAGCCTTTGGTTATGAGTTCACCAACAAGCTTCATAGAATGTTTACAGACATTGGAATCAGTGAAGGACTCAATACAAACTTCAACACCTTCTGTCAGTCAAAGCAAGTGGACCTTGCTGTCAACTTCTCTATTTACGTTTTAACAGTAAGTTTGTTAATAAGTACTTTGATTATCACCTGTTCATCATGTTGTGAATTGTCTTTAGAAACATTTCCATCTGAATTACTGTGGTGTGCAAGAAAACATTCACTCAGCATTTCGCTTTTATTTGTATCTAGCCAAATGAGTTGCTATTTCTATATGTTGGTTGATTTTGTTCTTGCAGACTGGCTCATGGCCACTTGGCCAATCCACACTCACACCATTTGCAATCCCACAAGAATTGGAGCAGAGTGTTAGTAAGGTGAGTAAGTTTATATTCTTAGTTTAAAACAAAGAATTGTTCTACAATTATTTAAAAATAAGCAAAGAACAAAACATGTTCACACCGACTTTTTAGTCTTCAAAGAGGTTTGTTGAAACAGGCTTCAGCCCTTCCAATTCCAATCAATATGTGTAGAGGTTTGTTGAAACAGGCTTCAGCCCTTCCAATTCCAATCAATATGTGTAGAGGTTTGTTGAAACAGGCTTCAGCCCTTCCAATTCCAATCAATATGTGTAGAGGTTTGTTGAAACAGGCTTCAGCCCCTCCAACCCCAATCAATTTGTGTAGAGGTTTAATGAAATGTAGGCTTCAGCCCCTCCAACCCCAATCAATATATGTAGAAGTTTGTTGAAACATGAGCTTCAGCCCCTCCAACCCCAATCAATATACTTACGAGGTTTGTTGAAACAGAGGCTTCAGCCCCTCCAACCCCAACCAATATGTGTAGAGGTTTGTTGAAACAGAGGCTTCAGCCCCTCCAACCCAAATCAATATGTGTAGAGGTTTGTTGAAACATGGGCCTCAGCCCCTCCAACCCCAATCAATATGTGTAGAGGTTTGTTGAAACATGGGCCTCGGCCCCTCCAACCCCAATTAATATGTGTAGAGGTTTGTTGAAACGGAGGCTTCAGCCCCTCCAATCCCAATCAATATGTTTAGAGGTTTGTTGAAACAGAGGCTTCAGCCCCTCCAACCCCAATTAATATATGTAGAGGTTTGTTGAAACAGAGGCTTCAGCCCCTCCAACCTTATTCAATATGTGTAGAAGTTTGTTGAAACAGAGTCTTCAGCCCCTCCAACTCCAATCAATATGTGTAGAGGTTTGTTGAAACAGGCTTCAGTCCCTCCAACCCAATTCAATATGTGTAGAGGTTTGTTGAAACAGAGGCTTCAGCCCCTCCAACCCCAATCAATATGTGTAGAGGTTTGTTGAAACATGGGCTTCAGCCCCTCCAACCCCAATCAATATGTGTAGAGGTTTGTTGAAACATGGGCTTCAGCCCCTCCAACCCCAATCAATATACTTAGAGGTACGTGAAACAGAGGCTTCAACCCCTAAAACCCCAATCAATATTTGTATGGAATTGTTAAAACAGGGGCTGTCTCACTGGTTAAATAAAAATATAGTGATTAAAATATTCTTTCAGTTTGAGGAATTCTACAGTGAAAAGTATCCAGGTAGAAAGCTAACGTGGCTACATCATTTATGCACAGGTGAGAAAACTATTCAGTTATCCTGACTATCAAATAAATTATCTTGCCAATCAGTTTGTGGATAGCAACATGTAAACAAAAATAAATAACAAACATAAGAAATGAATCATAACATAATTTGTATAAAAACAACAAAAAGCAAACATACAAGTAAAACCAAATTTTCTCATGACACTAGCACTGAATGTCTTCTCTGGAAGTAGAGTGTTCTCAGACCTGAACTTGGTTTTTATGTCAATTTACCAACACCATGTAAGTATGTATGAAATTTGCACAAAAAACCTAGGCATTGTCCAATGTTTTTGCAAAGTTCTTTTAGTGAAAAATTATATAGTTATTTTCCTTTCGTCAAGGAAGTTATAATAAACTCTCATTTGAAAAAATGAACTAACAAAAGACATGGATAATTATTATACAAATATTTGTGAACCGATACAAATGATTTTTAATTCCTGTTGCAAGTACAGAACATTATGGTATGTTACCAGCTGTCATATACAAACAATTTGTTTGTTACATGTATTTTCTGTATCATGCGTGGCTCACACAATTGTAAAATTGTATTTTTCATTTTTAAAATTGTCAACATTCGTTATGGGAAAAGTTCTAAAATTGTTGGTCTTTTTGCTAAAAATGGGGCAATGCAACTTTGAAATCTCACTCCAATAAATTCAGAGATAACCAAAGAGGGAACGAATGAGGGAGCAAAGTCAAATATCCTTTCAGTACAAGTACCTATATATATTTTACATACAGTAAATGTGTTTGTGTTTTGCTCCTCTTAAAAAAGAGTTTGTTCAATTTTTTGCAGAAATATATATTTTTTAATTGATCGCAACTTTCATAAAGGTTTTCCGTATGCAGATGAACATTTTCAATGAAATCCATTTCAGTGCAAATGTGTTTTTGTATTTTTAATTTATTAGATGTAAATTAAATATAGTCCTAATATCTAGTCGTGATATGCATTCATGTGATTGTTTAATTTATTTTATCAATGCCTCAGGTGAACTCAAACTGAACTATCTGAAAAAGTCCTACATTGTTACTGCAACAACATTTCAGATGGCTGTGTTACTGCAGTTCAATAGCCAGTCATGTCTACGTTACAATGAGCTACTAGAAAGCACTCAATTAAGTGAAAAGGAACTCCAGAGAACAATACAGTCACTGGTAGATGTCAAGCTGGTCGACCATGAACCACAGGTTAAATCAAACTTCATCTACTTTATTCAATTAGAAATAATTAATTTAAGTTTTTTCCATGCACTGATGTATGACGAAACACTGTATGCTCTGTGCTTTACACTAGTGTATGGTCAAACACTATGCCAGGGCTCGATTTCACAAAGAGTTAAGATTGATCGTAACTGCAAATCCATCGTAGTTGCTTAGCAAAGAGTGATGTCACAATACAAATCACTATGGTAATACTGATAACTCATCTTAAGATGGATCTTAGTGCTTTGTGAAATCGACCCCTGGTGCTCTACACTGGTGTATGATCAAACACTGTATGGTTGGTGCTCTACACTGGTGTGTGACCAAACACTGTATGCATGGTGCTTTACACTGGTGTATGGTCAAACACTGTATGCTTAGTGCTTTACTCTTGTGTATGGTCAAACACTGCATGCTTGGTGCTTTACACTGGTGTATGGTCAAACACTGTATGGTGCTCTACACTGGTGTATGATGAAACACTGTATGATTGGTGCTTTACACTGGTGTATGGTGTATGGTCAAACGGTGTAGGCATGATGCTTTACACTGGTGTATGGTCATTAACACTGTATGCTTGGTGCTTTACACTGGTGTATGGTCAAACACTATGCTTGGTGCTTTACACCGGTGTATGGTCAAACACTGTATGCTTGGTGCTTTACACCGGTGTATGGTCAAACACTGTATGCTTGGTGCTTTACACCGGTGTATGGTCAAACACTGTATGCTTGGTGCTTTACACCGGTGTATGGTCAAACACTGTATGCATGGTGCTTTACACCGGTGTATGGTCAAACACTGTATGCATGGTGCTTTACACTGGTGTATGGTCAAACACTGTATGCTTGGTGCTTTACACCGGTGTATGGTCAAACACTGTATGCTTGGTGCTTTACACTGGTGTATGGTCAAACACTGTATGCTTGGTGCTTTACACCGGTGTATGGTCAAACACTGTATGCATGGTGCTTTACACCGGTGTATGGTCAAACACTGTATGCATGGTGCTTTACACTGGTGTATGGTCAAACACTGTATGCATGGTGCTTTACACTGGTGTATGGTCAAACACTGTATGCTTGGTGCTTTACACTAGTGTATGGTCAAACACTGTATGCTTGGTGCTTTACACTAGTGTATGGTCAAACACTGTATGCTTGGTGCTTTACACTGGTGTATGGTCAAACACTGTATGCTTGGTGCTTTACACTGGTGTATGGTCAAACACTGTATGCTTAGTGCTTTACTCTTGTGTATGGTCAAACACTGCATGCTTGGTGCTTTACACTGGTGTATGGTCAAACACTGTATGGTGCTCTACACTGGTGTATGATGAAACACTGTATGATTGGTGCTTTACACTGGTGTATGGTGTATGGTCAAACGGTGTAGGCATGATGCTTTACACTGGTGTAGGCATGATGCTTTACACTGGTGTATGGTCATTAACACTGTATGCTTGGTGCTTTACACTGGTGTATGGTCAAACACTATGCTTGGTGCTTTACACTAGTGTATGGTCAAACACTGTATGCTTGGTGCTTTACACTGGTGTATGGTCAAACACTGTATGCTTGGTGCTTTACACTGGTGTATGGTCAAACACTGTATGCATGGTGCTTTACACTGGTGTATGGTCAAACACTGTATGCTTGGTGCTTTACACCGGTGTATGGTCAAACACTGTATGCTTGGTGCTTTACTCTGGTGTATTGTCAAACACTTTATGCTTGGTGCTTTTCTCTCGTGTATGGTCAGACACTGTATGCTTGGTGCTTTACACTGGTGTATTGTCAAACACTGTGCTTGGTGCTTTACTCTGGTGTATGGTCAAACACTGTATGGTTGGTGCTTTACTCTGGTGTATGGTCAAACACTGTGCTTGGTGCTTTACTCTGGTGTATGGTCAGACACTGTATGCTTGGTGCTTTACACTGGTGTATTGTCAAACACTGTGCTTGGTGCTTTACTCTGGTGTATGGTCAAACACTGTATGGTTGGTGCTTTACTCTGGTGTATGGTCAAACACTGTATGCTTGGTGCTTTACTCTGGTGTATTGTCAAACACTTTATGCTTGGTGCTTTTCTCTGGTGTATGGTCAGACACTGTATGCTTGGTGCTTTACACTGGTGTATTGTCAAACACTGTGCTTGGTGCTTTACTCTGGTGTATGGTCAGACACTGTATGGTTGGTGCTTTACACTGGTGTATGGTCAAACACTGTATGGTGCTCTACACTGGTGTATGATGAAACACTGTATGATTGGTGCTTTACACTGGTGTATGGTGTATGGTCAAACGGTGTAGGCATGATGCTTTACACTGGTGTATGGTCATTAACACTGTATGCTTGGTGCTTTACACTGGTGTATGGTCAAACACTATGCTTGGTGCTTTACACTAGTGTATGGTCAAACACTGTATGCTTGGTGCTTTACACTGGTGTATGGTCAAACACTGTATGCTTGGTGCTTTACACCGGTGTATGGTCAAACACTGTATGCATGGTGCTTTACACCGGTGTATGGTCAAACACTGTATGCATGGTGCTTTACACTGGTGTATGGTCAAACACTGTATGCATGGTGCTTTACACTGGTGTATGGTCAAACACTGTATGCTTGGTGCTTTACACTAGTGTATGGTCAAACACTGTATGCTTGGTGCTTTACACTAGTGTATGGTCAAACACTGTATGCTTGGTGCTTTACACTGGTGTATGGTCAAACACTGTATGCTTGGTGCTTTACACCGGTGTATGGTCAAACACTGTATGCTTGGTGCCCTACACCGGTGTATGGTCAAACACTGTATGCTTGGTGCTTTACTCTGGTGTATTGTCAAACACTTTATGCTTGGTGCTTTTCTCTGGTGTATGGTCAGACACTGTATGCTTGGTGCTTTACACTGGTGTATTGTCAAACACTGTGCTTGGTGCTTTACTCTGGTGTATGGTCAAACACTGTATGGTTGGTGCTTTACTCTGGTGTATGGTCAAACACTGTGCTTGGTGCTTTACTCTGGTGTATGGTCAGACACTGTATGCTTGGTGCTTTACACTGGTGTATTGTCAAACACTGTGCTTGGTGCTTTACTCTGGTGTATGGTCAAACACTGTATGGTTGGTGCTTTACTCTGGTGTATGGTCAAACACTGTATGCTTGGTGCTTTACTCTGGTGTATTGTCAAACACTTTATGCTTGGTGCTTTTCTCTGGTGTATGGTCAGACACTGTATGCTTGGTGCTTTACACTGGTGTATTGTCAAACACTGTGCTTGGTGCTTTACTCTGGTGTATGGTCAGACACTGTATGGTCGGTGCTTTACTCTGGTGTATGGTCAAACACTGTATGCTTGGTGCTTTACTCTGGTTTGGTGGCCCTGGGCAAAAGGCTCTGCAAACAATGAACAGATTTGCTAAGATTTGTGCCTAATTAATGCCTTTTTTCAAAGACCTGTTCCTTTCACATATCAGCCAAGAGTTTGTAAAGAGGGATTATATTATCTCTCTCATGCTATCTGTTTGGTCCATGATTGGCCAGTACATAATGGTTTTCCAATGGTATGATTGTGCTTTAGAAACACAAGCTGTTAAAATCTCCAAATGTCTATGGGTGTCCACCTGAAGTGATTACTGATGGTCAGAAAGAAAACATACTTGCTTTTTGAGTGAAAGTGGGAAAAGGATTTTTACTCTGGAAGTGAACTGTTTAAAGGAAAGTGGCATAACTAGGCATTTTATTTTTGGCTGGCAGGCAGGGGCAAGTAACTTATTTGGGGGGCTTGATACTTTACTTGGCAAGGAAATGAAGACATACATGTAACATACTGTTAATTTGTTTATATCAAGATTTGGGTTTTGTTTTGTCCTACATGTACAGCCAAAATCCCTTGATTTTAGTTATACTTCAACTTTCGGTTTGAACTGGAAGACAAAGTCAAATTGGGGTCATGTCTGTGCAGCATTTGTTTAGTTTCTCAAGATCTTTACGATGATGTATAAAATATTTAAAATAAAATAAAAAGTTAGCAGTAACAATTTTGGTTACAATATACTTTTTTTTAAATACAGAAAAAAATTAGAAGAGTAATTTGACTGTTGATTAAAGTGAGGGCCTTGACTACTGCAAGAAAATCAAGAGTAGTATTTGTTAGAATTGAATGTGTTTTTTGTTTTAAATACAGGGTGATCTGACTGCCACTACACAATACACAATCAATAATGGATACAGCAATAAGAGAACTAAATTCAAAATTACTGCTGCAGTACAAAAAGACACACCTCAGGTATGTTTTCTGGTAATATCTTTATTGCTGTTCAAACCATTTTGAGTGAGAACATGTTACAACTGTCTGCATTTATCAGATCATAAGTCACTATATTCTCCAAGTTTCCTGTGGATAAACAAAACCATGCTATTCAAACCCATGCACCATGAACCATCCTGATCATATCACTATGCTGTCACAGGAGCAGTTGTTACCTTTTATTTTGTGCATTTCAAAAGTTTATAGCATTTCTAGAATGCATACAACTTCTGCAGTTTACAACTGTTTTCTTGATTAAGGCTTTTGGATGTTGTATGTGTATGTGTCTTTTATTCTTACAGAGAAGCACATTCATTATTAAAGTGTCAGGAAATACATTTTGAAAAACAAAAAGTAACCAGATGATCACTTAACAGCCAATCAGCTAATAGGCTCACTATTTTGCATTAAAATATTCACTACAAACAATCCTGACCAAAAATCATAGACCATTTCGACCCTTTTATTGTGATTAAAAATTGATTCATATCATAAATTCAACCTATCAGTATTTTTTACAAATATCAAAGACTGTTTTCTGATTTGGATTGAAGGAGGTTGAGCAGACACATTTTGCTGTTGATGAAGATCGTAAGTTATACATCCAGGCTGCCATTGTACGAATCATGAAGGCAAGGAAACAGCTGAAACATATGATACTCATACAAGAGGTAGGTGTCTTTCCATCATATTACCATGTACTCATTCATGGGATCAGATAGTTTTGAATTTTGCTGAAAATGTTGGAACTTTTCACATTAATTTCAGTTCTAACTTGTTCATCTTATTTTGTTTTCACAAATCCAACTTTAAAATTATTGGGTGCCATCTTAAAAAAATATCGAACTATTATTTTGGCTTTCCCCCTACACCGTTGTATAATAAGAATTGTAAACTCAGCACTTTCCCCAAGTCCTGTTGAAACCAAAAACCACAGGCATACTATTCAGTTGGGATTGGAACCTACACCCCTGCCATTCTAGAGCCAATGTCTTTCACTAGACCATGGTGAAAAGAGGCCATCTGAATCCTATAATTAGCAGCAGGTACCTCAACAATTTGATTGATGTAATGTCTGCACCGGGGATGAAGAATGATGAACCCAATTGAAGTCCTGCAGAAAAACAAGTCCAGAGGCATAACTTAGGTGGAAATCGAGGGCAGTATTTCAATGAGTTTTATTCGTACATATTTAATCCCTTGTGATCAGTTGTCAAACAATGATTTCAATGAGTACTGTGTCTACTTCACTCTACTTACCTGTAGAGCGAATACTACATTTGCATTGTTTCCTATGCCGGCAGGCAATTTGCTAAGAGTTTTACACACAATAGCGCCCTCAAGTGTCCGGTCCCCAAGGCCCTGTGACATAGGCACTACGTTAGCGTCCTCTTTTTTCTCTTAGCACAGGCTTGTGTCAGGTAACGTTTGTGTCAGCCCCCTCAGCCACTGCTGGTCAATAATATTCAATGAATGTCCGTCTCCAAAACCTAACTTCGCCTGGTTCAGAGAGATATGATAAGGGTCCTAAATCTCCCCTTTGACTCTGAACCCCCTCCTCCGGAACGCCAATTGTTCAAAAGGAGGTCGGGCCCGGCGAGTCCAAGGCCTTCCTTGAAGTGTCCATAAGCGCCTGGATGATCTCCTGCTCTCAGGGTCGGATTTGTTTGCTGGGAAATTTCAGGAGTCAATGGAGGCTGAGGCTAAGCGCCTCAAGGCCACTGACAAAATAAACTTGAAGAAGCCGCAAGCCCCGGCCTCCAAAGCCGCGGCTGAAGCTAGAAAGCAGGCGTCGTTTGTGATTCCCCGATGCCGCACGCAAAAAGCGACCCAGGACAGTTTTTCGTGGCTGTGCCGACAATTTGGCCGGGTCACGTTTTTTCACAGCCCCCTCTCGGACAGCAGCGTGCCCAATCGGGCCGCGGCTTTCGTGCACCCACTCCCCGGTAGACTGGGGTGTGGCTCAAGTGCTTTGATTGTCTACTGGCGACCTCCCGCCGACAGAGCTGTGGGAGGCCGCCTTCAGGAGTTCTTGTGGTCCTGGGTTCAGGTCACCTCTGACCAGTGGGTTCTCGAAACGATCAGCCGCGGCTACGCGCTCCAGTTTAAGACCCATTTGCTGAAACTACCATCGAAGTACATGTAGGTGAGAGAGACTCATGACCTCCATTTTAGAATGCCGCCAGCTGAGGTGGAAAAACCTGCTGGAGAAAACTGATATGTGAAAAAACAGCAAAAAGGCATGGAGCCTCTTCTGAAAAATCAGCAACGATCCATCAACCACAACTCAGCAACAATATACGACCACTGCCAACCAAGTTGTGCACCAGCTGCTGCTCAAGCACTCCCAAACCATGGGACTGACTAAGCCATTCTCCCCTGAAGAGCTCGATACCAGCATGAACACCCTTAAAACTGGTAAAGCCATCTGACTGGATAACATTTTCACCGAAGAGATCAAGCACTTTGGACCTCTGATGAGGAAACGGATCCTCGAGCTGATGAATAAGTGCATGTTGACCAAAACATCCAAGGATCTGGAGGAAAACCGGGATTATTGCCCTTCTCAAACCAGGCACAGATCAAGCCCATGCAAAGAGCTTCCGCCCAATCTCTCTGTTAGGGACGAATTCAAATTAAACAAGGGGTAACTCGAGGTAATTTGAGAATCCCCGGGGTGTTACTGGGTATCACAGCCTTGCATACGAACAATAGAGTCATGAATATGAGTCTGCACAGGCTGGGTCAACTTGGTCATGGATGGGCGACCACGGATTTAAAAAGAGATTGGGCAAAAGAGATTGGCCTCTGAACAAAAGGCCAGATTTGCGTTTGGGATTACGTTAACAAGGGATTATCGGATTAGTTACAGCTGCCTGGCTGCTCTAACAATCGTTCTGCTGATGGATTAACAATTATAATTATGAATGATATGCCAAATATTGTTATTTTAAAAGTATCAAATCGTTCTTGTCTACCAAATTGTGCTTCAGTTCATTTTTTGAGCAGTCAAAATCAGCCGCTGAACAGCCAGTTTACCTATTAAAACGATACCCAACAATGAGTTTTGCAGGTCGTCGTAAAATCGGCAAATTATCGTTGCGTTGTTGAAGAGACCAGACACCAGCCGCTTCCTCCAAACTGAAGATACCACTATATATTATATAGGAAGTCATGGCTCCCGAAGAACGTGTCAAACCGCGACCTCGCCCAACGTTTCTGTTATTTCTTTACAGACAAAATCAAAAAGATACGAGAAGGATTCACCATCAAAGATAATCTTTATCCTCCTTCAGATATCTCTACATCAATTAAATTGTTTGGGTTTGATGAAGTATCTCTAGAAGACATCAAAGGAGTAGTCCTCAAGTCCCCAAATAAAACATGCGGACTTGACCCAATCCCAACATCACTTGTAAAGCAGTGTAGCAGTGTCATCTGTCCAGCCATGATGTCAATCATCAACCAATCCCTAAAGCTGGGTGAAGTTCCCCCTCTTCTTAAAGTTTCCCAGATTCATCCTGTCCTGAAGAAACCAAATATGGACCTTAATGAGATGAGCAACTACCGTCCGGTGTCAAATTTGTGTTTCCTTGGAAAAACACTGGAGAGAGTTGTAACAAAACAACTCACAACCTTCTTAGTTGAAAATAACTTTCTAGATTACCACCAATCAGCTTATCGTATCAACCACAGCGTTGAAACAGCAGTCGTTAGAGTTCAGAATGATCTGCTCCAAGCAATGAACGGGTGGAAAGATTTCTCTATTCGTAGCATTGGACTTATCTGCAGCATTTGACACTGTAGATCATGATGTACTTCTGTTTCGCCTAAACAGTCGTTTTGGAATAAGTGATGTCGCCTTGGAGTGGTTTCGCTCATATGTTAGTGAGAGAACTTGTTTTGTGTGTACAAATGGAGCACACTCGGACATATCACCTCTTCATTATGGTCTCCCTCAAGGATCTGTTCTTGGACCACTGCTTTTTTGTCTTTACACACGCTCATTAGCAGATATTATCCAGCGTCATGGTCTGAGCTACCACTCTTACACAGATGATACCCAAATCTATCTCTCAGTCAAGCCTGTTAAATCAGAAGTAGATCAAGCTGTGCAGCAACTCGAAGCCTGTCTTGACGAGGTGCGTCACTGGATGACCTTGAATTTTTTGAAGTTAAATGACAGTAAAACACTAGTTCATGATCATCGGATCAAAGCAACAACTATCCAAGGTGGATATCACAGGGTTAAGAGTGGGTGAGTCTACTATCACTTCATCAAATAGTGTCAGGAATCTTGGAGTTATTTTTGATTCTAATCTCTCCATGGAGGATCACATCACCACTGTATCCCGTGCTGCTTGTATGTCACTTCGGAACCTTGGTCTGATTCACAAACACATTAATCAGCAGGTTGCTGAGCTCCTAATCCATGCATACATTACGTCCAGACTTGTGTAATGCTCTTCTATTTAATCTCAGCAAGAAACAAATAAAAAGGCTCCAACGCATCCAGAACCAGGCAGCCAGATTAGTAACACTGTCCAGGAAGCATTCAAGCATAACAACCATTCTGAAGCAGCTTCACTGGCTCCCTGTTGAACAGAGGATCTTCTACAAGATCAGCCTACTGGTTTTTAAAGCAATGAATGGCAAATCACCATCCTACATCTGTGATCTCATCCAGTCATATATTCCAGCTCGTGAAAATCTACGTTCAGCAGCTGACAAACTCCTCCTTGTGGAATATGCTGTGAACAATTTATGGGGATCCCGTTCTTTTCAGGTAGCTGCAGGAAAGGTCTGGAATAGTCTACCAAATTCCATCAGAGCCATCCAGACAACGGACAGTTTCAAAACAGCCTTAAAAACACATCTTTTCAAGGAATATTTTTCCTAATTCCGTGGAGATTGGGATTACTGTTTATTCTGTTGCTGTTTTTATAGTATGCAGCACCCCATTTTCACCTTTTCTTGCTTGTGCACCACTGGAAGACATCCTCAGAGGAACTTTATTATTGGAGCAAGCGCCATGAGCACTTTCGTGGATACCGGCGCTATAGAAGACGTCATTATATTATTTTACTTTGGATAATTTGGGACTTCACAAGGTTGAAGTCGGACGTAAAAAGTTTTATTTTCTTTCTTTTCCAGTTTATATTTACTTTATTTAGTTTGCGTCGCATTAATTTTGTTTTTTTCAAAAATTACTGGAGAGTAATCATAGCTTGGATGGTTTTCGATATCACTATCTCCGGCGGGAAAAAACCAAGAGTCGTCAGAGTTGTATGTGTACAGATCTACATCTCCAAGATATCTTCGGAAAGATCCTTGTCCGCCATTGTATCCAGTGAACTTTCTGAATAGTTTCAGACTTTATAGTTTTAAAAGTTGAGGATTTTTAAAAGTAAATTGAGAGCTCTAGAGGATAACGCTGTTCATCTGCAGTCCAAACTGACATAGGTAGACGCTAAATATCCTAACAACCGATGCAAACAATCCTATTGTTATTTATGAATCCCCGGCAAAGTCACTAAACAACAAATGTTTTGGCGCACAAACAGTCCCTTTTGAAAGTTATGCATCTGATACAGTTTGTAAACCAAAGCTTCCAGCCTTTCGTTGATCTATAAAAGATGCTGCAATATTCAGTGAACCATGCCAGTTGAATCTCGAAGCACTTTCATCAGACGCTCCTCAATCATAAGCATGAATTTCAGCTCATACTGGGTCGTTTTTTTCATTGAAGACAATAAAAACTTTAACATCTCGTCAGTTTTAACTATTTGCCGGGAAGAAATACAAAAACAGCACACTTTTTTGAATTATCTGTTTCTCTATAATTTCTCAGTGGGCAAGTTTGGGCCTCCTTGTGGTATTCAATGTTTCTAAAGAAACCAATAGAACACAAACTCTACTTTTCTATTGTTGAACAATATCAATTACGGATTAACGGAGCCTCTGCCAAACCGCAGCGCGGCCGGCGGCGATATCACAGAAGTAAACCTGGCGCTCTGTGGCTGCAAGACTGTTGTCCATTGACCTGTAGATAATGAGCTCATTATGGCCTGACTTCCTTTTGCCCCGTAAAACCTTGGGGTAAAATGAAGAATTACCCCGAGTTACTGATTGTTTAATTTTGAATTCACCCCTTAGGCCACCTCTACAAGCTGTTCGAGCGCTTGATTCTCAACAGGCTTGCCCCTGTTGCTGAACCAGCCATCATCCCTCAACAAGCCGGATTCCGACCTGCAAATCTACAACAAGCCAACCTCTGAACCTCACTCAACACATTGAAGACGGATTCCAAAAAGGACTGGTTACAGGAGCAGTCTTTGTTGATCTGTCTGCCGCATATGACACTGTGAACCATCGCCGCCTCCTTAAAAAGATCTTGTCAAAAGACCTGGCACTCACAGACCTCATTTGAGCCCTCCTGAAAGACAGGCGCTTATTTGTTGTCCTGAATATCAAGCAGAGTCGCGACAACAACTAAATGGCCTACCTCAAGGCAGTGTGCTGGCCCCACTACTATATAACATCTACACCATCGACCAGCCAACGACCAGCCGACAATCTCTGAGTAACGTCTCAAGAGAACTCTCTTGAAGCAGTAGAAGCAAACCTCACCACAGCCCTCGATGACCTACATGTACTCCTCTATTAGGAGCACAACCACCTACATGCCAACCCTCCAAAGACCCAAGTCTGCTCCTTCCATCTCAGGAACCGTGAAGCCAACCGACCACTTAACATCAAATGTTCTGGAACACCACTTGAGCACTGTACTCACCCTGTCTACATGTACCTTGGAGTAACCCTGGATCGTACTCTCTCCTTCAAGAAGCACATCAAAAACATGAAATCCAAAGTCGGTTCTCGAAACAACATCCTACGAAAACTGACCAGCTCCAAATGGGGAGCCACAGAACACACATTAAGATCTACTGCTCTGGTTCTGTGCTATTCCACTGCGGAATATGCATGTCCTGTTTGGGAGAGGTCAAGAAACTTGACCCAGCATTGAACAACACCTGCCGCCTGATCACTGGCTGCTTGAAACCCACCAACACAGGCAACCTGCACCTTCTCGCTGGCATTGCCCCTGCTGACATTAGACGGGAAGTGGCCAGCCGAGTCGAGAAAACCAAAGTTGCTAGTGATGAACGCCATCTCCTCCATGGATGTCACCCTCCAGCCCTACGGCTAAAGTCAAGAAGAAGCTTTCTCAGCCATGTCCAGCCCCTAACAAAGTCTCGGGAAGAAACCAGAATCCAACTCTGGATGGAAAAGCTTGAGAATGACCCTCCTCCAACTGTCAAGAGACCCCCTACTGAAAACCTACCCCCTGGCCCAGAAGCACCATTGGGTCAATGGAAAACACTCAACCGCCTCAGAACGAGAACTGGACGATCAAAAGATGCTCTGGTCAGATGGGGCTACAAGACTGGTCCAAACACCTGTGAATGTGGAGAAGTAGACCATACTATGGAGCACTTCCTTGTCTGCCCTCTACTACCCAACCCTTGCAGCTCAAAAGACCTTGAAGTGTTCAATAAAGAAAGAAGAAGAAGCACAATCGCAGCTCACTCGCATCGAGCCTCATTCAGAAAGGTAAACGACAGCCGACTACGCCATTTCTTTAAATGGTGTGGACAGAAATCCCTCCGTCCCTCCAATACTTCTGTAGGGGAAGTGGGGGATTTCTTTGTATACCTTTTTGACAGCGGCCTCTCAACAGTCGGCTGTTGCCGCAATCCATTTGGGTTTCCCAGACGGTTCTTCCATCTCGGATAACTGAGCAATCAGCCAGCTGATCAAGGGGATGTTTGTCTCTTCCCCCAGTATGCAAGCTGGTTCCGTCCTGGGACCTCTTTAGGGTGCTATCTACTTTGGCAAAGCCCCCTTTCGAACCGATAGATCATTCAACTTTGTTGCAATTCTCCATCAAGGTTGCTTTCCTTCTGGCTGTCGCTACATCCCGACGGCGCAGTAAGTTGCACTCTCTGTCGATGGAGGTAGGACACATCCGGTGGGAACCAGGCGGTGTCCGCCTGGTCCCTACGGCTGGTTTCCTTACCAAGAACCAGTCGGAGTCTATGCAAATGTAGTATTCGCTCTACAGTTAAGTAGAGTGAAGTAGACTCCCACCCCACAGTAGTGTGTGCTGGGTCCACGAACGAAAACTTACCTGTAGAGCAACCTCCCTCCTTCCCCACTATACTCGATTCTTTGAGTGCTTACGCTTGTAACGCTCGAGAAAAAGAGAACGCTAACGTAGTGCGCATGTCACAGGGCGTCGGGGACCAGACACTTGAGGGCGCTATTGTGTGTAAAACTCTTAGCAAATTGCCTGCCAGCATATAGGGAACAATGCAAATGTAGTATTCGCTCTACAGGTAAGTATTCGTTCGTAGACCCAGCCTACACTACTGTGGGGTGGGAAATGAGCACAAGCTCACTTTATGAGAACTGTTGTATTACTTGGTGTTGGAAGGTCACAATTTGAAAGGTTCATTTTAGAGTGGTTATTTCTAAAAGGAAATATTACACAGGAACATAATGATTGGCATCACTTACTTACCATGACCAAATTGGCAAGAAAAAGCCAAATGAAGTACATGTTCATGTACTCTACTGCATACAAATGTACCTTTCCAGTGTTAATGGTGTTGTGCTTGCCAATACTCAATTTAAGACCTTTTTGTTTTCTAACAATCTCATCTCTCCAATTCAACTTACGCACTTTTGCACTTAAATTTCTCACTTAATTTTTCCATGTTTGCATAATGATACAATTCCATGGTGCAAAATTGATTCTCTTTGTCACAGCCAACAAGCCCATGTTTTAGTTGAATATTTGTTTCTTTTCAATGTAGGTGTTAAGCCAAGCCAAAGCACGGTTTTCACCAAGTGTGAGTATGATCAAGAAGTGTGTGGAGATTCTGATTGACAAGCAGTACTTAGAACGAACATCAGCAGCTGATGAATATGCATATATTGCATAACAGTATCCCACCAGTGATAGCTTCATCACAGACATTAATTAAACTCTTATCGCTGATAAGTTGGCAAAATTTGTTGGGGATTGTCCAACTGGATCAGGGACATGGTATGGTGCTAAAGGCAATGCTAACAAGTTCAAATTATGTGTGAATGTTATTGCAGTGGAACAAAATGCCCTCAGGAAAGGTCATTCGTCTGCAACCGCTATTCAAGCTTCTTTTCTATATTTGACTGAACTTCCATGATTATAAAATCCTCACATTTAACTGTTTGTTCAACAAACTCCGATTTCAAACTCCATAAAATGGAAAATTGAAAAATTGAAAATTGACTTTGATCGTGATATTTATTATAATGTGTTTTCACATAACACATTTTTTTTTACAACATTGATTATACGTAGATAATATGGTTTCATTGGGCACAGTGCAGGATTTTTTTCCGTAAAGCAGAATTTGCATTTGTGAAAAGAAAAATCTATACGATTGGTTTGTATTCAAATACTTAACTTAAACCCAATGCCTATTTATATGGCATTTCTTTTCTTTGTGCGATGTGTGCATTGTTTAACGTCAAATTTTTGTGGCAAAAAAAACAATTTTCACTGCAGAATAATATTCTGCAATATCTTAGTTGTGAATGTATTTTTCAAATAATTTTTTTGTGCCACCTTCTGGATAACAGTGAAGAAGAATACAGTTAAAGATGCATCACCTCATCCACCTACGTCTGGATTAGTGAAGAATAAATTTATAGATGCATCACCTCATCCACCCATGTCTGGATGATGCATCATCTCATCCACCCATGTCTGGATGATGCATCATCTCATCCACCCATGTCTGGATTACAGTGAAGAATACAGTTATACTGTTGATGCATCACAGAGCAGCTAGCAGTTGTATGGCTTCTACATGTAGATGGCACCCGAAACAAACGTATTGATAAAATAGGGAGACCGCCAACATAGAGCTAGAAAGCTCAGTTGGTAGACTGCTGGCACGCTAAACTGGTCTAATCATTTTTTGTTTGTGCAAACCCAAATACTATAAATTCTGTATACAAAATAAATAACTAAATAACTAAACAGTCTGCCACCATTTTGTTGACTTCGTGATCGCACACGATGTACTCAATGTGTATGTTATGCACCAATCAGGAAAGAATCGTGGCTCGATTTCACAAAGCACAAAGATTCATCTTAAGATGAGTTGTCAGTATTACCATAGTGATTTGTATTGTGACATCACAATTTACTTAGCAGTTAAAGGGACACACCGGCTTCGTTGGGCTATTTTGGCTATTTGGGCAACAAAATAGACTAAAACATGACTCCAAAGGTCTTCCAGGAATGGAGAAGAACGGTTCCTAAAAGAAACCATCAATTTTGGTCATTTTTGAGCATTTTTCAAAAAACGAAGGTCACATGGGTTATCCGAACCACTTTTTTTGTTTGGATAACCCTCGTGATCTTCGGAGTTAGTTTTACTTCCAGCCGTATAAAAAATAATTACTGCACCGAATTCAACTCTGTTTTTTAACAAGAATTCATGAGTATTTGACAAACAAAAATACGTATTCAAATTATGGATACAAGTTGTAAATAATACAAAAAAGTCGAACGTAAGATTTTATTTCAGAGAGTCTGAGCAACGGAAGCGTGTCTTACAGTGCACAGCATGGGGACTATGTACACGTAACACAGGGGCAGTCGTGTCGCTTGCAAGCAGAGTATCTGGGCAGTGCTAGCACGACTGAAACCCACTAGCCAAGAGATAGCTGTACCTGGAAGCTCATGAACATGTGGGAGGGGTAGGGAGCCAGATTATTGCGGGTTTGCTAGTCGGTACACCTCGCTGATCGAATCCGTTGTTTAAAAATCGCAACTTTTCAATGCTCTGTGTACGTTCCTTGACCTGATTTGTACCGAATTTCTTGGTAATTAAATAAGATTTATGTCAATACATAGGAATACCACTTTTATATTGACAGTACAATTAGTTTAAAAAAAATTTGTGACAAACAATTCCCTAAAAACAAGCCTCCCAAAAAAACACAAAAAAAACCGGAGCCCCTGAAGGGACAAGTGAAAAAGAAATTAAAAATTAAAAGGTGGAAAAAACAACCTCACTCGAAATTTCGATTGCATCCCTCGACACACAAAATTCAAACAAAATCATTTCGTTTCCTCAAAATATTATTAAATTCGATTCATTAAATTCATTTTGTGAACGCAGTGTGTTTTTCTAGGTAACGAAATGAGATTATTTCTAGAAAATAGGTTCTCGTTCCCTTGAACACGCTTTCTTTCCCCCGAACTACAATTAAGTTCCCCAGAAATACGCTTTCATTCCCTGAAGACACGCATTCGTTTCCTCGAAATATGATTTTGTTCGCAAGAAATATACTTTCGTTCGCTCGAAATATGCTTTCCTTCCCCAAAATACGCTTTCTTTCCCTCGAAAGGAGATTTCGTTCCCTAAAAAAAAGCTTTCGATTCCTCGAAATACGACTTTGAATTTTTTGCCCGAAATATACTTTCATTCACCCGAAATATGCTATCGCTCCCTAAAAATACGCTTTCGTTCTCTCGTTATGAGATTTTGTTCCCCAAAATTCCTCTTTCGTTCCCTCAAGATAGCTTTTGTTCCCTTAAGATAGCTTTCGTTCCCCTGAAGTCCAATCACACCAATTTGTTACATTCCTTTGTGAGGGGCGACTTTGAGAGGGGACGAGTTTGTATGTGAGGGGGCGACTTTGCTAGGGGGCGACTTTGTAGTTGGACTTTGTGATTGGCGAGTTTGCTGGGGGCGAGTTGACTGGTTACCGTGTCCGTTGTTTATACACACTTTCAGATGGATAACGTGGACTGGATCCTCATGCCTTGTCGTAGTAAAACACTTACATAAACAGAGCACCAGTCTACTTGCAACATTGCATAGCATGTATCTCGTAAATTTGACACTTGCAACGGCTGGTAAAGCGTATACGATGACCTTTGACCGGTTTTTTTTCCCGGTCATTTCTCGTTAATTACGTGATATTTTTGTATAAAAAAAATATAAAAACCATCTAGAAATAATTGTCTTTGATTCTACATGACTAAATTACGTAAACAGGTAACCGGTGTGTCCCTTTAAGATTGATACACAGTTGAGATCAATCTTTGTGGGATTGGCCATTGGGCAGTTTGTATAATGGACAGAGCTTTCATTTTAAACAAAATTGAGTTAAAAATTGCAGTTTAGTAAGAAGGTGAATCAAAATTCCCATGTAGTTGGCATTTAATATGCCTGAAAAAGGCCATCAAATTGTAAAATTTGTGCTGAAATGTTGGGATATGACTGCAACAAAGTAGAACTGGTTGGTTCAAATTTAAAATTCTCAATTAATTATGATTTGTGTCTCAAAATGTGTCGTAAATAGCGTCAAAAAACATCTACAATCACTGTGCTTGTTCTCTTTGTGCACACAAAGATATGCACTCAGCATTGCACATGGGCTGTTGGGATGTGTTTGGGTTAAATTTCACATGCATTGTAGAATCGATCTGTGCAAACCAACAATGTGGTGGCGTATACTTGCTTGATTTAAATCTTATTGTACAATGCAACCTTTTGATTAGGCTCCCATCTATTGCTCCTATTGCTTGAACCAAATAAATGCACAAAGGTAATACAATTTTATAAATGAGTGATCCACTCATCAAGGTGAGAATGACTACAAAAACAAGAGGGTAATTTCTGTTATGGTATGGCATTGCTTACCGCAATATTCCCTGAAATATTTCTATGTTAACTGTGAACATGGTGAAAGCCAAGAATGCTTTGCAAGTCAATATATGCACAAGTAACTGATCCTTGCGAACCTGTGAAATATGCTTTTGTTAAGCGTGGATTTGTCTACTACCATAAGCGTCCATTTTTCACTGTATTAAGCAACATCTTTATTTTGAATGTTTTTGTAAAATATAAAAACACCCTGAGAAATTCTGATCTTAATTGTTGATGGTTTCTCCTCAGATCTTGACACTGTGTCTGATTATAGGGGCGGCATGTGTGGCTGCTAGTGTGTAAAAGTACTGGCCTTTCACCACTGTGGCCCTGGATTCCCGGCTAGGGCCATATGTGAGAAGAGTTGTGAATTGGTTCTATTCCATTAAGAAAAGTCAAAAACTAACAATCTCTCGCTGTGCTCCTTGGTTATGCATGTCTGCAGCTCGCAATTCACAATTCAGCTTCTCAGCTGCAAGTAAGGATGATTAGCCAGCCTCCCAATTTATTAATTTGCATTATACCACCTAATGATCTTCTGTAGTAGATGAACTGGTTGAATGAGTACCACTTACTGATGCCTGTACTGGCTAATATTCCAAGGTGCCTTGTCATGTTTTAACAAATTCAAGGCTACCAAGACACATTGCTAGTAAGGTGTGTCTGCTATAAATTCACTTTTATACAATTCGATGATATAAATAAAAGTATTAAATGGTATTATCAAACAAACAGTTAAATGAGTTATTTCAGAATTGTTTAAATCTTACTCCACATCACTCATACTTGTAAAGATTTATCTTGTTCTTGGATCTTATACAGTTATGGCTTGCCCCACACAAATACTCACAATATAGGTTGTCACTTACTGATTATCTGTTTGCAAGTTGTACACAAGAAACCCTAACTCTTAGACATTTTGGGGTCAGAATTTCTGTGGTTCTGCATAATCTGTGTCGATTGTCAAGCAGCCTACATATTTGGAACCGCCACCTCCCACCATTCTACAGCCCGAAACTCAAAGATGTCTTATCAAAAAAGAAATAAAAAAATAAAATAAAAATTCAGTTGAAATTATAACAATCTTAGAACATGAACCATTTCCTTTCTAATAAAAGTATTTCAACAAACTGAAAGAGATTTGTTGGCATCTCCGAAATAACTTCATATTGATTAATTCTTTATAAGTACAGGGGGGAACAAAATTCTTGGTATTTGAAGACTTTCATTATATATAACTTTGGTGTGGGGTGTCGTGGCCGAGTGGATAAGAACACCGAACTCAAGCTCTGGTGTTTCTGTTCAGCAGAGTGTGGGTTCGAGTCCCGGTCGTGACACTTGTGTCCCTGAGCAAGACACTTAACTATAATTGCTTCTCTCCACCCAGGGGTAAAATGGGTACCTGTGAGGGCAGAGATGGTTCTTGTGATGGATTTAGCCTAGTAGCGCATATATTGCAGCACAGGCTGTATATACTCCCCAGAGAGCTGAGATGGTTTCAGGGTTGGAATAAAAATGGCCCAGTGACCAGGGGTAATAATATGCGCCTCGGAATAGCCTAGCTAGATAGATGGCGCTTTATAAATGCTTGATATTATTATTATTATTATTTAAATTCTTATCACTTTCCTAAGGGCCCTGAAGACACGCATTCGTTTTGACCATTATTTCCACTGATCTGCTGAACACCATGTGTTTGGTCTTGTCAGAGTGATTATTTGCTTGAAATGTCTGACCGATAACTCAAGAAGGACTTGGTAAATCAACTCCAAACTTGGTGTTTGGATTGGTCTTGGGATCCTCAAAAGCCTAATGATTTAGTATGTCAAGGTTATTATGGCTAAAATGATAGAAATATCCAAGTGATAACTCAAGAAGGCCTTGGCAAATCAACTCCAAACTTGATGTGTGGATTAGTCTCTGGATCCCTGCAAAGCCCATTGTTTTGGACCCCCCATGTCAAGGTCATTACGGCTTAAATAAAATAAATTTTGTCAGATAACTTGAGAAGGACTAGGCATATCAACTGGTGTGGAATATGGTCGTGGCATACCCTAGAAGCCTATTTTTTTTTAATTGCTTAGGTCAAATGTAAAGGTCATTATGGCTAGAAAAAAAATAATAATTGTCAGAGCAATAAATCAAGAAAGACTTTGCATATCATCTCCAAACTTAGCTTGTGGATTGGTCTTGGGATCCTCACAGCGCCTTTGGGGGGGGGGGGGGGGGGACACCCCCCCCTATGTTAATTGTTAAGGTCATGATGGCTAAACTAGAGTTTAGTTTTTGTTGAAACAAACACTAGGTATCATTGGGGTCAGTGTTATGTTAATGCGTGAAAAGATTGTTGGTAGTTAAAAGAAATTTAAAAAGAAGAAAGTTATTTATACTTTTAGTGTACACGGAGGAAAAAGGCTATCTTAAGACTGCTACTACTTAAGACTGCATTGAGGCTTTAGAAGGTGTACTAGATACACATTATTTTTTCATGTAAATGATCATAAACTGAACTGATAGCTAGTTTAAAAGACTATTACTTACAGTTCAAAATAGGATTCAAATTCCTTTTATCAAATTACACCTGCTTGCTACCTTCTTTGTTTAATGGTGCTGATTACTCAAGCAACATTGTTATAATGATTATGAAAGGGCATAATAACATTTGTTTACACAGGGTATGCAATTTATGTTGACTTTATTTTGTTGTTCACATTGTACTTCTTTAAAGCATTTCATAGGATCTAAAAGTTAGATTCTCGTAAATACCGGTGCTGATCGTAGCTCCATGGATGGTCAAACTAATGTTGATCTTTTTCCTATTGCATTTTCTCAGTTATCAAACATGTCAAAAGTCATACAAATCACCAAAACAACTGGAAATCTCAGCAAAATACCCTCTTATAGTGGCTATTTACCATCAAGCCAACAAAAAGCACAAATACGGGGGGGGGGGGGGGGGGGGATGATCATGTTGAGCCTGACACATGGTACTTCAAAGGTTCGGGTATAATGCCTTTGCTCATGGAGCCTACCTACAGCGATGTTCAGAATAATAACTCTGTAGGGCAACTGGCGACGTTGCAGTTTAATGGTGTACAAAGAAGTCCACACCTGCTTGACAAGCACTTTGAGCTTTCTGCTTCAATTCACTGTGTGCTTGAAGTTCAATGTTAGCGTATTTTAAATGATTTTTCACTTGTTTAGGAATGTGGCATGACTCCAATCATAGAGCAAGGACAAGATATCAGCAATTATAGTCTGTATTACGAACAAATTTCCAAATGTTTTTATTTTTTTCATCTGTACTTAAAATGCATGCGTCATTATTTTATATTTTCATCGCCATAGCTTACATTCTGGTCTCGGGTTTTGCACTGAGCTTATCATTGAACAACAGATTTCTGAGACAGCATTTGTCACAGAGCCAATATTTTGTCACGGATCGCCGTTACGGTTGGTGACATGTGAGACAAAAGAGATATAACTATACCATGAAAGTTTGTTGTCAGTGGTAACTCTAAAGAATTTAGTGAAACAAACCATGCTGATGGGAGCAGCATTCATTTTGACCATTATTTCCACTGATCTGCTGAACACCATGTGTTTGGTCTTGTCAGAGTGATTATTTGCTTGAAACCAAGAAGAGACTTTAACAAGCTCAGTGAGATAGTTTTAAGTGAAGAATACATTTTAAAAAGGGAGGAAAGAATAGTAGTGTCCTCAGCATAAAGAATAAATAAAAGTGTTTGAAGAAACAGTGTCTTATAAGATGGAAGGAATGCCATGATGGGTTGTCATAGGGTAGGATTGGCATTGCTTTATAATAATGGTGTACTGTAAACCATTTGTGGACAATGCCTCTGACTCTAATAGTTCAGAAAGGAGAATGTATGGTTGATAGGTCAATAAACATACAACACAAGATTATTTATCAGAAAGAGAAAATCAACAATAGTGATCAGAGCATATCATTTGAGTAACTGCTACAAAATTACTAATCATAAAGGAGATGGGGGAAATATAAAGATATTTGAAAAGTCACTTATATATTTAAGCTTTCCACAAGACAAGATGGGAAAATGTGGCTATATGTTGATTAAAAACCCAAAGATGAAAAAGCATTTACTAATCCAAAAACCAATTCATAAGAAATGATGACATTTTGAAAGCAAGGTTTTTCCTTTTGTGCTGATTAGTTTTATTTAAAGGCAAAGTTAACATCACCTACAATGTATAACCATGGAGGTATAACAACAGTTTTATTGCATTCACAGGAGGGTATCAAAATGTTGGTTTATAATCAACACTTATAATACAAGTTTACAGAACTGAACGTCTATATTTCACTATTTTCAAGAAGTGCCTGATTTTGGCACAGGGCGTCAGAACTTATATTTCAACAATGAGCAAGTTCAAGTGCGAACCATGGTCAACTATTTTGACTTGAAACCAAGCTGGTCCACTATTAGTTGACTACTTGGAACCAGCCTCAGAACCATGGTTTCTTCCCTGGCCCGAGTAGCCCGTTTTATGTAAACGCAGAAGGGAGCCAGTAATTCTATAGGAAAATGGTGGAAGGCAATGGTAGTGTTGAATAGTGTATCGATGGTTGACTAGACTTCCAAACGAGTCATTCGAGTGAGTATGCGCATGTACGTTGTTCATCAGTGGTCAACCACAGGTTGACTTAATGTACGCACTCAAACTTGCTCTGTATCAAAGATTCTGAGACTTTTCAATGCTTAAAAGTCTTCATAATAATAATCAAATCAATCAGTCAAACAAAGAATAATGTAAATTAACTGATGAATTTATTTTTTCTAAATTCTGGTTCTTCCAGTAAAGTTTCCTAAAATGAAAATTAAAAAAAAGTAATCTAATGGTCAAATAAAATGTATTTCTTTTAATATTTACATTGTATCAACTTGGAAAGTTTCTCACCAAGGTAAATCAGAAGCCTTTTTAAGACAACTCAGATTTCCCATGTGAAGTTCAACAATTTGTATGCAATTTCAATGTTTAAATGTATTCAAAGCCATTTATATAGCATTCTGACTCTATGCCAGAGACTATATATCGCACAAATCCTTGATTTTCAATGCATCCTTACGCTTTTTCGTGATTTGCACAGGCTGCCGGTGGAATCATTACAGTGAATAATGTTCTGGCTGCTTAGCAAACGACCAATAGTTTTGTTTAGCTTCATTGTATCAAAATTCAATTTTAGTTTCAATTTCCAAGTTTGTGAATGATTACCTTCCCTTGGACCCAACTTCAGTCAAATCTCTATCAATGACGCTGTAACACCACTCTGATATATAACAGTAATGACTACTCCAAGAAATCACATGTGGTATGTACATTAGCCCCCCTGTTCTTTAAGCCAATGCATTCTGAATTACAGCATTTTTGTCCAATAAGCATAAACTAAAGTACGTGTCCCTTACCCACAGCAGTTACAAAGCCAATGATAAAGTCATGGGTTGGTTATATCACATTGTTCCTGTGTGCACCCGATCAGCTTCGCATAATGCTTATTCCTAAATTGACCACTGTCTAATCAAAGTGATAGATCTAATGACAAATGTTACAAGCCCTTCATAAAACATGATCATAAAAAAGGATTAGTTGTGAGTCCAAGAAGCAGCTCTGGATTTATAGCAATGGATTTATATTCTTCATGGATTTTTCACCTACGGTTTGCTCAAAATTCCCCAAGGAAAAAAAATGATCAACAAAGTCTAGTCATCTAGTCAACAAAGTCTAGTCATCTAGTCAACTGGCTGGCTGCACATGGTGTGTACATACATGTACATTGGTGGACCAGTCCTTTCAATCTTGCATTACATTTCCACACAAAATTGCTGATAATCTCAGATGATCATACATGTAGATTAGATAGATTATTATAAATCTAAATGTATTGCATGTATGACAATGTTATATAGCAGTGCAGTGCACAAGGCAAATTTTCTGGTTAGGAATTGACTAATTTTTCTTTTTTTAACAGCAATCACATGTGGTCTGCACATCTTTGTGAAATACTATGAAAATGGTTGAATATTTCAACAGATCCAATGAGTTTTGTATAAATGGTTAGCATATTAATGGTTAGCATATTAAACACAAGTGTACAATAATGCACCTCATACATAGAATTTGCACAAACTAATAAGACACCAAATTAACCGAATACAAGCTATACATGAAAACCAACACACAGCCACTAATTCCTATGGACACTAGTTCATTTACAACTATGAGGCAAGTAATTGGTTGCTACAGGGCTACTTCTTTTATAGTGGTACATGTACATGTCTTTACATGATGTATTGTAGTAGTGTATAACCCAACCTACGTTTTTGTTTAAATTATACACAGGAAGCATGGAAACTTGTAGAGCATATATACGGAAGAGCATAATAATTCAGTGGTCTTCATACAATCACATTGCATTACAAGCTGTATAATAATTCAAGCAAGAAGCCAAAGTAGATAAATTTACAAGATGTTATCATCAATAACATGTGTGGCATGTAGCTGATTTAACTGAGAAAAACTATACACACAGCATTTCTAGATTATCCGTAGGTACATGTACCTTTATTAATGTAAAGAATACATGGATCATCAATTTACTAAATGCTGGCACTATTTTACAACAAGCTTCCACTTCACATTCAGTATAACACCAATTACCATTAATATGGCTGCACATTAAGGTGTAAGTCCTTATCTCTTGGATTCAGCATGTAGCAAAGTATTATACTGGCTTCAGTTTACTTCTCACTGTCTGGTGAATTAGCACTGGATTTTCGACTTGCAACTCCTGTAACAAAAAGGTAATGCAATGTGAATTGAAAAAATATATATATTTTGGCATTCTCAAATATCACAGCAAGAGACAGACTATGTACTTTATGTAACGGTGGCTAGAGGCAGTTGGAATAATATGTTTTAGCAACGGGTTCGGCAACAATTTTCTGTATGTTAATGTTTACCCTGTGACAAATGAAAGACTTATGGAGATGATTGGCAACCGATGGTACTTCAGCAGCAGTGCTGTGATTGAAAGAACATCAGCTTGGTTGGGCCATGTGGTTCGTCAAGGTGGCTTGGCAGCAGCCAATGTGGATGGGATGCTATCGTTCCGTGGGCTGACCAAAGATGCGCTGGGTAGACAACATCTGAGAATGGTCAGGTTGTGATACCACTGAACTCAAAGCAGCACTAACACTGGAAAGACAGGCACAGGCTGTGGTGGGAGCAGTACCAGTGATTTAATTGGGGTTCTATTTGAGGAGACCACGGGCAAATGGCTATGTCTAACTAGAGAGAGAGAATGTTTACCAATCAATCAATCAATCAAAGGTAATTTATAGAGTGCCATAATCAACAGTTTGTTCTAAGGCGCTGAGGCACAGTTGAATGGTTAGTATGCTTGCTGGAACAGGTGAGCCTTAAGGAGTGTCTTGAATGAGGTGAGTGAGCTGGCGTTTCTGATCTGTACAGGAAGCTTATTCCACATTTTGGGGCCATACAGGGCCATACAGAGAATGATCTCTCTGCAAAAGTTGAATAGCGAGTTCTTGGCTCAACAAAAAGGGAACAAGAGCTAGACGAATGAAGATGTCTTTGTTAAGATCTCAATTTGAGCATGTCTGTGATATACCCAGGGGCTTGTTTATGGTACGCTTTATACATCAGGATCATAAGTTTGAAGATGATTCTTTGAGAGATAGGAAGCCAATGTAGGTTGATTAGATGAGGAAAGATGGAATCATATTTGCGTATATTTAGAATCAATCTTGCAGCAGTCTTTTGAACATTATGAAGCCTTTTTTCCAGGGTCTTGTTGATACTAGTCAAGAGACTATTGCAATAAGCCAATCATGACGTCACTAGTGTGCACAGCCAACTTTGTGGTCACGACAGTCAGCAGCTTTCGCACTCTACCTATGTTAACCAGATGGAAGTTACAAGATTTGATGATACTGGAAACCTGAGCAGAAATGGTCATCCAGAGTCGAACATAACCCCAAGATTTCTGACAGGATTAGTTTGGATAGCAGGTTGAACTTGGAAAGTTGAGCTCTAAAACCAAACAGCAATACTTCTGTTTTGTCTGCATTGAGCCGAAGGAAGTTAGATGACATCAAGTTCTGAACCTCTCTGATGCATACATTTTGTACTTCTATCCTCAAGACCCCAAGTAGGATGCCATCAGGTGTCGAAGGACAGATGGATGTGTAGATATGGGTGTCGTCTGCATACAATATGAAAATCGATGCCATGTCTACGGATGATATTTCTTAGTGGTAGGGTGTAGATTAGAAATAGGAGTGGGCCCAGCACGGATCCCTGGGGAACACCATATTTCAATTGTTGAGGTGAGGAAAGCTCTTGGTTAATTGTGATCTGTCATACAGACAGGACTTGAACCACTTCAGTGAGATGTCATGAACTCCAAGCAGCTTTTCCATCCGATCAAGAAGGATGCTGTGGTCGATGGTATCGAAGGCAGCGCTGAGATCAAGCAGGACAAGAATGGTTATTCCCTGCTTTTCCATTGCCCAAAGGATGTCATTATGAAGCCGCAGAAGAGATGTCTCGGTGCTATGAAAGCGCTTGTAAGCCGACTGAAGGGGCTACTAAAACAGCTGCTAAAACATAGGATTTGAACTGCATCTAGCCGCCGGGCTAGCTCAGTGGTCTAGTGTAAGATATGTGCTCTATAGCAATGCAAATGTTGTAGGTCCGAATCCCACCTAAGTGATTTGCCTGTGAGTATACAGTGATTAATACACATCGGTGTAAGGGTAAAAACAAATTATATTCTTTATCCCAAATGCAAATTTAACATCTATTAAATGTACATACATGTAACACATTACTAGGCTACACAATGTATATTACACTGCACATGTACATGTACATTTGTACATGTCCAATGCATACATTTCAAGTTTTTGTCCTTGCTAGCCAACGTTCAAATAATCAGAACTCAAAAACTGTAAATCTTTCTGATTTACAGCTTAAGCTAACAATTGGGGGAAAAAACATGCATTTTTGCAAATCAAGGTCAAAGGTCATATTTGTGCATATTTTTTTGTCAGTGGTATAATTTTTATTTTATGCTTTCGAATGAGGGCCATTTCAAGAGCTTTAAAATATGTAAATTTTATCTCTGTACATGTAGGTGCTTTACCTTTGGAGATATGAATGTCAAATTAGTCAAAAGGTCATCAACCCATTTCTAACAAAAATAAGTAACTGAATGACATAAAATTCCTGTTCTGGGGGAGAAACTCAAGGAGTCCCAATCAGCACACTGAATTTCATTTCAATCTGTGTCAGTTAGGTCCACAATCATGTTGAATTGACACAGAATGACCCAGCAGTGTTGTAGTGTATGCAGTATTATAAATTTATGTTTGCAATACTTACACTACATGAAGTATACATAGAATCCTACAGAAATTGGTACAGATTTACAAACTAGTTCTACAGTTCTGACAATTAGGCTAGCATTTTTATATCTTCAGCACATTTTGTTTCTTTTTAGGTGTTCGAGCGACAGTCGAACACCGTTTTTTTTTTCTTCTTAATACTTCTTCTGCTTCTTCTCTCCAGTAAAAAAAGCACACTTCCCAAGCTCATAATAAACTTGAAATTTCACATACAGTTAGATAACATTAGGAGATGAAACCTCTTCAATTACGTCATGATGACGACATCAGGTGTCAAATTACAAGGTTTTTAAACATTAAATATTTTAGTATTTGAAAATCCTTATCAAATCAAGACGAAGAGACTGTCGGTTGCTTTTTGCGGGATTATATAGAGGTATTATAGGTCTTCATTTTTCATAGTGTGCGTGACATGACATGACCTCTACTTCCGGTCGAAACCGGAAGTGCCTTGTAATTTAAAAGTGGCGAATATTTTCAAGTTGTTTTCAACAATGTTTTAGTCCGGCAAGGGTCTGGTTTACGAAAAGTTGGACCGGTGACGTCATAACATCTAAAAGCGCCCTCTAGCGGCAGGTTAAAAACAGACCAAAATACACTTTTACTAGATGTCTATTGGGCGCCATTTGTCAATTAATTGTTTTTACCATGGTTTGTAACAATTAGATGTAAACCATAGAAATTGCTGTCAATTTTGTTTGTGGTTTACATACAATGAATATGCAATCAAAGCTTATAAATTATGGTTTATAACTAAACCATGAACATTGAATTCATCATAAAACATGTTTTATAAACCATGATTTGTAAAAAAAACATGGTTTATAAGCCATGAAATTTTAAGCACATTCAAAAATGGTTTTTAGAACTGGGAGTGCTACAATGTACATCCTGCATTGAAATAAGCATGTCAGTATAATAAGGCTATGAAAATGAAACAGGAAAGAAAAGTGAATATTTTATTACTCAACAACACTTCAAGTGTTATTGACCTAGTCACAGATTAATTCAATTATCAAAAGGCACATAAGCAGTTTTGGTCTGTTTGCCATCTTTGAGCTGAATGTCTTTGTCATTATATGATGATGATGTGTATTTGCTGCAGTACTGATTTGGTGTCAAACATGTCGCCAAAACACGCGCCAAGAACTCCAAACCCGGAATTTGTTTCTACTGTATTAAAGTTGGTGTCCACTTTCTCCCCATGGCGCTGCATAATCCACCCGTCAGCCCGCGCTTGGTGATTTCGTCCCCACGCCAAGGCGTGGGTATGAGGTTGGTTATCTTGACTTCTGAACCGCCTTTTCAGTTGGGTAACTCCATGGCTATTGTCAGTGATTATGGGGTGGTTGAGGAGGGTACCAGATACCATTACCGCTACCAATTGATGAAACCAAATTCAGGTAAGTGAACAAAAATTAAAGACCTAAAAAAAGACCAGATTTTGCTGGACTCGAGGAGGACTTGAAGCCGAGTCCTCCTGCCTTGCTGTCCGAGTCCGATTCCTTGAAAAAAGGACTCGAGTCCTACAACACTGTCATCCATCCTTGTAATTCCACACCTGATGACATCAATACAAATGGTTTGATCTACAAATGAAGGTCTTACTGTGTGTGAAGTTTGAAGGTTGTGTGAGCTTGGGAATTGTGCCGTTGTTAGCGGAATATCGAAGAAGAAGTGTTTTTTTTAAACTAACAAAAACGAGAGGTATCTTAGGGCGGAATGCCTTAAAAAGTAAACTTCTGAATTATGTGGACGACTCCATGTTGACACCAACCTTGTCCACTGTGACATGACCTTGTCTCGATTGGACAACAAACGGGGAAAAGCTATAGAGTGTGGTGTGGGCAAGTTTCCAAGTCTATTTTGTTAAATTTGAACAATTTGCAAATGAAACGGATATTAAATGTGTTTGTTCACAGTGTCGCAGAATACACACTTTAAAAAAAAAAAAATTATGCAAGTTTGCCCCAAACAGGGCTAAAAGCCACTCTTGGTAAGGGGCTACATGAAGAAAAATTATTAAATGTGAAAATAACTCAGGAGAGCTGGAGGTAGGAATTGATATTCCTCTTGAAACAGTCTAGATTGTAGGATGGAGAGAAACATGCACCAGGCAAGGAGTTCCAAAGAGATGCAGTACATGGAATAAAGCTGTTGGAATGACTCCTTGTTCTACATCTCAGCAAATTAAGAGTGTATGGGTGAGAAGAAGCAGAAAGTCTGGTTTCACGCTAAAACATTCTGATAGGAGGAACTAGGTCGGACACACTGGTGGCACATTTACCATGAAAATATCTGTAGAAAAGACAGAGGCTGGCTACAGACCTACGGTGGGAAAGAGGTTGTAACGTTACGCTTCTGCACCCTATCTAATAAAGATAAATGACAGGCAGAAGCTCTGCCCCAAATGTGACGTGTAGTTGTCTTACACAGGTAGAGATTAGCATCAGGAGCTAATAACTTTCGAGCTCGATAAAGACAACCAACTCGCATGGAAGCACTCTTTGCAATGCCTGAGATATACCTCTCCCAACTGGCATTGGTGGAGATGTCAAGTCCAAGAAGGCGAAAATCTGCTACCTCAGGCAAATTCAATGAACCCATATGAAGAGATGGAAATGCATCAAGCACAGCGCAGGATGATGATGAAGGTGAACGATACAGGAAAAACAGGTAGGTTGTGGAATGGAGAAGTGAAAGGCGAAAGCACATGTATTCATGGTTGCCACATTCTTTCCCTGGGAAGGGGAGAGTTTCTTTGACATAGACACCCAGACCATGTGATGGAGGGTGGTCAAGGCGATGAAAGATATATCCTGGTAATTTGAAAGATCAGAAGAAATGTCACAATTCAGTCTGCTACAATGTAGCAAATCAGGAGAGTTGTTGAAAACAAAAAACTGAACGGAAGTGAAGTTAGACTGAAAGCCCCTGATATTGGAAAAGGCAAGAGGCTTTGAATGCCGCGCACGGGCACTTGCGCGAGCAGGTAAGATTTCTTTATTCTTTGTTTGTGTAGTCATGATTGCATTTATTGGAGAAAAAGAGTCTCAGCTAGTCCTAAGTTTGAAGCCTGCCCAAAACAATCAGAGGAACCAAATGAACTTGTTCGAACACATTGTCGTAACAATGTCACCCCGATGGCGTCAGGAATGCAACCGAAAGTGGCTGCACGGACCACCAATCCATGCATGTCCATGGCAGTACAACTACCTCGACATTTTACCCTTGTTGATAGATCAACCTCTCAGAGCATTACCACTGAGTTCGGGATCCTGTACTACCAGGTGGCCAGGACCTGCAACATGTTTATTTCCGGTACCCTTCGGAGAGGCGGAGTTCAGATGATCCAGGGAGGGTCCAGGGCAAGTATCAAGGATTGGTTAGGAAGAGAGAAGAGATAATAATAAAGCGTTTTTGTATAGCGCATATGTATCACTGTTAAGTCCCTAAGCGCTTTAAAGGAATGAAAAAAACAACAAGATACAAATAAAATACCAACGGAAATTACTGATAGACGGTGAATAGATGTGTTTTGAGGCGACTTTTGAATTGGCCAACCGTGACTGCTTCCTTAACAGACTCGGGTAAGCCATTCCACAGTTCAGCTGCAGCTACTTGGAATGATCTAGCTCCGTATGATTTTGTAACAGGGGTGGAAATGACAAGAAGGGACTTGGATTTGGAACGTAAATTTCTAGAAGGAATATATATTTGTGAACTAGGTCCTGGAGATAAACTTGGGCTGTGCCTTGTAAACATTGAAAAGTAAGGAGGAGAATTTTAAACTTAATTCTAACTTGAACAGGGAGCCAATGAAGATTCTGTAGAATGGGAGTTATATGATCACGTGGGCGAGTGCGTGTGACTAGTCTAGCAGCTGAATTTTGAAGTCGTTGCAGTTTATTAATTTGGGAATCCGGTAATCCAAAAAGGAGGCTATTCTGGACATTACTAAAGAATGAACAAGAATTTCCGTCATTTTGGGGTCAAGATATTTTCTAATGGAGCTGATTTTGTGAAGTGCGAATGAGGCCGTCTTACAGATAAGATTAACATGATTACTCATTGTGAGATTTTTGTCAAAGATGACACCAAGATTCTTAGCAAATGAAACAGGATTAATATTGTAATCGTCAGACTGAATTGGCACAATAGGAATATGAGAACAATAACGACTTGTGAAATGGAGAAGTTCTGTTTTATCCTCATTCAACATCAATCCATTCTTGGTTGACCAGTTTTTAATTTCTTTGATGCACGATTGAAGTTTTAGAACGCTGTTCGACATTTGATGATGTTGTAGGGTCAAGTAGATTTGCGTGTCGTCTGCGTACATCATGCAAGAAATATCGTTGGATTTGATGATATCTTCGAGGGGAGAGGAGAACAAGGTAAATGCAAGAGGTCCTAATACGGACCCTTGAGGAACACCCTGGGCTAGAAAATGAGTAGCAGATTCATGCTGGTCAATGACAACTGATTGAGATCTATTGGAGAAGTATGACCTGAACCAATTCAGAGCACTATTCTGAATTCCAAATCTTTCCTGCAGTCGCTGGATCAGTACATCATGACGGATAGTGTCAAAAGCTGACGAGTAGTCGAGCAGAAGTAAGATGGCCTCTTCTCCCTTGTCAAGTGCCAGAAGGATGTCATTATACACCCGGACAAGTGCCGTTTCACAGCTATGATGAGATCGATACGCTGACTGGTAACAAGGATACAAGTTGTTACAGGATAGATACGTCTGAATCTGCGAGATAGCAACTCTCTCAATGATCTTTCCCAAGAAAGCTAAATAGGTCGATAATTCTTCAGTTCTTCGCTGTCAAGTTGAACATTTTTCAGTAGCGGAGAGATATTCGCATGTTTAAGATGATCTGGGAAGTATCCTTCTCGGAAAGACAAGTTGATAATACGAGTAATGACAGGACTCAATTCGAGCAGACACTTTTTGACAAGATGACTTGGAAGAGGGTCAAGTCGACAGGTTGCAGATCTTGAATTATTGATAATTTTTACGACTTGACTCTCAAGAACTGAAGTGAATACATCGAACACCAGATCGGTTGTGGCAAATTCGATTTCATGGTGCACATACGAAGGTGATTCCTCCAAGGCATTGGCGATACGATCGATCTTTTCTGCAAAAAAGTTACGAAAGCGATCTGCAAGTGGAACATCTTTATCGTTGTCCTTTGGAAGAGTTCTGGTCCTACCAGGTGTACATAGTCTACCCATCCTCTCATATAACTGATGCGTGTTGCAGTGTTTAAGTTGCTTCCCATGAAAATCCTTCTTTGCTTGGGCGATCAGAAGATTATACTTTCGGCTTTCAGCTTTGAACAATTGGTTATCGATTTCCAATGAAGATGATCGCCAGCGACGTTCCAGTTGTCTAAGGGAACGTTTAACTTTTCTCAAGTTCTCTGTGAACCATGGAGCTAGTGGACGACAGATAATGGAATGTGATATCAGTGGAGCATGCTTATCAAGAATGGTTCGAAGTACTGTTTCATACTGGAGAACTGCTTGATCTAGGTTGTAGGTTGTAACAAGGTGATGTGTACAAATCAGATTCGATAATGTCTTTGCGAAAAATGTCAATGTTTATTTGCTTGATTTTACGAAATTTGACGTTCATTCTCACAGTGCCCGGTTTCCCGATATCAAGATGGCAAAGAATCGCAGCATGATCTGATGACAAATAATTTGTTGCAGAGATATTGGAGACGAACAGATCAGACGAGCGAGTGAGGATAAGATCGAGAGTGTGGCCTCTCTGATGAGTGGGAAAAGTGATGTGCTGTTTCAGATTCAATGATGAGATGATATCAGCAAAAATTATGGCTTCCCGATCACATGGGTCGTTTACATGAAAGTTGAAATCCCCAGTAAGAAGAAGATGGTTTCTCTCAAGCACTACTTGCTCCAAGAAGGTAGACAATTCTTGGAAGAATATCTGGGCAGTTGGTAACTTGTCCTTCGTTCTCTGGGGCCTGTAAACATTGACGAGACGTAAAGGCACTTGACTCCGAGCTGTGATAAGGATACTGATGTACTCAAATGACTCCATATTTCCGATTTTTGTCTCATGAACTTCAAAGCTCTTGCGTATGCAGACTCCTACACCTCCACCTGCTCGGTTCACCCGAGGAACGTGAAAAAATTGATGAGTAGAAAGAGTCGAAGTGAGATCAGCCAGTGACCTGTTGTCACGGGCATCGCCACAGAGCCAAGTCTCTGTTAGTGCCAGAATATCTACATGTATATGATTTGAAATCACAAATTCGCAAATCATGAGTTTTATTCTTGATAGACCTGACGTTCCATAGTGCAAATTTCGAGAAACCACAAGTGTTGTTAAATTTTGCGGCTTGGCATCGTCGTCTTGACTTACCACCTTTTGAACCACGTCGAGTCGGACATTTGGCAGCAATTCCCAGTGATCGAATGGTGGTCCATAAGCTACATGTAGGTTCAACTCGAGTTGAACTTTGCAAGTTGAACAGCGTGGCTCTGTCATAAGAGATGAGCTTGTCTTGATGCAAAGGTTGATGACTAAATGGAGTAGCAATTGCCTGATTCTCACAAGGGTAAGAATGTTGTGTGGGCTGATAGGAAACATCATGGCTAGGCTGAACTGGGCCCGGGTTTGGATGAATGTCTCCTGCAATTACTAGAAGGAGCCTAAAAGTAGATGTAGAGTTACTATAGTAAGGAATTCTCTTTCCAGTGAATTGATAGACTTGAGGTTGATTCACTGTAGGTTTCTGTTGAATAGATTCTATCAATGGCTCCTTGTGGTGGCTAAGTACCAGGTATAGAAATCCCAATAAAGGAAGTAGGATTCTCCTGGAATGTTCCATTGTCCTTGTGAATGAGTCTTTAAATCAAAGGTGTGGTTGACTGCACAGCAGCAAGGCGATAGCAGACATTGCTACAGGTTACAGTCTGATTTAAGTATCCAAAATCAGAAATTTTGTTCTGTAAGTATACAGAGTCTGACTTTTTAGAATTCCAGGAAAATGGTCTAGCGAAGTCTTAGACACTTTCCAAAGCAGTTGGTACAAAATTCAGATGAAAATATCAGCAAAGATTAGGTAAAATGATGAGAAACTTGGAGACTGATGCAAGCTGCTGTTACGCGCTCAACACCTCCATCGGATAGAAGGAAAGATAGGAATGAGAGGGAAAGGGGAAAACTGGCAGAACTTCCCCTAGTCCAGAAACAAGGTAGAAACTCTTCACTGGACTACTGCAAAAGATGGGGTAACGACGCCAGGCGGAAAAGAAGAGTTTTTCCTACCCCTGAAAAACAACAACACAAAACTCACTACAACATCTCACTCAAATCGGCCTTTTCCATTGCGCTTGGCTTCACCTCGTGAAATGGAATAGTCCAGACTTCACCTTGTGATTATATTCTGCGAAGGTACAATATTTTAACATATTGGTGTTATTTCTAAACTAGTTCACACATTTTTTTTTATTGAGAAAGCAAATACATTAAATGGATCCAACACAAACAAAACTAAATCTTATATTCATTTGTAAATTAAATTCACATTGTTAGTGTGATACAACAAGCCTTCCTGCACGTTAGATATCTCTCTATCCTTAAGGATAGAATTTTCTTTCTTACATTTAACTATTGCAACTTACCTGCAGGTCTAAGCACAAGGAAGGTAAGCAGATCAGACAAAGATACAACTCCCACAACATGATTCTCACTATCAACAACTACAAGACGATGAACCTTCAACAAAATCAAACAACTCATTATTACTTCTATCAGCATTAAGTCTAACTGGCTCTACTTTTAACCCTTTAGAGGACATTCATTTTTGTATAACTCTATCAAATTATGCCCAGCCATGGCTAATGTTTTTGACGTTTTGACACAAACTTTTCTTGTAAAAGTGACTGAAAAAATAATATAAAACAGACATTAAGTTTTGTTTTCGAACATAAATACTATGTTAAAATGAAAAACATTAGAAAATATCAATTTAGGACATGACCTTTGATTTTACCTTTTTTGTTTAAGAACTAGGTCAAAATGGCCACTATGGTCTCTAATATATTTTGTAACAAAGTGCTTCTTGTTATAAAGTGCTTGTGCTTTTAGAAGTCCTTTTAAAAAAGTGTTTATTCCATCAGTTTTTTCTTCCTTGTTAAAGTGCTTTGGATGTAAGGTGCTATACAAGTCCTATTTATTATTGTTATTATTAATAGGTTTACCATCAAAAGCAAATGCTTGTTCTCTCACAAATAATAATAATATACATATACAACAAACGTACATATACCAAAAGGTCGTACTGTGGGTAACTTTTATAAAGATTTTAATTCTTCCTGTCATCAACTATGTCTTCACCTTTTCATAAAATTCTATGCCCCTGAAACTGAAAACAATTCAAACTTTGTCCATTTTAATATTTTGTTTTTTAAAGATCAAGGGGCAACTACATTTTAACGATTAAGACTTTTTTTCCAAAGTGCAATGGTTCTAAAGCAAAAATGTTTGTTGTTCATAACAAAAGAAAAACAGATATTTACCTCTGCTCTAATAATTTTCTCCATGATAGTTTCTAATTTTTCAGTTGCTTGACATGTATGGACTCCTTCAAAGTAGGTTTGTCTAAACTGCAATGCTTGCTGGATGGTAATATCCAAGTTGTTGTATGTCTTCTCAGCAGCCAAATTCTACATATACAATGACACCAAAATGTTATTATACAATGTAGCGGGTACTGATGAAACTAATGATGACAATTAAGAACATATATTTTACATCACTACTTTTTGAAACCTTTCTCACGTCTTAGGAGGATTTTACAAAGCTAAAATAATTCCCAGACTCACGTATTTCACTCACAATGAAAATGTGTAAAAAGTTGTTGCAAGTTATCAGGTTATGACAGTTTAATTTTCAAGGCGAATTACAAGAATGCACCCATATTAAAATAGCATTTATTGTGTATGAAAAAGTTCAGGGAATTATTAACGAAAGTCAAGATTATGATAACAATGGCTGAAGTTGTAGCCAAAGTTCATGTGATTTTTTCTTCACAGTTCATAATGATCTCAAACAACTCAAAGAATTTCTATTTTACGCAAACAGAAAGAGCAACCTTTGGTGAAGAATACAGCAAGAGGTGCTAATCTTATGGACTCAAGTATAAATAAGAATCTATGATTTCAAACTCACGATCACATCAAATTTGGCATATATGTCAATGATTTTGTTGTTATCATCTATGACAGGTAAGGCTGATACTCTACGCTCTACAAAGATCTGAAGAGCCTTGATAAGTGGCGTGTCTCGTTTAGCCTGTCAATCAAAACAAAACATAATTGGCTTTATTCTTCTCATTGTTAACTGAAAACTGCACACTCATAAAACAAATGTTGAAGAATGTACACAAATAAATCAATAAAAAAGCTTGCATTTATTTCAAGCAATGCCCAATACAATAAGATATCAGCAAGGATTGGTTATAATGAAACAATGTGGAAAAATGTTAAATACTGTAAAAACAACAATGCTTTTAAGATGATGAAATGCCATGTTGATGGGAGATTTGTCAGGTAGAAACCTTACAGGAGGTGTGAATGACTTAGATTGTCCATATTTGATACATGATTAAAATCACATCTACATGTAATAATGCTACTGCCTTTGAACAACACTCACTGTGGCAATATTGGTATAGGTACCAATCCCAAGATCCTGCAGACTCCTCTTCAAGAAGGTTGGGCTACTCAACTCATTTTTCTTGAAAATAAAGGAGAGTACAAATTTACAAGTAACTGAACAATTGATGAAAGGTGAACTTTACCTCAGTCATCATGGTCTGAGGATTTAAGTCTTTATTATATAATGATTAATCACATGTGTGTACAACAGTTAAATATTTGTTTTTGCGTCACCCCTCTGCTAGCAAAATTGCACACTTGAATGTGTGCTTAATAATGAGCAGGACTGTAATAGGAAAAAAGTGCACCCAACAAAACATCAGCTAACTAACAAAGGTTTGGATCACCTCAGTAGCCACCTTCATCAGCTACCTAACAAAGGTTTGGATCACCTCAGTAGCCATCTTCATCAGTTACCTAACAAAGGTTTGGATCACCTCAGTAGCCACCTTCATCAGCTAACTAACAAAGGTTTGGATCACCTCAGTAGCCACCTTCATCAGCTAACTAACAAAGGTTTGGATCACCTCAGTGGCCATCTTCATCAACTACCTAACAAAGGTTTGGATAACCTCAGTAGCCACCTTCATCAGCTACATGTACCTAACAAAGGTTTGGATAACCTCAGTAGCCATCTTCATCAGTTACCTAACAAAGGTTTGGATCACCTCAGTAGCCACCTTCATCAGCTACATGTACCTAACAAAGGTTTGGATAACCTCAGTAGCCATCTTCATCAGTTACCTAACAAAGGTTTAGATCACCTCAGTAGCCATCTTCATCAGCTACATGTACCTAACAAAGGTTTGGATAACCTCAGTAGCCATCTTCATCAGTTACCTAACAAAGGTTTGGATCACCTCAGTAGCCATCTTCATCAGCTACCTAACAAAGGTTTAGATCACCTCAGTAGCCATCTTCATCAGCTACATGTACCTAACAAAGGTTTGGATCACCTCAGTAGCCACCTTCATCAGCTACCTAACAAAGGTTTGGATCACCTCAGTAGCCACCTTCATCAGCTACCTAACAAAGGTTTGGATCAAAGGTCATTAATCATTTGACCATTTCCCCATACCCACCTGCTGTAGAGGCAGGAATAAATCACCTAAGATAAATATCAGTAAGTTATTTTGCATAAAATATTGCATTTACATAAGATACTAGCAAAGTCTCTGACTGACTTACCAATAATCCAAGAAACTTGAGTATCCTTTTGTGGGTGAGAATGTATATAACATTACCGGTTACTGGATCCACAATGGGTAATCGATGAATCTTGGACTGAATTAACATCCTTACAGCTTCAAACAAACTAGTCAGAAAACAAAGAAAGCAACATTACCCTAAGAACTGTGTATCCAGTTGTTTTCCTTCACAACATTTTAACAGAAACATCTTGACCATAAAATTAATAGATTAAACCACACTCAGTTTAAGTGTGTTTATGAACCACTCTCTGCAGTTATTAGAAATAACATTGTCATGCACTTACCAAGACTTTACTAACTCCATGGGTCAGGCCCCAATATTGATCCAAGGTCATTCTGATCACACAAGAATTATTCAATTAATGGAGCAATAGGCAGTTCCTTTGCAAACGGCCCAGGTAATTTTCCTGACAGAGGTTACGTTCACACGAGTAGCTAACTTCTCTGCTAACTTTGCTGCCAGCTAACTGAGAAAATTGTTTTCTGTGTGAACGCAAAAGTTAGCTAACTTCGCTGCTAACTTCGCTGCCAAGTTCAAAAGTTAGTAAAAATTTCTGCTGCTAACTCAACTAAGCAGTTAAACTTTACTGTCCAGCCACGGAGGAAGGAATTTAGCAGGGTTTTTTCCTTGTGTGATTGTAACTGACCTCAACTAGCTGTAAACAATGACTTTTTTCCTCCTGTTGGAGTTGCACACAATAATAATAATAATAATAATAATAATAATTAGTTCTTATATAGCGCATTTCACAATAACGTCTCAATGCGCTTTATATTAGTGTCCTGGTCATTTGGCCAATAACTTTCTTTTAATCTTTCTCAGCTCCCTGGGGAGTAAACAGCCCCGCGCTGCCGTGGCAGAAGGCTTTTTCAAACACAATATAAACCTCTACCCTCGCAGATACCCATTTATACCCCTGGGTGAAGAGAAGCAGTTATAGCGAAGTGTCTTGCTCAAGGACACAAGCGTCACGACCGGAACTTGAACCCACACCCTGATGACTAAACCAACAGAATTTGAATCCGATGATCTAAACCACTCGGCCATGACACCCTACTGTGCTGGCTAACTGCAACCATACCCCCTGTGAACACAAGGTAAACTTTAGCTAATTGGTTTTAACAGGCGATCCCCCGCTATGAATATTCAGCAGCGAAGATAGCAGTCCGGTTAACTACTCGTGTGAACAGATCCTGATATTCTCTGACCCTGCAAAAGGATGGCCAACAGAAGATTAACTAAAGTCAAACAAGTCAAGTGCAATTCCAATGCCTCACTTAACTTTGTCAACATCCTCTGCAGGTCATTGCTTCAAGACCTCTGTAGTACAAGTACTGTTTGGAATTGAGACCAACAGGGTCAGCATGTCATTTAGAATATTCAGTGGACTCACATGCACAGCAGTATCTTGAGTTAATCATCATTTATTGGTGTGATTAGACCTTAGCATAGCATGGGTTAAGAAGCAGGATTAGGACTTCACTATGTGCCTGGGAGGATGTTCAGTGCAGTTTCAAGGCCAAATATGACTTGAGACTTGAGTTTTATTTCCAATGTCCCAATATATTGCTCATAATTGCCACCATCAATCCTCAATCCAGAATAATCATCAAGGAAAGGCTTAAATCTCCATGAAAAAAACCACATCCCAAAGTATTGCACTGACAGGGCCCATTAATTTCTGTATAATCATCACCATACGCCCTTAACATGGTTTTATTGTTGATTTTATGAAACAATGTTTTCTTGTAAAAGTGTCTGGAAAATATTATAAATCATAATGTAAATTTTATATTTTTTACAAACATAAAATACTCTATGTTATGCGGAAACATTGGAGAATGTCAACTCAGGTTGTGACATTTCTTTTTGTTATTGAACGACATGATGGGCCATAATATCCCTTTGTTGGTGCTCACTGACCAGTGTTTATATTATAAACCTGTTCTAAGCACAATTCCTCCTTCTCGATTGAGTAATTACATCTTGCTTGTTAAATTTTGTTAAATGTCTTAAACATCTTATACCAATTTGGGTATTTTAGTAATATTTGTTTTATTGTAGTATGCTTTCTTGTATTGTTTGTGCTTTAATAATTGTTTTATTTTATTTTAATCCAACCGTATTTTGTAGTGGCCTGTGGTTACAAATAAAATAATAATAATTAATAATTATAAATACATGTAACTACAATTATAATTATAATTATTTGCATGAAGATAAATTCCCCTAAGGAATAACAATTGCTTTCATTACCTTGCATCAGGGTCAATCCACACAAGAGGTCTGGCTTTTTTACTTAGGACATCTGTAAATAAAACCACATTGAACAGTTGAATACATCCTTTGCTTAATTCTTGATTTAATATCATTACATGTTTGTGGAATCAGAATCTCATTCTCAATAAGAGGCTCAATATATGTGCAAAGAAATTAGAGTCTTACTCTAAGTAATAAGTGTTAGATCTTGTGACCTCACTGTCGCCGAGTAGAATTACAATCTGATTGTGGTCTCACTACCCTAACTCTACCCAAATGGGATAAGGCACACACTTTCTGGAGTTCAGAATCATGGTTTCATTGTTACATTGAATAGTTCCCCTTGCATATGAATGATGTCACAAGCTCAAACAGCCCCCCTCACTGAGGTCGAAGGCAGACCAATCATTGGCTAAGAAGTGTGCGTAGTGCATACGCGCTTGCAAGTTTCCATTGTTTGACCTCCGCAATGGCTGCCTACGCAAGAGATTTTTTGAAATGTAAATTATTTTAGCATGTAGATTGTATATAATGATATAAAATAAATAAGTGTACTAGACTCAGTCACTTGCTAATTATGTAAAATACTCAGAAGCTTGGTGAAGAAAAAAATGTATATGCTTGAACATCTGTCAATCTGTGCTTATTAGATTCAAGATCATATTCTCATGAAGTACGTACATGCTGCTGCTGCTGCCGCTGCTGCGGCTTTGGCATCGCTGTCGCTGTTGCTGTCATTGTTGTCGGTTTGTGTTTTTTTGTTTGTTTTTTGTTAATATCAATGTAAAAATGAAACCATGACTACTGCAAGTAGTGACAACAAAAATGCTTATAAAATGCATTAGGATTCCTTGTTCTTTTTTGAGAGAACTCTTTTTGCTCACCGTTACTCAGCCAACCCCAATAGTCCATGAGCCACGGCATACATTCAGCCATTGAATGGTGGAATGTTGTACTTACCTCCCATGATGAAAACGATCATGGGTTCCTACTGATTTCTTGTTTGTCATAACATGGTCAGACAAAGAGACAAAGGTCTGGAATTGGGTCTGGACTACACAATAATCCTCAATAAAAAGAATATTACAAGCATGAGGTCCAGTACCCTTTGACTCTGTTTGTTCAGTTAAAGTGAAGCGCAACAGCCAAGAGGACTCTTAGAACTGTTCCAAAATGTACATAAACGTCCACCTTAATTCAGTTTGGAAACATTATGCATTTTAAGATATTACCCGGCGTCAAGTGGTAAATAGAAAAACACTGTTTCAAGCAGGAGACCTTCTGAAATTTCTTAAACAGGTGTTTGACATGGTGCAGCCAAAACATTATTTATGTGGAGCTAATAAATACTACACTAGTTACATGTAGCTGGTAACAAACATGTAATGTCTTCTAAGGAAGGTTGGTTCTTGTTTCAAATCAAATAGTACTCAATCTCTAGGCATCTTTTTTAAAGATCACAAAATTAAAGGGAAAAGTCAGGATTTGTTTGTGCTTGACTAGTAGTGTGTGAGCATTGGTTGGCTGCGTGTAAAATGTCAGTGTCATACTCAGTAACAGTTGATGGTAGGAAAGGCCCGCAGAGGAGTAGGGATCAGATAGTTTTGATGTTTAAAGACAGATTCTAAACCAGTTTGGTCCTCACTTTAGTACTATCTGAACATAGCCTATATGCTGTTGTCTACCAAATACTAGAGGTGCAATAAGCTTGACCAAGCCATTGAGAATGTGGATACATCAGCCTCATATCTATGTCAACCACTAATCATTAGACAATATTACAACTGCAATGGCTAATTGTTAACTAAATTGTTTTAAATTTGACACTATGCATTTCTTTTGCATAGCTTTGAATGTTGCCTTATAAATAATAACATTGTTATAAGCATCTTAAAAGCAGCTCATAATACAAATTTAAAAAAATAATTAACTGAGTGTAATTTTGGAAAAGACTTTTCATACATACCTCTCCAGGTTGCTATTTTATGTTCTTCCAACTCATCCATTTTGACCTGCATCAATTATGAACAAAAACAAAGAGACTAGAAATGTAGTGTTTGTAGAATTACAAACTCAAGGTGTTCACAATTTGTGAATAGACTGTGTAAGTCTCGCGCATATCCGAACGAGAAAACACGTCAAACGAAGAACATTTTTATTTCTGAAATCAAATCTTTGTTTTAAATTTTATCTGATGACAAAATCTATTAAAAAAAAAAAAATCATTACATTAAAAAAAAAGAGTTTCAGCTTAGAAAAAAATACACAAAAGCGTGTCAATTATTATTGAACAAAATATAAAACTCTCGGACAAGGATGCTTTTTTATGTTAACTTTTTAGAAAGCCCTTACGCGGATTCGCGACTGGTTAGACGGGTTTAAAATTGACCCGCAGTTTAAAGAGGATGCTGACGCCTCAACAACCACAGACTGCAACAAAAAGGGTTTGCTTTGCAATTACAGCATCTGGTGATTATAATTGCGCATCCAAAACAAGCGTTTACATAAGTTTTATGATCGGAGGCGAGCACAAAATTCTAAATTGTTTGCAATAACCGGAAGCTGAGGTCAAGTTAAATTCTCGGGTTTTCTTCGTTATATTGTTGAATTGGTTTTACTTTCATATGTTGTTATCACTTAGTATTACATTCCCAACAACATGTATAATTTTCTATGTCATAAACTACGTTAAACTAAAGTAATTGACGAAACAAAATCTCGCCCACGTAAAACTCCATATGGTTGGGACCACTATGGTCCCGGAAGTTCGAATGCGCACGAGACTTGCACAGTCTATAGCAGGTAAACATCAAAGTAAAAAATAAAAAAATTAAAATAAAAACATTTATGAACATTAAACAATATTAAATAGAGTTCCACATTGTATTTTATTTTAAGGTTGCCCAAAGTAAGTTTTTAATAACTTAGATTTTAAGAAGGTGTTGTGATAACATTAACTTTCACATGTATTCTTACAAGCAATCATTGGTGTTTTGTTGGTGAAATAAAGTGACTTCACACCAAAGAAAATTTAAAGCCTGTTCTTCATTATAGGTTGTCCTGGTCATTTTCTGCAAATAAGCAGAGTGTTTCACTTTCATGCATTCATATTAAAGCCATTTTGCCTATACAGTTGAATTCATCATTCAAGTTCATTTTGAGGCATGCAAATTTAAATAGAATTATATTCAATTTAACTTATAAGTCGTTCATTTTGACTGTGTGAAATCAGCATTAAATTTAGCAGAAAAGCGCAACTAGACATTTTTACTACAATGTTACTTTTGTTTTTGTTTGATGAGAAGCCCTTATTTGTTATGTACATAATGTAAATTATGGAGATAGATGTGCATGCTTTCCTCTCATTTTCAAGCTTGAAAGTTTCAGCTTACAAACAAAATTCTCTTTAAAACATAAAATGTAATAATTGATGGTAAAATTAGTTCTTATAACACATTAAAGGATTTGTCATACAATTAAAAACATGCATTTCCTACCAGTGGTGACTTGTAGTAATTTTGAAGGATGCAGATGAAGTCAGTTATGGTCAGCATACCTGTTGATTAAAAAAACATGTTAATGCACATTCTCTACAATGAAGCCATATCAGAGCATTACATGACAAGATATTTTCTTTCTTCAATAATGCCACTTTAGACTGTGCAAGTCTCGTGCCCATTTGAACTTCCGGGACCATAGTCCCAACCATATGGAGTTTTACGCGGGCTAGATTTTGTTTCGTCAATTATTTTAGTTTAACTAGTTTATGACCATGAAAATTATACATGTTGTTGGGAATGTAATACTAAGTGATAACAAAACCAATTCAACAATATAACGAAGAAAACCCAAGAATTAAACTTGACCTCAGCTTCCGGTTATTGCAAAAAATTAAGAATTTTGTGCTTGCCTCTGTTCATAAAACTTAAGTAAACACTTGTTTTGGATGCGCGATGATAAACAGGTCAATTTTACATCCAATTGACCATCGCGAATCTGGGTCAGGCATTTCTAAAAAGTGAAGATAAAATGAGCATCCTTGTCCCAGAGTTTCAATTTTTTTTCAATAATTATTAACACACTATTTTTGTATTTATTTTAAAAGCTAAAACTAATTTTATAAAATTGATATGAATATTTTTGTTGTTCAGATTTTGTCGTGAGATATAATTTAAAACAAAGATTTGATTTCAGAAATAAAAATGTTCTACGTTTGACGTGTTTTCTTGTTTGGATACATGCGAGACTTTCAGTCTATTGAGGAGGGAAAAGTTAATCAAAGTGTTTACCTAATAGTTGAAATTAAATTGTTTCTTGAGAAAAATTGCATATCAATAACAAAATAATTTAGTCCAACCTTGTAACATAACAATTAATACATGTACATGTAATACACTGAATAATAGCTAATCCTCTTGATTGAAGACTAAAAGTGAAATATATTGCAATACAAATTGTTTCCATTTTTGCTTCCTTGTTTTAAAGTATGCAAAATATCCTTACATTATTCTCTGCAACCAAATTAAGTAAACATAGATTGGGGTCCAAATGGATTTTTTTACTGAATTTGACAGTAATTCAGACAAATTTTCCACTGGAAGATTCATACTGAAACTTTCTTTCCACCAAGTTTGCATCCAGACTGAAAATATTACTATTACCAAGCTAGCTTGGTGGTCTAGTGGTAAGACATCTGCTCTAGCAATGCAAAGGTCGTGAGTTCGAATCCCACCGAGTGATTTGCCTGTGGATTTTTTTCACAGAACTCGGGTAAGTACTGAGTATAAAGTGCTTAACACCAATCGGTAGGTTGATATTCAATCATTACCAATCCTGAATTTTACATTTTAGGTATAATATAACACAAAAGTTGGTTACACACAAGAGATATTATTGTAAAAACCATGACAGTCAGTCGTAACTTGTTTGAACAATTTTCATTGAGAGTATCTTTAGTAAAGTGTAGTGATATCAGGATGAAAACAAAGTAGCATATACTACAAACATGACTTTCAAACTAAAACTAGATATATATAGGTGCACAGCCACGATCATAGGTACACATTTTTTCCGTGTCCATTTTATGAACAACAGTTTGAAAACCACTGGTAGCAGTTATCTCAATGTTATTTATATATCAATTAGCAATCGCTGTGTCAATGATGAATAAAAAAAGAGCTTGAGTTTGTCAAATACAAGATCTGCAAAGAGTTACTCAATATTTATCTGTTGTTCATTTGGTGTCTTTGTAACAAAAAGTGTACCCATGATTGTGGCTGTGTACATGTACAGTATATAAATGTATATAAAATAAACAGTTTCAGGTCAGTTCTTCTCCCGTATACCGATTCAGTCTACTTGTGCACAAATTTATAAGACCAGACCAAGGTCCCCAAAGAGGACCAATTTTCTTCCAGGAGGACATTCTATGAACATGCCCGTTAGAAACCTGGTCAGATGGGTGTTATTAGAGATGGAGGGAAAACTTGATGAATGACTGCGAGTACTGATCTGTAGCCTGGGATCGTGGCTACAGTTCGGCCCTGGTTAAACAAAAGTAAGAAGAAGTCCCTCACAGCTTCTAGAGAGGTTGTACAGGGGCCCAGACATTTATTATGGCACCTTTTATTACACTTTATAGGCAGCTACATGTATTGTACACCTTCCAGGTGGAAGATCAATGACCGTGGGCTGCCGGGACTGCAGTGTCTGCTTTAAGGCAAGTTGATCTGTGTGACAGCTGGACAACATCTAACACGTCAAGTGGAAGGATTTTATCCCTGGGTATGGGATCTAAGATTGGGCTTGGTACAGTAGATTCATTCGCTTTGGAAGGATCAATGGAGGGTGGATCAGTAACTGCACAAGAATGAAGCTATGTGGATCACTCTGATACATTCTCTCTCCTTTTTTGTCAATTCTATTGAGGAGAGAGATTAGGGAGAGGCATACGCAAAAATGCTTTCCAAACTGGTGGAAAGGGCATTGATACCAAAGCCTTTTGACCTTGATCTTGATTCCAAGTGCAGTAGACTGAGAGTTTGTTGTTGAGGGTTGAGGCTTGAGGCGAAAAGTTTGACATACATGTACAGAGAGTCGAGTCTCTGGATGATTTTTCAACTGACTGTTGGGTTTAGAGACTATTCTGTAAAAAGGACCTTCCCTCTGGACAGAGCATCCACCTTGATGTTCAGTCTCCCTCCAAGATGAACTGCAGAGAGGACTAAGTTGTTTGTCTTACACCATAGAAGGAGGTCCATGTGTGTAAATACAGGATTGTCGGTTTATGTAGCAGCGACTGTTAAATTACCTGATTTAACAAGAACAACGTTCCCTGTGGCAATTCTGTGGAAGTGTTTCAATGCCCAGTACAGGACACTGACAAAAGTTCTAGATCATTGATGTGAGAAGCGAGGCACGACCACAACCAATGTTTGTCACCGTAGGTTGAGGATGGGGTAAGAACAGTCTGGTGCAAAGAATGGACCGGTGCAGCAACCAAAGATTTTCAGGCGAGATTAGGCCAGATCGGAAACTGGCCATGGTAGAAAAATTTGGGGGATACATGCTGGGTAATGCTGGTAGACAAATGTGGGGAATACATGCTGGTAGACAAATGTGGGGAATACATGCTGGTAGACAAATGTGGGGAATACATGCTGGTAATGAGGTCCAGGAGAAGTAGACAGGCTACAGCTAGAACACGCTAGTTGACATGAACAGATAGATGCACTCCGAGGGGAAAGCTAGACCTCATTGCAAGTTGCCACTGTACCTTAGCCCGAAATGCTGTTCTGATTGGAAAACTTGTCCGATACGAATTTAGAAACCACGACAATAGATCTAGAGTCCCATTCTTCTTGGGGCAGGTCCCAGGAAGTCAGCTCTGGTATGGGTACTGTCAATGCTGGAACCAGTAAAGCTACAGTAGCTGTCAACTTCCAAAAACCCTTAAAGAGTTATGCCAAGGTGGGATCAGCCAGCTTACAATGGTGCCGGTTGCTGTCTCCGAAGGAGTCATCTGATGAAAAGGATGACAAAAGGAAGCTTGATACATCGCCTCTCCCATTGATGGTGGTCGCCTTTATCAACTGCAGAGTCAATCAGCTATGGTGACTCCAGCTCCAGGGTGCAGGTTATGCAGAGCCAGTGAAAGACAAGGGTCCAGGATGATCAGATGTTATGATATGGGGGTGGACCAGGAGGGCCCGAGTGATGATTTTTACATCCACTTTTTTGCCGGGTGCTGGATGTACCGGTATAAAAAATTAATAAAAACACTGGTAACTTACCAGCCAAAGGAAAAATTTGATAGTCACTTGACCATCAAGCAGAAAAAACAGACAACACTCTGTGTTTTTAATACAAGCTTTATTTCAAAAAAACTTTAAAACCAGCATAGAAACTCAAAGAATACATTAAGGGGAAAACAGATGCTAACACGTCTTTTACAAATATATATGAATACTAGAGAAAAAGAGGAAAAGATGACCAACTGGTGTGGCGCTGATGGGCTGATGGGCTGATGGGCTGATGGGCTGATGGGCTGAGGCAGCACTCTGTTATTGTGTGGTGTTTTTATGTCTTCTATGGCTCTGGAAATAGACTGTCCAAGTCTAATGCGTTTTTTAACAATTGGACTTGTTAAAGTGTGTGGGACCAAAGTGGTGTGGCACAGTCTGTTTATGCATAGGAAAGTTTGACAGGGAAGTGAGTCCCTGAAGTGGACCCTGATGTTACATTCTGTATGAAAATCAATACCAGAGAAGTGCAACAAGCTGGCAGATGACTTACCAATGCCCACAAAAGACAATCTCACTGAGGTCTACCAGCAGTTTACTCTGAGCAGGTTACACAAGTCATCCATTCCCACATGGAACAAAGAGTGTACTGATCTCTACAACAGCAGTTACCTTAAAGGTGCTGAACCAGATGCTGAAAGGGAAATTGCAACAACTTTTGTTGAATACTAAGACAAAAAAACGTCAAGAACGATGGATAGATCAAAGCTGTCACCGACATTGACTCTTCCCATGAGGCGTGGACATCCATCAACAGACTTACAGACTCCAGTTGACAAAGCATTAAAAGTACTTATGGGAAGCAGACTTATCAGACAATTAGTAAATTGAGAATGCTCACCAGCACCCGGGGACTGCTCAAGTCATGCTATGAGAGACGGCATATAGCAGTGTACGGGATGAAGAAGGAGGTGAACGATACAGAAAAAACAGGTACATGTAGGTTGTGCAATGGAGAAGCTTGAGGTGAAAGCACATGTATTAATGATTGTCACAATCCAGAGTGCTTTCAGTGGCTAGCAAACGATTTTATTTGACATAGACACCCAGATTATGTGATGGAGGTTGGTGAAGGCGATGAAAGACATATATCCAAGTATTCTTAAGAGAATCAATGGAATGTAACAATTCAGTCTGCTCTCAGATAGAGATAACAAATCAGATGAGTTGATGAGAACAAAAGACTGAACGGAGGTGAAGCTGGAACAAAAGCACCAAGTTATACTGAAAAAGGCAATGGCAAGAGGTTTTGAATGCTGTGTAGGGTTAATTTGTGAAAACAGGTAGGTTTCTTTATTATTGCTTGTGTAGTCATGTTTAGTATAAGGAAAGGGTCTCAGTTAGTCTAAAGTTTGAAATTGCCCCAAACAATCAAGAGGAAATAAAGGAACTTGTACGAATACTATAAATGGCCTAAGGAGTGCAACTGAACTTTTTAAGCAGGGCAAGGCTCCAGACCCAGATTGGATCTACAACAAATTCTCTAGTGTACTGTGAAGACAACACGATTGGATGGCCGACCAAGATGATCAATGTGTGCTACAGCCACACACAGACACCAAAGATGTGGCAACACGCTTCTGTTGTCAGTCTCCTCTAAACAGGCAATGTCTTCCTAGACTTCACTGCAATACTGTATGGCACCAAGGCCTTCACATGAAGCTCCAGAGAACGCTCAGCTCTAGTCATCTGACAGATTTCATTACGGGGTCTTTGTAAACCAGATACTTTGTCCTCTCCACTAGCAATGGACAAAGAAGCAGACTATATAGACTCTCCCTAAATCTGTAGGGATTTCCTATTCTATCTAAGAAAATACTCACCTCCGATACCTACATATGCATATGCATTTCTATGCGCATGCGCAAGCAATTCGCTGACACAAAAACAAAGGCTATGACTTCACCCACACACTGCACCTCCCAGTAGCCCATACGAATCGTCCTTATTTCACCTTCTGGTTTATTTTTTTATTTATTTTTAGGATACTGATCTGGGCGGGATGGTATCGGAGGCGAGTATTTTCTTAGATAGAATAGGAAATCCCTACAGATTTAGGGAGAGTCTATTACAGAAAATACCTCACCTCTGATACCTACAAATGTACATATGCAGAGTAGCACCGAGTCCGAACTGAAGGGGGGGGGGGGTAAGTGCAGTGTGGAGTCCTAGAAAAGATGTCTTAACTGAGCCTGGTATACTTCCAAAATAGAGGTACATGTATACTTCCAAAATAGAGGTAAATAAAGGAGTTAAGACATACCGGTTAGGTGTACTCAAAAGCTCTTATGAGGATGAGTTGACAGTCCTGCGGTGTTTCTGGGCTGAAGAACGTGCTGCTGCTTGCAAAACTTGTCTGCCCATGTGCCCCTCAGACTGAAGAATATCTCGCAGGCAGCAGGAAGTGAAAGTTGATGAGTTTTTCCAACAAGCTGCCTGCATAATATCTGTAATAGGAACACCTTGGAAATGAGCCCATGAGGTAGTCATGCTCCTTGTTTGGTGAGCTTTGACCGAAGCAGCAACTGGTTGAGGGGGTGTGTTCCGTGCCAGAGTAGGTACGAGGCGCACCTGTGGTATGGCCGAGTGTGAACCTGGGGTGCTATTAAATGCTCCCGTCAACAGTTCGCCTGGTAAATCTGGTTGAACTGTAGGACCAGGCAGAGACCCCCGGGGCTGGGCAGTAGAGGGTGGAGAGGTTGTAGCTGGTAGTATGGCTTCAACGATCCACCGAGAAAGAGTACCAGTGGAGGCTGGGTTAAACGGACGAACTGTGATGAAGAGTTGTGTAGTGTTCCCACGCAGCTCCTTGGTACGTGCTATGTAAAATTTAAGGATCCTAACAGGACACCAAAGCTTATCTTCTGTGACACTTGAAAATGAAGTCAAGCTTGGGACGAATATGTCTGGAGGGGAAAAACTTGGTGATTGGTTCTTGGTTAGGAAGTTGATACGTGGTACAAGACGAACACCTCCATGTTCCCAACGCAAGTGGCCAGGTTCTATTGAAAGAGCGTGGATTTCGCTTCTGCGGCGAGCTGTGGAGGCTGCTAAGAGGAAGACTGTCTTGACCGTGAGGTTGTGTAGGGAAGAAGACCCAGCCGGTTCAAAGGGAGGCTTTGTCAACCTGTGAAGGACAGTGCCGAGGTCCCAAGAAGGATTGAGCTTTTTAATAGGTGGTCTCTCTAAAAACATGCCTTTTATCAGTTGAGATATAGCAGTATTATTGGACAGAGTAGAGCCATCGCCGAACCCGTGATGTACTACTGCGATGGCTGATCTGTAGCCTCGAATGGTGCTAATCTGGAGGCCAGAATTAAAAAGATAAGTAGAAAATCCCCTTTGACAGTTACAGATGCAGAATTGGGATTGAAACCTTCTTTGGCAAACCATCCGAAGAAGTGTTGTAGGCGATTGTCATACGTTCTTCTAGTGGACGGTCGTCTACATTTTGCTGCAAGAGAAGCAGCGTCTTTAGAAAGTCCAGGGAAGACTTGATAGCATCCAAGCACAAAGATGAAGACTGTCCGGATCTGGGTGTAGCATCTTTGACACGGGTTGTGCAAGAAGGTCTGGTCGTTTTGGTAGAATAATGGGAGGTCGAATGAGGAGGTCCAGAAGTTGAGGGAACCATGGTTGTCTTGGCCAGAGGGGGGCTATTAAGATTATCTTGCACCTCTCTTGGTCGATCTTTGATAGGACTCTGTGTAGAAGGGAGATGGGGGGGGGGAAAGCATACCCCAGGTAGCCCGACCAGTTGATGCTCAGAGCGTCTGTGGCCCAAGCCTGCGGGTGAGCATGCCGAGAGCAAAAGACCAGGAGTTGATTGTTGAAGTGAGAGGCAAAGAGATCTATGTGTGGGGTGTCTAGGACGTTGAAGATCTGTTTGACCACCGGGCGATGAAGGGACCATTCCATGGGGATTGCTCTCCCTCGTGAAAGGGCATCCGTGATAGGTGATCGAGAACGGGAGCGGGAACGGGAAAAATCCCCAGAACGAAGACGGGAAGTTCCCTCCGGAAAATGATCTCTGACGTAGCGTTGAGAGCAGTAGGCACTATCACGAGATGAAGAATGTGTAGCGTGGCCTCTGGAATAGTCGCGAGCATCGTACTGGTTGGAATCAGCATGAGCATAGCGATCCCTCAGGCGAGGTAGATGATCGGTACCAGGGCCCCGTTCGCCATGATATGACATCTCCGGAGTGTAGTACGCAGGAAAGTTGCTCGAAGGCGGACGAGAGGCGTACAGACGGGGATCGTTAGGAAAGTACGCCCAAACCGGAGCGCCAGGGCCGGGTCGATGCGAGTGATTTTCCGGCTCAGCCCGTAAAGAAAGGTCGTTCCGTCTTTCCAACGAGGCTGGAATAGGGCGACTGTAGGATGAAACTACGATGTTATCTGAAGATAGACTGCTTACATGAACCTGTGACGACGTAGTATTCACAAGGAGGGGGGCTGTGGTTTCCTGCCCAAGTGTAGGAACTGACATGATTTTATCTAGCCACGAAGTGAAAGATTTCCACTCTACAGTCGTCCAGCTAGAACAGATTCCGCAAGGGTTATCCTGTGAACAGAGACGACAACGGAAGCAGGAAGGATGTACATCGAACTCCAAAGGTGACGGTGAACTACAACAGGAACGGCAAATATTTCTGCGATTCGCTGTCTTTTTCTTGGGTTTTGGTTCAGCCATGTCGTGTCGGAATTAAGGTCTTTACGCTTGGCAAAGTGTATTGCTAGAAGCTAACCTAAAAACGCGTGTACACTTAACGCACGCTAAAATAAGAAGGACGATTCGTATGGGCTACTGGGAGGTGCAGTGTGTGGGTGACGTCATAGCCTTTGTTTTTGTGTCAGCGAATTGCTTGCGCATGCGCATAGAAATGCATATGTAGGTATCGGAGGTGAGGTATTTTCTGTAATAGAATAAAGAATTATGTCACTCAGCATTCAGTCCTAATACCAACCCTGTATAATATTTACACCAGTGGCTTCCTAGCTACCTCAGCAAAACAGTGCATGTATGCCGACGACGTTGCCCTCACAATCTCTACCATGCATGTCAAGGAGGTAGAAGAAAAGCTGGTATGGGTGCCATCTGTCAATACAAGAAGAACTGGATGCTGAAATCTACCACAAAGAAGGTATTATCAATATCAAACCTTATAAATCACATGGCAAACTACAATGTATCGTCACCCTTCTACGCTTTGACCAAAACCCCACACACCTCAGATTTAAATAAGATCAGACATCAGACAAGGCTGGAGAGCAAGGTCTCTTCCAGAGTAGCTTTATTCAGACACCTAGCCAGTACAAACTGAGGTGCATCCTTCAGCTTCCTGCGATAATAGCCTTAGATCATGCACCAACAAAATATTGTGCCCCAGTATGGACACAAAGTGCTCACACCCATGAACTGGATTGCCTCAGGCTGCATCTACTCTACCCCTTTGAGCCATTTACCATTTCTCTGTGGGGTTCAACCACCACAAGAAGCCCTTCTTAACGGCGAAAACCTACCTGTACGTGAACATACTCTACTGCGCATTACAATAAATACAAAAATTGCAGAGAGACAAAAACACAAATAACACTAACAGTACTAGTAGAAATTAATCAAAAAGAAAGGAGTTTTTTACTAAGGGAATAAAAGAGTAGTGACTCAGTCTTAACTGGCCGTGTGATAAAAGACCGAGCCAAAGACCAGGTCATTTATCCCATGGCCATGACCCTTCAAGGTTTAAACGGCCGGTTAGACAGAGTCACTACTCTTTCATGAATGCCCTTTTTGTTAAAAAGTGTCATAATGTTGGAACATCTGTAAAACTTTCTATAAATTTACAAATTCCTGTCACGTCATCGGGCTCAGTTTCGTGAAGGGTCAAAATTACATTGACACTCAACGGTTGTGCGTTATGCTAATAGATTGTACATTGAGTACTGGTATGTATTGATTGCGTTTTGCGTAAATTGGTGCCTGCGTAAGCTTGTGCACCACGCGTATGTTTTAACACTTCTCACCGTGTGTATATCACATGATTAAACATGGCCACGTGATCCCCTCTCCACCAATCAGAATGGATAAACTGTCCCAGGTATTTATGGATTTCATGGTTATAAGCTCCTGAATGTACATTGGCCAAATATAGGCCAAATATACAGTAGTATAAACCTACTTACAAACGGGTGACAAGCAAACAAAAACTTGCTGATGACAAGACTTGAACCCACCACCTTTTAATATTGTCTGAGTACTCTACCAACTGATTTAACTACCTCTTATGTGTGTGGGCATTCCATTTGTATTTTACCTTTATATGTTTAACTTACCCACAAAATCTTGTTTTTCACTATCCCACAGAGGAGCAGCTCTTACTCCGTTGTACACTAATGCAAAGAAAGCTTTCTTGACCTGCAGATAAAACATGACACATGTATAAATTTGACCAAGTGGAATGAATTTCTGTAAGACCACAGGATATATCAAGCAGTGCTGGAGAACTCAAGGCTGGTCTCAGACCCGAGACTGGTCTTGAGTCTATTTTTTGTGGATTTTGACTCTGGGACAAGGCGTGACTCAGCTCGAGATCAAGAAAAAATTGGGAAAATATGTAACTGGAGCTACATGCATAGTGCCCAAGTAATTTGGTAAGATGTTTTAGCTGATCCGTCGCCATTTCAACTGGCAAGAAATGGGCCATCAGATGCACTGCTGGTCGAATCCTGCCGACGACCGATGGCAGTTGGATAAAAAGGGCACGGAAAGATAGGTCTATTGCGTGATTTTTTGTGTTTTTGATGGCATCGCTGAAATGGCACAAAGCACAATTGGCCAAAATTGACGGTGCCAGTAGACAAAAAAAACAAGTCTATCATCTTCGGCATCTCTGAAGGAGTGGTATTGTTTACAACTGTACAGTATTTCCATTTCACTTCCGCTGCTTAGGTCCGCAGAGCACGTGTGCAAATCACACGCGCCCAAAATAAAACCAACAAAAAGCTTGTCGGTAAATTGAAAACCACCGATAAGTTATCTTTTAGCCATTTGACAGATTTTGTCTGCCGGAGATAAAAGGTATCAGGCCATTCAATAGTAGTTTTTGACAATGTCACCTTTACTAAATTGTTTTACAAAGAAAATACACGTAGAGTGATGAATGCAGCAAAAACGAAAGGTCAAATTTGTGATACTTTGTTTTGTTTAAACATTTACCAAATGGATAGTAATTTTGTAAAAGGTCAAACGTTTAGAGAAAACTATTAAACTGCAAAAGTATGTGGATTTCTGCATGACTCAGAGTACTGAGTACTGTATACGCTTAAATCATACACCCATATAAGGATAAAATCATACACCCATATAAGGATAAAACCGCACCAGTATCATACCCATGTGTAACGATTCTTTATGTGATTCTTTATGTGATCATATATTCATACCCACACTACACCATCACAGGCAGCTGTATCTACCATGAGAAAGTTCGATTGGCTGACTAAAGTTGCTAGACTTAACCAGAGTCAATCTAGATGAAACTCAAATGCTGCATGCATGGTTGAACTAGCTAGTCCAACTGGAACAACCTAGCACTGGAGCACTGTTTTTCTAGTCAACTAATGAAGTTATGTCACTTTGTCAAGATTGAGTTTTGGGCCAATAAATTTGTTTCTCTTTGATACGTTGAATATTCTGTTTGCGGTAACACCATGTGTATCTTTACTTGCTAGGTAGATTTTGTTCTTTGAGAACTTGTCTTGCTATTTATTCTACTGCCGCGGAGTAGAATATTCTGAAAAGAACTGTCCTGCTTATTAACTACTACCTGGGGTTCAGAGGTTTCAATGGACTAACATGTCTTACACTCTTCAGTCTCCTGACGATGACTAGAGCAAGCTACATGTAGTCAAAACGTTGAGACCTATTAAGAACTCACTCCACAATAGTGTAGTTAATAACAAGAAGTCCTGGCCGATTTCCTACCTCCTGCCCAGGTAGTAGTTAATAGGTAGGGAAGTTCTTTTCAGAATTGAGAAGTCTCCCGAAGTCTCCCAAATTCCGAATAATCTACTCCTCGTCAGTAGAATAAATAGCAAGACAAGTTCTCAAAGAACAAAATCTACCTAGCAAGTAGACACATGGTGTTACCGCAAACCAAATATACATTGATACCTCACCATGCAATGCCTCAAATTCCATGTCTTCGATAAGTTGTCGCCTTGTTGGTTGCCATATTTGCCGAAAGAATCGACTAAACGCGTTTTGGGTTAAACACAGACCATGCATGCGTGATTTAAACAAATTGACTAAAGGTTAACACTTGAACTTGCTCGAGATATGCTTAGATATTTCTTTTGTTCCTTACTATGCATTAAATCAAACAAAAACAAGGAAAACAAAACTCTACTCATCTTCACAACAACAACAAACAATCCTTGCATTATAACCACAATGACCTAAACCTTGCAATCTACCAATACTGGCAATTAATAAAATGCAATGAAACACTTTCCAAATCCTCCCATCAATTAATTTCAAAAAGGCCAAAACATAATATAAATACTAAACATAGCTACTGTACCACAATCGGAGTGCAATTGACCCCCCCCCCCCCCCCCCCAATTCCCAATGACTCTGGTTTTGGCAAAGGTCAGAATAAAGCGATGGAAACCTTAACATCCTTATTGGAAGAACAAATTACAACAGGTGAGGAAATGATGTCACTCAAAATAACTGTCCACAAATTAAAAACAGAAGTCAAATCTACCATTCTGTCTTCATATAACACATGAGACATCCCGATTCTTTTGGAAGATTGCACAAAATTAAGTCCCGAAAACATATCCTCAGTCTCAATATACCCTTTTATAACCACAGACCCATTAGTCATATTGTTCATCTTATATTTACCAATAACCCCTTTCAATATGAGAAAACTATCAAATCCACACACAGACCCAACCCATAAAAGATGTGTAACTGACTGACTCAGTCAAGTTGCTTGTCAGCCAATTAGGTACATATTTTGGCATCAATTTCCATGAACAACAAATATCTCAGATCAGGTTGGGATCTGATCAGACCATTGTAATACTGTAGCTAAATCAAAAACATGCAGCAAAAGTCATTCCTACACCACGAGCCATGGCAGTAGGAGTCAATTTTACGTTCCTTCCTTTTAACCAGTGTTATTATAAATAAGTCACAGGCAATTATCCTTTCTAGTTGCCAGGCAACAAAGAGTGATAGACAATGGAGTAACATCCAACTGGTCTCCTGTGTTGAGTGGAATCCCCCAAAGTAATGTACTTGGGACGATCTTGCTCATCATATACATGTAGTTATGTAAAAAATTACATGCCAGAGAGGACACAGTGTAGCTTGAAACTCTTTGCTGTTGACACAAAGTTGATTTGGATGACCTCTGCTTATGGTACAAAACTTGCCAGTTGTCTTTCAATGCAGAAAAGTGAAAGTCATGCATTTGGGGAGGGAAAACCTCACGGGTTGAAGAAGACGGAGAAGAACACAAGCCTGAGGAAGTGGAGGAGGAAGGTGATCTTGAAGGTGATCTTGAGGCAAGTCAATAAGGCAAATGGCATGGAAGACATGATAAAGAGGTTGTACACCAAGCCTGGGCTGTTATTGATTTTGCGATCCAAGGTATACCGTCAAAATACCGCGGAATTCGGTATTACTGGGAACTTTTCAAATGGGGCTATAATAATTTTTTTCTATTTAAACAGCCTCACTCGGTTATTGGCTGAATTGAAGCCCTACAAGCAAGGTTATTTAACAACACAGGTTAGCACTGAGCTTGTCTTTCTCTTGTTTAAGAACAAATAGATTGACTTGTTTTCAACATAAAACTTATCAAAATAAGCTTACTGTTCGTGAATCAAGACTAACAAATTATCGTGGTTAACACTTGATGAAAATACTGCGACCTATTGTTTGCGTGTACAATTGGTATCTTGGTACCTGCACACCCAGTTGTACATTGCTCATACATTACGACCCCGGATCCACACGTTTTAACAGAAAGTCACAGATCGTCTGCTAAAACGTGGCTTAATTTTCTTTCTGTTTATATGAATTTTCATTGCATATTTAAAATGAGTATTTTTGTGAATTTAAGAACTGATTGACAGTATATAATATCATAGTAAGAATTGCGGAGCTGGCATGACTTATAGCTAGCTACCTCTTTATTATGTCAAGATGATTATGTGATTAATTTTATGATAATTTGAGATTTTTATCAATTCAGAGAAAGGAATAATTTTGTTTCTGTTTGAGATAGAAGAATAGAGTAAGGTCCTTTCTGGAATCAATCAAGAAAAGTATATTTTCCATCATAAATTTCAGATGGCTTATTAGAGTGACCGGAAGGCCAAACGATAGACGAGGCAATCCAGGCCCAATTAATACGCAAGACACAGACGAGGCAATCCAGGCCCGTTTGATATGCCAAGATACAGACGAGGCAATTAAGGCCCATTTGATACGCCAAGACACAGATGAGGCAATCCAGACCCGTTTGATTCGCCAAGACACAGACGAGGCAATCCAGACCTGTTTGATATGCCAAGACACAGACGAGACAATCCAGGCCCGATTGATATGCCAAGACACAGACGAGGCAACCAAGGCCCGTTTAATACGCCAAGACACAGACGAGGCAATCCAGGCCCGTTTGATATGCCAAGACACAGATGAGGCAACCAAGGCCCATTTGATATGCCAAGACACAGACGAGGCAATCCAGGCCCGTTTGATATGCCAAGACACAGACGAGGCAATCAAAACCCCTTTTGATACGCCAAGACACAGTTGAGGCAATCCAGGCCCGTTTGATATGCCAAGACACAGACAAGGCAATCTAGGCCCGTTTGATACGCCAAGATACAGACGAGGCAATCCAGGCTCGTTTGATGCACCATGACACAGACGAGGCAATCAAGGCCTGTTTGATATGCCAAGACACAGACAAGGCAATCTAGGCCTGTTTGATACGCCAAGATACAGATGAGGCAATCCAGGCCCGTTTGATCTTCCAAGACACAGACGAGGCAATCCAGGCCCGTTTGATACACCAAGACACAGACGAGGCAATCCAGGCCCTTTTGATACACCAAGACACAGACGGACAATCAAGGCCCGTTTGATACACCAAGACACAGACGAGGCAATCAAAGCCCGTTTGATACGCCAAGACACAGACGAGGCAATCAAGGTCCATTTGATACACCAAGACACAGACGAGGCAATCAAGGCCCGTTTGATACGCCAAGGCACAGACGACGCAATCAAGGTCCGTTTGATACGCCAAGGCACAGACAAGGCAAGCCAGGCCCGTTTGATACGCCAAGACACAGACAAGGCAACCAGGCCTGTTTGATTCACCAAGACACAGACGAGGCAATCCAGGCCCGTTTGATATGCCAAGACACAGACGAGGCAATCAAAACCCCTTTTGATACGCCAAGACACAGATGAGGCAATCCAGGCCCGTTTGATATGCCAAGACACAGACAAGGCAATCTAGGCCCGTTTGATACGCCAAGATACAGACGAGGCAATCCAGGCTCGTTTGATGCACCATGACACAGACGAGGCAATCAAGGCCTGTTTGATATGCCAAGACACAGACAAGGCAATCTAGGCCTGTTTGATACGCCAAGATACAGATGAGGCAATCCAGGCCCGTTTGATCTTCCAAGACACAGACGAGGCAATCCAGGCCCGTTTGATACACCAAGACACAGACGAGGCAATCCAGGCCCTTTTGATACACCAAGACACAGACGGACAATCAAGGCCTGTTTGATACACCAAGACACAGACGAGGCAATCAAAGCCCGTTTGATACACCAAGACACAGACGAGGCAATCAAGGTCCATTTGATACACCAAGACACAGACGAGGCAATCAAGGCCCGTTTGATACGCCAAGGCACAGACGACGCAATCAAGGTCCGTTTGATACGCCAAGGCACAGACAAGGCAAGCCAGGCCCGTTTGATACGCCAAGACACAGACAAGGCAACCAGGCCTGTTTGATTCACCAAGACACAGACGAGGCAATCCAGGCCCTTTGATTCGCCAAGACACAGACGAGGCAATCCAGGCCTGTTTGATATGCCAAGACACAGACGAGGCAATCCAGGCCCGTTTGATACACCAAGACACAGACGAGGCAATCCAGGCCCTTTTGATACACCAAGACACAGACGGACAATCAAGGCCCGTTTGATACACCAAGACACAGACGAGGCAATCAAAGCCCGTTTGATACGCCAAGACACAGACGAGGCAATCAAGGTCCGTTTGATACACCAAGACACAGACGAGGCAATCAAGGCCCGTTTGATACGCCAAGGCACAGACGACGCAATCAAGGTCCGTTTGATACGCCAAGGCACAGACAAGGCAAGCCAGGCCCGTTTGATACGCCAAGACACAGACAAGGCAACCAGGCCTGTTTGATTCACCAAGACACAGACGAGGCAATCCAGGCCCGTTTGATATGCCAAGACACAGACGAGGCAATCAAAACCCCTTTTGATACGCCAAGACACAGATGAGGCAATCCAGGCCCGTTTGATATGCCAAGACACAGACAAGGCAATCTAGGCCCGTTTGATACGCCAAGATACAGACGAGGCAATCCAGGCTCGTTTGATGCACCATGACACAGACGAGGCAATCAAGGCCTGTTTGATATGCCAAGACACAGACAAGGCAATCTAGGCCTGTTTGATACGCCAAGATACAGATGAGGCAATCCAGGCCCGTTTGATCTTCCAAGACACAGACGAGGCAATCCAGGCCCGTTTGATACACCAAGACACAGACGAGGCAATCCAGGCCCTTTTGATACACCAAGACACAGACGGACAATCAAGGCCCGTTTGATACACCAAGACACAGACGAGGCAATCAAAGCCCGTTTGATACGCCAAGACACAGACGAGGCAATCAAGGTCCGTTTGATACACCAAGACACAGACGAGGCAATCAAGGCCCGTTTGATACGCCAAGGCACAGACGACGCAATCAAGGTCCGTTTGATACGCCAAGGCACAGACAAGGCAAGCCAGGCCCGTTTGATACGCCAAGACACAGACAAGGCAACCAGGCCTGTTTGATTCACCAAGACACAGACGAGGCAATCCAGGCCCTTTGATTCGCCAAGACACAGACGAGGCAATCCAGGCCTGTTTGATATGCCAAGACACAGACGAGGCAATCCCCAGTCACAAGTAGAGGAGTGAACCACTATCAACCTGGCGGATGGCACCATATCTATCCCCGGACACCACATCTATAACATCTAAGACACAAACATGATAAGATAAGAAATAATTATATTCTATATTTTAAATATAGAATATAATTATTTCTAAACGCTGGCTTAATTAATACTTTAACAACTTAATGAAGAGAGTGATGACTTAAGTGTATTTTAAATCCACCTTCTAATTATAATTAGATAACTATTTATTTGGTAGTATACAATTGGATTTTGTAATTTGATACAATAATTAATTCATTCACTGATTCATTTTTGAGTTAAAAGAAAAACAACAACAAAATATCCAGTAAACTTAAAGGGAAAATCATCCAATTCCCACTTTGTTCACGACTCATAGATCTTAACCCATAGTTCATATTCATTAACTGCAGTTGAAATTAATTCGCTGAACTGTACCTGAACACTCCGCAGTTGAATTACTTAATCTCACTTGTAAATATAATTTTGTAAATATAGATATATCTTTTGTTGGTTTCTTGTAAATAAATTATTGTTATATATATAATCGAATCTCTTAGTGTACTTTAGTACTTGCAGCACAGAAGCAGTTTAGGGAGGCTACAGCACATGCAGTCATGGTTTTGAAATTGAAAACCGAGCACGACAGTATATTGGTATTTCTAAAACAGCTCTCAGTTTTGTTCAGTATTGAACAAATACTGTAACTACTTGGAAATACTGAATAACCATCCAAGCTTATTGTACACATGGATTGTACACATGTATGCTGAGATGTTCATCAACCTCTACAAGAGCAAAGTGAGGCCTCATCTAGAGTATGCCACACCAGTCTGGAATAGTCTCTTCAAGAAAGATGTACAAGCCTTGAGAAAACACACAGAGGAGATGTAGAAAAATGATAGCTGGCCATAAAGACAAACCATACAGTCAGAGATTGCAGGATTTGGGTCTGCCAACACTGGCCTACAGGAGGAGAGGAACAGATGCCATACAGGTTATTTTTATGCTATCTGGCATTAATAACATTGCCACCACACAATTCTTTGCATTTCAATAGACTGTGCAAGTCTCGCGCGCATTCAAACTTCCGGGACCAATGTGGTCCCAACCATATGGAGGTTTTACGGGGGCTACATGTAGATTTTGTTTCGTCAATTATTTTAGTTTAACGCAGTTTATGACCATGAAAAGTATACATGTTGTGGGAATGTAATACTAAGTGATAAAAAATATGAAAGTAAAACCAATTCAACAATATAACGAAGAAAACACAATGATTAAAATTGACCTCAGCTTCCGGTTGTTGCAAAAAATTAAGAATTTTGTGCTCACTTTCAATCATAAAACTTATGTAAATTCTTGTTTTGGATGCGCGATGATAATTGCCAGATGCTGTAATTGCAATGCGAAGCCTTTTCATTGCAGTCTATGGTTGTTGAGGCGTCAGCATCCTCTCTAAACTGCGTCACAGGTCAATTTTACACCGGTTTGACCATCGCGAATCTGGGTAAAGGTTTTGTTAAAAGGTCGCATCACTCAAAAAACCTTTGAACAGCATTGGTGTACTCAAGAGAGTCATCATTGGTTATGTAACCGCTGATGACCGTGTCAGCATACTTGATGCTACATTTGGTGCTCACTAATCAAAATCACTAGTGTACAATGAAAATAGAACAGGTGACATAACACACCCTTGAGGTGCACCTAGACTATAAGACTTGAAGATTGAAACCAAATTATTGCACTTAACTCTCTGCGGTCTATCGATAAGAAAATTGTGAATAACCAATGCGAGTTGAGGAGTAACATTCAATTTCAGTAATTTATCGATTAAAATGAGCGGGACAATGGTATTAAAGGCACTACTGAAGTCAATAAAAATTGATCTCACAAACGATTTAGGAACATCTAAATGACTGTACAGTTTTTGAAGGTGAACAGTCACTGCATCTCCCACACCCCTGTTACTCTGATAAGCAAACTGGCATGGATCAGGATGCAAGACTTGACTATTCAACCATTTTAGCAACAACCTTTCAAAGCATTTCATGACATTAGAAGTCAAGGCTATGGGGCGATAGTCATTTAATATAGATGGATTCTTAACCTTAGGAACAGGAATGATGACGGAGGATTTCCAGTAATTAGGAATAACACCACAGTCTAATATCAACTGGAAAATATGAGTAAAAACTGAGGCAAGTTGTTGGCTAAAAAGATGTAAAACCCTATTTGAGATACCTATCTGGACCAATAGATTTGTTAATTTTAGTACCTGCAAAAACCTTACGCACATCATGGGCATTTACAACAAGACTATCGTCTGAGTCCCGAATCATGGTTTTTAAAGATTGAACAATGGAACTGTTATCTACTGAAAAATATTCGGTGTCAAACCTACAATAAAACGTGTTGAACACTACAATTCGAAACCGTTCTCCTAGACTCTTTGTAACCTGTCATTGACTGCATTTGTTGTCATGCTGCACATGGATTGTTCCCATTAAAGTTTTCCTCCAGCAAACGTTTATAAACCAATTTCGACTGCTTGACCTGCTTGTCAATGTCCCTCTGGATGACTTTCACGAGCACCCTGCACCCTGTCACCTGCTGTGAATGCTGCCCTTTTCTGTTTGATGAGATTGTGCAGTTCTTTAGTGAACCATGGTTTGTTATTGGGAAAAATTTGAACGACCTTATAGGGTATGCAAATATCCACACAGAAGTTGATGTAATCAGACGTAACTGACACCATCTCATCTATTGAACCGGAGTCCAGGAAAATGTTCCAGTCTGTGCATTCAAGACAAGCTCGTAACTTTTCTGTGGCATCATTGCTCCAGACACGCCGTTCCCTGGCAACCACCTTACACCTTTTCAGTTTATGTTTGTAGGATGGCAGTAAGAGAATGTCACTTTGCGTTGATGTATAGAATTTAAAGTCTTTTTGAAGTCAATGAAGTTATCGTTGCAGACAGGTTATTGGCTGTAACTCCTTTGACATACTAATCAGTGCAAGGGACTTGACTGAAGTTTACCGCCACTGCCTTAAGCCATTTTTGTTATTCTGCAGTAAAAGATCCAAAGTACATGTACATGTAGTTCTTTTCCTGTTCAGGAACATGATTCCCCTGTAGTTGTCTTTCTTTGTCAAGTCACCTTTTTCAGGTATGAATATGATATTAAGCCTTAACTACTGATCAGGTTTTGCCCCTTCTAGACAGGCTGTGTCCCACATATGAAGAATGATATCAAAATTATAAAGCTTGACAGTCTCTGCAGAATTCTCTCCCAGTCCACAGCTTATACCTATCTTGATAGCTTGTTTTGCTTGTCTGTATTCAGCCAGAGTGAATTGAGTCTCATCAATTGGGACACTCTAAAAAATAATGGGATGTCCGCTTCTTCATCTGTAGCATGTGAAGGGCTACCCAGTAATTTACTCAACCCTGCTCCCAGGGCTCTTTTGGTAGAAGAAGGGAAATTTTAGTGAGTTTTAGTGTCCTCGATCATTAGCTACACAGAATGCAGTCTATCTCCAGCTTTGAACAGGGACATTTCCTATCAAGCCTGTAAGGAACTTGAGGGACCACAGGTTAATTGGGTAGTAAAGGAAACTATGGAGAGCAGTACCCAGAGGGGTCCGTGGGCTTGCATCATATACAGTGTGGGCTATTGTGTAACAGGGCTTTGTCTTTGTTCAGTGAATTGTGTATGTACGTACACTGGAAAAGCATATGCAGAGTCATTTTTTGAAGTAGAATAAGCCAAGCACAAAACTGTTCAATACACAGATCAAAGTCATCAAGCATTGATAATCATATCTCAACTTGTCCCAAAAGTATTATTAATCATTCTTCCAGAAACCCTAGCCACAATTTTTCCTCTTTACCAAAAATTTAAATCTAAAAATCTTAAATTTAAAAATATTATCTTTTATGGAAAAATAGCAGCTAATGTTATCAAATCTGAATCAACCAACATACATCTTAAAGTCTTTAAGGTTAAATGGTTTCTGACTGGCATCCCTAACCGCCAACATAAGGGCTAGATGGCTCAGTTTGTAGATTGCCCACACATTAATCTCGAGGTCACATATTGAAACACCGCTCTAGTCAATTTTTCTTTGTTCAACCAAAAATTGAACAGTAATTTCCATGCACACTATTTGATTATTATTTACATTTCATTAAAAAAAACAAGTACTGTACTCACCCGAAGTTGCACATCAAAGACCACTAGTTTGGCACTTGTGGGAATAATTTCATAACATTTGTGATTCTTCATGAACCGGACAAAGGTCATTTCTTCAGCTTCTGTGAAAAGAGAATGTTACTAAGTATCAATAAATTGAACATTTGCTTTGTTTATTTTTACAACATTTTTACAACAATTATTTTTACTGAGGGAAGGTTTGCTCAGGAAGGTTTTTTAAATGTTCAATATCAGGACATTTTTATAGCTCTGTAATTTATATCTCATCTGTTACCATTTACTTCATTTCAAGTTGTGAATACTCTCACTTAGTTGCAAATCATGACACCCAATAGTTTGAGTAAACTTTTGCAACTCCTTTTCAATTGATGCATGATGCATGATTGCTTGAAATACAAGCAGCTTTTAAAGTCGGCTAAATTTTTTATTAATGAAAGATTAGTGGAAAATTAATGAGGTCAAAGCCCTGGTGCCATGGTATGTTCATGAGGTCACAGCAAAGATTTAAATTACAGAGCCAAGACATTAATGCGCCCAATTGCAGACCATTTAAATCTTGGTATCTGTGTGCAGCACAGAGGAACAGTCTTAATTTATAGGGATGGGTTGTTGGTGTGTTTGATGGGGTGTTGGCATGTTTGTTGGGGGTGTTGGCATGTTTGTTGGGGGTGTTGGCATGTTTGCTGGGGGTGTTGGCATGTTTGCTGGGGGTGTTGGCATGTTTGCTGGGGGTGTTGGCATGTTTGCTGGGGGTGTTGGCATGTTTGTTGGGGGTGTTGGCATGTTTGCTGGGGGTGTTGGCATGTTTGCTGGGGGTGTTGGCATGTATGCTGGGGGTGTTGGCATGTATGCTGGGGGTGTTGGCATGTTTGCTGGGGGTGTTGGCATGTTTGCTGGGGGTGTTGGCATGTTTGCTGGGGGTGTTGGCATATTTGCTGGGGGTGTTGGCATGTTTGTTGGGGGTGTTGGCATGTTTGCTGGGGGTGTTGGCATGTTTGCTGGGGGTGTTGGCATGTTTGTTGGGGGTGTTGGCATGTTTGTTGGGGGTGTTGGCATGTATGTTGGGGGTGTTGGCATGTTTGTTGGGGGTGTTGGCATGTTTGTTGGGGGTGTTGGCATGTTTGTTGGGGGTGTTGGCATGTTTTGGCATGTTTGTTGGGGGTGTTGGCATGTTTGTTGGGGGTGTTGGCATGTTTGCTGGGGGTGTTGGCATGTTTGTTGGGGGTGTTGGCATGTTTGCTGGGGGTGTTGGCATGTTTGCTGGGGGTGTTGGCATGTTTGCTGGGGGTGTTGGCATGTTTGCTGGGGGTGTTGGCATGTTTGCTGGGGGTGTTGGCATGTTTGCTGGGGGTGTTGGCATGTTTGCTGGGGGTGTTGGCATGTTTGCTGGGGGTGTTGGCATGTTTGCTGGGGGTGTTGGCATGTTTGTTGGGGGTGTTGGCATGTTTGTTGGGGGTGTTGGCATGTTTGTTGGGGGTGTTGGCATGTTTGTTGGGGGTGTTGGCATGTTTGTTGGGGGTGTTGGCATGTTTGTTAGGGGTGTTGGCATGTTTGTTGGGGATGTTGGTATGGGTGTGAGGGTGCTTGTTGGGTTGTTGGTATGTTTGTTTCTTTGTAGCGCAGTATCTAAATATCCTTAAATGTAAGCATGAAAATTCATGTGTTGGTAATTTGATATGATTTAATGTTAAACTTTTGATCACAACAATCTCAGTCTTAATCAGCAGGATGTCGTGGATGTACATGTAGCATCCATGACCTTACAGACACATGATTCCAACACCATGAAATAGACTCCTGGGAGTTTGTACAAACATTCTCTGAACTGGGAGGGGGGGTGGGGACTGTACAAACTCCCAGGAGTCTATGACGCTGTGTTGGGATCACGTGTCCGCAAGGTCATGGATGCTACATCTTGGTCATCTTGCTGATGAAGACTGGAGTTTTTGTCAAAAATTACATGGACGGAAAAAATTAAAGTGTTGAGACAAAAGTTAAACATTAAATTGTATCCTTAAATGTACTTCAGCTATCATGCTTGTGGCTGTGTCAGCACAAACACTACATGATATTCAAATAAAAATAGTTCCAATCTTTGTCCATTTGTGTGTGATAAGTTTTGATTTATTTCATAACAGATTTGTATTTAAATGTTTTCTTAATTCATCACCATATGGCTTTAAATGCATGCCAATCAGTGGTAACATTTTCTTTTTCAGAATTTACTGCCAAAACTAAATGTAATCCAATGTCATTTCAGGTTCTTGTCACCATCTATTAAGGGTTTGTTGGCACAATTGTCTATTAGTATAAATGTATGACAAATTTACAAATTGATTTGATGTGCATAAGTGCAGTGGCCCAGACATAAGGGCTGATTAGATTAGATGGCAGAAGACTTGTATGGTGTTTGAGACCTCAGTTGGAGTCCGGCATCAGCAAATGTTTCTTAGTTTGGGACCCATAATACCAAACTCACAATTATTAGAAAGGTTGCGAGTTTGAGTCTGGCATCAACCAATTTCTCTTTGCTGGTGTCCCGTTTATATATTTCAATGGCATAACCGGATGTGTTTTCATGTTGGTATTTTGTCTGTGTCTTTAAAGAAAGCTTGATTATATTTATATAGATATCTATAGATAAAGATTTATATAGATATCTATAGATAAAGATTTATATAGATATCAAATCAATGTACTAATTGGTAGCGAGCAAATAATTATTATCTGATGCCATACTCAAAGCCCCGACCTCTTAAATAATGTATGAGTGCTCTACATGTACCATCTACTGAAATAACCTAGTTCTACATGTTTTTTTAATGAAGTAGTATTAGTCTACATGTAGTTACAGTGCAACTTCATTAGCTTTCACATGACCTAATGTTGCATGAATATCACAACAAATTTTATGACAATTCTAATAACATTTCTTTGCTCACAACTGGTGTATTGGCAAACGCTGTAATGAAAATCATGTTTATTTAGACAATTACCGAGTGGTACCAGTCTCAATGAACATGATAGTATTTGCATAAATTACAATAGTTTATTTGTTTCCCCACACAACTTAACAATTCCAACAATTATTAACATTAGTGGTTTGCTCATAAGCATCTTATAACCAAAACTCAAGGATTTGTTGCAGAGCCTAATAATCTCCCAATGTGGGTTTGGTTTATCTCTAAAAGTTTCATGAGAGAAAAGCTACACATCATTATTTAAAAAAATATCTTAGGTTATTCTTCATTTGTCACAAACTACATGTATGATGGCAACTTATGCAAATAATCAATGTGTTGCAGATTGTGGCAAATGTTGACCAAGAAACCTTTTTCAGGAATGGAAACGGGAAAAGGTAGAGGTGTAGCATGTTATAGCTTGGGCTGCTATTAGTCATTGAAATACTCCTTGAGTTGAATAATCTTCAAAAATAATGAACATTTATCAATAAATGGTTTATGTAGTCGTGTAAAGATCCAACAGGCATATTAACAAATAAAACAATCTCACATTGAACAGATATGTATCTAAAATGGGCTGCTAAATTAGAGTTGTTAAATTTCTGTCTCACAGTTAGTTAGAGAGTTTATTCTTTATGGTGTTTTATCGATAACACTGGATAAGTGTGGAACTTTCAGGTGCTAAATGGAAATCTGAACGATTGAAAATTTATTTTTTTAAACCTGCATGAATGGCTGAATAGTAAAAAGGTAATCTACTCTTCCCTTCAATTACACAACATTTTAAAGGAGTGTACACATTTATATGTATCCTTAAACATAGTGTGTGTAAAACATTGCTCTGTGTACTATTTTTTCACAAATAAAGTCAGATTTTGAATAGAGTCCTCATTCTGATATTTGCAATCAGAATAAATACAAGCATCTACATGAACATGTAATGGAAACATCTCTTTTGTTACATTAAATGGAAACAGTTTCAATGAATGATTAAGTACATATAAAACTGAATAGTTTTACAGGTATCATCAAGTCTGCTCTGTCTTTACGATGCATCCTGGTTGGACTGAGGCAATGGGAAGCAAATACATCACTTAATGATTAATAATAATAAATAAAAATAGAAAGTTTTTTGTTTTTATATCTACCAACATCCATTTAAAAATATTGTAGTAGGCAAATGAAGACAGAGTCAAATAAAAGGTAAGGAGAATCAATAGCAGATTGAAAAAGATAATTAGTTTGTTTGGAAATTTGTCAAGCTCATTCATGCCTACATGTAGGTGCAGGGTTGCACCCTAAACAGAAGCTGTTTGGGTTGTTTAGCCTTTTGACTATTTGTTAAGCATAAACTGAAACATTTGGAAAGCAGACCATTTCCCCCCCCCCTTTTTCTTCCTATAAAAAAAAGTAAATTCTCATCCCAACCTTGTATTTATTGACAAGAGTAATTTCATTATCCAGAGATTGTCATATCAGCCATTAGAAAATTAGCTAAGCGATACGTTTAGGAATTTAGCCAAGTTGAAAAGTAAGCTAAGCTGGTAAATGATAAAACTATTTTTATCCAAAAATTGACATGGTGGCAGATTAACACATTTTCAGTGAGTCTCTTGCATACTCCAGGAGAGTTGGCACATGTACATGTAGCGATGCATATGGTTTGGTGATGTAAAGTGTTGATGGGTGGGATGATTTCTCTTGATACCAATAGGGTACTCTGTAGATGAGTGATGATTAATTGTGAATGGTCAGTTAAATTCCCTTTACAACAAAGGACTTTGTGCTCTTTAATCCTGTCTTATATGTCAGAGGTACCTAGCAGATGTAACTGGCAGAGGTACTTGGCAGAGGTACTTGGCAGAGGTACTTGGCAGAGGCACCCGGCAGAGGCACCCGGCAGAGGCACCCGGCAGAGGCACCCGGCAGAGGCACCCGGCAGAGGCACCCGGCAGAGGCACCCGGCAGAGGCACCCGGCAGAGGCACCCGGCAGAGGCACCCGGCAGAGGCACCCGGCAGAGGTACCCGGCAGAGGTACCTGGCAGAGGTGAATGTCAGAGATACCTGTACAGTGGTGTAGGTAATGCATTAGTTTAATAGCTAATTAGGTGTTCGGGCACTCCGCCCGGAACACCTCTTGTTTTTGTTCCGTTTTTTTTTCTTTTCTTCTTATCCCCCGCGATTGTCCGCTAACAAAAGCACACTTCCCAAGCTCATATAAACTTGAAACTTTACATATAGTTAGACAACCATTAGGAGATGAAACTGCTTCAGTTACGTCATGATGACGTCATCAGGTGTCAAATTACAAGGTTTTTAAGTTTAAAAAGTTACCATTGGCTATACGCTGTATGTCTTTGAATTTTACAACTATGATATTCATAATTGAGCATCTGATAGATCAAGACTGGGGCTACATTTGAAAAGTTAACACCAAAATCGTATGACCTCTTCTTCTGGTCGTACCGGAAGGTCAAAGTTTGCCTTTGAATATTTTCTTCAAAATCGGACGATAAAGCCCACGTATGTATCGCTGCATGTTAACTATGTACACAGCGCTGTGTGTGGCTGGCTGTTCCGCTCCATTGATGACAGTGTCATAAGTCCACGAGGCCTGTGTGTAGTCCAGCCATGTATTGTGTATGTGTGCAGCTGGACATGTCAAACGTCGATCGAACAAAACATGGTGTTTGGCACGATGAGTTTATCGTTAACTCGTGCGAAGTTAAACTTAAGTGATTTCCCTTTTGCCCGTCTGATGGTTTGATGGTAAACAACGAACAGAAGACGAGTTCTCACTGAGATGTTCACCTGATTTAGTAATATGTATGACGTTTAATAACTGACTTTAAACTCAATCTGAAAAAGATCGAAATTGGTTCGCTTCTCATCAAACATCGAGACCGACGGCACGTTGATCGATGTGACCATGCCTGCCGAAGGCGCTCTAGGCCCGCTGAGTATGTCTCTCAGACACGGCGATGAAAATTGTAAGATTTATGTAAATATCATCGTTTACAAAAAACGTCGCAATTTACTTCGTGTACAGTACTTGTCATATATTTTGTCCATTACTTGACAAGTGGTGGCTTTTTTTAAATTACGAATACGACAGCTGGGATGTATTACGACCAACATTTTAATATCATGCCGAACACCTCGTTTTTGTTATGCAACAAAAATTTAAGTCTAGTTTCTTTTAGTTCATTTAAATGAGTAATTTTGTATACTTTCCATTCAAATAAAAAGTCATTTCACTTTCAGGTGATCCCTCTGCTGCCATTTTCCAGGTTGTATCGTAAACTTGGGTATGATGCCTGGCTATAGAGCAGTTACAGGTTGAATGGCTTCTGACTGGCACCCCAAACATCGATATTGACAAAATAGGGAGATTGCCAACATAGGGCCGATAGCTCAGTTGGTAGAGCGTTTGCAAGTTAACCTGGAGGTAGCAGGTTCAATTCCTGCTTTAGTCAATTTTTCTTTGTTGAACCCAAAATTATTTACATTCCATTCATATACATGCAGTTGATAGATACAATCATGTTCAGAGGAGGTATTGTTCAGAAATTGTTTTATGAACCAGCCAATTAAAGGACATTTCGCACTCATTGGGCAATTTGGGGGAGGTAATGATGAAACATGACTAGAAAGGTCTTCCAAAAGTAGAAAATATACATCCACTACAAAACCCTAAATTTTACCCGAGTTGTGAGTTGTTGTTTTTTAAACTAAGGTCACATGACATATCCAAGCCAAAAGTTTTGCTCAAATAAGTCACAAGATCATGACAGCTAGTTGTGCTTCTAGCCATACTACATGTATGTTTATTACTGAACCAAATACGACTCTGATTTTGTAAAATTACATTGTAGCAATGAGTAAATAACATTTAAGTATATGTATTAAACTCATAGAGTGGTTAAAAAATATTAATATTGATGGAATTTCTACTCAAAATTTAAATTCTGCTAGTCCAAGTAACGAACCATGGCTTGGACAGCATGGGACTACAGCGCATCAAGCACCATGGCAAAAAACAATCATCTCAATATGCTTTAAACAAACTCGAGTGATATGATTTGTTTGTTTAACAAAACAGAACACTGTCAAATAGACCAATGATATTTTTTTTTTTTTTTGGTCTTGAATCTGGGATTTGAACATTGCATTATACACATTTATCTGGGAGTTGTAGTTCTTCCAAAAGACAGAGCAACTGGTTTGCCAACACACAACATAGCGAGGAACTACGTAGTGAGAACCCATGTAATGCGCTCACAGGGACTCAATGTCGGAGCAGATCACATGTTCTTAAGACGGGGTTATTGTGCTCATATGATCTTCATTTGAATTCACTTTTGAATAAAATTGTTTTGCACAATTGTTTGCTGCTGTTTAACAGCAAATCTGGTTCTAGCATGTGACTTGTGACTTGATAAACTGTCGTGCTTTTAGGTCGTAGTCTGGACCCATGTATCACCATAAACATTGAGATAATATTATGAACAACAGCAGGGGACCAATTTTTGTGTGATATTCCTGCAATTTTCGATAGCAAGAGTGATGGCTGGATATGCGGGTAGCTGGCCTTTGACCTATAGTTTATTGTTTTGGTTATTTCTCATTAATGAGAAGACATTTTTTTAATTATTATTAAATGTTCTTTTTAATAGGTCCACACAATGAGTACAACAACATTTAAAGGTTTGAACTTTAAGGTGAGACTATTTTGTGCTAAAAAGATGTTAGTAAATCACAGCTTTGAAAGAATACTTTAAAGGTAACAAACTTAGGAAACCCAACCCTTAAAACTTCAACTTTTATGAGACGACTGTTAAAACAAGGTGAATGCATCTTTCTTCGGTAAGAGACGTGAGGTATGAACATGTACACAAACCAGCTGGTGAATTAGTCACTACATCAAAAGCAGTGCATTCAAACACATTAGCATACTTTGTCACCCCTTAAACTCAAACTTCAAATTCTAATTTTCACACCAATTATACACAAAATTTGCATTGAGGCTGCCAAATTTGCCAGGGCCAACTATTTTATTGTTAATTTATTGGAATACACTTGAGTTATGAAGAACAAAGAACAATTTTCCTCTTAAAGTAAACATTATTACATTAAGTCATTGCTTTCATTTCCAAATTTGTTAAATTAACTCTTAATTATTGCATAAGCCAAAGGGGAAACAGTATATAAAACTCAATTCTTAAAAACTCTGGAAAACCTTGTGGCCTACTTTCAGTGTAGAAACATAATTCAGAAAAGGATACTATATTCTTTAAGCTTTGCTTTATGATACATGTACATGTCATCCATTCCCTTTCTTATACAACTGAAGGGAAGAGTGGAATACCTTCAGCTTTAATTATTATTATATCATTACTATTATCATTATACCATGAGCAATCATTATTTTTATCACTATAGTTATTTTTAGTACTATAAAAATAAAAATAAATTATCATATATACATTGTACATGTATATGATATATGATATATACTTTGTTTTGTTTTGGTACCAGACACCCTGCATACTCAGTGCTTTCAAGAGTCCTGCAGAAAAAAAATCCACAGGGTGGGATTCGAACACATCACCCCTGCAATTTTAGAGCACTAAAACACCGAGCATGCACAATTACAAAGGTTAGTTCAAATCCTGTAACTAGCTGTAATTACTGTATGAGTAATTCTTCTTCTTCAACTATTACTTTATTATTATTTTGTATTGACATCTTAGCTACACACAACACCTTGGGTTGCATTCCTAGCCCTACATGTATTGGGCTATGCATATTTACTGAACTGTGGTCACGTGTTTCTGGCTATACTGCATAAAGCAGAAAATAAGGCAATTACATGTATCTCTTTAAATCATTTGTGCAGAAATCTGTTTTCTCTTCTGAATGGCAAGTTCATACCATGCATTGTTAATAATGAGTTAGTTTGAACATTTGTGTTGTGTGTTAGAATGAGGTTGGGGAGGTTATTACCTGAGGAATCTACTTCCATACTTCCTATATCATTATCAGCAATGGCCTGTAACTGCAACAAACAAACAAATAAACAAACAGAAACGAGGAAAGGTCATGAGGTAGTACAAAATCAAACAAAACACCAACATTGGTAAAAAAAATCAAAAATTTGTCAGATTGGCATGAAGGTGAGTGACTGCTTAACAGTGGAATTGTGGGAATATGGAGCTAAGCGCAGTGACAATGAAGCAGTTATGAGTGGGTAGTCAATACTACACAAAAGAAATCAAGTAACTGACCTTTGATTTTCACATAAGATTCTGAATAACACCGCTGCAATAAAGAAAATGTTGTGTAGTTAGCAATTCAAACATACAGCATGTTGAATTCTTTGTTTCCCATTACATGTAGTTTGAAGTTTGATAATTCATTGCAACTCTAAAAGTATATCATATGTATTTAATTTTTTTCTGAAATACAATGTACATATAGGTCTGACTTTATTTTGACCTTATCTTTGACCCTTGTTATTTCACATCATTGGTATAATTTGTCATCATAATTTTTGCAATCATCCTATACATGTAACATAATAAGAGCTGCTCAAAAAACCACAACCAGGGTATAGCATTAGATAGTAGTGGTCAAAGGTCATCAACAAATAATAAGTCCGGTAAATACTTCATGCGAAAGCGAAACAAATCAGATACCCGCTGCTTTCCAATTGTGATGCAAGGATATTTGCCTCACTTTTGCAATTCACATGAACTTCCAACCAGGCTTAATTAATTTACCTTAAATTTCATGCCAATATTCTTTCAAAGTTTCTTAAAAAGAAATCTATTATGTTTAATTTGGGAGTGGGATAATTTGCCACCTGAAATAAAATAGTTGGTAACTCATTCCACCTGAAATAAAATAGTCTGTAATTCATTAACATATCAGCATATCATAAATACAATAATTATAAAAACAATAACAAGACAATTCCCATATAACGTATACATGTAGTTTATCAAACTGAAGTCCTTAAAGATCAACTTGAATGAAATAAATAAAACTAATTTGTCTCTTTCTATTTGTTTAGTATGTGATTAGTTATTGTTTTGTCATATTTGGTCAATTGTTGTTTCTTTATTTCTGATGGAATTTGATGCACCCATCTATTGTAGTTCCTGCATACAACAAGGTGCTCAGCGTGTAAGGCGCAGTACTCCAAAATCACTGAAACAAGTTGCAAGTGTCAATGTTTAAGGCGCTCTGCTAAATAAGACGCAATATGACTGCTCCCACACAAAGGCTCTCCAGGTCCCAATCACTGTTTGTACATCACCACATGAGTCATTGTGTTGGTACATGTACATGTACATGAAACTTACCCTTAATGTGAAGAGATCATACTTTTTTAATCATGAAAATGAGTAAAACCTTGGCCTTGTTTTTAATTTTAATATTTTTTTTCAATTTTAAGACTAGATTGCGAGTGTGCGCCCTCTGTTGGCATAATCTAAAAGTGCATTAAACATATTATGGTCTTGATAACCAAACACTAGCATGTCACTGGTGCTGTGTACAGCATTGGTAGTTCACCCTGGTTTTATTATTACATGTATGGGCAGCAGCATGGTCAGCGACTTCCTTCTTCAGTAAGTTTCATCATACATTTGTACCTTGTTAAAAACTACGTACACAAAGTGAACGATGTATATTTATTTTAATAAAATGATAACACGTAGGGTTACCATGGCAGAAAAAAGGAAATAAATTACAGTATAGAGTAAGATTTCACACAGTGATTATCACAATGATCTCAAGCAATACCAGATAAAAAGCACTGTTAAATTATTAATTTTTGTTTATGCGTCTTATACGCAGGAAAAGAGGTTACACTACTTAATTATATAACACCAGTCTTGTTCCCAGGGGTGATTGATCACGCCGTTACACATTCATACATAAGGTTAATAACAAGAGTATCGATACAATCGATGGCTATGGTAGCCAAGCTAGAATTTCACCTCTTTGAAATTGTTGGCAATGTTAGACAAATGCTATTCCAGCAGCCATGGCAGGAAAGCAAATTGCAGCTGTGGTGCAGCAACTACAGATCAGTTTTTTGATGACATGGCTGGGGCAGGGAAATTTAGGCAAGGGAAGCACAAATGTGACAATTTAACACTATGACACTGTTAACCATTTCAATAGATGTATCATCTATTCCAGCTAACATGTCACAAAAGTGTCTCCACTAACTACCCATCAGTTTTCCGACCACATGGCAGCTGTTATCCACAACACTTATCTTGAACACAACAACTGCAGAGATTAGAAATTCTTTCATGTCCTGCTTCTCTCTTCTTCAGTTCAACTGTCCTGAAACCCTCCCCCCCCTTTCAGCTTTATTCATGCCTGTAGACCATTAATCTTCCCTAGTTGGGTTTCAATAGATCAGTGACACTGATATTAATTGCTGAAAATCACAATTAAAACTGAAGTAGTGTTTAGTAGTAGAAAATGGATGGTAATACATGACGCATGTACAATACATAAACGACAATAGAACATAATAAATAGTACTACCCCTTCCCCTACCACTGCTAACTTCCAAATGAAGAAGTGTTATGCTAAATAATCACAAATTCTATGGGGAGGAAAAATAGAGCTCCAGAACATGAATTGCAAAATAACAGAAGACAAATTAAACTTTTTAATAGTGTAGAGTCAAATTCTTAAAGGTCAGTAAAAAACACGTAAATTTACCGGATGGAATCCCATTGTAAAATTCTCCCCTTCTGAAAATTGTCTTTGTAGATTCTTTCGTGGTGTTCGTCTTTCTGGCTCTTTTTGATAATCCTTCAATTTCAGTCTTTCTAGGCCAAGCGTCTGGGGTGAGTTTCCAGCTGTAACAGGACAATCATCTTAAATTAACAGTTTTTAAAGCAGCATTGTAAAATGAGACCTAAATGTTGGGTAGAATTAAGAAGAGATTGACTTTGATCAAGAGATTAAGAGTAATTGTTAAGCATGTTTAGAGCTAGACAGCTTGACTATTGAAGGATGGTTATTAATCCTGATAAACACAAAAACAATCGTTCAGTCAAGCAAAATCTAAAAATGTATGTCAAACAGAGTTATTTTATTTTCTTATATTTAGTTTTATTGTACATTTTCAGAAAATATCCTTACTCTTCATATTTTACAAAACAATTGTCCATTTGAAAACAAAAATTATGCATTAATTCACAAAAGTTGTGCTTTTATAATATAAACAGAGAAATGCAGCACCATGGGAGACTTCTGGGGACACTATGATGGAAGCAAACATACAGTGATGATTTGGTAGTTATCCAAACGAGGAACGGATACACAACTCGTTACCGAAACAAACTTTTATCCGAGTGAGACCGAGCGATTGCGAGCGGGAGCGGGTATTCTCGGGGAGGTCTCCCTTTTCCATGTTGAGCGAGGGCTTATGAGGAGCGCTCATGCGTAAACAATGACCTCAAGAAAATTCTTCAGTGGTACCCGTTTGCCGATAGCGTTGAACTGAGTGAAGTTATTATTGTGTAAAAGGGTCCGATGTCTTGTGCCGACAACACAAAGCACAGAAAATCCTTTGTGGCTTCGCCGACAAGTACCGTCGGTACAACAATTAGTTCATCTTATCCCTATTGTCGGCATTTGGATGATTATAGATTTAAAGCTTCTTTTGCTAGAACTAATGCTTTTAAACACTCCTTTTTTATCAATTTCTCGTAAGTGTAGTTGCCCCTACGGCACATGTTCTCCACACATTGGTTTTGGGAGTACCGGTACTTAAAAAGAGTGCCATATAGAGCGAGGGTTGTTTCAAAGAGTGGCTAAATAGTAAATAGTCATTTTGCCATTCTGGAACTTTTGCATATAAGATAATTATGATTATATAATAGATTGAAGTGTCCAAAAACCTTATTAAAACAATGCCGGTGTGGCACCTTTTCCTTTTATCTACCAATTATCTACCGACGTAATGGGAACATGGGGGGATGGGTGGAGACACGATCTGCCACATAAAATTTAAGGGCATGGTAGTAAGAAAAGATAGTGATTCATGCTTATTCCTTTTCAATCCGGGCGTTTAATTTACGCTTCTACATAATTCAAATGATACTCTGATAAAGATTTACGTACAAGAAGAAACCTCAAGATTTCAGCAAGTTTGTTTTTGTTTGCCTATCATTTTATGTAGCTCGGGTTTTACCATCGTTGACCATGGATGGAGGTAGAAAATGCGTTGACGAACATGTTGTTCTATGTGTAGTTTCAGATTGTAAAGGCTGACCCTACTGGTAAAATCCCCATTTTAAATCTTAAGTGTTCGTGAATCAAGAATTCAAGCATATTATATAAGTAATCGTTTTTGGTCACTACCTTCTTACCTGATCTATAAACCCCCCAAAAGAAGGGGGAAAAGAAAGAAAAAATAAATATAATGCAAACGCCCAGGCAGGATGATCGACACCTTTGTTGTTCGCCGACTAGGCCTTATCTTTTAATCCCTTAAACTTGTAATACAGTTTTCACTTTGTACGCCGCCATCCGATGTGGAGAGGTGATGAGCAGCCCTCAGCCATTTGTAGTTGCTGTAATCTTAGCCTACAATAATACGAGCATGGCCAGCACTGATAACCCAATGTCAAAGTAATGGAAACGTATTTTTAAACACAACTTTTTTGAATAAAACAAATACCACCTTGAGTTATATTTCAGTTAATTTGACATGATAACAAAATACATACCTCTTGTTTTGGTCTTCCCTCTCTTTCTTTTTTGTATATCTCTTTTAACTTGGATGACGGAATCTCCATAATTGCCGCCCAAAAATGCAACATTCAATCAGTTTTCGGAAGAAATGAGCAACAACTACCAAAGAAGAAGAGGATCTGAAAAAAATATCCTCGCGGTCCAACTCTACCACGCACACCGCTTATGACGCAATCGTCAAAATGGCTCCTTTTGTCACCCTCATTATATTTGCCTACCACATTCCCCTGTCACAATGACAAACATTGCGAATACAACAAACTTACACGGACTCTACCCATAAAACTTGTAATAACTATTTTGCTTATGGTTTTCAAGTCAATAGTCAAAAAGTGTCACTGAATTGTACAGCAACATCATTTATTTACCATCAGTTTTCGAAAGAAAACTACTGAAATTCCTTTGAGTTTGGATGGAAGCATTAAATTGGTCATTCTGAATCGCTTTTATCAAATAGCGCTGCCGAAACAGTGAAGTATTTATATTACGAAAGATACAAATACAAGCAATCAAAGTCATTTTTGAAAAATATTAGTTTTTAAAAATCAATCTTGAAGTGTTATCCAACAGCCAGGACCACTGCACTCCTGTAGCGCTACACTCCTGTAATAATTTTTTTTCCACGCTCCAGTCACGCTTCCATCACATGGCAACACTGTTGCTAGGCATTTCAAGGGACTTTGTTAACGAAACTCTTATCTCTAGTCCAACTGTGTGTCCCATTCAGGACCGAACGCCAATTGACGAAAGACGGATCCACAGAGAGTGACCAATACTAATACATTGTAGAGACTTTATTCACAAGAAATACAGCAGCATGATAAAGGAAAAGTGATCCAAAGTTTATTATGAATGATACTGGCTTTTAACAATAGCGCTGTCAATCACATTATGGGAGCTTGCCGGTTTTGGGGTTTTTTTTGGACGTGAAATTAATTTGACATGGGTACATATGTTTTCAAAAAATCTCTGGGGTTAAAGGGAAATGGGAAATTAAATGAACTCGAGGAAAATACTACACAAGCTTTCAGGGAATAAATTGTTAGGTAGGCCTATGTAAACTCATTATTATGAAAGAGGCTTGATCCGATTTTGGCCCATTTGATTGAAAATTTATATTAACATTTTAGGCAGCATTTTATATAGATTATAGAAAGCTATTCATTTAATGTGTAACACGAAAAAAATAGGACACTAATTAAAATACAAAAGAATTATTGGTGGGATCCTGACATTACATGTATCTCACGTCCATCAGCCATGTATAAATATTTTGGCATGTTACCCACTATTTTGTGCAATGTCCGTTGTATATGCAAAAGTGTTTGTTGTTTGGGGTTTTTTTCAAACAGTATCCCGGTCTATATTCGTTCAAAGCAAAAAAGTATTTCAAAAAAATCTTTAAAATCGGGCCATGCAACTTTAAAACAACTTCCAACCCTTGATGGCAGAAATCATTGGTTCATACGAGTTGGTTCATGTACGAGTCGGTGTATGTACGAGTGAGTTTGTGTGCACATGAGTTGACCTAGTGGCATACGAGTTGGCGAGCGTACGAGTGTGTGTGCGTACAAGTTGGTTCATGTACAAGTTTGTGTGCACACAAGTTAAAATAATAATAACTAGACATTAGGTGTTTGTGAACAAACACAAAGCTGTTCCGGTTTTCTGATTCATAAAACAAAACAAAAAATAAATAATAAACAAGAAATCACAAACATTATGACCTTATGACATGTGGTTCAGGAGATATGATTATCTCAATTTTTGAGCTTCCTGTTAAGACCGGAAGTAGAGGTCAAAATAAGGTGATCCTTTTGAATAAAATTTTTCAAGTGTTGCAAGCTACAATACAGCACAAACATTACAACTTTATGACAAGTGGTTCAGGAGATAAGATTATCTCAAGTTTTGAGCTTCCTGTTTACACCGGAAATAAAGGTCAAAGTAAGGTCATCCTTTTAAATAAAATGTCGCAAGTGTTGAAAGCTACAATACAACACAAACATTACGATTTTATGACATGTGGTTTGGGAGATAAGATTTTTTCAATATTTTAACTTCCTGTTTGGACCAGAAGTAAGGGTCAAAGTGGGGTCATCTTGGTTAAGAAGATTTTTCAACTGTTAAAAGCAACCATACAAAACAAACATTACAATTTTATGACTTGTGGTTCAGGAGATATGATTTTTTGAGTAATAAACTTTGAATTACCGTAATTTGACACCTGATGAAGTCACAGTAAAAAAAATATGTTTTTCATACTAACAAATTTGATAAGGAACACGATGATATGCAACTTATTCCAATTTAATTATTTGGAAAAATTGTGTTTTTAACCAGCAAAACATTTACACTTTAGCGCAAAAAGTGACGTCATGATGACGTCACAGGTAATGTTAGTCCAGTGTACATATCTACACTACAAGACAAGTCCATAACTGAAAAAAGTTTGAGGATCGGATGTATACTTCTTAAGATATGATAGATACTAGATTGGCTAATTAATTATTCACACCGCTGTCACGTGAATAATTTATTTACAGGGCATTGAGGCACTAGGTAACTGCAGAGAGACTGTCCGTCCGAGTAGGGAAAAACTTTGGATAAGGCGCATAAAGACCACTCAGCCCCATGGTTTGAACATCCAAGAAGGAAATGACTAATAACCTTTTGTCTTTGCCTTCTCCTTTTCCCACACAGATATCCACTTTTTTAGGCTGCCCTACATTGTATTAACTAATTATTTACCATTCTTCCCACCTTCCATTTTGTCCTTTGTGTTTCCAACTTTTTGTGGTCAAGCTATCCCCTTCCCTTCATAACCCCCCCCCCCCCCCACCCTTTGTCTTCATAATCCATGCTTACCCCCCTGCCCTCTCTGTATGCTTTCTGCTTTTCTCTCTCCACTCTTTCTATTCATGTGTTTCCACTTGACTGCTCTTGTAACTCCTGTATCCATGCTTGTATGTGTGTTGTTTTGTCATTTAGCCTTCGAGAAAGACTCTGCTAGGGTCGAAACGTCAGGCCACTAACTTATTTTTTAAAATAATTAATTAAGAATGTTTATCTACATGTATGACATCTAAGAACTAATTCTGGACGACCTACATGTAGTGAGTTAAGTCCGATTCTAATTAGTCTTTACACAGTGCGCGAACCATATAATAGCTCAACTGATGACTTGAAGGTGACTGCATGTAGTCATTATAGCACCGTTGTAGCCACGGTGCCAGGATTTACCAATATTAATGATTAATTATGGCTAATTAAACCGGTCCTTTGATTAATTTTTTTTGGCCTGGAACATCACTTATATAAAGTATTTCACTTTTCAAAACACTTTATGTAGATCAGGAAACTAACAATTAACTTATTTAGAAAATATAGTTTAAAAATAGTGTTTTTGACCAGTAAAACATTTACACTTTTAGCGCCATTCGTTTGTACACAAAGGAAAACATGCCTACAAATGACGTCATGACGACGTGACGGAAAATGTTAGGCCAGCATACATATCTACAATACAAGACAAGTCCATAACCGAAAAAAGTTTGACGATCGGTCGTATACTTTTGGACGGTGGTCTCAAGATTGGCTAATTAAATATTCATGTCATTATAACTAAGTAAATTAATTAAGTAAGTTAAGCTAATTACTTTTAACTATAACTTCATGACCTAAGCTTTAATATGATTAAGATTTGACTCTTTTATACTAAGCCAAGTATGATCTTTGGAACTGACATAATACGTGTATTAAACCTACACTGTATGGCGTTTTGGCAGAAGGAAAGAATAATAATAAGAAAAACAAATAAAAATCCTGACGAAAACAATAGCTGTTCCGACCGCTACGTCGGAACAGCTAATTACAGATACAAAACTACACATTATACAAATAAAATATGTTCTCAACAATAAAGAGACCAACTACAGAAAGTGAATACTTTTGAACATAATTCAAGATAATATTAACATAACTTAGAATACAGGTGGGTTTTTAGTTGAGATTTAAAAGTACTGAGGGTGTTAACTGATTGAGCAAAGTTAGGGAGACGATTCCAGCATTTCGGTCCAGTGACTGCAAAAGCTTTAGAGCCAATATTTGTGCGAGATCGTGGGGTAGTCAATACTACAGCAGAAGTGGATCTTAAGTTGTACAAAGACTGACGGGTGTGGAGTAGATTACAAAGGTACGATGGAGCTAGATTAGATAAGGATTTATATGTAAGTACAGCAGTCTTGTATTCAATTCTTTGATGTACCAGTAGCCAGTGCAGGGACTGGATGAGAGGTGATGTATGCGTATATTTGGGTTTCTTGTAGATTAGACAGGCAGCTTGATTCTGTAGGAGCTGTAGGGTGTGCAAGTTCTTAGTTGATGTTCCATAGAGAAGGCTATTACAATAGTCTAGCCTTGAAAGAACGAGTGCCCGAATTGCTGCATGTGTAGAACTTTCATCAAGATACTTCCTGATCAAGGTCAGGTTACGGAGTAGCCTTGATTGGCGACGTTCATTTTGTTTAACGTGGTGCGATATCGCAACACGAATTACTGTCCGCAACACGAATTACTGGAAAAGAGATATCTGTATCACACGAACATCTGGATCAAAACGAACGTCTTGACGCTTTTGGACCGAGACCCCGCCCACATTTTTTTTTCGGGCAGCAATTTGAATATTCATAAAATGAAACGCACGCGCACAAGGGTGAGCAGGCTGTGATCAGACTGTTCCCCTGTCTTCCCTACTATGTACCATGTGAGGAATGGTGGAGAGTTTCTAACGATAATCGCTGGCCGTTAACACAAGGCGAATGTGTGGGTGCTTGATAATGATAGTTTATATAGCAAGGCTGTCCTTTTTGCTGTATGGATACTTTATGTACATGTACAATCACAAGAGGCTTCTCCTTCACGGTGTCACCTTGATCGGGGTTTCCGTACAGTCCATTCAAAAAGTCTTTAATGATACATTATTTATATAATTTTTGTTTTTACCCTACACGATGTGTGTTAAGCACTGTATACTCAGTACTTTCCCAATATATTATTTAGTACGTAGCTGCTTGAAAAATAACACTTCTCCCAAATCCAGTCGGTAAATTTACAACTAAATCGTGACCTTCCACAAAATTATGAACTGCGGTGGTTTGATGACTTTTAAACTCTTCAAGGCCCAATTTAATCCTACAATAGGTCAATGGGAAAATTCGTCATTGGCTCCCTAGTAGAAATGCCACCATGCATGTGCTCTGTATACACATGCAGTCGGTCCATCAAGTACATCGATCCACAACAAAGTTGGTTGTGAAAACAATGCTGAAAATCATGACCACAAATGCGTGAAAATGCCAGCAGAAACACAAGGAAATAAATCATGCAGATGAGAAGTTCAAACAGGGGAAAATATTGCGCTTTTTGCAGTGTTTGCAGTGCCGATATCACTGTGGAAAAACGAGTGGATGGGGAAGGAATTGAGGCATTGCGACACTTCCGTTCGGTAAGATCGGACGGCATCTAGCCTTATCCTATTCATAAATCATATCTTATTCATAAACAAACCATAAAACTATAAGCCAGCAGATGTCAACACACTTTCCAGGTTTAAAAGAACGCAACACACACTTGTAAGAGTCACAAAATCAGGTCATAAAACCACAAAGACACCGCACAAGCTGCTTGTCTTTTGAGTGAAGCAAGAGTATTATTACAAACTAAAACAATTGTGTAACAAACTGCAGAGGATTAAGATAAGAGTAATTGGATCTCAATAGGAGTGTCAATCATTCTCCCAGGACAGGCCTGGATGGTGTCTGGGGCTGTTTAAATTTAAAAAAGGATCTCCAATTTTATTGTTTAACTGTCGGCTTCGTTTGGGTAGAAAATGTGTTTTATTTAATCATATTGTTTTCAAGTCAACAGTCATAAAGTGTCACTGAATTGGACAGCGCCATCATTTTTTTACCACCAACGGCATAAAGCCGCCAACAGAAACTTGGGATAATTTAAAATATTGTTGGGAAATAACTTCTATCTTAAAACACCCCAATACTGTTTTTCTTTGTTATTTTGTTTTCCCTAATTTGGCCCTTAGCCATGTTGGCCGCGATGGAAAATGTATTTTTAAATGATTTCAATAAACCAATAATAATAATAATACCACCGAATATCAGCCCTTTCTGTCAGCTTACAGATTTCTAATATTCTAAATTTAGTTGCCAGAAAATTGTTCTGAGGAGTTAAACCCACCTTTAATGATTTATTAACTATAAGCCAAACAATTATTTTTAAACATAACTTATGTCACACTCATTTTCTCCCATGAGAGAGTGTTTGGTCTTTCATAATTGTTGACATGTAAATGTAACACTGTAATCCCCTCTACAAATTCGCGTTCGAGGGTCGCAGGTCGCTGGAGGTTTTGAAGCCACGGCAAAATGAGAAAACTTGAAACTTATTTCAAGTGGAAAACACTTTACCATGAAAATTCTGAATAAAATAAATGTTTTATTCTTCTTATTTTTTATGCACAGGCAATTCAGACCAAAACAGAAAGAAAAACATTATACATGTATATTTATAGTAGTAGTGCGAGAGGTCGTCTCAGCCGACGCATTCTCGGGAGCCTCTGATGGTCGCTTTCCACACATCCCGGTCCAGCATGAGTGTCCTCAATTCAGCAGTTTCTTGTTGCCCTGCATCCTTCTTCAGCAGGTCGACATACACTGTAAGTGAGTCTCCTCCTGCCCCTGCTCCTAGCACCATCGACGGGTTCCCACAGCACTAGAGGGGATGCAGATAGCTATGGATGACGCACACAGACAGTGACCAGCCAGCCTCATCCTCCGCTCCCTGACCTTTGAAGATACTCTGGGCAAGTTGCTATAGAGCTGGATGTTGGATACCCGGTCTTCCCAACTGATGTCAAGCGCCATCCTTAGCATTCTTGTATAGACGCCGTCTAGTGCTCGTTTGTGTTTGGCTGTCATAAGTCCACGTCTCGGCTCCATACAGAAGTACAGACTCAACTGTAGCCACAAACAGACGTCTCTTGATGTTGTTGGAAAGACCAGATCTCCATACTCGATTCATGCCATGAAAAGCCTTCTATGCCAGAGCTCTCCTCACTTTCATCTTGTTCTCAGTTGATCCTATGAGGGCTTCGAGGTACTTGAATTCTTCAACAACCTCTAGGGTAGTGCCATCTTGGGTCTTGATTATACTATCTTCCGAGCTGAACGCCATCACCTTGGTCTTCTTCGAGTTTAGCTGAAGCCCTACTCGGCTGCACTGGAGCTCAACAGCTGCTAGCAAATCTCGTGCTTGGTCCGCCGTGTTGGAGAGGAGGCCAATGTCATCAGCAAAGTCCAGGTCAGTGATCACCACTGCTGGCACTCTCCGACTCCGTCGCCTGGTAAGCATGAAGCCCAGTTCATCCTCCTTTCCTTCATATATTTATAAATATATAAATATTGTTTCGCTTCTTTAAAAAAACTGTTTTTCCAGAACTAATTTAGACACATGATGTCATTTTAAGATGATGATGTCATTGAATGAAAGCTAATTGCTTTATAGAATCTTTTAAAAACATCAATTTATTTCCTTTAAGATTGTGTAGTATTAGTTCATTTAATTTTCCTTTGGCTTCAACCCCATAGTGTTTTTTTTTTTTTTGAGGGGGGGGTTTTTTACGTCTTTTTATGTTGAATTAATTTAACCCGGCCAAAAATACGAGAACCTCCTGTGATGTGATTGAGAGCGCCATTGTAAAAAGCCAGTATCATTCACAATAAACTTTGGTCACTTTTCCCTTTATGGTGCCGCTGTAAAAGGAGGTCGTTTGCTGTCATTTCCATGGCCATTTAAATGAGCCGATTTTTTTGTTAATGAAGACTTATGGTCACTCTCTGTGGACCCGTCTTTCAGTCAATTGGAGTTTAGTACTGGCTGAGACACAAGGGTGGACTAGTTTCTTTCAAAGTCCCTTATGTCCCTTATGCCTTGCAACAGTGTTGCCATGTGTGGTGGAGGCCGGACTGGAGCATGGCAGTAAAAAAAGCAGGAGTGGAGTGGTCCTGGTCTAGCCAAGCTCTCTTATGAATATGGTAATTATCAACGGCCATCAACGGCCAATCTCAGAGTGCGGAATGGTGGACTTTGGACCCTGCTGTTGTGTAATATGCGCTATGCATGGACTACCGGCGGGAGACCGAACGTTGTGGGGCCGATGCACGTGCTGTGGATACTCAGCAGTCAGAACCATGTGGTTATGTGCATCGTGTTTTAACGTTTGTATACTGAAATGATCGCAATTCCAATGCTGCGGTTTGGAAGTCGGGCATGGTTCGTCGGCTACTCGTTTGATCGTATCAAGTGCGGCGAAAAATAGTTTGTGTGTAAAGGAGGCTTATACCAGTGTTCCGCGCTGCCGTTGAAGTTGCTTTCATTCTGTGATAAGTCATTTTCTTGGCAGGGCGGCCAATTATTTTAGCAGGGCGGCCAATTCTTTGGCAGGGCGGCCTTCAAAACCCATGTGTGGAGAACGCCTGGAAAGGGTCACACGTCTTTCCCAAAGACTTTAACAATTGTACGAAAAGCAACAGATCTATGAAACCTCCAGCACCTTGTTTATTCTTTTGATCATTATGTGCGTAAGTCATCATCCGTCATTTGCGAACCCGTTTGAATTTTTACTTGGGTTAAAGATCTTCAGTTGGGAAAAGACGACCATTGTTCATGGGTCAGTGAGCCCTCGAAAGTGCTCGCTCGTTTGGCATTTCATTATCGAGTGATACCGAGCAATTGCGTGCGGGACCAGGTGGGTGAGGGTGATTACGGGTACCTCGTTCTCGCTCATTAAAACTCGTTCTCGCTCGTTTTGCTCACATTTTTTGTGATAACTACCTTCAATCATCACTGTACATGTATCAAGTATATCCATTGTTCTTGGAAATGTTCAGCACTACGTACATGACATAACAAGGAAAAATTACTTGATATGTCTGCTGCTGCCTCGGCCTACTGAATAAGCGTTACATCTGTTTCCTTCTTATGTTAATAACACAATGCCAGTGACAGTGCTTAAACTTGGCCATATCTTTATTACACGAGCCAGCCTGAGGAATCACACGTTCTGCATGTTTATGTAACTTATTGCTGGTGCTCTTTTTAGATTTAATTACTGTTTTTTGGAAACTGTACATTTCGGCTTTTAGCTGCTGTATTGCAGTATTTTAATAAACCATAGTAATAATAATAATAACGGTAGATTCAGTTTTTGTTAGTTACAAAAACAAGGTGTTCGTGGTGATTGATTGAATGAATTGGTGATAACATTTTACCTTATCAATCCAATGACTGGTTCAGGAGTTATGTTTTTCAAAAATTTAATAGCTACTTCCGGCCTGAACAAGAAGCCATGGTCAAATGGGGTTCACATTTTGTGTAGCGCTTGTTGAGATTTTTAAGAACTTTCCAATGACGTAAAATGTAAAGATTGTAAAAATCCAAGGTGTGGTTCAAGAGTTATCAGTTTTTCAAATATTAAAATTTCATTTTCCTGTTGGGGTCACACTCTGTGTACCCTTTTTTAAAGTTGTGACATACTTTTCCAATTAAGCCTAGACTGTAAAAATCCAATGTGTGGTTTGTTCAACTTCCGGTTTGAACTGGAAGGCAATGTCAAATGAGGTCCCACTTTATAGCGTTGCTTAAGTTTTAAAAGCCTTATCTGATGACGTACAACTAATAAACAACCAATGTGTGTTTCAGGAGTTGTGATTTTATCAAATATTAAATTTCATCTTCCTGTTTGAACCAGAAGTCAAGGTCAAATGGGGTCAATATTGTGTATCGTTTCTTAAGTTGTTACATACTTTTCCAATTATGTATAGATTGTAAAAATACGTTGTGTCATTCAGAATTATGAATTTTTCAAATGTTAAGTTTCAGCATCCTATTTGAACCGGAAAACAAGATCAAATGAGGTCACATTTTGTAGCGTTGGTAAAGTCTTTGGAGTCCTTTCTGATGACATATAGATGACAAAAATCAAATATGTGGTTCAGGAGTTATTATTTTTACAAATATTAAATTTCAACTTCCGACTTGAACTGGAAGTCAAGGTCAAACAAGGTCACATATTGTGTAGCGCGTGATTAGTTTATAAATACCTTTTAGATGATGTATGGATTGTAAAGATCTAATGTGTGGTTCAGGAGTTATGAATTTTTCAAATATTATTAGATGGAATATCTTTTGGGCAATATACAATGAAACACCTAGCGACGCCAACATTTATTTGTACAAAAGCTAAACGCACAGTGTACATTAGATGTACAGGTTCAGTTTTAGACCTGATTTCAAGTCTGAGATCGTTGTCATTTCTCTGCATCGGCCACGCAAAACTCTTAGCATATTGGCTATCACACGCTCTAATTCCGATCTCAATGTTGGGGGTTAATCCAAAAGAGGGCGCTATTTTAGGCAATACTATATTGGCTATCAGGTAGACAAAAAAACGACGATCACAGACTTGGAACCAAGTTTAGTTCAGCGTTTGTGTGCTTGTGTTATTACACTATCGTGCGTCGTCAATGTGGGTCAAATTAAACGTGCGATTTATCATCCTTTTTCAACCAGATGTAAAAGTTAAAATATTGTCATCTCTGTGCAAAAGTTTGAGCAGCCTTAATGTTCTACAACCTGGTACAAACATTATGCTGAAATTATTAGTAGTTTTTAAGATATGAATAAGATAAGATATTTTGACATTTTCAACTTCCGATATGAACCGGAAGTCAAGGTCAAGTGGGGTCATGTTTTGTGGAGCGTTGGTCAAACTTTTAACGACCTATCCGATGCTGTGTAGATTAAAAAATCTAAGGTGTGGTTCATGAGGTATGATTTTACAAATATTAAACTTTGATAATTGTAATTCGATACCTGATGACATCATCAAGTTTGTGTTGTCTTGATAATGAGGTTCAATTGTCTGATGAGTTTCAATGTTCAATTCAATTTCAATCTTGAGTTATTCCGTAGATAAGCTCGAAAGTTGTTTTTTTAAAAGAAAAAACGAAGGCAAACTTTGACCTAGGGTAACGACCCGGAAGAAAAGGTCAAACGATTTTGGCATTAGCTTTTCAAATGTTGCCCCAGTCTTGATCTATCAGATGCCCAACTATGATCATAGCTTTCAAATTGAGATACAGCAAATGAGATACAGCAAATATAGCAAATAGTCATTTTTCAACTTTAAAAACCTTGTAATTCTGTTAGCGAAATTTAGCAGTGCATTATGCGATAATGACTTAATAAAGAAAGATTAGTATGTCACTGGTGTGTGCGTATTATAGCTGTGTACAGCATGGGCCATTGCTGATTTACGCTGGTGTTATTATTACTGTGGGCAGCAACATGGCCAGTAAAGTTTTGTCAAAGCTTATTAAAAATAAACAACAGGTGTACAATATATAGATTTAATATTAATATAAATGATAACTCGTAGGATTATTTTACAGTATAAATGTAAGATTTCACACAGTAATCATCACAATGAACTCAAGCGATATCAGATAAGGCCCACCGTTAGATAAGACGCAGTGATTTTGTTGTACCTTTGAAAGTCAGATAAGCAGCGTCTTGTACGCAGGAAAATACAATAGTTTGCCATACTTATACAAGTACACTGCTCAACTTCAACAATTTGTTACAAGAACGATGAACAAATTATTCCTCCATATTTTTAATAACATCATAGTTTATGCTTCCAAACATCCATCATAAAAATAATCATGATTTTTAAATGATTTAAATTCTGTTTTGTTCCCATTTCTCTTCTGCTGCCATTCACCTTCTTTATCCAATCTTTTTGTTGTAATAAGTGTAATAGAACAGAATGTCGGATTATTCTCATGTCCTGTACTGCAAATGATTTTTTTTTTAGGGTGATTAAGTTGCGTGTATTTAAACATATTAACTAGTATTGCAACAAACATAATTTGTTGCCGTGCTATCACCACTGCACACAAAAGAACACTTATGTTAAGGAAAACTTGAGGGCATTTACATCTTCTGGCTTTATTGTATGTTGATAATGAGCTGGAAATTGTACATTGGAAAATGAATAACTTCCACCAACTACTGGAGGTATCTGAAAGACAAAAACTATTTTTTACAGCTACATGTAACAACATCGAACATGACAGTTTCTGTTTATTTATTACTATTTACGTACCTGTTCTAGGCTGAGGGCTTGTATACATCACCTTGCCTGGTAAACTTGAAGTCTGAGCAGAAGGACCACTATGCCACCTTTTTTTACTCTGAACAAAAGAGTAAAAAATGCCAATCAACATCTTTTGTCTGTTATAAAAGCATATTTGTAAGTAGCCCTGGCGGCCTTTCACTTCCGTTTTGTACTACAGTGACGTCCTGGAGATCAGGTATCATTTCTGGGGCGGAAAAATTTACAAAGATTCATAAGTCAAATCTTACCTGCAAGAAGCCACTAATTTCACAAGATTCACATTCCATGGCAGCATACCTTTCGCTGTGGTGAATTTTGGACGTCATATACATGTATTCCTCATTAATCCGTCATTTTCGTGAAATAATGCAGCTCCCAACGTTTAAGAAAAGTCGATTTTGTTCGTTTTTTCACAGTGTCTGACGTACGTACGCGTACATTCGCGTGCAAGATGCAGGATGCATGATGCGCATATCCTCACAGTGTTTGCCGTGCGTACGCACTTATTCGCTTGTAAGACGCAGGGTGCATGACGCGCATACCGTGCGTTGCGTTTGCATGTTCTTACGCTGTGCTGTCAAGATGCTGTGACCAAAAAGTGCGATTTGAATTTATTGCATTTTGCGGTATGCGTAATCTGCACCCATGCAAACATACGCAAATGCCGGCGTCTTGGTTTTTCTTTATTAAAAGTTGGCAGAATTGTTAAGCGTTGGGAGCTGCATTATTTCACGAAAATTACGGATTAATGAGGAATATATGACGTCCAAAATTCACCGTAGCGAAATGTATGCCGCCCTGGAATGTGAATCTTGTGAAATTAATGGCTTCTTGCAGGTAAGATTTGAGTTATGAAGCTGTGAAAATTGTCCGCCCCAGAAATGGTACCTACAGTAATAGTTAGGACTCTGTATCTGTGTACAGCACAGAGGAAGAGTCCTATATAGGGCTAATTTGTAAGTGGAGTTGTAAATAACCCATCAAGTCTCCAACCAGACTAAGAGGGAATTCTCACAATCCAATTGAAAAGCATACAATGTACATGTAAGTCATCACTGGCGTGTCTAAATGCATTTGATCTTGGGGTTTGATCATGGTTGCTTGCAATGGTATTAAAAATATCAATCTAGGTTAGACATTACACCAATGTTTGATAAGCACTGTGTTATCAGTGCTTTCCCAAGTCCTGCAAGAAAAACTCTAAAGACATACTGTACTGTATTCTTCTTAATCACTAGACCACTGAATGTGCCCATACAGTAAGCGTGCCCAGTAATGAGAGGCAAGTTTAAACCCTATAATTAGCAGCTGGTATTACAGCATTTTAAAAATATGATGTAAATGATTGCATCAGACATAAAGAATAGGCTATTATTTCTAGTTTCAATCTTACACCCACATGTGACAAGTACTGTATACTTGATGTATTGGTGAAGTTTTCATTTGAAGAGGCTCAGGGTCAGTTGTCCTTTCATGTACATGTACTACTGTGCAATTTGGGTCAATGTAAATGGTTTTATGCTTATTATTTTTGTGAATTTGATCCAAAATGAAACAAAGATGTTGTTTTTCATATTGGCTGCAGTTTGCGCATTTAAGCCCACAATTCCTGCTACATGTAGCTTGTGAATGGGGATAACTTAAGTGCAGGTGCCTTTTGAATAATGTAAGGGGGAGTGCCTGCTTCATCGCCACAATTTTGTCTTTGACCAATGTACATGTTGTATCCTCAGTGTTGTTGGAGTCACTGCAAGGTTACAAATATTTCACTGCCTTGGGATAGATTGAGCAACCGTCAGTGCCCCTGATTACAGTGTGCACTTTGGAGCAGCTAGACTAGTGGATGAGGATCCAGCACTGGATCCGGGCCTTTCAAGTTTAGCTCAATACGAGTCTTGAACTTGCCCTTGCTGGTCAGCGTGGTATTACTATTGCTCTGGTTAGTCCTGCTGTGATAAGTGTTTGTACCCAGCATGTGTGTGTATTTTAATCGATGATGTCACACAAGGCCCAATTATTACATTTGGTGTTCCATATGGTTTGGCATTGTGACTGGTCCCTTTTTCTTTTAATATGGTGCCATTTAATAATATTATTGACAAAATGTAATAATATTATTGACTAAGTAATATAAATAATGTACTCTGACACCAAGCTGTATCTACGTTGCCTGTGACACATCAGTCAGTCATCTCTGCCATTGACACATGCATTGGTGAGACTAGACATTGGATGCAATCTTATTCTTAACGACAGTAAAACAAAGACTCAGTGGTAGTATTGTTCCTGTCAAAGTTAAAGACTGTACCACAGTGCTGCCACCATCAGTGTAAGTCCAGGTTCATCCAAAATATGTCAAATAATTGAAAAATACACTTCACTGAGCTACCTCACTGACCTGCTGCATCTCCATGAGATCAACAAGGCAGAGTAGCAAGATTTTGTCTGGAAAAGCTACCTGTGAACTCTATACCTACAATGTACATGTACTGTATGCACTATTAGTCTGACAATTGCCACTTTTTTGTTGTTGCTACCATGTTTATAGAACAATTTTCCATTTTAAATTTAAGCAACAAGCAGCTATTTATGAGTCCTTTAAATCATAAGTTCAACTCTTTGTTTCATTGTAAATACTACTGATAGCCGTTGTTTACTTCAGTTTTTAACTATTTACTATAACAGTTTAAATTGTTGTTTCCTGTAGTTCGAGCTCATATAATTGCATGTTGTACAATGTACACTTAAAAAAATGAATTGATTAGATTAGATAATAAATAAATACTCCCAGTTTAATAGGAAGGAAACTGTTACTTACATGTTTGTTGGGGTTAGAAGGAAATGTATATCTTCTTGTTTCTAAAGGACTCTGCGGTGATGATGAGCCACTTGGACTTCCTCCACTAGTAACAAGTGGCTTCTTCTCTCCATCCGGTTCTTCTACATGTTCCTCGCTCTCCAGAAATGGCATGGCAAAGGAGCCTAAGTCCTAGAAGATCAAAACAAATCATCATGTTCATTACAGCTTACACTGAAAGTAGGTGGAATTTTTGTTAGCAGTTGTGGGTACTGAAACTTACTTTCTGGAACACACCTTTTAAATAGGATAATGTAACTTACTTGTTTTTCCTTTGTGTGAGTTCAAATTGAAATGCAAAAGAGGCTGTAACACAAGACATGTCACTATGAAAATACATACTACATGTACATAATCACAATTTCCTATAATAAAGGCGTGCCACTGTTCGAATATTATCCAAACATCCCTATTGCAGTAAAAAAAAGAGTCTTATTTGTAGTCCAGCAGCTTTACATGTACCTCCATCTCTGAAAACCACTTATCTTCAAGCAAACTAGAATGCTCGATTCTGATTTGTTCATCCATACCAACAAGAATGTAATACAAATCTACATTGAATGGCCCATATCCAACCCAGTTCAAGAATGCGCCATTTTAAGCTACACGTCAAGTATGCTTGAAGCTAAAGTCATTATCACACGCCTAGTCAGTTACAGAAAACTATAATGCCTAAACTACATCCTATATACAACTCGGCTTCAGCCTTGTTGGATACGGGAAGAAAAAGTAATACTTTTCTGTAATCCACTCGCGCTTGTGTAAACTAATAATGTACAACATTAAATGATTTGACACACGCAGGTTCAAGGGAAGGTATACGTCTGGTAATCACTCTTAAAATTAATGGCAATACAAACCTATTGTTTAGAAGCCTACAGCAGCTTTCGATAGTACATGTATAAAGCATTTGGAGAAACATTTCACTTCAAAGTTTTGTGGTTATGGAAAAAATATATCAGTTTTTATGACCCCAAATTTGAATCTGAGAACCATTTCTGTCAGAAGCGCTTCTCAGATTGTGTATTTCTATTAGGGATTATTCTTCCTGCATGGACATATTCGCTCCGGATTTTCGGCGATATCTCAAAAATGCAACCACCGTTTGAAATGGAATTTTCACAGTTAGTTTTATTGTATATCAACACTTATTTAGGATTAAACCCAAAACCAAAAGTGTACTTTGCCTTTAATACAGAAGTACATATCTTCCGATAAAAAAACAATTATGCTGCAGTGTGCCTTATCTGTTAATGCTTGAATCTTATTTTGGAAATTTGAGGGTACTGCGCCTTATACGCCGAGCGCCTTATACGCAGGAAATTACGGTAGATGCCAAAGTATGAATATCATAGCTTTTAAAAACAGTGAAAAGCGAACAATTTTTTTCAAAATTTAAAACCTTGTAATTCGATACTTGAAAGATGTCATCATGACATCATCGTTCAAGTGTCGTATGTTAAAATTCAAGTATATGCCAAGTTTTAAAGTTCAATTCAATTTCAATCTTGAATTATGCGACAGAGAAGAGTTCTGTTGAAGAAGGAGGCGATAAAAAAGAACAAGGAAACTAGACATTTAGTTTTTGTGACATCACAAAAACAAGGTGTTTGTGTTGCTGATCCTTGAACCGAGTTTTTTTCGGCATGATGCCATGGTTCATAAATTGTGATTCAAGATTCTTTCGCTTTAACTTGTGGTTTGAATTGGAAGAACAGGTCAAATTAGGGTCATATAAAAACACCCAACAAAAACAGATTAATAACAAGAGGTGTTTGTGCACCTAATTATAATAGAATGCACGAGTGTGAACAGATGTACTAGGCTCTTACATGTACATGTATATAGGGAAAGAGAGAAAGTGGGCAGATGATTTTTGCATCTAGAAAGGGTTAGACAGAATGGTGTGACGGTGTGAAGAGTGATCATGCAGGCCATAATATTGAGATCAAGGCATGGCGAACTACATGTATCAGCTACATGTATAGAAGACAAATTCAGGCAGTGGCTTTTTATTGAAGAAAATATTTTTGCATATTTACATATGATGATAATCAGTTGTGTTATGGGCACCGCTAACGTGTTGTTCAAGTTTTTGAACAACTGTCGGTAGGGGGTCCAGTTGACATGATTTGGGTGGGGAACAATGTATAGTTTTTGCAATCTATAAAGGCTACTCAAGGTGGTTAAGGCTGGATCCGCATGATTTTTATATCAGATTGCCTCTGATCTGATCAGTCTTGCGATATTTGAGCTACTTGGGATATTGAAGTAGGCGTTTTGTGTACTCTGGCTTTTGGAGATTCCACGTTGATCAGAGAAGTACTCTGATTCAGATACAGATTGGACAAGTGTATCTGATTGGCGAGTAATGACAAGATCAATGGTGTGGCCAGACTTGTGTGTTTCAAAGTCAACAAGTTGTTGCAAGTCATGTTGCTGAAGAAGATCCCTAAGAAGCTTCGTCTCATTTGCATTGCCATTCCAATAAATGTTGAAATCCCCTAAGATAATGGGAATTCCAGGAAACAGCACCTGTCTGTCAAGATGTTCAGCGAATTCCTTGATGAATGTGCTCTGGGACTACATGTATATTCTTCAGTGAAGAAGGTGGTCTATGCAGAACAATGATAGGCATACATGTATGTTCATTGTTGAAGATAATATTCACCTCAGTATGTCCCTATAGCTCTTTTCATGAACAATTCCCATTTGTGCATTAATCTCACTGAAATCACTTCAGATGTCAATGGCTTACATACATGTCCGTTGTTCAGTTATACCTCAGGTGAGATATCTAAGACAACTAAAAAGAAAGAACAACCCGTTACTCTTGCTATTCTTTTAAAGGATATCAAACCAATACAAATTTTCGATAGATTCGTGAATTTAAAACTAAAACAATTTACATATGTACATGTAAATACTTCCTTCATTGGATCTTTTCCCTAAAAATATTTGAATGAGTCTATGGACACCACCATCATGGGACTCTTTCATGAAATAGTCCATCAAAGTCCAAACTAGGCAACCGTAAATTTAAACACTGTTTCAAGAGTTATATTAAAAGTGCAATGTTGCAAAATAAATGCAATTAGGACTAAACTATATGTATCTCATGTTCCTCTATTCCTTATTTAGATGCCACACCTTCTCTGTTGGCAGATTGCCAGCAACCTTTTGATGGGTCACTCTTTTCAACAGCTTTGTCAGTCAGTAATCATAATGATATATGTACGCCTCACTCACAGCTTAGTGATGTGAAAAATAGTCCAGATAATAATAATAATTTTGGAGGCTAATCATCCTTACTTGCAGCCAAGAAGCTTAACTGCAAAAGATGGTGGCCACATCATGGTCAAGCTACAGCCATGTAAAGGCGACTTTTGGCAGCCAGCCACATGATCCATAAATGACCACAGTTATGGCATACATCAATCATCAAGTTCAACCCCTGCGCTATCCAATTGCAGTGTTATAGCTAGAGAATGTTTAGTGGTGGGTGTGACTTCACTGACTTGGACCTGTTTGCGGAATGAGCGAAGCAATTCCAGCGAACAGAGCCTTGCGATTAGCGGCCAGAGTCAACATAACGAACAACAAAACAAGGCTCCAACTCGATCAATAAAAAATGAATATTTTTATAGTAACATTATCAAATAAATTTTACAGTGGACAAAGTTAAATATATATATTTTATTGTACTCAAATTTATTTATTCTGGAAAATATACATTTTTTTATTTACGCTAGTGAAATAAACATTTTCTAGAATAGTGATCGAACGAGCCTGTGCCGCTACCTCTATGTGTATAACGTATACATCGGTAAATTCAATATGGCAGCTTCCATGAAACGTAACATTAGACAACACACGGCAAAATGGAAAAGTTATTTATTTTTTCTCAAATTGAAAACATGTTCCCTGTACAATTGCAATTTAAACAAGAATTAAGACGGAAATATGAATGTACATGTACATTTTGTACAATGTAAGTACTACTTTTCTTCACAAATAGTTACGTTTACAGCAGTTTTTTATGTGAAATTAGTGCCGGTCGGAAGCAGTGTTTTTCATCAGAAGTGGTGGGCGGAAATCCTCGGTGCCGGTCGGGCCCGCCCGGCGCCGACCACCGTAGCTACATGTAGAACGCTGCTGCTGACTGCAGAAAACACCACATTATTCTGCCAGCAGTCCATATCCCAAGTGAGATCAACAACTATTAATCATTTACCTGTCTGCACAAGGGCCCTTGATTCCAAGGAAAGGTACATGTAGACAGAGGCACTACTGTAGTTAGTCCATTGGATGAGCTACTTGCTTATGTGCACATTCTGCCTTTCTCCCTTATCTCAAGAGATGAAAACAAACAAAATGTGCACTCAACGCATGCTTCTTTTTATCTTGTCCACACACACTAGATGATGTGTTTCAGCCAAAAGTAAAAACAGTCTTTGGCACTTTTAATGAATTCAGCAAGGTCTCCTGTATCACATTTCTGCTCCAGAAGGGGACATCTGAGCAGGTGACCAATTGTCTGTGGCTAAGAACCTCATATGTACATGTAGGTCTCATCCTGGTCGTTTACTTTGCAGCAACCAGTACATGATCTGAGTCGGTTGATGCATTTATATCATACAGCCCAGCTTGAGTCAGCACCGGTTGGGAGTTCATCTTGTATGACTTTATAACTCACCTACATGTACAGGACATGGCCATTCTCTTCTTTTGTGAAAAAGAAAGTCATATGAAGTGATCAGATGTGCCCATTTTCAACATGTATGACACATTCTCAGCAAGTACATGTAACACACACAATTAATGTTGCTTACCAAACTTTGTGAATTACTTGTACTTTGGTCCTCACAACTTTGAAACTGTTGACTGTCCTACATAAGTAATGAATAGAGTTGAAAACAGTTGAATTAATAAACATGTAATGCATTGATCCCATCACCATGATTAACACTGCATGCAACAAAACAACAATGTTTACTTTACCAAATGCACAACAATTAAACATTAATAATTATAACACCCTATACAAATATTCTGCCTTTTGATTAGTTTCCGAGCGTGTCACATGATATGTCTTAGTTTTACTAGAAAACCGGCGCGATACTATCACATGGCAAACGATGTACATGTACTATCACATGGCCGCCGATGTACTATCACATGGCATGCAGTACCTAGACGTCTTTTTTACCCACCTCGAACCCAATCAGTTGTGCATCTGTGTATCTGAAATGCGCGTACGAACGTTACGTGTACGAGGATGATAAATAGTTTGTTGGGGTGTTATAAAACAAATATTGATTGCTTTTACTTGTGCTATTCGCCTCGGGAAAATAGAACGCTCCGGGGGTCACCTTGGGAGTTGTAGTTTTAACCATAGCACTCTGGGGAACGAAATCAAATTTCGGGGGGAAAGAAAGCGTGTTTCATGATTTCATGACACTAGTTTTTGCTGGTACTCAAAACAAGATCCAAATGATTGTGTAATCCTCTTCCCTTTTCCCAACCCACGCATCATTTACAATATTCCTACTGACTACAACCTCGTTCCCATGGATTAGGCACCATGTATGAAGTCACTGAAGATGCTGGCGTTCCTTACCATTCAACAATTATCATCTTGCAACCGACTATAAACCAGGTCATTAACACACAGTGACATTGACTTCCAAAATGGCACAACTGAGAGGATGGTAATAATGAAGTCAGGTGAAATATGTGGTGTTGCAAGAGAAACCTCCCGGATTGTGGCCTTCGAATGTTTAAGGGTTCCACAAACAATAAGCTTCTAAGGATCCCAGACCGAACCACAAATATGACGAGTAGATGACAAGTCCTTCTCAAGTTCTCACTCCAACAACCTTTCTTTTGTTCTTGCCATAATGACCTGGACAGTTGACCTGGGGGTCCAAAAGCAATCAGGCTTCTAAGTATCCAAAGACTAATCCACACACAAAAGTTTGGAGTTGATAAGTCCTTTTTGACTTATAACTCGGATATTGATTGCACACACAACACACACCTTTGTTAATCAAGTAAATCGAGGACTTCTCTTTGTTATTCCATTTGTTTAGATTGAATTGTTTTAGAGACATCCCCATTGGTTTTGCACATGAAAGATAAGCGAGGACCTCCTCACTCTGTCAGAACATCCCGATCCCTTTTGTTAAAGTCCTTGGTTTGAATGGGTTAACATCCCCACTTACACAAGTGTGTAAACACCTGCTATCAGGGACCTCCTATTGTCCCTCTTTTGTTTGTACAACAATCGTGCCAATCAAATCACGACGTCATCAGCCGGCCGGGCTGTGGGCGGAGCGGGTTCGTAAAGCAACCATTGAAATGTTTAAAAAGCAACCATTTCAAACCATTGAAACAATTGAACCCTCGCTCCGCCAACAGCCCGGCCGGCTAGTGACGTCGTGATTTGATTGGCATCGCATGATTGAGATCCATCTAAAATGGCCACGCTCAGTACACATAGAGAAAAGTAATTTGGAGGAAGTCGCATAATTATTGTTTGAAATTTAAAAAAATGATGTTAATTGTTTAAGCATCCAAAACACCCAGGACAAGCTAGGAGGTATGTGAACATATTTAGCTGGTAATAAACCGCCGACCCGCCCGTAGGGAATGCGCTTTCAATTTTGTTTCGCTTAGCTTCACAAAAATTGGGCCCCGATGTGTGGCCAAGGTTTCAGCTTGGCCACACATCGGGGCTACATGTAGGTTAACCAAAGAAAAATTGACAAGATTTTGAACCAACGACCTCCGGATTAATGTGCTGGTGCTCTACAAACTGAGATATCTAGCCCTATTGTATGTTGGCAGTCTCCCTATTATGTCTATAATTTATGTCCATTTTTGTGGACTCGACTCGGTTTTGGAGCACCATGACTCAGACTCAGACTTGGTATCGAGCCCTCCGATCAAGCTGAGATTGAACCAGTCTCGAGTCCTGGGACTCGGACTCAGTAGGGAGGACTTGGACTTGGACTCAGACTCGGACTCGGTTGGGAAGACTTGGACTTGGACTTGGACTCAGACTCGGAATCGGTAGGGAGGACTTGGACTTGGACTTGGACTCAGATTCGGACTCGGTTGGGAAGACTTGGACTTGGACTTGGACTCAGACTCGGAATCGGTAGGGAGGACTTGGACTTGGACTCAGACTCGGACTCGGTTGGAAAGACTTGGACTTGGACTTGGACTCAGACTCGGACTCGGTTGGGAAGACTTGGACTTGGACTTGGACTCAGACTCGGAATCGGTAGGGAGGACTTGGACTTGGACTCAGACTCAGACTCGGTTGGGAAGACTTGGACTCTGTCTTGGTCTTGGACTTGGTTTGGAGGACTCGGACTCGGAATCAGACTCAGAAAGAAAGAAATGGACATCGGCACGTTAGCGCCGCCCGCCGCCCAATGACGCGGGAGGGGGTGGGGCGCTGGATTTGTACTTCTGTTTTTTGACAATGAAGGCCCAATTCCAGCCATTTTGGTCAATTTTTTAGTTTTTGTTTGGGGGTTTTTTGGGGCGCCATTTTTTTAACATTTTGGGTGGACTTTTTCTTCCTTTTTTGATTTTGATGGGTTTTTAAATTATTTATTTATGCCTTTTTATTTATTTATTGTTTTATTTTTTTATCAAATGATAAACCACAAAGGAAACTGATTGGGTACCAGGGGTCACATCCAAGTACGATACAACCTAGGAAGCCGCAGCCCGCAGATATTGAATTCACCACAAGGGAATTTGACTGGGTAAATTTTAAATGGTTTGGGTTGAACAAAGAAAATTATACTACGAGTGGCCCCAAGTTACGGGCCTGGTAAGGGAAAATCCACAAGAAAGGGTGTGTGTGTGTGGGAGGGGGGAGGGGGGAGGGGGGAGGGAGGATAAAAGAAAAAAGGAGACAGTGTGCCTAGGCACTTTCCTGCCCATTAATCTTTATTAGCGAGTGTTCCGGCGAGAGACATCGAAAGAAAAATGATCAGAAAAGCGTTGAAAACCATCCTATTGTTGTTTTCTGTGGAAGACAATGGTCTCCCTCGAAAAGTCAAAAGGCGATGGTTAAACATACTTTTTCTTTGATATTTGCATGCATCCTCACAGAAAAGGGGGTTATAAGGGGTAAAGGGGAATGTTTTAACTTAATAGAACAAACATTTCCCCCTTTTTCCCCCCCTTTAAAAAAAAAATATTTTACCTTATGCCTTATTTTGTTTGCAATAACAGTGATAGGTGTTTTAGAGGAAAAGTATCCTATTAATTAGAAATCAAAGGTCAAAAGAATAAGACAAAAAATTGTCAGTTCCTTAATTTTGTTGACAATAATTGGAGGGACTCATCATTCCATCCTTCTTGTTCAATGACGATACAATTTTTTAAACTAAGCTCTTTATTCTTGGCACAAAACTTTGATGGCTAACCATTCAGTGATTTTGAAAAGACACGATAGTCTAGTTTTTGAGAAGAGGCCTACAGTTTTAAACATGGCCTAAACCACACAATTGACGTTGTTGGACGCGACTCAATCTTTGATTTTTTTTAAAAATACATATAATAATGTTTTACGGCGCACACACCAACGAGAGGAATCGATACTGCGCGCTGCCCATGGTCAATTCCGTGTCTCAGCCACGCAATTTGATTTGTGTGTGTCGGCAGACTTCAGTTCGCACATTGCGCGCGCGCATTTTCACAGATTGCGCCCAACAACGTTTTTAGCAAACTTTGCATGTTTTTGCAAATTTCACTGGATATTTTTTGGAGAACTTTTAGTATAGTGTTTAATATGTCTACAACTCACAAAATATATCTTCAAAAAGTAGACCCAGTTTTAAGAAAAGCAAAAAATAGAAGGGTGCCCAATCCAAGCGAAATGTTTGCTTAACAAATGAAATGACATGCATGCTCAAAAGAAATTATTATTGGTCATAAATGACAACTGAAATAGTGAGTGGATTGATCCCCCTTTCCAAATTAATTCCCCTCCCCACTCTCAAAAAAAAAACAATTTGATTTAATAATAAATAAATTAATAATAAATAAATATAATAATTAAAAATACTGATAAATAAAAATACAAATAAAATAAAAACCTAATTTTAATTGTTTTCAATGGAATATTTTGCCTTTTTAGATGCTAATGGAAATCATCAAGACTGGAGAAACGATTGATCCATCAACAGCTGGACCTACATCTATGTGGCTGAACCCTCAACATCAACGGCACTATTGGATTATATAGGTTTTCTCGGTCAATTTCGGCAAATGAGCAGCCAATTTAACCACGACGCTATTCTATTTCGCGCGAAATCGAATGCTACTGAAAAGGGTCATTCGATTTCGTTTTATGACTAGTCAAATGTTCTGTTGTGTCATTCGATTTAACAAAATAATCTTTCAATTTAACAATTCAACAAAGCAGCATTCAAATTCGCAGGAACTTTTTGAGGCGTGTGTTTAGTCATTCAAATTCATTTATGGGCAGTCATTTCGGGAATTTGTACAATCTAAAAAACGCTCTGTTAAACTTTTGTTTCCTTTCGAATGATAAGGGCATAAATAGGGTTAACTTATTGGCACTAGTTTAACACGCATATTTCTAGAAATGGCAGCTCGTGGTCCCTACTCCCCATTCCTGAACAGCACGGAGATGGCACACTCTGCATTCAAGGCTGCAGTTAAACGCATCCTTGGGTTACCTGAGTGGCAACAACGTGTCGGAGACAGACAGGCTGCCCAACAAGCAGGAATGAACATGCAGCAGTGGAGGTGCAATCTCCTTCCAACAAGCAGCCATTCAGAGCGTTGATGCCATCACCCAAGTGAAGTGCATGCAGTGGTACAACCATACCCAAACGTATATGCCAAGATGTCTGGTTGATGGTTGAGGAAGAAACAACATCAACAATGAAACAAAAAATATAAAAAATTAAACATAAAGAAACAACCCATTCAGACACAAAAACAAATTAGGTCTCGGTCAGTTAACCAAAGATCCCCCCCCAAAAAAATAAAAATAAAAAATAAAATAAAGAAGAAAACAAAGAAGAAGAAAAAAACCTCAAGGGCCCCATGTAAAGTGTACTGGAAACATAGGCCTAACTAAAGAAAATAAGGTTTGCCTGAATTAAAGTGAATTAAAGTTTATCTGTTTATTTGTATTTCTTAAGTCGTACTTATTTGAATTCTCATTTAGCGAAATTGATTGGCTCTTTACGAAATTGAAAAAAAAAAATCAGTAAAAAACTCCAGTCGAACCAGCTTTGCTAAATTGAATGATGATTTAGTGTCACGAAAAAGAATGACGATATGCTAAATTGAACACAGTGCTAAAGGAATTTGAATGCCTCAAAACTAAATTGAATGGCCGAATTCTGAATTTGAAACGCAGTAACAACTGCAGAGGCAAAATAGCTTTAATTCGAACGCTCGAAAATGAAATCGGCTGCTCATTTGCTGAATTTGACCGAGAAAACCTATATTAGGAAACATGAAACGTTGTTCTCCTAGTCTTGATCAGAATTTGGGATAACAAAGAGAGTTTCTTGACTAATGGGATTAAACAAAATTGGTTGTGTATAGAAGGCTGAGAAGGACAATCTAAAGGAGTACGTAAATTATGAAACAGATTCTGTGGCTCATTAGCAAATTTTATTGACCCTTTCAATTTATTTTGTTTTCTTTCTAATAAACAGTTGAAAATTAAAAGTTGATCACAACACTTTAGTCAAGAAACTCTCTTTGTACACGACTTTGAGTGAAAAGTGTACAAATACAAAACTCCATATTCATTAGATGAGGAACTGTAACAATTTGACTTGACTAGCACCGTGGGCTACTACTGTAAAACTAAATTAAATTTAAACCTCTGCAAAATAGCTTTAATTCGAACGCTCGAAAATGAAATCGGCTGCTCATTTGCTGAATTTGACCGAGAAAACCTATATTAGGAAACATGAAACGTTGTTCTCCTAGTCTTGATCAGAATTTGGGATAACAAAGAGAGTTTCTTGACTAATGGGATTAAACAAAATTGGTTGTGTATAGAAGGCTGAGAAGGACAATCTAAAGGAGTACGTAAATTATGAAACAGATTCTGTGGCTCATTAGCAAATTTTATTGACCCTTTCAATTTATTTTGTTTTCTTTCTAATAAACAGTTGAAAATTAAAAGTTGATCACAACACTTTAGTCAAGAAACTCTCTTTGTACACGACTTTGAGTGAAAAGTGTACAAATACAAAACTCCATATTCATTAGATGAGGAACTGTAACAATTTGACTTGACTAGCACCGTGGGCTACTACTGTAAAACTAAATTAAATTTAAACCTCTGGAAATTTATTTGAAAGCCAGTAGGGATAACGTTACGATATGGACCCAATTTCGTGGCTCTGCTTACCGTAAACCAAGAATCGGCGCTTGCAGAAGCAAGGAATTCCACGCTTACGTCAAGTGTATTTCACAGGTAAGCAGGGAATTTTTGCATGTGCACTTGCGTAGTCCAAGTTACTAGGCATTCTACGCTTACACAGCTAGCGCAGAAATTCGCGCTTGCTTAGTAAGCGGAGAATGGCGATTGCAAGCGCAGAGTACGATGGTATTAATCAGAGCCATGAAATTGGGCTATGAACAGGATTCACAAGGAATAATTCCTCAATCAAACAAGCACATACAATTTCTTGTGTTTACATTATATGTTGGTAAACTAAAAAGCAAAATATTTTTGAAGAAATACATGATTATCATGAAAAGTGCAGCCACAGGGTAAAGCAAGACATTTAATCCATTTCAGGTTAGCTGAAAACTTTATGTACCATCTGGGTTTGGGTACAGCTGTCAGATTGTATTCACTACACAGGATGAAAGTGGAACACGGTTGAATCTTCCCAAATATCCCCAACCCCATCTTTTGCCTTGACGATAAGCCACCTGTCGATATTTCCTGGAGATTAATGAAAAATAAAAATATGAAACAAATCAGTACCAGTTGAGGAAACTCAATACTGTATACACAGTTTCTCACTATTTATTAAACAATAATTTTAAAAATGGAGGGACAGTTGTAGGTTTCCCTCAATCTGTGTAATATAATTTTTTCTAATCACATTTTATGTTCAATTTAATCTTATGCTGTGCACTTTTATTTACAATCATATAGTTTAAACTACATGATGTAGGTGGAATGAAAAAAATAATAATGTATTTTGTTCAACCTGGTAATAAAAATTGAGAGTTTTAACAATAACTTTTGTCTTCACATACTTACCGGTCAACTGTTCCCTGTACACCCCCTTCTCCGATATTGAGCTGTACAGTATGCAAAACGGATTCATACCACTCATCTGGCTACAACATCTCTCTGTATCATATAGGTCTATCCCCATCACCTGTCACATTCAGTTTGCTACAAGTTGTTGGATGACGCAGTGTCCACAAGTACACCTTGATCAGGAGGGAGAGGGGGAAGAAAAAATAATAATAATCAATAATTTTGTCTTCCAGTGTAGTGGGCAAGTACAGGGTGTGTGGTATTTTTGTACTATTTTTATTAATAAGTTAATAAGTTTATACATGTAGTTCCCGTTTTCTTCAAAGTTTTTATGTGTGTTTTGGTTGGGGGGGGGAGGGGAGGGTGCATGACCCGATATATCGATGACTCATCCATACATGCACACTTAAGTTGCTTTGAAAGTATTTCTTCCCCCCATTGTACACAACTTATTTATCAAAAATTACTGTCGACCTAACGACAAAGCGTGCATACTCTGATAGGAATCCTGGGTAAACTCAAGGGTGATTCTGCCATTTTGCACAATGCAGGATGGAAATACCAGCCAGAAACTTTCTATCAATCACTTTATAGGACAGGACTATATATCAATTATCCTGCCCAAGAAATAGAGAGATTTAATATTTTCATTTAGCTTCAATGTTTTTCACTAGATCAAATCAAAACATATTTGTTGCTCCATCTTTTTTATTTCACATTTTTAGTATCTTATTTAGTTGGCAAATCAATTACACAGTCATGCATAAAAATAAATGGAAGCCAAATAAATGCACAACTTGACTCGTATCTGTTCTGTCTAGGCCAAACACTAAACAAAATTCATGTACATCAATATGTATGTTTGTACACCAAACACTAAACACACGATTCATGTACATCGATATGTATATTTGTACACCAAACAATAAACACGATTCATGTACATATGCATATGTATGTTTGTACACACGTATGCGTATACATGCGGCACACACACGTACTTTATCGAAGCAATTTGGTTTCACACACGTTAGAACTAGAATAGTTTTTCCAATGCAGTGAAGTCAAAATGTTAACTTCACTAAATTCAACCGGTTAAATTCAGACCAGACTATAGTGTAAATGTATAATGATTCCCTTATCGTTGATAAACAACTCACCGGTCGGTGTATACGATCGTTGGCCTGTTCAGCGTTGTCTTCCCTGCATTGGCACACCGCGGCCGGGGGCCCGGGCGCGTGAACGACTCGAGCCGGCGCCGGTGGGTTCAGCACCGCGGATTACGTTGTCATCCTGCATGATTGTCTTTGACTTCGTCTTCTGACGACTGAAATCACTAAACCTACCAGCAGAATTACTGCCACTATTGTTGCTACTGTCATAAGTGACTTCAGCAGAAATGCTATGATCTTCCTAAGATTTATCACTTTTAGCAATGGTGGAATTTGTCGGAGAAAATTCGGAAAGCAGGCTTCAGTGTGCAGTGAAGTATATAACGAAACAAGACCTTAACCCCCGTGTGACGTCATGCAGTTGGTCTCAGCAGAAACTCTACGCGGGGGGTATTTTCACGATTCGGAGTGGAAGTGCAAAAAATAGGGTCTGTAAAAGTGGTTATTTTGGCATGACCGAAAAGGCCAATTCTTTAGATTTTTTTAATGTGTCATAATGAAGTATCATTCTTCAGTTTTATTTAAAAGGGGAACCGCAGCGAAAACCGCTCTAGTGACACTTTAATTGAGATAAGATATGTAACTGCAAATTAATATACAGGGTACCTGTTACCCCATCAACTAGAATCTACTGTCAAAAGTAGCATACATTGTAGGACATTTTTATATCAAGGCAGTAGGTCTTTAAAAACTGACATTTTAGCCCGCGGAATGATTTTTCGTCATTTTTGAGACCCCCTAGTGCCTAAGTGAAATGTCCGATTGCTTTTGTATTACATTTGGTTATAAACTAGGTGTGTATGTGTGACCTGATATAAGGATAGACCAATCACACCTTTGATTGGTATTTGGCAGGGGTCTGAATGTTGGTCCGGCTGTAAAAATGCCCAAAAACGCCTTTTTCAAGTGGTTATTTGACAACGTGGGACATTACTGACAGATTTCCCAATTTTTCCCAATAATACTTTGTATCCAGTCTACTTGTGTGAGAAATTAAAAAAATGGACTCTCTACTCCTTCATGTAATTTTTTTTTATTGAATTTGACTAATTTAAGGAATTGTTGTGCATGCAGTTTTGGTGAAATCACTTGTTTACAAAAGAGCTAACAGAGCCTGGACTTCCTGCAGGCATAGTTTGTACACTACCGAAGTGTAGTGCCGCCACATGAAAAAAAATGCCGCTCTTACATATGTCTTATTATTTTTTGGGGTGTGCACCTCCATAGAGGTAGTCTCTCTCATTTAGGCTCTGTTTGTTTGCTTTAATTTCACTTAAAATTTTGCCTTATTTTGTTATTTGTTGCTATTAAGTGAAATCTTATTGGTCAAGGATCAGCCTAGTCAACTTACAAGGAGTAATTTGGTTTGTATGTTGAGTATTCTATGTTTTAATTTTTGTACTTGGTTTCTGTATTAGGGTCTTTCCATAAATGAGGGGGCTAAAGCGTGACATGGTGTTATATCTCAAAAGATAATGTACTTTCTATATTCTTTGCATGTTTAAGTGGTGGGGATAGCTCATATGTTTAATGTATAACTTCAATTTCTCGAATCAGATTTTTTGTTTTCATATACGATCCAAAACTATCCATCACACTGTAACGGAGACACCGGAATCTCAGTTTCCGGTTACAGTGTGAAACTTGTGACTTGTTTTGCCATAAATTAGTAGGTTTTCATTGAAAATTTAAATTTCAAAGGGTAATATGTAAACATCATTGGTATACTGTAATTCAGCTATTTTCAATGAAAACCTTCAAACGTAGGCCAAGAAGTAAAAGCCGACAGTTTCACGCGTAACCGAGAGACTGGTGTCTTTGTTACACCGTGACTCAAAAAGTCTTCTCTCCCTTATCATGCATCATAAATGTCTGAATCTAGCAAAGTGCATAGTAATACATGCTACATACATGTAGCAGGTATTACAAATGCATTGATTGGATACGTTCATATCTTCACGATCGCAGTCAACGTGTGATCATCAACGACATGCCTTCTGCAACATTTCCACTGATTTGCGGCGTTCCTCAAGGTTCCGTAATCGGCCCGCTTCTCTTTCTTCTCTACACCAGCCCACTGTCTAAGGTCATTGATTCTCACCAGGGGATTCAGCATGCGATGTACGCCGACGACACTCAGATTTATATAACTCTGAAACCTAACGGGAAGGATGATGCAGCTCGGAAACTAAGCAGTTGCCTTGAAGACATTAGGTTCTGGTCCTTTAACAATAGACTCTGTCTTAATGAAAAAAAATCTGAAATGATTCACATTACTTCCAAATTCAGAAACACTGATTCTTTCCCTGACTTGGTCACTAGAGATGGTTTACTGAAGGTTAGTGAATACGTACGAGACCTTGGTGTTACAATTGACAAAAACCTCACATTTCAGCAGCATATTAAAAACATATGTAAATCTGCATCTTTTGGAATCTTTAAAATTGGGAAAATTAGGGAACTACTTGACCGACACACAACTGCAAAATTAACCCATGCATTTGTTTTCTCCCACCTTGATTATTGTAATTCAATTTTTTCTGGCCTTCCTCATTCATACCTACTTCCACTCCAAAGAATTCAGAATACTGCTGCAAGGCTTGTAACTCTCTCAAGAAAATGTGAGCACATAACCCCAATATTGCGTTCTCTTCATTGGCTCCCCATACACCATCGTATACCATTTAAAGTTCTTCTTTTGTCATACAAAATTCTCCATGGTCAAGCCCCTACATATGTCAGATTTGATTTCCTTACGTTGTTCTAGTTCTATAAGACCTCTTCGATCATCATCAACCTTGCAGTTAACCCTTGGACCTCGTACTGTGACAAGATATGGTGACCGAGCTTTTTCTGTAATTGCCCTTATCCTTTGGAACAAATTACCAGCGCATATTCATCATGCTCAATCCCTTGATCAGTTTAAGACCTTGCTGAAAACGCACCTTTTTAATTCATGAATGATATTCTTCACGGGCTCAGTTGTGAGTCGGTCAAAGGAGGTGCACACCATCTTATTCCTTGTTTGTTTGTTCTTATGCCTGTTTATTATTACTATACATGTATGATTTATTGATAAATGTTCTGATTTATTTATTTTTTGTATTCACTATAAGTTTTGGTTGGTATTTATTTTGTAGACAGACCATGGTGCGCTTAGAAACATCCGTATTAAGCGCCTAATAAATGTTGTGTATTATTATTATTGTGTAGGTACACAATAACTATCTTCATGTACGTCAATAAACATACATTATAACTATCACATAGTACACAATTACTCATCAACATACAAAATAATTACGGACTTATCATGTCCGTAGACGACAATTATGATGTTTGTACATGATAATTACCATGTACATACGTACTATGTACTGTACATACATGTACATGTACATACATGTTCATACACACTATGTACATACGTACACAATAGATCATGTATGTATGTGTACGTACACAATAATTATGATTTATGAACACAACCCCCTTAAGACTTATTCTGTATTACAAGATTTTGTGAAGCAACTCCATGTGAAATAATATTCTCAAACAAGTTTGGTACAAACTTTTAATTATAACATCCTAATAAAATCCAAACAAAGCCTTTTTCAGTTGCCATTGTAAATTATTAGTAATCTCTGTATTCATAAGCCACTATCTCGGGGTTGTTTGAGAGTACTTTTTTGCATGGAGATGCTGCACAATATTGTGTACTTAATACATGATGCGTCTGAAGTTGATCGTGAACGTGCATCGTCATTATCGTGTATGTACACTATACATGATAATGATCGTGTATGTAAATGATAATTATTGTTTATGGGGAATAATAATGATCGTGTATGTAAATGATAATTATTGTTTATGGGGAATAATAATTATCATGTACGAACAGGATAAGTATCCTCTACGTACACGATAAGTCCGGAGTACCGTGTCATACATGATAGTTATTGTGTACATGTATCCAAAGTTATAAGGTACACATGTACACATGTCATATGTACATACATGTACATGTACATTAACATGTAGTTATTGTACACGTACACAAAAAAGGCGGAGTTTTTTCATTCAAGTGACGGCACTACGCTTCCATGGAGTACAAACTATAGGCCATGGGGCATAGGGCTAAAAGCCGTTTTTTCGTGCAACAGAAATGGGGACTACTTTGTTTATTCATGAAAATCAGCAAAATATTCATTCCATTCGATATAATAATGTGCCCAATAAATATGGCATATTCTTTGAAATATGGACCATTTGCAAGCCTGAAAATTGGACCCTTATATTTTCATAAGTGAAAGCTAATTTTTATTTTTATATAGTGTAATTAACTACGAGGTACCTGACATGTTATCATACACAATATTGACAACCGATGTCTTTCAACTAAATAGAGGTAAAAGGTTTGGAGTCTCGAACGTCAGCATTTTTGATGGACTTCCACTATACAGTAGATGTAGAGGTATTTAAATGATCAAATTTTTATATTTGCTGAGGTACATATTTTCTTTTGCATGCTCAGGTTGTGGGGGCTGATGCCAAATACTTTGACAGCAAGAGAAAAAAAAAATCTGACAATTGATTGAAAAAAATATATACATGTATATAAAAATCGCGAATTCCCAAACGTCATTTTTTTCCGTCACAAATTTCAACAATAAAAAACATGTCAATTAACCAAAGTTTCAAACATTCAATAAATTCGAAACAAATATGATGAGAACACTACTACGATACCTGGTCAACAATAAGAGTAATCCCTTTTTCAAATTTCCAGCGCCGACATTTTTTCAGCGTCCGTCAATTTGTTTACGTGACGTTCGAGAACTTACCGATCAGCCTGTAAATTAACCCTTGACTTGACTTACCCCCTCTATTGTCCTCAATTGCAGTTAGGCCAGTTAAGTCAACAGAGGGGGTAAGTTCGACTCACACATGTTTTGTTTTCTGTTAATATGTGTGCAAAATAAATCCGTCAAGTAAATCACGCTCATACTTACTGACGTTCGAGAATCCATCGGACAGCTCCAGATGAAAAACCAAAATGTATCTAAGATGATTAACAACGGAAATACTTCCTTCCGAACGCTAGTTTTTGGAAACTAAATCAACTTATGTTCAAGTACGCTTGATGTGGATTGCGCGAAGGTAATAAAGTCTCGAACATCATTTGCAATAAATTCCGTCAATTTTCTCGAACGTCATGCAAATTCCGTCATTTTTTTTCTCGAACCTTCTTTTTTTCTGTCAAAAATGCCGTTCGAAACTTCGTGTTGACAGCCTAAAAAAAAATGTTTGGAAGTTTGACAAAGTTTTTTATTTTTTTAGATTTTAGGTATGAGAGGCTGCAAATATTTCAGAGAAATTACAGTAGGGTTGTGCCAGAAATAAATTAATGACAGACAATATTGCTTTGTTTTTCCGTCAATGTTATGCTCTCTTTTGTCAGGCTTATATTTTCTGTGTGTGATGTTTTGTTGAGTTTTTTAAATTTTTATTTGAAACTACATCAGTTGGCCTCACCATAGAAAAGAATGAATGTTCCTTGTGCTTTACTTGTGCTATCTTTGAACTAAATATAAATAACCACATGTTTCACTGCTGGAGACTCTACTTTTTTAAATGACCACTGCAAGATGAAAACTAACTGAACTATCCTTACATGAACATTTTGGTAAACTTAAATATGTATACAATTATTTAAAATATCTTACAAGGTCAAAAAGATTTTTTTGAAAAATGACATTTGAGGTTGTAAAATGGTCCATATTTTGAAGAATATGCCATATACGTGCACATTAAAATACAATTAAAGAAAGAATTTCGATAAAAAAAATCAGGTTTAACATTCGCGAACAAGGTTGTTCACGTGATAAATTCAGCGAATGAGCGCTCCCGATACGTCAGGTGCGGTAATTGGCCAATCACGCAGCTCGTACTAAGCTCCGTTCGGTAGCTGACAAAACAACATGGCGCCGCCCGTCGCAACGGAAGTGACAGCGAAACCTGTTCATATTTATCCGCGCCATTAAAGAAATCAGCGGCATCGATGCATCATATCGAACATGGCATCTGAAGACGCGACTACAGAAAAGCTTTCCAGCAGCTAGTCTTCGTCAAAGCCAAAAGTAAAAACATGAGTGACATTGTGTTTAGTGAGAGTCAGCTGAAGATTTGGCCGAGGACGATACAGCAGGGAGTTCAACAGATGACAGCACAGATGTGGAAGAGGAGACTATACATGTACCAACTGTTTCAGAATCCAAAGTACAGTACATGTACCACCCACAAATGACCACTTACGCATGCTGTATAGAGCTGCACTTAGCATAAAGGCTGCTGTCTCCATTAAGCCATCTTCACCACCACCATATCCACCTACTTCTGACGACCTAAAAGAAGAGAAAGTAAAGGCAGAGGTTCCTTTACAACAGTTCAACTTCCTTGCTTGGATGACAGGTGTGTCCAGTGAGCCGGATGATGCAGACTTTGTGGAAGTTCCACACGACAAACAAAGAAGGCTGCTATCAATTTCGCAAGATATAATTTTCTTGGCCTCAAAACAACCCATGCCAAAGCATTATGCAGTAGCAACCACGATCCGCCACCTGACAGGTTCTGCCAGCGTAATAGGGATTATGAATGGGCTCGGGCATTGCATTTCACAGACAACCTTAATGGAGTACAATACAGCTCTAGCACAGCGCCAAATCAGCATGGGGGATATGAACTTGCCACCTGATATACAGAGGGGGAAATTCACCACTATAGTGTGGGATAATATAGATTTCAGTGAAGAAACCCTGTCTGGCAAGGGGACAACGCACAGTACTAATGGTATAATGATACAAAGACCATTTGAATTACCTGTAGAGATTTCTTCCACACCATCTTTGAAAAGGACCCGGCAAAGAACAGTTCAAGCTCCTCCCACTGAAATCTTTCCATTCATGGGATATGGGAAGAAAAGGGAGGCTCCCTGCCTTGGTACCAAAGTAGATGTTGAAAAGAACCATCAGGAACCTGCTAAAGACCACGCCAGCAGTCAAGACATGGCATACAACATGTTGAAGTTCAAATTTGATGGCATTCCTGGATGGACAGGGTTTAATACATTCCTAATTACTGTACATCGTTTCCAGTCAAGTCTGTAGTCGGATATCTCCCAGTTCTAAATGCCAGCCCAACTGAGATGGACACCGTCCAGACTATTCTGATCAGGTCTCTCCAGTATGCAGATAATCTTGAACAGTATGTAGTGGTACTCGTCTTTGACCAGGCAATTTATGCAAAGGCCCAACAAATACGTTGGTGCAATGATGTATTCAAGAAGAGGATAGTCATTCGTCTAGGAATGTTCCATACAAAGATGACGTATCTTGCTTGCATAGGCAAGCGGTTCAAAGATGCAGGGCTCTCGGATATTCTTATTGAAGCTGGTGTCATTGCAGAAGGATCACTTGTAGGCGTAACAAATGGCCATCACTACAATCGAAGCATGAGAGTGCATTACTTCGACAGTGTTAGTGAAGAAGAACAGGCGAAAGCAACTGATGTCATGAACATGCTGCATTCAAGATACAAGAAGAAGGAGATATCTGATGCCATATACAGCGACTCTTTCAAGGACCTAGCGTCATCGTTTCAGGCTTTCATTAAGAAGAAGAGCTTGGAGTGTCCAACATTTGCATTTTGGTCTGACTACATTGACTGTGTTGAGAATGTGATGCTTCTTACTAGAGCTACAAGAACAGGGAACTGGAAACTCCACTTGTGCATTGTGAGGAAGATCCTCCCCTGGATGTTTGCCTACATAGGCCCAACTATTCACGGTATCTATCAGCTTATTACCTTGAAATGTGCGATTTGCCTGAAACTCACTTCTTGGCCTAGTGGAACTAGCTGATGGAGAGTTTGCTGTTCAACGTCAAGAGGAATATAGTTTCGCTCAAATAGAGTGCGATATGTGCATTGAGCAGACATGCAACAGGGATGCTAAAACAAAGGGAGGATTGATTGGTTTCAGTACTAACCATGGGGCTGTCCTTCGATGGCTACTTACACAACATGAGTGTTCAGCTATCACCAATAAGTGTAAGGAAATGGCTGGGAAGGCAAACCAAGCAAGATCCAGGAAAGACCTTGATCAAACTCGTGTCAGACGGGACGAACAAGATGTTGAAGCTGTCGTCAACACAATAAGAAGTATGGTCAATCCATTTGAAGTTGAAGGTAATGAATTAATTCATCTGTCTTCAGGGGTTGTAGCATCCGACAAGATACAACAAGACCTACTAGAAGCTTATGATAAAGGTACAAAGAGCTTTACTTCGTTTTGCAAAGATCATCTACAGGTGGAAAACGACTCTTTCTTTGATCCAATAAAGCGCATGAAGCTTGCTACGTTTGAGACGGCAAAAAAGACAACCACAACTAGAGTGAAGGGGAAACTATCACCTTGAAAGCTGACAGAAACCTTTTTGCAAGACTGGTTTTCATTGCCAAGGTGCGTAAAGTTGATGTTCGTCACATAATGACCTACTGCCTTGGTCCGCTGCCGTTACCTATAGCAACAGAACTAGGAACTTTAGTAAAGACAAACAAGGTTTCAATCATGCACCATCTGCAGAAATCTGCTGAGCCAACTGTGATTCTAGACAGCATTCCACAAGAAAGAGTTTGGATCATAGATGGTATGGCTATGCTACAGGCATTGCGTTCATCGGCACCAGCTACCTTTCACCTGTTAGCAAAAGATTTGCTTGATAAAGTGGTAAAGCTAGCAGTACGCCAGAATTCCAAAGAGGTTCATTTTGTCACTGACACTTACCCAAGAATGAGCATCAAGAATGCAGAAAGAAAGCGGCGTGCTGCTACAGGAGTTCAGATTATATGAATTCAGATGGACAACACCAACCAGAAGCGACCAATCCAATGGAAGAAGTTCCTCAGTGCCAGTGAGAACAAGGAAGCATTCGTGGAGTATCTTTTACATGTTTGGCAACAGTGCCCTCCTGAATCTTACAGAAATGTGAAGGTGTACATCGCACATGGAGAGCTGTGTCATGCCCTCGGGATTGATAATGGCATGGTAGTCTCAGAAGTAGTTCAAGAGCTACTTGCACTCATGAGGAAGCAGACACCAGAATCCTATTGCATGCCGATTATGCACAGAAAAGGCTACAAGAAACTGACACAGCACATAGAACAAATCCACCAGCAATTGTCATCAAATGCCAGGATACTGATGTCTTCATAATCAGTTTAGGTTGTGCCCATAAGTTTACTGTGCCTCTACTATTTCACACCGGTCTCAAAGATAAGATACGAACTCTTGACATGATATCTCTACAGAGCCAGCTGGGAGATGATGTAGCATCTGCGCTTGTGGGATTTCACCCGTTTACTGGTTGCGACTCAGTTAGCGCCTTCAGAGGGAAAGGGAAAGTCACACCTTACAAGCTAATGATTAATATATCAGGTCACACATACACACCTAGTTTATAACCAAATGTAATACAAAAGCAATCGGACATTTCACTTAGGCACTAGGGGGTCTCAAAAATGACGAAAAATCATTCCGCGGGCTAAAATGTCTGTTTTTAAAGACCTACTGCCTTGATATAAAAATGTCCTATGCTACTTTTGACAGTAGATTCTAGTTGATGGGGTACTAGGTACCCTGTATATTAATTTGCAGTTACATATCTTATCTCAATTTGTAGAATAGGCCTTTAAAAATGCCCAAAACACAAATAGTAAATTTGAAGGGGCGGGGCTTAAATTTTAGGTGGTCATATCTCAGAAAAATGTCAAGGAGTAGGATTCTAAAATTTGGTGAGTGTTCATGGCACCCATAGGGGAATGTTTGAAACAAAAATTAGCAAAATCTGAGATGGAGCCTGCCTAACTTTTCAGAATTTTAGGTGATTTGACACGGAATGACCCAAAAAAGCAGTTTCTAAATCCATTTGTTGTCTCATATCACCCTAGTTTATTTACACCTAGTTAGACAATGGTAGAAGCAAATTTGAACCATCACACCAAATGAGTAACAAAGTAGAGCTCTTTTCACACTTCATATTTACCCCTGTGGAATACAGCCCAGGGGTCGATTTCACCAAACTCTTCCTAACTTACAATGTAGGATTAGTCCTAGGCAATGCTAAGAGATAGGACTAGTCCTAAGTTAGGATGAGTAACTTAAGACCAGTCCTATCTCTTAGCATTGCCTAGGACTAGTCCTAAGTTAGGAAGAGTTTGGTGAAATCGACCCCTGGAGAGGCCCCGGGGTTATTTTTACCCTACGGTTATACCCCGGCGCACTTTCACACTAGATATCCCCGCCTAGGTCCCTATTCCACAGGGTTCCTGTTGCAAGTTTCAAGAATACCCCGGGGTTTTACCGCTTACCCCTACTCCGGAGCAGGGGTGGCTATTCCCCGGGGTATGCCCACTTGCCGATCATAGTGTGAAAAGGCTGACCATTATTCCACGGGGTTGCCCACAGGGAATAGAGTAGTGTGAAAAGGGCTTCTAAGGTGTAAAACTACCATTCTTCAACAAAGTGTATGTTATCAAGGTCCAAAACTTTTCAAATCACTCTTCAATAAAAATCTTCTCAGTTCTCGGTATTGGTAATAATAATGTTTAATCAGTTATTATTCGATACACCAAAGTAACTTGTGCAAAATACTCTTTTTATCTTGTTTTGAGGATGGGATGGGGGGTTTGCTACAGGATAATTGTTAACCTTTTCAGGGACGTTGGATTCTTGTTACTTGTTTTCTTGTGTGTTAATGGGAATACGTACATTACAAGTCTTCTTGACTTATTTGTTTAATTCTCAACTTGTATTATAAATTGCATTATCTACTTGATACAACGTTCGCATTGTTATTGCAAGTACATCTGTATTTTAGTATCCAGTGAGAATCTTAATCAATTTTTTCTTGTACATGTAGACAATTGTTCACTTAATTGCAAGTGTGTGTAACTAAAATAATGATTACTCAAATAGGCCTACTACAATAAACCGATAAAGACACAGAAAACTATGGGTGTAGGCATAATAGAGCAAAATATCACAAACAAAAGTTAATTCCCCTTTGTTTACATGAGCAAGGAACAATGATTAGGTCTTTTTTAGTCAAATATCGAGTACTGTACACGACTATGAGTACGAGGATGTTGTTTTAGTCGAGTACACAATTAAAGTTGAAGTATTTTGGTAGCTGAATAGGAGTATAAGTGAGACTCAGAGAACATTGAAATCCTACTCAAGTACAACTATTTCAACACTGCCAATTTTGAAAAAAGCCTTACCCTCCGCTCCTGTGTCCTTAAAAGATGTTTTGTGCACGTCACCCAGTGTTAAGGGATTAACAATAGAGAACAGCATTACATGTAGCTGAGATGACTGACAGTGCAGTTTTCTCATTTTGTTTCAAGTGCAGCATTGTTTCTATCAGAAACCTCAGTGATTATAAAAGTTCATTCATCCCAGAGAGCTTTAATTGTTACAGGTTTGTTTCACATACATATTTACATTCTATGATGAAATACAAAGTGAGAACAAGAAAAGTCGCATTTAGTAAACCCAAATGCCCCGCAAGCTAGTCTGTTTCTTGACATTTGACCTAGGTGGTCTAAAAACAATAGGCTTTTAAATCCTGCGACCAATACACACGCCAGTTTAGAGTTTATACAATGTATGTCAAGTCTTTCTGAACATATCAATGGGACATCATTTCTAATAAGCCAAGTCCTTCTAGAGCTATCGCACAAACAAAATGTTTTTGTTTCAGCAATAATGACCTTGACATTTATCCAGGAGTCCAAAAACAATAGACGGATTCTCGTGACCAATCCACACACTAAGTTTGGAGTTGATATAATAAGTCCTATACGAGTTATCGCTCAGACAACATTTCCTTTGTTTTAGCCATAACAACCTTAGGCTTCTTGGGGATCCCAAGACCAATCCACAAACCAAGTTTTGAGTTGACATGACAACTACATGTACTTCTCGAGGTATTGCTCAGACAACATTTCTTTTGTTTTAGCCATAATGACCTTGACATTTTGCCACGGGTCCAAAAGCAATAGGCTTCTTGGGGATCCCGAGATCAATCCACAAATCGAGTTTGAAGTTGATTCGACAAGCACTTCTCAAGTTATCGCTCCAACAACAATTTTTGTTTTAGCCAAAATGACCTTGACATTTGACCAGGCTTCTGGGAGGGGGAGGGGGGTCCCAGGACCAATCCACATGCCAAGTTTTGAGTTGGCCTTTGAGTCCTTCTTGAGTTATAATTTGCACGCTCGCATGCACACACAACACTTCTTGAGTTATAATTTGCACGCACGCACACAAGTGTTTTAACACCTGCAATCGTGGACCTCCTATTGTCCCTCTTTTGTTTATACTTCGTTGCAACAGCTCCCATTAGTTTTGTACACGCTTTCCAACCGTGGACCTTTCCCAAACCATGGACCTATTGTCCTCTTTTGTTATAGATCCCCGGTTTGAATGTACCTACTCACACACACAGGAAAAAACAATCGGACAGTTCACAAAACCAAAGGTACAGTGATGATTGCGAGGAAGTACCCATACGAGGAACGTGTAAATCACTCGAACAAACTCGTTTATATTAGATTAATTCTCTGCCAAACAAAATGGGTGTTCTGAAGCTACTCGTTCAATCTCAGCTGGATCGGAGACAAAAAATTCAAACTCACCAGAATGGTCCGAGATTAGTTCTCTGCAAAGAAACTTTGCTATTCTGAATAGCACCCTCGAGTTTTGCGGGTAGTGTTCGAGCGAGGTTCGAGCGAGGTTCGAGCGAGGTTCGAGCGAGGTTCAAGCGAGGTTCGAACGAGGTTCGAGCGATGTCGAGAGAGGTTCGAGCGATGTCGAGCACTATCATTTTGTCCCCAAAATTCCAAGCGGTCAGTGGCTTGCAAGGAGCGTTCATGTGTAAAATCTGACCTCAATTTTTTACTTCATTAAAACAAATTACGGGACGGGAATTCTACAGAGCTGGTGCTTAAAAATATACGGGCAGGAAATTTTAAAAACCATTTAAACATTTTCAGGTGCGGGGATTCTAGTACCGTACAGGGAAAAAAATACTACATGGGCGGGAATTTAATATTTTACTTCTTTAAAACAAATTACGGGACGGGAATTCTACAGAGCAGGTGCTAAAAAATATACGGGCGGGAAATTCTGAAATGGCCGTAGTGGAACATTTGCTTTAGTAGAATATTTTCAAAAAGGTTAAGAAAGTCCGACTTCCGTCTTATTAAAAATATTGCCGTTGGCATTTTGGAGAATATTTTCAAAAAGGGTCGGAAATTAAGTCCAATTTTCATCTTAATAATAACATTGCCGTTGTGGGACGTTTGCATATTGGTGAATATTTTTCAAAAAGTGTAAATAAGTCTGATTAATAATATTGCCGATGTGGAACATATTGCATATTTTCAAAAAGTGTATACGAAAGTCCAACTTCTATTTTACCAATAGGCCTAATATTGCCGTTGTCTGATGTTTTGCTATAAAATGACAAATCTAATTTCTCTGTTCCGGGACGGACGGGATATGAAGATTTGAAGCTTCTCTGACTTTGTTCTGCTTATATGCTGTGTTAAATCCCAGCGGCATAAATACAACCAAATTGTTGCTGGCATCCAGTGGTGTGGGGAAGTTTGCCATAAAACCTTTTGATGTCTTTTTCAATACAGTCCCACAGACAATGCACCCCAGGATGGGTTTAGTAAGGTGTTGGTCTGCCATTGTTTGCAAGCTTTGAACAAGAGATTACGCAAGAATAGTCAGCTTAACCACAACGAAGGTGCGAATACAGTGCTGAAGAGCTTGTTAAGTTGCTGAAGGTTTTTTTTTTCACTAACAAAAGTCTAGTCAAAAAATTATCAAACGCGTGATGTGTGTACTTTAAAAGATTGCCATAGAGCGAGAGTTGTTTCAAAGAGTGGCTAGTAAATTTGACGTTCCGGGACTTTTGCATATTTTGAAGTGTCCTAAAAAAAACATTGCCGGTGTAGCACATTTCCTTTTATCTACCAATTATCTACTGACGTAATGGGAACATATAGGGGGCGGGTGGAGACAAGATCTGCCATCCAAAGGGCATTGTAGTAAGAAGAGGTAGTGAGTCTTTATTAATGCTTATTCCCTTTCAATCGTGGTGTTTTGTTGCAAATGATACTCTGATAAAGATTGGCGTAAGAAGAAACCTCAACATTTCAGTAAGTTTGCTTTTGTTTGCCTACATTATATGTAGCTCGGGTTTTACCATCGTTGACCATGGAGGTAGAAAATGCGTTGACGAGCATCTTGTTCTATGTGTAGTTTCATATTGTAAAGGCCTACCCTACTGGTAAAATCAAATTATTTTTTTTTAAATCTTGACATAACACAAATCAAGTGATTAAAACAGCATATTATATTATTAATTAAGTACCGTATTTTCCTGCGGATAAGACGCTCGGCGGACAAGACGCCGGACCCTAAAATGACCCCAAAAAAATTCAATCGTCAGCAGAAAAGACGCACCGCCGCACAAGACGCATGTTTAACAGCACACAGAAGAACACCAGGCGCCACCCGGTGTCGGTACATTGACACAAAGACGTCATTTTGTTGCCTTTTGGAGCGTTCACACTATTCGAAGCATGAATGAAACCGTAACCACATGGGCGTGTAGAGCCATGCAGAAAAGACCAACGTAAATTGATACCGACCTTCGTCCATCCATTCAGCCAACGCTGTGCATTGTTAATAATATGAAGTCCGGCCCAATCAGCGGCCAGAAACAATGGTCCACGCACTGTCTGAAGATATTGCAACACGAACCCAGGCCCTCCTAGCATGAACATCCGACGTCCCACAATGAGGATCCTTGCTGATAAAGACAGGTTACCAGTCTAAGTCCCTCCGAGCCAGTAGATGTTGCGCCCTCTACCGGTGACTAATACCAAAACTAGCGTCGCCTTTATATATACCTTACGGAAATAATCCCCACACCCGGGAAGACGTAACAAAATGTTTCATTATATATATTTGTTTAAGTTTTTGTAATGTGTTTCTTTTTGTATATAAAATTCTTTTCCATTATTTCAAACCTTTAATTTGTTAATCTCGTTCATAAGATTTTGTTTTAAAGTTCTTTTTATTTATTTCAAACTTATAATCTCGTTCATAAGATATTTGTTTAAAACATCTATCCTCTTCTTAAATAATGTTAGTTTTGTTTTCAAGGGTCATTACCTTGTTTTCAAGGATAATTTTTTTTATTTGACTAAAAAGAGGCAATTAAAAAATGAATATTTGAACGTTTAATGAAACAAACGAAAGTGCAATTCGTATAGGTTGGCCAACAAACATTGGTACTTAATTATCCCATCCTTAAATAGTACGTCAAGCCATAATAGTACGTCAAGCACACTTCGGAGATATTCTGTACAATAAAAACCCTCAAAGTTCACCACACAATAGAGGTTGGGTGAATGCCGTTTGTACAACAGCATTGACAGTAAATCTGATTGCAGCATTTTCGGAACGAATACGCGGCCACACAGAAAAACGTTTGTACGACGCCGACGTCTGTTGGACCGAAAGTACCAACACATTGCGGCATTGTTGGAATGAAAGCACGGTCATGGGGGATGAACAAGTTGCGGCATTGTTGGAATGAAAGGACAGTCTGGGGGATTGCGGCATTGTTGAAACGAAAATACGGTCTCAGTGTCTGGATAGTTGAGCCTTGTTTGATCGCATTATTGAGTAAGGATTCTTCACACAAAGACCGTTGATTTGAACTGGACAAAATAAAGGTATTATTGTACGCAGTGATCATCCCAAAAAAAATCAATCGTCAGCAGACAAGACGCATCGAAAGATAAGACGCACCGATGTTTTGGGGGTCTAAAAAGTCAGATAAGACGCGTCTTATCCGCAGGAAAATACGGTAATCGTTTTTGGTCACTACCTCTCTTATCTGATCTATGAGCCCCCCAAAACGAAGGGGGAAAAAAAAAATAATAATGTAATGCAAATGCCCGGACAGGATGATTGACAGCTTTGTTGTTCGCCGACTAGGCCTTATCTTTTAATCACTTAAACTTGTAATACATTTTTCACTTTGTACGCCGCCATCGATGTGGAGAGGCTAGGAAGGAACAACCCTCAGCCATTTGTAGTTGCTGTAATAATTCTTTGCCTGCAAGTGAACATGGCCAGCACTGATAACCCACTGCCAAAGTAATGGACAACATATTTTTCAACACAACTTTTTGAATAGAACAAATACCACCTTGAGTTATATTTTCAGTTAATTTTACATGATAAGAAAAATACATACCTCTTGTTTTGGTCTTCCCTCTTTTTTGTTATATATCTTTTTATAACTTGGACCTTCTCTCTCCCCTTCTTTTTGGTCTCTCTCTTTTAACTTGGATGACGGAATCTCCATATTTGCCGCCCAAAAACGCAACATTCAATCAGTTTTTTTGCGCAAATGAGTAACAACTACCTCGCGGTCCCACTCTACCACTCACATTATGACCCAACCGTCAATTTATTTTCACACCACGTTCAAAACATTGCGAATACAACAAACTGACACGGACTCTACCCATAATAACTATTTTGCTTATGGTTTTCAAGTCAATAGTCAAAAAGTGTCACTGAATTGTACAGCAACATAATTTATTTACCATCAGTTTTCGGAAGAAAATGAGCAAAAACTCATGAAATTCCTTTGAGTTTGGATGGAAGTATTTAATTGGTCATTCTGAATCGCTATTATCAAACAGCGCTGCCGAAAAAGCGAAGTATTTATAATACGAAAAATAAAAATACTTTTGAGGAAATCAATCGAAGTCATCTTGAAAAATATTAGTTTAAATCAATCTTGTAGTGTTATCCAACAGCAAGGCCACGACACTCCTGTAGTAATTTTTTTTCCACGCTCAATGCAGTTACGCTTCTATTGCATGGCAACACTGTTGCTAGGCAGTTCAAGGGACTTTGTTAACGAAACTGCCCTATCTCTGGTCCAACTGTGAGTCCCAGTCAGCACCGAACTCCAATTGACGGAAGATGGATCCACAGAGAGTGACCAATGGAAACCTCATTCACAAGAACAAATTACGGGACGGGAATTCTACAGAGAAGTGCTTAAAAATATACGGGCGGGAAATTCTACGAACCATTTATTGAAAATGTCCAGGTGCAGGAATTATACAGTACCGTACGGGGAAGAAAATACTGCATGGGCGGGAATTCAATATTTTACTTCTTTAAAACAAATTACGGGAAGGGAATACTACAGAGCAGGTGCTTAAAAAATATACGGGCGGGAATTTCTACAAACCATTTAAAAATGTCCAGGTGCAGGAATTCTACAGTACCGTACGGGGAAGAAAATACTGCATGGGCGGGAATTCAATATTTTACTTCATTAAAACAAATTACGGGACGGGAATTCTACAGAGCCGGTGCTTAAAAAATATACGGGCGGGAATTTCTACAAACCATTTAAAAATGTCCAGGTGCAGGAATTCTACAGTACCATACGGGGAAGAAAATACTGCATGGGCGGGAATTCAATATTTTACTTCATTAAAACAAATTACGGGACGGGAATTCTACAGAGCATGCAGGTGCTTAAAAATATACGGGCGGGAAATTCTACAAACCATTAACAAATTTCCAGGTGCAGGAATTCTATGATCACCGTAACATCCATTAAATCAAATGCTTTCAGTAAATAGTAGTTTCACTGTTCTTAGTCAGGACAATAAAGCCAGGTGTGTGTGGGTCTTCGCATTCCAAGAATCGTGCCCATCTTGTTCACAATCAAAACCAAAAGCCAAAGCCAAAAGCCAAAGCCAAAGCCAAAGGGCCTCAATAATTACTCCTGCCGTCGCCGCAGCGCAGCATGGCTCAGAAAGTGCAGTGCAAGCACTGATCAGGGGCTCAGTGAGTGTTAGTTTACATATGTAGCAAGTAGCGCGATTCCGATAATGTTCGCGCATTCTGTATATTGCCGTATTTTGAGACAAATCCTGCGGCCAAGCCGTGAATTTGTTACCTGTAACGTAACGAACGATGTCATGCACGCTGGTTCGCCGCGTTCGCGTACAGCAAGTTTTTAATCAAAATCAATTGAACATTGAATAAGTGACACACCATAGAGAAAGGACATGTGACACTGAAGTACATGTAGCATGGGACGATCAAAATCATAGATGGCAATTTTTGTGGACTGGAGATCGTGATAAGACAACGAATTCTGACAGGGAAATCGCCGCGTTTTGTCAGTGCCGATTCACATGCCCGCATTATGGCAATCTAATACATTCTTTATGTCAACAAAGACGCTTTTGAAATCACATAAACCTCGCTACAAAGTATGTACGTATTACACATTTCAAAACCCTTTCTGTAGCCGCTAGAGCAGCTGTATGGTGCCGAAAAAACTTTGTCTTCACGGGTCAGTGACCCCCGAAGAGCCCTCGAAACTCCTCGCTTCCCTGTAATTTATACAGCTACACACATGTACGTGGATCGTGCGGTTACGAGCAGGTTGCGTGCGAGGAGTGTGGCTTTTGCGTGGGGGTCGACTCTCGCTCGACTCGCTCGAAAGTTTTTGAGGTACTTCCTCGAAATCATCACTGTATACTTTGCCTTTAATGACAAATAACACACCAAATATGTTTTTGGAGTCAAATTAAAACAAAAAAATAATTTCAAGCACACTTACTGTTCATGTAAATCAGAGAATGTTGTTACCAGTTTGTAAACACTCTATTTTGATTACAATTACATTTAATTGCTATTGCCAACATAGAATAAACGCCCATTGAGTTTCACACCCCTGGGGCTGAATTTACATGTACTATGCACACTCTACATGTTTTTATTGTGTCAGGCGGCACAACATTTTACATTGAGAAGTTCATCAATACAACAAAACTGCTTACCTTGCTTGGGTTATCAAATTCAAACTCCATTTTTTCAGCCATGATACATGTATCTTCCAACACAAAGATATTCAACCCACAGATGAGGATTGTGTAGTTCCTAAAACATTCAAACTGCTTTCACTTCTGATCACCTGCTTGTAAACACCTTTAATAAAAAGAGTGATTTAAAAAGTCATCCCCAATTTATGTATCATTTAGCCTACTCATTCATTCATTTAATATCCTAAAAGAAAATGTTACGTCGACAGCTCAATACAAAACAAACTTGATGTATTTCTTTTTTAAATAGTACAGATTGTGAAAGAAGTAATAATCAGTTTATCATCTGAAAGCTTTCAACATTTCTACAAATCTTCCATAAAGTTTGACCCTATTTGACCTTTACTTCTGGTCAAAACCAGAAGTTTAATTTTCAAACATAACAAAACCTGCAATATCTCATGAGCCAAAAAGGATTTGTACTTGACCTTATTGTCTTGTGGACACCGCAGTTGTAATAATTCGCCAAATGTAAGGAATAAAATGAAGTAGGTTGGAGTAGTAAAGGATGTTTATAAATGGGAGAAATTTGCAATCAAAGTGGCACGACTAGCTCATAATTTTAAAATTTAGCCTTTCAGACATATAGATGGTGGGCTATGATAAGACCGATGTTAAAAGAGAGCCATAAACTTACAGTAACTAACTGTGCATGAATGAACTAGGGATTAAACGGCAGACAGACCGCCCATGTGGGGCAATGTGGGTGGAGCAGATCGGCCTCCAAGAACACGTGAATTGTAAACAGAGTTCAGTTTGCTTGAGTGCAAAACATTGTCGCTTTGAAGTCAACGGGTCTGTGTAAAAATAAATCCAAAAACAAAATGTTTTGGCTTGTAGACTTTGTACAGTAAGTACACAACATGAATTTTCATGGGAAACAGTTACTACATGTATGTTCAGTAGTAGGAGTTTTTTCATTAGTCCTATCTCGAGTTAGGACGAGTAACTCATCCTAACTTAAGACTAGTCCTATCTCTTAGCATTGCCTAGGACTAGTCCTAAGTTAGGAAGAGTAACTTAAGACTAGTCCTATCTCTTAGCATTGCCTAGGACTAGTCCTAAGTTAGGAAGAGTAACTTAAGACTAGTCCTATCTCTTAGCATTGCCTAGGACTAGTCCTAAGTTTGGAAGAGTTTGGACCAGTAACTGGTCCTAACTTAAGACTAGTCCTATCTCTTAGCATTGCCTAGGACTAGTCCTAAGTTAGGAAGAGTAACTTAAGACTAGTCCTATCTCTTAGCATTGCCTAGGACTAGTCCTAAGTTAGGAAGAGTAACTTAAGACTAGTCCTATCTCTTAGCATTGCCTAGGACTAGTCCTAAGTTTGGAAGAGTTTGGACCAGTAACTCGTCCTAACTTAAGACTAGTCCTATCTCTTAGCATTGCCTAGGACTAGTCCTAAGTTAGGAAGAGTAACTTAAGACTAGTCCTATCTCTTAGCATTGCCTAGGACTAGTCCTAAGTTTGGAAGAGTTTGGACCAGTAACTCGTCCTAACTTAAGACTAGTCCTATCTCTTAGCATTGCCTAGGACTAGTCCTAAGTTTGGAAGAGTTTGGTGAAATCAACAGCAGGTTTCATACAATACAGGGTGTGCATTTTGCCTATACTTGTCTGTGTGCGTATTCGGTGTGTTACACAATGTTGACGATTACTATATAATACATGTATGTATGAAGGTAGTTGCGATAATCGTAACCCACCATCCTCCCGACGGTCGGAGACCGGAGGATTATGAGACAGCTCACGTAACATATCTCCATACTTGCAATTTTGACAATTTTTTCCAGACTAGTCACCAGATTTGCCAAATTTTTACCACTTTCAAAAATCATGACACAAATTCTAAGACCGCGGATTTGATCTTCAATGTCTAAATAAATCCATTCATAACACTCAAAACATAATTGAGAAAATATTTTGAAGAAAAAAATACAAAAACTTACTAGAGACTGAGCGAGGCTTGTGAAGCATAGACAGATGATGGTTGAGGTTTTAAATCCCGCACTTTATTACCCGCACTTCTCGACCAATCAGCGTAATTTCTCGACCAATCAGCTTAAACCAAAATCGCTGTAAAAGGCGTGGCGTTCCTCTTTATGCGCGCAGTTCATGTATTTAACAAACTTGCAAAATTCTTGTTTGCGGGATCTGCACATAGAGTTATATTCAGCATATCAGAATGCGCGCTGGGCAATTCCACTTAAAGGGACACGTTGCCTTGGATTGGACAAGTTGGTCTATAAAAAGCATTTGTAACAGTTTGTTATGAGATGCGTATATGGTTAGAAAGATGTTTTAAAAGTAGAATACAATGATCCACACAAATATGCCTCGAAATTGCGTGGTTTTCCTTTTACATCGTGAACTAACACGGTCGGCCATTTATGGGAGTCAAATTTTTGTCACTGAAATTTTTTTCACTGAAGTTAAATTGCACATTGTCAAAAAAGTCATAAAGAGTTTTTTCCCATGGTACTACATGTGTTAGTTACCCTATTAGTTATAATGTTCATAGGAATTTAGATCTTGAAGAGAAATTTTAAAAACACATTTTGGGGTTGCATCGCTTTTTGTAATGTCAGTCAAGGCAGTAAACAACCCCCCTTGTCGGAAAAGCTGAACTTGAAATTTCAAAGTTTCAATGCTGTATTGTGTATTCAGGTCCTAGTATCCCCCATGCCAAACATGGTTCAGATGGCTCTAATTATTTAGACATCAGAGCTGATTTGATATTCAAAATTAGTAAAAAACGTAATGTCAGTCATGCTGGAATTGCCCCGCTCAATCTATAAATTGTTTTTTTTCTAAATAATCTGTGATTGTGCTCAGCTTGTCATGCTTGTGGCAATGCGTCAGCAAGCGGCATTTGGTTTTACGCTGATTGGTCGTGATGTTACTACGTATAAACGGTTGGTCAGTCTCCAGTAAGTTTTTGTCTTTTTTTCTTCAAAATATTTTCTCAATAATGTTTTGATTGTTATGAATGAATAATGTTTTGATTGTTATGAATGAATAATGTTTTGATTGTTATGAAACGTGGTGTATCAGATGCCTTAGCTACATTATTGCATAATACTAAATGAACATCTTGACAAACCTAAAACTTATGTGCGTACTTTATTCATTGATTCATTGATTCATTGAACACCATTAAACCTCATGTGCTTTTAAGTAAAATGCTAAATATGAATATTAACCCACATCTTGCCCTATGGATCAGTGACTTTTTAAAATGTAGGTCACAAAGGGTCAGATTTGCGAAAACCTTTTCTGACATTACTCACATAAGCACAGGTCAAGGCTGTGTCCTGTCACCACTATTGTTTTCTCTGTATACGAGTGACTTCCATCTAGAGAACGGCCAATGTGTTATATAACCAAATATGCACACGACACAGCCCTGACAGGGCTTATCACCAATAATGATGAAGTTGGGTATAGAAATGAAATTACAAATTTTCTTGACTGGTGTGAAAGAAACCATCTAATACTGAATGTCAAAAAACTAAAGAAATTATATTTGATTTCCGTATAAAACTTCTTACACTGTTGAACCTGTAGAAATCAATAAGGAATCTGTTGAGGTTGTCCAAGAAATTTTTAAGAAAACTGAAATCGTTTAACGTAAACACCAATTATATTCTTAAACTTTTTTATCAGAGTACAATCCAATCTATCTTAAGTTTCTGGTTTTTTTGTTGGTATAATTCACTCTCCCAAGCAAATTGTAAGAAACTCCAGCGCATCACCAAAAAGGCTAGCAGGATTATTGGAGCAGACACTAAGAGCATGCAAGAAATCATGGAAGATTACATTATGACTCAGTTTAATAAGATACTTTGTGACCCAACCCACCCTCTTAACCATCAAATTTTTCAGAATCACTCAGGCAGGGTCCGACAACTATGTCTCAAGACCAACAGATTTAAGAATTCGTTTCTACCTAGCGCAATTAACCTTTTTAACAGTAGTTGGTCGAGATAACGTGGTGCATTTTAAAAATTTGTTGTAAATTTTTGTGTATTTTATGATCTGTATTATCCCCCTTTTTATTACTGTAATTTTGTAAATTTGTACTCTTGTTGTCTATTGTTTTTATGCCTTTACTTGTATTGGATTCTCCTTATACACAGGGAAAACAAATTTCATGCTTTTTATCATGACAATAAATATTTTGAATCTTATTTTGAATCTTATTTCGGCCCCATGAAAATCAAATCCGTGTTCTTAGAATTTGTGTCATGATTTTTGAAAGTGGTAAAAATTTTGCAAATCTGGTGACTAGTCTGGACAAAAAAAATTGTTGATCGTCCTTTTTTTTCGGGGGGTGGAAAGGGAGGACGGTTTTTATGTTTATTTTGTATTTTTTTATTTATTTTTGATGACATGGCCAATATGAAAAAAAGAATAAAGAAATCATCACAATCACTGTCAACAGCTGCATGCAGTGCACTATCTCAATTAATTTTTGAAGTAATTACCAGACGTATTCATTCCCTTAAATATATTAAAATTATAGGTTTATAACTACATGTAGGTTTAAAGAAAAATGTTGGTAAGCTAAAAATTATATCTTTATGTGAACTGATTATACATCGCAAAAGGTGCACAGCATCCAGTGATGTTGAAAATTGACTGTCAACATTTATTGTTTATTGAAACAGTCCCCCAGACTTGTAAAATCTAACAACATTTGGCGTTGCGTTAATACCAATAGCAGACTGTGTCAAGTCTAATACTGCTGATCTGCTTTGACAACATGAACTACATGCAACAGCACCAAATTTGCGCAGGGCCTGAAATTTGCGTGGAATATCTGGTGCGCAGGCTTAAACCTGCGCACGCAAATTTAGTTTGTGCCATCAAGTTTGTGCGTTCAGCGGAGGCTGAAGTTTGCGCGAGGATTGAAGTTTGCGCCCAACAATGCCAATGGAGACGATAGCGGAACGAACCTCATAGACATATTGAGTTGAACGTCTCATTTTTGTAAGCTACAGAGGGCGCCAATTATTTATTGATTGCTGTCATCCGGGAATATATGAGCCAATCAGATTGCTAACAAGTTTAGACCCCACCCCCAAACTCCATCTTTCTCGCTTATTATGTCTCATGGATCTGTAATCGGACCCCTTCGGCGAAAATGTTCGGTAAAACCACACAATTTTTACAAAAAATCTGAACAATCTTCACATATCCAGAAAGTTTCTTGCCAGAAGAGGTCGCATAGAACGCTCTTGGAAAGAAGGAGAACTGTTTGAACTCGAGGTATGTGTAAAAAATAGCTAAAATATTAGGCATATGACACGAAGAACGAAAGTTGCTTTTTCGAGCGTACGTGTGACGTTGTGGGCGGTTCTATTTATATACGGGTAGTACTGATAATGTGAAGTGTGGGTTTGGGAAATAGAGGAGTAGATTTATTTACACAAAAAACATAAATTAATCTCTTTAACGTTAATACACGTAGTAGTACTACATGTACCTAGGCTACCCTAGTGTGTACTTAGCACACTACATGTATTCATTCCATGTGTGAGTGAATATTAGACTTAGACTAGACTTGTGGACAAGTCGTTAAATGTCTGTTGTCGCGGTGATAGCGGAACGGCTTTCTCGCCAATATCCCGCGAGAGGGCTGCTCTGTGCGAGATTACTGCTCTCAAGACTGGTCACATTTACCGACTTGTGAAACCCGCTGGCGGTTTGTGCACGGCCTATGGCCACTTCAGCCGATTTCGTACGGACGCATCTGATTGGTCAATTTCGTTATATCTATGAATATTCAAACTGTAGATGAATATTAAACATCAAATCCTGTACTGGATGGAGTTTTATGTTGCTTTGATGCTTTGATCATGCACGATCAAAACCAAACACTGAGTGGTGAGAGTGATTGTGTTCATGAATATTTTGACACAAGAAAATACGTATATTCAAATTATGGGTACAACTTCACTAAAACTTGTAAATAATTACAAAAAATCGAACGTAAGATTTTATTTCCGAGAGTCCGAGCAACGGAAGCGTGTTTGACAGTGTACAGCGTGTGGGGAGACGTACGTAACACACGGGGCAAATCGTGTAGCTGCATGCATGCCATGACGCGCAGAGTTTCTCTCGGCGGGGCTCAGCACGACGGAAACCCCCTATACCCTAGCCATGCCAAGAGATAGCTGTACCTGGAAGCTCATGAACATGTGGGAGGGGTAGGGAGCCAGACCACCAACTACATGTACCTTGTCATTGCGAGTTTGTTAGTCGGTAAACCTCGCTGATCGAATCCGCTGTTTTAAAATCGTTACGTTTCAATGTTCGGTGTCGTTCCTTCCCCCGATTTGGAAATTAAATAAGATTTATGTCAATAAATAGGAATACCACTCTTATATTGACGTTAAACAATTTGTGAGACAAAAACAAACCCCCCCCAAAAAAAAAAAAAAACACACAAAAAACCAGAGCCCCTGAAGGAACAGGTGAAAAATAAATTACAAATTAAAATGTGAAAAAAAAAAATCTCTTAATTTTTTTCCATCTCTCGACACACAAAATTCCAACAAAGTCATTTCGTTTCCTCAAAATATTATAATTTTGTCACATAAAATTATATTTTTTTAAATTTGTAAACAAACTTGTGTTTTTCTAGGTAGCAAAATAGATTTTTCCTAGAAAATACGTTTTTGTTCACTCGAACACGCCTTCTTTCCCCCGAAATACAATTTTGTTACCCAGAAATACGCGTTTGTTCCCTGAAAGATACGCATTCGTTTCCTCGAAATATGATTTTGTTCGCACAAAATATAATTTTGTTCGCTCAAAATATGCTTTCGTTCAATAAAAATTAATTTTTTCCACCGAAAGGAGATTTCTTTCCCTAAAAACAAGCTTTCGTTTCATCAAAATACGACTTTGAATTAGTTGCCCGAAATATACTTTCATTCGTCCGAAATATGCTTTCGTTCCCTAAATATACGCTCCCGTTCCCTAAATATACGCTCCCGTTCCCTAAATATACGCTCCCGTTCCTTCGCAATGAGATTTCGTTCCCCAAAATTCCTCTTTCGTTCCCAAAAATTCCTCTTTCGTTCCCCAAAATTTCTCTTTCGTTCCCCAAAATTCCTCTTTCGTTCCGTTAAGATAGCTTTCGAAGCCCTGAAGTCCAATCACACAAATTTGTTAAATTCCGTTGTGAGGGGCGACTATGAGAGGGGACGAGTTTGTTGTCAGGGGGCGACTTTGCTAGGGGCGAATTTGTAGTTGGTGACTTTGTACATGTTCTTTTTTTTAATTGGCGACTTTGCTAGGGGGCGAGTTGACTGGTTTCCGTGTCCGTTGTTTATACACACTTAATACACACAATCACTGTAGAACACATCGGGTTAAATGATTGGAGCGTATCAGTAACTATTCACGGTAGGCATATTTATTTTTATGAGGCAAAACACACATCTTAAACAATTATTATAATAATGCAGTTTAAGATAAGTTTACTTTATTTCTTTAGTTACTAAACTAATGAAGGAGTTAACACCCACAAAACACACCCACAGATGTCTCAAGCGCAAGCATTCAGTACATTTACAGTAACTAAAATTAGTACTACCCTCAAATAAAATGGACTCGTCTTCATGATCGTCGCTACAGCGACCGTAATGTACACTGTGTCTGTACATGAATAAATGAATATGTACCGCCGGCGGGTTTCACAAGTCGTTAATGACGAAGAGTCAGCAGCCAGCAACTTCGCGCGAGAGCAGTGATCTCGCGAGAGCATTCTTTATAGGCTGCAACACCACACGCGACTCGACTCACCGCGACCATCATTAACGACTTGTCAACAAGTCTAGACCATCATTAACGACTTGTCAACAAGTCTAGACTTAGACAAGAGAATAGAGTTTCTGGAATTTTGGTCTAATTCAGTTCAACAATTCTATCACTGTGTGTAAGTATTTACTAAAAGTAGGCTATGATCCTACTAAAGCATGTGTGCAGGGTTGTAGCTAGAACTTTTTGAGTGCCGGCTAATTTACAATCAAAATAGAGCGAAGCTTTGAATTTTACTGCTTTAAAAATGGATTTGTATGGGTTTTCTGAGACATGATTTTTGTAATGCATTTTAAGGTATGTAAATCTGTTATTTAAATCTTCATTACAGTTTCAATAGGCTTCAACATTTTTAGGGCAAGGCCACTTTGGTCTTGGAGCAAACAAAATTTTGGAGGGCTCCAAAGCCAGTAGATAGAGCACAAAGGCCAAACATGTTATTTTAACAAAGGCCTGAAGGCTATAAATAAACTATTAGTTGTACTCTGAAAAAAGCAATTTACAAAAAAATACTATTTTGAAAATTGGCCTGGGGTTTCCCCATGGGTGGTAAACCCGATGGAACAATTTGCATGAATAAAATGTTAATAAATCATATCTTATTCAAAAACAAACATTAAATCTAAAAGCCAGCAGATGTCAACACACTTTCCAGGTTTAAAAGAACACGAAACCCACTCCGAAGAGTCACAAAACCAGGTCACAACACCACACAGACACCGCTCACGTGGCTCAGTTTGGAGTAAAGCAAGAGTATTACAAAGTAAAACAATTGTATAACAACTGTAGAGGATTAGCTACAAAGACACTGCAGCACGGCTTGTCTTTTGAGTGAAGCAAGAGTATTGCAAACTAAAACAATTGTGTAACAAACTGCAGAGGATTATAGATAAGAGTAATTGGGTCTCAATAAGCCATTTGCGAGTTACATTTGAATAATGTCTGGTACAATGACTTGTTTAGTCACAAGTTACCGCTTAAATTTGAATTCCTCAGACTATCGAGACAGTTGCTATGTCACATGATTAGGGGCAAGCTTTTGCTTAGTTACGTAAGAGACGGTGAACACCCATACACAATTCTGAATGGATGTGTATGGCATAATGGTACCAGGGTTTGCTCATCTGGAGGTTGCTATACAAAAGCTTGCCCCTAATCATGTGACATAGCAACTGTCTCGATAGTCTGAGGAATTCAAATTTAAGCGGTAACTTGTGACTAAACAAGTCATTGTACCAGACATTATTCAAATGTAACTCGCAAATGGCTTATTGGAGGGTCAATCATTCTCCCTGACATGTCTGGATAGCGAGTGTCCAGCTGTCTGGGGCTAACATTAAAGAAAAGGACATCCAACTGTTGGCTTCCTTTGGGTTGAAAATGTGTTTTATTTAATCATTGACAACTGGGGAAAAACAAGTTTACCGTTCAAACTGAACAAGCGATTGACTGTGTAAAAGAGGTAGTTCATTTTATTGTAACTTTGTTGCATTTTGTGCCGGTCGGTAGGATGTTCATCTAGTCTGTGTGGCGGTCGGCAATAGCAAATGCCGGTTAATGCCGACCGGCGTGGCTACAACGCTGCATGTGTGGTTTTTTAAAATTGCAGATTTTGGAAGAGGAGGACACTCAAGTATATGTCACATATCCTGGCTGGTCTAAACAATACAACGAGTGGCTACCAAAGAATAAAATAGTTGATTTTAATCCTGTAGGCTTACCAGCAAATTGCCCATCTAACGATTCTCTTCAAGAACGACAACAACTTATAGTCCACCGTTTGCTGGCAGACATTAAACAAGCTTTAAAGTGTGTAAGAAAAGAATCACCGCGAATAACAATCAGAAGAGACATACAATCAGATGAATGTGATGCCATCTTTGGTGTTGGAAAAACAGGAAAAGAATGCCGCTTCCAAAAGAACAGTGTCCTACGTATCTTCTCAATTTGGAGATCTTTGGATGCAACGCATCGACGAGGTTGGAAATTGCTCTTACATTATACCACGAACCCTTTGTGTTTCACTGCGAAATCATCGCCGTGTACAGGAGTACGACGTTGCGGGTAAACAACGGCTCATTTATCCAGGAACTTATGTTCTGCTCAGCTTTGTGAGAGGAGACGCTACAAAGGAACAACTACAAACTCGTCAACATCTCTGGCAAAACTAAATACTCGATGGAACATAAATGCCTGTTTGTCCTGCAAATACGTGCATAAATGTGAACATAAATGTGCTTTTGAAGTTTCTTAAAGACCTCCATCCAGTTAAAAAAATTGATAAGAAATTAACTGAAGACATATTTCGTGTTCTGTGTGCTAGAAATATAATCCGACTTTGAACTTAACGTCACGTTTGCATCGCCAAATAAGAGTAAAGTTAGATTTTGATTAGCATGTTTTAACTTAACAATTGTTGTTTACTAGCTCGTGATTTTAACAAAAATAATTTCATGATGAATTCAGAATATTAAATCTTACAGCATTTGAAGAAGAAGCTTCTTGATTTCTAAAAATATTGTCATTCACTTTTAAATGTGTTTTATTTCATTCTCAAAAGATTAGCTCAACATCTATATAAAGCAAATATTGAGTTTCTCAACAACAAAATTTGACCTCCACAATGTACACTATTTTATAATGTACAATGTAGATCAAGTGATTTTTAACCCGCGAACCGTGCCACAGTAGTACTGTACGCAATGCACTCCCCTGCTCAATAATGGAACGCTCCTATTGCCATATGGAATTTAGGTTTCCCGCGACGCATGGCATTATTAGAACACGTGAACTAATTTTCAAGGTATGGGTGTACCTGTATCAAAAATGAATATTAAAATATGTTAAGCATTAAACATAAACTATCAATATATGAATATTCATAATCCAAGTGAACAACCGGGATGCATACGTCACGTAAACTTATCTGGGGCAGCAAAGTTCGTACTGAATTTACAGTTGTGTTCAGCCATTGGCAGGGTCAGTCGTGCTCGGTATGAACTTTTTCAGAGATTTATGTATCCTCCCCTGTCCGGTTTTCGATGAATGCCTTTTTCTTTGAATTGAAAAAATATATAAATATTCCATAATCAACTGATGCCCTAATTACCTTCTTTTGTTTATAAGAAATATGCAAACATATATTAAAACGTGATGGACATTGAAACTTTCACACCATGCACCGATCTTCGATGCCTTCAATAGCGTCCCATTTGTTTTGAGTTTGACCTGTTTTCGATGCAAACAAGAAAGTATGGTGTCCCGGTGAAGCCATACGTGGAAGAAACATCTGCAGTGACTACAAGTGTTCTGTGAGACTTAGTGTATGACTCTATAGCCAGCAGTTTTCTTCATTTTATTCAACTTATTTTTTATTTAGTTTTAAAAATAACCATGGTATTTTTCAAAAACTTCAAACTTTTCAAAAAAATGTAAATAATTCTTGGCTTTCAAATCTTATTTTTATTTAGTTTTGTGTCTTTTTATGTTTCTTAACATTTATAATAAAGCATATAAATAAACAGTGATAATCGAATCACAAAGCTGAGGTTTAAATTTTAATATTAATAACAAAAATGATAGAGTGTTACAAAAAAAATTATCCAGACTATTATTAGAAAATGATATAAGGCACGTGGCTTCTTTAAGCCTCTGTATTTTTTCCCCCAGAATGCTCAGCAGAATGTTCAGTCACATGATTTGATCATCGTGAATTGTGAATTGAAAAAGTGTTTGATGAAACTTTTTGGATGGGAATTTTTTTTTGTATGGCCCCGAGTCCCCGACAGTATGACATATTTTTGTACCTTGCAGAAATGCCTAAAATACCACAACTTTTTGCATTTACAAGTGCAACTAACCAGTGGAGCCTTTCATGTTTCTAAGTTTTGGTCAAATGAGAGGAGACTCTTTGCTTGGCAAGTCAAACCACAAAAATGGTATCAATCTAGGGACTGTTTACATCGCGCGCAGAGAGGTAAAAGATTTGCCTCGATTTCAGGGACGCCCTGAATACAGGGCGTCCTACGATACCTGTACAAATTTGTGTTCAAATGACTTGATTTTAGATACACATCAAATATAAGAACTGATGTTTCACTTTCAGATACTAACTAGGTGAACAACTTATGAACAATGTTCCTGCTCGACACATTCCAGCTCTGAAAGTAAGATCGGCGATTCGGCCTATTCAATTGTGCACACTCTACTCGTCTCCACCGATGAGGGCGCCCTCAAAGAGACATTTCAACTCAATATGGATAGTCATAAATAGTTCTACTTCTAGGAGTAGGCCTACTACTAGAGTACCTAAACCTAGCCTAATCTACATTTCATATTCAAAAGTTATAATACGTACAAATTGTAAATGCACGAATAATTATAATTTGAAGTAGGCCTATATCGTGCTCAAGTTACTTACCGTGACTGGACTTTGCAACCACCCCCACACACAAGCCTGCTGAACATTAAAAGCTAAACCACGGTACCACACCGAGGGAAAGGACGCAGCAAAGCTAGTTTTAAGTCAAGGTACAACACCTTGTTTTTGTTTACCCTAAGAGAGCCCTCTAGAGGGCGCTCTTATCCACAAACCATAGAAATAGGGGCGCACCACACTAAATAAACTCCCATAGGAACCAATGCTAAATGATAAATATTCAAAAATACTCAAAAAATCGTGTAAGTCTCTCAGCCTCTTGAAAACCGATCAAACATATTTTCGGACGACTGAACTTTAGAATTCTTTTCAATTTTTGCCAGGTCAGCCGTTTGGAATTTTTGCTAACTACCCCAGAAGAAAAAAACGCGAACATTTGTTTTTTTCCAAAACCGACTTGCTGCCAGTTTTCGTGAAGCACTTCTCCACTTTCCCGTTCAAATAGGGCCAACTTTAACGCCTAAATTTATCAAGTCTCCTCAAAGGTTGAAGCACAGAACCCCCAGGTTGTGATAGATTATTATATTTACACAATCTATTAATTGCATGACCCCCAAAACGTTGTAATTAAAAATAAGTTGTGGGTTTACAAATTATGATAAGTAGCTTGGCGCATTAATTCTGGCTTATTTGGTGTGGTGCGCCCATAGAACCCGGAGAACGCTGAGCTCGACCGTCCTCTCTGTGTCGTCTGTGGCGGACGCGTATCGATACCACGCGACACGCGTGTATGGCAAAATGATCATCACGTGACACGCGTGTATGGCAAAAAATGGCAACGCACATAGACCGTAATATTTACTGGAATATTTACTGGAATGAACTGGACATTGGGTTAAAAGACAGTACTAGTCTGTTTTTATTTGCTAGAAATCTGAAAAAATCCATTATCAACAGTTACGTGTAAGAATTCACCTTGTATCTTATTTTATAATTTATTTAAGTGAATCAATACATTGTGCCTAGTCTCACTCTTTGTTTGTGTTGTCCTGTCCTAGTCCGTCTGTTGTTGTTTTTGTAGTGTTGTCCTGTTTTTTTAGGGAAAGGTACAAAAGCCATGCTTCACCTCGTTTCCTACATGTTGACATCATTATAAAAAAGGTTTTTTGTTTACAGTCAAGTGTGCTCTTCACGTAAAATTAATTATATTATGCCTACCTGTAAACATGTAATATTGAATTATGCTACAAACTACTGCTTTAATTTGTTTTCCTTATACAAACTGTATTTACTGTCATTGAATATGTCAATGTGAAATAAATGTCTATTGAATTGAATTGAATTGAATTGAATTGAATTGAATTGAATATGCTAATTTTGCCATACACGCGTAAAAAAAATGGCGTACGCGCGTCCATAAAAATGGTCTCACAACGAAACCGCACGCACAATTACGCACTCAGCGCGCGTTCTCCGGGTTCTATTTCTAGCTATGCCACAAACCGGACAGTCGTCAAACACAATGGTAGCACACTCAGATACCAGTAAAAAGTAAAATCAAACTACAAGATTTCAGGGTATTTTCAACTAGTTTTCTTACAGTGTAGACTTGATACTTTTTACTGATTTTCGTCATTTAGCCTAACGATCAATTAAATAAGAAAGATATGCGTGCTACTATTCATGGCGTCGAAAACTAACGAAACTATAAAATACTTTTTCTGATTCGCGAACCCGCAGCACTAGCTAGCCCATTGTTGGCTCACACACTCACCATTAACACTGCCCACCATCCATGATACAGTCTAATAGTCTGGCAGCCAAAGGGGTGAACCATGTCTTGTTGGATATAATGTTTTTTTGCAGATTCCACACAAGAAGGTCATACTGTTTAAGAATCTGAGTGATGACCCCTCCTCAGGGTTGGGCAATTTGTTATATCGATTATTGAATGTTTTTATCGATATAGGTCCTATGGTGTAAACACAACCAATACAAGCTTGTAACCCCCAAAATGACATTAAAAACATACAATTAGCTTGCCAAGAAATAGTATGTAAAAAAATAAAAAATAAAATAAAAAATGGGCGAAAGAGGGTGTAAGGTGCTGAAGGGGGCGTGGCTAGTGGCAGGAGGCGGTAACTGTATCCAAACACATAAAAAGAGCACGGGTTTTTCTCTGTCTTTCCGTCCGTCCGTCTGTCCCGCTCTGCGTTGTTTTCCCAGTTACGGGAGAATCGTGTGCCTAGCGGCGTTAGCGGCCTTTTTTATCCTGCGGTAAAAAGAAATGCGCTGTGCATGAGTGCGGTTTTCCCAGTATGCCAAAGTCAATACATGTGCGGCCTTTGTTATCCTGCGCTTAAAAGAAATATCCTGTGTATGTTCGCGCGCGGTTCCCTGGCTCCCCCATGTTGACTGCGCTTGGAAATGTTCGCGACGGTCGGTGCGGTGCCTGGAAATACACCCGGCAGCTGTTTGTCACTGTATTGCGCCAGGTTCGCTTAATCGCTCTAACAATTTCCCTCATATCATACTATTTGCCTTTAAAACAACTTTTTGAAGAACTCATATTTAGGCCTATATGAGTTTGAGTCACCAACGCTTTTTTTAAACATTTTGAAATGAATCTCACGTAAGTAGTTACCGAGTGATCGTCATGTGTTTGTTGTCGACAACCTGTCATACCCAAACGAGGTTGATTCGATAGACGGTACCACTGAACAATAGCATCCATTATACAATAAAAACCCATCAGTAAACGTAACATTTCTCAGGACTTCACTAATCAACCAAAAGTTTAATAAACCCATAAAGCTAAACAAATTCAGCTTCCACAACAACCATTAACAAACCCAAAGCAACTATACCACAAAAACTTGAATGTGGATGAAACTGAAGCAGTCCCAGCGCACAGATACAAAAAGATGCACACCATTATATGAGGCGCCAAGTGTAAACTTATTATTTAACGCAATTATTTACAAATAATTCATTATATAATATATAATTCATTATTTAACCATTATTTAATCTTTATTTACAAATAATCAGTTTTGCACCACACAATTGTTTATATATAATCGTATGAAAGCTTTCATTATATATATATAATCTTAAACACAATTTCATTATTTACAAATAATGTCGACGCGATAGATTTTTATATATAAATAATTAACTTTGCACATGCAATTATATGTATATAATTTCTGGACAACTTTCATTATTTATATATAATTTAAAGGATCATTACACTTATATATAAATAATGGCGACTGACAAAATTTATATGTAAATAATTTATTTTACACATGCAATTATATAATAAATAATTGTTAGGCAGCTTTCATTATATACATATAATTTTGCGGATCATTATACTTATATATAAATAATATCGGCTGCCAAAATTTATTTGTAAATAAAGAATTTTGAACCACACATTTATATATAAATAAGGAAAACTATTACTTTACAACTACGCGGACGAGGCTATGATATACTAAATAATGACTGTGCGCTGCTTTCATTATATATAAATAATGGTGTTATATGTAAATTGAGTGTATAGCCACGCCCCAATACTCTAAATATTCATGTTATAACATCCGGCACAGTCTACACGCTCACCGGGCTCATGCACAGTCTACTTTCTGCGAGCTGCACATGTACATGTACGTACATCGTATGCAACAGCCAAGCAAATGCAGGTGGTGAAAGTATAGACCGCGGTCCCTTTTTGCAGTGTTTTTCAAGTTGTGAATTGAGTGTCCTACGATCCTCTGCTTGGCTACTCTTATGGTTTTAATCTTGAGCAATGAGTGTATTGTTAATGTCCAGGTCCAACAGCAGCATCCAACATTATATTATAATCCGGTTAGCTGAACATAGAGGAAAGGGTGAAATCTTACGTAGCCGTGTGGAAGAAAGTCATGGATGAGATTAAAACCATTGTGTGCCCGAGAAAAACAATTTGATTTTGTTTGATAAATGCATCGAAGAGGGGTATTTTTTAAGGACATGTGCAAAAAATAAAAGAAAATAGGACCCGCGGAACGCACTAAATATGTGACTGAAAAGCTAAAAGGTTTGTCAGTTAATACAAGGTTCTCCCTGTGCGTATCAACTTCAAGCTGATGCTCATTGTCCACAAAGCACTTAACGGCAAGGCTCCCCACTATATCTCAGAACTACTTCAAGTTTACACTCCGTCAAGGGATCTTCGATCCAGTACCATGCTTCTCCTCAAGGAACCCAAGTCTCAACACTCCTGGGGTGCCACAGGTCTTTTTCTGCAGCTGCGCCCCACGCTTCTGGAACTCTCTACCACATAATCTTTGATGTTGTCTTTGTACCACAAAATTTAAATCACTTCTCAAACCTTATCTTATGTCACAGGTTTTCAAGGAATAATTTAGTTGTATCCGTTTCTTTTGTTTGTTTTTGATTTACTGCGCCTTGAACACCCAGCAGGGTGGATATGTGCGCATAACAAGTCTTTATTATTATTATGCGAGAATCAAGTATTGAAGACGAGCTAAATAAAAATGTCTGGGGCATCACGTATACTTTTTAAATGAAAAAACAAATCCTGTGGATTTTTTTCATAGAACTCGGGGAAGTATGGAGTGCTTAATGCACATCGGTGTAAGGGTAAACAATATTATTTACTGTTTTTGTCAAGAAAACCGATCAGTTCATGAAACATTAAACTTTTTATTCAAATAAAAGTACAAATAACCTTAGAAACTAAAAATTATACCTTGCACTGGAACCTTCAAGAATACACAACTTTAAAAAATCAACAAACCTTGAGGCAGTCCTCAAAGACATTTGTAAAGATTAGTTCTGCTTTCTGAACTCTGGAGTAGGATGACTGTCTTTTAGAATGAAACTAAACGCATACTTTGACAATAGAGTAAAAGATGCAATAAAAGTAATACTGTGGCACAATGAATCTATCACAAATTGAATCACTTAAAAATGGAATAACAATTAGCTAAAAGTATACAACCTTGATTTGCAAAACAATACAAAGACAGTGCTTATAAATATATTTGTTTTCCTCAAAATTGAAAAAGTTAACGATGAACTCGTCTCATAAAATTGGAGGAAAGCGTTAATGTAAAAATTAAAAACGTTGACTCACTCAATAATGATACACCATTATATCTGTCTACATTTAGGCTAATGGTGAGTTTTCTAACTTTTTCTAATGTTTTTCAGCTGTTGTTTAGTGGCAAACAAAATAAGGACACCAGTTTGCTAGCTGTTACTTTGACAGTTCAGTGCACGATTTCCCTTGTATAGCAAACGGAATACACTGATCCATTAAGCCACGCCCATTTCTCATTGACCAATCACAACCGCGAAATCTTATCACCATTTGAGCCGTTTGGTGATCTTTGCACTAACGGTGATCGGGTTTCGCGGCTGTGATTGGTCAACTCGTAAGGAGGCGGGGCTTAATGGATCGGTCTATTGCTACACAAAATGCATCAGTTGCTACTCAAAAATCAGGAGTTGCTACTCAATATTAGCATTCAGTGTGCACAAAACAAGTTCAGTCTAAATATTTTGCTATGCAAAATTGCTGGATGAAATCGTTCCCTGCAGTTAGAGTTGGTTTATACCAACATAATCACAGGTGATATTTATTCTGCTGAATCACAGGTGGTATATCCTCTACTGACGAGTTCTTGTATCCTTTTTTAAAAGAGCCGACGACAGGTTTTGCTTTGAAGAAACTGGTTATCACACCAAAGATTTTCTCACAATGTGATTGCCTCTGCAGATTCGTGTATGCCTTGTAACTGAAATGAGAAATTGTTTAATGTTTTGAGTATTGATATCAGTATAATCGAATAGTCAATGAAACTTTCCATAGTTAAGCACCATATGGATGATCATTGTATTTATAACAAACAAAAGTTTTACTTTTTACGGGATTGGATGGTTTTATGATATTTTTTCCAACTACCTTTGAAGATTTTTCTTCCTCTTCCTCCTTGAAAATAATAACAAATGTCAACATGGGATTGTCTTTGGCCTCCCCAGGCTCCAGTTCACCACTTATTAGTGTTGGATGTCTTGTAAATTGTGGAAAGTAATGTTATTAAAAAGTACCCAGTTCTAGACTATGGGTAGTCAGTCTAAACGTTTTGATAAATGAACAGTTTTATTGTAATTCATAGGGACCTACCTTATATTTATGCAGTTTTCAAGTACCCTTTTGTCTCGTTGGAGACCAACTCGGCCTTGTGTCGAGGTGGTTCTAAAACAAAAGTCTCCCCTCCAACTGTGCATATGCATCCTTAAAAAAAGATAAAATAAAACAATGAATGTTTAACAAAGTTGATGAATACTACTGTACTAGTCCAATCCTCAAGCAAAGCCCTCGACATGGTGGTACTGGTACCCCACTGACGTTTTGTTGATGCAACAATGAGTACACATGTAATACACATCACCACTAGTTTGTCACTCACTACTGCCCCCTGTTTTAATTTATGTAATTTCATTGCATTTAATGTAAAAAGTCAGAATCACATAATGTATTTTCCTTCAGAAAAATATTACTACTTTATTCATATTTATAATTTAGTTGTTAAAATTAATAACAAATCTAAATAGTAAAAACATTTACTTGAAAAGAAAAGACACCAACAAATTATTCAAAAGAACAGTGTATTACAAAAATACAGTGCATCAGCATAATCAGCATATTCAGCAAATGGAACTTTAAATTTAATCTGTTAATTTAATACTACAGACATAGAGTGTTGTGTTACTGTCAGTGTCACTGTTAACTAATAAAACACAAATATTGGGTAGGATTATATAAAAAAACAGTGCACAACTTTGGTGACTGCCAATTAACAACAAAATTCAACCAAACAGGTCCTACTCGACAAACATTATCCGATCAGTTAATGCCATGAAGTGTAATTGTAGCAAATCTTCATCAGTTATTGGGGAAAAAACAACAACATTGTTTTCACGAATTAGATGCAGCACTAAGTTTATCGGTCACTTATCCGTCATTTGAAATGAAGTAAACTACGTAGCTACCATCAAGAATAACATTTTATAACGTAACTTACCAAAATGTCATTGAACTAAATTGGTCTCCTTCTCGGGTGGTGATGTATGTGGGCACTGTTGATAGAGGAATGTTCTCTAAAGAGCTAAATTTGTCAAGTTTTGTAACTGTAACCGAGGATTTTAAATGGCTGCTGCACGAAACCCATCATGAAACGACAGTTGACTGTGTACATTACTGTACAAAATGTACTCACTGTACGCATGACTGTAAGTCATGAAGTCTGAGCGTGTAGTACTAGTATAGACTAGACTGTGTTTTGATGTGAATATTTAGAGTATTTGGGCGGGGCTAACCAAACTTAATTTACATATAACACCATTATTTATATATAATGAAAGCAGCGCACAGTCATTATTTAGTATATCATAGCCTCGTCCGCGTAGTTGTAAAGTAATAGTTTTCCTTATTTATATATAAATGTGTGGTTCAAAATTCTTTATTTACAAATAAATTTTGGCAGCCGATATTATTTATATATAAGTATAATGATCCGCAAAATTATATGTATATAATGAAAGCTGCCTAACAATTATTTATTATATAATTGCATGTGTAAAATAAATTATTTACATATAAATTTTGTCAGTCGCCATTATTTATATATAAGTGTAATTATCCGTTAAATTATATATATATAATGAAAGTTGTCCAGAAATTATATACATATAATTGCATGTGCAAAGTTAATTATTTATATATAAAAATCTATCCGTCGACATTATTTGTAAATAATGAAATTGTGTTTAAGATTATATATATATAATGAAAGCTTTCATACGATTATATATAAACAATTGTGTGGTGCAAAACTGATTATTTGTAAATAAAGATTAAATAATTGTTAAATAATGAATTATATATTATATAATGAATTATTTGTAAATAATTGCGTTAAATAATAAGTTTACACTTGGCGCCTCATAGAAACTGAAGCAGTCCCAGCGCACAGACAAAAATGCACACATTAGTCACACAGAGATGCCCGCACAAACTGTTCATTATAGCAAACTCTCATAAGTTTTAGGTCCATTGCAACTTTGCTTTTATGAAAACCCACATACTGTTTCCAGGACTAATTTATTAATTTAAAGACAGCAACTTAGTTTCCTGTAGACAAGTGTATGACATAAAGAACTCGGCTGCCATAAATTAACTTTGTTTCTTTCCCTTTTTTCCTAACTTCAATTATTCATCACTATTTTAGACAGAATAGCCCAACATATAAACACAAACCCTTTAATAAATTTCTCTTTTGTTAACTGTAAACTGTATATACATCCACTTTTTACTGCCACCATGTTGCCAATAAACTTTCTTTTTCATACAATGTATCCTCTCATTATTGATTAAGTGTTCAATCTATCTCTACATCACCGTTTATATACTCCCCTTTTCACATAGTCCACAAAGTAGTGTCATGAATACATCAACAGCAACTAAAATTTACATCCCTAAAATGCCCCTCATATAGTTTGTATTGCCGGTTTTCAAAACCAACCAAATATAGGACTGGCACTGCATTAACAACACTGTTTTCAAAGTACTTGACCTTATTTCCTTATTTACTGCCATCAAATTGCCAATATCTTTTTTGTTTTCATACAATTTGCTCCCCTTCATACATTCAACATACCAAGGATTACAAACCTTCAAGCTTTCTCCCCAAACATTTTCCTCAGTCGTAGCTCGCCTTGATTAATTCAAAAACCACTAATTGTTATGATCACTGTTTCAATTGTTTCTACTTCTCCTATTTTCTCATGTGCCCCCAACATCCACGTACTTTCAAACCGCCAACATAGGGCTAGATAGCTCAGTTGGTAGAGCGCCGGCACGTCAATCCGGAGGTCGAATTGGTTCAAATCCCGCTCTAGTAAATTTTTCCTTGTTCAACCCAAAATACATTTATTTATTATGATAGAGTTTTTGTAACAAATCTTTGAAAGAGATTGTACATTAATGTATTTAAGGATGATGGATGATGGATGGGGTACGATCCATCAAGGGGCGTGGCCAAGGTATAGTATTCTTCAAATCCAACCTGCGTATTTGCACGACTAAAGAAACCCTGAAGTACAATTCCTTTCTAATCTCCCGCAATTAGCAACAAACAAAATATTATGTTTGGAGTGGCAGTTCCTGACAACACACTTGTCACTCGTTTTATTCATCTTGTTAAACATTTAACAATTCTTCAATACAGAAATCCGTAAGTCAGTCCAACAATTTTTCATTACGAATAAATATACAACATACGTACATAACTCGCTTGTAATTAAAAACAAACACGAGAAGGCATATTGCCTGAAATTCTGCCAAACGACACACGCAGATTACTCGTCAATGCGACGTACCAGACTAAAGCTGCAGCTCCGAGTCAATGGTCACCGAGCTAAAACCAAGCTCCAAGCCAATTACTCGTCAATGCGACGTACATGGGCACCAGACTAAAGCTACAGCTCCGAGTCAATGGTCACCAAGCTAATTACTTGTCAATGCGACAATCATGGGCACCAGACTAAAGCTCTCAGCTCCAAGTCGATGGTGATATCATGACTAATATGCTATCGGTCCAATATCGGACACATCTGCTGCCAATCCCGCATCGGCCTGTGCATCAAGTTCTAAAGAGTCAGCACACACGCAACCCCTACGCTTGCCTAGATAAAACCCGTGGGCCAAAAAACTAGGAGAGAGGACGTGTCTGGGAGTAGGCATGACTCAAAGTACCCAGGTCACTTGAACTAATGCAATCCTACCACAATATGTAACCTGCAAAAAATATGTAAAGTAAACTTGGCGTGTACGCCATATAAGTGTGTCAGAAAGCCGAATGACATACCACAAGAACACAATACTTATATAGCCCGCCTAAGCAACGCTTGATTGCCCAGGCAGGCCATACCCCCATTCTAATTGCTTACGAACCGAAAGGAAAGTGTTTCTCTTCTAACAAAAGACCGAAAAGAAACACATTTCCTTTCTAATCTCCCGCAATTAGCAACAAACAAAATATTATGTTTGGAGTGGCAGTTCCTGACAACACACTTGTCACTCCCGAAGCGCAAAGATAGCGAGATTGTTGGAATTAGAGACCCAAGGATGAACTTACAGACAATTTAGAATTGATACAGTCCTTTACATACATATCTTTCGCTGTCTCGCTTACCCAGCGCCCGTGAGACTTGAAAAGTCGATCAGGCACACCTGCATTGGCTGCGGCTGAAGCGCCGCCAGACCTAAGGCTATGAAGACCATACAAACTTTTGTTTAAACCGACACTTTCGAGTTTTTCTAAAAAGATCTCTCTAGCCCTTGTGTATGAGAGCGGCACATTGTTTGCTCTTAAGGCAGACCCATTGGGAGTGAGTGCACGGAATAAATATAACTCCGAGTCCATTGGACTGAACAAACCTATTCTCATTAGATACAATTTCAGTCGTTCATGAGGACAAAGCTCTGAGAAGGTTTTAGCAATAAAAACCGTATTTCCCTGACGAAATTGATCCGTTTTACACTTCTCGATAAAAATGGTCAAGTGGTGATCAAATAATTTAACATCACATCTCTTTATGGAACGTAATTCGCCATATCTAAGGAAACCAGAGAAAGCTAAAAGACACATAGTCATAAATCTCAAATTGACCAGGGGTGCAGATGGCATTCCATACATATTGTTTAACAGAAGCAGGATATCCACACTTAAAGGCTCTTTTGCATTTCTTGGTTTGCCAAGTGACCTGCGCGCAGAATCTCTGATTGATTTGACAACCCTAGATTCGCATGGGTTAAACAATCCGCAATTTGAACAAAAACCATATATCCAACTTATGGCATAGTACGCTGCATCAATTTGTGCAGGTGAACTACTTGTCTGGGATAACGAGATCAAGTATAAAGAAAAATATAACGGGTCGACCGGGAAAGGTTTTACACCTGGATACACTTCTGTCCATTTCCTCCATCTCGCATAGGCATAGCTGTACTTCCTCGTAGTTGCATTTGCTCTGGACGCAGTTAAGGTGTGCTTCAATTGATTGAACAGCGCTTTCAGAGATGGATCGGATAAGGCTTTCCCGGCCAACCAGAGACCATCCACTTTCTCGATATCTGAAAAAATAATAGCCATGTAAAGAAAATAACCTCAATTAAATTAAATTTTTAAGTTCAATACAAGAACGTTGGAAATAAATGGAGAATTACAGAAAACTGAAGAATCGTGTGACCCCGGTTGAAAAAATCCGGTTGGTCGGACATACTCTACAAGATCAATGGCTACACTACTGTTTATAACTTTGGCTATTAACGGCCAAAAGTAGGCGCTGTGCCATTTAGGCACTACTAATGTACCCGAGCACTTGTATAGATGCATGAATGCAAGCAATTTGCCAATCATACTGACTGGGGGAACAAGCCAGCTATTAAATGTGTGTAATTCATGGGCAAACGCATCAATACCGGCTGTACCCGGGCACCAATACTTAGAGAAAAACTGCGAAACTTTGGCGTTGTGGTTATTTGCAAAAGCATCTAATTCATATGGGCCCCAACGTCTGTTAAAAAGAGTAAAGACCGACTGAGAAACGCCCCAGTCATCATAGTCCACAATTCTGCTTATGTGGTCTGCTTTGTCATTGAGGCTGCGTGGGATCCATTCGGGAAAAATATTAATATTCTTCTCTAGACAAAACGTGACTATGGATAAAACCAATTGTTGCAGATCGACCTTCATGCTACCCGTCGCCAAGATCGTAGCAACATTCTGGCTGTCAGTGTACCATTTAACGTAAGAATTTGCTAAATCGTCAGCCCTTGATATTATGGTTATAAAAACAGCCTTCAGTTCTCTCCAGGCCGAACTCTTTTTCTGTTCGATCGGGGAGAATACATCGTAACAGGGGTGCTTGTTAACTTCTCGAAGGTCCAAAATCAATCTGCACTTGCCAGAACGATTGGTGGAAACACTCAAAGGGTTAACGACAGTTGGGGGAGAAAAAACCTCTACAACTAAATTGTTAATCAGTAATTCAGCTATGGCAGACTCTACAAAGACTGAATTTTCTTTCGTTGAACGATTATTGGAAAGAAAACACGAATTAGGCATTGATAAGAATGGCAATTTATAACCTAGCTCAATGGTCTGCAGAATAAATTGGGAGGACTCGATTTCCCTCCAAAAGGAGAGACTTTTAAGGAGACTACCACGCAAAGGTAACAATTTCGTCGGAACATTAACGTTGAAATCAATACTTTCTCCGAACCCTAGATCTGTGAACACATCATTGAGAACAGCAAATTCACTTATCTTATCATCTACAGTGTTTTGTACTCGGTTAAGCTGAGGGTTGGGTAGAACTTCCGGGACCAATGGTGCAGGCTTTTGCCCAATGTCCTTGTTGCCCACAGCGGAAGCAATATCCTCTTTCTTGGGCGCGTCTGGATACCCCTGCAATGGCGCCTCGTGCAGGGGCGGTGTTACGAAAGGGCCTCCAAGGTGCAGGACTTGGTCTGGACCCCACAGCATTGGTAGTCTTGAGCCGCTTCTGCTTGCGCTCTTTTAAGGTACGTGCAGCGTCCTTCTCTGCTTTGCGCATCTTCTTATCATCTTCCGAATCTGAAGCCAAGTCGTCAGCGATGTACTGGTTGACGGTCTCCCATCCAGACGGTGATTTATCCGCCAGCTTTATCAGCTTGATGCGATTGTCGACGACGGCCTGCAGTTTGTCAAGCTTCTCTAGTGCGTCATCGCGGTGTCGATCCAAAATGGCCGACTTCACTTCTGCAACACCCTCCGCAACGTTAGCGCAGAATTTGTACTGGGCCAAATTCCCTTTGCTCTTTATGTCCGGGAGCTGAAGCGTGGCCTTTGTTGCTTCCCTTGCATTCTGCTCTTTGAGGCTGTCGAATTTTCTGTCGAGGTAAGTCATAAGCCCGGCTATGTCTACTGGAGGCGCACCATTTTCAGCCATGGCGTATGCGTGTGGCGAGGTAGACGTGCAGACGCATTGGGGCATGTAGGCAGGGGAGAAAGTAAACTTGGCGTGTACGCCATATAAGTGTGTCAGAAAGCCGAATGACATACCACAAGAACACAATACTTATATAGCCCGCCTAAGCAACGCTTGATTGCCCAGGCAGGCCATACCCCCATTCTAATTGCTTACGAACCGAAAGGAAAGTGTTTCTCTTCTAACAAAAGACCGAAAAGAAACACATTTATGTACATGTCATGCAGGGGCGGATCCAGGATTTTCCAAACGGGGGGGCGTGAAAATTTACCAAGCAGCAAATGGTGAATGCAATTTGTGGCGCCTACGAGCGCATAATGCGAACCCCTAACGAGTAACGGCATGGGCCGGTTCCGGGGCCCGCTTAAATGCTACAAAACAGAATTTTAGATGCTCTGTGGTACGATCTCATGCAATATCTGACCACTTAAACCAATTTTGTTTTTGCAAGATCATTATTAAAATATTATTTTCGAGTTGAGAGTCATCGATTTGAATCGGCCATCCTGAGTTATAAAATCAAAATGCAGGCTACAACTTATACTTATTCAGGGGGCAAAACTGTTGGCGAGTTAAACGATAGTGCAATTTTTAATATAAATAACCAAATAGGGTCTCTTTGTCATTTAGTTTTCACATACTTGAGGATTAAAATGTGACACAAAATATGTTACTACTGATATTGATAAGAACAAGTTGTGCTTGTCTTCAGTGACAGCGCGATCGAGCAACAATAACATTAATGTACGACAAGGTGAGGGTAGGCCTACTAGAGGCCTAGCCCCCTCCCCCAGCCCTACATCATCTGCACAATTGATAGTGACTATAGTTTGAAAGAAACACAACGGATATTTACCCTCTTTCTTGAATACGAAACAAATCTGTGATTTTCTAAACAGAGTGAGACACCATGATTATACGATGCTATATCTTCACTAGCCCCATGAGTAGGGCCAATCCACTTCGTTCGTATCCTTGTCAATTGGGCCTAAGCACCATTGCAATCCTATTTTTGTGCCCGATGTAGTTTTTAATCCGGGTTATGAAACTTACCGATCGAATGCTACTGTAGGCCTACTTACAGAAAGCCCTAATGCAAAAAAAAAAACATCACATATTTTGAGGGAAAATTTATTGACTTTCTAGTCGCGAGAGTGAATTTTTTGATAACACGTATTAACAACTTGTGCGAGAACCTAGTTGGGTTCCATTAAAATTTTCACAACATTTAAACTATCGACCAGACTGATTTACATAACGCGCTGAGCATAGTATAGACCTTTCTTTTGCAACGTCACAGCCCGAGTTTTTGCCAGCCCAAGTCGAAAAACTATGGAAAGCCATAACTGCAAATCAAAAACAGATTGCCACAGTTTGTAGCAGTGTTACACAAATATTCAAAAATAGTGTTGAATTTGTTGGAAATAAATCAACCAATCATGGAAGGTATTTCCGTTCATGAATCTTTACAGAAAATGTTGAATTTGGTCACAACATTACACATTACACATTACACGTATTTCACAAAACCTTGATTGCGCTCGGCGCGCTGACTAAATCAGTTGTGGATTGTTGAGGGAACCTGACAATGGTTTTCCCGCAAGATAATAATAATGTGGGGAAAAAATCACACTCGCGACTCGAAAAGCAAACAATTTTCCCAAAAGATCTGTGATGTTTAAAAAAAAAACAATTCAGCATTAGGGCCTTCTACAAGTACAGTAGCATTCGATCGGTACGTTTCATAACCCGGATTAAAAATTAAATCGGCCACAGAAAAAAAGGATGCACTGGGCCAAGGATACGAAGTAGATTATCCCTATTCATGGGGCTATGTCTTCACTAGTTTCTGAAGTTCGTATTGTAAAAGTCACATTTGTAAATAGCGCGCGCGAGTGCTGGATTTTCCATCCAGAAACTTCTTTGCACAATGTACAACACAGGTACTCAAGCTGCGGGACAATGATCTTCACGCCCCCGGATCCCCGCACCAGGCATGTTCAGTGTGTGAGAAAAACACGCTTTCCACACAGTACACAAGATTCACGTGAGACAATGTCTGTCAGTGAAATAATAGTGGTCCACAAATGAAACAAAGTGTACGAGGTACGGATTTTTAGTAGCTTTTTTGAAACAAAATACTAGGTAGTAGGGCCTTAGTCATTAATTGTGTCTCTCCCTCACTTTTCTCCTTGATGGTGTTTTTTTTTTTTTTTTTCTCAAGCAAAAGGGGGGGGGGGCGTGCGCCCCCCACGCCCCCCCCTGTATCCGCCGCTGTCATGTACCCTCTTTTACATTGATTTCTGTGGAGATAGAGTTGCATTTTGGGAGAAAGTGGAGGAGGGGGAGTCCAGCCCCAAGAGATGAAAAGCCTCTTCATTCTCGACAAATCCTAAAATGTTGAACCTATCTAATAATGACCTACATTTTGGTGCTATTCCAATTTAGTCGGACACTCTCGATAAAAGTGCAGGAACCATCGGTACCCGGTGGTTCGTATAGACTTTCTTTTGTGCACGTACTAATGGTATGGTGGTTCGTGTACAAACCTGTGTTGGCCAATGGAAGCGTGCGCAGTCACCAACAGTGCAGCTTCTACTTCACTGCAAGGTCAGTGGTGCTATCGCAGCTGGAGTAGTAGGGTAGACATTACGTAATTCGTGCGAACAATTCTTGGCGTCTGGTTTCCGAGCGAGTGACACACATTATTTTGAAGGGTACAGACAGTGCAAAATTACTCATGTTTAGTAGCATCAAAATATAAAAGAATTTCAAAGAAAATTCTAAACAAATTCAAAAGATTCTCTCAATTTGGTCGTTTTATTGATTATTCTGTCATCTTCAGGTTGACTTGTGTGATAGAATTTGGCCGCGTAGGCTCAGCTATATGCCTACATTGTCACTAAAATGCTGTCTTCTGAAAGTTAAATGCTGCTCATACAGTAACTTGATTTGGTCAAAAGAGAGCGGGGAATATATTTACTGGAAATTTAAAGCGGTAGGCGTGTTTGGGATTTAGGAAATAAAATCAGAGGGAAATTAATAATATTTTGCTGTCAGGATAAGGAAATGTGCGTTTTGGTTCAAATCACTGGGTCGGCCAGATATGGGAATTAAATGCCCATGTTTTCCCATATGATAACCACACGGGACAATGCATATTTTGCCCATATATCGCCTAGCCCATGTTTTCCCCACATCACGAAACCCATATGGGCCCCTTCATATTCTGCCTATATGGGATTGTCCATGTTTTCCCCATCTGATACCCATATGGGCCAATTCATTTTTGTGCCCATATGGGGCAATCCCTTGTTTTCCCCATATGATACCCATATGGGCCACTTCATATTCTGCCCATATGGGATTGCCCACATTTTCCCCATATGATACCCATATGGGACAATGCATATTTTGCCCATATGGGCTAGCCCACGTTTTCCCCATGAGATACCCATATGGGCCACTGCATATTCTGCCCATATGGGATTGCCCATGTTCTCCCCATATGATACCCATATGGGACACTGCATATTTTGCCCATATGGGCTAGCCCATGTTTTTCCCATATGGACCCCATATGGGAATATTCCCCATAACCCATATGGGTACCATATGGGTTGGCCCAGGCCCATATGGCCCAGATATTTCCCATATGGGCCCCCATATGGGCTTGCTACCTGAGATTCCTGTGGTAACTGGCGTGTGGTAATCCTGTGGTAATGTCCCAAAAAACCACTGGAATACCACAGGAATGTTCCTGTGGTAATTTGTGTGGTAATTTGTGTGGTCATTTGTGTGGTCATTTTATGTGGTAATACCACAGAACATTTTTGTAAGGGATATGTTTCTCTCAGAATTAATCTGAGAGAAACAATTAAGAAACAAGGGTGTTCTGAAGTAACTGGTTCATTCTGAGCGTAATCGGAGATGAAAAAAATCAAAATACTCAAAACGCTCTAAGATTAATTCTGTACTAAGAAACAAGGGTGTTCTGAACAAACTGGTTCATTCTAAGCGGAATCGGAGAGCAAAAAAATTCAAACTACTCAAAACACGCTGAGATTAATTCTTAACTAAGAAACAAACTGGTTCATTCTGAGCGTAATCGGAGATGAAAAAATTCAAAATCCTCAAAACACGCTGAGATTAATTCTTTACTAAGAAACAAGGGTGTTCTGAACAAACTGGTTCATTCTAAGCGGAATCGGAGAGGAAAAAAAATTAAAACTCCTCAAAACACGCTGAGATTAAATCTTAACTAAGAAATAAACTGGTTCATTCTGAGCGTAATCGGAGATGAAAATCGGAGATGAAAAAATTCAAACTCCTCAAAAAACGCTGAGATTAATTCTTTACTAAGAAACATGGGTGTTCTGAACAAACTGGTTCATTCTAAGCGGAATCGGAGAGGAAAAAAATTCAAACTCCTCAAAACACGCTGAGATTAATTCTTAACTAATAAGAAACAAACTGTTTCATTCTGAGCGTAATCGGAGATGAAAAAAATCAAAATCCTCAAAACACGCTGAGATTAATTCTTTACTAAGAAACAAGGGTGTTCTGAACAAACTGGTTCATTCTAAGTGGAATCGGAGAGGAAAAAAATTCAAACTACTCAAAACACGCTGAGATTAATTCTTAACTAAGAAACAAACTGGTTCATTCTGAGCGTATACGGAGATGAAAATCGGAGATGAACAAAATTCAAACTCCTCAAAACACGCTGAGATTAATTCTTAACTAAGAAACAAACTGGTTCATTCTGAGCGTAATCGGAGATGAAAAAATTCAAACTCCTCAAAAAACGCTGAGATTAATTCTTAACTAAGAAACAAACTGGTTCATTCTGAGCGTAATCGGAGATGAAAAAATTCAAACTCCTCAAAACACGCTGAGATTAATTCTTTACTAAGAAACAAGGGTGTTCTGAACAAACTGGTTCATTCTAAGCGGAATCGGAGAGGAAAAAAATTCAAACTCCTCAAAACACGCTGAGATTAATTCTTTACTATAAGAAACAAGGGTGTTCTGAACAAACTGGTTCATTCTAAGCGGAATCGGAGAGGAAAAAAATTCAAACTCCTCAAAACACGCTGAGATTAATTCTTAACTAAGAAACAAGGGTGTTCTGAACAAACTGGTTCATTCTAAGCGGAATCGGAGAGGAAAAAAATTCAAACTCCTCAAAACACGCTGAGATTAATTCTTTACTAAGAAACAAGGGTGTTCTGAACAAACTGGTTCATTCTAAGTGGAATCGGAGAGGAAAAAAATTCAAACTACTCAAAACACGCTGAGATTAATTCTTAACTAAGAAACAAACTGGTTCATTCTGAGCGTATACGGAGATGAAAAAATTCAAACTCCTCAAAACACGCTGAGATTAATTCTTAACTAAGAAACAAACTGGTTCATTCTGAGCGTAATCGGAGATGAAAAAATTCAAACTCCTCAAAACACGCTGAGATTAATTCTTTACTAAGAAACAAGGGTGTTCTGAACAAACTGGTTCATTCTAAGCGGAATCGGAGAGGAAAAAAATTCAAACTCCTCAAAACACGCTGAGATTAATTCTTAACTAAGAAACAAGGGTGTTCTGAACAAACTGGTTCATTCTAAGTGGAATCGGAGAGGAAAAAAATTCAAACTACTCAAAACACGCTGAGATTAATTCTTAACTAAGAAACAAACTGGTTCATTCTGAGCGTATACGGAGATGAAAATCGGAGATGAACAAAATTCAAACTCCTCAAAAAACGAAGAGATTAATTCTTTACTAAGAAACAAGGGTGTTCTGAACAAACTGGTTCATTCTAAGCGGAATCGGAGAGGAAAAAAATTCAAACTCCTCAAAACACGCTGAGATTAATTCTTAACTAAGAAACAAACTGGTTCATTCTGAGCGTAATCGGAGATGAAAAAAATCAAAATCCTCAAAACACGCTGAGATTAATTCTTTACTAAGAAACAAGGGTGTTCTGAACAAACTGGTTCATTCTAAGTGGAATCGGAGAGGAAAAAAAATTCAAACTACTCAAAACACGCTGAGATTAATTCTTAACTAAGAAACAAACTGGTTCATTCTGAGCGTATACGGAGATGAAAATCGGAGATGAACAAAATTCAAACTCCTAAAAACACGCTGAGATTAATTCTTAACTAAGAAACAAACTGGTTCATTCTGAGCGTAATCGGAGATGAAAAAATTCAAACTCCTCAAAAAACGGTGAGATTAATTCTTTACTAAGAAACAAGGGTGTTCTGAACAAACTGGTTCATTCTAAGCGGAATCGGAGAGGAAAAAAATTCAAACTCCTCAAAACACGCTGAGATTAATTCTTAACTAATAAGAAACAAACTGTTTCATTCTGAGCGTAATCGGAGATGAAAAAAATCAAAATCCTCAAAACACGCTGAGATTAATTCTTTACTAAGAAACAAGGGTGTTCTGAACAAACTGGTTCATTCTAAGCGGAATCGGAGAGGAAAAAAATTCAAACTCCTCAAAACACGCTGAGATTAATTCTTTACTATAAGAAACAAGGGTGTTCTGAACAAACTGGTTCATTCTAAGCGGAATCGGAGAGGAAAAAAATTCAAACTCCTCAAAACACGCTGAGATTAATTCTTAACTAAGAAACAAGGGTGTTCTGAACAAACTGGTTCATTCTAAGCGGAATCGGAGAGGAAAAAAATTCAAACTCCTCAAAACACGCTGAGATTAATTCTTTACTAAGAAACAAGGGTGTTCTGAACAAACTGGTTCATTCTAAGTGGAATCGGAGAGGAAAAAAATTCAAACTACTCAAAACACGCTGAGATTAATTCTTAACTAAGAAACAAACTGGTTCATTCTGAGCGTATACGGAGATGAAAAAATTCAAACTCCTCAAAACACGCTGAGATTAATTCTTAACTAAGAAACAAACTGGTTCATTCTGAGCGTAATCGGAGATGAAAAAATTCAAACTCCTCAAAACACGCTGAGATTAATTCTTTACTAAGAAACAAGGGTGTTCTGAACAAACTGGTTCATTCTAAGCGGAATCGGAGAGGAAAAAAATTCAAACTCCTCAAAACACGCTGAGATTAATTCTTAACTAAGAAACAAGGGTGTTCTGAACAAACTGGTTCATTCTAAGTGGAATCGGAGAGGAAAAAAATTCAAACTACTCAAAACACGCTGAGATTAATTCTTAACTAAGAAACAAACTGGTTCATTCTGAGCGTATACGGAGATGAAAATCGGAGATGAACAAAATTCAAACTCCTCAAAAAACGAAGAGATTAATTCTTTACTAAGAAACAAGGGTGTTCTGAACAAACTGGTTCATTCTAAGCGGAATCGGAGAGGAAAAAAATTCAAACTCCTCAAAACACGCTGAGATTAATTCTTAACTAAGAAACAAACTGGTTCATTCTGAGCGTAATCGGAGATGAAAAAAATCAAAATCCTCAAAACACGCTGAGATTAATTCTTTACTAAGAAACAAGGGTGTTCTGAACAAACTGGTTCATTCTAAGTGGAATCGGAGAGGAAAAAAATTCAAACTACTCAAAACACGCTGAGATTAATTCTTAACTAAGAAACAAACTGGTTCATTCTGAGCGTATACGGAGATGAAAATCGGAGATGAACAAAATTCAAACTCCTAAAAACACGCTGAGATTAATTCTTAACTAAGAAACAAACTGGTTCATTCTGAGCGTAATCGGAGATGAAAAAATTCAAACTCCTCAAAAAACGGTGAGATTAATTCTTTACTAAGAAACGAGGGTGTTCTGAACAAACTGGTTCATTCTAAGCGGAATCGGAGAGGAAAAAAATTCAAACTCCTCAAAACACGCTGAGATTAATTCTTAACTAATAAGAAACAAACTGTTTCATTCTGAGCGTAATCGGAGATGAAAAAAAACAAAATCCTCAAAACACGCTGAGATTAATTCTTTACTAAGAAACAAGGGTGTTCTGAACAAACTGGTTCATTCTAAGTGGAATCGGAGAGGAAAAAAATTCAAACTACTCAAAACACGCTGAGATTAATTCTTAACTAAGAAACAAACTGGTTCATTCTGAGCGTATACGGAGATGAAAATCGGAGATGAACAAAATTCAAACTCCTCAAAACACGCTGAGATTAATTCTTAACTAAGAAACAAACTGGTTCATTCTGAGCGTAATCGGAGATGAAAAAATTCAAACTCCTCAAAAAACGCTGAGATTAATTCTTTACTAAGAAACAAGGGTGTTCTGAACAAACTGGTTCATTCTAAGCGGAATCGGAGAGGAAAAAAATTCAAACTCCTCAAAACACGCTGAGATTAATTCTTAACTAAGAAACAAACTGGTTCATTCTGAGCGTAATCGGAGATGAAAAAATTCAAACTCCTCAAAACACGCTGAGATTAATTCTTTACTAAGAAACAAGGGTGTTCTGAACAAACTGGTTCATTCTAAGCGGAATCGGAGAGGAAAAAAATTCAAACTCCTCAAAACACGCTGAGATTAATTCTTTACTATAAGAAACAAGGGTGTTCTGAACAAACTGGTTCATTCTAAGCGGAATCGGAGAGGAAAAAAATTCAAACTCCTCAAAACACGCTGAGATTAATTCTTAACTAAGAAACAAGGGTGTTCTGAACAAACTGGTTCATTCTAAGCGGAATCGGAGAGGAAAAAAATTCAAACTCCTCAAAACACGCTGAGATTAATTCTTTACTAAGAAACAAGGGTGTTCTGAACAAACTGGTTCATTCTAAGTGGAATCGGAGAGGAAAAAAATTCAAACTACTCAAAACACGCTGAGATTAATTCTTAACTAAGAAACAAACTGGTTCATTCTGAGCGTATACGGAGATGAAAAAATTCAAACTCCTCAAAACACGCTGAGATTAATTCTTAACTAAGAAACAAACTGGTTCATTCTGAGCGTAATCGGAGATGAAAAAATTCAAACTCCTCAAAACACGCTGAGATTAATTCTTTACTAAGAAACAAGGGTGTTCTGAACAAACTGGTTCATTCTAAGCGGAATCGGAGAGGAAAAAAATTCAAACTCCTCAAAACACGCTGAGATTAATTCTTAACTAAGAAACAAGGGTGTTCTGAACAAACTGGTTCATTCTAAGTGGAATCGGAGAGGAAAAAAATTCAAACTACTCAAAACACGCTGAGATTAATTCTTAACTAAGAAACAAACTGGTTCATTCTGAGCGTATACGGAGATGAAAATCGGAGATGAACAAAATTCAAACTCCTCAAAAAACGAAGAGATTAATTCTTTACTAAGAAACAAGGGTGTTCTGAACAAACTGGTTCATTCTAAGCGGAATCGGAGAGGAAAAAAATTCAAACTCCTCAAAACACGCTGAGATTAATTCTTAACTAAGAAACAAACTGGTTCATTCTGAGCGTAATCGGAGATGAAAAAATTCAAACTCCTCAAAACACGCTGAGATTAATTCTTTACTAAGAAACAAGGGTGTTCTGAACAAACTGGTTCATTCTAAGCGGAATCGGAGAGGAAAAAAATTCAAACTCCTCAAAACACGCTGAGATTAATTCTTTACTATAAGAAACAAGGGTGTTCTGAACAAACTGGTTCATTCTAAGCGGAATCGGAGAGGAAAAAAATTCAAACTCCTCAAAACACGCTGAGATTAATTCTTAACTAAGAAACAAGGGTGTTCTGAACAAACTGGTTCATTCTAAGCGGAATCGGAGAGGAAAAAAATTCAAACTCCTCAAAACACGCTGAGATTAATTCTTTACTAAGAAACAAGGGTGTTCTGAACAAACTGGTTCATTCTAAGTGGAATCGGAGAGGAAAAAAATTCAAACTACTCAAAACACGCTGAGATTAATTCTTAACTAAGAAACAAACTGGTTCATTCTGAGCGTATACGGAGATGAAAAAATTCAAACTCCTCAAAACACGCTGAGATTAATTCTTAACTAAGAAACAAACTGGTTCATTCTGAGCGTAATCGGAGATGAAAAAATTCAAACTCCTCAAAACACGCTGAGATTAATTCTTTACTAAGAAACAAGGGTGTTCTGAACAAACTGGTTCATTCTAAGCGGAATCGGAGAGGAAAAAAATTCAAACTCCTCAAAACACGCTGAGATTAATTCTTAACTAAGAAACAAGGGTGTTCTGAACAAACTGGTTCATTCTAAGTGGAATCGGAGAGGAAAAAAATTCAAACTACTCAAAACACGCTGAGATTAATTCTTAACTAAGAAACAAACTGGTTCATTCTGAGCGTATACGGAGATGAAAATCGGAGATGAACAAAATTCAAACTCCTCAAAAAACGAAGAGATTAATTCTTTACTAAGAAACAAGGGTGTTCTGAACAAACTGGTTCATTCTAAGCGGAATCGGAGAGGAAAAAAATTCAAACTCCTCAAAACACGCTGAGATTAATTCTTAACTAAGAAACAAACTGGTTCATTCTGAGCGTAATCGGAGATGAAAAAAATCAAAATCCTCAAAACACGCTGAGATTAATTCTTTACTAAGAAACAAGGGTGTTCTGAACAAACTGGTTCATTCTAAGTGGAATCGGAGAGGAAAAAAATTCAAACTACTCAAAACACGCTGAGATTAATTCTTAACTAAGAAACAAACTGGTTCATTCTGAGCGTATACGGAGATGAAAATCGGAGATGAACAAAATTCAAACTCCTCAAAACACGCTGAGATTAATTCTTAACTAAGAAACAAACTGGTTCATTCTGAGCGTAATCGGAGATGAAAAAATTCAAACTCCTCAAAAAACGCTGAGATTAATTCTTAACTAAGAAACAAACTGGTTCATTCTGAGCGTAATCGGAGATGAAAAAATTCAAACTCCTCAAAACACGCTGAGATTAATTCTTTACTAAGAAACAAGGGTGTTCTGAACAAACTGGTTCATTCTAAGCGGAATCGGAGAGGAAAAAAATTCAAACTCCTCAAAACACGCTGAGATTAATTCTTTACTATAAGAAACAAGGGTGTTCTGAACAAACTGGTTCATTCTAAGCGGAATCGGAGAGGAAAAAAATTCAAACTCCTCAAAACACGCTGAGATTAATTCTTAACTAAGAAACAAACTGGTTCATTCTGAGCGTATACGGAGATGAAAATCGGAGATGAACAAAATTCAAACTCCTAAAAACACGCTGAGATTAATTCTTAACTAAGAAACAAACTGGTTCATTCTGAGCGTAATCGGAGATGAAAAAATTCAAACTCCTCAAAAAACGGTGAGATTAATTCTTTACTAAGAAACAAGGGTGTTCTGAACAAACTGGTTCATTCTAATCGGAATCGGAGAGGAAAAAAATTCAAACTCCTCAAAACACGCTGAGATTAATTCTTAACTAAGAAACAAACTGGTTCATTCTGAGCGTATACGGAGATGAAAAAATTCAAACTCCTCAAAACACGCTGAGATTAATTCTTAACTAAGAAACAAACTGGTTCATTCTGAGCGTAACCGGAGATGAAAAAATTCAAACTCCTCAAAACACGCTGAGATTAATTCTTTACTAAGAAACAAGGGTGTTCTGAACAAACTGGTTCATTCTAAGCGGAATCGGAGAGGAAAAAAATTCAAACTCCTCAAAACACGCTGAGATTAATTCTTAACTAAGAAACAAGGGTGTTCTGAACAAACTGGTTCATTCTAAGTGGAATCGGAGAGGAAAAAAATTCAAACTACTCAAAACACGCTGAGATTAATTCTTAACTAAGAAACAAACTGGTTCATTCTGAGCGTATACGGAGATGAAAATCGGAGATGAACAAAATTCAAACTCCTAAAAACACGCTGAGATTAATTCTTAACTAAGAAACAAACTGGTTCATTCTGAGCGTAATCGGAGATGAAAAAATTCAAACTCCTCAAAAAACGGTGAGATTAATTCTTTACTAAGAAACAAGGGTGTTCTGAACAAACTGGTTCATTCTAAGCGGAATCGGAGAGGAAAAAAATTCAAACTCCTCAAAACACGCCGAGATTAATTCTTAACTAATAAGAAACAAACTGTTTCATTCTGAGCGTAATCGGAGATGAAAAAAATCAAAATCCTCAAAACACGCTGAGATTAATTCTTTACTAAGAAACAAGGGTGTTCTGAACAAACTGGTTCATTCTAAGTGGAATCGGAGAGGAAAAAAATTAAAACTACTCAAAACACGCTGAGATTAATTCTTAACTAAGAAACAAACTGGTTCATTCTGAGCGTATACGGAGATGAAAATCGGAGATGAACAAAATTCAAACTCCTCAAAACACGCTGAGATTAATTCTTAACTAAGAAACAAACTGGTTCATTCTGAGCGTAATCGGAGATGAAAAAATTCAAACTCCTCAAAAAACGCTGAGATTAATTCTTTACTAAGAAACAAGGGTGTTCTGAACAAACTGGTTCATTCTAAGCGGAATCGGAGAGGAAAAAAATTCAAACTCCTCAAAACACGCTGAGATTAATTCTTTACTATAAGAAACAAGGGTGTTCTGAACAAACTGGTTCATTCTAAGCGGAATCGGAGAGGAAAAAAATTCAAACTCCTCAAAACACGCTGAGATTAATTCTTAACTAAGAAACAAGGGTGTTCTGAACAAACTGGTTCATTCTAAGCGGAATCGGAGAGGAAAAAAATTCAAACTCCTCAAAACACGCTGAGATTAATTCTTTACTAAGAAACAAGGGTGTTCTGAACAAACTGGTTCATTCTAAGTGGAATCGGAGAGGAAAAAAATTCAAACTACTCAAAACACGCTGAGATTAATTCTTAACTAAGAAACAAACTGGTTCATTCTGAGCGTATACGGAGATGAAAAAATTCAAACTCCTCAAAACACGCTGAGATTAATTCTTAACTAAGAAACAAACTGGTTCATTCTGAGCGTAATCGGAGATGAAAAAATTCAAACTCCTCAAAACACGCTGAGATTAATTCTTTACTAAGAAACAAGGGTGTTCTGAACAAACTGGTTCATTCTAAGCGGAATCGGAGAGGAAAAAAATTCAAACTCCTCAAAACACGCTGAGATTAATTCTTAACTAAGAAACAAGGGTGTTCTGAACAAACTGGTTCATTCTAAGTGGAATCGGAGAGGAAAAAAATTCAAACTACTCAAAACACGCTGAGATTAATTCTTAACTAAGAAACAAACTGGTTCATTCTGAGCGTATACGGAGATGAAAATCGGAGATGAACAAAATTCAAACTCCTCAAAAAACGAAGAGATTAATTCTTTACTAAGAAACAAGGGTGTTCTGAACAAACTGGTTCATTCTAAGCGGAATCGGAGAGGAAAAAAATTCAAACTCCTCAAAACACGCTGAGATTAATTCTTAACTAAGAAACAAACTGGTTCATTCTGAGCGTAATCGGAGATGAAAAAAATCAAAATCCTCAAAACACGCTGAGATTAATTCTTTACTAAGAAACAAGGGTGTTCTGAACAAACTGGTTCATTCTAAGTGGAATCGGAGAGGAAAAAAATTCAAACTACTCAAAACACGCTGAGATTAATTCTTAACTAAGAAACAAACTGGTTCATTCTGAGCGTATACGGAGATGAAAATCGGAGATGAACAAAATTCAAACTCCTAAAAACACGCTGAGATTAATTCTTAACTAAGAAACAAACTGGTTCATTCTGAGCGTAATCGGAGATGAAAAAATTCAAACTCCTCAAAAAACGGTGAGATTAATTCTTTACTAAGAAACAAGGGTGTTCTGAACAAACTGGTTCATTCTAAGCGGAATCGGAGAGGAAAAAAATTCAAACTCCTCAAAACACGCTGAGATTAATTCTTAACTAATAAGAAACAAACTGTTTCATTCTGAGCGTAATCGGAGATGAAAAAAATCAAAATCCTCAAAACACGCTGAGATTAATTCTTTACTAAGAAACAAGGGTGTTCTGAACAAACTGGTTCATTCTAAGTGGAATCGGAGAGGAAAAAAATTCAAACTACTCAAAACACGCTGAGATTAATTCCTAACTAAGAAACAAACTGGTTCATTCTGAGCGTATACGGAGATGAAAATCGGAGATGAACAAAATTCAAACTCCTCAAAACACGCTGAGATTAATTCTTAACTAAGAAACAAACTGGTTCATTCTGAGCGTAATCGGAGATGAAAAAATTCAAACTCCTCAAAAAACGCTGAGATTAATTCTTTACTAAGAAACAAGGGTGTTCTGAACAAACTGGTTCATTCTAAGCGGAATCGGAGAGGAAAAAAATTCAAACTCCTCAAAACACGCTGAGATTAATTCTTAACTAAGAAACAAACTGGTTCATTCTGAGCGTAATCGGAGATGAAAAAATTCAAACTCCTCAAAACACGCTGAGATTAATTCTTTACTAAGAAACAAGGGTGTTCTGAACAAACTGGTTCATTCTAAGCGGAATCGGAGAGGAAAAAAATTCAAACTCCTCAAAACACGCTGAGATTAATTCTTTACTATAAGAAACAAGGGTGTTCTGAACAAACTGGTTCATTCTAAGCGGAATCGGAGAGGAAAAAAATTCAAACTCCTCAAAACACGCTGAGATTAATTCTTTACTATAAGAAACAAGGGTGTTCTGAACAAACTGGTTCATTCTAAGCGGAATCGGAGAGGAAAAAAATTCAAACTCCTCAAAACACGCTGAGATTAATTCTTTACTAAGAAACAAGGGTGTTCTGAACAAACTGGTTCATTCTAAGTGGAATCGGAGAGGAAAAAAATTCAAACTACTCAAAACACGCTGAGATTAATTCTTAACTAAGAAACAAACTGGTTCATTCTGAGCGTATACGGAGATGAAAAAATTCAAACTCCTCAAAACACGCTGAGATTAATTCTTAACTAAGAAACAAACTGGTTCATTCTGAGCGTAATCGGAGATGAAAAAAATCAAAATCCTCAAAACACGCTGAGATTAATTCTTTACTAAGAAACAAGGGTGTTCTGAACAAACTGGTTCATTCTAAGTGGAATCGGAGAGGAAAAAAATTCAAACTACTCAAAACACGCTGAGATTAATTCTTAACTAAGAAACAAACTGGTTCATTCTGAGCGTATACGGAGATGAAAATCGGAGATGAACAAAATTCAAACTCCTAAAAACACGCTGAGATTAATTCTTAACTAAGAAACAAACTGGTTCATTCTGAGCGTAATCGGAGATGAAAAAATTCAAACTCCTCAAAAAACGCTGAGATTAATTCTTTACTAAGAAACAAGGGTGTTCTGAACAAACTAGTTCATTCTAAGCGGAATCGGAGAGGAAAAAAATTCAAACTCCTCAAAACACGCTGAGATTAATTCTTTACTAAGAAACAAACTGGTTCATTCTGAGCGTAATCGGAGATGAAAAAATTCAAACTCCTCATAACACGCTGAGATTAATTCTTTACTAAGAAACAAGGGTGTTCTGAACAAACTGGTTCATTCTAAGCGGAATCGGAGAGGAAAAAAATTCAAACTCCTCAAAACACGCTGAGATTAATTCTTAACTAAGAAACAAACTGGTTCATTCTGAGCGTAATCGGAGATGAAAAAATTCAAACTCCTCATAACACGCTGAGATTAATTCTTTACTAAGAAACAAGGGTGTTCTGAACAAACTGGTTCATTCTAAGCGGAATCGGAGAGGAAAAAAATTCAAACTCCTCAAAACACGCTGAGATTAATTCTTAACTAAGAAATAAACTGGTTCATTCTGAGCGTAATCGGAGATGAAAAAATTCAAACTCCTCAAAACACGCTGAGATTAATTCTTTACTAAGAAACAAGGGTGTTCTGAACAAACTGGTTCATTCTAAGCGGAATCGGAGAGGAAAAAAATTCAAACTCCTCAAAACACGCTGAGATTAATTCATAACTAATAAGAAACAAACTGGTTCATTCTGAGCGTAATCGGAGATGAAAAAAATCAAAATCCTCAAAACACGCTGAGATTAATTCTTTACTAAGAAACAAGGGTGTTCTGAACAAACTGGTTCATTCTAAGTGGAATCGGAGAGGAAAAAAATTCAAACTACTCAAAACACGCTGAGATTAATTCTTAACTAAGAAACAAACTGGTTCATTCTGAGCGTATACGGAGATGAAAATCGGAGATGAACAAAATTCAAACTCCTCAAAACACGCTGAGATTAATTCTTAACTAAGAAACAAACTGGTTCATTCTGAGCGTAATCGGAGATGAAAAAATTCAAACTCCTCAAAAAACGCTGAGATTAATTCTTTACTAAGAAACAAGGGTGTTCTGAACAAACTGGTTCATTCTAAGCGGAATCGGAGAGGAAAAAAATTCAAACTCCTCAAAACACGCTGAGATTAATTATTTACTAAGAAACAAGGGTGTTCTGAACAAACTGGTTCATTCTAAGCGGAATCGGAGAGGAAAAAAATTCAAACTCCTCAAAAAACGGTGAGATAAATTCTTTACTAAGAAACAAGGGTGTTCTGAACAAACTGGTTCATTCTAATCGGAATCGGAGAGGAAAAAAATTCAAACTCCTCAAAACACGCTGAGATTAATTCTTAACTAAGAAACAAACTGGTTCATTCTGAGCGTATACGGAGATGAAAAAATTCAAACTCCTCAAAACACGCTGAGATTAATTCTTAACTAAGAAACAAACTGGTTCATTCTGAGCGTAACCGGAGATGAAAAAATTCAAACTCCTCAAAACACGCTGAGATTAATTCTTTACTAAGAAACAAGGGTGTTCTGAACAAACTGGTTCATTCTAAGCGGAATCGGAGAGGAAAAAAATTCAAACTCCTCAAAACACGCTGAGATTAATTCTTAACTAAGAAACAAGGGTGTTCTGAACAAACTGGTTCATTCTAAGTGGAATCGGAGAGGAAAAAAATTCAAACTACTCAAAACACGCTGAGATTAATTCTTAACTAAGAAACAAACTGGTTCATTCTGAGCGTATACGGAGATGAAAATCGGAGATGAACAAAATTCAAACTCCTAAAAACACGCTGAGATTAATTCTTAACTAAGAAACAAACTGGTTCATTCTGAGCGTAATCGGAGATGAAAAAATTCAAACTCCTCAAAAAACGGTGAGATTAATTCTTTACTAAGAAACAAGGGTGTTCTGAACAAACTGGTTCATTCTAAGCGGAATCGGAGAGGAAAAAAATTCAAACTCCTCAAAACACGCTGAGATTAATTCTTAACTAATAAGAAACAAACTGTTTCATTCTGAGCGTAATCGGAGATGAAAAAAATCAAAATCCTCAAAACACGCTGAGATTAATTCTTTACTAAGAAACAAGGGTGTTCTGAACAAACTGGTTCATTCTAAGTGGAATCGGAGAGGAAAAAAATTAAAACTACTCAAAACACGCTGAGATTAATTCTTAACTAAGAAACAAACTGGTTCATTCTGAGCGTATACGGAGATGAAAATCGGAGATGAACAAAATTCAAACTCCTCAAAACACGCTGAGATTAATTCTTAACTAAGAAACAAACTGGTTCATTCTGAGCGTAATCGGAGATGAAAAAATTCAAACTCCTCAAAAAACGCTGAGATTAATTCTTTACTAAGAAACAAGGGTGTTCTGAACAAACTGGTTCATTCTAAGCGGAATCGGAGAGGAAAAAAATTCAAACTCCTCAAAACACGCTGAGATTAATTCTTTACTATAAGAAACAAGGGTGTTCTGAACAAACTGGTTCATTCTAAGCGGAATCGGAGAGGAAAAAAATTCAAACTCCTCAAAACACGCTGAGATTAATTCTTAACTAAGAAACAAGGGTGTTCTGAACAAACTGGTTCATTCTAAGCGGAATCGGAGAGGAAAAAAATTCAAACTCCTCAAAACACGCTGAGATTAATTCTTTACTAAGAAACAAGGGTGTTCTGAACAAACTGGTTCATTCTAAGTGGAATCGGAGAGGAAAAAAATTCAAACTACTCAAAACACGCTGAGATTAATTCTTAACTAAGAAACAAACTGGTTCATTCTGAGCGTATACGGAGATGAAAAAATTCAAACTCCTCAAAACACGCTGAGATTAATTCTTAACTAAGAAACAAACTGGTTCATTCTGAGCGTAATCGGAGATGAAAAAATTCAAACTCCTCAAAACACGCTGAGATTAATTCTTTACTAAGAAACAAGGGTGTTCTGAACAAACTGGTTCATTCTAAGCGGAATCGGAGAGGAAAAAAATTCAAACTCCTCAAAACACGCTGAGATTAATTCTTAACTAAGAAACAAGGGTGTTCTGAACAAACTGGTTCATTCTAAGTGGAATCGGAGAGGAAAAAAATTCAAACTACTCAAAACACGCTGAGATTAATTCTTAACTAAGAAACAAACTGGTTCATTCTGAGCGTATACGGAGATGAAAATCGGAGATGAACAAAATTCAAACTCCTCAAAAAACGAAGAGATTAATTCTTTACTAAGAAACAAGGGTGTTCTGAACAAACTGGTTCATTCTAAGCGGAATCGGAGAGGAAAAAAATTCAAACTCCTCAAAACACGCTGAGATTAATTCTTAACTAAGAAACAAACTGGTTCATTCTGAGCGTAATCGGAGATGAAAAAAATCAAAATCCTCAAAACACGCTGAGATTAATTCTTTACTAAGAAACAAGGGTGTTCTGAACAAACTGGTTCATTCTAAGTGGAATCGGAAGGGAAAAAAATTCAAACTACTCAAAACACGCTGAGATTAATTCTTAACTAAGAAACAAACTGGTTCATTCTGAGCGTATACGGAGATGAAAATCGGAGATGAACAAAATTCAAACTCCTAAAAACACGCTGAGATTAATTCTTAACTAAGAAACAAACTGGTTCATTCTGAGCGTAATCGGAGATGAAAAAATTCAAACTCCTCAAAAAACGGTGAGATTAATTCTTTACTAAGAAACAAGGGTGTTCTGAACAAACTGGTTCATTCTAAGCGGAATCGGAGAGGAAAAAAATTCAAACTCCTCAAAACACGCTGAGATTAATTCTTAACTAATAAGAAACAAACTGTTTCATTCTGAGCGTAATCGGAGATGAAAAAAATCAAAATCCTCAAAACACGCTGAGATTAATTCTTTACTAAGAAACAAGGGTGTTCTGAACAAACTGGTTCATTCTAAGTGGAATCGGAGAGGAAAAAAATTCAAACTACTCAAAACACGCTGAGATTAATTCCTAACTAAGAAACAAACTGGTTCATTCTGAGCGTATACGGAGATGAAAATCGGAGATGAACAAAATTCAAACTCCTCAAAACACGCTGAGATTAATTCTTAACTAAGAAACAAACTGGTTCATTCTGAGCGTAATCGGAGATGAAAAAATTCAAACTCCTCAAAAAACGCTGAGATTAATTCTTTACTAAGAAACAAGGGTGTTCTGAACAAACTGGTTCATTCTAAGCGGAATCGGAGAGGAAAAAAATTCAAACTCCTCAAAACACGCTGAGATTAATTCTTAACTAAGAAACAAACTGGTTCATTCTGAGCGTAATCGGAGATGAAAAAATTCAAACTCCTCAAAACACGCTGAGATTAATTCTTTACTAAGAAACAAGGGTGTTCTGAACAAACTGGTTCATTCTAAGCGGAATCGGAGAGGAAAAAATTTCAAACTCCTCAAAACACGCTGAGATTAATTCTTTACTATAAGAAACAAGGGTGTTCTGAACAAACTGGTTCATTCTAAGCGGAATCGGAGAGGAAAAAAATTCAAACTCCTCAAAACACGCTGAGATTAATTCTTTACTATAAGAAACAAGGGTGTTCTGAACAAACTGGTTCATTCTAAGCGGAATCGGAGAGGAAAAAAATTCAAACTCCTCAAAACACGCTGAGATTAATTCTTTACTAAGAAACAAGGGTGTTCTGAACAAACTGGTTCATTCTAAGTGGAATCGGAGAGGAAAAAAATTCAAACTACTCAAAACACGCTGAGATTAATTCTTAACTAAGAAACAAACTGGTTCATTCTGAGCGTATACGGAGATGAAAAAATTCAAACTCCTCAAAACACGCTGAGATTAATTCTTAACTAAGAAACAAACTGGTTCATTCTGAGCGTAATCGGAGATGAAAAAAATCAAAATCCTCAAAACACGCTGAGATTAATTCTTTACTAAGAAACAAGGGTGTTCTGAACAAACTGGTTCATTCTAAGTGGAATCGGAGAGGAAAAAAATTCAAACTACTCAAAACACGCTGAGATTAATTCTTAACTAAGAAACAAACTGGTTCATTCTGAGCGTATACGGAGATGAAAATCGGAGATGAACAAAATTCAAACTCCTAAAAACACGCTGAGATTAATTCTTAACTAAGAAACAAACTGGTTCATTCTGAGCGTAATCGGAGATGAAAAAATTCAAACTCCTCAAAAAACGCTGAGATTAATTCTTTACTAAGAAACAAGGGTGTTCTGAACAAACTAGTTCATTCTAAGCGGAATCGGAGAGGAAAAAAATTCAAACTCCTCAAAACACGCTGAGATTAATTCTTTACTAAGAAACAAACTGGTTCATTCTGAGCGTAATCGGAGATGAAAAAATTCAAACTCCTCATAACACGCTGAGATTAATTCTTTACTAAGAAACAAGGGTGTTCTGAACAAACTGGTTCATTCTAAGCGGAATCGGAGAGGAAAAAAATTCAAACTCCTCAAAACACGCTGAGATTAATTCTTAACTAAGAAACAAACTGGTTCATTCTGAGCGTAATCGGAGATGAAAAAATTCAAACTCCTCATAACACGCTGAGATTAATTCTTTACTAAGAAACAAGGGTGTTCTGAACAAACTGGTTCATTCTAAGCGGAATCGGAGAGGAAAAAAATTCAAACTCCTCAAAACACGCTGAGATTAATTCTTAACTAAGAAATAAACTGGTTCATTCTGAGCGTAATCGGAGATGAAAAAATTCAAACTCCTCAAAACACGCTGAGATTAATTCTTTACTAAGAAACAAGGGTGTTCTGAACAAACTGGTTCATTCTAAGCGGAATCGGAGAGGAAAAAAATTCAAACTCCTCAAAACACGCTGAGATTAATTCTTAACTAAGAAACAAACTGGTTCATTCTGAGCGTAATCGGAGATGAAAATCGGAGATGAAAAAAATTCAAACTCCTCAAAAAACGCTGAGATTAATTCTTTACTAAGAAACAAGGGTGTTCTGAACAAACTGGTTCATTCTAAGCGGAATCGGAGAGGAAAAAAATTCAAACTCCTCAAAACACGCTGAGATTAATTCTTTACTAAGAAACAAGGGTGTTCTGAACAAACTGGTTCATTCTAAGTGGAATCGGAGAGGAAAAAAATTCAAACTACTCAAAACACGCTGAGATTAATTCTTTACTATAAGAAACAAGGGTGTTCTGAACAAACTGGTTCATTCTAAGCGGAATCGGAGAGGAAAAAAATTCAAACTCCTCAAAACACGCTGAGATTAATTCTTTACTAAGAAACAAGGGTGTTCTGAACAAACTGGTTCATTCTAAGTGGAATCGGAGAGGAAAAAAATTCAAACTACTCAAAACACGCTGAGATTAATTCTTAACTAAGAAACAAACTGGTTCATTCTGAGCGTATACGGAGATGAAAAAATTCAAACTCCTCAAAACACGCTGAGATTAATTCTTAACTAAGAAACAAACTGGTTCATTCTGAGCGTAATCGGAGATGAAAAAAATCAAAATCCTCAAAACACGCTGAGATTAATTCTTTACTAAGAAACAAGGGTGTTCTGAACAAACTGGTTCATTCTAAGTGGAATCGGAGAGGAAAAAAATTCAAACTACTCAAAACACGCTGAGATTAATTCTTAACTAAGAAACAAACTGGTTCATTCTGAGCGTATACGGAGATGAAAATCGGAGATGAACAAAATTCAAACTCCTAAAAACACGCTGAGATTAATTCTTAACTAAGAAACAAACTGGTTCATTCTGAGCGTAATCGGAGATGAAAAAATTCAAACTCCTCAAAAAACGCTGAGATTAATTCTTTACTAAGAAACAAGGGTGTTCTGAACAAACTAGTTCATTCTAAGCGGAATCGGAGAGGAAAAAAATTCAAACTCCTCAAAACACGCTGAGATTAATTCTTTACTAAGAAACAAACTGGTTCATTCTGAGCGTAATCGGAGATGAAAAAATTCAAACTCCTCATAACACGCTGAGATTAATTCTTTACTAAGAAACAAGGGTGTTCTGAACAAACTGGTTCATTCTAAGCGGAATCGGAGAGGAAAAAAATTCAAACTCCTCAAAACACGCTGAGATTAATTCTTAACTAAGAAACAAACTGGTTCATTCTGAGCGTAATCGGAGATGAAAAAATTCAAACTCCTCATAACACGCTGAGATTAATTCTTTACTAAGAAACAAGGGTGTTCTGAACAAACTGGTTCATTCTAAGCGGAATCGGAGAGGAAAAAAATTCAAACTCCTCAAAACACGCTGAGATTAATTCTTAACTAAGAAATAAACTGGTTCATTCTGAGCGTAATCGGAGATGAAAAAATTCAAACTCCTCAAAACACGCTGAGATTAATTCTTTACTAAGAAACAAGGGTGTTCTGAACAAACTGGTTCATTCTAAGCGGAATCGGAGAGGAAAAAAATTCAAACTCCTCAAAACACGCTGAGATTAATTATTTACTAAGAAACAAGGGTGTTCTGAACAAACTGGTTCATTCTAAGCGGAATCGGAGAGGAAAAAAATTCAAACTCCTCAAAACACGCTGAGATTAATTCTTAACTAAGAAACAAACTGGTTCATTCTGAGCGTAATCGGAGATGAAAATCGGAGATGAAAAAAATTCAAACTCCTCAAAAAACGCTGAGATTAATTCTTTACTAAGAAACAAGGGTGTTCTGAACAAACTGGTTCATTCTAAGCGGAATCGGAGAGGAAAAAAATTCAAACTCCTCAAAACACGCTGAGATTAATTCTTTACTAAGAAACAAGGGTGTTCTGAACAAACTGGTTCATTCTAAGTGGAATCGGAGAGGAAAAAAATTCAAACTACTCAAAACACGCTGAGATTAATTCTTTACTATAAGAAACAAGGGTGTTCTGAACAAACTGGTTCATTCTAAGCGGAATCGGAGAGGAAAAAAATTCAAACTCCTCAAAACACGCTGAGATTAATTCTTTACTAAGAAACAAGGGTGTTCTGAACAAACTGGTTCATTCTAAGTGGAATCGGAGAGGAAAAAAATTCAAACTACTCAAAACACGCTGAGATTAATTCTTAACTAAGAAACAAACTGGTTCATTCTGAGCGTATACGGAGATGAAAAAATTCAAACTCCTCAAAACACGCTGAGATTAATTCTTAACTAAGAAACAAACTGGTTCATTCTGAGCGTAATCGGAGATGAAAAAAATCAAAATCCTCAAAACACGCTGAGATTAATTCTTTACTAAGAAACAAGGGTGTTCTGAACAAACTGGTTCATTCTAAGTGGAATCGGAGAGGAAAAAAATTCAAACTACTCAAAACACGCTGAGATTAATTCTTAACTAAGAAACAAACTGGTTCATTCTGAGCGTATACGGAGATGAAAATCGGAGATGAACAAAATTCAAACTCCTAAAAACACGCTGAGATTAATTCTTAACTAAGAAACAAACTGGTTCATTCTGAGCGTAATCGGAGATGAAAAAATTCAAACTCCTCAAAAAACGCTGAGATTAATTCTTTACTAAGAAACAAGGGTGTTCTGAACAAACTAGTTCATTCTAAGCGGAATCGGAGAGGAAAAAAATTCAAACTCCTCAAAACACGCTGAGATTAATTCTTTACTAAGAAACAAACTGGTTCATTCTGAGCGTAATCGGAGATGAAAAAATTCAAACTCCTCATAACACGCTGAGATTAATTCTTTACTAAGAAACAAGGGTGTTCTGAACAAACTGGTTCATTCTAAGCGGAATCGGAGAGGAAAAAAATTCAAACTCCTCAAAACACGCTGAGATTAATTCTTAACTAAGAAACAAACTGGTTCATTCTGAGCGTAATCGGAGATGAAAAAATTCAAACTCCTCATAACACGCTGAGATTAATTCTTTACTAAGAAACAAGGGTGTTCTGAACAAACTGGTTCATTCTAAGCGGAATCGGAGAGGAAAAAAATTCAAACTCCTCAAAACACGCTGAGATTAATTCTTAACTAAGAAATAAACTGGTTCATTCTGAGCGTAATCGGAGATGAAAAAATTCAAACTCCTCAAAACACGCTGAGATTAATTCTTTACTAAGAAACAAGGGTGTTCTGAACAAACTGGTTCATTCTAAGTGGAATCGGAGAGGAAAAAAATTCAAACTACTCAAAACACGCTGAGATTAATTCTTTACTATAAGAAACAAGGGTGTTCTGAACAAACTGGTTCATTCTAAGCGGAATCGGAGAGGAAAAAAATTCAAACTCCTCAAAACACGCTGAGATTAATTCTTTACTAAGAAACAAGGGTGTTCTGAACAAACTGGTTCATTCTAAGTGGAATCGGAGAGGAAAAAAATTCAAACTACTCAAAACACGCTGAGATTAATTCTTAACTAAGAAACAAACTGGTTCATTCTGAGCGTATACGGAGATGAAAAAATTCAAACTCCTCAAAACACGCTGAGATTAATTCTTAACTAAGAAACAAACTGGTTCATTCTGAGCGTAATCGGAGATGAAAAAAATCAAAATCCTCAAAACACGCTGAGATTAATTCTTTACTAAGAAACAAGGGTGTTCTGAACAAACTGGTTCATTCTAAGTGGAATCGGAGAGGAAAAAAATTCAAACTACTCAAAACACGCTGAGATTAATTCTTAACTAAGAAACAAACTGGTTCATTCTGAGCGTATACGGAGATGAAAATCGGAGATGAACAAAATTCAAACTCCTAAAAACACGCTGAGATTAATTCTTAACTAAGAAACAAACTGGTTCATTCTGAGCGTAATCGGAGATGAAAAAATTCAAACTCCTCAAAAAACGCTGAGATTAATTCTTTACTAAGAAACAAGGGTGTTCTGAACAAACTAGTTCATTCTAAGCGGAATCGGAGAGGAAAAAAATTCAAACTCCTCAAAACACGCTGAGATTAATTCTTTACTAAGAAACAAACTGGTTCATTCTGAGCGTAATCGGAGATGAAAAAATTCAAACTCCTCATAACACGCTGAGATTAATTCTTTACTAAGAAACAAGGGTGTTCTGAACAAACTGGTTCATTCTAAGCGGAATCGGAGAGGAAAAAAATTCAAACTCCTCAAAACACGCTGAGATTAATTCTTAACTAAGAAACAAACTGGTTCATTCTGAGCGTAATCGGAGATGAAAAAATTCAAACTCCTCATAACACGCTGAGATTAATTCTTTACTAAGAAACAAGGGTGTTCTGAACAAACTGGTTCATTCTAAGCGGAATCGGAGAGGAAAAAAATTCAAACTCCTCAAAACACGCTGAGATTAATTCTTAACTAAGAAATAAACTGGTTCATTCTGAGCGTAATCGGAGATGAAAAAATTCAAACTCCTCAAAACACGCTGAGATTAATTCTTTACTAAGAAACAAGGGTGTTCTGAACAAACTGGTTCATTCTAAGCGGAATCGGAGAGGAAAAAAATTCAAACTCCTCAAAACACGCTGAGATTAATTCATAACTAATAAGAAACAAACTGGTTCATTCTGAGCGTAATCGGAGATGAAAAAAATCAAAATCCTCAAAACACGCTGAGATTAATTCTTTACTAAGAAACAAGGGTGTTCTGAACAAACTGGTTCATTCTAAGTGGAATCGGAGAGGAAAAAAATTCAAACTACTCAAAACACGCTGAGATTAATTCTTAACTAAGAAACAAACTGGTTCATTCTGAGCGTATACGGAGATGAAAATCGGAGATGAACAAAATTCAAACTCCTCAAAACACGCTGAGATTAATTCTTAACTAAGAAACAAACTGGTTCATTCTGAGCGTAATCGGAGATGAAAAAATTCAAACTCCTCAAAAAACGCTGAGATTAATTCTTTACTAAGAAACAAGGGTGTTCTGAACAAACTGGTTCATTCTAAGCGGAATCGGAGAGGAAAAAAATTCAAACTCCTCAAAACACGCTGAGATTAATTATTTACTAAGAAACAAGGGTGTTCTGAACAAACTGGTTCATTCTAAGCGGAATCGGAGAGGAAAAAAATTCAAACTCCTCAAAACACGCTGAGATTAATTCTTAACTAAGAAACAAACTGGTTCATTCTGAGCGTAATCGGAGATGAAAATCGGAGATGAAAAAAATTCAAACTCCTCAAAAAACGCTGAGATTAATTCTTTACTAAGAAACAAGGGTGTTCTGAACAAACTGGTTCATTCTAAGCGGAATCGGAGAGGAAAAAAATTCAAACTCCTCAAAACACGCTGAGATTAATTCTTAACTAAGAAACAAACTGGTTCATTCTGAGCGTAATCGGAGATGAAAAAATTCAAACTCCTCAAAACACGCTGAGATTAATTCTTTACTAAGAAACAAGGGTGTTCTGAACAAACTGGTTCATTCTAAGCGGAATCGGAGAGGAAAAAAATTCAAACTCCTCAAAACACGCTGAGATTAATTCTTTACTAAGAAACAAGGGTGTTCTGAACAAACTGGTTCATTCTAAGTGGAATCGGAGAGGAAAAAAATTCAAACTACTCAAAACACGCTGAGATTAATTCTTAACTAAGAAACAAGGGTGTTCTGAACAAACTGGTTCATTCTAAGCGGAATCGGAGAGGAAAAAAATTCAAACTCCTCAAAACACGCTGAGATTAATTCTTAACTAAGAAACAAGGGTGTTCTGAACAAACTGGTTCATTCTAAGCGGAATCGGAGAGGAAAAAAATTCAAACTCCTCAAAACACGCTGAGATTAATTCTTTACTAAGAAACAAGGGTGTTCTGAACAAACTGGTTCATTCTAAGTGGAATCGGAGAGGAAAAAAATTCAAACTACTCAAAACACGCTGAGATTAATTCTTAACTAAGAAACAAACTGGTTCATTCTGAGCGTATACGGAGATGAAAAAATTCAAACTCCTCAAAACACGCTGAGATTAATTCTTAACTAAGAAACAAACTGGTTCATTCTGAGCGTAATCGGAGATGAAAAAATTCAAACTCCTCAAAACACGCTGAGATTAATTCTTTACTAAGAAACAAAGGTGTTCTGAACAAACTGGTTCATTCTAAGCGGAATCGGAGAGGAAAAAAATTCAAACTCCTCAAAACACGCTGAGATTAATTCTTAACTAAGAAACAAGGGTGTTCTGAACAAACTGGTTCATTCTAAGTGGAATCGGAGAGGAAAAAAATTCAAACTACTCAAAACACGCTGAGATTAATTCTTAACTAAGAAACAAACTGGTTCATTCTGAGCGTATACGGAGATGAAAATCGGAGATGAACAAAATTCAAACTCCTCAAAAAACGAAGAGATTAATTCTTTACTAAGAAACAAGGGTGTTCTGAACAAACTGGTTCATTCTAAGCGGAATCGGAGAGGAAAAAAATTCAAACTCCTCAAAACACGCTGAGATTAATTCTTAACTAAGAAACAAACTGGTTCATTCTGAGCGTAATCGGAGATGAAAAAATTCAAACTCCTCAAAAAACGCTGAGATTAATTCTTTACTAAGAAACAAGGGTGTTCTGAACAAACTGGTTCATTCTAAGCGGAATCGGAGAGGAAAAAAATTCAAACTCCTCAAAACACGCTGAGATTAATTCTTTACTAAGAAACAAACTGGTTCATTCTGAGCGTAATCGGAGATGAAAAAATTCAAACTCCTCATAACACGCTGAGATTAATTCTTTACTAAGAAACAAGGGTGTTCTGAACAAACTGGTTCATTCTAAGCGGAATCGGAGAGGAAAAAAATTCAAACTCCTCAAAACACGCTGAGATTAATTCTTTACTAAGAAACAAGGGTGTTCTGAACAAACTGGTTCATTCTAAGTGGAATCGGAGAGGAAAAAAATTCAAACTACTCAAAACACGCTGAGATTAATTCTTAACTAAGAAACAAGGGTGTTCTGAACAAACTGGTTCATTCTAAGCGGAATCGGAGAGGAAAAAAATTCAAACTCCTCAAAACACGCTGAGATTAATTCTTTACTAAGAAACAAGGGTGTTCTGAACAAACTGGTTCATTCTAAGCGGAATCGGAGAGGAAAAAAGTTCAAACTCCTCAAAACACGCTGAGATTAATTCTTAACTAAGAAACAAGGGTGTTCTGAACAAACTGGTTCATTCTAAGCGGAATCGGAGAGGAAAAAAATTCAAACTCCTCAAAACACGCTGAGATTAATTCTTTACTAAGAAACAAGGGTGTTCTGAACAAACTGGTTCATTCTAAGTGGAATCGGAGAGGAAAAAAATTCAAACTACTCAAAACACGCTGAGATTAATTCTTAACTAAGAAACAAACTGGTTCATTCTGAGCGTATACGGAGATGAAAATCGGAGATGAACAAAATTCAAACTCCTAAAAACACGCTGAGATTAATTCTTAACTAAGAAACAAACTGGTTCATTCTGAGCGTAATCGGAGATGAAAAAATTCAAACTCCTCAAAAAACGCTGAGATTAATTCTTTACTAAGAAACAAGGGTGTTCTGAACAAACTGGTTCATTCTAAGCAGAATCGGAGAGGAAAAAAATTCAAACTCCTCAAAACACGCTAAGATTAATTCTTTACTAAGAAACAAACTGGTTCATTCTGAGCGTAATCGGAGATGAAAAAATTCAAACTCCTCATAACACGCTGAGATTAATTCTTTACTAAGAAACAAGGGTGTTCTGAACAAACTGGTTCATTCTAAGTGGAATCGGAGAGGAAAAAAATTCAAACTACTCAAAACACGCTGAGATTAATTCTTAACTAAGAAACAAACTGGTTCATTCTGAGCGTATACGGAGATGAAAATCGGAGATGAACAAAATTCAAACTCCTAAAAACACGCTGAGATTAATTCTTAACTAAGAAACAAACTGGTTCATTCTGAGCGTAATCGGAGATGAAAAAATTCAAACTCCTCAAAAAACGCTGAGATTAATTCTTTACTAAGAAACAAGGGTGTTCTGAACAAACTGGTTCATTCTAAGCAGAATCGGAGAGGAAAAAAATTCAAACTCCTCAAAACACGCTGAGATTAATTCTTTACTAAGAAACAAACTGGTTCATTCTGAGCGTAATCGGAGATGAAAAAATTCAAACTCCTCATAACACGCTGAGATTAATTCTTTACTAAGAAACAAGGGTGTTCTGAACAAACTGGTTCATTCTAAGTGGAATCGGAGAGGAAAAAAATTCAAACTACTCAAAACACGCTGAGATTAATTCTTAACTAAGAAACAAACTGGTTCATTCTGAGCGTATACGGAGATGAAAATCGGAGATGAACAAAATTCAAACTCCTAAAAACACGCTGAGATTAATTCTTAACTAAGAAACAAACTGGTTCATTCTGAGCGTAATCGGAGATGAAAAAATTCAAACTCCTCAAAAAACGCTGAGATTAATTCTTTACTAAGAAACAAGGGTGTTCTGAACAAACTGGTTCATTCTAAGCGGAATCGGAGAGGAAAAAAATTCAAACTCCTCAAAACACGCTGAGATTAATTCTTGACTAAGAAACAAACTGGTTCATTCTGAGCGTAATCGGAGATGAAAAAATTCAAACTCCTCATAACACGCTGAGATTAATTCTTTACTAAGAAACAAGGGTGTTCTGAACAAACTGGTTCATTCTAAGCGGAATCGGAGAGGAAAAAAATTCAAACTCCTCAAAACACGCTGAGATTAATTCTTTACTAAGAAACAAGGGTGTTCTGAACAAACTGGTTCATTCTAAGTGGAATCGGAGAGGAAAAAAATTCAAACTACTCAAAACACGCTGAGATTAATTCTTAACTAAGAAACAAGGGTGTTCTGAACAAACTGGTTCATTCTAAGCGGAATCGGAGAGGAAAAAAATTCAAACTCCTCAAAACACGCTGAGATTAATTCTTTACTAAGAAACAAGGGTGTTCTGAACGAACTGGTTCATTCTAAGTGGAATCGGAGAGGAAAAAAATTCAAACTACTCAAAACACGCTGAGATTAATTCTTAACTAAGAAACAAACTGGTTCATTCTGAGCGTATACGGAGATGAAAAAATTCAAACTCCTCAAAACACGCTGAGATTAATTCTTAACTAAGAAACAAACTGGTTCATTCTGAGCGTAATCGGAGATGAAAAAATTCAAACTCCTCAAAACACGCTGAGATTAATTCTTTACTAAGAAACAAGGGTGTTCTGAACAAACTGGTTCATTCTAAGCGGAATCGGAGAGGAAAAAAATTCAAACTCCTCAAAACACGCTGAGATTAATTCTTTACTAAGAAACAAGGGTGTTCTGAACAAACTGGTTCATTCTAAGTGGAATCGGAGAGGAAAAAAATTCAAACTACTCAAAACACGCTGAGATTAATTCTTAACTAAGAAACAAGGGTGTTCTGAACAAACTGGTTCATTCTAAGCGGAATCGGAGAGGAAAAAAATTCAAACTCCTCAAAACACGCTGAGATTAATTCTTTACTAAGAAACAAGGGTGTTCTGAACAAACTGGTTCATTCTAAGCGGAATCGGAGAGGAAAAAAGTTCAAACTCCTCAAAACACGCTGAGATTAATTCTTAACTAAGAAACAAGGGTGTTCTGAACAAACTGGTTCATTCTAAGCGGAATCGGAGAGGAAAAAAATTCAAACTCCTCAAAACACGCTGAGATTAATTCTTTACTAAGAAACAAGGGTGTTCTGAACAAACTGGTTCATTCTAAGTGGAATCGGAGAGGAAAAAAATTCAAACTACTCAAAACACGCTGAGATTAATTCTTAACTAAGAAACAAACTGGTTCATTCTGAGCGTATACGGAGATGAAAATCGGAGATGAACAAAATTCAAACTCCTAAAAACACGCTGAGATTAATTCTTAACTAAGAAACAAACTGGTTCATTCTGAGCGTAATCGGAGATGAAAAAATTCAAACTCCTCAAAACACGCTGAGATTAATTCTTTACTAAGAAACAAGGGTGTTCTGAACAAACTGGTTCATTCTAAGCGGAATCGGAGAGGAAAAAAATTCAAACTCCTCAAAACACGCTGAGATTAATTCTTAACTAAGAAACAAGGGTGTTCTGAACAAACTGGTTCATTCTAAGTGGAATCGGAGAGGAAAAAAATTCAAACTACTCAAAACACGCTGAGATTAATTCTTAACTAAGAAACAAACTGGTTCATTCTGAGCGTATACGGAGATGAAAATCGGAGATGAACAAAATTCAAACTCCTCAAAAAACGAAGAGATTAATTCTTTACTAAGAAACAAGGGTGTTCTGAACAAACTGGTTCATTCTAAGCGGAATCGGAGAGGAAAAAAATTCAAACTCCTCAAAACACGCTGAGATTAATTATTAACTAAGAAACAAACTGGTTCATTCTGAGCGTAATCGGAGATGAAAAAAATCAAAATCCTCAAAACACGCTGAGATTAATTCTTTACTAAGAAACAAGGGTGTTCTGAACAAACTGGTTCATTCTAAGTGGAATCGGAGAGGAAAAAAATTCAAACTACTCAAAACACGCTGAGATTAATTCTTAACTAAGAAACAAACTGGTTCATTCTGAGCGTATACGGAGATGAAAATCGGAGATGAACAAAATTCAAACTCCTAAAAACACGCTGAGATTAATTCTTAACTAAGAAACAAACTGGTTCATTCTGAGCGTAATCGGAGATGAAAAAATTCAAACTCCTCAAAAAACGCTGAGATTAATTCTTTACTAAGAAACAAGGGTGTTCTGAACAAACTGGTTCATTCTAAGCGGAATCGGAGAGGAAAAAAATTCAAACTCCTCAAAACACGCTGAGATTAATTCTTTACTAAGAAACAAACTGGTTCATTCTGAGCGTAATCGGAGATGAAAAAATTCAAACTCCTCATAACACGCTGAGATTAATTCTTTACTAAGAAACAAGGGTGTTCTGAACAAACTGGTTCATTTTAAGCGGAATCGGAGAGGAAAAAAATTCAAACTCCTCAAAACACGCTGAGATTAATTCTTTACTAAGAAACAAGGGTGTTCTGAACAAACTGGTTCATTCTAAGTGGAATCGGAGAGGAAAAAAATTCAAACTACTCAAAACACGCTGAGATTAATTCTTAACTAAGAAACAAGGGTGTTCTGAACAAACTGGTTCATTCTAAGCGGAATCGGAGAGGAAAAAAATTCAAACTCCTCAAAACACGCTGAGATTAATTCTTAACTAAGAAACAAGGGTGTTCTGAACAAACTGGTTCATTCTAAGCGGAATCGGAGAGGAAAAAAATTCAAACTCCTCAAAACACGCTGAGATTAATTCTTTACTAAGAAACAAGGGTGTTCTGAACAAACTGGTTCATTCTAAGTGGAATCGGAGAGGAAAAAAATTCAAACTACTCAAAACACGCTGAGATTAATTCTTAACTAAGAAACAAACTGGTTCATTCTGAGCGTATACGGAGATGAAAAAATTCAAACTCCTCAAAACACGCTGAGATTAATTCTTAACTAAGAAACAAACTGGTTCATTCTGAGCGTAATCGGAGATGAAAAAATTCAAACTCCTCAAAACACGCTGAGATTAATTCTTTACTAAGAAACAAGGGTGTTCTGAACAAACTGGTTCATTCTAAGCGGAATCGGAGAGGAAAAAAATTCAAACTCCTCAAAACACGCTGAGATTAATTCTTAACTAAGAAACAAGGGTGTTCTGAACAAACTGGTTCATTCTAAGTGGAATCGGAGAGGAAAAAAATTCAAACTACTCAAAACACGCTGAGATTAATTCTTAACTAAGAAACAAACTGGTTCATTCTGAGCGTATACGGAGATGAAAATCGGAGATGAACAAAATTCAAACTCCTCAAAAAACGAAGAGATTAATTCTTTACTAAGAAACAAGGGTGTTCTGAACAAACTGGTTCATTCTAAGCGGAATCGGAGAGGAAAAAAATTCAAACTCCTCAAAACACGCTGAGATTAATTCTTAACTAAGAAACAAACTGGTTCATTCTGAGCGTAATCGGAGATGAAAAAATTCAAACTCCTCAAAACACGCTGAGATTAGTTGTTGTTGTTGTTGATTTAATTTCCACAGTATCAATGTATACACAGATCACAAAAACATAATATTTAGTCACTACTTAATAAAATCTGGGTATAAAGCAAAACAATATATAATGATTATATGGGTGAGACTGTGGAGGGACCCATAAAGAAGCAAAGCTTGTAAGTATGGGCCCCCTGGCAACACATGCATTGCGCCGGAATGATATGGAATGTAAAGATTTTGAAGGGTCCAGGGACAAACCAATAGACCAGCTGTAACAGAAAAGGGCTCAAAACATGTGTTGCTATCAAAAGAAAATAGTTACTTAAACACGAACAAACAATAGACAAGGACTGGACAGACTAACAGACTAACAGGCCAGCAACAAATTATATACAGTAATAACGTCTACTACACAATACATGGATCAACAATAATATTTCAACAAAATAGATTTGAGCTCACGCTTAAAAATATGGAGATTTTTGGAGAATTTAAGTTGATCGGTGAATGAATTCCAAAGTTTGGGTCCCTCATGTTTGACGGTTTTGTGAGCAAAGGAAGTTCGAGTAAAAGGAATATGAAAGTTTGAAGCTTGACGAGTAAAATGAGTATGGATTACCCGATTCTGGATAAAAATACCATTAATTGAAGATGGTAATTTATTACAAATAGATTGATACATGAGGGACCCAAGCTGATAATAATAAATATCTTTAATTTTTAAGGTCTTATGATTAAGAAAAAGGGGATCTGAATGTGCATTAAAATCAACAAAATTAATGGAACGTAGAGCCCTTTTTTGTAAAATTAGAAGCCTGTTGAGGTTGTTTGCAGAACTACAGCCCCACGCAAGAATACCATAGTTAATATATGACACAATTAATGTATTATACAATGAATTAAGGACTGTTGCAGGTAAAAAATGTTTGATCCTATTGATCACACCAATATTCCGAGCAATAATTTTACATACATGATTAATATGAAATTTCCATGTTAGTCCAGAGTCAATAAACAAACCCAAAAATTTACAACAGTCGGTCTTGTTAATGATGGAATCATTAATTACCACATCACCAGGAAGATCACTAGCAGAGTTACTAAACAACATGCAGTTGGTTTTGTTGATATTGAGGGAAAGCCCATTGACTCTGAACCAATTTGCAACGGATTTAAGTTCATTATTAACTGTGTCAATAAGATAGTGGAGGTTGCTATGAGAAAAGAAAATGTTTGAATCATCTGCAAACAAAATAAAAGAGAGTACCGCAGAAGATTTTGTGAAATCATTGATATAAATTATAAAAAGTAATGGTCCTAAAATTGATCCCTGCGGTACACCATGGGATAAACCACTAGAATTTGAATTAATACCAGCGATAGATACATATTGAGACCGATTAGAAAGGTAATTCTTAAACCACTCTAGGGAAGTTCCTCGAATACCATAGAAATAAAGTTTATACAATAAGATATTATGATCAATTGTATCAAATGCTTTTGAGAGATCAAGGAAAATCCCCAGAGTGTGTTTAGATTCATCAACCGCAGTAGACACTTTGTCGATAAAATCAAGAAGGGCATGAGAAGTGGAATGCTGACTGCGAAAACCAAATTGCGAATTAGTTAAAATATTACATTTATCCAAGAAGTTCATAGTACGGACATAAATGCATTTTTCAAAGATCTTGGAAAAACCTGTAAGTATTGATATAGGTCGATAATTACAAACACTGTTACGATCACCCTTTTTATAAACTGGAACAACTTTAGCAATTTTTAATTGTGAGGGAACAATACCAGTTAAAAAAGAAGCATTAACAATGTGTACAAGTGGCTTACATATAGCAGTAATGGTTTTCTTGATGATTGAGATATTGATTGAGTCAGGACCAGAGCTTGTTTTACTCTGCAGATTCTTAACAATGTTAATTATCTCATATTCATCGGTCGGATCAAAGAAATTTGAATTTGGATTAGGATTAGACAGGTAATCAGTAAATTTAACAGACGAATTAGTTGGTTGAATAATAGTAGCAAGTTTGGGACCAATGTTTATAAAATAATCATTAAAAGAATTAGCAATTTGATTAGCATTATTGATTAATTTGCCATCAGAAATTATACTACTAATAGTTTGTGAGGATTTCTTGTTGTTTAAAACAGAATTAATTACTTTCCAGGTATTACGGATATTGTTTTTTTCCTGTTCAAACTGACGAGCATAGTAATCTTTTTTATAAGTTCGTAAAAGACTGGTTAAAATATTTTTATATTTAATGTATTTGTTTTTATGGGAAGTTTTGGGGTGAGACAAACATTTACGATACAGTTTATTTTTCTTATTTATGGATTTAATGAGAGAATTTGTGATCCAAGGTGATTTTATAAAATTTCGATCAGTGTGGGATTTATGATTATGTCGGAGAAGTGGGATATTTTTATCATACAAGTAATTGAAACTATCCATAAATCTATTGAAAGCAAATTCCGGATCTTCACAAGAAATTACATCAGCCCAATCATTAGAGCACAAATCATCATTAAACCTTTGAAGATTGGCGTCAGAAAAATTACGAGAACAAGAAGCTGTATCACTGTTGCTATTGGCACTGGTCAAGCTAGGGGACTGCATGAACATAACAATTGGTAAATGATCTGAAATATCAGATAACAAAATTCCTGATTTGGGGGGAGGTAAAATATTGGAGAAAAAATTATCAATAAGCGTAGCAGAAGTATTGGTTATACGGGTAGGCTTATCAATTAAGGGAAGAAAGGAATAAGATGTAACAAGATCAACAAGAGCTTGGGAATTGATTAATTCTTTACTAAGAAACAAGGGTGTTCTGAACAAACTGGTTCATTCTAAGCGGAATCGGAGAGGAAAAAAATTCAAACTCCTCAAAACACGCTGAGATTAATTCTTTACTAAGAAACAAGGGTGTTCTGAACAAACTGGTTCATTCTCAGCGGAATCGGAGAGGAAAAAAATTCAAACTCCTCAAAACACGCTGAGATTAATTCTTAACTAAGAAACAAGGGTGTTCTGAACAAACTGGTTCATTCTAAGTGGAATCGGAGAGGAAACAAATTCAAACTACTCAAAACACGCTGAGATTAATTCTTAACTAAGAAACAAACTGGTTCATTCTGAGCGTATACGGAGATGAAAAAATTCAAACTCCTCAAAACACGCTGAGATTAATTCTTAACTAAGAAACAAACTGGTTCATTCTGAGCGTAATCGGAGATGAAAAAATTCAAACTCCTCAAAACACGCTGAGATTAATTCTTTACTAAGAAACAAGGGTGTTCTGAACAAACTGGTTCATTCTAAGCGGAATCGGAGAGGAAAAAAATTCAAACTCCTCAAAACACGCTGAGATTAATTCTTAACTAAGAAACAAGGGTGTTCTGAACAAACTGGTTCATTCTAAGTGGAATCGGAGAGGAAAAAAATTCAAACTACTCAAAACACGCTGAGATTAATTCTTAACTAAGAAACAAACTGGTTCATTCTGAGCGTATACGGAGATGAAAATCGGAGATGAACAAAATTCAAACTCCTCAAAAAACGAAGAGATTAATTCTTTACTAAGAAACAAGGGTGTTCTGAACAAACAGGTTCATTCTAAGCGGAATCGGAGAGGAAAAAAATTCAAACTCCTCAAAACACGCTGAGATTAATTCTTAACTAAGAAACAAACTGGTTCATTCTGAGCGTAATCGGAGATGAAAAAAATCAAAATCCTCAAAACACGCTGAGATTAATTCTTTACTAAGAAACAAGGGTGTTCTGAACAAACTGGTTCATTCTAAGTGGAATCGGAGAGGAAAAAAATTCAAACTACTCAAAACACGCTGAGATTAATTCTTAACTAAGAAACAAACTGGTTCATTCTGAGCGTATACGGAGATGAAAATCGGAGATGAACAAAATTCAAACTCCTAAAAACACGCTGAGATTAATTCTTAACTAAGAAACAAACTGGTTCATTCTGAGCGTAATCGGAGATGAAAAAATTCAAACTCCTCAAAAAACGCTGAGATTAATTCTTTACTTAGAAACAAGGGTGTTCTGAACAAACTGGTTCATTCTAAGCGGAATCGGAGAGGAAAAAAATTCAAACTCCTCAAAACACGCTGAGATTAATTATTTACTAAGAAACAAGGGTGTTCTGAACAAACTGGTTCATTCTAAGCGGAATCGGAGAGGAAAAAAATTCAAACTCCTCAAAACACGCTGAGATTAATTCTTAACTAAGAAACAAACTGGTTCATTCTGAGCGTAATCGGAGATGAAAATCGGAGATGAAAAAAATTCAAACTCCTCAAAAAACGCTGAGATTAATTCTTTACTAAGAAACAAGGGTGTTCTGAACAAACTGGTTCATTCTAAGCGGAATCGGAGAGGAAAAAAATTCAAACTCCTCAAAACACGCTGAGATTAATTCTTAACTAAGAAACAAACTGGTTCATTCTGAGCGTAATCGGAGATGAAAAAATTCAAACTCCTCAAAACACGCTGAGATTAATTCTTTACTAAGAAACAAGGGTGTTCTGAACAAACTGGTTCATTCTAAGCGGAATCGGAGAGGAAAAAAATTCAAACTCCTCAAAACACGCTGAGATTAATTCTTTACTAAGAAACAAGGGTGTTCTGAACAAACTGGTTCATTCTAAGTGGAATCGGAGAGGAAAAAAATTCAAACTACTCAAAACACGCTGAGATTAATTCTTAACTAAGAAACAAACTGGTTCATTCTGAGCGTATACGGAGATGAAAATCGGAGATGAACAAAATTCAAACTCCTCAAAAAACGAAGAGATTAATTCTTTACTAAGAAACAAGGGTGTTCTGAACAAACTGGTTCATTCTAAGCGGAATCGGAGAGGAAAAAAATTCAAACTCCTCAAAACACGCTGAGATTAATTCTTAACTAAGAAACAAACTGGTTCATTCTGAGCGTATACGGAGATGAAAATCGGAGATGAACAAAATTCAAACTCCTCAAAACACGCTGAGATTAATTCTTAACTAAGAAACAAACTGGTTCATTCTGAGCGTAATCGGAGATGAACAAATTCAAACTCCTCAAAAAACGCTGAGATTAATTATTTACTAAGAAACAAGGGTGTTCTGAACAAACTGGTTCATTCTAAGCGGAATCGGAGAGGAAAAAAATTCAAACTCCTCAAAACACGCTGAGATTAATTATTTACTAAGAAACAAGGGTGTTCTGAACAAACTGGTTCATTCTAAGCGGAATCGGAGAGGAAAAAAATTCAAACTCCTCAAAACACGCTGAGATTAATTCTTAACTAAGAAACAAACTGGTTCATTCTGAGCGTAATCGGAGATGAAAATCGGAGATGAAAAAAATTCAAACTCCTCAAAAAACGCTGAGATTAATTCTTTACTAAGAAACAAGGGTGTTCTGAACAAACTGGTTCATTCTAAGCGGAATCGGAGAGGAAAAAAATTCAAACTCCTCAAAACACGCTGAGATTAATTCTTAACTAAGAAACAAACTGGTTCATTCTGAGCGTAATCGGAGATGAAAAAATTCAAACTCCTCAAAACACGCTGAGATTAATTCTTTACTAAGAAACAAGGGTGTTCTGAACAAACTGGTTCATTCTAAGCGGAATCGGAGAGGAAAAAAATTCAAACTCCTCAAAACACGCTGAGATTAATTCTTTACTAAGAAACAAGGGTGTTCTGAACAAACTGGTTCATTCTAAGTGGAATCGGAGAGGAAAAAAATTCAAACTCCTCAAAACACGCTGAGATTAATTCTTTACTAAGAAACAAGGGTGTTCTGAACAAACTGGTTCATTCTAAGTGGAATCGGAGAGGAAAAAAATTCAAACTACTCAAAACACGCTGAGATTAATTCTTAACTAAGAAACAAACTGGTTCATTCTGAGCGTATACGGAGATGAAAATCGGAGATGAACAAAATTCAAACTCCTCAAAAAACGAAGAGATTAATTCTTTACTAAGAAACAAGGGTGTTCTGAACAAACTGGTTCATTCTAAGCGGAATCGGAGAGGAAAAAAATTCAAACTCCTCAAAACACGCTGAGATTAATTCTTAACTAAGAAACAAACTGGTTCATTCTGAGCGTAATCGGAGATGAAAAAATTCAAACTCCTCAAAACACGCTGAGATTAATTCTTTACTAAGAAACAAGGGTGTTCTGAACAAACTGGTTCATTCTAAGCGGAATCGGAGAGGAAAAAAATTCAAACTCCTCAAAACACGCTGAGATTAATTCTTTACTAAGAAACAAGGGTGTTCTGAACAAACTGGTTCATTCTAAGCGGAATCGGAGAGGAAAAAAATTCAAACTCCTCAAAACACGCTGAGATTAATTCTTAACTAAGAAACAAGGGTGTTCTGAACAAACTGGTTCATTCTAAGCGGAATCGGAGAGGAAAAAAATTCAAACTCCTCAAAACACGCTGAGATTAATTCTTTACTAAGAAACAAACTGGTTCATTCTGAGCGTATACGGAGATGAAAATCGGAGATGAACAAAATTCAAACTCCTAAAAACACGCTGAGATTAATTCTTAACTAAGAAACAAACTGGTTCATTCTGAGCGTAATCGGAGATGAAAAAATTCAAACTCCTCAAAACACGCTGAGATTAATTCTTAACTAAGAAACAAACTGGTTCATTCTGAGCGTAATCGGAGATGAAAAAATTCAAACTCCTCAAAACACGCTGAGATTAATTCTTTACTAAGAAACAAGGGTGTTCTGAACAAACTGGTTCATTCTAAGCGGAATCGGAGAGGAAAAAAATTCAAACTCCTCAAAACACGCTGAGATTAATTCTTTACTAAGAAACAAACTGGTTCATTCTGAGCGTAATCGGAGATGAAAAAATTCAAACTCCTCATAACACGCTGAGATTAATTCTTTACTAAGAAACAAGGGTGTTCTGAACAAACTGGTTCATTCTAAGCGGAATCGGAGAGGAAAAAAATTCAAACTCCTCAAAACACGCTGAGATTAATTCTTAACTAAGAAACAAACTGGTTCATTCTGAGCGTAATCGGAGATGAAAAAATTCAAACTCCTCATAAAACGCTGAGATTAATTCTTTACTAAGAAACAAGGGTGTTCTGAACAAACTGGTTCATTCTAAGCGGAATCGGAGAGGAAAAAAATTCAAACTCCTCAAAACACGCTGAGATTAATTCTTAACTAAGAAATAAACTGGTTCATTCTGAGCGTAATCGGAGATGAAAAAATTCAAACTCCTCAAAACACGCTGAGATTAATTCTTTACTAAGAAACAAGGGTGTTCTGAACAAACTGGTTCATTCTAAGCGGAATCGGAGAGGAAAAAAATTCAAACTCCTCAAAACACGCTGAGATTAATTCATAACTAATAAGAAACAAACTGGTTCATTCTGAGCGTAATCGGAGATGAAAAAAATCAAAATCCTCAAAACAGGCTGAGATTAATTCTTTACTAAGAAACAAGGGTGTTCTGAACAAACTGGTTCATTCTAAGTGGAATCGGAGAGGAAAAAAATTCAAACTACTCAAAACACGCTGAGATTAATTCTTAACTAAGAAACAAACTGGTTCATTCTGAGCGTATACGGAGATGAAAAAATTCAAACTCCTCAAAACACGCTGAGATTAATTCTTAACTAAGAAACAAACTGGTTCATTCTGAGCGTAATCGGAGATGAAAAAATTCAAACTCCTCAAAACACGCTGAGATTAATTCTTTACTAAGAAACAAGGGTGTTCTGAACAAACTGGTTCATTCTAAGCGGAATCGGAGAGGAAAAAAATTCAAACTCCTCAAAACACGCTGAGATTAATTCTTAACTAAGAAACAAGGGTGTTCTGAACAAACTGGTTCATTCTAAGTGGAATCGGAGAGGAAAAAAATTCAAACTACTCAAAACACGCTGAGATTAATTCTTAACTAAGAAACAAACTGGTTCATTCTGAGCGTATACGGAGATGAAAATCGGAGATGAACAAAATTCAAACTCCTCAAAAAACGAAGAGATTAATTCTTTACTAAGAAACAAGGGTGTTCTGAACAAACTGGTTCATTCTAAGCGGAATCGGAGAGGAAAAAAATTCAAACTCCTCAAAACACGCTGAGATTAATTCTTAACTAAGAAACAAACTGGTTCATTCTGAGCGTAATCGGAGATGAAAAAATTCAAACTCCTCAAAACACGCTGAGATTAATTCTTTACTAAGAAACAAGGGTGTTCTGAACAAAATGGTTCATTCTAAGCGGAATCGGAGAGGAAAAAAATTCAAACTCCTCAAAACACGCTGAGATTAATTCTTTACTAAGAAACAAGGGTGTTCTGAACAAACTGGTTCATTCTAAGCGGAATCGGAGAGGAAAAAAATTCAAACTCCTCAAAACACGCTGAGATTAATTCTTAACTAAGAAACAAGGGTGTTCTGAACAAACTGGTTCATTCTAAGCGGAATCGGAGAGGAAAAAAATTCAAACTCCTCAAAACACGCTGAGATTAATTCTTTACTAAGAAACAAACTGGTTCATTCTGAGCGTATACGGAGATGAAAATCGGAGATGAACAAAATTCAAACTCCTCAAAACACGCTGAGATTTATTCTTAACTAAGAAACAAACTGGTTCATTCTGAGCGTAATCGGAGATGAAAAAATTCAAACTCCTCAAAACACGCTGAGATTAATTCTTAACTAAGAAACAAACTGGTTCATTCTGAGCGTAATCGGAGATGAAAAAATTCAAACTCCTCAAAACACGCTGAGATTAATTCTTTACTAAGAAACAAGGGTGTTCTGAACAAACTGGTTCATTCTAAGCGGAATCGGAGAGGAAAAAATTCAAACTCCTCAAAACACGCTGAGATTAATTCTTTACTAAGAAACAAACTGGTTCATTCTGAGCGTAATCGGAGATGAAAAAATTCAAACTCCTCATAACACGCTGAGATTAATTCTTTACTAAGAAACAAGGGTGTTCTGAACAAACTGGTTCATTCTAAGCGGAATCGGAGAGGAAAAAAATTCAAACTCCTCAAAACACGCTGAGATTAATTCTTAACTAAGAAACAAACTGGTTCATTCTGAGCGTAATCGGAGATGAAAAAATTCAAACTCCTCATAACACGCTGAGATTAATTCTTTACTAAGAAACAAGGGTGTTCTGAACAAACTGGTTCATTCTAAGCGGAATCGGAGAGGAAAAAAATTCAAACTCCTCAAAACACGCTGAGATTAATTCTTAACTAAGAAATAAACTGGTTCATTCTGAGCGTAATCGGAGATGAAAAAATTCAAACTCCTCAAAACACGCTGAGATTAATTCTTTACTAAGAAACAAGGGTGTTCTGAACAAACTGGTTCATTCTAAGCGGAATCGGAGAGGAAAAAAATTCAAACTCCTCAAAACACGCTGAGATTAATTCATAACTAATAAGAAACAAACTGGTTCATTCTGAGCGTAATCGGAGATGAAAAAAATCAAAATCCTCAAAACAGGCTGAGATTAATTCTTTACTAAGAAACAAGGGTGTTCTGAACAAACTGGTTCATTCTAAGTGGAATCGGAGAGGAAAAAAATTCAAACTACTCAAAACACGCTGAGATTAATTGTTAACTAAGAAACAAACTGGTTCATTCTGAGCGTATACGGAGATGAAAATCGGAGATGAACAAAATTCAAACTCCTCAAAACACGCTGAGATTAATTCTTAACTAAGAAACAAACTGGTTCATTCTGAGCGTAATCGGAGATGAAAAAATTCAAACTCCTCAAAAAACGCTGAGATTAATTCTTTACTAAGAAACAAGGGTGTTCTGAACAAACTGGTTCATTCTAAGCGGAATCGGAGAGGAAAAAAATTCAAACTCCTCAAAACACGCTGAGATTAATTATTTACTAAGAAACAAGGGTGTTCTGAACAAACTGGTTCATTCTAAGTGGAATCGGAGAGGAAAAAAATTCAAACTCCTCAAAACACGCTGAGATTAATTCTTAACTAAGAAACAAACTGGTTCATTCTGAGCGTAATCGGAGATGAAAATCGGAGATGAAAAAAATTCAAACTCCTCAAAAAACGCTGAGATTAATTCTTTACTAAGAAACAAGGGTGTTCTGAACAAACTGGTTCATTCTAAGCGGAATCGGAGAGGAAAAAAATTCAAACTCCTCAAAACACGCTGAGATTAATTCTTAACTAAGAAACAAACTGGTTCATTCTGAGCGTAATCGGAGATGAAAAAATTCAAACTCCTCAAAACACGCTGAGATTAATTCTTTACTAAGAAACAAGGGTGTTCTGAACAAACTGGTTCATTCTAAGCGGAATCGGAGAGGAAAAAAATTCAAACTCCTCAAAACACGCTGAGATTAATTCTTTACTAAGAAACAAGGGTGTTCTGAACAAACTGGTTCATTCTAAGTGGAATCGGAGAGGAAAAAAATTCAAACTACTCAAAACACGCTGAGATTAATTCTTAACTAAGAAACAAGGGTGTTCTGAACAAACTGGTTCATTCTAAGCGGAATGGGAGAGGAAAAAAATTCAAACTCCTCAAAACACGCTGAGATTAATTATTAACTAAGAAACAAGGGTGTTCTGAACAAACTGGTTCATTCTAAGCGGAATCGGAGAAGAAAAAAATTCAAACTCCTCAAAACACGCTGAGATTAATTCTTTACTAAGAAACAAGGGTGTTCTGAACAAACTGGTTCATTCTAAGTGGAATCGGAGAGGAAAAAAATTCAAACTACTCAAAACACGCTGAGATTAATTCTTAACTAAGAAACAAACTGGTTCATTCTGAGCGTATACGGAGATGAAAAAAATCAAACTCCTCAAAACACGCTGAGATTAATTCTTAACTAAGAAACAAACTGGTTCATTCTGAGCGTAATCGGAGATGAAAAAATTCAAACTCCTCAAAACACGCTGAGATTAATTCTTTACTAAGAAACAAGGGTGTTCTGAACAAACTGGTTCATTCTAAGCGGAATCGGAGAGGAAAAAAATTCAAACTCCTCAAAACACGCTGAGATTAATTCTTAACTAAGAAACAAGGGTGTTCTGAACAAACTGGTTCATTCTAAGTGGAATCGGAGAGGAAAAAAATTCAAACTACTCAAAACACGCTGAGATTAATTCTTAACTAAGAAACAAACTGGTTCATTCTGAGCGTATACGGAGATGAAAATCGGAGATGAACAAAATTCAAACTCCTCAAAAAACGAAGAGATTAATTCTTTACTAAGAAACAAGGGTGTTCTGAACAAACTGGTTCATTCTAAGCGGAATCGGAGAGGAAAAAAATTCAAACTCCTCAAAACACGCTGAGATTAATTCTTAACTAAGAAACAAACTGGTTCATTCTGAGCGTAATCGGAGATGAAAAAATTCAAACTCCTCAAAACACGCTGAGATTAATTCTTTACTAAGAAACAAGGGTGTTCTGAACAAACTGGTTCATTCTAAGCGGAATCGGAGAGGAAAAAAATTCAAACTCCTCAAAACACGCTGAGATTAATTCTTTACTAAGAAACAAGGGTGTTCTGAACAAACTGGTTCATTCTAAGCGGAATCGGAGAGGAAAAAAATTCAAACTCCTCAAAACACGCTGAGATTAATTCTTTACTAAGAAACAAGGGTGTTCTGAACAAACTGGTTCATTCTAAGTGGAATCGGAGAGGAAAAAAATTCAAACTACTCAAAACACGCTGAGATTAATTCTTAACTAAGAAACAAACTGGTTCATTCTGAGCGTATACGGAGATGAAAAAATTCAAACTCCTCAAAACACGCTGAGATTAATTCTTAACTAAGAAACAAACTGGTTCATTCTGAGCGTAATGGGAGATGAAAAAATTCAAACTCCTCAAAATACGCTGAGATTAATTCTTTACTAAGAAACAAGGGTGTTCTGAACAAACTGGTTCATTCTAAGCGGAATCGGAGAGGAAAAAAATTCAAACTCCTCAAAACACGCTGAGATTAATTCTTAACTAAGAAACAAGGGTGTTCTGAACAAACTGGTTCATTCTAAGCGGAATCGGAGAGGAAAAAAATTCAAACTCCTCAAAACACGCTGAGATTAATTCTTTACTAAGAAACAAACTGGTTCATTCTGAGCGTATACGGAGATGAAAATCGGAGATGAACAAAATTCAAACTCCTCAAAACACGCTGTGATTTATTCTTAACTAAGAAACAAACTGGTTCATTCTGAGCGTAATCGGAGATGAAAAAATTCAAACTCCTCAAAACACGCTGAGATTAATTCTTAACTAAGAAACAAACTGGTTCATTCTGAGCGTAATCGGAGATGAAAAAATTCAAACTCCTCAAAACACGCTGAGATTAATTCTTTACTAAGAAACAAGGGTGTTCTGAACAAACTGGTTCATTCTAAGCGGAATCGGAGAGGAAAAAATTCAAACTCCTCAAAACACGCTGAGATTAATTCTTTACTAAGAAACAAACTGGTTCATTCTGAGCGTAATCGGAGATGAAAAAATTCAAACTCCTCATAACACGCTGAGATTAATTCTTTACTAAGAAACAAGGGTGTTCTGAACAAACTGGTTCATTCTAAGCGGAATCGGAGAGGAAAAAAATTCAAACTCCTCAAAACACGCTGAGATTAATTCTTAACTAAGAAACAAACTGGTTCATTCTGAGCGTAATCGGAGATGAAAAAATTCAAACTCCTCATAACACGCTGAGATTAATTCTTTACTAAGAAACAAGGGTGTTCTGAACAAACTGGTTCATTCTAAGCGGAATCGGAGAGGAAAAAAATTCAAACTCCTCAAAACACGCTGAGATTAATTCTTAACTAAGAAATAAACTGGTTCATTCTGAGCGTAATCGGAGATGAAAAAATTCAAACTCCTCAAAACACGCTGAGATTAATTCTTTACTAAGAAACAAGGGTGTTCTGAACAAACTGGTTCATTCTAAGCGGAATCGGAGAGGAAAAAAATTCAAACTCCTCAAAACACGCTGAGATTAATTCATAACTAATAAGAAACAAACTGGTTCATTCTGAGCGTAATCGGAGATGAAAAAAATCAAAATCCTCAAAACAGGCTGAGATTAATTCTTTACTAAGAAACAAGGGTGTTCTGAACAAACTGGTTCATTCTAAGCGGAATCGGAGAGGAAAAAAATTCAAACTCCTCAAAACACGCTGAGATTAATTCTTTACTAAGAAACAAGGGTGTTCTGAACAAACTGGTTCATTCTAAGTGGAATCGGAGAGGAAAAAAATTCAAACTACTCAAAACACGCTGAGATTAATTCTTAACTAAGAAACAAACTGGTTCATTCTGAGCGTATACGGAGATGAAAAAATTCAAACTCCTCAAAACACGCTGAGATTAATTCTTAACTAAGAAACAAACTGGTTCATTCTGAGCGTAATGGGAGATGAAAAAATTCAAACTCCTCAAAATACGCTGAGATTAATTCTTTACTAAGAAACAAGGGTGTTCTGAACAAACTGGTTCATTCTAAGCGGAATCGGAGAGGAAAAAAATTCAAACTCCTCAAAACACGCTGAGATTAATTCTTAACTAAGAAACAAGGGTGTTCTGAACAAACTGGTTCATTCTAAGCGGAATCGGAGAGGAAAAAAATTCAAACTCCTCAAAACACGCTGAGATTAATTCTTTACTAAGAAACAAACTGGTTCATTCTGAGCGTATACGGAGATGAAAATCGGAGATGAACAAAATTCAAACTCCTCAAAACACGCTGTGATTTATTCTTAACTAAGAAACAAACTGGTTCATTCTGAGCGTAATCGGAGATGAAAAAATTCAAACTCCTCAAAACACGCTGAGATTAATTCTTAACTAAGAAACAAACTGGTTCATTCTGAGCGTAATCGGAGATGAAAAAATTCAAACTCCTCAAAACACGCTGAGATTAATTCTTTACTAAGAAACAAGGGTGTTCTGAACAAACTGGTTCATTCTAAGCGGAATCGGAGAGGAAAAAATTCAAACTCCTCAAAACACGCTGAGATTAATTCTTTACTAAGAAACAAACTGGTTCATTCTGAGCGTAATCGGAGATGAAAAAATTCAAACTCCTCATAACACGCTGAGATTAATTCTTTACTAAGAAACAAGGGTGTTCTGAACAAACTGGTTCATTCTAAGCGGAATCGGAGAGGAAAAAAATTCAAACTCCTCAAAACACGCTGAGATTAATTCTTAACTAAGAAACAAACTGGTTCATTCTGAGCGTAATCGGAGATGAAAAAATTCAAACTCCTCATAACACGCTGAGATTAATTCTTTACTAAGAAACAAGGGTGTTCTGAACAAACTGGTTCATTCTAAGCGGAATCGGAGAGGAAAAAAATTCAAACTCCTCAAAACACGCTGAGATTAATTCTTAACTAAGAAATAAACTGGTTCATTCTGAGCGTAATCGGAGATGAAAAAATTCAAACTCCTCAAAACACGCTGAGATTAATTCTTTACTAAGAAACAAGGGTGTTCTGAACAAACTGGTTCATTCTAAGCGGAATCGGAGAGGAAAAAAATTCAAACTCCTCAAAACACGCTGAGATTAATTCATAACTAATAAGAAACAAACTGGTTCATTCTGAGCGTAATCGGAGATGAAAAAAATCAAAATCCTCAAAACAGGCTGAGATTAATTCTTTACTAAGAAACAAGGGTGTTCTGAACAAACTGGTTCATTCTAAGTGGAATCGGAGAGGAAAAAAATTCAAACTACTCAAAACACGCTGAGATTAATTGTTAACTAAGAAACAAACTGGTTCATTCTGAGCGTATACGGAGATGAAAATCGGAGATGAACAAAATTCAAACTCCTCAAAACACGCTGAGATTAATTCTTAACTAAGAAACAAACTGGTTCATTCTGAGCGTAATCGGAGATGAAAAAATTCAAACTCCTCAAAAAACGCTGAGATTAATTCTTTACTAAGAAACAAGGGTGTTCTGAACAAACTGGTTCATTCTAAGCGGAATCGGAGAGGAAAAAAATTCAAACTCCTCAAAACACGCTGAGATTAATTATTTACTAAGAAACAAGGGTGTTCTGAACAAACTGGTTCATTCTAAGTGGAATCGGAGAGGAAAAAAATTCAAACTCCTCAAAACACGCTGAGATTAATTCTTAACTAAGAAACAAACTGGTTCATTCTGAGCGTAATCGGAGATGAAAATCGGAGATGAAAAAAATTCAAACTCCTCAAAAAACGCTGAGATTAATTCTTTACTAAGAAACAAGGGTGTTCTGAACAAACTGGTTCATTCTAAGCGGAATCGGAGAGGAAAAAAATTCAAACTCCTCAAAACACGCTGAGATTAATTCTTAACTAAGAAACAAACTGGTTCATTCTGAGCGTAATCGGAGATGAAAAAATTCAAACTCCTCAAAACACGCTGAGATTAATTCTTTACTAAGAAACAAGGGTGTTCTGAACAAACTGGTTCATTCTAAGCGGAATCGGAGAGGAAAAAAATTCAAACTCCTCAAAACACGCTGAGATTAATTCTTTACTAAGAAACAAGGGTGTTCTGAACAAACTGGTTCATTCTAAGTGGAATCGGAGAGGAAAAAAATTCAAACTACTCAAAACACGCTGAGATTAATTCTTAACTAAGAAACAAGGGTGTTCTGAACAAACTGGTTCATTCTAAGCGGAATCGGAGAGGAAAAAAATTCAAACTCCTCAAAACACGCTGAGATTAATTATTAACTAAGAAACAAGGGTGTTCTGAACAAACTGGTTCATTCTAAGCGGAATCGGAGAGGAAAAAAATTCAAACTCCTCAAAACACGCTGAGATTAATTCTTTACTAAGAAACAAGGGTGTTCTGAACAAACTGGTTCATTCTAAGTGGAATCGGAGAGGAAAAAAATTCAAACTACTCAAAACACGCTGAGATTAATTCTTAACTAAGAAACAAACTGGTTCATTCTGAGCGTATACGGAGATGAAAAAATTCAAACTCCTCAAAACACGCTGAGATTAATTCTTAACTAAGAAACAAACTGGTTCATTCTGAGCGTAATCGGAGATGAAAAAATTCAAACTCCTCAAAACACGCTGAGATTAATTCTTTACTAAGAAACAAGGGTGTTCTGAACAAACTGGTTCATTCTAAGCGGAATCGGAGAGGAAAAAAATTCAAACTCCTCAAAACACGCTGAGATTAATTCTTAACTAAGAAACAAGGGTGTTCTGAACAAACTGGTTCATTCTAAGTGGAATCGGAGAGGAAAAAAATTCAAACTACTCAAAACACGCTGAGATTAATTCTTAACTAAGAAACAAACTGGTTCATTCTGAGCGTATACGGAGATGAAAATCGGAGATGAACAAAATTCAAACTCCTCAAAAAACGAAGAGATTAATTCTTTACTAAGAAACAAGGGTGTTCTGAACAAACTGGTTCATTCTAAGCGGAATCGGAGAGGAAAAAAATTCAAACTCCTCAAAACACGCTGAGATTAATTCTTAACTAAGAAACAAACTGGTTCATTCTGAGCGTAATCGGAGATGAAAAAATTCAAACTCCTCAAAACACGCTGAGATTAATTCTTTACTAAGAAACAAGGGTGTTCTGAACAAACTGGTTCATTCTAAGCGGAATCGGAGAGGAAAAAAATTCAAACTCCTCAAAACACGCTGAGATTAATTCTTTACTAAGAAACAAGGGTGTTCTGAACAAACTGGTTCATTCTAAGCGGAATCGGAGAGGAAAAAAATTCAAACTCCTCAAAACACGCTGAGATTAATTCTTTACTAAGAAACAAGGGTGTTCTGAACAAACTGGTTCATTCTAAGTGGAATCGGAGAGGAAAAAAATTCAAACTACTCAAAACACGCTGAGATTAATTCTTAACTAAGAAACAAACTGGTTCATTCTGAGCGTATACGGAGATGAACAAATTCAAACTCCTCAAAACACGCTGAGATTAATTCTTAACTAAGAAACAAACTGGTTCATTCTGAGCGTAATGGGAGATGAAAAAATTCAAACTCCTCAAAATACGCTGAGATTAATTCTTTACTAAGAAACAAGGGTGTTCTGAACAAACTGGTTCATTCTAAGCGGAATCGGAGAGGAAAAAAATTCAAACTCCTCAAAACACGCTGAGATTAATTCTTAACTAAGAAACAAGGGTGTTCTGAACAAACTGGTTCATTCTAAGTGGAATCGGAGAGGAAAAAAATTCAAACTACTCAAAACACGCTGAGATTAATTCTTAACTAAGAAACAAACTGGTTCATTCTGAGCGTATACGGAGATGAAAATCGGAGATGAACAAAATTCAAACTCCTCAAAAAACGCTGAGATTAATTCTTTACTAAGAAACAAGGGTGTTCTGAACAAACTGGTTCATTCTAAGCGGAATCGGAGAGGAAAAAAATTCAAACTCCTCAAAACACGCTGAGATTAATTCTTAACTAAGAAACAAACTGGTTCATTCTGAGCGTAATCGGAGATGAAAAAATTCAAACTCCTCAAAAAACGCTGAGATTAATTCTTTACTAAGAAACAAGGGTGTTCTGAACAAACTGGTTCATTCTAAGCGGAATCGGAGAGGAAAAAAATTCAAACTCCTCAAAACACGCTGAGATTAATTATTTACTAAGAAACAAGGGTGTTCTGAACAAACTGGTTCATTCTAAGCGGAATCGGAGAGGAAAAAAATTCAAACTCCTCAAAACACGCTGAGATTAATTCTTAACTAAGAAACAAACTGGTTCATTCTGAGCGTAATCGGAGATGAAAATCGGAGATGAAAAAAATTCAAACTCCTCAAAAAACGCTGAGATTAATTCTTTACTAAGAAACAAGGGTGTTCTGAACAAACTGGTTCATTCTAAGCGGAATCGGAGAGGAAAAAAATTCAAACTCCTCAAAACACGCTGAGATTAATTCTTAACTAAGAAACAAACTGGTTCATTCTGAGCGTAATCGGAGATGAAAAAATTCAAACTCCTCAAAACACGCTGAGATTAATTCTTTACTAAGAAACAAGGGTGTTCTGAACAAACTGGTTCATTCTAAGCGGAATCGGAGAGGAAAAAAATTCAAACTCCTCAAAACACGCTGAGATTAATTCTTTACTAAGAAACAAGGGTGTTCTGAACAAACTGGTTCATTCTAAGTGGAATCGGAGAGGAAAAAAATTCAAACTACTCAAAACACGCTGAGATTAATTCTTAACTAAGAAACAAGGGTGTTCTGAACAAACTGGTTCATTCTAAGCGGAATCGGAGAGGAAAAAATTCAAACTCCTCAAAACACGCTGAGATTAATTATTAACTAAGAAACAAGGGTGTTCTGAACAAACTGGTTCATTCTAAGCGGAATCGGAGAGGAAAAAAATTCAAACTCCTCAAAACACGCTGAGATTAATTCTTTACTAAGAAACAAGGGTGTTCTGAACAAACTGGTTCATTCTAAGTGGAATCGGAGAGGAAAAAAATTCAAACTACTCAAAACACGCTGAGATTAATTCTTAACTAAGAAACAAACTGGTTCATTCTGAGCGTATACGGAGATGAAAAAATTCAAACTCCTCAAAACACGCTGAGATTAATTCTTAACTAAGAAACAAACTGGTTCATTCTGAGCGTAATCGGAGATGAAAAAATTCAAACTCCTCAAAACACGCTGAGATTAATTCTTTACTAAGAAACAAGGGTGTTCTGAACAAACTGGTTCATTCTAAGCGGAATCGGAGAGGAAAAAAATTCAAACTCCTCAAAACACGCTGAGATTAATTCTTAACTAAGAAACAAGGGTGTTCTGAACAAACTGGTTCATTCTAAGTGGAATCGGAGAGGAAAAAAATTCAAACTACTCAAAACACGCTGAGATTAATTCTTAACTAAGAAACAAACTGGTTCATTCTGAGCGTATACGGAGATGAAAATCGGAGATGAACAAAATTCAAACTCCTCAAAAAACGAAGAGATTAATTCTTTACTAAGAAACAAGGGTGTTCTGAACAAACTGGTTCATTCTAAGCGGAATCGGAGAGGAAAAAAATTCAAACTCCTCAAAACACGCTGAGATTAATTCTTAACTAAGAAACAAACTGGTTCATTCTGAGCGTAATCGGAGATGAAAAAATTCAAACTCCTCAAAACACGCTGAGATTAATTCTTTACTAAGAAACAAGGGTGTTCTGAACAAACTGGTTCATTCTAAGCGGAATCGGAGAGGAAAAAAATTCAAACTCCTCAAAACACGCTGAGATTAATTCTTTACTAAGAAACAAGGGTGTTCTGAACAAACTGGTTCATTCTAAGCGGAATCGGAGAGGAAAAAAATTCAAACTCCTCAAAACACGCTGAGATTAATTCTTAACTAAGAAACAAGGGTGTTCTGAACAAACTGGTTCATTCTAAGCGGAATCGGAGAGGAAAAAAATTCAAACTCCTCAAAACACGCTGAGATTAATTATTAACTAAGAAACAAGGGTGTTCTGAACAAACTGGTTCATTCTAAGCGGAATCGGAGAGGAACAAAATTCAAACTCCTCAAAACACGCTGAGATTAATTCTTAACTAAGAAACAAACTGGTTCATTCTGAGCGTAATCGGAGATGAAAATCGGAGATGAAAAAAATTCAAACTCCTCAAAAAACGCTGAGATTAATTCTTTACTAAGAAACAAGGGTGTTCTGAACAAACTGGTTCATTCTAAGCGGAATCGGAGAGGAAAAAAATACAAACTCCTCAAAACACGCTGAGATTAATTCTTAACTAAGAAACAAACTGGTTCATTCTGAGCGTAATCGGAGATGAAAAAATTCAAACTCCTCAAAACACGCTGAGATTAATTCTTAACTAAGAAACAAGGGTGTTCTGAACAAACTGGTTCATTCTAAGCGGAATCGGAGAGGAAAAAAATTCAAACTCCTCAAAACACGCTGAGATTAATTATTAACTAAGAAACAAGGGTGTTCTGAACAAACTGGTTCATTCTAAGCGGAATCGGAGAGGAAAAAAATTCAAACTCCTCAAAACACGCTGAGATTAATTCTTTACTAAGAAACAAGGGTGTTCTGAACAAACTGGTTCATTCTAAGTGGAATCGGAGAGGAAAAAAATTCAAACTACTCAAAACACGCTGAGATTAATTCTTAACTAAGAAACAAACTGGTTCATTCTGAGCGTATACGGAGATGAAAAAATTCAAACTCCTCAAAACACGCTGAGATTAATTCTTAACTAAGAAACAAACTGGTTCATTCTGAGCGTAATCGGAGATGAAAAAATTCAAACTCCTCAAAACACGCTGAGATTAATTCTTTACTAAGAAACAAGGGTGTTCTGAACAAACTGGTTCATTCTAAGCGGAATCGGAGAGGAAAAAAATTCAAACTCCTCAAAACACGCTGAGATTAATTCTTAACTAAGAAACAAGGGTGTTCTGAACAAACTGGTTCATTCTAAGTGGAATCGGAGAGGAAAAAAATTCAAACTACTCAAAACACGCTGAGATTAATTCTTAACTAAGAAACAAACTGGTTCATTCTGAGCGTATACGGAGATGAAAATCGGAGATGAACAAAATTCAAACTCCTCAAAAAACGAAGAGATTAATTCTTTACTAAGAAACAAGGGTGTTCTGAACAAACTGGTTCATTCTAAGCGGAATCGGAGAGGAAAAAAATTCAAACTCCTCAAAACACGCTGAGATTAATTCTTAACTAAGAAACAAACTGGTTCATTCTGAGCGTAATCGGAGATGAAAAAATTCAAACTCCTCAAAACACGCTGAGATTAATTCTTTACTAAGAAACAAGGGTGTTCTGAACAACTGGTTCATTCTAAGCGGAATCGGAGAGGAAAAAAATTCAAACTCCTCAAAACACGCTGAGATTAATTCTTTACTAAGAAACAAGGGTGTTCTGAACAAACTGGTTCATTCTAAGCGGAATCGGAGAGGAAAAAAATTCAAACTCCTCAAAACACGCTGAGATTAATTCTTAACTAAGAAACAAGGGTGTTCTGAACAAACTGGTTCATTCTAAGCGGAATCGGAGAGGAAACAAATTCAAACTCCTCAAAACACGCTGAGATTAATTCTTTACTAAGAAACAAGGGTGTTCTGAACAAACTGGTTCATTCTAAGTGGAATCGGAGAGGAAAAAAATTCAAACTCCTCAAAACACGCTGAGATTAATTCTTAACTAAGAAACAAACTGGTTCATTCTGAGCGTAATCGGAGATGAAAAAATTCAAACTCCTCAAAACACGCTGAGATTAATTCTTTACTAAGAAACAAGGGTGTTCTGAACAAACTGGTTCATTCTAAGCGGAATCGGAGAGGAAAAAAATTCAAACTCCTCAAAACACGCTGAGATTAATTCTTAACTAAGAAACAAGGGTGTTCTGAACAAACTGGTTCATTCTAAGTGGAATCGGAGAGGAAAAAAATTCAAACTACTCAAAACACGCTGAGATTAATTCTTAACTAAGAAACAAACTGGTTCATTCTGAGCGTATACGGAGATGAAAATCGGAGATGAACAAAATTCAAACTCCTCAAAAAACGAAGAGATTAATTCTTTACTAAGAAACAAGGGTGTTCTGAACAAACTGGTTCATTCTAAGCGGAATCGGAGAGGAAAAAAATTCAAACTCCTCAAAACACGCTGAGATTAATTCTTAACTAAGAAACAAACTGGTTCATTCTGAGCGTAATCGGAGATGAAAAAATTCAAACTCCTCAAAACACGCTGAGATTAATTCTTTACTAAGAAACAAGGGTGTTCTGAACAAACTGGTTCATTCTAAGCGGAATCGGAGAGGAAAAAAATTCAAACTCCTCAAAACACGCTGAGATTAATTCTTTACTAAGAAACAAGGGTGTTCTGAACAAACTGGTTCATTCTAAGCGGAATCGGAGAGGAAAAAAATTCAAACTCCTCAAAACACGCTGAGATTAATTCTTAACTAAGAAACAAGGGTGTTCTGAACAAACTGGTTCATTCTAAGCGGAATCGGAGAGGAAACAAATTCAAACTCCTCAAAACACGCTGAGATTAATTCTTTACTAAGAAACAAGGGTGTTCTGAACAAACTGGTTCATTCTAAGTGGAATCGGAGAGGAAAAAAATTCAAACTACTCAAAACACGCTGAGATTAATTCTTAACTAAGAAACAAACTGGTTCATTCTGAGCGTATACGGAGATGAAAAAATTCAAACTCCTCAAAACACGCTGAGATTAATTCTTAACTAAGAAACAAACTGGTTCATTCTGAGCGTAATCGGAGATGAAAAAATTCAAACTCCTCAAAATACGCTGAGATTAATTCTTTACTAAGAAACAAGGGTGTTCTGAACAAACTGGTTCATTCTAAGCGGAATCGGAGAGGAAAAAAATTCAAACTCCTCAAAACACGCTGAGATTAATTCTTAACTAAGAAACAAGGGTGTTCTGAACAAACTGGTTCATTCTAAGTGGAATCGGAGAGGAAAAAAATTCAAACTACTCAAAACACGCTGAGATTAATTCTTAACTAAGAAACAAACTGGTTCATTCTGAGCGTATACGGAGATGAAAATCGGAGATGAACAAAATTCAAACTCCTCAAAAAACGCTGAGATTAATTCTTTACTAAGAAACAAGGGTGTTCTGAACAAACTGGTTCATTCTAAGCGGAATCGGAGAGGAAAAAAATTCAAACTCCTCAAAACACGCTGAGATTAATTCTTAACTAAGAAACAAACTGGTTCATTCTGAGCGTAATCGGAGATGAAAAAAATCAAAATCCTCAAAACACGCTGAGATTAATTCTTAACTAAGAAACAAACTGGTTCATTCTGAGCGTAATCGGAGATGAAAATCGGAGATGAACAAAATTCAAACTCCTAAAAACACGCTGAGATTAATTCTTAACTAAGAAACAAACTGGTTCATTCTGAGCGTAATCGGAGATGAAAAAATTCAAACTCCTCAAAAAACGCTGAGATTAATTCTTTACTAAGAAACAAGGGTGTTCTGAACAAACTGGTTCATTCTAAGCGGAATCGGAGAGGAAAAAAATTCAAACTCCTCAAAACACGCTGAGATTAATTCTTTACTAAGAAACAAGGGTGTTCTGAACAAACTGGTTCATTCTAAGCGGAATCGGAGAGGAAAAAAATTCAAACTCCTCAAAACACGCTGAGATTAATTCTTAACTAAGAAACAAACTGGTTCATTCTGAGCGTAATCGGAGATGAAAAAATTCAAACTCCTCAAAACACGCTGAGATTAATTCTTTACTAAGAAACAAGGGTGTTCTGAACAAACTGGTTCATTCTAAGCGGAATCGGAGAGGAAAAAAATTCAAACTCCTCAAAACACGCTGAGATTAATTCTTTACTAAGAAACAAGGGTGTTCTGAACAAACTGGTTCATTCTAAGCGGAATCGGAGAGGAAAAAAATTCAAACTCCTCAAAACACGCTGAGATTAATTCTTAACTAAGAAACAAGGGTGTTCTGAACAAACTGGTTCATTCTAAGCGGAATCGGAGAGGAAAAAAATTCAAACTCCTCAAAACACGCTGAGATTAATTATTAACTAAGAAACAAGGGTGTTCTGAACAAACTGGTTCATTCTAAGCGGAATCGGAGAGGAACAAAATTCAAACTCCTCAAAACACGCTGAGATTAATTCTTAACTAAGAAACAAACTGGTTCATTCTGAGCGTAATCGGAGATGAAAATCGGAGATGAAAAAAATTCAAACTCCTCAAAAAACGCTGAGATTAATTCTTTACTAAGAAACAAGGGTGTTCTGAACAAACTGGTTCATTCTAAGCGGAATCGGAGAGGAAAAAAATTCAAACTCCTCAAAACACGCTGAGATTAATTCTTAACTAAGAAACAAACTGGTTCATTCTGAGCGTAATCGGAGATGAAAAAATTCAAACTCCTCAAAACACGCTGAGATTAATTCTTAACTAAGAAACAAGGGTGTTCTGAACAAACTGGTTCATTCTAAGCGGAATCGGAGAGGAAAAAAATTCAAACTCCTCAAAACACGCTGAGATTAATTATTAACTAAGAAACAAGGGTGTTCTGAACAAACTGGTTCATTCTAAGCGGAATCGGAGAGGAAAAAAATTCAAACTCCTCAAAACACGCTGAGATTAATTCTTTACTAAGAAACAAGGGTGTTCTGAACAAACTGGTTCATTCTAAGTGGAATCGGAGAGGAAAAAAATTCAAACTACTCAAAACACGCTGAGATTAATTCTTAACTAAGAAACAAACTGGTTCATTCTGAGCGTATACGGAGATGAAAAAATTCAAACTCCTCAAAACACGCTGAGATTAATTCTTAACTAAGAAACAAACTGGTTCATTCTGAGCGTAATCGGAGATGAAAAAATTCAAACTCCTCAAAACACGCTGAGATTAATTCTTTACTAAGAAACAAGGGTGTTCTGAACAAACTGGTTCATTCTAAGCGGAATCGGAGAGGAAAAAAATTCAAACTCCTCAAAACACGCTGAGATTAATTCTTAACTAAGAAACAAGGGTGTTCTGAACAAACTGGTTCATTCTAAGTGGAATCGGAGAGGAAAAAAATTCAAACTACTCAAAACACGCTGAGATTAATTCTTAACTAAGAAACAAACTGGTTCATTCTGAGCGTATACGGAGATGAAAATCGGAGATGAACAAAATTCAAACTCCTCAAAAAACGAAGAGATTAATTCTTTACTAAGAAACAAGGGTGTTCTGAACAAACTGGTTCATTCTAAGCGGAATCGGAGAGGAAAAAAATTCAAACTCCTCAAAACACGCTGAGATTAATTCTTAACTAAGAAACAAACTGGTTCATTCTGAGCGTAATCGGAGATGAAAAAATTCAAACTCCTCAAAACACGCTGAGATTAATTCTTTACTAAGAAACAAGGGTGTTCTGAACAAACTGGTTCATTCTAAGCGGAATCGGAGAGGAAAAAAATTCAAACTCCTCAAAACACGCTGAGATTAATTCTTTACTAAGAAACAAGGGTGTTCTGAACAAACTGGTTCATTCTAAGCGGAATCGGAGAGGAAAAAAATTCAAACTCCTCAAAACACGCTGAGATTAATTCTTAACTAAGAAACAAGGGTGTTCTGAACAAACTGGTTCATTCTAAGCGGAATCGGAGAGGAAACAAATTCAAACTCCTCAAAACACGCTGAGATTAATTCTTTACTAAGAAACAAGGGTGTTCTGAACAAACTGGTTCATTCTAAGTGGAATCGGAGAGGAAAAAAATTCAAACTACTCAAAACACGCTGAGATTAATTCTTAACTAAGAAACAAACTGGTTCATTCTGAGCGTATACGGAGATGAAAAAATTCAAACTCCTCAAAACACGCTGAGATTAATTCTTAACTAAGAAACAAACTGGTTCATTCTGAGCGTAATCGGAGATGAAAAAATTCAAACTCCTCAAAATACGCTGAGATTAATTCTTTACTAAGAAACAAGGGTGTTCTGAACAAACTGGTTCATTCTAAGCGGAATCGGAGAGGAAAAAAATTCAAACTCCTCAAAACACGCTGAGATTAATTCTTAACTAAGAAACAAGGGTGTTCTGAACAAACTGGTTCATTCTAAGTGGAATCGGAGAGGAAAAAAATTCAAACTACTCAAAACACGCTGAGATTAATTCTTAACTAAGAAACAAACTGGTTCATTCTGAGCGTATACGGAGATGAAAATCGGAGATGAACAAAATTCAAACTCCTCAAAAAACGCTGAGATTAATTCTTTACTAAGAAACAAGGGTGTTCTGAACAAACTGGTTCATTCTAAGCGGAATCGGAGAGGAAAAAAATTCAAACTCCTCAAAACACGCTGAGATTAATTCTTAACTAAGAAACAAACTGGTTCATTCTGAGCGTAATCGGAGATGAAAAAAATCAAAATCCTCAAAACACGCTGAGATTAATTCTTAACTAAGAAACAAACTGGTTCATTCTGAGCGTAATCGGAGATGAAAATCGGAGATGAACAAAATTCAAACTCCTAAAAACACGCTGAGATTAATTCTTAACTAAGAAACAAACTGGTTCATTCTGAGCGTAATCGGAGATGAAAAAATTCAAACTCCTCAAAAAACGCTGAGATTAATTCTTTACTAAGAAACAAGGGTGTTCTGAACAAACTGGTTCATTCTAAGCGGAATCGGAGAGGAAAAAAATTCAAACTCCTCAAAACACGCTGAGATTAATTCTTTACTAAGAAACAAGGGTGTTCTGAACAAACTGGTTCATTCTAAGCGGAATCGGAGAGGAAAAAAATTAAAACTCCTCAAAACACGCTGAGATTAATTCTTAACTAAGAAACAAACTGGTTCATTCTGAGCGTAATCGGAGATGAAAAAATTCAAACTCCTCAAAACACGCTGAGATTAATTCTTTACTAAGAAACAAGGGTGTTCTGAACAAACTGGTTCATTCTAAGCGGAATCGGAGAGGAAAAAAATTCAAACTCCTCAAAACACGCTGAGATTAATTCTTAACTAAGAAACAAGGGTGTTCTGAACAAACTGGTTCATTCTAAGTGGAATCGGAGAGGAAAAAAATTCAAACTAATCAAAACACGCTGAGATTATTTCTTAACTAAGAAACAAACTGGTTCATTCTGAGCGTATACGGAGATGAAAATCGGAGATGAACAAAATTCAAACTCCTCAAAAAACGAAGAGATTAATTCTTTACTAAGAAACAAGGGTGTTCTGAACAAACTGGTTCATTCTAAGCGGAATCGGAGAGGAAAAAAATTCAAACTCCTCAAAACACGCTGAGATTAATTCTTAACTAAGAAACAAACTGGTTCATTCTGAGCGTAATCGGAGATGAAAAAATTCAAACTCCTCAAAACACGCTGAGATTAATTCTTTACTAAGAAACAAGGGTGTTCTGAACAAACTGGTTCATTCTAAGCGGAATCGGAGAGGAAAAAAATTCAAACTCCTCAAAACACGCTGAGATTAATTCTTTACTAAGAAACAAGGTTGTTCTGAACAAACTGGTTCATTCTAAGCGGAATCGGAGAGGAAAAAAATTCAAACTCCTCAAAACACGCTGAGATTAATTCTTAACTAAGAAACAAGGGTGTTCTGAACAAACTGGTTCATTCTAAGCGGAATCGGAGAGGAAAAAAATTCAAACTCCTCAAAACACGCTGAGATTAATTCTTTACTAAGAAACAAGGGTGTTCTGAACAAACTGGTTCATTCTAAGTGGAATCGGAGAGGAAAAAAATTCAAACTACTCAAAACACGCTGAGATTAATTCTTAACTAAGAAACAAACTGGTTCATTCTGAGCGTATACGGAGATGAAAAAATTCAAACTCCTCAAAACACACTGAGATTAATTCTTAACTAAGAAACAAACTGGTTCATTCTGAGCGTAATCGGAGATGAAAAAATTCAAACTCCTCAAAATACGCTGAGATTAATTCTTTACTAAGAAACAAGGGTGTTCTGAACAAACTGGTTCATTCTAAGCGGAATCGGAGAGGAAAAAAATTCAAACTCCTCAAAACACGCTGAGATTAATTCTTAACTAAGAAACAAGGGTGTTCTGAACAAACTGGTTCATTCTAAGTGGAATCGGAGAGGAAAAAAATTCAAACTACTCAAAACACGCTGAGATTAATTCTTAACTAAGAAACAAACTGGTTCATTCTGAGCGTATACGGAGATGAAAATCGGAGATGAACAAAATTCAAACTCCTGAAAAAACGCTGAGATTAATTCTTTACTAAGAAACAAGGGTGTTCTGAACAAACTGGTTCATTCTAAGCGGAATCGGAGAGGAAAAAAATTCAAACTCCTCAAAACACGCTGAGATTAATTCTTAACTAAGAAACAAACTGGTTCATTCTGAGCGTAATCGGAGATGAAAAAAATCAAAATCCTCAAAACACGCTGAGATTAATTCTTTACTAAGAAACAAGGGTGTTCTGAACAAACTGGTTCATTCTAAGTGGAATCGGAGAGGAAAAAAATTCAAACTACTCAAAACACGCTGAGATTAATTCTTAACTAAGAAACAAACTGGTTCATTCTGAGCGTATACGGAGATGAAAATCGGAGATGAACAAAATTCAAACTCCTAAAAACACGCTGAGATTAATTCTTAACTAAGAAACAAACTGGTTCATTCTGAGCGTAATCGGAGATGAAAAAATTCAAACTCCTCAAAAAACGCTGAGATTAATTCTTTACTAAGAAACAAGGGTGTTCTGAACAAACTGGTTCATTCTAAGCGGAATCGGAGAGGAAAAAAATTCAAACTCCTCAAAACACGCTGAGATTAATTCTTTACTAAGAAACAAGGGTGTTCTGAACAAACTGGTTCATTCTAAGCGGAATCGGAGAGGAAAAAAATTCAAACTCCTCAAAACACGCTGAGATTAATTCTTAACTAAGAAACAAACTGGTTCATTCTGAGCGTAATCGGAGATGAAAAAATTCAAACTCCTCATAACACGCTGAGATTAATTCTTTACTAAGAAACAAGGGTGTTCTGAACAAACTGGTTCATTCTAAGCGGAATCGGAGAGGGAAAAAATTCAAACTCCTCAAAACACGCTGAGATTAATTCTTAACTAAGAAATAAACTGGTTCATTCTGAGCGTAATCGGAGATGAAAAAATTCAAACTCCTCAAAACACGCTGAGATTAATTCTTTACTAAGAAACAAGGGTGTTCTGAACAAACTGGTTCATTCTAAGCGGAATCGGAGAGGGAAAAAATTCAAACTCCTCAAAACACGCTGAGATTAATTCTTAACCAAGAAACAAACTGGTTCATTCTGAGCGTAATCGGAGATGAAAATCGGAGATGAAAAAAATTCAAACTCCTCAAAAAACGCTGAGATTAATTCTTTACTAAGAAACAAGGGTGTTCTGAACAAACTGGTTCATTCTAAGCGGAATCGGAGAGGAAAAAAATTCAAACTCCTCAAAACACGCTGAGATTAATTCTTAACTAAGAAACAAACTGGTTCATTCTGAGCGTAATCGGAGATGAAAATCGGAGATGAAAAAAATTCAAACTCCTCAAAAAACGCTGAGATTAATTCTTTACTAAGAAACAAGGGTGTTCTGAACAAACTGGTTCATTCTAAGCGGAATCGGAGAGGAAAAAAATTCAAACTACTCAAAACACGCTGAGATTAATTCTTTACTAAGATACAAGGGTGTTCTGAACAAACTGGTTCATTCTAAGCGGAATCGGAGAGGAAAAAAATTCAAACTCCTCAAAACACGCTGAGATTAATTCTTAACTAAGAAACAAACTGGTTCATTCTGAGCGTAATCGGAGATGAAAAAATTCAAACTCCTCAAAACACGCTGAGATTAATTCTTTACTAAGAAACAAGGGTGTTCTGAACAAACTGGTTCATTCTAAGCGGAATCGGAGAGGAAAAAAATTCAAACTCCTCAAAACACGCTGAGATTAATTCTTTACTAAGAAACAAGGGTGTTCTGAACAAACTGGTTCATTCTAAGCGGAATCGGAGAGGAAAAAAATTCAAACTCCTCAAAACACGCTGAGATTAATTCTTAACTAAGAAACAAACTGGTTCATTCTGAGCGTAATCGGAGATGAAAAAATTCAAACTCCTCAAAACACGCTGAGATTAATTCTTTACTAAGAAACAAGGGTGTTCTGAACAAACTGGTTCATTCTAAGCGGAATCGGAGATGAAAATCGGAGATGAACAAAATTCAAACTCCTCAAAAAACGAAGAGATTAATTCTTTACTAAGAAACAAGGGTGTTCTGAACAAACTGGTTCATTCAAAGCGGAATCGGAGAGGAAAAAAATTCAAACTCCTCAAAACACGCTGAGATTAATTCTTAACTAAGAAACAAACTGGTTCATTCTGAGCGTAATCGGAGATGAAAAAATTCAAACTCCTCAAAACACGCTGAGATTAATTCTTTACTAAGAAACAAGGGTGTTCTGAACAAACTGGTTCATTCTAAGCGGAATCGGAGAGGGAAAAAATTCAAACTCCTCAAAACACGCTGAGATTAATTCTTAACCAAGAAACAAACTGGTTCATTCTGAGCGTAATCGGAGATGAAAATCGGAGATGAAAAAAATTCAAACTCCTCAAAAAACGCTGAGATTAATTCTTTACTAAGAAACAAGGGTGTTCTGAACAAACTGGTTCATTCTAAGCGGAATCGGAGAGGAAAAAAATTCAAACTCCTCAAAACACGCTGAGATTAATTCTTAACTAAGAAACAAACTGGTTCATTCTGAGCGTAATCGGAGATGAAAATCGGAGATGAAAAAAATTCAAACTCCTCAAAAAACGCTGAGATTAATTCTTTACTAAGAAACAAGGGTGTTCTGAACAAACTGGTTCATTCTAAGCGGAATCGGAGAGGAAAAAAATTCAAACTACTCAAAACACGCTGAGATTAATTCTTTACTAAGATACAAGGGTGTTCTGAACAAACTGGTTCATTCTAAGCGGAATCGGAGAGGAAAAAAATTCAAACTCCTCAAAACACGCTGAGATTAATTCTTAACTAAGAAACAAACTGGTTCATTCTGAGCGTAATCGGAGATGAAAAAATTCAAACTCCTCAAAACACGCTGAGATTAATTCTTTACTAAGAAACAAGGGTGTTCTGAACAAACTGGTTCATTCTAAGCGGAATCGGAGAGGAAAAAAATTCAAACTCCTCAAAACACGCTGAGATTAATTCTTTACTAAGAAACAAGGGTGTTCTGAACAAACTGGTTCATTCTAAGCGGAATCGGAGAGGAAAAAAATTCAAACTCCTCAAAACACGCTGAGATTAATTCTTAACTAAGAAACAAACTGGTTCATTCTGAGCGTAATCGGAGATGAAAAAATTCAAACTCCTCAAAACACGCTGAGATTAATTCTTTACTAAGAAACAAGGGTGTTCTGAACAAACTGGTTCATTCTAAGCGGAATCGGAGATGAAAATCGGAGATGAACAAAATTCAAACTCCTCAAAAAACGAAGAGATTAATTCTTTACTAAGAAACAAGGGTGTTCTGAACAAACTGGTTCATTCAAAGCGGAATCGGAGAGGAAAAAAATTCAAACTCCTCAAAACACGCTGAGATTAATTCTTAACTAAGAAACAAACTGGTTCATTCTGAGCGTAATCGGAGATGAAAAAATTCAAACTCCTCAAAACACGCTGAGATTAATTCTTTACTAAGAAACAAGGGTGTTCTGAACAAACTGGTTCATTCTAAGCGGAATCGGAGAGGAAAAAAATTCAAACTCCTCAAAACACGCTGAGATTAATTCTTAACTAAGAAACAAACTGGTTCATTCTGAGCGTAATCGGAGATGAAAATCGGAGATGAAAAAAATTCAAACTCCTCAAAAAACGCTGAGATTAATTCTTTACTAAGAAACAAGGGTGTTCTGAACAAACTGGTTCATTCTAAGCGGAATCGGAGAGGAAAAAAATTCAAACTACTCAAAACACGCTGAGATTAATTCTTTACTAAGATACAAGGGTGTTCTGAACAAACTGGTTCATTCTAAGCGGAATCGGAGAGGAAAAAAATTCAAACTCCTCAAAACACGCTGAGATTAATTCTTAACTAAGAAACAAACTGGTTCATTCTGAGCGTAATCGGAGATGAAAAAATTCAAACTCCTCAAAACACGCTGAGATTAATTCTTTACTAAGAAACAAGGGTGTTCTGAACAAACTGGTTCATTCTAAGCGGAATCGGAGAGGAAAAAAATTCAAACTCCTCAAAACACGCTGAGATTAATTCTTTACTAAGAAACAAGGGTGTTCTGAACAAACTGGTTCATTCTAAGCGGAATCGGAGAGGAAAAAAATTCAAACTCCTCAAAACACGCTGAGATTAATTCTTAACTAAGAAACAAACTGGTTCATTCTGAGCGTAATCGGAGATGAAAAAATTCAAACTCCTCAAAACACGCTGAGATTAATTCTTTACTAAGAAACAAGGGTGTTCTGAACAAACTGGTTCATTCTAAGCGGAATCGGAGAGGAAAAAAATTCAAACTACTCAAAACACGCTGAGATTAATTCTTAACTAAGAAACAAACTGGTTCATTCTGAGCGTATACGGAGATGAAAATCGGAGATGAACAAAATTCAAACTCCTCAAAAAACGAAGAGATTAATTCTTTACTAAGAAACAAGGGTGTTCTGAACAAACTGGTTCATTCAAAGCGGAATCGGAGAGGAAAAAAATTCAAACTCCTCAAAACACGCTGAGATTAATTCTTAACTAAGAAACAAACTGGTTCATTCTGAGCGTAATCGGAGATGAAAAAATTCAAACTCCTCAAAACACGCTGAGATTAATTCTTTACTAAGAAACAAGGGTGTTCTGAACAAACTGGTTCATTCTAAGCGGAATCGGAGAGGAAAAAAATTCAAACTCCTCAAAACACGCTGAGATTAATTCTTAACTAAGAAACAAGGGTGTTCTGAACAAACTGGTTCATTCTAAGCGGAATCGGAGAGGAAAAAAATTCAAACTCCTCAAAACACGCTGAGATTAATTCTTTACTAAGAAACAAGGGTGTTCTGAACAAACTGGTTCATTCTAAGTGGAATCGGAGAGGAAAAAAATTCAAACTACTCAAAACACGCTGAGATTAATTCTTAACTAAGAAACAAACTGGTTCATTCTGAGCGTATACGGAGATGAAAAAATTCAAACTCCTCAAAACACACTGAGATTAATTCTTAACTAAGAAACAAACTGGTTCATTCTGAGCGTATACGGAGATGAAAATCGGAGATGAACAAAATTCAAACTCCTCAAAAAACGCTGAGATTAATTCTTTACTAAGAAACAAGGGTGTTCTGAACAAACTGGTTCATTCTAAGCGGAATCGGAGAGGAAAAAAATTCAAACTCCTCAAAACACGCTGAGATTAATTCTTAACTAAGAAACAAACTGGTTCATTCTGAGCGTAATCGGAGATGAAAAAAATCAAAATCCTCAAAACACGCTGAGATTAATTCTTTACTAAGAAACAAGGGTGTTCTGAACAAACTGGTTCATTCTAAGTGGAATCGGAGAGGAAAAAAATTCAAACTACTCAAAACACGCTGAGATTAATTCTTAACTAAGAAACAAACTGGTTCATTCTGAGCGTATACGGAGATGAAAATCGGAGATGAACAAAATTCAAACTCCTAAAAAACACGCTGAGATTAATTCTTAACTAAGAAACAAACTGGTTCATTCTGAGCGTAATCGGAGATGAAAAAATTCAAACTCCTCAAAAAACGCTGAGATTAATTCTTTACTAAGAAACAAGGGTGTTCTGAACAAACTGGTTCATTCTAAGCGGAATCGGAGAGGAAAAAAATTCAAACTACTCAAAACACGCTGAGATTAATTCTTAACTAATAAGAAACAAACTGGTTCATTCTGAGCGTAATCGGAGATGAAAAAAATCAAAATCCTCAAAACACGCTGAGATTAATTCTTTACTAAGAAACAAGGGTGTTCTGAACAAACTGGTTCATTCTAAGCGGAATCGGAGAGGAAAAAAATTCAAACTCCTCAAAACACGCTGAGATTAATTCTTTACTAAGAAACAAGGGTGTTCTGAACAAACTGGTTCATTCTAAGCGGAATCGGAGAGGAAAAAAATTCAAACTCCTCAAAAAACGCTGAGATTAATTCTTTACTAAGAAACAAGGGTTTTCTGAACAAACTGGTTCATTTTAAGCGGAATCGGAGAGGAAAAAAATTCAAACTACTCAAAACACGCTGAGATTAATTCTTTACTAAGAAACAAGGGTGTTCTGAACAAACTGGTTCATTCTAAGCGGAATCGGAGAGGAAAAAAATTCAAACTCCTCAAAAAACGCTGAGATTAATTCTTTACTAAGAAACAAGGGTGTTCTGAACAAACTGGTTCATTTTAAGCGGAATCGGAGAGGAAAAAAATTCAAACTACTCAAAACACGCTGAGATTAATTCTTTACTAAGATACAAGGGTGTTCTGAACAAACTGGTTCATTCTGAGCGTAATAGGAGATGAAAAAATTCAAACTCCTCAAAACACGCTGAGATTAATTCTTTACTAAGAAACAAGGGTGTTCTGAACAAACTGGTTCATTCTAAGCGGAATCGGAGAGGAAAAAAATTCAAACTCCTCAAAACACGCTGAGATTAATTCTTAACTAAGAAACAAACTGGTTCATTCTGAGCGTAATCGGAGATGAAAAAATTCAAACTCCTCAAAACACGCTGAGATTAATTCTTTACTAAGAAACAAACTGGTTCATTCTGAGCGTATACGGAGATGAAAATCGGAGATGAACAAAATTCAAACTCCTCAAAACACGCTGAGATTAATTCTTAACTAAGAAACAAACTGGTTCATTCTGAGCGTAATCGGAGATGAAAAAATTCAAACTCCTCAAAAAACGCTGAGATTAATTCTTTACTAAGAAACAAGGGTGTTCTGAACAAACTGGGTCATTCTAAGCGGAATCGGAGAGGAAAAAAATTCAAACTCCTCAAAACACGCTGAGATTAATTCTTTACTAAGAAACAAACTGGTTCATTCTGAGCGTAATCGGAGATGAAAAAATTCAAACTCCTCATAACACGCTGAGATTAATTCTTTACTAAGAAACAAGGGTGTTCTGAACAAACTGGTTCATTCTAAGCGGAATCGGAGAGGAAAAAAATTCAAACTCCTCAAAACACGCTGAGATTAATTCTTAACTAAGAAACAAACTGGTTCATTCTGAGCGTAATCGGAGATGAAAAAATTCAAACTCCTCATAACACGCTGAGATTAATTCTTTACTAAGAAACAAGGGTGTTCTGAACAAACTGGTTCATTCTAAGCGGAATCGGAGAGGAAAAAAATTCAAACTCCTCAAAACACGCTGAGATTAATTCTTAACTAAGAAACAAACTGGTTCATTCTGAGCGTAATCGGAGATGAAAAAATTCAAACTCCTCATAACACGCTGAGATTAATTCTTTACTAAGAAACATGGGTGTACTGAACAAACTGGTTGATTCTGAGCGTATTCTGAGACGAAAAAAATTCAAACCCCTCAAAACGCGCTGAGATTAATTCTTTACTAAGAAACATGGGTGTACTGAACAAACTGGTTGATTCTGAGCGTATTCTGAGACGAAAAAAATTCAAACCCCTCAAAACGCGCTGAGATTAATTCTTTACTAAGAAACATGGGTGTACTGAACAAACTGGTTGATTCTGAGCGTATTCTGAGACGAAAAAAATTCAAACCCCTCAGAATGCGCTGAGATTAAATCTTAACTAAGAAACATGGGTGTACTGAACAAACTGGTTGATTCTGAGCGTATTCTGAGACGAAAAAAATTCAAACCCCTCAAAACACGCTGAGATTAATTTTTTAATAAGAAACAGGGGTGTTGTGAACAAACTGGTTGATTCTGAGCGTATTCTGAGACGAAAAAAATTCAAACCCCTCAAAACACGCTGAGATTAATTCTTTACTAAGAAACAAGGGTGTTCTGAACAAACTGGTTCATTCTAAGCGGAATCGGAGAGGAAAAAAATTCAAACTCCTCAAAAAACGCTGAGATTAATTCTTTACTAAGAAACAAGGGTGTTCTGAACAAACTGGTTCATTTTAAGCGGAATCGGAGAGGAAAAAAATTCAAACTACTCAAAACACGCTGAGATTAATTCTTTACTAAGATACAAGGGTGTTCTGAACAAACTGGTTCATTCTGAGCGTAATCGGAGATGAAAAAATTCAAACTCCTCAAAACACGCTGAGATTAATTCTTTACTAAGAAACAAGGGTGTTCTGAACAAACTGGTTCATTCTAAGCGGAATCGGAGAGGAAAAAAATTCAAACTCCTCAAAACACGCTGAGATTAATTCTTTACTAAGAAACAAGGATGTTCTGAACAAACTGGTTCATTCTAAGCGGAATCGGAGAGGAAAAAAATTCAAACTACTCAAAACACGCTGAGATTAATTCTTAACTAAGAAACAAACTGGTTCATTCTGAGCGTATACGGAGATGAAAATCGGAGATGAACAAAATTCAAACTCCTAAAAAACACGCTGAGATTAATTCTTAACTAAGAAACAAACTGGTTCATTCTGAGCGTAATCGGAGATGAAAAAATTCAAACTCCTCAAAAAACGCTGAGATTAATTCTTTACTAAGAAACAAGGGTGTTCTGAACAAACTGGTTCATTCTAAGCGGAATCGGAGAGGAAAAAAATTCAAACTCCTCAAAACACGCTGAGATTAATTCTTAACTAAGAAACAAACTGGTTCATTCTGAGCGTAATCGGAGATGAAAAAATTCAAACTCCTCATAACACGCTGAGATTAATTCTTTACTAAGAAACAAGGGTGTTCTGAACAAACTGGTTCATTCTAAGCGGAATCGGAGAGGGAAAAAATTCAAACTCCTCAAAACACGCTGAGATTAATTCTTAACTAAGAAATAAACTGGTTCATTCTGAGCGTAATCGGAGATGAAAAAATTCAAACTCCTCAAAACACGCTGAGATTAATTCTTTACTAAGAAACAAGGGTGTTCTGAACAAACTGGTTCATTCTAAGCGGAATCGGAGAGGAAAAAAATTCAAACTACTCAAAACACGCTGAGATTAATTCTTAACTAATAAGAAACAAACTGGTTCATTCTGAGCGTAATCGGAGATGAAAAAAATCAAAATCCTCAAAACACGCTGAGATTAATTCTTTACTAAGAAACAAGGGTGTTCTGAACAAACTGGTTCATTCTAAGCGGAATCGGAGAGGAAAAAAATTCAAACTCCTCAAAACACGCTGAGATTAATTCTTTACTAAGAAACAAGGGTGTTCTGAACAAACTGGTTCATTCTAAGCGGAATCGGAGAGGAAAAAAATTCAAACTCCTCAAAAAACGCTGAGATTAATTCTTTACTAAGAAACAAGGGTTTTCTGAACAAACTGGTTCATTTTAAGCGGAATCGGAGAGGAAAAAAATTCAAACTACTCAAAACACGCTGAGATTAATTCTTTACTAAGAAACAAGGGTGTTCTGAACAAACTGGTTCATTCTAAGCGGAATCGGAGAGGAACAAAATTCAAACTCCTCAAAACACGCTGAGATTAATTCTTTACTAAGAAACAAGGATGTTCTGAACAAACTGGTTCATTCTAAGCGGAATCGGAGAGGAAAAAAATTCAAACTACTCAAAACACGCTGAGATTAATTCTTAACTAAGAAACAAACTGGTTCATTCTGAGCGTATACGGAGATGAAAATCGGAGATGAACAAAATTCAAACTCCTAAAAAACACGCTGAGATTAATTCTTAACTAAGAAACAAACTGGTTCATTCTGAGCGTAATCGGAGATGAAAAAATTCAAACTCCTCAAAAAACGCTGAGATTAATTCTTTACTAAGAAACAAGGGTGTTCTGAACAAACTGGTTCATTCTAAGCGGAATCGGAGAGGAAAAAAATTCAAACTCCTCAAAACACGCTGAGATTAATTCTTAACTAAGAAACAAACTGGTTCATTCTGAGCGTAATCGGAGATGAAAAAATTCAAACTCCTCATAACACGCTGAGATTAATTCTTTACTAAGAAACAAGGGTGTTCTGAACAAACTGGTTCATTCTAAGCGGAATCGGAGAGGGAAAAAATTCAAACTCCTCAAAACACGCTGAGATTAATTCTTAACTAAGAAATAAACTGGTTCATTCTGAGCGTAATCGGAGATGAAAAAATTCAAACTCCTCAAAACACGCTGAGATTAATTCTTTACTAAGAAACAAGGGTGTTCTGAACAAACTGGTTCATTCTAAGCGGAATCGGAGAGGAAAAAAATTCAAACTACTCAAAACACGCTGAGATTAATTCTTAACTAATAAGAAACAAACTGGTTCATTCTGAGCGTAATCGGAGATGAAAAAAATCAAAATCCTCAAAACACGCTGAGATTAATTCTTTACTAAGAAACAAGGGTGTTCTGAACAAACTGGTTCATTCTAAGCGGAATCGGAGAGGAAAAAAATTCAAACTCCTCAAAACACGCTGAGATTAATTCTTTACTAAGAAACAAGGGTGTTCTGAACAAACTGGTTCATTCTAAGCGGAATCGGAGAGGAAAAAAATTCAAACTCCTCAAAAAACGCTGAGATTAATTCTTTACTAAGAAACAAGGGTTTTCTGAACAAACTGGTTCATTTTAAGCGGAATCGGAGAGGAAAAAAATTCAAACTACTCAAAACACGCTGAGATTAATTCTTTACTAAGAAACAAGGGTGTTCTGAACAAACTGGTTCATTCTAAGCGGAATCGGAGAGGAAAAAAATTCAAACTCCTCAAAACACACTGAGATTAATTCTTTACTAAGAAACAAGGGTGTTCTGAACAAACTGGTTCATTCTAAGCGGAATCGGAGAGGAAAAAAATTCAAACTCCTCAAAAAACGCTGAGATTAATTCTTTACTAAGAAACAAGGGTTTTCTGAACAAACTGGTTCATTTTAAGCGGAATCGGAGAGGAAAAAAATTCAAACTACTCAAAACACGCTGAGATTAATTCTTTACTAAGAAACAAGGGTGTTCTGAACAAACTGGTTCATTCTAAGCGGAATCGGAGAGGAAAAAAATTCAAACTCCTCAAAAAACGCTGAGATTAATTCTTTACTAAGAAACAAGGGTGTTCTGAACAAACTGGTTCATTTTAAGCGGAATCGGAGAGGAAAAAAATTCAAACTACTCAAAACACGCTGAGATTAATTCTTTACTAAGATACAAGGGTGTTCTGAACAAACTGGTTCATTCTGAGCGTAATCGGAGATGAAAAAATTCAAACTCCTCAAAACACGCTGAGATTAATTCTTTACTAAGAAACAAGGGTGTTCTGAACAAACTGGTTCATTCTAAGCGGAATCGGAGAGGAAAAAAATTCAAACTCCTCAAAACACGCTGAGATTAATTCTTAACTAAGAAACAAACTGGTTCATTCTGAGCGTAATCGGAGATGAAAAAATTCAAACTCCTCAAAACACGCTGAGATTAATTCTTTACTAAGAAACAAACTGGTTCATTCTGAGCGTATACGGAGATGAAAATCGGAGATGAACAAAATTCAAACTCCTCAAAACACGCTGAGATTAATTCTTAACTAAGAAACAAACTGGTTCATTCTGAGCGTAATCGGAGATGAAAAAATTCAAACTCCTCAAAAAACGCTGAGATTAATTCTTTACTAAGAAACAAGGGTGTTCTGAACAAACTGGTTCATTCTAAGCGGAATCGGAGAGGAAAAAAATTCAAACTCCTCAAAACACGCTGAGATTAATTCTTTACTAAGAAACAAACTGGTTCATTCTGAGCGTAATCGGAGATGAAAAAATTCAAACTCCTCATAACACGCTGAGATTAATTCTTTACTAAGAAACAAGGGTGTTCTGAACAAACTGGTTCATTCTAAGCGGAATCGGAGAGGGAAATAATTCAAACTCCTCAAAACACGCTGAGATTAATTCTTAACTAAGAAATAAACTGGTTCATTCTGAGCGTAATCGGAGATGAAAAAATTCAAACTCCTCAAAACACGCTGAGATTAATTCTTTACTAAGAAACAAGGGTGTTCTGAACAAACTGGTTCATTCTAAGCGGAATCGGAGAGGAAAAAAATTCAAACTCCTCAAAACACGCTGAGATTAATTCTTAACTAAGAAACAAACTGGTTCATTCTGAGCGTAATCGGAGATGAAAAAATTCAAACTCCTCAAAACACGCTGAGATTAATTCTTTACTAAGAAACAAACTGGTTCATTCTGAGCGTATACGGAGATGAAAATCGGAGATGAACAAAATTCAAACTCCTCAAAACACGCTGAGATTAATTCTTAACTAAGAAACAAACTGGTTCATTCTGAGCGTAATCGGAGATGAAAAAATTCAAACTCCTCAAAAAACGCTGAGATTAATTCTTTACTAAGAAACAAGGGTGTTCTGAACAAACTGGTTCATTCTAAGCGGAATCGGAGAGGAAAAAAATTCAAACTCCTCAAAACACGCTGAGATTAATTCTTTACTAAGAAACAAACTGGTTCATTCTGAGCGTAATCGGAGATGAAAAAATTCAAACTCCTCATTACACGCTGAGATTAATTCTTTACTAAGAAACAAGGGTGTTCTGAACAAACTGGTTCATTCTAAGCGGAATCGGAGAGGAAAAAAATTCAAACTCCTCAAAACACGCTGAGATTAATTCTTAACTAAGAAACAAACTGGTTCATTCTGAGCGTAATCGGAGATGAAAAAATTCAAACTCCTCATAACACGCTGAGATTAATTCTTTACTAAGAAACAAGGGTGTTCTGAACAAACTGGTTCATTCTAAGCGGAATCGGAGAGGAAAAAAATTCAAACTCCTCAAAACACGCTGAGATTAATTTTTAACTAAGAAACAAACTGGTTCATTCTGAGCGTAATCGGAGATGAAAAAATTCAAACTCCTCATAACACGCTGAGATTAATTCTTTACTAAGAAACATGGGTGTACTGAACAAACTGGTTGATTCTGAGCGTATTCTGAGACGAAAAAAATTCAAACCCCTCAAAACGCGCTGAGATTAATTCTTTACTAAGAAACAAGGGTGTTCTGAACAAACTGGTTCATTCTAAGCGGAATCGGAGAGGAAAAAAATTCAAACTACTCAAAACACGCTGAGATTAATTCTTAACTAAGAAACAAACTGGTTCATTCTGAGCGTATACGGAGATGAAAATCGGAGATGAACAAAATTCAAACTCCTCAAAAAACGAAGAGATTAATTCTTTACTAAGAAACAAGGGTGTTCTGAACAAACTGGTTCATTCTAAGCGGAATCGGAGAGGAAAAAAATTCAAACTCCTCAAAACACGCTGAGATTAATTCTTAACTAAGAAACAAACTGGTTCATTCTGAGCGTAATCGGAGATGAAAAAATTCAAACTCCTCAAAACACGCTGAGATTAATTCTTTACTAAGAAACAAGGGTGTTCTGAACAAACTGGTTCATTCTAAGCGGAATCGGAGAGGAAAAAAATTCAAACTCCTCAAAACACGCTGAGATTAATTCTTAACTAAGAAACAAGGGTGTTCTGAACAAACTGGTTCATTCTAAGCGGAATCGGAGAGGAAAAAAATTCAAACTCCTCGAAACACGCTGAGATTAATTCTTTACTAAGAAACAAGGGTGTTCTGAACAAACTGGTTCATTCTAAGTGGAATCGGAGAGGAAAAAAATTCAAACTACTCAAAACACGCTGACATTAATTCTTAACTAAGAAACAAACTGGTTCATTCTGAGCGTATACGGAGATGAAAAAATTCAAACTCCTCAAAACACACTGAGATTAATTCTTAACTAAGAAACAAACTGGTTCATTCTGAGCGTATACGGAGATGAAAATCGGAGATGAACAAAATTCAAACTCCTCAAAACACGCTGAGATTAATTCTTAACTAAGAAACAAACTGGTTCATTCTGAGCGTATACGGAGATGAAAATCGGAGATGAACAAAATTCAAACTCCTAAAAACACGCTGAGATTAATTCTTAACTAAGAAACAAACTGGTTCATTCTGAGCGTAATCGGAGATGAAAAAATTCAAACTCCTCAAAAAACGCTGAGATTAATTCTTTACTAAGAAACAAGGGTGTTCTGAACAAACTGGTTCATTCTAAGCGGAATCGGAGAGGAAAAAAATTCAAACTCCTCAAAACACGCTGAGATTAATTCTTAACTAAGAAACAAACTGGTTCATTCTGAGCGTAATCGGAGATGAAAAAAATTCAAACTCCTCAAAAAACGCTGAGATTAATTCTTTACTAAGAAACAAGGGTGTTCTGAACAAACTGGTTCATTCTAAGCGGAATCGGAGAGGAAAAAAATTCAAACTCCTCAAAACACGCTGAGATTAATTCTTTACTAAGAAACAAACTGGTTCATTCTGAGCGTAATCGGAGATGAAAAAATTCAAACTCCTCATAACACGCTGAGATTAATTCTTTACTAAGAAACAAGGGTGTTCTGAACAAACTGGTTCATTCTAAGCGGAATCGGAGAGGGAAATAATTCAAACTCCTCAAAACACGCTGAGATTAATTCTTAACTAAGAAATAAACTGGTTCATTCTGAGCGTAATCGGAGATGAAAAAATTCAAACTCCTCAAAACACGCTGAGATTAATTCTTTACTAAGAAACAAGGGTGTTCTGAACAAACTGGTTCATTCTAAGCGGAATCGGAGAGGAAAAAAATTCAAACTCCTCAAAACACGCTGAGATTAATTCTTAACTAAGAAACAAACTGGTTCATTCTGAGCGTAATCGGAGATGAAAAAATTCAAACTCCTCAAAACACGCTGAGATTAATTCTTTACTAAGAAACAAACTGGTTCATTCTGAGCGTATACGGAGATGAAAATCGGAGATGAACAAAATTCAAACTCCTCAAAACACGCTGAGATTAATTCTTAACTAAGAAACAAACTGGTTCATTCTGAGCGTAATCGGAGATGAAAAAATTCAAACTCCTCAAAAAACGCTGAGATTAATTCTTTACTAAGAAACAAGGGTGTTCTGAACAAACTGGTTCATTCTAAGCGGAATCGGAGAGGAAAAAAATTCAAACTCCTCAAAACACGCTGAGATTAATTCTTTACTAAGAAACAAACTGGTTCATTCTGAGCGTAATCGGAGATGAAAAAATTCAAACTCCTCATTACACGCTGAGATTAATTCTTTACTAAGAAACAAGGGTGTTCTGAACAAACTGGTTCATTCTAAGCGGAATCGGAGAGGAAAAAAATTCAAACTCCTCAAAACACGCTGAGATTAATTCTTAACTAAGAAACAAACTGGTTCATTCTGAGCGTAATCGGAGATGAAAAAATTCAAACTCCTCATAACACGCTGAGATTAATTCTTTACTAAGAAACAAGGGTGTTCTGAACAAACTGGTTCATTCTAAGCGGAATCGGAGAGGAAAAAAATTCAAACTCCTCAAAACACGCTGAGATTAATTTTTAACTAAGAAACAAACTGGTTCATTCTGAGCGTAATCGGAGATGAAAAAATTCAAACTCCTCATAACACGCTGAGATTAATTCTTTACTAAGAAACATGGGTGTACTGAACAAACTGGTTGATTCTGAGCGTATTCTGAGACGAAAAAAATTCAAACCCCTCAAAACGCGCTGAGATTAATTCTTTACTAAGAAACAAGGGTGTTCTGAACAAACTGGTTCATTCTAAGCGGAATCGGAGAGGAAAAAAATTCAAACTACTCAAAACACGCTGAGATTAATTCTTAACTAAGAAACAAACTGGTTCATTCTGAGCGTATACGGAGATGAAAATCGGAGATGAACAAAATTCAAACTCCTCAAAAAACGAAGAGATTAATTCTTTACTAAGAAACAAGGGTGTTCTGAACAAACTGGTTCATTCTAAGCGGAATCGGAGAGGAAAAAAATTCAAACTCCTCAAAACACGCTGAGATTAATTCTTAACTAAGAAACAAACTGGTTCATTCTGAGCGTAATCGGAGATGAAAAAATTCAAACTCCTCAAAACACGCTGAGATTAATTCTTTACTAAGAAACAAGGGTGTTCTGAACAAACTGGTTCATTCTAAGCGGAATCGGAGAGGAAAAAAATTCAAACTCCTCAAAACACGCTGAGATTAATTCTTAACTAAGAAACAAGGGTGTTCTGAACAAACTGGTTCATTCTAAGCGGAATCGGAGAGGAAAAAAATTCAAACTCCTCGAAACACGCTGAGATTAATTCTTTACTAAGAAACAAGGGTGTTCTGAACAAACTGGTTCATTCTAAGTGGAATCGGAGAGGAAAAAAATTCAAACTACTCAAAACACGCTGACATTAATTCTTAACTAAGAAACAAACTGGTTCATTCTGAGCGTATACGGAGATGAAAAAATTCAAACTCCTCAAAACACACTGAGATTAATTCTTAACTAAGAAACAAACTGGTTCATTCTGAGCGTATACGGAGATGAAAATCGGAGATGAACAAAATTCAAACTCCTCAAAAAACGCTGAGATTAATTCTTTACTAAGAAACAAGGGTGTTCTGAACAAACTGGTTCATTCTAAGCGGAATCGGAGAGGAAAAAAATTCAAACTTCTCAAAACACGCTGAGATTAATTCTTAACTAAGAAACAAACTGGTTCATTCTGAGCGTAATCGGAGATGAAAAAAATCAAAATCCTCAAAACACGCTGAGATTAATTCTTTACTAAGAAACAAGGGTGTTCTGAACAAACTGGTTCATTCTAAGTGGAATCGGAGAGGAAAAAAATTCAAACTACTCAAAACACGCTGAGATTAATTCTTAACTAAGAAACAAACTGGTTCATTCTGAGCGTATACGGAGATGAAAATCGGAGATGAACAAAATTCAAACTCCTAAAAACACGCTGAGATTAATTCTTAACTAAGAAACAAACTGGTTCATTCTGAGCGTAATCGGAGATGAAAAAATTCAAACTCCTCAAAAAACGCTGAGATTAATTCTTTACTAAGAAACAAGGGTGTTCTGAACAAACTGGTTCATTCTAAGCGGAATCGGAGAGGAAAAAAATTCAAACTCCTCAAAACACGCTGAGATTAATTCTTAACTAAGAAACAAACTGGTTCATTCTGAGCGTAATCGGAGATGAAAAAATTCAAACTCCTCAAAAAACGCTGAGATTAATTCTTTACTAAGAAACAAGGGTGTTCTGAACAAACTGGTTCATTCTAAGCGGAATCGGAGAGGAAAAAAATTCAAACTCCTCAAAACACGCTGAGATTAATTCTTTACTAAGAAACAAACTGGTTCATTCTGAGCGTAATCGGAGATGAAAAAATTCAAACTCCTCATAACACGCTGAGATTAATTCTTTACTAAGAAACAAGGGTGTTCTGAACAAACTGGTTCATTCTAAGCGGAATCGGAGAGGGAAATAATTCAAACTCCTCAAAACACGCTGAGATTAATTCTTAACTAAGAAATAAACTGGTTCATTCTGAGCGTAATCGGAGATGAAAAAATTCAAACTCCTCAAAACACGCTGAGATTAATTCTTTACTAAGAAACAAGGGTGTTCTGAACAAACTGGTTCATTCTAAGCGGAATCGGAGAGGAAAAAAATTCAAACTCCTCAAAACACGCTGAGATTAATTCTTAACTAAGAAACAAACTGGTTCATTCTGAGCGTAATCGGAGATGAAAAAATTCAAACTCCTCAAAACACGCTGAGATTAATTCTTTACTAAGAAACAAACTGGTTCATTCTGAGCGTATACGGAGATGAAAATCGGAGATGAACAAAATTCAAACTCCTCAAAACACGCTGAGATTAATTCTTAACTAAGAAACAAACTGGTTCATTCTGAGCGTAATCGGAGATGAAAAAATTCAAACTCCTCAAAAAACGCTGAGATTAATTCTTTACTAAGAAACAAGGGTGTTCTGAACAAACTGGTTCATTCTAAGCGGAATCGGAGAGGAAAAAAATTCAAACTCCTCAAAACACGCTGAGATTAATTCTTTACTAAGAAACAAACTGGTTCATTCTGAGCGTAATCGGAGATGAAAAAATTCAAACTCCTCATTACACGCTGAGATTAATTCTTTACTAAGAAACAAGGGTGTTCTGAACAAACTGGTTCATTCTAAGCGGAATCGGAGAGGAAAAAAATTCAAACTCCTCAAAACACGCTGAGATTAATTCTTAACTAAGAAACAAACTGGTTCATTCTGAGCGTAATCGGAGATGAAAAAATTCAAACTCCTCATAACACGCTGAGATTAATTCTTTACTAAGAAACAAGGGTGTTCTGAACAAACTGGTTCATTCTAAGCGGAATCGGAGAGGAAAAAAATTCAAACTCCTCAAAACACGCTGAGATTAATTTTTAACTAAGAAACAAACTGGTTCATTCTGAGCGTAATCGGAGATGAAAAAATTCAAACTCCTCATAACACGCTGAGATTAATTCTTTACTAAGAAACATGGGTGTACTGAACAAACTGGTTGATTCTGAGCGTATTCTGAGACGAAAAAAATTCAAACCCCTCAAAACGCGCTGAGATTAATTCTTTACTAAGAAACAAGGGTGTTCTGAACAAACTGGTTCATTCTAAGCGGAATCGGAGAGGAAAAAAATTCAAACTACTCAAAACACGCTGAGATTAATTCTTAACTAAGAAACAAACTGGTTCATTCTGAGCGTAATCGGAGATGAAAAAAATCAAAATCCTCAAAACACGCTGAGATTAATTCTTTACTAAGAAACAAGGGTGTTCTGAACAAACTGGTTCATTCTAAGTGGAATCGGAGAGGAAAAAAATTCAAACTACTCAAAACACGCTGAGATTAATTCTTAACTAAGAAACAAACTGGTTCATTCTGAGCGTATACGGAGATGAAAATCGGAGATGAACAAAATTCAAACTCCTAAAAACACGCTGAGATTAATTCTTAACTAAGAAACAAACTGGTTCATTCTGAGCGTAATCGGAGATGAAAAAATTCAAACTCCTCAAAAAACGCTGAGATTAATTCTTTACTAAGAAACAAGGGTGTTCTGAACAAACTGGTTCATTCTAAGCGGAATCGGAGAGGAAAAAAATTCAAACTCCTCAAAACACGCTGAGATTAATTCTTAACTAAGAAACAAACTGGTTCATTCTGAGCGTAATCGGAGATGAAAAAATTCAAACTCCTCAAAAAACGCTGAGATTAATTCTTTACTAAGAAACAAGGGTGTTCTGAACAAACTGGTTCATTCTAAGCGGAATCGGAGAGGAAAAAAATTCAAACTCCTCAAAACACGCTGAGATTAATTCTTTACTAAGAAACAAACTGGTTCATTCTGAGCGTAATCGGAGATGAAAAAATTCAAACTCCTCATAACACGCTGAGATTAATTCTTTACTAAGAAACAAGGGTGTTCTGAACAAACTGGTTCATTCTAAGCGGAATCGGAGAGGGAAATAATTCAAACTCCTCAAAACACGCTGAGATTAATTCTTAACTAAGAAATAAACTGGTTCATTCTGAGCGTAATCGGAGATGAAAAAATTCAAACTCCTCAAAACACGCTGAGATTAATTCTTTACTAAGAAACAAGGGTGTTCTGAACAAACTGGTTCATTCTAAGCGGAATCGGAGAGGAAAAAAATTCAAACTCCTCAAAACACGCTGAGATTAATTCTTAACTAAGAAACAAACTGGTTCATTCTGAGCGTAATCGGAGATGAAAAAATTCAAACTCCTCAAAACACGCTGAGATTAATTCTTTACTAAGAAACAAACTGGTTCATTCTGAGCGTATACGGAGATGAAAATCGGAGATGAACAAAATTCAAACTCCTCAAAACACGCTGAGATTAATTCTTAACTAAGAAACAAACTGGTTCATTCTGAGCGTAATCGGAGATGAAAAAATTCAAACTCCTCAAAAAACGCTGAGATTAATTCTTTACTAAGAAACAAGGGTGTTCTGAACAAACTGGTTCATTCTAAGCGGAATCGGAGAGGAAAAAAATTCAAACTCCTCAAAACACGCTGAGATTAATTCTTTACTAAGAAACAAACTGGTTCATTCTGAGCGTAATCGGAGATGAAAAAATTCAAACTCCTCATTACACGCTGAGATTAATTCTTTACTAAGAAACAAGGGTGTTCTGAACAAACTGGTTCATTCTAAGCGGAATCGGAGAGGAAAAAAATTCAAACTCCTCAAAACACGCTGAGATTAATTCTTAACTAAGAAACAAACTGGTTCATTCTGAGCGTAATCGGAGATGAAAAAATTCAAACTCCTCATAACACGCTGAGATTAATTCTTTACTAAGAAACAAGGGTGTTCTGAACAAACTGGTTCATTCTAAGCGGAATCGGAGAGGAAAAAAATTCAAACTCCTCAAAACACGCTGAGATTAATTTTTAACTAAGAAACAAACTGGTTCATTCTGAGCGTAATCGGAGATGAAAAAATTCAAACTCCTCATAACACGCTGAGATTAATTCTTTACTAAGAAACATGGGTGTACTGAACAAACTGGTTGATTCTGAGCGTATTCTGAGACGAAAAAAATTCAAACCCCTCAAAACGCGCTGAGATTAATTCTTTACTAAGAAACAAGGGTGTTCTGAACAAACTGGTTCATTCTAAGCGGAATCGGAGAGGAAAAAAATTCAAACTACTCAAAACACGCTGAGATTAATTCTTAACTAAGAAACAAACTGGTTCATTCTGAGCGTATACGGAGATGAAAATCGGAGATGAACAAAATTCAAACTCCTCAAAAAACGAAGAGATTAATTCTTTACTAAGAAACAAGGGTGTTCTGAACAAACTGGTTCATTCTAAGCGGAATCGGAGAGGAAAAAAATTCAAACTCCTCAAAACACGCTGAGATTAATTCTTAACTAAGAAACAAACTGGTTCATTCTGAGCGTAATCGGAGATGAAAAAATTCAAACTCCTCAAAACACGCTGAGATTAATTCTTTACTAAGAAACAAGGGTGTTCTGAACAAACTGGTTCATTCTAAGCGGAATCGGAGAGGAAAAAAATTCAAACTCCTCAAAACACGCTGAGATTAATTCTTAACTAAGAAACAAGGGTGTTCTGAACAAACTGGTTCATTCTAAGCGGAATCGGAGAGGAAAAAAATTCAAACTCCTCGAAACACGCTGAGATTAATTCTTTACTAAGAAACAAGGGTGTTCTGAACAAACTGGTTCATTCTAAGTGGAATCGGAGAGGAAAAAAATTCAAACTACTCAAAACACGCTGACATTAATTCTTAACTAAGAAACAAACTGGTTCATTCTGAGCGTATACGGAGATGAAAAAATTCAAACTCCTCAAAACACACTGAGATTAATTCTTAACTAAGAAACAAACTGGTTCATTCTGAGCGTATACGGAGATGAAAATCGGAGATGAACAAAATTCAAACTCCTCAAAAAACGCTGAGATTAATTCTTTACTAAGAAACAAGGGTGTTCTGAACAAACTGGTTCATTCTAAGCGGAATCGGAGAGGAAAAAAATTCAAACTTCTCAAAACACGCTGAGATTAATTCTTAACTAAGAAACAAACTGGTTCATTCTGAGCGTAATCGGAGATGAAAAAAATCAAAATCCTCAAAACACGCTGAGATTAATTCTTTACTAAGAAACAAGGGTGTTCTGAACAAACTGGTTCATTCTAAGTGGAATCGGAGAGGAAAAAAATTCAAACTACTCAAAACACGCTGAGATTAATTCTTAACTAAGAAACAAACTGGTTCATTCTGAGCGTATACGGAGATGAAAATCGGAGATGAACAAAATTCAAACTCCTAAAAACACGCTGAGATTAATTCTTAACTAAGAAACAAACTGGTTCATTCTGAGCGTAATCGGAGATGAAAAAATTCAAACTCCTCAAAAAACGCTGAGATTAATTCTTTACTAAGAAACAAGGGTGTTCTGAACAAACTGGTTCATTCTAAGCGGAATCGGAGAGGAAAAAAATTCAAACTCCTCAAAACACGCTGAGATTAATTCTTAACTAAGAAACAAACTGGTTCATTCTGAGCGTAATCGGAGATGAAAAAATTCAAACTCCTCATAACACGCTGAGATTAATTCTTTACTAAGAAACAAGGGTGTTCTGAACAAACTGGTTCATTCTAAGCGGAATCGGAAGGGAAAAAATTCAAACTCCTCAAAACACGCTGAGATTAATTCTTAACTAAGAAATAAACTGGTTCCTTCTGAGCGTAATCGGAGATGAAAAAATTCAAACTCCTCAAAACACGCTGAGATTAATTCTTTACTAAGAAACAAGGGTGTTCTGAACAAACTGGTTCATTCTAAGCGGAATCGGAGAGGAAACAAATTCAAACTACTCAAAACACGCTGAGATTAATTCTTAACTAATAAGAAACAAACTGGTTCATTCTGAGCGTAATCGGAGATGAAAAAAATCAAAATCCTCAAAACACGCTGAGATTAATTCTTTACTAAGAAACAAGGGTGTTCTGAACAAACTGGTTCATTCTAAGCGGAATCGGAGAGGAAAAAAATTCAAACTCCTCAAAACACGCTGAGATTAATTCTTTACTAAGAAACAAGGGTGTTCTGAACAAACTGGTTCATTCTAAGCGGAATCGGAGAGGAAAAAAATTCAAACTCCTCAAAACACGCTGAGATTAATTCTTAACTAAGAAACAAACTGGTTCATTCTGAGCGTAATCGGAGATGAAAAAATTCAAACTCCTCATAACACGCTGAGATTAATTCTTTACTAAGAAACAAGGGTGTTCTGAACAAACTGGTTCATTCTAAGCGGAATCGGAGAGGAAAAAAATTCAAACTCCTCAAAACACGCTGAGATTAATTCTTAACTAAGAAACAAACTGGTTCATTCTGAGCGTAATCGGAGATGAAAAAATTCAAACTCCTCATAACACGCTGAGATTAATTCTTTACTAAGAAACATGGGTGTACTGAACAAACTGGTTGATTCTGAGCGTATTCTGAGACGAAAAAAATTCAAACCCCTCAAAACGCGCTGAGATTAATTCTTTACTAAGAAACAAGGGTGTTCTGAACAAACTGGTTCATTCTAAGCGGAATCGGAGAGGAAAAAAATTCAAACTACTCAAAACACGCTGAGATTAATTCTTAACTAAGAAACAAACTGGTTCATTCTGAGCGTATACGGAGATGAAAATCGGAGATGAACAAAATTCAAACTCCTCAAAAAACGAAGAGATTAATTCTTTACTAAGAAACAAGGGTGTTCTGAACAAACTGGTTCATTCTAAGCGGAATCGGAGAGGAAAAAAATTCAAACTCCTCAAAACACGCTGAGATTAATTCTTAACTAAGAAACAAACTGGTTCATTCTGAGCGTAATCGGAGATGAAAAAATTCAAACTCCTCAAAACACGCTGAGATTAATTCTTTACTAAGAAACAAGGGTGTTCTGAACAAACTGGTTCATTCTAAGCGGAATCGGAGAGGAAAAAAATTCAAACTCCTCAAAACACGCTGAGATTAATTCTTAACTAAGAAACAAGGGTGTTCTGAACAAACTGGTTCATTCTAAGCGGAATCGGAGAGGAAAAAAATTCAAACTCCTCGAAACACGCTGAGATTAATTCTTTACTAAGAAACAAGGGTGTTCTGAACAAACTGGTTCATTCTAAGTGGAATCGGAGAGGAAAAAAATTCAAACTACTCAAAACACGCTGACATTAATTCTTAACTAAGAAACAAACTGGTTCATTCTGAGCGTATACGGAGATGAAAAAATTCAAACTCCTCAAAACACACTGAGATTAATTCTTAACTAAGAAACAAACTGGTTCATTCTGAGCGTATACGGAGATGAAAATCGGAGATGAACAAAATTCAAACTCCTCAAAAAACGCTGAGATTAATTCTTTACTAAGAAACAAGGGTGTTCTGAACAAACTGGTTCATTCTAAGCGGAATCGGAGAGGAAAAAAATTCAAACTTCTCAAAACACGCTGAGATTAATTCTTAACTAAGAAACAAACTGGTTCATTCTGAGCGTAATCGGAGATGAAAAAAATCAAAATCCTCAAAACACGCTGAGATTAATTCTTTACTAAGAAACAAGGGTGTTCTGAACAAACTGGTTCATTCTAAGTGGAATCGGAGAGGAAAAAAATTCAAACTACTCAAAACACGCTGAGATTAATTCTTAACTAAGAAACAAACTGGTTCATTCTGAGCGTATACGGAGATGAAAATCGGAGATGAACAAAATTCAAACTCCTAAAAACACGCTGAGATTAATTCTTAACTAAGAAACAAACTGGTTCATTCTGAGCGTAATCGGAGATGAAAAAATTCAAACTCCTCAAAAAACGCTGAGATTAATTCTTTACTAAGAAACAAGGGTGTTCTGAACAAACTGGTTCATTCTAAGCGGAATCGGAGAGGAAAAAAATTCAAACTCCTCAAAACACGCTGAGATTAATTCTTAACTAAGAAACAAACTGGTTCATTCTGAGCGTAATCGGAGATGAAAAAATTCAAACTCCTCATAACACGCTGAGATTAATTCTTTACTAAGAAACAAGGGTGTTCTGAACAAACTGGTTCATTCTAAGCGGAATCGGAAGGGAAAAAATTCAAACTCCTCAAAACACGCTGAGATTAATTCTTAACTAAGAAATAAACTGGTTCATTCTGAGCGTAATCGGAGATGAAAAAATTCAAACTCCTCAAAACACGCTGAGATTAATTCTTTACTAAGAAACAAGGGTGTTCTGAACAAACTGGTTCATTCTAAGCGGAATCGGAGAGGAAAAAAATTCAAACTACTCAAAACACGCTGAGATTAATTCTTAACTAATAAGAAACAAACTGGTTCATTCTGAGCGTAATCGGAGATGAAAAAAATCAAAATCCTCAAAACACGCTGAGATTAATTCTTTACTAAGAAACAAGGGTGTTCTGAACAAACTGGTTCATTCTAAGCGGAATCGGAGAGGAAAAAAATTCAAACTCCTCAAAACACGCTGAGATTAATTCTTTACTAAGAAACAAGGGTGTTCTGAACAAACTGGTTCATTCTAAGCGGAATCGGAGAGGAAAAAAATTCAAACTCCTCAAAAAACGCTGAGATTAATTCTTTACTAAGAAACAAGGGTTTTCTGAACAAACTGGTTCATTTTAAGCGGAATCGGAGAGGAAAAAAATTCAAACTACTCAAAACACGCTGAGATTAATTCTTTACTAAGAAACAAGGGTGTTCTGAACAAACTGGTTCATTCTAAGCGGAATCGGAGAGGAAAAAAATTCAAACTCCTCAAAACACGCTGAGATTAATTCTTAACTAAGAAATAAACTGGTTCATTCTGAGCGTAATCGGAGATGAAAAAATTCAAACTCCTCAAAACACGCTGAGATTAATTCTTTACTAAGAAACAAGGGTGTTCTGAACAAACTGGTTCATTCTAAGCGGAATCGGAGAGGAAAAAAATTCAAACTACTCAAAACACGCTGAGATTAATTCTTAACTAATAAGAAACAAACTGGTTCATTCTGAGCGTAATCGGAGATGAAAAAAATCAAAATCCTCAAAACACGCTGAGATTAATTCTTTACTAAGAAACAAGGGTGTTCTGAACAAACTGGTTCATTCTAAGCGGAATCGGAGAGGAAAAAAATTCAAACTCCTCAAAACACGCTGAGATTAATTCTTTACTAAGAAACAAGGGTGTTCTGAACAAACTGGTTCATTCTAAGCGGAATCGGAGAGGAAAAAAATTCAAACTCCTCAAAAAACGCTGAGATTAATTCTTTACTAAGAAACAAGGGTTTTCTGAACAAACTGGTTCATTTTAAGCGGAATCGGAGAGGAAAAAAATTCAAACTACTCAAAACACGCTGAGATTAATTCTTTACTAAGAAACAAGGGTGTTCTGAACAAACTGGTTCATTCTAAGCGGAATCGGAGAGGAAAAAAATTCAAACTCCTCAAAAAACGCTGAGATTAATTCTTTACTAAGAAACAAGGGTGTTCTGAACAAACTGGTTCATTTTAAGCGGAATCGGAGAGGAAAAAAATTCAAACTACTCAAAACACGCTGAGATTAATTCTTTACTAAGATACAAGGGTGTTCTGAACAAACTGGTTCATTCTGAGCGTAATCGGAGATGAAAAAATTCAAACTCCTCAAAACACGCTGAGATTAATTCTTTACTAAGAAACAAGGGTGTTCTGAACAAACTGGTTCATTCTAAGCGGAATCGGAGAGGAAAAAAATTCAAACTCCTCAAAACACGCTGAGATTAATTCTTAACTAAGAAACAAACTGGTTCATTCTGAGCGTAATCGGAGATGAAAAAATTCAAACTCCTCAAAACACGCTGAGATTAATTCTTTACTAAGAAACAAACTGGTTCATTCTGAGCGTATACGGAGATGAAAATCGGAGATGAACAAAATTCAAACTCCTCAAAACACGCTGAGATTAATTCTTAACTAAGAAACAAACTGGTTCATTCTGAGCGTAATCGGAGATGAAAAAATTCAAACTCCTCAAAAAACGCTGAGATTAATTCTTTACTAAGAAACAAGGGTGTTCTGAACAAACTGGTTCATTCTAAGCGGAATCGGAGAGGAAAAAAATTCAAACTCCTCAAAACACGCTGAGATTAATTCTTTACTAAGAAACGAACTGGTTCATTCTGAGCGTAATCGGAGATGAAAAAATTCAAACTCCTCATAACACGCTGAGATTAATTCTTTACTAAGAAACAAGGGTGTTCTGAACAAACTGGTTCATTCTAAGCGGAATCGGAGAGGGAAATAATTCAAACTCCTCAAAACACGCTGAGATTAATTCTTAACTAAGAAATAAACTGGTTCATTCTGAGCGTAATCGGAGATGAAAAAATTCAAACTCCTCAAAACACGCTGAGATTAATTCTTTACTAAGAAACAAGGGTGTTCTGAACAAACTGGTTCATTCTAAGCGGAATCGGAGAGGAAAAAAATTCAAACTACTCAAAACACGCTGAGATTAATTCTTAACTAATAAGAAACAAACTGGTTCATTCTGAGCGTAATCGGAGATGAACAAATTCAAACTCCTCATAACACGCTGAGATTAATTCTTTACTAAGAAACATGGGTGTACTGAACAAACTGGTTGATTCTGAGCGTATTCTGAGACGAAAAAAATTCAAACCCCTCAAAACGCGCTGAGATTAATTCTTTACTAAGAAACATGGGTGTACTGAACAAACTGGTTGATTCTGAGCGTATTCTGAGACGAAAAAAATTCAAACCCCTCAAAACGCGCTGAGATTAATTCTTTACTAAGAAACATGGGTGTACTGAACAAACTGGTTGATTCTGAGCGTATTCTGAGACGAAAAAAATTCAAACCCCTCAGAATGCGCTGAGATTAAATATTAACTAAGAAACATGGGTGTACTGAACAAACTGGTTGATTCTGAGCGTATTCTGAGACGAAAAAAATTCAAACCCCTCAAAACACGCTGAGATTAATTTTTTAATAAGAAACAGGGGTGTTGTGAACAAACTGGTTCATTCTGAGCGTATTCTGAGACGAAAAAAATTCAAACCCTTCAGAATGCGCTGAGATTAATTCTTTACTAAGAAACATGGGTGTACTGAACAAACTGGTTGATTCTGAGCGTATTTTGAGACGAAAAAAATTCAAACCCCTCAAAACACGCTGAGATTAATTCTTTACTAAGAAACAAGGGTGTTCTGAACAAACTGGTTCATTCTAAGCGGAATCGGAGAGGAAAAAAATTCAAACTCCTCAAAAAACGCTGAGATTAATTCTTTACTAAGAAACAAGGGTGTTCTGAACAAACTGGTTCATTTTAAGCGGAATCGGAGAGGAAAAAAATTCAAACTACTCAAAACACGCTGAGATTAATTCTTTACTAAGATACAAGGGTGTTCTGAACAAACTGGTTCATTCTGAGCGTAATCGGAGATGAAAAAATTCAAACTCCTCAAAACACGCTGAGATTAATTCTTTACTAAGAAACAAGGGTGTTCTGAACAAACTGGTTCATTCTAAGCGGAATCGGAGAGGAAAAAAATTCAAACTCCTCAAAACACGCTGAGATTAATTCTTTACTAAGAAACAAGGATGTTCTGAACAAACTGGTTCATTCTAAGCGGAATCGGAGAGGAAAAAAATTCAAACTACTCAAAACACGCTGAGATTAATTCTTAACTAAGAAACAAACTGGTTCATTCTGAGCGTATACGGAGATGAAAATCGGAGATGAACAAAATTCAAACTCCTAAAAAACACGCTGAGATTAATTCTTAACTAAGAAACAAACTGGTTCATTCTGAGCGTAATCGGAGATGAAAAAATTCAAACTCCTCAAAAAACGCTGAGATTAATTCTTTACTAAGAAACAAGGGTGTTCTGAACAAACTGGTTCATTCTAAGCGGAATCGGAGAGGAAAAAAATTCAAACTCCTCAAAACACGCTGAGATTAATTCTTAACTAAGAAACAAACTGGTTCATTCTGAGCGTAATCGGAGATGAAAAAATTCAAACTCCTCATAACACGCTGAGATTAATTCTTTACTAAGAAACAAGGGTGTTCTGAACAAACTGGTTCATTCTAAGCGGAATCGGAGAGGGAAAAAATTCAAACTCCTCAAAACACGCTGAGATTAATTCTTAACTAAGAAATAAACTGGTTCATTCTGAGCGTAATCGGAGATGAAAAAATTCAAACTCCTCAAAACACGCTGAGATTAATTCTTTACTAAGAAACAAGGGTGTTCTGAACAAACTGGTTCATTCTAAGCGGAATCGGAGAGGAAAAAAATTCAAACTACTCAAAACACGCTGAGATTAATTCTTAACTAATAAGAAACAAACTGGTTCATTCTGAGCGTAATCGGAGATGAAAAAAATCAAAATCCTCAAAACACGCTGAGATTAATTCTTTACTAAGAAACAAGGGTGTTCTGAACAAACTGGTTCATTCTAAGCGGAATCGGAGAGGAAAAAAATTCAAACTCCTCAAAACACGCTGAGATTAATTCTTTACTAAGAAACAAGGGTGTTCTGAACAAACTGGTTCATTCTAAGCGGAATCGGAGAGGAAAAAAATTCAAACTCCTCAAAAAACGCTGAGATTAATTCTTTACTAAGAAACAAGGGTTTTCTGAACAAACTGGTTCATTTTAAGCGGAATCGGAGAGGAAAAAAATTCAAACTACTCAAAACACGCTGAGATTAATTCTTTACTAAGAAACAAGGGTGTTCTGAACAAACTGGTTCATTCTAAGCGGAATCGGAGAGGAAAAAAATTCAAACTCCTCAAAAAACGCTGAGATTAATTCTTTACTAAGAAACAAGGGTGTTCTGAACAAACTGGTTCATTTTAAGCGGAATCGGAGAGGAAAAAAATTCAAACTACTCAAAACACGCTGAGATTAATTCTTTACTAAGATACAAGGGTGTTCTGAACAAACTGGTTCATTCTGAGCGTAATCGGAGATGAAAAAATTCAAACTCCTCAAAACACGCTGAGATTAATTCTTTACTAAGAAACAAGGGTGTTCTGAACAAACTGGTTCATTCTAAGCGGAATCGGAGAGGAAAAAAATTCAAACTCCTCAAAACACGCTGAGATTAATTCTTTACTAAGAAACAAGGGTGTTCTGAACAAACTGGTTCATTCTAAGCGGAATCGGAGAGGAAAAAAATTCAAACTCCTCAAAACACGCTGAGATTAATTCTTAACTAAGAAACAAACTGGTTCATTCTGAGCGTAATCGGAGATGAAAAAATTCAAACTCCTCAAAACACGCTGAGATTAATTCTTTACTAAGAAACAAACTGGTTCATTCTGAGCGTATACGGAGATGAAAATCGGAGATGAACAAAATTCAAACTCCTCAAAACACGCTGAGATTAATTCTTAACTAAGAAACAAACTGGTTCATTCTGAGCGTAATCGGAGATGAAAAAATTCAAACTCCTCAAAAAACGCTGAGATTAATTCTTTACTAAGAAACAAGGGTGTTCTGAACAAACTGGTTCATTCTAAGCGGAATCGGAGAGGAAAAAAATTCAAACTCCTCAAAACACGCTGAGATTAATTCTTTACTAAGAAACAAACTGGTTCATTCTGAGCGTAATCGGAGATGAAAAAATTCAAACTCCTCATAACACGCTGAGATTAATTCTTTACTAAGAAACAAGGGTGTTCTGAACAAACTGGTTCATTCTAAGCGGAATCGGAGAGGACAAAAATTCAAACTCCTCAAAACACGCTGAGATTAATTCTTAACTAAGAAACAAACTGGTTCATTCTGAGCGTAATCGGAGATGAAAAAATTCAAACTCCTCATAACACGCTGAGATTAATTCTTTACTAAGAAACAAGGGTGTTCTGAACAAACTGGTTCATTCTAAGCGGAATCGGAGAGGAAAAAAATTCAAACTCCTCAAAACACGCTGAGATTAATTCTTAACTAAGAAACAAACTGGTTCATTCTGAGCGTAATCGGAGATGAAAAAATTCAAACTCCTCATAACACGCTGAGATTAATTCTTTACTAAGAAACATGGGTGTACTGAACAAACTGGTTGATTCTGAGCGTATTCTGAGACGAAAAAAATTCAAACCCCTCAAAACGCGCTGAGATTAATTCTTTACTAAGAAACATGGGTGTACTGAACAAACTGGTTGATTCTGAGCGTATTCTGAGACGAAAAAAATTCAAACCCCTCAAAACGCGCTGAGATTAATTCTTTACTAAGAAACATGGGTGTACTGAACAAACTGGTTGATTCTGAGCGTATTCTGAGACGAAAAAAATTCAAACCCCTCAGAATGCGCTGAGATTAAATCTTAACTAAGAAACATGGGTGTACTGAACAAACTGGTTGATTCTGAGCGTATTCTGAGACGAAAAAAATTCAAACCCCTCAAAACACGCTGAGATTAATTTTTTAATAAGAAACAGGGGTGTTGTGAACAAACTGGTTCATTCTGAGCGTATTCTGAGACGAAAAAAATTCAAACCCCTCAGAATGCGCTGAGATTAATTCTTTACTAAGAAACATGGGTGTACTGAACAAACTGGTTGATTCTGAGCGTATTCTGAGACGAAAAAAATTCAAACCCCTCAAAACACGCTGAGATTAATTCTTTACTAAGAAACAAGGGTGTTCTGAACAAACTGGTTCATTCTAAGCGGAATCGGAGAGGAAAAAAATTCAAACTCCTCAAAAAACGCTGAGATTAATTCTTTACTAAGAAACAAGGGTGTTCTGAACAAACTGGTTCATTTTAAGGGGAATCGGAGAGGAAAAAAATTCAAACTACTCAAAACACGCTGAGATTAATTCTTTACTAAGATACAAGGGTGTTCTGAACAAACTGGTTCATTCTGAGCGTAATCGGAGATGAAAAAATTCAAACTCCTCAAAACACGCTGAGATTAATTCTTTACTAAGAAACAAGGGTGTTCTGAACAAACTGGTTCATTCTAAGCGGAATCGGAGAGGAAAAAAATTCAAACTCCTCAAAACACGCTGAGATTAATTCTTTACTAAGAAACAAGGGTGTTCTGAACAAACTGGTTCATTCTAAGCGGAATCGGAGAGGAAAAAAATTCAAACTCCTCAAAACACGCTGAGATTAATTCTTAACTAAGAAACAAACTGGTTCATTCTGAGCGTAATCGGAGATGAAAAAATTCAAACTCCTCAAAACACGCTGAGATTAATTCTTTACTAAGAAACAAACTGGTTCATTCTGAGCGTATACGGAGATGAAAATCGGAGATGAACAAAATTCAAACTCCTCAAAACACGCTGAGATTAATTCTTAACTAAGAAACAAACTGGTTCATTCTGAGCGTAATCGGAGATGATAAAATTCAAACTCCTCAAAAAACGCTGAGATTAATTCTTTACTAAGAAACAAGGGTGTTCTGAACAAACTGGTTCATTCTAAGCGGAATCGGAGAGGAAAAAAATTCAAACTCCTCAAAAAACGCTGAGATTAATTCTTTACTAAGAAACAAGGGTGTTCTGAACAAACTGGTTCATTTTAAGCGGAATCGGAGAGGAAAAAAATTCAAACTACTCAAAACACGCTGAGATTAATTCTTTACTAAGATACAAGGGTGTTCTGAACAAACTGGTTCATTCTGAGCGTAATCGGAGATGAAAAAATTCAAACTCCTCAAAACACGCTGAGATTAATTCTTTACTAAGAAACAAGGGTGTTCTGAACAAACTGGTTCATTCTAAGCGGATTCGGAGAGGAAAAAAATTCAAACTCCTCAAAACACGCTGAGATTAATTCTTTACTAAGAAACAAGGATGTTCTGAACAAACTGGTTCATTCTAAGCGGAATCGGAGACGAAAAAAATTCAAACTACTCAAAACACGCTGAGATTAATTCTTAACTAAGAAACAAACTGGTTCATTCTGAGCGTATACGGAGATGAAAATCGGAGATGAACAAAATTCAAACTCCTAAAAAACACGCTGAGATTAATTCTTAACTAAGAAACAAACTGGTTCATTCTGAGCGTAATCGGAGATGAAAAAATTCAAACTCCTCAAAAAACGCTGAGATTAATTCTTTACTAAGAAACAAGGGTGTTCTGAACAAACTGGTTCATTCTAAGCGGAATCGGAGAGGAAAAAAATTCAAACTCCTCAAAACACGCTGAGATTAATTCTTAACTAAGAAACAAACTGGTTCATTCTGAGCGTAATCGGAGATGAAAAAATTCAAACTCCTCATAACACGCTGAGATTAATTCTTTACTAAGAAACAAGGGTGTTCTGAACAAACTGGTTCATTCTAAGCGGAATCGGAGAGGGAAAAAATTCAAACTCCTCAAAACACGCTGAGATTAATTCTTAACTAAGAAATAAACTGGTTCATTCTGAGCGTAATCGGAGATGAAAAAATTCAAACTCCTCAAAACACGCTGAGATTAATTCTTTACTAAGAAACAAGGGTGTTCTGAACAAACTGGTTCATTCTAAGCGGAATCGGAGAGGAAAAAAATTCAAACTACTCAAAACACGCTGAGATTAATTCTTAACTAATAAGAAACAAACTGGTTCATTCTGAGCGTAATCGGAGATGAAAAAAATCAAAATCCTCAAAACACGCTGAGATTAATTCTTTACTAAGAAACAAGGGTGTTCTGAACAAACTGGTTCATTCTAAGCGGAATCGGAGAGGAAAAAAATTCAAACTCCTCAAAACACGCTGAGATTAATTCTTTACTAAGAAACAAGGGTGTTCTGAACAAACTGGTTCATTCTAAGCGGAATCGGAGAGGAAAAAAATTCAAACTCCTCAAAAAACGCTGAGATTAATTCTTTACTAAGAAACAAGGGTTTTCTGAACAAACTGGTTCATTTTAAGCGGAATCGGAGAGGAAAAAAATTCAAACTACTCAAAACACGCTGAGATTAATTCTTTACTAAGAAACAAGGGTGTTCTGAACAAACTGGTTCATTCTAAGCGGAATCGGAGAGGAAAAAAATTCAAACTCCTCAAAAAACGCTGAGATTAATTCTTTACTAAGAAACAAGGGTGTTCTGAACAAACTGGTTCATTTTAAGCGGAATCGGAGAGGAAAAAAATTCAAACTACTCAAAACACGCTGAGATTAATTCTTTACTAAGATACAAGGGTGTTCTGAACAAACTGGTTCATTCTGAGCGTAATCGGAGATGAAAAAATTCAAACTCCTCAAAACACGCTGAGATTAATTCTTTACTAAGAAACAAGGGTGTTCTGAACAAACTGGTTCATTCTAAGCGGAATCGGAGAGGAAAAAAATTCAAACTCCTCAAAACACGCTGAGATTAATTCTTTACTAAGAAACAAGGGTGTTCTGAACAAACTGGTTCATTCTAAGCGGAATCGGAGAGGAAAAAAATTCAAACTCCTCAAAACACGCTGAGATTAATTCTTAACTAAGAAACAAACTGGTTCATTCTGAGCGTAATCGGAGATGAAAAAATTCAAACTCCTCAAAACACGCTGAGATTAATTCTTTACTAAGAAACAAACTGGTTCATTCTGAGCGTATACGGAGATGAAAATCGGAGATGAACAAAATTCAAACTCCTCAAAACACGCTGAGATTAATTCTTAACTAAGAAACAAACTGGTTCATTCTGAGCGTAATCGGAGATGAAAAAATTCAAACTCCTCAAAAAACGCTGAGATTAATTCTTTACTAAGAAACAAGGGTGTTCTGAACAAACTGGTTCATTCTAAGCGGAATCGGAGAGGAAAAAAATTCAAACTCCTCAAAACACGCTGAGATTAATTCTTTACTAAGAAACAAACTGGTTCATTCTGAGCGTAATCGGAGATGAAAAAATTCAAACTCCTCATAACACGCTGAGATTAATTCTTTACTAAGAAACAAGGGTGTTCTGAACAAACTGGTTCATTCTAAGCGGAATCGGAGAGGAAAAAAATTCAAACTCCTCAAAACACGCTGAGATTAATTCTTAACTAAGAAACAAACTGGTTCATTCTGAGCGTAATCGGAGATGAAAAAATTCAAACTCCTCATAACACGCTGAGATTAATTCTTTACTAAGAAACAAGAATGTTCTGAACAAACTGGTTCATTCTAAGCGGAATCGGAGAGGAAAAAAATTCAAACTCCTCAAAACACGCTGAGATTAATTCTTAACTAAGAAACAAACTGGTTCATTCTGAGCGTAATCGGAGATGAAAAAATTCAAACTCCTCATAACACGCTGAGATTAATTCTTTACTAAGAAACATGGGTGTACTGAACAAACTGGTTGATTCTGAGCGTATTCTGAGACGAAAAAAATTCAAACCCCTCAAAACGCGCTGAGATTAATTCTTTACTAAGAAACATGGGTGTACTGAACAAACTGGTTGATTCTGAGCGTATTCTGAGACGAAAAAAATTCAAACCCCTCAAAACGCGCTGAGATTAATTCTTTACTAAGAAACATGGGTGTACTGAACAAACTGGTTGATTCTGAGCGTATTCTGAGACGAAAAAAATTCAAACCCCTCAGAATGCGCTGAGATTAAATCTTAACTAAGAAACATGGGTGTACTGAACAAACTGGTTGATTCTGAGCGTATTCTGAGACGAAAAAAATTCAAACCCCTCAAAACACGCTGAGATTAATTTTTTAATAAGAAACAGGGGTGTTGTGAACAAACTGGTTCATTCTGAGCGTATTCTGAGACGAAAAAAATTCAAACCCCTCAGAATGCGCTGAGATTAATTCTTTACTAAGAAACATGGGTGTACTGAACAAACTGGTTGATTCTGAGCGTATTCTGAGACGAAACAAATTCAAACCCCTCAAAACACGCTGAGATTAATTCTTTATTAAGAAACAAGGGTGTTCTGAACAAACTGGTTCATTCTAAGCGGAATCGGAGAGGAAAAAAATTCAAACTCCTCAAAAAACGCTGAGATTAATTCTTTACTAAGAAACAAGGGTGTTCTGAACAAACTGGTTCATTTTAAGCGGAATCGGAGAGGAAAAAAATTCAAACTACTCAAAACACGCTGAGATTAATTCTTTACTAAGATACAAGGGTGTTCTGAACAAACTGGTTCATTCTGAGCGTAATCGGAGATGAAAAAATTCAAACTCCTCAAAACACGCTGAGATTAATTCTTTACTAAGAAACAAGGGTGTTCTGAACAAACTGGTTCATTCTAAGCGGAATCGGAGAGGAAAAAAATTCAAACTCCTCAAAACACGCTGAGATTAATTCTTTACTAAGAAACAAGGGTGTTCTGAACAAACTGGTTCATTCTAAGCGGAATCGGAGAGGAAAAAAATTCAAACTCCTCAAAACACGCTGAGATTAATTCTTAACTAAGAAACAAACTGGTTCATTCTGAGCGTAATCGGAGATGAAAAAATTCAAACTCCTCAAAACACGCTGAGATTAATTCTTTACTAAGAAACAAACTGGTTCATTCTGAGCGTATACGGAGATGAAAATCGGAGATGAACAAAATTCAAACTCCTCAAAACACGCTGAGATTAATTCTTAACTAAGAAACAAACTGGTTCATTCTGAGCGTAATCGGAGATGAAAAAATTCAAACTCCTCAAAAAACGCTGAGATTAATTCTTTACTAAGAAACAAGGGTGTTCTGAACAAACTGGTTCATTCTAAGCGGAATCGGAGAGGAAAAAAATTCAAACTCCTCAAAACACGCAAAGATTAATTCTTTACTAAGAAACAAACTGGTTCATTCTGAGCGTAATCGGAGATGAAAAAATTCAAACTCCTCATAACACGCTGTGATTAATTCTTTACTAAGAAACAAGGGTGTTCTGAACAAACTGGTTCATTCTTAGCGGAATCGGAGAGGAAAAAAATTCAAACTCCTCAAAACACGCTGAGATTAATTCTTAACTAAGAAACAAACTGGTTCATTCTGAGCGTAATCGGAGATGAAAAAATTCAAACTCCTCATAACACGCTGAGATTAATTCTTTACTAAGAAACAAGGGTGTTCTGAACAAACTGGTTCATTCTAAGCGGAATCGGAGAGGAAAAAAATTCAAACTCCTCAAAACACGCTGAGATTAATTCTTAACTAAGAAACAAACTGGTTCATTCTGAGCGTAATCGGAGATGAAAAAATTCAAACTCCTCATAACACGCTGAGATTAATTCTTTACTAAGAAACATGGGTGTACTGAACAAACTGGTTGATTCTGAGCGTATTCTGAGACGAAAAAAATTCAAACCCCCCAAAACGCCCTGAGATTAATTCTTTACTAAGAAACATGGGTGTACTGAACAAACTGGTTGATTCTGAGCGTATTCTGAGACGAAAAAAATTCAAACCCCTCAAAACGCGCTGAGATTAATTCTTTACTAAGAAACATGGGTGTACTGAACAAACTGGTTGATTCTGAGCGTATTCTGAGACGAAAAAAAATTCAAACCCCTCAGAATGCGCTGAGATTAAATCTTAACTAAGAAACATGGGTGTACTGAACAAACTGGTTGATTCTGAGCGTATTCTGAGACGAAAAAAATTCAAACCCCTCAAAACACGCTGAGATTAATTTTTTAATAAGAAACAGGGGTGTTGTGAACAAACTGGTTCATTCTGAGCGTATTCTGAGACGAAAAAAATTCAAACCCCTCAGAATGCGCTGAGATTAATTCTTTACTAAGAAACATGGGTGTACTGAACAAACTGGTTGATTCTGAGCGTATTCTGAGACGAAAAAAATTCAAACCCCTCAAAACGCGCTGAGATTAATTCTTTACTAAGAAACATGGGTGTACTGAACAAACTGGTTGATTCTGAGCGTGATCGGAGACGAAAAAAAAATCAAACCCCTCAAAACACGCTGAGATGAATTTTTTAATAAGAAACAAGGGTGTACTGAACAAACTGGTTGATTCTGAGCGTATTCTGAGACGAAAAAAATTCAAACCCCTCAAAACACGCTGAGATGAATTCTTTACTAAGAAACATGGGTGTACTGAACAAACTGGTTGATTCTGAGCGTATTCTGAGACGAAAAAAATTCAAACCCCTCAAAACGCGCTGAGATTAATTCTTTACTAAGAAACATGGGTGTACTGAACAAACTGGTTGATTCTGAGCGTATTCTGAGACGAAAAAAATTCAAACCCCTCAAAACGCGCTGAGATTAATTCTTTACTAAGAAACATGGGTGTACTGAACAAACTGGTTGATTCTGAGCGTGATCGGAGACGAAAAAAATTCAAACCCCTCAGAATGCGCTGAGATTAATTCTTTACTAAGAAACATGGGTGTACTGAACAAACTGGTTGATTCTGAGCGTATTCTGAGACGAAAAAAATTCAAATCCCTCAAAACACGCTGAGATTAATTCTTTACTAAGAAACAAGGGTGTTCTGAACAAACTGGTTCATTCTAAGCGGAATCGGAGAGGAAAAAAATTCAAACTCCTCAAAAAACGCTGAGATTAATTCTTTACTAAGAAACAAGGGTGTTCTGAACAAACTGGTTCATTTTAAGCGGAATCGGAGAGGAAAAAAATTCAAACTACTCAAAACACGCTGAGATTAATTCTTTACTAAGATACAAGGGTGTTCTGAACAAACTGGTTCATTCTGAGCGTAATCGGAGATGAAAAAATTCAAACTCCTCAAAACACGCTGAGATTAATTCTTTACTAAGAAACAAGGGTGTTCTGAACAAACTGGTTCATTCTAAGCGGAATCGGAGAGGAAAAAAATTCAAACTCCTCAAAACACGCTGAGATTAATTCTTAACTAAGAAACAAACTGGTTCATTCTGAGCGTAATCGGAGATGAAAAAATTCAAACTCCTCAAAACACGCTGAGATTAATTCTTTACTAAGAAACAAACTGGTTCATTCTGAGCGTATACGGAGATGAAAATCGGAGATGAACAAAATTCAAACTCCTCAAAACACGCTGAGATTAATTCTTAACTAAGAAACAAACTGGTTCATTCTGAGCGTAATCGGAGATGAAAAAATTCAAACTCCTCAAAAAACGCTGAGATTAATTCTTTACTAAGAAACAAGGGTGTTCTGAACAAACTGGTTCATTCTAAGCGGAATCGGAGAGGACAAAAATTCAAACTCCTCAAAACACGCTGAGATTAATTCTTTACTAAGAAACAAACTGGTTCATTCTGAGCGTAATCGGAGATGAAAAAATTCAAACTCCTCATAACACGCTGAGATTAATTCTTTACTAAGAAACAAGGGTGTTCTGAACAAACTGGTTCATTCTAAGCGGAATCGGAGAGGAAAAAAATTCAAACTCCTCAAAACACGCTGAGATTAATTCTTAACTAAGAAACAAACTGGTTCATTCTGAGCGTAATCGGAGATGAAAAAATTCAAACTCCTCATAACACGCTGAGATTAATTCTTTACTAAGAAACAAGGGTGTTCTGAACAAACTGGTTCATTCTAAGCGGAATCGGAGAGGAAAAAAATTCAAACCCCTCAAAACGCGCTGAGATTAATTCTTTACTAAGAAACATGGGTGTACTGAACAAACTGGTTGATTCTGAGCGTATTCTGAGACGAAAAAAATTCAAACCCCTCAAAACGCGCTGAGATTAATTCTTTACTAAGAAACATGGGTGTACTGAACAAACTGGTTGATTCTGAGCGTATTCTGAGACGAAAAAAATTCAAACCCCTCAGAATGCGCTGGGATTAAATCTTAACTAAGAAACATGGGTGTACTGAACAAACTGGTTGATTCTGAGCGTATTCTGAGACGAAAAAAATTCAAACCCCTCAAAACACGCTGAGATTAATTTTTTAATAAGAAACAGGGGTGTTGTGAACAAACTGGTTCATTCTGAGCGTATTCTGAGACGAAAAAAATTCAAACCCCTCAGAATGCGCTGAGATAAATTCTTTACTAAGAAACATGGGTGTACTGAACAAACTAGTTGATTCTGAGCGTATTCTGAGACGAAAAAAATTCAAACCCCTCAAAACGCGCTGAGATTAATTCTTTACTAAGAAACATGGGTGTACTGAACAAACTGGTTGATTCTGAGCGTGATCGGAGACGAAAAAAAATTCAAACCCCTCAAAACACGCTGAGATGAATTTTTTAATAAGAAACAAGGGTGTACTGAACAAACTGGTTGATTCTGAGCGTATTCTGAGACGAAAAAAATTCAAACCCCTCAAAACACGCTGAGATGAATTCTTTACTAAGAAACATGGGTGTACTGAACAAACTGGTTGATTCTGAGCGTATTCTGAGACGAAAAAAATTCAAACCCCTCAAAACGCGCTGAGATTAATTCTTTACTAAGAAACATGGGTGTACTGAACAAACTGGTTGATTCTGAGCGTATTCTGAGACGAAAAAAATTCAAACCCCTCAAAACGCGCTGAGATTAATTCTTTACTAAGAAACAAGGGTGTTCTGAACAAACTGGTTCATTCTAAGCGGAATCGGAGAGGAAAAAAATTCAAACTCCTCAAAACACGCTGAGATTAATTCTTTACTAAGAAACAAGGGTGTTCTGAACAAACTGGTTCATTCTAAGCGGAATCGGAGAGGAAAAAAATTCAAACTCCTCAAAACACGCTGAGATTAATTCTTAACTAAGAAACAAACTGGTTCATTCTGAGCGTAATCGGAGATGAAAAAATTCAAACTCCTCAAAACACGCTGAGATTAATTCTTTACTAAGAAACAAACTGGTTCATTCTGAGCGTATACGGAGATGAAAATCGGAGATGAACAAAATTCAAACTCCTCAAAACACGCTGAGATTAATTCTTAACTAAGAAACAAACTGGTTCATTCTGAGCGTAATCGGAGATGAAAAAATTCAAACTCCTCAAAAAACGCTGAGATTAATTCTTTACTAAGAAACAAGGGTGTTCTGAACAAACTGGTTCATTCTAAGCGGAATCGGAGAGGAAAAAAATTCAAACTCCTCAAAACACGCTGAGATTAATTCTTAACTAAGAAACAAACTGGTTCATTCTGAGCGTAATCGGAGATGAAAAAATTCAAACTCCTCATAACACGCTGAGATTAATTCTTTACTAAGAAACAAGGGTGTTCTGAACAAACTGGTTCATTCTAAGCGGAATCGGAGAGGAAAAAAATTCAAACTCCTCAAAACACGCTGAGATTAATTCTTAACTAAGAAACAAACTGGTTCATTCTGAGCGTAATCGGAGATGAAAAAATTCAAACTCCTCATAACACGCTGAGATTAATTCTTTACTAAGAAACAAGGGTGTTCTGAACAAACTGGTTCATTCTAAGCGGAATCGGAGAGGAAAAAAATTCAAACTCCTCAAAACACGCTGAGATTAATTCTTAACTAAGAAATAAACTGGTTCATTCTGAGCGTAATCGGAGATGAAAAAATTCAAACTCCTCAAAAAACGCTGAGATTAATTCTTTACTAAGAAACAAGGGTGTTCTGAACAAACTGGTTCATTCTAAGCGGAATCGGAGAGGAAAAAAATTCAAACTCCTCAAAACACGCTGAGATTAATTCTTTACTAAGAAACAAACTGGTTCATTCTGAGCGTAATCGGAGATGAAAAAATTCAAACTCCTCAAAAAACGCTGAGATTAATTCTTTACTAAGAAACAAGGGTGTTCTGAACAAACTAGTTCATTCTAAGCGGAATCGGAGAGGAAAAAAATTCAAACTCCTCAAAACACGCTGAGATTAATTCTTTACTAAGAAACAAACTGGTTCATTCTGAGCGTAATCGGAGATGAAAAAATTCAAACTCCTCAAAACACGCTGAGATTAATTCTTTACTAAGAAACAAGGGTGTTCTGAACAAACTGGTTCATTCTAAGCGGAATCGGAGAGGAAAAAAATTCAAACTCCTCAAAACACGCTGAGATTAATTCTTAACTAAGAAACAAACTGGTTCATTCTGAGCGTAATCGGAGATGAAAAAATTCAAACTCCTCAAAACACGCTGAGATTAATTCTTTACTAAGAAACAAACTGGTTCATTCTGAGCGTATACGGAGATGAAAATCGGAGATGAACAAAATTCAAACTCCTCAAAACACGCTGAGATTAATTCTTAACTAAGAAACAAACTGGTTCATTCTGAGCGTAATCGGAGATGAAAAAATTCAAACTCCTCAAAAAACGCTGAGATTAATTCTTTACTAAGAAACAAGGGTGTTCTGAACAAACTGGTTCATTCTAAGCGGAATCGGAGAGGAAAAAAATTCAAACTCCTCAAAACACGCTGAGATTAATTCTTTACTAAGAAACAAACTGGTTCATTCTGAGCGTAATCGGAGATGAAAAAATTCAAACTCCTCATTACACGCTGAGATTAATTCTTTACTAAGAAACAAGGGTGTTCTGAACAAACTGGTTCATTCTAAGCGGAATCGGAGAGGAAAAAAATTCAAACTCCTCAAAACACGCTGAGATTAATTCTTAACTAAGAAACAAACTGGTTCATTCTGAGCGTAATCGGAGATGAAAAAATTCAAACTCCTCATAACACGCTGAGATTAATTCTTTACTAAGAAACAAGGGTGTTCTGAACAAACTGGTTCATTCTAAGCGGAATCGGAGAGGAAAAAAATTCAAACTCCTCAAAACACGCTGAGATTAATTTTTAACTAAGAAACAAACTGGTTCATTCTGAGCGTAATCGGAGATGAAAAAAATCAAACTCCTCATAACACGCTGAGATTAATTCTTTACTAAGAAACATGGGTGTACTGAACAAACTGGTTGATTCTGAGCGTATTCTGAGACGAAAAAAATTCAAACCCCTCAAAACGCGCTGAGATTAATTCTTTACTAAGAAACAAGGGTGTTCTGAACAAACTGGTTCATTCTAAGCGGAATCGGAGAGGAAAAAAATTCAAACTCCTCAAAACACGCTGAGATTAATTCTTTACTAAGAAACAAACTGGTTCATTCTGAGCGTAATCGGAGATGAAAAAATTCAAACTCCTCATAACACGCTGAGATTAATTCTTTACTAAGAAACAAGGGTGTTCTGAACAAACTGGTTCATTCTAAGCGGAATCGGAGAGGGAAATAATTCAAACTCCTCAAAACACGCTGAGATTAATTCTTAACTAAGAAATAAACTGGTTCATTCTGAGCGTAATCGGAGATGAAAAAATTCAAACTCCTCAAAACACGCTGAGATTAATTCTTTACTAAGAAACAAGGGTGTTCTGAACAAACTGGTTCATTCTAAGCGGAATCGGAGAGGAAAAAAATTCAAACTCCTCAAAACACGCTGAGATTAATTCTTAACTAAGAAACAAACTGGTTCATTCTGAGCGTAATCGGAGATGAAAAAATTCAAACTCCTCAAAACACGCTGAGATTAATTCTTTACTAAGAAACAAACTGGTTCATTCTGAGCGTATACGGAGATGAAAATCGGAGATGAACAAAATTCAAACTCCTCAAAACACGCTGAGATTAATTCTTAACTAAGAAACAAACTGGTTCATTCTGAGCGTATACGGAGATGAAAATCGGAGATGAACAAAATTCAAACTCCTCAAAACACGCTGAGATTAATTCTTAACTAAGAAACAAGGGTGTTCTGAACAAACTGGTTCATTCTAAGCGGAATCGGAGAGGAAAAAAATTCAAACTCCTCAAAACACGCTGAGATTAATTCTTAACTAAGAAATAAACTGGTTCATTCTGAGCGTAATCGGAGATGAAAAAATTCAAACTCCTCAAAAAACGCTGAGATTAATTCTTTACTAAGAAACAAGGGTGTTCTGAACAAACTGGTTCATTCTAAGCGGAATCGGAGAGGAAAAAAATTCAAACTCCTCAAAACACGCTGAGATTAATTCTTTACTAAGAAACAAACTGGTTCATTCTGAGCGTAATCGGAGATGAAAAAATTCAAACTCCTCAAAAAACGCTGAGATTAATTCTTTACTAAGAAACAAGGGTGTTCTGAACAAACTAGTTCATTCTAAGCGGAATCGGAGAGGAAAAAAATTCAAACTCCTCAAAACACGCTGAGATTAATTCTTTACTAAGAAACAAACTGGTTCATTCTGAGCGTAATCGGAGATGAAAAAATTCAAACTCCTCAAAACACGCTGAGATTAATTCTTTACTAAGAAACAAGGGTGTTCTGAACAAACTGGTTCATTCTAAGCGGAATCGGAGAGGAAAAAAATTCAAACTCCTCAAAACACGCTGAGATTAATTCTTAACTAAGAAACAAACTGGTTCATTCTGAGCGTAATCGGAGATGAAAAAATTCAAACTCCTCAAAACACGCTGAGATTAATTCTTTACTAAGAAACAAACTGGTTCATTCTGAGCGTATACGGAGATGAAAATCGGAGATGAACAAAATTCAAACTCCTCAAAACACGCTGAGATTAATTCTTAACTAAGAAACAAACTGGTTCATTCTGAGCGTAATCGGAGATGAAAAAATTCAAACTCCTCAAAAAACGCTGAGATTAATTCTTTACTAAGAAACAAGGGTGTTCTGAACAAACTGGTTCATTCTAAGCGGAATCGGAGAGGAAAAAAATTCAAACTCCTCAAAACACGCTGAGATTAATTCTTTACTAAGAAACAAACTGGTTCATTCTGAGCGTAATCGGAGATGAAAAAATTCAAACTCCTCATTACACGCTGAGATTAATTCTTTACTAAGAAACAAGGGTGTTCTGAACAAACTGGTTCATTCTAAGCGGAATCGGAGAGGAAAAAAATTCAAACTCCTCAAAACACGCTGAGATTAATTCTTAACTAAGAAACAAACTGGTTCATTCTGAGCGTAATCGGAGATGAAAAAATTCAAACTCCTCATAACACGCTGAGATTAATTCTTTACTAAGAAACAAGGGTGTTCTGAACAAACTGGTTCATTCTAAGCGGAATCGGAGAGGAAAAAAATTCAAACTCCTCAAAACACGCTGAGATTAATTTTTAACTAAGAAACAAACTGGTTCATTCTGAGCGTAATCGGAGATGAAAAAAATCAAACTCCTCATAACACGCTGAGATTAATTCTTTACTAAGAAACATGGGTGTACTGAACAAACTGGTTGATTCTGAGCGTATTCTGAGACGAAAAAAATTCAAACCCCTCAAAACGCGCTGAGATTAATTCTTTACTAAGAAACAAGGGTGTTCTGAACAAACTGGTTCATTCTAAGCGGAATCGGAGAGGAAAAAAATTCAAACTCCTCAAAACACGCTGAGATTAATTCTTTACTAAGAAACAAACTGGTTCATTCTGAGCGTAATCGGAGATGAAAAAATTCAAACTCCTCATAACACGCTGAGATTAATTCTTTACTAAGAAACAAGGGTGTTCTGAACAAACTGGTTCATTCTAAGCGGAATCGGAGAGGGAAATAATTCAAACTCCTCAAAACACGCTGAGATTAATTCTTAACTAAGAAATAAACTGGTTCATTCTGAGCGTAATCGGAGATGAAAAAATTCAAACTCCTCAAAACACGCTGAGATTAATTCTTTACTAAGAAACAAGGGTGTTCTGAACAAACTGGTTCATTCTAAGCGGAATCGGAGAGGAAAAAAATTCAAACTCCTCAAAACACGCTGAGATTAATTCTTAACTAAGAAACAAACTGGTTCATTCTGAGCGTAATCGGAGATGAAAAAATTCAAACTCCTCAAAACACGCTGAGATTAATTCTTTACTAAGAAACAAACTGGTTCATTCTGAGCGTATACGGAGATGAAAATCGGAGATGAACAAAATTCAAACTCCTCAAAACACGCTGAGATTAATTCTTAACTAAGAAACAAACTGGTTCATTCTGAGCGTAATCGGAGATGAAAAAATTCAAACTCCTCAAAAAACGCTGAGATTAATTCTTTACTAAGAAACAAGGGTGTTCTGAACAAACTGGTTCATTCTAAGCGGAATCGGAGAGGAAAAAAATTCAAACTCCTCAAAACACGCTGAGATTAATTCTTTACTAAGAAACAAACTGGTTCATTCTGAGCGTAATCGGAGATGAAAAAATTCAAACTCCTCATTACACGCTGAGATTAATTCTTTACTAAGAAACAAGGGTGTTCTGAACAAACTGGTTCATTCTAAGCGGAATCGGAGAGGAAAAAAATTCAAACTCCTCAAAACACGCTGAGATTAATTCTTAACTAAGAAACAAACTGGTTCATTCTGAGCGTAATCGGAGATGAAAAAATTCAAACTCCTCATAACACGCTGAGATTAATTCTTTACTAAGAAACAAGGGTGTTCTGAACAAACTGGTTCATTCTAAGCGGAATCGGAGAGGAAAAAAATTCAAACTCCTCAAAACACGCTGAGATTAATTCTTAACTAAGAAACAAACTGGTTCATTCTGAGCGTAATCGGAGATGAAAAAATTCAAACTCCTCATAACACGCTGAGATTAATTCTTTACTAAGAAACAAGGGTGTTCTGAACAAACTGGTTCATTCTAAGCGGAATCGGAGAGGAAAAAAATTCAAACCCCTCAAAACGCGCTGAGATTAATTCTTTACTAAGAAACATGGGTGTACTGAACAAACTGGTTGATTCTGAGCGTATTCTGAGACGAAAAAAATTCAAACCCCTCAAAACGCGCTGAGATTAATTCTTTACTAAGAAACATGGGTGTACTGAACAAACTGGTTGATTCTGAGCGTATTCTGAGACGAAAAAAATTCAAACCCCTCAGAATGCGCTGGGATTAAATCTTAACTAAGAAACATGGGTGTACTGAACAAACTGGTTGATTCTGAGCGTATTCTGAGACGAAAAAAATTCAAACCCCTCAAAACACGCTGAGATTAATTTTTTAATAAGAAACAGGGGTGTTGTGAACAAACTGGTTCATTCTGAGCGTATTCTGAGACGAAAAAAATTCAAACCCCTCAGAATGCGCTGAGATAAATTCTTTACTAAGAAACATGGGTGTACTGAACAAACTAGTTGATTCTGAGCGTATTCTGAGACGAAAAAAATTCAAACCCCTCAAAACGCGCTGAGATTAATTCTTTACTAAGAAACATGGGTGTACTGAACAAACTGGTTGATTCTGAGCGTGATCGGAGACGAAAAAAAATTCAAACCCCTCAAAACACGCTGAGATGAATTTTTTAATAAGAAACAAGGGTGTACTGAACAAACTGGTTGATTCTGAGCGTATTCTGAGACGAAAAAAATTCAAACCCCTCAAAACACGCTGAGATGAATTCTTTACTAAGAAACATGGGTGTACTGAACAAACTGGTTGATTCTGAGCGTATTCTGAGACGAAAAAAATTCAAACCCCTCAAAACACGCTGAGATGAATTCTTTACTAAGAAACATGGGTGTACTGAACAAACTGGTTGATTCTGAGCGTATTCTGAGACGAAAAAAATTCAAACCCCTCAAAACGCGCTGAGATTAATTCTTTACTAAGAAACATGGGTGTACTGAACAAACTGGTTGATTCTGAGCGTATTCTGAGACGAAAAAAATTCAAACCCCTCAAAACGCGCTGAGATTAATTCTTTACTAAGAAACATGGGTGTACTGAACAAACTGGTTGATTCTGAGCGTGATCGGAGACGAAAAAAATTCAAACCCCTCAGAATGCGCTGAGATTAATTCTTTACTAAGAAACATGGGTGTACTGAACAAACTGGTTGATTCTGAGCGTATTCTGAGACGAAAAAAATTCAAACCCCTCAAAACACGCCGAGATTAATTCTTTACTAAGAAACATGGGTGTACTGAACAAACTGGTTGATTCTGAGCGTATTCTGAGACGAAAAAAATTCAAACCCCTCAGAATGCGCTGAGATTAATTCTTTACTAAGAAACATGGGTGTACTGAACAAACTGGTTGATTCTGAGCGTATTCTGAGACGAAAAAAATTCAAACCCCTCAGAATGCGCTGAGATTAAATCTTAACTAAGAAACATGGGTGTACTGAACAAACTGGTTGATTCTGAGCGTATTCTGAGACGAAAAAAATTCAAACCCCTCAAAACACGCTGAGATTAATTTTTTAATAAGAAACAGGGGTGTTGTGAACAAACTGGTTCATTCTGAGCGTATTCTGAGACGAAAAAAATTCAAACCCCTCAGAATGCGCTGAGATTAATTCTTTACTAAGAAACATGGGTGTACTGAACAAACTGGTTGATTCTGAGCGTATTCTGAGACGAAAAAAATTCAAACCCCTCAAAACACGCTGAGATTAATTCTTTACTAAGAAACAAGGGTGTTCTGAACAAACTGGTTCATTCTAAGCGGAATCGGAGAGGAAAAAAATTCAAACTCCTCAAAAAACGCTGAGATTAATTCTTTACTAAGAAACAAGGGTGTTCTGAACAAACTGGTTCATTTTAAGCGGAATCGGAGAGGAAAAAAATTCAAACTACTCAAAACACGCTGAGATTAATTCTTTACTAAGATACAAGGGTGTTCTGAACAAACTGGTTCATTCTGAGCGTAATCGGAGATGAAAAAATTCAAACTCCTCAAAACACGCTGAGATTAATTCTTTACTAAGAAACAAGGGTGTTCTGAACAAACTGGTTCATTCTAAGCGGAATCGGAGAGGAAAAAAATTCAAACTCCTCAAAACACGCTGAGATTAATTCTTTACTAAGAAACAAGGGTGTTCTGAACAAACTGGTTCATTCTAAGCGGAATCGGAGAGGAAAAAAATTCAAACTCCTCAAAACACGCTGAGATTAATTCTTAACTAAGAAACAAACTGGTTCATTCTGAGCGTAATCGGAGATGAAAAAATTCAAACTCCTCAAAACACGCTGAGATTAATTCTTTACTAAGAAACAAACTGGTTCATTCTGAGCGTATACGGAGATGAAAATCGGAGATGAACAAAATTCAAACTCCTCAAAACACGCTGAGATTAATTCTTAACTAAGAAACAAACTGGTTCATTCTGAGCGTAATCGGAGATGAAAAAATTCAAACTCCTCAAAAAACGCTGAGATTAATTCTTTACTAAGAAACAAGGGTGTTCTGAACAAACTGGTTCATTCTAAGCGGAATCGGAGAGGAAAAAAATTCAAACTCCTCAAAACACGCTGAGATTAATTCTTTACTAAGAAACAAACTGGTTCATTCTGAGCGTAATCGGAGATGAAAAAATTCAAACTCCTCATAACACGCTGAGATTAATTCTTTACTAAGAAACAAGGGTGTTCTGAACAAACTGGTTCATTCTAAGCGGAATCGGAGAGGAAAAAAATTCAAACTCCTCAAAACACGCTGAGATTAATTCTTAACTAAGAAACAAACTGGTTCATTCTGAGTGTAATCGGAGATGAAAAAATTCAAACTCCTCATAACACGCTGAGATTAATTCTTTACTAAGAAACAAGGGTGTTCTGAACAAACTGGTTCATTCTAAGCGGAATCGGAGAGGAAAAAAATTCAAACTCCTCAAAACACGCTGAGATTAATTCTTAACTAAGAAACAAACTGGTTCATTCTGAGCGTAATCGGAGATGAAAAAATTCAAACTCCTCATAACACGCTGAGATTAATTCTTTACTAAGAAACATGGGTGTACTGAACAAACTGGTTGATTCTGAGCGTATTCTGAGACGAAAAAAATTCAAACCCCACAAAACGCGCTGAGATTAATTCTTTACTAAGAAACATGGGTGTACTGAACAAACTGGTTGATTCTGAGCGTATTCTGAGACGAAAAAAATTCAAACCCCTCAAAACGCGCTGAGATTAATTCTTTACTAAGAAACATGGGTGTACTGAACAAACTGGTTGATTCTGAGCGTATTCTGAGACGAAAAAAATTCAAACCCCTCAGAATGCGCTGAGATTAAATCTTAACTAAGAAACATGGGTGTACTGAACAAACTGGTTGATTCTGAGCGTATTCTGAGACGAAAAAAATTCAAACCCCTCAAAACACGCTGAGATTAATTTTTTAATAAGAAACAGGGGTGTTGTGAACAAACTGGTTCATTCTGAGCGTATTCTGAGACGAAAAAAATTCAAACCCCTCAGAATGCGCTGAGATTAATTCTTTACTAAGAAACATGGGTGTACTGAACAAACTGGTTGATTCTGAGCGTATTCTGAGACGAAAAAAATTCAAACCCCTCAAAACGCGCTGAGATTAATTCTTTACTAAGAAACATGGGTGTACTGAACAAACTGGTTGATTCTGAGCGTGATCGGAGACGAAAAAAAATTCAAACCCCTCAAAACACGCTGAGATGAATTTTTTAATAAGAAACAAGGGTGTACTGAACAAACTGGTTGATTCTGAGCGTATTCTGAGACGAAAAAAATTCAAACCCCTCAAAACACGCTGAGATGAATTCTTTACTAAGAAACATGGGTGTACTGAACAAACTGGTTGATTCTGAGCGTATTCTGAGACGAAAAAAATTCAAACCCCTCAAAACGCGCTGAGATTAATTCTTTACTAAGAAACATGGGTGTACTGAACAAACTGGTTGATTCTGAGCGTATTCTGAGACGAAAAAAATTCAAACCCCTCAAAACGCGCTGAGATTAATTCTTTACTAAGAAACATGGGTGTACTGAACAAACTGGTTGATTCTGAGCGTGATCGGAGACGAAAAAAATTCAAACCCCTCAGAATGCGCTGAGATTAATTCTTTACTAAGAAACATGGGTGTACTGAACAAACTGGTTGATTCTGAGCGTATTCTGAGACGAAAAAAATTCAAACCCCTCAAAACACGCTGAGATTAATTCTTTACTAAGAAACAAGGGTGTTCTGAACAAACTGGTTCATTCTAAGCGGAATCGGAGAGGAAAAAAATTCAAACTCCTCAAAACACGCTGAGATTAATTCTTTACTAAGAAACAAGGGTGTTCTGAACAAACTGGTTCATTCTAAGCGGAATCGGAGAGGAAAAAAATTCAAACTCCTCAAAACACGCTGAGATTAATTCTTAACTAAGAAACAAACTGGTTCATTCTGAGCGTAATCGGAGATGAAAAAATTCAAACTCCTCAAAACACGCTGAGATTAATTCTTTACTAAGAAACAAACTGGTTCATTCTGAGCGTATACGGAGATGAAAATCGGAGATGAACAAAATTCAAACTCCTCAAAACACGCTGAGATTAATTCTTAAGTAAGAAACAAACTGGTTCATTCTGAGCGTAATCGGAGATGAAAAAATTCAAACTCCTCAAAAAACGCTGAGATTAATTCTTTACTAAGAAACAAGGGTGTTCTGAACAAACTGGTTCATTCTAAGCGGAATCGGAGAGGAAAAAAATTCAAACCCCTCAAAACGCGCTGAGATTAATTCTTTACTAAGAAACATGGGTGTACTGAACAAACTGGTTGATTCTGAGCGTGATCGGAGACGAAAAAAATTCAAACCCCTCAGAATGCGCTGAGATTAATTCTTTACTAAGAAACATGGGTGTACTGAACAAACTGGTTGATTCTGAGCGTATTCTGAGACGAAAAAAATTCAAACCCCTCAAAACACGCCGAGATTAATTCTTTACTAAGAAACATGGGTGTACTGAACAAACTGGTTGATTCTGAGCGTATTCTGAGACGAAAAAAATTCAAACCCCTCAGAATGCGCTGAGATTAATTCTTTACTAAGAAACATGGGTGTACTGAACAAACTGGTTGATTCTGAGCGTATTCTGAGACGAAAAAAATTCAAACCCCTCAGAATGCGCTGAGATTAAATCTTAACTAAGAAACATGGGTGTACTGAACAAACTGGTTGATTCTGAGCGTATTCTGAGACGAAAAAAATTCAAACCCCTCAAAACACGCTGAGATTAATTTTTTAATAAGAAACAGGGGTGTTGTGAACAAACTGGTTCATTCTGAGCGTATTCTGAGACGAAAAAAATTCAAACCCCTCAGAATGCGCTGAGATTAATTCTTTACTAAGAAACATGGGTGTACTGAACAAACTGGTTGATTCTGAGCGTATTCTGAGACGAAAAAAATTCAAACCCCTCAAAACACGCTGAGATTAATTCTTTACTAAGAAACAAGGGTGTTCTGAACAAACTGGTTCATTCTAAGCGGAATCGGAGAGGAAAAAAATTCAAACTCCTCAAAAAACGCTGAGATTAATTCTTTACTAAGAAACAAGGGTGTTCTGAACAAACTGGTTCATTTTAAGCGGAATCGGAGAGGAAAAAAATTCAAACTACTCAAAACACGCTGAGATTAATTCTTTACTAAGATACAAGGGTGTTCTGAACAAACTGGTTCATTCTGAGCGTAATCGGAGATGAAAAAATTCAAACTCCTCAAAACACGCTGAGATTAATTCTTAACTAAGAAACAGGGGTGTTCTGAACAAACTGGTTCATTCTAAGCGGAATCGGAGAGGAAAAAAATTCAAACTCCTCAAAACACGCTGAGATTAATTCTTAACTAAGAAACAAACTGGTTCATTCTGAGCGTAATCGGAGATGAAAAAATTCAAACTCCTCAAAACACGCTGAGATTAATTCTTTACTAAGAAACAAACTGGTTCATTCTGAGCGTATACGGAGATGAAAATCGGAGATGAACAAAATTCAAACTCCTCAAAACACGCTGAGATTAATTCTTAACTAAGAAACAAACTGGTTCATTCTGAGCGTAATCGGAGATGAAAAAATTCAAACTCCTCAAAAAACGCTGAGATTAATTCTTTACTAAGAAACAAGGGTGTTCTGAACAAACTGGTTCATTCTAAGCGGAATCGGAGAGGAAAAAAATTCAAACTCCTCAAAACACGCTGAGATTAATTCTTTACTAAGAAACAAACTGGTTCATTCTGAGCGTAATCGGAGATGAAAAAATTCAAACTCCTCATAACACGCTGAGATTAATTCTTTACTAAGAAACAAGGGTGTTCTGAACAAACTGGTTCATTCTAAGCGGAATCGGAGAGGAAAAAAATTCAAACTCCTCAAAACACGCTGAGATTAATTCTTAACTAAGAAACAAACTGGTTCATTCTGAGCGTAATCGGAGATGAAAAAATTCAAACTCCTCATAACACGCTGAGATTAATTCTTTACTAAGAAACAAGGGTGTTCTGAACAAACTGGTTCATTCTAAGCGGAATCGGAGAGGAAAAAAATTCAAACTCCTCAAAACACGCTGAGATTAATTCTTAACTAAGAAACAAACTGGTTGATTCTGAGCGTATTCTGAGACGAAAAAAATTCAAACCCCTCAAAACGCGCTGAGATTAATTCTTTACTAAGAAACATGGGTGTACTGAACAAACTGGTTGATTCTGAGCGTATTCTGAGACGAAAAAAATTCAAACCCCTCAGAATGCGCTGAGATTAAATCTTAACTAAGAAACATGGGTGTACTGAACAAACTGGTTGATTCTGAGCGTATTCTGAGACGAAAAAAATTCAAACCCCTCAAAACACGCTGAGATTAATTTTTTAATAAGAAACAGGGGTGTTGTGAACAAACTGGTTCATTCTGAGCGTATTCTGAGACGAAAAAAATTCAAACCCCTCAGAATGCGCTGAGATTAATTCTTTACTAAGAAACATGGGTGTACTGAACAAACTGGTTGATTCTGAGCGTATTCTGAGACGAAAAAAATTCAAACCCCTCAAAACGCGCTGAGATTAATTCTTTACTAAGAAACATGGGTGTACTGAACAAACTGGTTGATTCTGAGCGTGATCGGAGACGAAAAAAAATTCAAACCCCTCAAAACACGCTGAGATGAATTTTTTAATAAGAAACAAGGGTGTACTGAACAAACTGGTTGATTCTGAGCGTATTCTGAGACGAAAAAAATTCAAACCCCTCAAAACACGCTGAGATGAATTCTTTACTAAGAAACATGGGTGTACTGAACAAACTGGTTGATTCTGAGCGTATTCTGAGACGAAAAAAATTCAAACCCCTCAAAACGCGCTGAGATTAATTCTTTACTAAGAAACATGGGTGTACTGAACAAACTGGTTGATTCTGAGCGTATTCTGAGACGAAAAAAATTCAAACCCCTCAAAACGCGCTGAGATTAATTCTTTACTAAGAAACATGGGTGTACTGAACAAACTGGTTGATTCTGAGCGTGATCGGAGACGAAAAAAATTCAAACCCCTCAGAATGCGCTGAGATTAATTCTTTACTAAGAAACATGGGTGTACTGAACAAACTGGTTGATTCTGAGCGTATTCTGAGACGAAAAAAATTCAAACCCCTCAAAACACGCTGAGATTAATTCTTTACTAAGAAACAAGGGTGTTCTGAACAAACTGGTTCATTCTAAGCGGAATCGGAGAGGAAAAAAATTCAAACTCCTCAAAACACGCTGAGATTAATTCTTTACTAAGAAACAAGGGTGTTCTGAACAAACTGGTTCATTTTAAGCGGAATCGGAGAGGAAAAAAATTCAAACTACTCAAAACGCGCTGAGATTAATTCTTCACTAAGAAACATGGGTGTTCTGAACAAACTGGTTCATTCTGAGCGTAATCGGAGATGAAAAAATTCAAACTCCTCAAAACACGCTGAGATTAATTCTTTACTAAGAAACAAGGGTGTTCTGAACAAACTGGTTCATTCTAAGCGGAATCGGAGAGGAAAAAAATTCAAACTCCTCAAAACACGCTGAGATTAATTCTTTACTAAGAAACAAGGGTGTTCTGAACAAACTGGTTCATTCTAAGCGGAATCGGAGAGGAAAAAAATTCAAACTCCTCAAAACACGCTGAGATTAATTCTTAACTAAGAAACAAACTGGTTCATTCTGAGCGTAATCGGAGATGAAAAAATTCAAACTCCTCAAAACACGCTGAGATTAATTCTTTACTAAGAAACAAACTGGTTCATTCTGAGCGTATACGGAGATGAAAATCGGAGATGAACAAAATTCAAACTCCTCAAAACACGCTGAGATTAATTCTTAACTAAGAAACAAACTGGTTCATTCTGAGCGTAATCGGAGATGAAAAAATTCAAACTCCTCAAAAAACGCTGAGATTAATTCTTTACTAAGAAACAAGGGTGTTCTGAACAAACTGGTTCATTCTAAGCGGAATCGGAGAGGAAAAAAATTCAAACTCCTCAAAACACGCTGAGATTAATTCTTAACTAAGAAACAAACTGGTTCATTCTGAGCGTAATCGGAGATGAAAAAATTCAAACTCCTCATAACACGCTGAGATTAATTCTTTACTAAGAAACAAGGGTGTTCTGAACAAACTGGTTCATTCTAAGCGGAATCGGAGAGGAAAAAAATTCAAACCCCTCAAAACGCGCTGAGATTAATTCTTTACTAAGAAACATGGGTGTACTGAACAAACTGGTTGATTCTGAGCGTGATCGGAGACGAAAAAAATTCAAACCCCTCAGAATGCGCTGAGATTAATTCTTTACTAAGAAACATGGGTGTACTGAACAAACTGGTTGATTCTGAGCGTATTCTGAGACGAAAAAAATTCAAACCCCTCAAAACACGCCGAGATTAATTCTTTACTAAGAAACATGGGTGTACTGAACAAACTGGTTGATTCTGAGCGTATTCTGAGACGAAAAAAATTCAAACCCCTCAGAATGCGCTGAGATTAATTCTTTACTAAGAAACATGGGTGTACTGAACAAACTGGTTGATTCTGAGCGTATTCTGAGACGAAAAAAATTCAAACCCCTCAGAATGCGCTGAGATTAAATCTTAACTAAGAAACATGGGTGTACTGAACAAACTGGTTGATTCTGAGCGTATTCTGAGACGAAAAAAATTCAAACCCCTCAAAACACGCTGAGATTAATTTTTTAATAAGAAACAGGGGTGTTGTGAACAAACTGGTTCATTCTGAGCGTATTCTGAGACGAAAAAAATTCAAACCCCTCAGAATGCGCTGAGATTAATTCTTTACTAAGAAACATGGGTGTACTGAACAAACTGGTTGATTCTGAGCGTATTCTGAGACGAAAAAAATTCAAACCCCTCAAAACACGCTGAGATTAATTCTTTACTAAGAAACAAGGGTGTTCTGAACAAACTGGTTCATTCTAAGCGGAATCGGAGAGGAAAAAAATTCAAACTCCTCAAAAAACGCTGAGATTAATTCTTTACTAAGAAACAAGGGTGTTCTGAACAAACTGGTTCATTTTAAGCGGAATCGGAGAGGAAAAAAATTCAAACTACTCAAAACACGCTGAGATTAATTCTTTACTAAGATACAAGGGTGTTCTGAACAAACTGGTTCATTCTGAGCGTAATCGGAGATGAAAAAATTCAAACTCCTCAAAACACGCTGAGATTAATTCTTTACTAAGAAACAAGGGTGTTCTGAACAAACTGGTTCATTCTAAGCGGAATCGGAGAGGAAAAAAATTCAAACTCCTCAAAACACGCTGAGATTAATTCTTTACTAAGAAACAAGGGTGTTCTGAACAAACTGGTTCATTCTAAGCGGAATCGGAGAGGAAAAAAATTCAAACTCCTCAAAACACGCTGAGATTAATTCTTAACTAAGAAACAAACTGGTTCATTCTGAGCGTAATCGGAGATGAAAAAATTCAAACTCCTCAAAACACGCTGAGATTAATTCTTTACTAAGAAACAAACTGGTTCATTCTGAGCGTATACGGAGATGAAAATCGGAGATGAACAAAATTCAAACTCCTCAAAACACGCTGAGATTAATTCTTAACTAAGAAACAAACTGGTTCATTCTGAGCGTAATCGGAGATGAAAAAATTCAAACTCCTCAAAAAACGCTGAGATTAATTCTTTACTAAGAAACAAGGGTGTTCTGAACAAACTGGTTCATTCTAAGCGGAATCGGAGAGGAAAAAAATTCAAACTCCTCAAAACACGCTGAGATTAATTCTTTACTAAGAAACAAACTGGTTCATTCTGAGCGTAATCGGAGATGAAAAAATTCAAACTCCTCATAACACGCTGAGATTAATTCTTTACTAAGAAACAAGGGTGTTCTGAACAAACTGGTTCATTCTAAGCGGAATCGGAGAGGAAAAAAATTCAAACTCCTCAAAACACGCTGAGATTAATTCTTAACTAAGAAACAAACTGGTTCATTCTGAGCGTAATCGGAGATGAAAAAATTCAAACTCCTCATAACACGCTGAGATTAATTCTTTACTAAGAAACAAGGGTGTTCTGAACAAACTGGTTCATTCTAAGCGGAATCGGAGAGGAAAAAAATTCAAACCCCTCAAAACGCGCTGAGATTAATTCTTTACTAAGAAACATGGGTGTACTGAACAAACTGGTTGATTCTGAGCGTGATCGGAGACGAAAAAAATTCAAACCCCTCAGAATGCGCTGAGATTAATTCTTTACTAAGAAACATGGGTGTACTGAACAAACTGGTTGATTCTGAGCGTATTCTGAGACGAAAAAAATTCAAACCCCTCAAAACACGCCGAGATTAATTCTTTACTAAGAAACATGGGTGTACTGAACAAACTGGTTGATTCTGAGCGTATTCTGAGACGAAAAAAATTCAAACCCCTCAGAATGCGCTGAGATTAATTCTTTACTAAGAAACATGGGTGTACTGAACAAACTGGTTGATTCTGAGCGTATTCTGAGACGAAAAAAATTCAAACCCCTCAGAATGCGCTGAGATTAAATCTTAACTAAGAAACATGGGTGTACTGAACAAACTGGTTGATTCTGAGCGTATTCTGAGACGAAAAAAATTCAAACCCCTCAAAACACGCTGAGATTAATTTTTTAATAAGAAACAGGGGTGTTGTGAACAAACTGGTTCATTCTGAGCGTATTCTGAGACGAAAAAAATTCAAACCCCTCAGAATGCGCTGAGATTAATTCTTTACTAAGAAACATGGGTGTACTGAACAAACTGGTTGATTCTGAGCGTATTCTGAGACGAAAAAAATTCAAACCCCTCAAAACACGCTGAGATTAATTCTTTACTAAGAAACAAGGGTGTTCTGAACAAACTGGTTCATTCTAAGCGGAATCGGAGAGGAAAAAAATTCAAACTCCTCAAAAAACGCTGAGATTAATTCTTTACTAAGAAACAAGGGTGTTCTGAACAAACTGGTTCATTTTAAGCGGAATCGGAGAGGAAAAAAATTCAAACTACTCAAAACACGCTGAGATTAATTCTTTACTAAGATACAAGGGTGTTCTGAACAAACTGGTTCATTCTGAGCGTAATCGGAGATGAAAAAATTCAAACTCCTCAAAACACGCTGAGATTAATTCTTTACTAAGAAACAAGGGTGTTCTGAACAAACTGGTTCATTCTAAGCGGAATCGGAGAGGAAAAAAATTCAAACTCCTCAAAACACGCTGAGATTAATTCTTTACTAAGAAACAAGGGTGTTCTGAACAAACTGGTTCATTCTAAGCGGAATCGGAGAGGAAAAAAATTCAAACTCCTCAAAACACGCTGAGATTAATTCTTAACTAAGAAACAAACTGGTTCATTCTGAGCGTAATCGGAGATGAAAAAATTCAAACTCCTCAAAACACGCTGAGATTAATTCTTTACTAAGAAACAAACTGGTTCATTCTGAGCGTATACGGAGATGAAAATCGGAGATGAACAAAATTGAAACTCCTCAAAACACGCTGAGATTAATTCTTAACTAAGAAACAAACTGGTTCATTCTGAGCGTAATCGGAGATGAAAAAATTCAAACTCCTCAAAAAACGCTGAGATTAATTCTTTACTAAGAAACAAGGGTGTTCTGAACAAACTGGTTCATTCTAAGCGGAATCGGAGAGGAAAAAAATTCAAACTCCTCAAAACACGCTGAGATTAATTCTTTACTAAGAAACAAACTGGTTCATTCTGAGCGTAATCGGAGATGAAAAAATTCAAACTCCTCATAACACGCTGAGATTAATTCTTTACTAAGAAACAAGGGTGTTCTGAACAAACTGGTTCATTCTAAGCGGAATCGGAGAGGAAAAAAATTCAAACTCCTCAAAACACGCTGAGATTAATTCTTAACTAAGAAACAAACTGGTTCATTCTGAGCGTAATCGGAGATGAAAAAATTCAAACTCCTCATAACACGCTGAGATTAATTCTTTACTAAGAAACAAGGGTGTTCTGAACAAACTGGTTCATTCTAAGCGGAATCGGAGAGGAAAAAAATTCAAACTCCTCAAAACACGCTGAGATTAATTCTTAACTAAGAAACAAACTGGTTGATTCTGAGCGTATTCTGAGACGAAAAAAATTCAAACCCCTCAAAACGCGCTGAGATTAATTCTTTACTAAGAAACATGGGTGTACTGAACAAACTGGTTGATTCTGAGCGTATTCTGAGACGAAAAAAATTCAAACCCCTCAGAATGCGCTGAGATTAAATCTTAACTAAGAAACATGGGTGTACTGAACAAACTGGTTGATTCTGAGCGTATTCTGAGACGAAAAAAATTCAAACCCCTCAAAACACGCTGAGATTAATTTTTTAATAAGAAACAGGGGTGTTGTGAACAAACTGGTTCATTCTGAGCGTATTCTGAGACGAAAAAAATTCAAACCCCTCAGAATGCGCTGAGATTAATTCTTTACTAAGAAACATGGGTGTACTGAACAAACTGGTTGATTCTGAGCGTATTCTGAGACGAAAAAAATTCAAACCCCTCAAAACGCGCTGAGATTAATTCTTTACTAAGAAACATGGGTGTACTGAACAAACTGGTTGATTCTGAGCGTGATCGGAGACGAAAAAAAATTCAAACCCCTCAAAACACGCTGAGATGAATTTTTTAATAAGAAACAAGGGTGTACTGAACAAACTGGTTGATTCTGAGCGTATTCTGAGACGAAAAAAATTCAAACCCCTCAAAACACGCTGAGATGAATTCTTTACTAAGAAACATGGGTGTACTGAACAAACTGGTTGATTCTGAGCGTATTCTGAGACGAAAAAAATTCAAACCCCTCAAAACGCGCTGAGATTAATTCTTTACTAAGAAACATGGGTGTACTGAACAAACTGGTTGATTCTGAGCGTATTCTGAGACGAAAAAAATTCAAACCCCTCAAAACGCGCTGAGATTAATTCTTTACTAAGAAACATGGGTGTACTGAACAAACTGGTTGATTCTGAGCGTGATCGGAGACGAAAAAAATTCAAACCCCTCAGAATGCGCTGAGATTAATTCTTTACTAAGAAACATGGGTGTACTGAACAAACTGGTTGATTCTGAGCGTATTCTGAGACGAAAAAAATTCAAACCCCTCAAAACACGCTGAGATTAATTCTTTACTAAGAAACAAGGGTGTTCTGAACAAACTGGTTCATTCTAAGCGGAATCGGAGAGGAAAAAAATTCAAACTCCTCAAAACACGCTGAGATTAATTCTTTACTAAGAAACAAGGGTGTTCTGAACAAACTGGTTCATTTTAAGCGGAATCGGAGAGGAAAAAAATTCAAACTACTCAAAACGCGCTGAGATTAATTCTTCACTAAGAAACATGGGTGTTCTGAACAAACTGGTTCATTCTGAGCGTAATCGGAGATGAAAAAATTCAAACTCCTCAAAACACGCTGAGATTAATTCTTTACTAAGAAACAAGGGTGTTCTGAACAAACTGGTTCATTCTAAGCGGAATCGGAGAGGAAAAAAATTCAAACTCCTCAAAACACGCTGAGATTAATTCTTTACTAAGAAACAAGGGTGTTCTGAACAAACTGGTTCATTCTAAGCGGAATCGGAGAGGAAAAAAATTCAAACTCCTCAAAACACGCTGAGATTAATTCTTAACTAAGAAACAAACTGGTTCATTCTGAGCGTAATCGGAGATGAAAAAATTCAAACTCCTCAAAACACGCTGAGATTAATTCTTTACTAAGAAACAAACTGGTTCATTCTGAGCGTATACGGAGATGAAAATCGGAGATGAACAAAATTCAAACTCCTCAAAACACGCTGAGATTAATTCTTAACTAAGAAACAAACTGGTTCATTCTGAGCGTAATCGGAGATGAAAAAATTCAAACTCCTCAAAAAACGCTGAGATTAATTCTTTACTAAGAAACAAGGGTGTTCTGAACAAACTGGTTCATTCTAAGCGGAATCGGAGAGGAAAAAAATTCAAACTCCTCAAAACACGCTGAGATTAATTCTTTACTAAGAAACAAACTGGTTCATTCTGAGCGTAATCGGAGATGAAAAAATTCAAACTCCTCATAACACGCTGAGATTAATTCTTTACTAAGAAACAAGGGTGTTCTGAACAAACTGGTTCATTCTAAGCGGAATCGGAGAGGAAAAAAATTCAAACTCCTCAAAACACGCTGAGATTAATTCTTAACTAAGAAACAAACTGGTTCATTCTGAGCGTAATCGGAGATGAAAAAATTCAAACTCCTCATAACACGCTGAGATTAATTCTTTACTAAGAAACAAGGGTGTTCTGAACAAACTGGTTCATTCTAAGCGGAATCGGAGAGGAAAAAAATTCAAACCCCTCAAAACGCGCTGAGATTAATTCTTTACTAAGAAACATGGGTGTACTGAACAAACTGGTTGATTCTGAGCGTATTCTGAGACGAAAAAAATTCAAACCCCTCAAAACGCGCTGAGATTAATTCTTTACTAAGAAACATGGGT